>JAPPVO010000007.1:90404458-91644844 GCA_030407325.1 Camellia japonica
GTAATCGGCCAACTATGGACCACCGGCCAGCCACTGATGGTCGGTCGGCACTTCAAGTGGCCGGCCGGCCATTCCTTGCTGCAGAATCCTGCAGTTGACAGCAACAGAGGGCAAGCAGTGTATGGCATGGAATTTTCAAGCAAATGTAAGCATGGCCACACTCCCTATCATGCAATGGACTCAAGAGAGCATGACCCTCGACCCTCGGGCCATCAATTATGCATGATGGCCTAAGAAGCCAAGGTTGCCATTCAATGTAAAATGCATGCAACAATCAAATGAAAGCTAACACCTTATCATGTTGAGATCAAAGGTATTGGCGACCGAGGATTGAGGCGCGTTACGTCACTTTAAGTACAAACGTACCCCATTCCTCATGCTTGGTTTGACACCCCAAACCAAGCAAAATGTAATGCAAGTATGCAATGTACCTCACATATGCAACATGTGTCAAATATGCAACATGAAGCTAAGTAAGCAAGGCATGCCAAATGCAATGCAAACTAAACATGCAAACTAAGTCAATGCAAATAACATGCCAAATATGCAACAAGTATATGAGATGCAACTAGCTAAACACTATGTGAACATGCAAGTATGATACAATGCAAGCATGAAACCAAAGCAATGCAACATGATCATGCAATGGTGGACCTAAACTACAAGGGGCAGACCTCAGCCCACCCCAATAACAATGGCCAAAAGTGCCCAAAATGATGGACAAGTGCTCATGCAAACATGCATGCCAATGGGCCCAAGACTAAGGCATAAAAAAAAAAAAGCATTCTACTACAACTACCCCAACCACTCATGGCATGAACTTTTCAATACAAAACAGGGTTTTAACATGCAACAAGGACCCCCAAAACCCACTGTTATGACAGCTCAAAGTCTCAAACACATAGGCATGCACAATGCTCCATTCCTAGACAAAAAGACCAACTCTTTGAGGCATGAAAGGGATGGTGAATGTGAGCATACAAGCATGGATTAGGGACTGAAATAGCATGAGAGGTGATTCCAAATCACTGAAATGACCCAACTAAAGCATGCTCATGACTCACATCCTCAAGGCTTACAAGCCAAAATGCAAAGAGGCTCTCCTAAACATGGCAAATATGGCTAAAACAGCACCCAACAATCCTTGAGCATAGCAAAATAATGCTAAAACCTTCATGAAGTTAAGCTATAACATGCAAGAATCATGGCCTAAATGCATGCATACTTCTAGGCAAAATGGAGGATGCAAGGCAAGTATACTATGCATGCAAGGGCCACAAATCCGACCAAAAATAGAGGCAACATATGACCAAATAACATCCAAAAACTTCTGAAATGGGGCCAAAGACAACCAAGCACACATGCTACCTTTAAGAGCCAAAAACATGCAAAAATGAGGACTAAGGGAGAGGGGTGTCCCTCCCCTATGCAAGACTCTAAAACTCCTTCTTCACCACTGAAAATCCACTGGATTTCAGTGGTGAGAAGGTCAACACATAATAGTAACCAAAGCTTAATAAAAAGAAACACCAAAAGGGCCAAACAAGGCCTAAGAGGGGGAGGTCGACCCCCAACACCAAAACAACCTTAATGAGTATCTCAAGCATGCAAATACAAGACTTTTTTCAGTTATACACAAAGTCTAAAACAGTGAGCAAGATAGGCAAAAGTCTAGTGCAAGATTGGGAATCTAAAGTAAGAGTGTTACCCTTGAAGAACCTTTGAAGAACAGCAAATGCAGCCCTCCTCCTCTGATCAAAATCAGTCCAAAACCTCAAGAACAAACCCTCAATGCCTCTCAAAGTCGAAGTATGGTTTAATAGTGTGTGTTTGTGTGCAAAACTAAGGATAAAATGCACTTTAAGGCCCTCAAAACACACAAATGATGAGAGAGAGGAGATATAGAGAGAGAAGGTGTATCACAGATGTATATATGTATTAGGTCTGGATTTTGCTGAACCAAAAACAAGGAGAGGTTTGTTGCCTTATATAGACCATCCAAGGTGCTAAGCTTCCAAGAAAGCTAATTAAAGGATCAAGGCTTCTTCAAGAAGCCAAGGAAAAGGTCAAGGCTTCCTGAGGAAGCTGAGGCAGGGTTCAAGCTTCTTGAGGAAGCTAAACAAAGGGTCAAGCTTCCTCAAGAAGCTTGACCAAAAGAGTGCAAAAGGCAAAACAGCCACAGATGTGCACGGGGCTAGGTCCGTGCATTCCAGCTGGCACAACTGGCATAGCTGCATGCACTATGCCTAAAAAAGGCAAAAAGGTGGTACCGGCCAGAAAAGGAGGCCATCGGCCAAACATATGGTCGGCCGGCCACACCAAATGCCGACCGGCCAATGGTATATTTCACCAATGGCCGGTAGCCTCAAAACACGGCCGGTGGCCTCAAGCCATGGCCGGTGGGTGTCAGGGGTAGCTAACAAGCTACTCTCTACCCTCAGAAACAAAAACACAAGTGTTTGGTGCAAAACCAAACACAGAACAATCGAGTTTGAGAGATCCTGAAGCAAGGCGCGTAGCCGAGACCTCCGGAACTCAAAACGAAACACGAACATGGGTAATCACCAAGTGTTCCAGCGGTGACGTCCAAGTCTCGAGGACGGTCAAAAATGGGGTGTCTACAGTTGCCCCTCTTTGACAGAACTCGAAAGTCATAACAATGACGGGAGTGATTGTCAAAGCCCAGAGACGACCCATTTTTGACAAGGCCGAAGACTTGGACAAAGCATACATGCCGCAGATAAAGATATGCGCCCGAAGACAGGGGAAAAATGCAATCGAAAATGCAAGAAGCCTAGCATAACTTATGAGCATGCAAAGAAAGCTGTAACGAAGCATAACATGCGACAGTTTTAAGCTAGCATACACCAAACTACACTACAATGCAGTGAGAGTGTAAGAGAATCATGTAATTCTCGCTACGTTTCACGCGACGACGGAGAATACAATACCTGTGCGGTTCGTCTGGTCGTGCCAGCTTCAAATGAACCGTACATACAATATCGTGCCTGAAAAAGAAAGAAACTTAAAACAGGTACAATATTGTTAGCAACATGCACATTAATGCAATTGAAAGTGCGTGACAACGCAAAGCGCAAGTGGGAAGCATAACAATGCTGTGAAGCACAAACACATGTAAGTAAAGAACACGGACAACATGCGCAATGTTAAAGATGTAGACACATGTAAGTAAAGTATACGCTGACCACGTATACAATGTGTATAAAAGGAAAAACAACTTGAACACATGTAAGTAAAGCATAACGCGACAACGCATGCAATGTGTATAGAAAAACTTGAACACATGTAAGTAAAAGCATGCGGTCAACGCGTGCAATGTGTATAGAAAGGAACTTGAACACATGTAAGTAAAGCAATGCACGTATGCAAGCAATGTGTATAGAAACTTGAACACATGTAAGTAAAGCAATGCACGTATGCAAGCAATGTGTATAGAAACTTAAAGCATGGTAGAACAAGTCATTCATGATGTTGAAATGCAAAGCACTACAACACAATAATTGAAGCGATTTGTGGAGTTCACAAGATATAAAAGGATACGGGAAGGGTGTTCCTCGCACGTACGGAGCATCGCTCAAAAAAGACACGGCCTGAGGTCAACTCGAAGGCCTACTAATGTTCCGAAAAAGTGCACTTCCTGCACTGTCTTGAAGGTGCCAAACCATACAATTGACCCGAACAAGGGCGCAGGAGGTGCATCGACCGCAAGGGGAGGTTACCGGTATCAACCCCGATACTCTGCTGCCCTACTCTCTTTTGCTTTACTTTCCTTTTTACTGGTAGTTTAAACACATTGCACTGCCTCAGGCAGGTTTTATTTTTTTCAAAATAGTGTACATTTTGCAAAATACATGATGGAAATGAAATAGCTATTTTGTTCAAAAGGTGTTACATTTGCATGTTCTATGCATCGCATCGCATGACATCACATAACAATGTGAATGAAATTAAAAAAAAAAAAATCGTTTGAAAATGGGGCACTCGCATCGTAATAATCAGGTAGTGAACTGACTTACAACTTGATAAGCAAAACAGAGAGACTCGATAAAACCAACCAAGTGCGAGTACAACTCGATAAGCAAATCAAAGACATAAAGAGAGTGAAATACAACTCGATAAGCAAATGTACAACAACTCGATAAGCAAAAGGGTGTGACCCCGCAAGAATCGATCACCAGAGGGCATCGGTAGAGGTTCCAACCACAATCCCTTAGCATGTTCAACTCATAAACAGCTCATGGAACAAGAAGGAAGGCCACCGGCCAGAGGTAAAGGCCATCGGCCATGAGAAATGGCCATCGGCCAAAAGTGGTAGTCGGTCGGCACTACATTTGGCCGGCCGGCCATAAATTGCCAGAACCAGCATAATGCTGACATCTGTCCTCCACTCAACCTTATCTTCTACAAAAGGCCTCAGCTTCGTGGTTCTTCTCAATTCAACACGAATTTGCTCCCAATGGAAGAGTTTCTTGCCCAAAATCTCACAACTTGGATTAACAACTTGGATGGCTCGGAAAAGCTGAATTTTCAGGGCTTCGGCATAAACGCACTATTCACTTTGAGTCGTACTCCGCTGCACCTTCCGTTTGTCCATGCCGCGACAAGGTTTTGGAATCCGGTAACACATGTCTTCAGCTTTGGCGGGCAAGAGGTATGTCCTACCTTCGAAGATTTCCAAGCTCTAATGGAATCTGCACGCAACGAGGAGATCTTACCCCAGCTTAATTTTGGCCATGCCCAAACCTTAGGGCGAATGTGTGGACTCACTATGTATGACGCTCGGTCTCTGATTTGTGACGGAATGCTGGATATTCCGAGTTTGATTTGCCGTTTTCCGATGCCGGTGACCGCGGTGACCATCATTGGCAAGGCTTCCGGCGACACGCCCTCTGTTTGTGCATGCTATCTCATTTTCTGTTTGCCTCAGGCTCCGGAGGATCTAGTGTTCGATTGATCGAGGTTGCCCAAGGCTTGAAGGAAGACAAGAGTTGCATTGCCATGACTCTGGCTGAGACGTTGATGGGCTTGGACTCCTTTTATCGCCGAGAGACAATCAGATTTGCGGGGAGTCCACTACTGCTGCAGGTAATGTTTCCCACCCAATCTCACATATGTATTGCTCACGTCACTCGGCCCTCAAGCTCGGCTTTTCTCACAAAACCCTTTTCTCACTTTTTCTCTCATCGTACATCTCTCTATTCTTTATTCTCTCATTTTTCATCCCTTCCCAGGTGTGGTTGATGGACAAGTTGCAGGTTGTGGACTCTTGCCCAGCATACTCAGCTCGCGGTTATTTCTTCAGGCAACGTCTGGTCGATGCCCTTGATGAAGGTTGGTGGTTCGACTGGATGTGCAGCTTGTCCGCAGACCGCATTGCTTGGCGGTGCCCTTGGCTCAACCTACCGGCAATGGGCTACAGCATGTCCCGGCAGACTGGGATTCAGTTGATTGGCTTTACTCACTGTGTGTTCTATTTCCCATTCCGGTTCCGACGCCAGTTCGGCCATGATCAGACTTGCCCTGCAGAGGGGATAGAATATCCAGCCGCCTTTCCGTTCCGAGGCGCGCAGCTTGTTCGGCAGGCCGCAGCGTGGGGGACAAGAGAGCTCCTGGCCCCCGCTCCCACTTTCAGTTGCACTTTGTCTGATGAGTGCATAGATTGGCTCAATGAAGAGGCACAGATCGGGCCTAGCTTGGCATCAGAGGCTTCGACCAGCTCTGGGAGGGGGCGCAGGAATACCTGACTTATCTATGCCCCGGATTTATTGCTTTATTAGTACTTTCCAAGTTTTCTTTATGAATGTAATAAAAAGCAACTTCAATTTGTATGCAAGAGCAGGAGAACTCTGTATTGAAATCAATGAAATTGAAGGTTGTGGTACTGAAAATTTCCCGTTTTGGTCCAGAAATGGTCTTAGTTGTAAAAAGATTAATTTGAACAAAGTCAACTTTTATTAAAACTTTTCAAAACTATTTTCGATATGGATCAGAACTGGACACGCCTGAGATCTGTCACTGGGATGCACAACCCCGGATTCCAGCAACTGGAAAGTTGCCCCTAGTTTAAGTAGCACTGTACCGGAGATTACATCCGAAGCTCTTGAATACTGAATAGACAAAGATGACCGAGCTGATCAAATGGACAAAGTTGATCGGGGAAAAAGTTTATGGCTGAACTTCAGGATGAAGTTGCCAACGTATCCCAAAGATGGGAATCAAGCCTTACGTAGTTCAGGCTTGGGTTCACTCGAGTATTTTCACTCTCCTTTTGTGCTCTAACTTTTGCCAAGGCCGCCCTTTGCGGGTTTTCAACCTTGCGAGCTCAGTTTTTATAATTTCAAATTTTTCGTGCTCTAACTTTTGCCTAGGTCGCCCTTTCGGGTTTTCGGCCTAGCGAGCCTCTCAGGGGTAATATTTCTTCAACTTGTCCATGTTGATCGGTTGTGAGAACTCTAGGCCATCTAGGTCCATCAGAACGACAGCTCCACCCGACCAAATAGACTTAATGATGTAGGGACCAGTCCAATTGGGTCTGAACTTGCCCCTTGGGTCGTGGATGGGAGCTCGGTTGTCCTTGAGTACCAAATCTCCTTCCTTTAGATTCCTGGACTTAACCTTCTTGTTGAAAGCCCGGGCAATTCTGCGCTGATAACCTTGAACATGGTACAGTGCTTTCAATCTCCTCTCGTCAAAGAGCATGAGTTCCTCAAATCTGCTCTGCTGCCAATCTGCTTCGGCTATCTGGCACTCAGCCAACACTCGCAAAGACGGAACCTCAATTTCAATAGGTAGAACGGCCTCCATCCCATAAACCAATGAATATGGAGTCGCCCCAGTAGAAGTTCTGATTGAAGTCCGGTAGCCCCACAGAGCAAACGGCAACTTATCTGGCCAGTCCCGGTAGGTTTCCACCATCTTCTGCAGTATGTGCTTGATGTTCTTGTTGGCGGCCTCAACCGCTCCATTGGTTTGCGGCCGGTATGTGGATGACTTATGAAAAGCCACATTGTATTTCTCCAACAAGTCAATCACTTCTTTCTTGAAGTGGGAACCGTTATCTGAAATTATCTCATTTGGGACTCCGTAACGACAGATGATGTTGTTTCTGATAAACTTCGCGACATGTGAAGCCTTCAACACTGCATAAGATTGGGCCTCGACCCACTTTGTAAAGTAATCTATCGCGACCAGGATGAACTCATGCCCATTCGACCCCTTCGGAGTAACAGCCCCGATCACATCGATTCCCCAAACTGAAAATGGCCATGGCGAAGTCATGTTGTACAGCTTCGACGGCGGGATGTTCATGCGGTTTGCATGGATCTGACATTTGTGGCATCGCCGAACAAAGCCGATACAATCCTCCTCCATGGTAGACCAGTAGTAACCCTGTCTGAGGATCTTCCGAGCCAACATTACCCCGTTCATATGTGCACCACATTCTCCTCCATGGATGGCCTCCATCAGGCGCTTCGATTCTTCAGCTTCTACACACAGCTTATGCATTCCCAGATGACCTCTCTTATACAGCTTACCCCCGCAGATGATGAACTGAACGGCCATTTTTCTGATTGCCCTTTTGTCCTTGGCATTTGCCCCTGGCGGATATGCTTCATTCTCCAAGAAATTCCAAATGTCGTAATACCAGGGGTTCTCGTCCTGAACCTCATCTATGGCAGCAATTGATTCATATGTCGATGCAAACTTCTGGTCGATGATGACTGGACGCATCCGGACTCTAAACGGGATGTCTATTATGGAAGATAGAGTTGCCAGTGAATCTGCGAACCTGTTGTTCTCTCTTGCTAGATGAGCAAAGTTTAGCTTTTCAAACCGAGGAATTAACAAATCCAAGGCCTGGTGGTACATTATCATCTTTTCTTCCTTGACTTTCCAGTCTCCTTTTGCTTGAGACACAACAAGGTTCGAGTCCCCGATGACGTCCAACCGTTTTGCCCCTAGTTCTAGGGCTGCTTCTAGACCGGCAATGCATGCCTCATATTCTGCTTCGTTGTTCGAGACTTTGAACCGGAGTTTGAAGGCTAGAGGGATACGGGAATTGTCGGGTGCTATCAGCAACACTCCAATCCCATATCCGTACTGGTTCGACGCTCCGTCAAAGTACATCGCCCAAGCTTCATCTTCGATGTGCAAAATGGCCTCATCTGGAAATAAGTACTCAACTGCTTCAACCCCTTCCACTGGATGATCGGCCAAGAATTCTGCTACTGCTCTTCCCTTAACTGACTTGCGTGTTACATATTTCAGATCGAATTCGGAAAGCAACAGCAACCAACGAGCTAGCCTACCCGTAAGTGCCGGTTTCTCGAAAAGATATTTGATGGGATCCAGTCGTGAAACCAACATTACGGAGTGAGCTAACAGGTAGTGCCGCAGCTTCCTAGTAGCCCATACCAAGGCTAAGCAAGCCTTCTCCAACGGTGTATAGCGAGTTTCATACTCCAACATCTTCTTGCTCAGATAGTAGATGGCCCTTTCCACCTTGTCTTCTGATTCTTGCGCGAGCATACAGCCCATTGTAGTTTCAGTCACTGACAGGTACAATATCAACGGTCTCCCCGGCTCTGGCGGTGACAACACAGGTGGGTTCTGTAAGTATTCCTTGATCTGTTCAAAAGCAGCTTGGCATCGGCCGTCCCATTGGAATTTCTTTCCTTTCTTCAGGAGACCAAAAAGTGGTTCACAAGTCAAGGTTAATTTTGAGATAAACCGTCTTATGAATTGCACTTTACCCAGAAAGCCTCGCACCTCCTTTTCAGTCATTGGTGGTGTCATTTCTAAGATGGCCTTGATTTTGGAAGGGTCGACTTCGATGCCCCTTTGTGTAATCAGAAACCCTAGCATTTTTCCCGCTGTAACACCGAACGTGCAGTTCTGAGGATTTAGCCGCAGCCGGAATTTTCTGATCCTTTGGAAGAACTTTTGTAAGGCGGTGTAGTGGCCCTCTCTTTCTTTGGACTTGACAATCATGTCGTCTACGTACACCTCAACCTCTTTGTGGATCATGTCATGTAATATCGTGGTCGCGGCCCGTTGATATGTAGCTCCAGCGTTCTTCAGCCCAAATGGCATCACTCTGTAACAGTAGGTCCCCCACGGGGTGGTGAAGGCAGTCTTTTCCCGGTCTTCAGGTGCCATCACTATCTGATTGTAGCCTGAGAAGCCATCCATAAACGAAAGCAAAGCATGCCCCGCTGTGAAATCCACCAACTCATCAATATGCGGCAAGGGAAAGTCGTCCTTCGGACTAGCTCTGTTCAAATCCCTAAAATCCACGCACACCCGGATCCTGCCATCTTTCTTTGGCACCGGAACAATGTTGGCCAACCAAGTCGGGTATTCGGATACCAGCAGGAAGTCGGCATCGATTTGCTTGGTGACCTCTTCCTTAATCTTGATGGCCCAGTCAGGGCGGATCCGTCTGAGTTTCTATTTGACAGGTCGGGCCTCAGGGTCAAGAGGGATCCAGTGCTGTACAATCTCAGGATCGATTCCAGGCATGTCTTCGTAGGACCACGCGAAAACATCTTTGAAATCTTTTAATAAAGCGACTAAGCGCTCGCGTTCCTCCGAAGACAACGTGGACCCGATCTGGACCAGCCGCGGGTCCTTCTCAGTACCAATATTCACAGTAGTGATTTCATCCATTAAGGGTTTAACAAATCTTCCCTGCTCTTGATCAATTAATCATTGCAAAACCGGAGGAATTTCTTCCTCGTCGTTTTCGTCAAAATTTTGAAAGTCCTGATTCAAGCAATAAATCAAAGGCACAGAAAAGTACTCAAAAACCACTTCCACATCATTCTCATTATGTACTTCCAAATCGTCCGATTCTTCTGTTACAACAGACTCAAAAGAGAAAGAAAAAGACGACCTGGACAGGACTGTGGCATCCGGGTTATCACCCCCAGGAATACCAGACTCAGACTCAGTTGAGCTGGAACCTGATTCCGACTCACAAGACTCGGTGGAATCAGATTCCGGCTCACTACCTGACCCGGTGCTGTTTGACAAAAATCCCTCTTCGTACTGCCAAACAAGAGAGGGTGCGATAGATGCATCCAAAATGTTTGCTGGTAGGCCCGCAGCCATTTCATTCCCGATCATGGACACCGAGAAGTTATCCCCCAAGCACTTCTGTTCGATCGGAGGATCTGAAAGTAGACATGCCAGTGCTACCCCCATTTCAATCTCGACGTCCTCAGACTCCATTTCCTTGCCCTGCTCAACCTCAACTGTCGGGTCTGTCTGCTCTTTGGCAACCTCATCCCCGGATAACTGTAGGTCAAAGAAAATCTCGAACCCCGGCACACGCCTCCTCTCGGCATTCAGCCACGGCTCTGGAAAGCCACAGAATGGAAAGTCCTCCCCCTCCCGGACGAAGCGTCCGTTTAGGGTACCCTGAATGGGCCGGTGCATTAACTCAAAAGGCTTCCCCGCCTGTTTCGCTCTGGCTCTCCCAGCCATCTCCTTTCCTTTCCTTACCCAATCCTCCTTGGTGGGCAAATAACCCAAGCCAAAGGTGTGTGGGTTGTGTGGCACCTCGGCCAATGTTGCAACGCCCTTCCGGCCGCTCTTTCCCAATCCCATCCCGGGGATGTGTTGGAGCTTGTTCATGAGGTATACTGCCTGAGCACTGACATATATCCCTCGTTAGTAGCCATGATGTTCTGTACAACCCGAGCCTCAGCCAGGGTAAAACCTGATATGAACACATCCTCCATACCGTGCTCAATTTCTAGAACAGGCGTAGATACCTCCGGTGGTGGATGAATCGATGAATTTCCAAAAACAATGGCTACTCCCTTCCCATGGGGGTATTTCACCATTTGATGCAAGGTGGACGACACTGCCTTTACCTGATGCAGCCACGGCCGCCCCAAAAGCAGGTTGAAAGTTGCAGGAACCTCTAAGACATGGAAATCTATCTCATGCTGTCCCGGCCCAACCTTGGTCTGAATTTTTACCGTCCCCATGACTTCTCTGCTCGTGTTGTCGTATGCCCGAATTACCTGGGCTGTCGGTACAAAGTCCGCGGTCTTCAAACCGATTGCATACGCAGTTCTTGCTGGGCACACATTAATGGCGGATCCGGTATCAACAAGAACCACCGGTATCCATTTGTTTCTACACTCCACGGAGATGTAGAGTGGCTTGTTATGGTTCACCCCCTCAGGTGGCAATTCCTTGTCGGAAAAAGTCAGCATCGGGGTAGCTCCTCCCGGAAAGACTAATCCCACCAGCTGCTCTGGCGTGGTTTCTATCGAGAGCTTGGCCTTATCTATGGCCGATAAGACAGCCTGCCAGTGCACTCGCGATGCCATAAGCAGTCCCCAGATGGAGATGTCTGCTTGTATCTTTTTTAGCTGTTGAGTACAGCCTCATCCTCAAGTTGCTTCTCCTTCTGTTTCTCAGCCTCCCTATCCTTCCCAGACGCCTCTGGCTGATCTAGGTGCGGAGGCTTGAAATACCATCCACTCCTAGTCATATGGCCGACTTCACCAATGTACCAGGTATCATCTGGTTGGTTGCTCCCCCAATCCTCGTCCGTGTGGGCAAGACATAAATCATCGTCCTCCCACCACATTCCATCGGCAGTCGACAGACACCTGTCCGGCTTCGGTATGACTGTTCTCGTACTCACGGTACCTTCCATCCATATGCTCGCAGCATTCTCTGTTTCTGTGCGCATAGCAGTTTCAGTCCCCACATGGGCCTTAGCTTTCCTGATTCTCTCAGAATCTTCAAATCTTTCTTGTTCCGACTGTGTCAATACAGCTGGCTGTTCAATAATTCCTGTATTCAAAATGCCCCAATCCTGGGCGAAATTCTTGACACCGGCGCTCTCCGGCGATGTACTCTGTTCTTCGACCCTTTCGGCCGTTACTGACATTCTTGCCCCTGCCGGGCCCTGTCCTGGTTGGAACTCTTCCACGATATCTGGTTGATCATCTAACCACCCGGTAGCCTCCGCCGATTCCTCATAATCGAACCAGTTGACCGCTGCGTCCCTTGGATCTTGGTCATTGTAAAACTGGAGATTGGCAAGGTCCTCTTCCACAGCCGTCAAATCATCTATCCTCTGTCCCAAACCATCCCCTTGGATTACACACAGCTCTGCCCCTGTCGGCAATTCCACATTTGGCCCATCCTGGCCTACTGACGAAATGTAGTCACTCGGACTATATACTTTCTCAACAAAACTCCCAGATTCCTCAGACTCTGGCTCAACAACCCCCTTCTCCTCTGAAATCTCCCCTCTTCTGTCTTCGACAGTTACCACCATTGGCTTAGGTTGGGTTATGGAGATGTCCATCATGCACAAGTCGGTGCAATCAGGAAGGAGCACCTCCGGCTTAGGCAAGTGGGAAGGAGTGATATAGATGCTAGGATCGTAAGACACGACCCCAGCCTGGATAAAGTTGATTCTTTTGGAGGTGGAGCTTGGTTGTGCGGTGGGAGAGGGTTTGTTGTGACATTGGGTTTTTCGGGAGGCATAATCACCCCGTTATCAATGAGATCTTGAATCTCATGACGTAATCGGTAGCATAGGTCGGTGTCATGACCGTGCTGTTGGTGAAATGCGCAATATTTGGCTGGGTTGTGGGTAGGAGGAAGTTTTTCCGGTAATGGCCGCGGCTCTAGGGGCTTCAAGTGCCCTTTTCTGATTAACACCCCCAGAGCTTTGGACAGGGGCATATACAGTGGAGCGAAGGTTCTTTGGTTTTTGGGTGGGTATTTGGCTGTTTGTGTATGGCTTCCGGACGCACCGGAGAATGGCGTAGCTGCCATGGTTCTTGGAGGGAGGTTGGTGGTGACCATGCTCACTTCGGAGGCTCTCGTAGTTGTAGCGCCGCTCGGGCCTGCGTTGTTGTTGCGATTGAAAGTTCTTCAGGGTTGCTCCCGATCATTATCAATTCAGCCTTGCTTCAAGGCATCCTCAATTTGTACTCCCATCTCATGCAGATCAGAAAAGGTAGGGAAGGGGAGTACGATCATTTTCTGCATCAACTTCGGCTGAAGATTGCGCACAATCATCCGAATCTGATCTTTGTCTGTGGGCCTTAGGGTCATCATCGAAGCCTTAGCCCACCAGCGAGTCACAAATTCTGAGAAGCTCTCCTTAGCCTCTTGTCTCGTCGTCTCAAGATCACGGGTCGTAATCTCGATTTGTGTGTTATACGAATATTGTGCAATGAAGGCCTCAGCCATTTCGTCCCAGTTTCTCTTGACATCATCTTCTAATTTGGCATACCATATGGCCGCCACACCCGACAGGGTCCGTCCGAATAGAGACAGCTTCTGCAGTCTGGTGAGGCCCATTGGCCTTAAGATATCTGAAAACAATCTCAGGTGCACCATGGGATCCCCGGATCCATCAAATCGGTCGATGTGCGGCATCTTGAATATGTCCGGCAGCGTCACATCTGCGTCAGTATATCCGTCTTCAATGTCAGGGATGGTCTTGACTCCCTGGGATCTCTTGAACAACTGTTCGAGCTTGCTCAACTTCAGTGCTCTGGGATCTGTCTCGAACTCAAAAGGGGAGTCCAGTACGTTGGTGGGTGTTTTGGATAATTGGGGTAGGATCTGGGGTAGAACCGGGGGTGGGGGTGGTCTTGTGGGAATGTCCGTATCATTCTGAACATTAGTTGTCTCCCCGAGGGTTGGAACTCCTGGCGGGGGAGGAGCTTGCTGCGAAGCAGATGCTCCGGTTTGCTATTGTAGCCTCACGATTAACTCTGCTTGTTCAGTGATAACCGTGGTCTGTTGCTTGGCGAACTCCGCCTGTCGAACGGCGTCTTGTTGCATTGTTTTCATACTCTCTTGGAGCTAGCGCACCATCTCCTCTAAACTTGCCATACTGTTCTGCTCTGACTGAATTACCGATATATATTCCCTCTCTGTGTGAGAAACAGAACCCTGATCCCTCTGTACTCAGGTGGGGTAGATAAGGCCCTCTGAACTGACTGTTGAACCAATGTTTTTTTCCCTAACTGCCCTCCGTCTAGTAACCGTGGGTAGAGAGTGGTACACTGGTTGTCCGTCTACCAGATCCTCAGATCGACGGAGTCGACGAACTCTAGTCCAGAGTGCTTGGGAAATATCTACTGGGTTAGAAGCAATCGTGCTCAACTAGCCTGGCAAAAAGATAAAATAAAGCAATAATAAGGAAATAAAACAACCAGATAAACGGACAGTATAACGGCGTAAAATAAACATACAACACACAGTTGGGTATGACAACACGCTGTTGATAAGCTGAGTATACTGTTCTCAAACACTTATCATTATCCCCGAATCACTGTCCCCAAGTCTGAATCTGATACCCGCAGATAACTGATTCCCGAAAAACACTGATGCCTGCAGGCCTGGTGCCCAAACTTGCAAATTGATACACGCCTTCCTGTAGAGATGCACTCTAAAGCACATAGTGGATAAGTGAGAGCCAAAACACCCCTATGTTGGGGTAGGGTTTCCCTGTCCTATTTTGTCAGGAACTAGGGTTTCACTATGCACACAGCGGTTTCAAACAACCTAACATCGGGTAAGCAACCTGTCCTAGCTTGGAATGGTCACTATGGATTCTGAATATGCACTAGGCCGAATGGTCGAAAGGGTGCCCTGGTAAAACCGGGGTTTGTGTTCCCATACTGTCAGAGCCCATAACCGGTTAGCCTTATGGTCATGCCTCGACAAGACAAGCCTCCAGCAAACCGTTCAGGAATGGCAGATGGCAAACACGGTGTCCTAGGCGCACCAATGCACATGCAATGCAAAGAAACACATAAGTGTAGTCAAAACAGGATATCATGAGTTTGAGTCAAGCTCTCTAAATCCCCAGCAGAGTCGCCAGAAACTGTAGACGCGCCCCGCATGAGGGCCTCCGTGCTATAGTTCGGACTCGACTTTTGTCACGGTTCTTAATCTGAACCAAAGAGTCCAAATCCGGCAAATCGTTTTGAGAAAAACTGATTTTTAGAAAAGAAGTGCCAAACATGGACTGCTTTGCTAGATATAGAGTCGCCACCTAAATATTTTTTTTTCGGGGGGGGAATTTAGGAAACCCTGACTCGTTTGCCTAAGGCCACATGTCCGTCATCATCAAAGTTGCCTCGGCTCGAGAACTTGGGTACGATTGGGGAAGGCCAGCTATGAGCACCCCCACTCGCCCGATCCGAAGATCGGCCTCTACTAACCATGATATCTCGTTTTTGAAAACACATGCGTTCTTATTCCGGTTATTAGCCTAGAATTACTATGTTTTGTGCACAGCAAACAAGTATAGACCAAATCGCCTAAATTGGAACAAAACATTTCATGTTTGTTTTGAAAATGGTTTGCTACTCGCAAGTAAGCTAAAATGTAGGTTTTGCCACCCTCGAGTGGGCTTTTTTGAAAAGATGGTTTTGCCACTATCTAGTGGGCTTTAAAACTCACAGTTTTAATGCATTATTCCAATTTAGGTAATTCGACCTCCATCCACAGGCATTCAAGCAGTTATATCACATAAGCAGCTAGCCTCATGGTAATCATGCTATTATAACAACATTCGCACGCATGCGGTATGCTAAAGCATAAAAGCTTACCTAGTACTCCAAGCCAAAACAGAAACTAGTTAGTAATCATATGCATGACCCTAGTTCATGTTAAGATGGCTAATGCAACACATGCAGGATGCAGCTAGAATAGGCTCGGCTACCCTAAAGATGGCATGTGAAATGCTGCAACGAACAAGTACTCAACTTGGGATTGAAATACAAGTGCAGTTAGCATGATGTGCCGAGCCCGATGTATGTAAGACAAATGTATGGATGCACGCATGCATAGCATAAGGTATGCTAATCTAAATATGCCCTAGTCTAACCATCATAAGTGGGTAAATAACAGGGAAGAAAGACATGGGATTGGAAGACATGCACACCACTCACACACACTTATTACACAATTGCCCTCGCTCGGAGGGTCCGAATAAATATTACAAAACAAATAAATAATTAACTTTTCTAACTAATTAAATATTACATATCTTCTATTTAATTAACAAATCAAATGCAGAAAGAGGATGGCCGCAGCCCTGCCCCGGGATGCGTGGATGATGAATGCTCGATCCGCCTTGCCCGGAAACCCGTGCCATGCCACTATTCCCTCTGTTTACACTACCTTGCTCCTCTAAAGACTATGAAAATTCTTGGGGCACCTCTGAACCATTTCCTGATCACTCTGGAATATCACCGGCCAATGCAAAGCACCATCGGCCATGAGAATGTGGCAATCGGCCAACTATTGGACCACCGGCCAGCCACTGATGGTCGGTCGGCACTTCAAGTGGTCGGCCGGACATTTCTTGCTGCAGAATCCTGCAGTTGACAGCAACAGAGGGCAAGCAGTGTATGGCATGGAATTTTCAAGCAAATGTAAGCATGGCCACACTCCCTATCATGCAATGGACTCAAGGGAGCATGACCCTCGACCCTCGGGCCATCAATTATGCATGATGGCCTAAGAAGCCAAGGTTGCCATTCAATGTAAAATGCATGCAACAATCAAATGAAAGCTAACACCTTATCATGTTGAGATCAAAGGTATTGGCGACCGAGGATTGAGGCGCGTTACGTCACTTTGAGTACAAACGTACCCCATTCCTCATGCTTGGTTTGACACCCCAAACCAAGCAAAATGTAATGCAAGTATGCAACGTACCTCACATATGCAACATGTGTCAAATATGCAACATGAAGCTAAGTAAGCAAGGAATGCCAAATGCAATGCAAACTAAGTCAATTCAAGATAAACATGCCAAATATGCAACAAATATATGAGATGCAACTAGCTAAACACTATGTGAACATACAAGTATGATATAATGCAAGCATGAAACCAAAGCAATGCAACATGATCATGCAATGGTGGACCTAAACTACAAGGGGCAGACCTCAGCCCACCCCAAAAACAATGGCCAAAAGTGCCCAAAATGATGGACAAGTGCTCATGCAAACATGCATGCCAATGGGCCCAAGACTAAGGCATAAAAAAAAGCATTCTACTACAACTACCCCTAACCACTCATGGTATGAACTTTTCAATACAAAACAGGGTTTTAACATGCAACAAGGACCCCCAAAACCCACTGTTGTGACAGCTCAAAGTCTCAAACACATAGGCATGCACAATGCTCCATTCCTAGACATTAAAGACCAACTCTTCGAGGCATGAAAGGGATGGTGAATGTGAGCATACAAGCATGGATTAGGGACTAAAATAGCATGAGAGGTGATTCCAAATCACTGAAATGACCCAACTAAAGCATCCTCATGACTCACATCCTCAAGGCTCACAAGCCAAAATGCAAAGAGGCTCTCCTAAACATGGCAAATATGGGTAAAACAGCACCCAACAGTCCTTGAGCATGGCAAAATAATGCTAAAACCTTCATGAAGTTAAGCTATAACATGCAAGAATCATGGCCTAAATGCATGGCATACTTCTAGGCAAAATGGAGGGATGCAAGGCAAGTATACTATGCATGCAAGGGGCCACAAATCCGACCAAAAACAGAGGCAACATATGACCAAATAACATCCAAAAACTTCTAAAATGGGGCCAAAGACAGCCAAGCACACATGCTACCTTTAAGAGCCAAAAACATGCAAAAATGAGAGACTAAGGGAGAGGGGTGTCCCTCCCCTATGCAAGACTCTAAAATTCCTTCTTCACCACTGAAAATCCACTGGATTTCAGTGGTGAGAAGGTCAACACATAATAGTAACCAAAGCTTAATAAAGAGAACACCAAAAGGGCCAAACAAGGCCTAAGGGGGGGAGGTCGACCCCCAACACCAAAACAACCTTAATGGAGTATCTCAAGCATGCAAATACAAGACTTTTTTCAGTTATACACAAAGTCTAAAACAGTGAGCAAGATAGGCAAAAGTCTAGTGCAAGATTGGGAAATCTAAAGTAAGAGTGTTACCCTTCAAGAAACCTTGAAGAACAGCAAGGTCAACCACCTTCTTCTGATCAAAATCAGTCCAAAACCTCAAGGACAAACCCTCAATGCCTCTCAAAGTCGAAGTATGGTGTAATAGTGTGTGTTTGTGTGCAAAACTAAGGATAAAATGCACTTTAAGGCCCTCAAATACACAGATGTATATAGAGAGAGAAAGTGTATCACAGATGTATATATGTATTAGGTCTGGATTTTGCTGAACCAAAAACAAGGAGAGGGTTTGTTGCCTTATATAGACCATCCAAGGTGCTAAGCTTCCAAGAGAAGCTAATTAAAAGGATCAAGGCTTCCTCAAGAAGCCAAGGCAAAGTGGTCAAGGCTTCCTGAGGAAGCTGAGGCAGGGTTCAAGCTTCTTGAGGAAGCTAAGACAAAGGGTCAGGCTTCCTCAAGAAGCTTGACCAAAAGAGTGCAAAAGGGGCAAAACAGCCACAGATGTGCACGGGGGGCTACGTCCGTGCATTCCAGCTGGCACAGCTGGCATGCACCATGCTTGAAAAAGGCAAAAAGGTGCTTCCGGCCAGAAAAGGAGGCCATCGGCCAAACATATGGTCGGCCGGCCACACAAATGCCGACCGCCAATGGTATATTTCACCAATGGCCGGTAGCCTCAAAACACGGCCGGTGGCCTCAAGCATGGCCGGTGGGTGCCAGGGGTAGCTAACAAGCTACTCTCTACCCTCAGAAACAAAAACACAAGTGTTTGGTGCAAAACCAAACACAGAACAGTCGAGTTGAGAGATCCTGAAGCAAGGCGCGTAACCGAGACCTTCGAGAACTCAAAACGAAACACGAACATGGGTAATCACCAAGTGTTCCAGCGGTGACGTCCAAGTCTTGAGAATGGTCAAAAATGGGGTGTCTACAGTTGCCCCTCTTTGACAGAACTCGAAAGTCATAACAATGACGGGAGTGATTGTCAAAGACCAGAGACGACCCATTTTTGACAAGGCCGAAGACTTGGACAAAGCATACATGCGGCAGATAAAGATATGCGCCCGAAGGCAGGGGCAAAATGCAACCGACAATGCAAGAAGCTGAGCATAACTTATGATCATGCAAAGAAAGCTGTAACGAAACATAACAATGCAACAGTTTTAAGCTAGCATACACCAAACTACACTACAATGCAGTGAGAGTGTAAGAGAATCATGTAATTCTCGCTACGTTTCACGCGGAGAATACAATACCTGTGCGGTTCATCTGGTCGTGCCAGCTTCAAATGAACCATACATATAATATCGTGCCTGAAAAAGAAAGAAAACTTAACAGGTACAATATTGTTAGCAACATGCACATTAATGCAATTGAAAGTGCGTGACAACGCAAAGCAAGCGGGAAGCATAACAATGCTATGAAGGCACAAACACATGTAAGTAAAGAACACAGGACAACGTGCGCAATGTGTGAAGATGTACACACATGTAAGTAAAGTATACGCGACAACGTATACAATGTGTATAAAATGAAACTTGAACACATGTAAGTAAAGCATAACGCGACAACGCATGCAATGTGTATAGAAGCTTGAACACATGTAAGTAAAGCAATGCACGTATGCAAGCAATGTGTGTAGGAAGGAACTTGAACACATGTAAGTAAAGCAATGCACGTATGCAAGCAAAGTGTATAGAAAGGAACTTGAACACATGTAAGTAAAGCATGCGGTCAACGCGTGCAATGTGTGTAGAAACTTGAACACATATAAGTAAAGCAATGCACGTATGCAAGCAATATGTATAGAAACTTGAACACATCTAAGTAAAGCATGCGGTCAACGCGTGCAATGTGTATAGAAACTTGAACACATGTAAGTAAAGCAATGCACGTATGCAAGCAATGTGTATAGAAAGGAACTTGAACACATGTAAGTAAAGCATGTGGTCAACGCGTGCAATGTGTATAGAAAGGAACTTGAACACATGTAAGTAAAGCATGCCGTCAACGCGTGCAATGTGTATAGAAACTTGAACACATGTATGTAAAGCAATGCACGTATGCAAGCAATGTGTATAGAAACTTGAACACATGTAAGTAAAGCATGCAGTCAACACGTGCAATGTGTATAGAAACTTGAAGGATGGTAAAGACAGGCTACTCATGATGTTGAAATTCAAAGCACTACAACACAGTATAATTGAAGTGACTTGTGGAGTTCACAAGATACAAAAGGATACGGGAAGGGGCGTTCCTCGCACGTACGGAGCATTGCTCAAAGAAGACACGGCCTGAGGTCAACTCGAAAGCCTACTAATGTTCCGAAAAAGTGCACTTCCATGCACCGTCTTGAGTAATGAAGGTGCCACACCAAACAATTGACCCGAACAAGGGCGCGGGAGGTGCATCAACCGGAAGGGGAGGTTACCGGTATCAACCCCGATACTCTGCTGCCCTACTCTCTTTTGCTTTACTTTCCTTTTTACTGGTAGTTTAAGCACATTGCACTGCCTCAGGCAGGTTTTATATTTTTCAAAATAGTGTACATTTTACAGAATACATGATGGAAATGAAACAGCTATTTTGTTCAAAAGGTGTTACATTTGCATGTTCTATGCATCGCATCGCATGACATCACATAACAATGTGAATGAAATTAAAAAAATTCGTTTGAAAATGGAGCACTCGCATCGTAATAATCAGGTAGTGAACTCACTTACAACTCGATAAGCAAAACAGAGGGGCTCGATAAAACCAACCAAGTGCGAGTACAACTCGATAAGCAAATCAAAGACCTAAAGAGAGTGAAATACAACTCGATAAGCAAATGTACAACAACTCGATATGCAAAAGGGTGTGACCCCGCAAGAATCGATCACCGGAGGGCATCAGTAGAGGTTCCAACCACAATCCCTTAGCATGTTCAACTCATAGACAGCTCATGGAACAAGAAGGAAGGCCACCGGCCAGAGGTAAAGGCCATCGGCCATGAGAAATGGCCATCGGCCAAAAGTGGTAGTCGGTCGACACTACATTTGGCCGGCCGGCCATAAATTGCCAAAACCAGCATAATGCTGACATCTGTCCTCCACTCAACCTTATCTTCTACAAAAGGCCTCAGCTTCGTGGTTCTTCTCAATTCAACATGAATTTGCTCCCAATGGAAGAGTTTCTTGCCCAAAATCTCACAACTTGGATTAACAACTTGGATGGCTTGGAAAAGCTGAATTTCCGGGGCTTCGGCATAAACACACTATTCACTTTGAGTCGTACTCCGCTACACCTTCCGTTTCTCCATGCCGCGGCAAGGTTTTGGAATCCGGTAACACATGTCTTCAGCTTTGGCGGGCAAGAGGTATGTCCTACCTTCGAAGATTTCCAAGCTCTAATGGAATCTGCATGCAACGAGGAGATCTTACCCCAGCTTAATTTTGGCCATGCCCAAACCTTAGGGCGAACGTGTGGACTCACTATGTATGACGCTCGGTCTCTGATTTGTGACGGAATGCTGGATATTCCGAGTTTGATTTGTCGTTTTTCCGATGCCGGTGACCGCGGTGACCATCATGGGCAAGGCTTCTAGCGACACGCCCTCTGTTTGTGCATGGTATCTCATTTTCTGTTTGCCTCAGGCTCCAGAGGATCTAGCATTCAATTAATCGAGGTTGCCCAAGGCTTGAAGGAGGGCAAGAGTTGCATTGCCATGACTCTGGCTGAGACGTTGATGGGCTTGGACTCCTTTTATCGCCGAGAGACAATCAGATTTGCGGGGAGTCCACTACTGCTGCAGGTAATGTTTCCCACCCAATCTCACATATGTATTGCTTACGTCACTCGGCCCTCAAGCTCGGCTTTTCTCACAAAACCCTTTTCTCACTTTTTCTCTCATCGTATATCTCTCTATTCTTTATTCTCTCATTTTTCATCCCTTCCCAGGTGTGGTTGATGGACAAGTTGCAGGTTGTGGACTCCTGCCCAGCATACTCAGCTCGCGGTTATTTCTTCAGGCAACGTCTGGTCGATGCCCTTGATGAAGGTTGGTGGTTCGACTCGATGTGCAGCTTGTCCGCAGACCGCATTGCTTGGCGGTGCCCTTGGCTCAACCTACCGGCAATGGGCTACAGCATGTCCCGGCAGACTGGGATTCAATTTATTAGCTTTACTCACTGTGTGTTCTATTTCCTATTCTGGTTCCGACGCCAGTTCAACCATGATCAGACTTGCCCTGCAGAGGGGATAAAATATCCAGCCGTCTTTCCGTTCCGAGGCGCGCAGCTTGTTCGGCAGGCCGCAGCGTGGGGGACAAGAGAGCTCCTGGCCCCCACTCCCACTTTCAGTTGCACTTTGTCTGATGAGTGCATAGATTGGCTCAATGAAGAGGCACAGATCGGGCCTAGCTTGGCATCAGAGGCTTCGACCAGCTCTAGGAGGGGGCGCCAGAATATCTGACTTATCTATGCCCCGGATTTATTGCTTTATTAGCACTTCCAAGTTTTCTTTATGAATGTAATAAAAAGCAACTTCAATTTGTATGCAAGAGCAGGAGAACTCTGTATTGAAATAAATGAAATTGAAGGTTGTGGTACTGAAAATTTCCCGTTTTGGTCCAGAAATGGTCTTAGTTGTAAAAAGATTAATTTGAACAAAGTCAACTTTTATTAAAACTTTTCAAAACCATTTTCGGTATGGATCAGAACTGGATACGCCTGAGATCTGTCACTGGGATGCACAACCCCGGATTCCAGCAACTGGAAAGTTGCCCCTAGTTTAAGTAGCACTGTACTGGAGATTGCAACCGAAGCTCTTGAATACTGAATAGACAAAGATGATCGAGCTGATCAAATGGACAAAGTTGATCGGGGAAAAGTTGATGGCTGGACTTCAGGATGAAGTTGCCTACGTATCCCAAAGATGGGAATCTTCAGGATGAAGTTGCCTACGTATCCCAAAGGTGGGAATCAAGCCTTACGTAGTTCAGGCTTGGGTTCACCCGAGTATTTTCACTCTCCTTTTGCGCTCTAACTTTTGCCAAGGCTGCCCTTTGCGGGTTTTCAACCTTGCGAGCTTAGTTTTTATAATTTCAATTTTTTTGTGCTCTAACTTTTGCCTAGGTCGCCCTTTCAGGTTTTTGGCCTAGCGAGCCTCTCAGGGGTAATATTTCTTCAACTTGTCCATGTTGATCGGTTGTGAGAACTCTAGGCCATCTAGGTCCATCAAAACCACAGCTCCACCCGACCAAATAGACTTAATGATGTAGGGACCAATCCAATTGGGTCTGAACTTGCCCCTTGGGTCGTGGATGGGAGCTCGGTTATCTTTGAGTACCAAATCTCCTTCCTTTAGATTCCTGGACTTAACCTTCTTGTTGAAAGCCCGGGTAATTCTGCGCTGATAACCTTGAACATGGTACAGTGCTTTCAATCTCCTCTCGTTAAAGAGCATGAGTTCCTCAAATCTGCTTCGGCTATCTGGCACTCAGCCAACACTCGCAAAGACGGAACCTCAATTTCGATAGGTAGAACGGCCTCCATCCCATAAACCAAGGAATACGGAGTCGCCCCAGTAGAAGTTCTGATTGAAGTCCGGTAGCCCCATAGAGCAAACGGCAACTTATCTGGCCAGTCCCGGTAGGTTTCCACCATCTTCTGCAGTATGTGCTTGATGTTCTTGTTGGCGGCCTCAACCGCTCCATTGGTTTGCGGCCAATATGTGGATGACTTATGAAAAGCCACATTGTATTTCTTCAACAAGTCAATCACTTCTTTCTTGAAATGGGAACCGTTATCTGAAATTATCTCATTTGGGACTCCGTAGCGACAGATGATGTTGTTTCTGATAAACTTCGCGACATGTGAAGCCTTCAACACTGCATAAGATTGGGCCTCGACCCACTTTGTAAAGTAATCTATCGCGACCAGAATGAATTCATGCCCATTCGACCCCTTCGGAGTAACAGCCCCGATCACATCGATTCCCCAAACTGAAAATGGCCATGGCGAAGTCATGTTGTACAGCCTCGACGGCGGGATGTTCATGCGGTTTGCATGGATCTGACATTTGTGGCATCGCCGAACAAAGCCGATACAATCCTCCTCCATGGTAGACCAGTAGTAACCCTGTCTGAGGATCTTCCGAGCCAACATTACCCCGTTCATATGTGCACCACATTCTCCTCCATGGATGGCCTCCATCAGGCGCTTCGATTCTTCAGCTTCTACACACAGCTTATGCATTCCCAGATGACCTCTCTTATACAGCTTACCCCCGCAGATGATGAACTGAACAGCCATTCTTCTGATTGCCCTTTTATCCTTGCCATTTGCCCCTGGTGGATACGTCTCTTTCTCCAGGAAGTTCCAAATATCGTAATACCAGGGGTTATCGTCTTGAACCTCATCTATGGCCGCGATTGATTCATATGCTGGCGCAAACTTCTGGTCAATGATGACTGGACGCATCCGGACTCCAAACGGGATGTCTATCATGGAAGATAGAGTTGCTAGTGAATCTGCGAACCTGTTGTTCTCTCTTACTAGATGAGCAAAGTTTAACTTCTCAAACCGAGGAATTAACAAATCCAAGGCCTGGTGGTACATTATCATCTTTTCTTCCTTGACTTTCCAGTCTCCTTTTGCTTGAGACACAACAAGGTTCGAGTCCCCGATGACGTCTAGTCGTTTTGCTCCTAGTTCCAGGGCTGCTTCTAGACCGGCAATGCATGCCTCATATTCTGCTTCGTTGTTCGAGACTTTGAACCGGAGTTTGAATGCTAGAGGGATACGGGAATTGTCAGGTGCTATCAACAACACTCCTATCCCATATCCGTACTGGTTCGACGCTCCGTCAAAGTACATCGTCCAAGTTTCATCTTCGATGTGCAAAATGGCCTCATCTGGAAATAAGTACTCAACTGCTTCACCCCCTTCCACTGGATGATCGGCCAAGAATTCTGCTATTGCTCTTCCCTTGACTGACTTGCGTGTCACATATTTCAGATCGAATTCGGAAAGCAACAGCAACCAACGAGCTAGCCTACCCGTAAGTGTCGGTTTCTCGAAAAGATATTTGATGGGATCCAGTCGTGAAACCAACATTACGGAGTGACCTAACAGGTAGTGCCGCAGCTTCCTGGTAGCCCATACCAAGGCTAAGCAAGCCTTCTCCAACGGTGTGTAACGAGTTTCATACTCCAACATCTTCTTGCTCAGATAGTAGATGGCCCTTTCCACCTTGTCTTCTGATTCTTGTGCGAGCATACAGCCCATTGTAGTTTCAGTCACTGAAAGATACAATATCAACGGTCTCCCCGGCTCTGGTGGTGACAACACAGGTGGGTTCTGTAAGTATTCCTTGATTTGTTCAAAAGCAGCTTGGCATCGGCCGTCCCATTGGAATTTCTTTCCTTCTTCAGGAGACCAAAAAGTGGTTCACAAGTCAAGGTTAATTTTGAGATAAACCGTCTTATGAATTGCACTTTACCCAGAAAGCCTCGCACCTCCTTTTCAGTCATTGGTGGTGGCATTTCTAAGATGGCCTTGATTTTGGAAGGGTCGACTTCGATGCCCCTTTGTGTAATTAGAAACCCTAGCATTTTTCCCGCTGTAACACCGAACGTACACTTCTGCGGATTCAGCCGCAACCGGAATTCTCTGATCCTTTGGAAGAACTTTTGCAAGGCGGTGTAGTGGCCCTCTCTTTCTTTGGACTTGACAATCATGTCGTCCACGTACACCTCAACCTCTTTGTGGATCATGTCATGTAATATCGTGGTCGCGGCCCGTTGATATGTAGCCCCAGCGTTCTTCAGCCCAAATGGCATCACTCTGTAACAGTAGGTCCCCCACGGGGTGGTGAAGGCAGTCTTTTCCCGGTCTTCAGGTGCCATCACTATCTGATTGTAGCCTGAGAAGCCATCCATAAATGAAAGCAGAGCATGCCCCGCTGTGAGATCCACCAACTCATCAATATGTGGCAAGGGAAAGTCGTCCTTTGGACTAGCTCTGTTCAAATCCCTGAAATCCACGCACACCCGGATTCTGCCATCTTTCTTTGGTACCGGAACAATGTTGGCCAGCCAAGTCGGGTATTCGGATACCAGCAGGAAGCCTGCATCGATCTGTTTGGTGACCTCTTCCTTAATCTTGATGGCCCAGTCAGGGCGGATCCTTCTGAGTTTCTGTTTGACAGGTCAGGCCTCGGGGTCAAGAGGGATCCGGTGCTGTACAATCTCAGGATCGATCCCAGGCATGTCTTCGTAGGACCACGCGAAAACATCTTTGAAATCTTTTAATAAAGCGACTAAGCGCTCGCGTTCCTCCGAAGACAACGTGGACCCGATCTGGACCAGCAGCGGGTCCTTCTCAGTACCAATATTCACAGTAGTGATTTCATCCATTAAGGGTTTAACAAATCTCTCTTGTTCTTGATCAATTAATCGTTGCAAAACTGGAGGAATTTCTTCCTCGTCGTTTTCATCAAAATTTTGAAAGTCCTGATTCAAGCAATAAATCAAAGGCACAGAAAAGTACTCACAAACCACTTCCACATCATTCTCATTATTTACTTCCAAACCGTCCAATTCTTCTGTTACAACAGGCTCAAAAGAGAAAGAAAAAGACGACCTGGACAGGACTGTGGCATCTGGGTTATCATCCCCAGGAATACCGGACTCAGACTCAGTTGAGCTGGAACCTAATTCCGACTCACAAGACTCGGTGGAATCAGATTCCGGCTCACTACCTGACCCGGTGCTGTTTGACAAAAATCCCTCTTCGTACTGCCAAACGAGAGAGGGTGCGATGGATGCATCCAAAATAGTTGATGGTAGGCCCGCAGCCGTTTCATTCCCGATCATGGACACCGAGAAGTTATCCCCCAAGCACTTCTGTTCGATCGGAGGATCTGAAAGTAGACATGTCAGTGCTACCCCCATGTCAAGTTCGGTGTCCTCAGACTCCATTTTCCTGTTCTGTTCGTCCTCAACTGTCGGGTCTGTCTGCTCCTCGGCATCATCATCCCCCCCAGATAACTGCAGGTCAAAGAAGATCTCGAACCCCGGCACACGCCTCCTCTCGGCATTCAGCCATGGCTCTGGAAAGCCACAGAATGGAAAGTCCTTCCCCTCCCGAACGAAGCGTCCATTTAGGGTACCCTGAACGGGCCGGTGCATTAACTCAAAAGGCTTCCCCGCCTGTTTCGCTCTGGCTCTCCCAGCCATCTCCTTTCCTTTCCTTACCCAATCCTCCTTGGTGGGCAAATAACCCAAGCCAAAGGTGTGTGGGTTGTGTGGCACCTCGGCCAATGTTGCAACGCCCTTCCGGCCGCTCTTTCCCAATCCCATCCCGGGGATGTGTTGGAGCTTGTTCATGAGGTATACTGCCTGAGCACTGACATATATCCCTTCGTTAGTAGCCATGATGTTCTGTACAACCCGAGCCTCAGCCAGGGTAAAACCTGATATGAACACATCCTCCATACCGTGCTCAATTTCTAGAACAGGCGTAGATACCTCCGGTGGTGGATGAATCGATGAATTTCCAAAAACAATGGCTACTCCCTTCCCATGGGGGTATTTCACCATTTGATGCAAGGTGGACGACACTGCCTTTACCTGATGCAACCACGGCCGCCCCAAAAGCAGGTTGAAAGTTGTAGGAACCTCTAAGACATGGAAATCTATCTCATGCTGTGCCGGCCCAACCTTGGTCTGAATTTTTACCATCCCCATGACTTCTCTGCTCGTGTTGTCGTATGCCTGAATTACCTGGGTTGTCGGTACAAAGTTCGCGGTCTTCAAACCGATTGCATATGCAGTTCTTGCCCGGCACACATTAATGGCGGATCCGGTATCAACAAGAACCACCAGTATCCATTTATTTCTACACTCCACGGAGATGTAGAGTGGCTTGTTATGGTTCACCCCCTCAGGTGGTAATTCTTTGTCGGAAAAAGTCAGCATCGGGGTAGCTCCTCCTGTATCTTTTTCAATTGTTTGAGCACGGCCTCGTCCTCAAGTTGCTTCTCCTTCTGTTTCTCAGCCTCCCTATCCTTCCTAGACGCCTCTGGCTGATCTAGGTGCGGAGGCTTGAAATACCGTCCACTCCTAGTCATATGGTCGACATCACCAATGTACCAGGTATCATCAGGTTGGTTGCTACCCCAATCCTCGTCTGTGTGGGCAAGACATAAATCATCGTCCTCCCACCACATTCCATCGGCAGCCGACAGACACCTGTCCGGCTCTGGTATGACTGTTCTCGTACTCACGGTACCTTCCATCCATATGCTCGCAGCATTCTCTGTTTCTGTGCGCATAGCAGTTTCAGTCCCCACATGGGCCTTAGCTTTCCTGATTCTCTCAGAATCTTCAAATCTTTCTTGTTCCGACTACGTCAATACAGCTGGCTGTTCAATAATTCCTGTATTCAAAATGCTCCAATCCTGAGCGAAATTCTTGACACCGGCGCTCTCCGGCGATGTACTCTGTTCTTCGACCCTTCCGGCCGTCACTGACATTCTTGCCCCTGCTGGGCCTTGTCCTGGTTGGAACTCTTCCATGATATCTGGTTGATCATCCAACCACCCGGTAGCCTCCGCCGATTCCTCATACTCGAACCAGTTGACTGCTGCGTCCCCTGGATCTTGGTCACTGTAAAACTGGAGATTGGCAAGGTCCTCTTCCACAGCCGTCAAATTATCTGTCCTCTGTCCCAAACCATCCCCTTGGATTACACACAGCTCTATCTCTGTTGGCAATTCCACACTTGGCCCATCCTGGCCTACTGACGAAATGTAGTCACTCAGACTATATACTTTCTCAACAAAATTCCCAGATTCCTCAGACTCTGGCTCAACAACCCCTTCTCCTCTGAAATCTCCCCTGTTCTGTCTTCGACAGTTACCACCATCGGCTTAGGTTGGGTTATGGAGATGTCCATCATGCACAAGTCGGTGCAATCAGGAAGGAGCACCTCCGGCTTAGGCAAGTGGGAAGGAGTGATATAGATGCTAGGATCGTAGGACACGACCCCAGCCTGGATAAAGTTGATTCTTTTGGAGGTGGAGCTTGGTTGTGTGCGGTGGGAGAGGGTTTGTTGTGACATTGGGTTTTTCGGGAGGCATAATCACCCCGTTATCAATGAGATCTTGAATCTCATGACGTAATCGGTAGCATAGGTCGGTGTCATGACCGTGCTGTTGGTGAAATGCGCAATATTTAGCTGGGTTGTGGGTAGGAGGAAGTTTTTCCGGTAATGGTCGCGGCTCTAGGGGCTTCAAGTGCCCTTTTCTGATTAACACCCCCGAGCTTTGGACAGGGGCATATACAGTGGAGCGAAGGTTCTTTGGTTTTTGGGTGGGTATTTGCTGTTTGTGTATGGCTTCCGGATGCACCGGAGAATGGCGTAGCTGCCATGGTTCTTGGAGGGATTGGTGGTGACCATGCTCACTTCGGAGGCTCTCGTAGTTGTAGCGCCGCTCGGGCCTGCGTTGTTGTTGCGATTGAAAGTTCTTCGGGGTTGCTCCCGATCATTATCAATTAACCTTGCTTCAAGGCATCCTCAATTTGTACTCCCATCTCATGCAGATCAGAAAAGGTAGGGAAGGGGAGTACGATCATTTTCTGCATCAACTTCGGCTGAAGATTGCGCACAATCATCCGAATCTGATCTTTGTCTGTGGGCCTTAGGGTCATCATCGAAGCCTTAGCCCTCCAGCGAGTCACAAATTCTGAGAAGCTCTCCTTAGCCTCTTGTCTCGTCGTCTCAAGATCACGGGTCGTAATCTCGATTTGTGTGTTATACGAATATTGTGCAATGAAGGCCTCAGCCATTTCGTCCCAGTTTCTCTTCTGACATCACTTCTAATTTGGCATACCATATGGCCGCCACACCCGACAGGGTCCGGCCGAATAGAGACAGCTTCTGCAGTCTGGTGAGGCCCATTGGCCTTAAGATATCTGAAAACAATCTCAGGTGCACCATGGGATCCCCAGATCCATCAAATCGGTCGATGTGCGGCATCTTGAATCTGTCCGGCAGCGTCACAGCTGCGTCGGTATATCCGTCTTCAATGTCAGGGATGGTCTTGACTCCTTGGGATCTCTTGAACAGCTGTTCGAGCTTGCTCAACTTCAGTGCTCTGGGATCTGTCTCGAACTCAAAAGGGGAGTCCAGTACGTTGGTGGGTGTTTTGGATAATTGGGGTAGGATCTGGGGTAGAACCGGGGGTAGGGGTGGTCTTGTGGGAATGTCCGTATCATTCTGAACATTATTTGTCTCCCCGAGGGTTGGAACTCCTGGCGGGGGAGGAGCTTGTTGCGAAGCAGATGCTCCGGTTTGCTATTGTAGCCTCACGATTAACTCTGCTTGTTCAGTCATAACCGTGGCCTGTTGCTTGGCGAACTCCGCCTGTCGGACAGCGTCTTGTTGCATTGTTTTCATACTCTCTTGGAGCTAGCGCACCATCTCCTCTAAACTTGCCATACTGTTCTGCTCTGACTGAATTACTGGTATATATTCCCTCTCTGTGTGAGAAACAGAACCCTGATCCCTACTGTACTCAGGTGGGGTAGATAAGGCCCTCTGAACTGACTGCTGAACCGATGTTTTTTGCCTAACTGCCCTCCGTCTAGTAACCGGGGGTAGAGAGTGGTACACTGGTTGTCCGTCTACCAGATCCTCAGATCGACGGAGTCGACGAACTCTAGTCCAGAGTGCTTGGGAATATCTACTGGGTCAGAAGCAATCGTGCTCAACTACCTAGCAAAAGATAAATAAAGCAATAATAAGGAAATAAAACAACCAGATAAACGGACAGTATAACGGCGTAAAATAAACATACAACACACAGTTGGGTATGACAACACCCTGTTGATAAGCTGAGTATACTGTTCTCAAACACTGATCATTATCCCCGAATCACTGTCCCCAAGTCTGAATCTGATACCCGCAGATAACTGATTCCCCAAAAAACTGATGCCTGCAGGCCTGGTGCCCAACTTGCAAATTGAACACGCCTTCCTGTAGAGATGCACTCTAAAGCACATAGTGGATAAAAGTGAGAGCCAAAACACCCCTATGTTGGGGTAGGGTTTCCCTGTCCTATTTTTTTCAGGAACTAGGGTTTCACTATGCACACAGCGGTTTCAAACAACCTAACATCGGGTAAGCAACCTGTCCTAGCTTGGAATGGTCACTATGGATTCTGAATATGCACTAGGCCGAATGGTCGAAAGGGTGCCCTGGTAAAACCGGGTTTGTGTTCCCATACTGTCAGAGCCCCATAACCGGTTAGCCTTATGGTTATGCCTCGACAAGACAAGCCTCCTCCAGCAAACCGTTCAGGAATGCAGATGGCAAACACGGTGTCCTAGGCGCACCAATGCACATGCAATGCAAAGAAACACATAAGTGTAGTCAAAACAGATATCATGAGTTCGAGTCAAGCTCTCTCTAATCCCCCAGCAAGTCGCCAGAAACTGTAGACGCGCCCCGCGTGAGGGCCTCCGTGCTATAGTTCGGACTCGACTTTTGTCACGGTTCTTAATCTGAACCAAAGAGTCCAAATCCGGCAAATCGTTTTGAGAAAAAGAGATTTTTAGAAAAGAAGTGCCCAACATGGACTGCTTTGCCAGATACAGAGTCGCCACCTAAATATTTTTTTTTCGGGGGGGGAATTTAGGAAACCCTGACTCGTTTGCCTAAGGCCACGTGTCCGTCATCACCAAAGTTGCCTCGGCTTGGGAACTTGGGTACGATTGGGGAAGGTCAGCTATGAGCACCCCCGCTCACCCGATCCGAAGATCGGCCTCTACTAACCATGATATCTCGTTTTTGAAAACACATGCGTTCTTATTCCGGTTATTAGCCTAGAATTACTATGTTATGCGCACAGCAAACAAGTATAGACCAAATCGCCTAAATTGGAACAAAACATTTCATGTTTGTTTTGAAAGTGATTTGCTGCTCGCAAGTAAGCTAAAATGTAGGTTTTGCCACCCTCGAGTGGGCTTTTCAGAAAAGATGGTTTTGCCACTATCTAGTGGGCTTTAAAACTCACAGTTTTAATGCATTATTCCAATTTAGGTAATTCGACCTCCATCCACAGGCATTCAAGCAGTTATATCACATAAGCAGCTAGCCTCATGGTAATCATGCTATTATAACAACATTCGCACGCATGCGGTATGCTAAAGCATAAAAGCTTACCTAGTACTCCAAGCCAAAACAGAAACTACTTTAGTAATCATATGCATGACCCTAGTTCATGTTAAGATGGCTAATGCAACACATGCAGGATGCAGCTAGAATAGGCTCGGCTACCCTAAAGATGGCATGTGAAATGCTGCAACTAACAAGTACTCAACTTGGGATTGAAATACAAGTGCAGTTAGCATGATGTGCCGAGCCCGATGTATGTAAGACAAATGTATGGATGCACGCATGCATAGCATAAGGTATGCTAATCTAAATATGCCCTAGTCTAACCATCATAAGTGGGTAAATAACAGGGAAGAAAGACGTGGGATTGGAAGACATGCACACCACTCACACACACTTATTACACACATTGCCCTCGCTCGGAGGGTCCGAATAAATATACAAACAAATAAATAATTAACTTTTCTAACTAATTAATATTACATATCTTCTATTTAATTAACAAATCAAATGCAGAAAGAGGATGGCCGCAGCCCTGCCCCGGGATGCGTGGATGATGAATGCTCGATTCGCCTTGCCCGAAAACCCGTGCCATGCCACTATTCCCTCTGTTTACACTGCCTTGCTCCTCTAAAGACTATGAAAATTCTTGGGGCACCTCTGAACCATTTCCTGATCACTCTGGAATATCACCGGCCAATGCAAAGCACCATCGGCCATGAGAATGTGGCAATCGGCCAACTATTGGACCACCGGCCAGCCACTGATGGTCGGTCGGCACTACTTCAGTGGCCGGCCGGACATTTCTTGCTGCAGAATCCTAGTTGACAGCAACAGAGGGCAAGCAGTGTATGGCATGGAATTTTCAAGCAAATGTAAGCATGGCCACACTCCCTATCATGCAATGGACTCAAGGGAGCATGACCCTCGACCCTCGGGCCATCAATTATGCATGATGGCCTAAGAAGCCAAGGTTGCCATTCAATGTAAAATGCATGCAACAATCAAATGAAAGCTAACACCTTATCATGTTGAGATCAAAGGTATTGGCGACCGAGGATTGAGGCGCGTTACGTCACTTTGAGTACAAACGTACACCCCCATTCCTCATGCTTGGTTTGACACCACCAAACCCAGCAAAATGTAATGCAAGTATGCAATGTACCTCACATATGCAACATGTGTCAAATATGCAACATGAAGCTAAGTAAGCAAGGCATGCCAAATGCAATGCAAACTAAACATGCAAACTAAGTCAATGCAAGATAAACATGCCAAATATGCAACAAGTATATGAGATGCAACTAGCTAAACACTATGTGAACATGCAAGTATGATACAATGCAAGCATGAAACCAAAGCAATGCAACATGATCATGCAATGGTGGACCTAAACTACAAAGGGGCAGACCTCAGCCCACCCCAAAAACAATGGCCAAAAGTGCCCAAATGATGGACAAGTGCTCATGCAAACATGCATGCCAATGGGCCCAAGACTAAGGGATAAAAAAAAGCATTCTACTACAACTACCCCTAACCACTCATGGTATGAACTTTTCAATACAAAACAGGGTTTTAACATGCAAAAGACCCCCAAAACCCACTGTTGTGACAGCTCAAAGTCTCAAACACATAGGCATGCATGCACAATGCTCCATTCCTAGACATTAAAGACAACTCTTCGAGGCATGAAAGGGATGGTGAATGTGAGCATACAAGCATGGATTAGGGACTGAAATAGCATGAGAGGTGATTCCAAATCACTGAAATGACCCAACTAAAGCATGCTCATGACTCACATCCTCAAGGCTCACAAGCCAAAATGCAAAGAGGCTCTCCTAAACATGGCAAATATGGCTAAAACAGCACCCAACAGTCCTTGAGCATGGCAAAATAATGCTAAAACCTTCATGAAGTTAAGCTATAACATGCAAGAATCATGGACTAAATGCATGGCATACTTCTAGGCAAAATTGAGGGATGCAAGGCAAGTATACTATGCATCCAAGGGGCCACAAATCCGACCAAAAACAGAGGCAACATATGACCAAATAACATCCAAAAACTACTAAAATGGGGCCAAAGACAACCGAGCACACATGCTACCTTTAAGAGCCAAAAACGTGCAAAAATGAGAGACTAAGGGAGAGGGGTGTCCCTCCCTATGCAAGACTCTAAAACTCCTTCACCACTGAAAATCCACTGGATTTCAGTGGTGAGAAGGTCAACACATAATAGCAACCAAAGCTTAATAACGAGAACACCAAAAGGGCCAAACAAGGCCTAAGGGGGGGAGGTCGACCCCCAACACCAAAACAACCTTAATGGAGTATCTCAAGCATGCAAATACAAGATTTTTTTCAGTTATACACAAAGTCTAAAACTATGAGCAAGATAGGCAAAAGTCTAGTGCAAGATTGGGAAATCTAAAGTAAGAATGTTACCCTTCAAGAAACCTTGAAGAACAGCAAGGTGAACCACCTTCTTCTGATCAAAATTAGTCCAAAACCTCAAGGACAAACTCTCAATGCCTCTCAAAGTCGAAGTATGGTGTAATAGTGTGTGTTTGTGTGCAAAACTAAGGATAAAATGCACTTTAAGGCCCTCAAATACACACAAATGATGAGAGAGAGGGAGATATAGAGAGAGAAGGTGTATCACAGATGTATATATGTATTAGGTCTGGATTTTGCTGAACCAAAAACAAGGAGAGGGTTTGTTGCCTTATATAGACCATCCAAGGTGCTAAGCTTCCAAGAGAAGCTAATTAAAAGGATCAAGGCTTCCTCAAGAAGCCAAGGCAAAGGGGTCAAGGCTTCCTGAGGAAGCTGAGGTAGGGTTCAAGCTTCTTGAGGAAGCTAAGACAAAGGGTTAGGCTTCCTCAAGAAGCTTGACCAAAAGAGTGCAAAAGGGGCAAAATAGCCACAGATGTGCACGGGGGGCTGGGTCCGTGCATTCCAGCTGGCACAGCTGGCATGCACCATGCCTGAAAAAGGCAAAAAGGTGGTACCGGCCAGAAAAGGAGGCCATCGGCCAAACATATGGTCGGCCGGCCACACCAAATGCCGACCGGCCAATGGTATATTTCACCAATGGCTGGTAGCCTCAAAACACGGCCGGTGGCCTCAAGCCATGGCCGGTGGGTGCCAGGGGTAGCTAACAAGCTACTCTCTACCCTTAGAAACAAAAACACAAGTGTTTGGTGCAAAACCAAACACAGAACAATCGAGTTGAGAGATCCTGAAGCAAGGCGCGTAACCGAGACCTCCAGGAACTCAAAACGAAACACGAACATGGGTAATCACCAAGTGTTTCAGCGGTGACGTCCAAGTCTTGAGGACGGTCAAAAGTGGGGTATCTACAACTACGCCCGGGACTCTCGAGGAGACAGAGCAGTATGCTCGAGGGTTCTTGATGTTCCTCCTCGGGACTACTTTGTTCTCCGACAGGGGGAGCACAGTTGGGCTATATTTGCTCAGTGCTCTAGTAGACCTATCACAGGTCAGTCAGTACGACTGGGGTGGCGCCGGCCTTGCTACCCTTTATTGTTACATGAGTGCGACCTCCCGCGGGCGGGGGAACATAGTCGGCGGCTATTGGAGAGCCTGGGAGGTACTTTCTGCCCTCTTGATTTACATTTCTGTTTTTCATTATCTGTACACTGCACACACGGCGCACTTTACATTTGTACTTTACACTCCGCTCTCAACATTCTACATTCTTTGTACATTCTGCATTCACATTCTGCACTCAGCATTCTGTATTCTGATGGCTATTGCCCTGTTTTCCACAGCTATGGGTTTTCGCGTACTTTCCAACGCTAGCCCCGGAGCTCGAGGTAGAGGCGCCTCTTGTGATCCCTTACTCACTCGTATTTGAGGGCCAGTACCAGCCGAGAGCTCGGGAGACTCTGCCCTACCTGCGGCAGTTCTTCGATATTGTGCGGACGACCGAGGTAATTCAGAACTCTCAGTTCTCCATATTTTCATCTTTGATTCATCTTGCAAATTTACGATTTCTAATCGGCTTATGCATTGGTTATCCGCAGATCACCTGGTAGCCCTAGGCGCCCTTAGGTGGAGATACCCGATTTCAGTTTCCTGGGGCATGGGCCTCTTCTCGGTACAGGATCCTATTTGAGGGGCCAGTTGGCAGGGCCTGGTTTCTGGGGGGACCGCTTCATGCACCAGATGATGGGCTACCCCGAGCAGAGTGTCCTCGCAGCATCTCCGGACGACATGCGGTCCACTAAGGGACTCAACCCCCAAGACGTTGATTTGGCTATGCTGGGCACTGATGTAGTTCTATATTTGGAGGAGGGGGAGTATGCGACCTACCATCATACATACTTGATGCCCCCATTGACAGGTGTCCATACTCCCAGAAGGAGGTCTGCTGGCATGCCATCATCGAGTCGAGTCCGGGCTACAGATGCTCCTTCGACCAGCAGGGCCGGCACATCGAGAGGTGGGGCTGGACTGGTTCCTCCGATTCCTCCAACTTACCCTCACGCCGGGTGGCCAAATCTTCCAACCGAGTTGACTGGATGGTGATACGGGTCACCTTACCCGATTCCATTGGAGCCCCCAGTGCCTGATCACCGAAACGTCAGAGTCCCTGACTCGCCACCGGTATGTTTTACAGTTTTGATTTATCACTCAGATATTTGGACATTTATTCATTCATTAATAACTTGCACTTGCATCTGCAGCCCCCCATGGAGTACATGGATAGGATGTTCGGAGTGATGGCCTCGCTCGAGGGCATGGTTCTACGGAGGGAGACACAGCTATTCATCGTCGGCGTCTCGGTGCTTTTCAATTTCCTTGCATTTATCATACTTCTGGTGACATGCTGTATTTACCCATTTCACTGTATTGCTTGACTGTATGCGTAAAGCACATCTGACTCACACCATATTCATATACTATATTTGCATGCATCCACTCCATGTAGCTTTCTTGTCTCTGCATCTGATATACATATTTGCTAATGTATTCAAATTGCACTCTTCCCTTTCAGATGCCTACGCTACAGACTGAGCCACAGGCCGGGCCATCTAGGCCTTCTCAGGGAGCTGGGAAAGGGGGTTCGACTCGCAGCCGAGGTGGACGCAGAGCGCCTATCATAGAGGAGGAGTCCAACGAGGAGGAGGAGTCCGCGCATCCTCAGTAAAAGACATCTGCAGGCAGAGAGGATGACTCTGAGTTCGGTTTTGAGGGCGGAGGTGATGCCGAGGAGGGTTCCGAGGATAGCAGCTCCGATTCAGATGGTGGTGCTAGTGGAGATGGTACAGGGACTTCTCAGCCGAAGAGGACGAAGAGGGCCTCTTATTCTTGCACTTGAGAGCACTGATGCAGATGTTCCTGCTTTATTTGCCTTTTTTACTAGTAGTTGTAGCACATTGTACATTATTAGGCAGTTTTATTTTCTGTAAAAACTTGTACCCTTGTTGTAAAATGTTGTAACAAAGGAAGCATGATGGAATGAAACAGCTTTTTGAAAAAGTGTTGTATTTTATGTTCTTAGCATCGCATCGCATCATTTTGCACAAAAATGAGATTGAATGAAAATTGAGCATTGTACATTACCAAGTCAGGTAGTGAACCGACGCAACAAACTAAACAACTCAACTTACTAAGAAACAACAAAACCTTAGCAAGTTTACAACTCGATAAACAAAACACGAAAATGTTTGATAAACAAACAACAATTCAATGGACAAACTCGTCAACTCGACAAAACCTAATGGCTCGATAAACAAAACAACTCGATAAGCAAAACAACAACTCGATAAGCAAGACTTAACAACAACTCGATAAGCAAATGCATTTCGGAGAAAACGGACGATGGAATGCGTCCGAAATAGAGGGAAACGCGGACTTTCAATACTCCCGACACAAGGAAATGCTAGGAGCTCCCTTCTAGAGACTGGGGACAGACCAAAAACCAAATTTTCTCTATGGCCGACCACTAGAGAGAGCTGGCCGACCAGCTTTCTGCCTTGGAGACCAAAGGGGTGGTCGGCCTACCAGAAAAGGTGGTCGGCCGACCACCTGGTTTGGCGACCACCAGATTTTCGACACGTGTCCCCAAACAATCCCTTATCCTCTATAAAAGTTCCAGCTTCGTGGTTCTTTCATTTCATCTCAGTTTTGCATCAAAATGGAGGCATTCCTCATCGAAAATCTCGCAGCTTGGATTGCTACTTTAGACGGCTTGAAAAAGTTAAACTTCCGGGGCTTCGGCTTGAATGCACTATTCACGTTGAGCCGCACTCTGCTGCATCTTCCATTCCTCCATGCCGCGGCGAGGTTTTGGAATCCGGTAACACATGTTTTTAGCTTTGGCGGCAAGAGGTATGTCCTAGCTTCGAAGATTTCCAAGCTTTGATGGAATCCGAGCGCAGCAAAGAAATCTTGCCCCAGTTTCGCTTCAGCCACGCCCAAGCTTTAGGACAGATGTGTGGGCTTACTATGCATGACGCTAGGTCTTTGATCTGCAACGGGGAATTGGACATCCTCGGCTTGATTCATCGCTTTTCTGACGCCGGTGATCGTTGCGACCATCATTGGCAAGGTTTTCGGCGTCATGCCCTTTGCTTGTGCATGCTATCACACTTTTTACTTGCCTCAGGCTCTGGAGGATCTAGCGTCCGGTTGATCGAGGTTGCCCAAAGCTTGAAAGAGGGCAAGAGCTGCATTGCCATGACATTGGCTGAAACATTGATGGGCTTGGATGCTTTCCACCGCCGGGAGACGACCAGATTCTCGGGGAGTCCATTACTGCTGCAGGTACTGTTTCCCACCCTGTCTCACATATATATTGCTCACATCACTCGGCCCTCAGGCTCAATTTTTCTCTCAAAACCCTTTTCTCACTTTTCTCTCATCGTACGTCTCTCTATTCTTTATTCTCTCATTTTTCATCCCTCTCCAGGTGTGGTTGACAAGTTGCAGGTTGTGGACTCTTGCCTAGCGTACTCAGCTCGCGGATACTTCTTCCGGCAACGTCTAGTCGATGCCCCTGATAAGGGATGGTGGTTTGACTGGATGTGCAGTTTGTCCGCAGACTGCATTGCTTGGCGCTGTCTTTGGCTCAATCTACCAACAATGAGCTACAGTATGTCTCGCCAGCCCGGGATTCAGTTGATCGGCTTGACACATTGTGTGTTCTACTTTCCTTTCCGGTTCCAGCGCTAGTTCGGCCATGATCAGACTTGCCCGCCAGAGGGGATAGAGTACCCTGCTGCATTCCCGGTCCGAGGCGCACAGCTAGCTCGGTATGCCACGGCATGGAGGACAAGAGAACTCCTGGCCCCCGCTCCCACTTTCAGTTGCACTTTGTCTGACGAGTGCGTAGATTGGCTTAATGAAGAGGCATAGATTGGGCCCAGCTTGGCATCAGAGGCTTCGACCAGCTCTGGGAGGGGGCACAGGAACACCTGACTTAGCTATGCCCCGGATTTATTGGATTATCAGTACTTTCAAGTTTTCTTTATGAATGTAACCAAAAGCAACTTCAATTTGTATGCAAGAGCAGGAGGACTCTGTATTGAAATCAATAAAATTGAAGGTTGTGGGTACTGAAAATTTTCCGCTTTGGTCCAAAAATGGTCTAAGTTGTAAAAAGATTAATTTGAACAAAATCAACTTTTATTAAAACTTTTCAAAACCATTTTCGACATAGATCAGAACTGGACACGCTTGAGATCTGTCACTGAGATGCACAACCCCAGATCCCAGCAACTGGAAAGTTGCCCCTAGTCTGAATAGCACTGTATCGGAGATCACAACCGAAGCTCCTGAATGCAGAATAGACAAAGTTGACCGAGATGATCAAATGGACAAAGTTGATCAAGGAAAAGTTTATGGCTGAACTTCAGGATGAAGTTGCCTACGTATCCCAAAGATGGGAATCAAGCCTTACGTAGTTCAGGCTCAGGTTCGCTCGAGTATTCTCACTCTCCTTCTACGCTCTAACTTTTGCCAAGGCCGCCCTTTGCGGGTTTTCAACCTTGCGAGCTCAGTTTTTGTAATTTCAAATTTTTCATGCTCTAACTTTTGCCTAGGTCGCCCTTTCGGGTTTTCGGCCTAGCGAGCCTCTCAGGGGTAATATTTCTTCAACTTGTCCATGTTGATCGGCTGTGAGAACTCTAAGCCATCTAGGTCCATTAGAATGACAGCTCCACCTGACCAAATAGACTTAATGATGTAAGGACCAGTCCAATTGGGTCTGAACTTGCCCCTAGGGTCATGGATGGGAGCTCGATTATCTTTGAGCACCAAATATCTTTCTTTTAGATTCCGGGACTTAACCTTCTTGTTAAAAGCCCTGGCAATTCGTCGTTGATAACCTTGAACATGGTACAGTGCTTTCAGTCTTCTTTCATCAAAGAGCATGAGTTCTTCAAATCTGCTCTGCTGCCAATCTACTTCGGCTATCTGACACTCAGCCAGCACTCTCAATGACGGAACCTCAATTTCAATAGGTAGAACGGCCTCCATCCCATAAACTAACGAATACGGGGTCGCCCCAGTAGAAGTTCTAATTGAAGTTCGATAGCCCCACAGAGCAAATGGCAACTTATCTGGCCAGTCCCGGTAGGTTTCCACCATCTTTTGCAAAATGTGTTTGATATTCTTGTTGGTGGCCTCAACTGCTCCGTTGGTCTGTGGCCGATATGTGGATGACTTATGAAAAGCCACGTTGTATTTTTCCAACAAGTCAATCACTTCCTTCTCGAAGTGGGATCCGTTATCTGAAATGATCTCGTTCGAGACCCCGTAGTGACAGATGATGTTGTTTCTGATGAATTTCGCAATGTGTGAAGCCTTCAACACCGCATAAGATTAGGCCTCAACCCACTTTGTGAAATAGTCTATCGTGACCAGAATGAACTCATGCCTATTAGACCCCTTTGGAGTGACAGCCCCGATCACATCGATTCCCCAAACTGAAAATGGCCATGGCGAAGTCATATTGTACAGCTTCGACGGCGGGATGTTCATGCGGTTTGCATGTATCTGACATTTGTGGCATCGCCGAACAAAGCCGATACAATCCTCCTCCATGGTGGACCAGTAGTAACCCTGTCTGAGGATCTTCCGAGCTAACATTACCTCGTTCACGTGCGCTCCGCACTCTCCTCCATGGATGGCCTCCATCAGACTCTTCGATTCTTCGGCATCGACACACAGCTTATGCATTCCCAAATGACCTCTCTTATACAATTTTCCTCCGCAGATGATGAACTGAGCAGCCATTCTTCTGATTGCCCTTTTATCCTTGGCATTTGCCCCTGGTGGATACGCTTCTTTTTCCAAGAAGTTCCAGACATCGTAATACCAGGGGTTCTCATCTTGGACTTCTTTTATAGCAGCAATCGACTCATAGGCTGGCACAAATTTCTGGTCAATGATGATCAGACGCATCCGGACTCCAAAAGGGATGTCTATCATAGAAGATAGAGTTGCTAGTGCATCTGCGAACCTGTTGTTCTCTCTTAATAGATGAGCAAAGTTTAGTTTCTCAAACCGAGGAATTAACAAGTCCAAGGTCTGGCGATACATTATCATCTTTTCTTTTTTGACTTTCCAATCTCCTTTCGCTTGAGATACAACAAGGTTCGAGTCCCCGATGACATCCAACCATTTTGCCCCTAGTTCCAGGGCTGCTTCTAAACCAGTAATGCATGCTTCATACTCTGCTTCGTTGTTCGAGACTTTGAACCGGAGTTTAAATGCTAGAGGGATACGGGACTTGTCGGGTGCTATCAGCAACACTCCTATCCCATACCCATACTGGTTTGACGCTCCGTCAAAATACATCGTCCAAAACTCATCGTCGATATGCAAAATGGCCTCATCTGGGAATAAGTACTCAACTGTTTCACCTCCTTCCACTGGGTGATCGGCTAAGAACTCCGCTACTGCTCTCCCCTTTACTGACCTGCGCGTCACATATTTCAAATCGAATTCGTAAAGCAACAGCAACCAACGAGCTAGCCTACCCGTAAGTGCCGGTTTCTCGAATAGATATTTGATGGGATCTAATCTTCAAACCAACATTATAGAGTGAGCTAACAGGTAGTGTCGCAGCTTCCTGGTAGCCCATACCAAGGCTAAGTAAGCCTTTTCCAATGGTGTGTAGCGGGTTTCATACTCCAGCATCTTCTTGCTCAAATAGTAGATAGCCCTCTCTACCTTATCCTCTGATTCCTGTGCAAGCATGCAGCCCATCGTGGTTTCAGTCACTGAAAGGTACAAAATCAACGATTTTCCCGGCTCAGGCGGTGACAACATGGGTGGATTCTGTAAGTATTCCTTGATCTGTTCAAAAGCAGCTTGGCATCGGCCGTCCCATTGGAATTTCTTTCCTTTTTTCAGAAGACCAAAAAGTGGTTCACAAGTCAAGGTTAATTTTGAGATAAACCGTCTTATGAATTGCACTTTACCCAGAAAGCCTCGCACCTCCTTTTCAGTCCTTGGTGGTGGCATTTCTAAGATGGCCTTGATTTTGGAAGGGTCGACTTCGATACCTCTCTGTGTAATCAAAAACCCCAACATTTTCCCTGCTGTAACACCAAACGTACACTTCTGAGGATTCAGCCGCAAACGAAATTCTCTGATCCTTTGGAAGAACTTTTGCAAAGCGGTGTAGTGGCCCTCTCTTTCTTTGGACTTGACAATCATCTCGTCCATGTACACCTCAACCTCTTCGTGGATGATGTCGTGCAATATTGTGGTCGCGGCTCGTTGATATGTAGCTCCAGCATTCTTCAACCCAAATGGCATCACCCTATAACAGTAAGTCCCCCACGAGGTGGTGAAAGCAGTCTTCTCCCGGTCTTCAGGTGCCATCACTATCTGATTATAGCCCGAGAATCCATCCATGAACGAAAGCAAAGCATGACCTGCTGTAAAGTCCACTAACTCATCAATATGCGGCAAGGGAAAGTCGTCCTTCAGACTGGCTCTGTTCAAATCCCTGAAATCCACACATACCCGGATCCTGCCATCCTTCTTCGGCACCGGAACAATGTTGGCCAACCAAGTTGGGTATTTGGATACCAGCAGGAACCCTGCGTCAATTTGCTTGGTGACCTCTTCTTTAATCTTGAGGGCCTGGTCCGGGCAGATCCTTCTGAGTTTCTGTTTAACGGGTCGGGCCTCGGGGTCAAGAGGGATCCAGTACTGTACAATCTCAGGATCGATCCCAGGTATGTCTTCGTAGGACCACGTGAAAACATCTTTGAAATCTTTTAATAAAGCGACTAAGCGCTCGCGTTCCTTCGAAGACAACGTAGACCCGATCTGGACCAGCCGCGGGTCCTTCTCAGTACCAACATTAACAGTAGTGATTTCATCAACTAAAGGTTTAACAAATCTTTCCTGCTCTTGATCAATTGAGCATTGCAAGACCGGAGGAATTTCTTTCCCGTCGTTTTCATCAAAATTTTGAAAGTACTGATTAATATAATAAATCAAGGGCACAGAAAAGTACTCAAAAACCACATCCATTCCATTCTCATTAAGCATTTCCAAATCGTCCGATTCTTCTATTACAACAGACTCAAAAGAGAAAGAAAAAGACGACCTAGACAGGACTGTGGTATCCGGGTTATCACCCCCAAGAATACCGGACTCAGACTCAATCGAGCTGGAACCTGATTCCGACTCAACAGATTCGGAGGAATCAGATTCCGGCTCACTACCTGACCCGGTGCTGCTTGACAAAAATCCCTCCTCATACTGCCAGATGAGAGAGGGTGAGATGGATGCATCCAAAATGTTTGATGGTGGGCTCGCAGCCGTTTCATTCCCAATCATGGACACCGAGAAGTTATCCCTCAAGCACTTCTGTACAATCGGAGGATTTGAAAGTAGACAAGCCAGCGCTACCCCCATTTCAGTTTCAGCGCTCTCGGAATCCACATTTTTACACTGCTCAACCTCAGCTGATGGGTCTGTCTGCTCCTTGGCAACATCATCCCCGGATAACTGTAGGTCAAAGAAGATCTCAAACCCCAGCAGGCGCTTCCTCTCCGCATTCAACCATGGCTCTGGGAAGCTACAAAATGGAAAGTCCTCCCCCTCCCGGACGAAGCGTCCAGGGTACCCTGGATGGGTCGGTGCATCAACTCAAAAGGCTTCCCTGCCCGCTTCGCTCTGGCTCTTCCAACCATCTCCTTACCCTTCCTAACCCAGTCCTCTTTGGTGGGCAGATAACCCAAGCCAAAGGTATGCGGGTTGTGCGGCACTTCGGCCGATACTGCGAGGCCCTTCCGGCCACTCTTTCCCAATCCCATCCCGGGGATGTGTTGAAGCTTGTTCATGAGGTATATTGATTGTGCGCTGACATACATCCCCTCATCAACAGCCAAGATGTTTTGCACGACTCGAGCCTCAGCCAGAGTAAAACCCGATAAGAACACATCCTCCGTGTCGTGCTCGATTTCCAAGACCGGTGTAGACACTTCTAGCGGTGGATGGATTGACGAATTCCCGAAAACAGTAGCCACCCCCTTCCCGTGGGGGTATTTCAACATCTGGTGTAAGGTGGAAGAGACTGCCTTTACCTGGTGCAACCACGGTCGCACCAAAAGTAGGTTAAAGGTTGCGGGAACGTCCAAGACATGAAAATCAATCTCGTGTTGTCCTGGACCAACCTGGGTCTGAATTTTGACAGTCCCCATCACCTCTCTGCTTGTGTTATCATACGCCCGAATCACCTGGGCAGTTGGCACGAAGTCCACGGGCTTTAACCCGATTGCATATGCCATCCTCGATGGGCATACATTAATAGCGGATCTCGTGTCAACAAGAACCACCGGTATCCATTTGCTTCTACACTCCACAGAGATGTAGAGCGGTTTGTAATGATTCACGCCCTCAGGCGGCAGTTCTTTGTCAGAAAAGGTCAACGTTGGGGAACCTTCTCCCAGAAAGACCAATCCCACCAGCTGTTCAGGCGTGGTGTCTATCGAGAGTTTGGCCTTGTCCATAGCTAATAGAACAGCTTGTCTATGCACACGTGAAGCCATAAGCAGTCCCCAAATGGAGATATCTGCCTGTATCTTTTTCAACTGCTTCAGTACAGCTTCTTTTTCAAGTTGCTTCTCTTTCTGTTTCTCCACCTCCTTGTCCTTCCCGGACACCTCTGGCTGATCTAGGTGTGGGGGCTTGAAATACCGCCCACTCCTAGTCGTATGGTCTACTTCACCAATGTACTAGGTATCATCCGGTTGATTGCTTCCCCAGTCCTCATCCGTGTGGGCAAGACATAAATCATCGTCCTCCCACCACATTCCATCGGTAGCCAACAGATACCTGTCTGGCTACGTTACAAAAATCTCTGTGCCCACAGCACCTTGCGTTTCTGTACTCGCAGTACATTCTGTTCTTGTGCACACAGCACTCTCAACCCCCACAGGAGCTTTAGCCTTTCTGGCTCTTTCGGAATCTCCGATCCCCTCTTGTTCTAACTGCTTCAACATAGCCTGCTCAACATTTCCTGCATTCACAATGCCCAAGTCCCGAGCGAAATTCTTCGCACCGGTGCTCTCCGGTGATGGATTCTGACTTCCGGCCCTTCCGGCCACAATTGATGTCCTTGCCCCTAACGAGCCCCTTTCCGGCTAAGATTCTTCAACAATATCTGGTTGGTCGTCAAGCCACCCTGTGACCTCTGCTGACTCCTCAAAATCGAACCAGTTGACTGCACTGTCCCCCGGGTCTTGTTCGTTGAAAAACTGGAGGTTAGCAAAGTCCCCTTCCAGAGTTGCTAAGTCATCCTACCTCTGATCAAATCCGTCCCCCTGCAGTACGCAAATTTCTGCCCCCACCGGCAATTCCACAATTGGCCTAATCTGACCTGCTGATGCAATATAGCCACTCGGATTGTACACCTCCTCGGCAAAGCTCCCCAATTCCTCAGTCCCTGAATCCACTGTACCACTTTCTTCCAAAATCATTCATATTCTGTCTTCGACAGCCACCACCATTGGTTCGGGTTGGGTTCGGGAGATGTCCAACATGCACAAGTCAGTGCTATCAGGAAGGAACACCTCCGGCTTGGGTAGGTGGGACGGGGTGATATAGATGCTAGGATCGTAAGACACGACCCCAGTCTGGATAAAGTTGATGCGTTTGGGAGGTGGAGCTTGGTTGTGTGGAGGGAGAGGGTTGATTGTGACATTGGGTTTCTCTGGTGGCACAATCACCCTGTTGTCAACGAGATCCTGAATCTCGTGATGCAATCTAAAACAGTGGTCGGTATCATGACCATGTTGTTAGTGAAAGGCGCAATACTTCGCCGGGTTATGGGAGGGAGGTAGTGGATTTGGCAATGGCTTCGGCTCCAGGGGCTTCAAGTGCCCTTTCCTGATTAATACCCCCAGAGCTTTGGACAGGGGCATATATAAAGGCATGAAGGTTCTTTGGCCTCGAGGTTGGAATTTGGTTGCTTGTGTGTTACTCCCGGATGCACCGGAGAATGGTGTAGTTGCCGGGGTTCTTGGAGGGGTGGTGGTGACCATGCTTACTTCCGAAGCTCTAGCAGTTGCAGCACTGCTTGTGCCCGCATTGTTGTTGCAGTTGAAGGTTCTCCTGGGTTGCTCTTTGTCATTGTCAATCAAGCCCTGCTTCAAGGCATCCTCGATCTGTACTCCCATCTCATGCAGATTTGAAAAGCTAGGGAAGGGGAGCACGATCATTTTCTGCATAAGCTTAGGTTGGAGATTGCGCACAATCATCCGGATTTGATCTTTGTCAGTGGGCCTAAGGGTCATCATTGAGGCCTTGGCCCTCCAGTGGGCTACGAATTCAGAGAAGCTCTCCTTAGGTTCCTACCTTGTCGTCTCAAGATCACGGGTTGTAATCTCGATTTGCGTGTTATAGGAGTACTGTGCAATGAAAGCCTCGGCCATCTCATCCCAGTTCCGCTTGACATCATCTTCCAATTTTGCGTACCAGATGGCCGCCACACCCGACAGGGTTCGGCCGAATAATGAAAGCTTCTGCAACCTGGTGAGGCCCATCGGCCTTAGTATGTCTGAGAACAACCGAAGATGCACCATGGGATCCCCGGATCGGTCAAAGCAGTCAATTTGGGGCATCTTGAAACGGTCTGGCAGTGTCACAGCCGCGTCAGTATAACCGTCCTCGATGTCTGGGATGGACTTTACCCCTTGGGATTTCTTGAACAACTTCTAAAGCTTGCTCAACTTTCGCGCTGTATGGTCCACCTCGAACTCAAAGAGAGAGTCCGGTTGATTGACAGGCGTAGGTGCCTTAGATAGTTGAGGTAGAATCAGGGGCGGAGCCGGCCCTGTCGGAATATCCGTATCTCCCTGGACATTTGGTGCCTCCCCGGGCGCTGGAACTCCTGCTGGGAGAGGAGCTTGGTGTGAAGCAGATGCCCCGGTTTGTTGTTGCAGCCTGGCAATTAACTCTGCCTGCTGGGCCATGATCTCGACCTGTTGTTTGGCAAATTCATCTCGACGAACAGCGTCCTGCTGCATGGTCCTCGTGCTCTCCTGGAGCCGACGCATCATTTCTTTGATTCCTGCCATGTTCTGCTGTTCCAGCTGACTGACTGGTATATCTATCTATGTGGTAAAAATTGAAGCCTCAGCCTGACTATCCACTGACGGGGTAGACCACTGTTCTGGCAACCTCTGCTCGGATACACTACGTCTTCTCGACCTCCGTCTGATAACCGGGTGTAAGGAATAAAACACTGGTTATCCGTCGACCAGATCCTCAGATAGATTGAGTCGGCGACCTCTAGTCCAGAGTGCTTGGGGAATATCTACTTGGTCTGAAGCAATTGTGCTAAACTACCTAGCAAAAAGATAAATAAAGCAATAATAAGGAAATAAACAACCAGACAAACAGATAGCATAACAACGTAAATAAACACATAACACACAGTTGGGCATCACAACATACAGTTGATAAGCTGAATAGATTGTTCTCAAAGACTGATCATTGTTCCCAAATCACTGCCCCCAAAACTGAATCTGATACCCGCAGATAACTGATTCCCAAAACACTGATGCGGATGCCCGCAGGCCTGATACCCAAACTTATAAACTGATACATGCATTCCTGTAGAGACGTACTCTAAAAGCACATAGCAAATAAGTGAGAGCCAAAACACCCCTATGTTAGGGTAAGGTTTCCCTGTCCTATTTTGTCAGGAGCTAGGGTTTCACTACGCACGCAGCGGTTTCAAACAACCTACAATCGGGTAAGCAACCTGTCCTAGCTTGGAATGGTCACTATGGATTCCGAATATGCACAAGGTCGAATGGTCAAAAAGGGTGCCCCGGTAAAAACTGGGGTTTGTGTTCCCATCGTGGCAGAGCCTGTAACTGGTCAGCCTTATGGCATGCAGCCTCTGGCAAACCGTTCAGGAATAGCAGATGGCAAATACGGTGTCCTAGGCGCACCAATGCAAATGCAATGCAAAGAAACACATAAGTGCAAACAAAACAAGATATCATGAGTTCGAGTCAAGTTCTCTAAATCCCCAGCAGAGTCGCCAGAAACTGTAGACGTCCCCGAACGTCCCGGGAGGGAATCCCGTTTTGTTCATTGGGCTCACTACAGTTCAGGACTCAATGTCACGGTCCTGTATCTAATCTCGCAGAGTGCAATGTAAGACCGATGAATCATCAAAGAGTCCAAATCTGGCAAATCATTTTTGAAAATAGATTTTTTGAAAGAAGTGCCAAACATGGACTGCTTTGCCAGATACAGAGTCGCCACCTAAATATTTATTTGGGGGAATTTAGGAAACCCTGACTCGTTGCCTAAGGCCACGTGTCCGTCATCACCAAAGTTGCCTCGGCTCGGGAACTTGGGTACGATTGGGGAAGGTCACTTCGTGAGCACCCCCGCTCGCCCGATCAAAGACCGGCCTCTACTAACCATGATATCGAATTTTGAAAACATTATGTGCTCTTATTCCGGTTTATTAGCCAAGAATTACTATGTGATGCGCGCAGCATACAAGTATAGACTGGGTCGCCTGAATTAGAACAAAACATCTCATGTTCGTTTTGAAAAACGCTTTGAAGGTGCTACTCGCAAGTAGACTAAGACGTGGATTTTGCCACCCTCGGGTGGGCTTAGAAAACATGATTTTGCCACTCTCAAGTGGGCTTAAAACTCTCAATTGGTGAATTGTTCCAATTCAAATAACCCAACCTTCACCCACAAGCATTCAGGCAGTTATATCACATAAACACATAGCCTCATGGTAAGCATGCTATCATGGTAGTCATTCACACGCATGCAAGGATGCTAAAGCATAAGCACTTACCGAGTACTCCGAGCCAAAGAAAGAAGCTAATTAGAAAACATGCATGAATCCTAACTATGGTGAAATGCCTAATGCAACATATACAGGTATGCAACTAAGATAGGCTCTGCTATTCTAAGATGGCATATGAAATGCAACAAATGATACACGTATTCAACTCGGAATTGAAATACAATGCAGTTAGTATGATGCGCCGAGCCCGGTGCATGCAAGACAGAATGAATGCAAACATGCGAGCATAAGTATGCTAATTGAAACGTGCCCTAAAACTAACCATCATAAGCTGGTAAATAAAAGGGAGAAAGACGTGGGGTTGGAAGACATGCATCACACACACGCACACTTATTACAACATTGCCCTCCCTCGGAGGGTCCGAATAAATATTACACAACCGAAATGAATAACTAATTACAGCTAATTATTACATAACCCTAAGTAATTAACAAATTAACTAAGATAAATAAGCTAGCATGCAGATCTATGGACCGCCTCAGCTCTGTTCCGAATGATGAAAGATGCATACATGCTCGAGTCGCCTTGTCGGGAAATTCCTCGCGATGCCCCGATTTGCCTCTGTTTGCAATTGATCCAGGAATATTGTACAAAGCTCTAGAAGGCTGCTGGTTTCTGGTTTGCTGCAACATAGAGCAAGAAAGGGGCATGGCAACGAATTTTCAACACATGTGCGCAAGACCACTCTCCCCGTCATTGCACAAGCTCTAGGAAGTGTAGTCCTCGATCCTCGTGCCATCAATCACGCATCTCGATGCATGATGGCCGAGGAGTCGAATTGCACAACTCAATGTGAAATGAATGCACAAATGGACACCTAAAGCCAACAACTCTATCATGGATAGTCAAGAGTGTCGGCCACTGGGAATTGAAGCACGTTTCGTCACTTCGAGTACGAAACGTCCCTCGTTTCCCGTGTTTGGACTAAACCCTACTCCAAACACTATGCAACAACTAGAATGGCATTGCATGCAAACACGATGCAACAACTAGCATGCAATCCTAAACGAAATGCAACTAAGACATGCAAACATGCAAGGAATGACATGCAAAGGTGCAACTAGCATTCGCAATGCTATGAACTAGGAATGGCATACTCAATGCACATGACATAATATTGCATACACAATGCACATATGACAATGGACATGCACAAAGGCATAATCAAAGCATACACAATGCGATGGTCAAACATGCAACAACATGGACCAAATGGCATACACAATGCAAGGTGGACTTAAACCAATATGAGTGGACCTCAGCCGCACTCAAATCAGTGGCCAATATGATGAAAGTGAGACAACTGAAATACATGCAAACATGCACGAATGCAAAGGATCGATCCTAAGCCACAACATGCAACTCTAACAAAGCATGGCAAAGGATGAAATATGGCATAGAATGGCACATGATCCAGCTCTGAAATGGCATAAAAGATGGCCTCGAAACATGCAAACACCTCACACAATGCATGCTAGATGACCTAAATACCGAAACTAGTGGAATGGATTACACTATAGGTATGCAAAACAATGCTCAAATGATGAAACCAACCCCAAACAGTCCCCATGCAGACCAAAATCAGTGGCTAAATGTGTTGGGATGGTGGCTCGTAATGCATTCAAATGAAGCTCATGCAATGGCCGGTAAATGCGGCATTCAAGCATAACTCTCAAACGCATTTAAAGAGTGAAAATCATGGGAATATGGCATACATGTAAGCTCTGAAATATGATGTGCAATGGCCCCAAAACATGAAAACACCTCAGTATATGCATGTGATAGACCTCGAAACTCAAAGCTAAGCATGGACATTGTACTACAAGCATGCAAAACAAGCATCATTCGACCATGAGACCCAAAAAAAAAGCTAAGGCAATCCAAAATATCCACAAAATCAGTTTAAGGCATGGCCAAAAAGTGCTACAATCAAGGGTCAACATAGCATGCTATGTAAGCTAGTAAAGAGGATTTGCACTACAAGTATGTGAGGCAATCAAGAGGTCACCAAACCAGCAAAATTCAGAAGTATGCCATGCCAAATAATGCCCAAAAACTCATGGAAACATGGTCAATGCATGCAAGAATGATATGTTCCTTTGAAAGACCAAAAGGAGGGTTATTCTACACATGCATAATGGACATCCAAAAAGACAAAACCACCTCTGGAAAGAGGTTAAGAAGGCCCTAAAACACACTAAAAAGGGCCTGAAATGAGGCTAGGAAGCATGCAAGTAAAGGCTCCTTTGAAAGGCCATGAAGAGGGTTACTCTACACATGCAATATGGACACTTAACATGGAAAAACCACCTCTGGATAGAGGTCATGAAGGTCATAAAACTCACAAATAATAGCCTGAAACATGGCTTGAAAACATGCAAATAGGGGCTCCTTTGTTAGGCCAAATATGCTAGAAAATAAGACAAGGGGTGAGAGGGTCACCCCTCTCTGATTTTGGCTCTCAAAAACACATAATAACCACTGAAAATCTGCTGGATTTCAGTGGTCAAAAGGGCCAACAAAGCTTAACACAAAGGCCCTAATGCATGGCTCAAAACAAGGTGAAAATAAGCATGCAAGGGGATAGATGACCCCTAACAGAAAAACAACCTTAAACAAACTTCAAGAGGAGCTCAAAATAAGACTTTTTTCAGTTTATGACAATGCCCAAATATGCTTGCAAATGGGGCTAAGATGTGAAGCAAAATAATGCTTAAAATGGGGAAATGAGTGTTACCCTTGTAGAGAAGACCTCCAGCAACTTCTGGACCAAAGTAGCAAACCTTCAACCTCTAAAAACCAGCTCCGAGGTGCTTGGATGGATGGTGGAAGGGTTAAGCTAAGGGTTAGTGTGCAAAGGGCCAAGAACTATGGAGTATTTGAGCACAAAAGAGAGAGATATAGAGAGGTGTATATTGTATGCCTTAGAAGCAAAGTCTAAACCCTTGCAATGGAAGAGGACCTCTTCCTTTATAGAGGAGAGGGGCTAAAGCTTTCTCAAGAAGCTTAAAACCAAGCTTAAAGATCCTCCATACACGTGTATGGAGGATCACTTCTGAGGCTTCCAGCTGGCACAGCTGGCTAACACTCAGTGAGACAAAAAAAGAGAAAGCTGGCCGACCAGTTCAGGTGGTCGGCCGACCCCTTGCCCTGGTCGGCCGACCAGGTTCAAAAGGGTCAATCATCAAAAGCTGGTCGGCAGCCCTGATTAGTGGTCTCCCAGGTGAAAGCAACTCAGTGGTGGTATGGGAGACCAGAAAATGTGGCTCAAAAGTGAGGGAGACCACTTACCTGACAAGAAAATCGGCCGGCGGGAGAAGAGGTGGTCTCCAAGAGAAAAGGTGGTCTCCCACCCTTGTACCACCTTCCAAACAATGAAAATAGGGTCCATACCAAAAATGAACCAAGACGGATGCAAAACGAGGGTTCGGGACCCAAAACGCGCAGCCGGGTGCCCCGAAAACTGACTGTTAAGCATCGAAGGTGGCGTGCGACCACGAAGGTGGTCTCCCGGGCCACAGTGTCCCTCTAGAGAGAGGAAACAAGGTGTGTGCCAAAAATCAGAGCAAACGGAGAAAGTTAAGTGGTCCCGAACCGAGGCGCACGGCCGACGGCTCCGAAAACCGGAAACTGGTCTCCAAACGGGAAAAGCGGCCTACGACCACGAAACGTAGCCTACGGCCACTGAGAGATGGTCTACGAGACCTCTCCCTCCCTTCGGGAAGAGAAAACAGAACCTGGTTCACAAACCGAGGCAAAGCACAAAAGAGTCACGAAGTCCGGAGGCAAGGCTCTCAGCCGAGACTCCGTAACCTTAGAACGAGCACAACATGCGCAATCACCGAGTGCTCAATCGATGACGTCTGAGTCTTAAGGTCGGTCAAAAATGGGGTGTCTACAACATGCAGTACGAATGCATGTTATAGTGGAGTAACTCTTCCAAAGAGTGATTTTAAACTCACACACCATAGAGATCTTAGTTTAGTTGCTCTTAAGCGCACAAGTCACTTCCTAGCGTCTAACTCAAATTCTCTATTTGCTCGCCTCTCAGACATCAAATGAGATCAAGCATCTGGCTATCCATAATAGGCACATCATGGAAAAGTGATCACTCTCATATCCATGGTCAGTCTCTAACAAGGCCTCATCTTGGCTCCAACCAAGGCGACATAGCTAGTGGATAATTTTAGCTTCTATATTTGCTCCAAATACAATAAGCCACTAGTCTCATCCTTGCTCGCTACCTAGCGCTAAGGGCGATTGCTCGTGTGAGTGAGCCAATCTTTCCTGCTAACATCAATTTATTTTTTCTGTGTATGCTAATTCACAAACCATTGCAAAAAGGAGTAAACATAAATGTGTAATAGAAACAAATATGAATACTAATGGCATAAATATCCCAAAAACTATGAGTTCAACTGAATACACATATAAATATCACCACCTACATAGTCCTAAAGCCTAGCATGAGTAAGATAAACATCTCTAGCAATGGGCTTAGTCAAAGGGTCCGTAACCATGTGACTCGTAGGGATGTGCTCCAGGATCACTTCTTTCTGCGCCACAATGTCTCTGATAAAGTTGAACCTCACATCAATGTGTTTGGTTCTCCTGTGGTATTTAGGATCCTTAACGTAAGTGAGTGCAGCTATGCTGTCACAATGGATAGTCACAGGGTCTGAAGTGTGTGTGACAATATCCAAATACTGAAGGAATCTCCTCAACCAAATGGCCTCCTGAACGGCAGATGAACAAGCCACAAACTCAGCCTCCATAGTTGATAAAGCGATACAGGATTGCTTCTTACCGCTCCAAGAAATAGCACCATCGCTAAGCATGAAAGTATATCTTGAAATAGACTTTCGCTCATCTAAGTCTTCTCCCCAGTCAGCATCACAATAGCTAACTAGATGTAGATCTGAACTTTGGTAGCAAAGTGTGTAATCTACAGTCCCTCTAAGATATCGTAATATCCTCTTAACTCCTTTCCAATGAGCTGGTCCTGGGTTGGATTGGTAACGACTCACCAATCCGACTGCATAACAAATGTCAGGATGTGTACACAACATAACATACATCAAGCTTCCAATAGCATTTGCATAGGGAACATGAGCCATCTTTTCATTTTCTTCTGGAGTCTTAGGACCCATATCAAGGCTTAGGTTCTCGTCTTTCACAACAGGAGTGTCAATGGGTTTGCAGCTCTGCATCTGGAATCGCTCTAGGATAGTCTTAATGTAAGTCTCTTGGGACAAACCAAGAAGTCTCCTAGAGCGATCCCTAAGGATCTTAACACCGAGCACATAGCTTGCTTCACCCATGTCTTTCATTTCAAATGTAAAGAACAACCACCTTTTAGTGGCGACAATCATCTCCTTGTCATTTCCAGCCAATAATATGTCATCTACATATAATGACAATATCAGAAAAATGTCCTTAGACCGCTTAACGTACACACAGTGATCTTCATCGATCATCGTAAACCTATTAGAAACAATGGCTCGATGAAATCTCAGATTCCACTGTCTGGATGATTGCTTTGAGCCATAAATAGATCGTTGAAGCTTGCAAACTTTACCCTCCTGACCTACTACCACAAAGCCTTCTGGTTGATCTATATGGATCTCTTCATCCAATTCTCCATTGAGAAATGCAGCCTTAACGTCCATTTGATATAGCTCTAAGTCCAATTGAGCTACTATGGCCAGAATTAGGCGAATGGAGGCAAACCTCACAACTGGTGAAAAAGTTTCCTCATAGTCCACACCCTCTCGTTGGGTGTAACCTTTCGCCACTAGGCGAGCCTTATACCTTTCTGTGAAACCATCCGCCTTACGCTTGATTTTGAGAACCCATTTGTTCCCAATAGTCTTGCGCCTTGGCAGCAAATCAACCAAGTGCCAAACATGATTTTTCTTCATAGACTCTATTTCTTCATCCATTGCAGTACTCCATTCTTTATTGGCAGGGGATGAGAGAGCCTCTTTGAGATTCTTAGGCTCCATTTCATCACTCGGAGCAATCATGAATGCTTCCCCTTCAATCTCAAAATGACGACGAGGTATAGCTCCACGTTTGCTTCTACGTAGTTGAGAATCCTGAGAATCCTCATCCGTTGGATCTAATCCATGGATAGGTAGATCGCTCCCACTGTCCCTAGGAGCTTGAGGGATTATCTCCTCATTCTCTACTAGGCTACTAGGTGTGCTTTCAAGTAGATCCTCCATCTCATAGAGTTCTACTTCTCTAGTTACCTCACCTCTGCTAGGGAAATCCTCATCTAGGAAATCCACATCTCGTGACTCAATTTCAGTTACACTTCCATCCTGATGCTCCCCAATAAACACATAACCCTTAGAATGCTCACTATAGCGAATAAAGATACATTTCTTTCCTCTAGGGCCCAACTTCCCAAACTTATGAGAAGCGTTGTGTATGTAAGCTGTCGAACCCCTAGGTCGCAAATTTCCCAAATCAGGCTTTTTGCCAGTCCACATCTCATATGGGGTGGAAGGAACTGATTTGGAGGGCACACGGTTAAGGACGTAGGCAGCAGTCAACAAAGCATCTCCCCAATAAGAAATGGGAAGATTTGCTTGCGCCATCATAGATCTAACCATGTCAAACAATGTGCGATTCTTTCTCTCCGCTACACCATTATGCTGCGGAGTCCCAGGAATTATCAATTGCCTGATAACTCCTTTTTCCTCACAGAGCACTTTAAATTGCTCAGATAGATACTTGCGTCCCCAGTCAGTCCTTAGAGCCTTAATGCTCTTGTCTAATTGATTCTCAACCTCGTTAACATACCGTCTAAAGCAATCCAATGCTTCTGACTTGTGAGAAATCAAATAGACATGGCCAAAACGCGTGCATTCATCTATATATGTGATGAAATAAGGGGTTCCATGCCTTGCCCTCACATTCATTGGTCCACATATATCAGAATGAATAAGTTGTAATGGGATAGATGCCCTTTTGGCCTTCCCAAATGGTCTCCTTGTTGCCTTTCCAGCAAGACAGTGCTCACAAGTAGGCAAAGTGACTCTAACGAGTGGGCCTAAAAGACATTCTCTAGCTAATCTAGTCATCCTGTCTTGCCCTATGTGGCCTAATCTAGCATGCCATCTCATATAATCATTATCACAAAAAGATGCAATATTAGAAATAGAGCCATTGGCATTTTTATTAAAACTAGAATCATCCACATCCAAAACTAAAAAACCATCTGAAAGATAACCAAAACCATAAAAAATTGTTCCCAAATAAATGTTAACACCATTATTCTCAAAACAAAAGCTAAAACCAAGGCTCACCATTATTCTCTAACTAATCAAGTCGTTGTGCATGCTGCTCAACATAGTAAAGCACACACACCAATCTTTGTTACGCCAAGTCTGAAAGACTTCAAAATCATGACGATGTTGAGCTGTATTGCCCTGCTCTGGCTCAACCATCACTTGTTCAAGTGTGGTCAACACTTCTTGCTCATTGAGGAGGTATTAGACCTTACGGCGCCATATGTCATAATTGTCGCCATCCAATTTCTCTCCCTTAGTTAAGTCTGCCACCACTGCCTTGGCAGCCATTTCTACATACAGAGTAAACAAATGCACAGGGGATATTAATGATAGCAACACAAAAATTATTTTGCAGCAAAAGAATCTAAATTAAATAATGATAATATTACACATGTCTCAAGATCGAAAATTTGCCACGCTCGTAATCATCTCTTACGCCTCTAGTGACAATTATCAAAGTTTAATTTCATTCCAAGCGCAAAAAAAAAAAAAAAAACTAATAATCAATCTCCCACTACTTATGGCATATACAAAGCATGATAAATTCCATACAATAACATCTTAATGTAAATTTATAAATAACTGATGCTATATTCATTTAATATTGGAATTCAAATAAATAAATAAAAACTAATCATGCTTCTCTAATTGCAAGATATTACAAACCAAAAAAAAAAATAATATGCTGTATTTAATATTTAGATTATGCCATAATAGAATGTACATCATTCTAAAATTTTCTGGAATTTTCCTGAAATTTTCTGGAATTTTAAATAACTAATAAACACACATAAAATCAGAAATAAATATTGCAGAATTTGGTAAACTGAAACAATTATACCAGTAAATAATAAACCTTTACAGTAGTCTACAGTAAAAATTTCAACCCCAAAAAATTATTCATGCAACACCAGAAGCATTTTAAAGCAAAAATAATGAATTATTATCACTGAAAAAATATTTTTTTATTTTCATAAAATTTTTAAAATTTTACAGAAGATAGAAAATTTAATTCTGAATCTAACAGTACCAAGCACGCATAAAACAAATCTATAACAAATTATTTATGGCTATTTAAACCAATTCTGGATTTAAAAAAAACAAGCAGTGCCTTAACATCAGCAGCCAAGCCGGCGAAGAAAAAACGGCGCGGCTCAGCACGCAGCTCAGCGCACAGCGCGCGCGTGGACAGCGCGGCTGACACGCGAGTGATGGCGCGGACAGTGCACGTGTGGTAGCGCGTGGAAGTCACTGACGGCGTCATATGGTGCGTGCGGCTCACGCACCGCCTTCCAGGGTGTTTTCTGGTCTAATTTTGGTACAACTGGACTTCATTTTCTAAAATAAAAACATTTATGGTCTCAAAAATAACGTTTAATGAACATAAATTATGAGGTGTATTACACTCTTTCTCTAATGAGAGTGGAAGTGCGGAAACCTGCACTTCTTCTTTCTCCTTAAGCCATCAAGAAATTAAAAACGAACCCAAATTAGGGTTTAATGTATCTCATCTAACACAAATCCAAATCTCACAAATAATATATGGTTTCGAAGGTTTCGAAACAAGGATTATAAATATGTAAGATTTGCAGACTGAAATTAAAGCATGTAAAACCATCATGCATGTAAAGTTTTGAAAAAACATTAATTTCCATGCATATAACGTATATATATTTTATATAAAATTATACACATATTTTAATGCATAAAATAAGCACGAAAATACCCATTAATGCTCTGATACCAATGTAAATCATGTATAACGCAGCGGGTAAAAATTTCAGATCATACCTTAGTGACAAAACCTGAAGCGAAGAATCTCGTGGGTAAATCACGTGCTTCTAAAATGCAAACAACGAACACCCAGTAGTGGAGTGATACCACAATATGAGAATCACCCACACAAGTCACAGTGCAAAAAGCTTGATTGTTGTTTTAATGGGAGAGAGTCGGTACACTACTACAAATATAGATAAAGATCACACTTTTTTGGTGTGATGTATGTTTTTTAATCACACCTTTTAAATTTTATTAAAGTGTGGTCTTTAGGAGTGTGATTAAAAATGGTCATTTTTAATCACACTTTTTAAGTGTCATTAAAAAATACTTTCATCACATCTTTTAAGTGTGATTAATAATATTTAGATCACACCTTTTAAGTGTGGTGAAAAACTTTTAGATCACACCTTTTAAGTGTGGTGAAAAACTTTTAGATCACACCTTTTAAGTGTGATTAAAAACTTTAGATCACACCTTTTAAGTGTGGTTAAAAACTTTTAGATCACACCTTTTAAGTGTGGTGAAAAACTTTTAGATCACACCTTTTAAGTGTGATTAAAAACTTTAGATCACACCTTTTAAGTGTGATTAATAACTAATAAAACCTGTAATAAAAAAAAATTGACATATTTGAAGAATAATCAATATTATTTTTGTACGCACATTTGAAGAATGTAATACACACTATATACTATATTTTGAATCACAACCATATATTGAATGAAATAACGTCATATATTTCATAAATGAAAATTAAATGTTTAAAAATATATACAAAGAAATTAATAAAAAAAATTTAACTGTGATTACATATATTAAAAAATAAAAAATAAAAACTTGAAAAAACTAAGTTCTTGAATTCTTTGACCATATTTTGCATCTCTCCAAGAAATTTCTAACCTGAAAAATAAAAAAACAAATTAATTTAAAAACCGCTAGAAACATAGGAATAAACTTACTAATTAATTTATAAACTTACATTTAGATCACACCAAAAATAATGTAATTTATCCAGTTGTTAAACTGCCCCCAATCCTTTCCCCACAGCCACCAAAAATGACATAATTATTTTGATTCTCCACACAAATATCAGTAAAACAGCACCACAAAAGAAGACAATATGCAACAATGCAGTAAGAATCACATAAATGATAAAATGGAGTATTATATGGACAATTAAAATCATATGATATCAACATATAACCCACTAAAAACTATAAAACAAATAAGGATCAATAAAGCTTATGGGTCTTAAAAGCAGAAATCACATAGCCTGAATAATTACAAATTGGTATGGGAGCAATCTAGTACATCACAAAAGTGACCAAAATGACAATTGGGCTTCATTGTTCAAGGCCTACACAAAATGCATTTACACCCAAAAGGTTGAAATAATGAACTAGCATAAATGACCTTACCTTTTCCTCATCTGAGCGCTGCAAGATCTCCAGCAATGCATCTACACTGATAGTTGCTTGTCTTGACTGAAAAAGCATAAAGAAGACTTGTTTTAGTATGCTTAAAATATAAATTCAAGTTCACATCTGAGTAAAATGAATAAAACAACAAACTTTCACACACTCGGCTAATGATCCCATGTCAGGCAAATTGACATTTTAACCCAAAATAAGTTTACCAACCTATGAAGTTAATAAGGTCATGAATTCAGTAACTGAATCATCAAGTTTGGGTACTTCCAAATAATCCAAAAAGCCAAAAAGTTACTCAAAAAGTTAAAAAGTTAACACTATTCACCAAAAGTCAACAATTACGGCTGCACAACTCCCAATTCAAATTTTCCTCTAAAAACCAATTTTCACAATTTTTTATTACACATTTTTCCATAAAAAGTCAAAAAGTTAACCCAAACATCCATATTTTCAACCTCACTTTTTTTGTCCAAAAAGACAAAAAGTGCACTTATTTAGTCTTCCCAAACTTGGCCTCTCAATACATCTAGAATTCCAGCCTCGGCCCTGCCTGACTCTATTGGGTATGAGTTGGGATTAATCGAGGTTGGGGATTAATAAAACTAATCTGGTCAAGGTCGGAAATAGAGCATCCCCTCCCTGAACCCCCAGATTTTTTGTATATTGATTATCAACATACCCCTTAATATATGTTTATTATGTTCACTACGTATTAGTTATTTGACTAAGCAAGTAACCTCATGGCCTTCACTTCATCCAAGGGCAGCAAGGATGTCCATATCTCTTTTTGAATCTAAGGTTCTATTCTCCAAGGATTTCATTGCATCTCCCATCTCTTCAGTTTCCCTTTTTTGTTTTTCCTTATCTGCTTCCTGACAAAGAGAGCAATGTACAAATTATAAAAGAAGCCAAAATCAATTCACGATTGCAACAAAATAAGATCTAAAGATGAAATAGAAAGCTGTATATGGCATGCTAACTTAATACCTCATCCTTTGCACGCCAAGATTCGAAATTCTAATAAAGACAAAACAGAGGGAGATCCTAAATTTTTGTGCAAAAAAACTTATAAATATTATCCCTGTGATAAATTTCCTAAATTTATCACAGGGATGAACTATGACAATGTTTAACTCAAGGAAATTGAAAAGGAAAAAAACACTAGATTATTGATTTCATTAGCAAAAGAGAGGCTTGAGTAATTGAGCGAGTCATCACTACACATGTCCCAAACTTACTGTAAATGTATGTTGTTGTTTGGCAGCACCATAGCTTTCCTTAACAACTCTCCCAGCAATAGTTCTCTTTCCAAACCTGTTTGGATATAAACCTATTCGGAATTAGCTCCTTCATTTACCGAGCAAATATGATTTACAAACTACGGTGGAAATCAAGAGATTCATATACAGAAGGAAAACAAGAGCTGAAACCAGTGAGTTACTTCTTGTATACTTTCTGTGTAAACAAAACAACATCTCCTTTGCAAACATCACCTGAAAAGAGAATCAAAGAAGCTTTAAATTTTCAAAACCACCTTGAAGTGAACAAAAATAGTGCACTCAAAAGAAATGTACGTAAATATTTGCCAAACAGTTTGTGTCACTTCACACTGCTTGGCTGTCAACAAAGACTTTGTTGATGTGCCTGTGAGGATTACTGCTCTGTTCTTTTAAAGCCATGGAGAAGTTATGCCTATGACATGTGGAACTTATATTTAAAACATAGAATTTGTTGAGAACAGTGTTTTTCAAATTCTTCTGATCATATGTTTGAACACTAACACCAAACTTCCCAAGGAAACAGTCTTTCACATATTTAGCATATGCATCCTGCAGAGAACATTATGTGACAAAATTAAATGCATGGGTACAAATTTGGGAAGAAAAAATAATAAGGCATCATATGATTGTTTCATCAATGAAGCATGAAACAAGCAACCAGTACAATCTCACCAAACATTAGAAGTTCCTAAAACAAGAAAAAAATTAAAAATATAAACTCAAAAAAATAATAATAATAATAAATTAATGGAACGCTCTAAGTAGCTGAAATTATTGAAGGAATGTAGTCATTCCAATGCTGGCACGTGATGGGTGAAGTTTTCCATATAATGGCCATACATCTTATAAATGACAAACATCAAGTCCAAATGAAAGTAGCAGAATAATTCTTCATTGGAATAAAATATATATATTTGATAAGTACTAACAAACAGAGGCTCCTATTAAATCTAATTCAAATGATATTTTCAAGCAAATCACACCATTTCAATGGTGCCATTAGCAAAGCTGAAAGAGACGGATAAACAACAATGCAAATTTGAACTTCAAATCGTCACACTCAAAAATGTTTGTATCCTTGTGGCCATCTGATGTTCAAGGGTTTGAAGACTTCGGAAGAACTTGCCGTTCACCATCTTAGAGGACCTAGAGGATTTTTTTATATTGTATTTTGGACACCTGTCCAATCAAAGCCTCAGATTGTAATAGAGCTCCTATCATTGCACATGCAAGCACATAGAGATTGGCTTCAACAAATTTCAATATCCATCAGTTAGCAATCCCACACTTTCCACAGAACGGTACATATTAAGTTCACCATAAATCATAGCAAAATCCAAGAAAACTACCAAAGTTAGCTCGTATATTTTAATTTAGCTACCAGTTAAAAATCTAGGTTGCACAAGAAATATTTTTTCTTCGAACAAGAAGATTCCCATGACCTTTGAAGAGTGCAATAATACAAAGAATTAAATGGATGGAAGAGCAAGGGCATACCACCAGATCCTGCCCGTTAGTCTTTGCTTCAACAAGAGGGGAGCATAATGTATCTGGATTTCCATATTGAAACTGCAAATTGGAAAACTTAATGGTCACTACTTGAGTTGATAGATATTAAGTGACCCAACTAAAACAACTAAAGCACCTACCGCAATAACTGCAGCGTCTGCCAGAAAATACAGGAAATCAGCATCAATCTTAAGCTGCAAACACTCTAAATGCAACATACAAATTAAGGAGTGCAAACGGAATTCCTCTTACTAAGAACAAAAATGTAATTCATGCAAAATGAGTTAAGATTCAATGGTGTAGTCCTGATCTAGTCAGATTTAGTGCAATAAGTCCTACACATTATCCTTTCAGAAATACATATTGGGGCTCTCTGGTGGAGTTTATCAAGCCAATATTATTAAATACTTAAAATCTTTAGTCAACAGGGCCTATTGGATTTTGCCTTCACAGATCTTAAACCGAATCATATAAGAAGTAGATTTTTGCAAGTTACACAACTTGAATGTTGTAAAACAAGAGTGTAGTGGGTGCCATTAAATTACTAATGCTCATAAAATCACCATCATTCACTCACACAAACACAAGGATAGTATACCACTCAGCAAAGCAGACTGTTCTACAACTCCTAACATATTTTCAAGGGTAGACCCCCAACACGCCAAAACAATAACAAAATGTGATGAGAAGTATATAACTTCCCAAATATTCATTTTTATGATGAACTGTAAACAATTATTTGATTGTGATTTTAATTTCTCTGTTGACAGTTCACATGTCCCCTATTTATTGTGTTTTCAACACTATAAATTGAATGAATCAAGATATGAACAGGATATATAAGATATTGAATGAATCAACACTATAGATATATATATATATATATATATAGAGCAGTACCAGTATATATGTATATAGAAAGAACAAAGAGAGAGTGAAAACAACCCTGTAAAACTCAACATAATCAAATACCACTTTAGTCTACAATTAAGAAACAAGCAAACCCACAAATAAAATACCTTCTTCATCCGAGTCTTGACCTCGGATTTCCGAGCTTTGTTGTAGACACGCCTCTTCTCTGCTTGACGAGCTCTCTTCGCAGCCGAATCGGCCTTCTTATTCGGAGCAGCCTCGCAAACAATCGAGTGACGAGTCGGCCTCACAACAGGGCTCATCGAAATCAAACCTGAAAATATTACCAAAATTTTTTTTTCTAAAACTATTTAAGAACAAGGGTTTTGTGATTTGAGCTGAGAAAAGCCAAATATAGAGAAATGGGTTTTTGAGTAGTACCTGTGGAGAAGACATTGTGAGAAGTGGTGGAAGAGAAGCTTATAGACCTGAGTGATGAAGTGGGTTTGGGGTGAGTAGAAGAATAAGGGCAATTGAGGGATATGGTAATTGCTGCTCCGACGCCGCTCGCCGTCAATCGCGAGAGAGAGAGAGGGGGAGTAAGTAGAGATTAGGGATTTTTGGGTTTGAGATTGAGGAGGGAAAAAAGGGGGAGAGGGGAAAGGGAGCGGGAATGGAAAAAAAAGGGGCGGGAATAATTTTTTTTTTTTTTGAGTCAATGAAATTTAAATAATAAAATAATATCGTTTAATTTTATTTTATTTTTTTTGTGACGGGGTTGTCGTCATCAAAAAATTTTATTTTTTGTTAAAATATATATATTTTTTGTAGTTAATAAATTTTTTTAAAAAAATTATCTTTTTTTTTAGTTACTAAGATTGAAAATTTATTTGTTTCATTTTTATTTTAATGAAAAAAAATATTATTATTTTTTATTTGGTAGAAGTAGGGGTAATATTTTAATGAAAAATATTTTCCACTAAAATAAAAGTTAATTTTCTGTAGTCAATGAAAAATATTTTTCTGCGGCCTATTTTTTTTTACTAAAAATTATGAACTAATTTTTTGTGGTAGAAGAAAGAGAGCAGCAGTAGTGGTGAAGGTGGTGGATAAGAGATGATGGTGGTGGTGATGGTGATGGTGATGGTAAAAGAGATTAGTGGTGAAGTTGTGGCAGTAGTAGTGTAAATGGAGTGGCAGGGGTGAAAGAGATGTAATGGTAGTAGTAGTGGCAGTAGTGGTAGTGGTGGTAGTGGAGTGGTGGTGATGGTAGTAGTAATGGTAGTCGTAGAGGTGAACTGGCGACAGTGGAAGTAGTGGTGGTGGTGGAATGGCGTTTGTAGTAGTGGTGAATGTGGTAGAGGAGATGGGTGGTGAGAGAGATAAATGAGTGAGAGACAGATAGAGGAGAGAGAGAGAGAGACAAAGTGGTCGCTAAAAGTGCATTTTCTTGTAGTGGATCGATAAATCGATAGGGAGCTCAGTAAATAGAGAAGATGAGAGTGAGAGAGTGAGGACGCAAACACAGTGGGAGAGAGAGAGAGGGAGAAAAAGAGAAAGAGATAGAGAGTGAGAGACAGAAAAAAGACATAGAGAGAAGAGAGATAGACGAGAGAGACAGAGAGATAGAGAGAAGAGAGATGAGCGAGAGAGACATAAAGAGAAGATAGATGAACGAGAGAGACAAAGAGAGATAGAGAGAAAAGAGATGAGCGAGAGAGACAGAGAAAGATAAGAGAGATTGAGAGATGAGCGAGAGAGATAAAGAGAAGAGAGATGAACGAAAGAGACAGAGAGAGAAAAGAGATAAGAAAAGAGATGAGAGAAGAGATAGATGAGTAAGAGAGAGAGAGAGAGACAGATAGACAGACAGACAGAGAGAGAAGAGTGATGAGTGAGAGAGAGAAAGAGAAGAGAGAAAGGAAGATGAAAAAATGGATGAAGAAAGAGAGAGAGAAAGAGCGAAAAGAGATAAACGAGAGAGAGACAGAGAGAGATGAGCGAGAGAGCAAGAGAGATAAAGAGAAGAGAGACAGAGAGAGAAGAGAGATGAGAGAGATAAAGAGAAGAAAGATGGACGAGAGACATAGAGAGAAGAGAGAGAGAGAGAGAGAGAGAGAGAGAGAGACAAACAGACAGACAGAGAAGAGTGATGAGTGAGAGAGAGAAAGAGAAGAGTGACAGAGACATAGAGAGAAAGAAAGAGACAGACAGACAAACAAGAGTGATGAGTGAGAGAGAGAGAGAGACAGAGACACATAGAGAAAGAGAGAGAGACAGAGACAGAGAAGAGTTATGAGTGAGAGAGAGAAAGAGAAGAGAGACAGAGACAGAGACAGAGAGATAGAAAGATGAAAAAATTGGTGAAAAGAGAAATGTTCAAAATAGTAAGACGACGTCGTTTTTATTTTTATTTTTTTTTTTTGTAACAGAAAAATGCCGTTGCATTTATTTAAACCATTTTATAACTATATATATATAAAGCCGTCTTAAAGCCACAATATATATATATATATATATTTTTTGCAACGGTACGTATTACAATCGCAAAAAACTCTTTTTTTTTGTTTTGCGACTGCAGCTAGTACCGTCACAAATACTCTTTTTTTTTTTTTTTTGCGACAGCAATTTCTGCCGTCGCAAATACTCTATTTTTTGCGACAGCAAGCTGTGCCGTCTCAAAAAGTCACATTTTTTGGCGACGGCAAGTTGTGCCGTCTCAAAAAGTCACATTTTTGAGACGGGAAGTTGTGCCGTCTCCAAAAGTCACATTTTTTGGCAATGGCAAGTTGTGCCGTCTCCAAAAGTCACATTTTTTGAGACGGCAAGTTGTGCCGTCGCAAAAAATCATTTTTTGCGACGGCAAATGTGCCGTCGCAAAAAGTTCCGTCTCATAAGCTGTAACGCCCTCAAAATTTAAACCCAATAGATATAAAACATTGACATGCATTATTAAAAGAAAACATTGTATTATTTCAATCGTCAGAGTATTACGAAATAAAACATCATAATAAATGCCCTACGGGCTTACATCTTGCCAAGCCAACACTTGGACACAATTCTATGAGTTCTAACTCAAATACAAATAAAGCCCTAGGCTTGAATGTTGACATATAATCCAAATAAAACAAATAAGTAAAACAAGTCTTCGAGTCCAAATCCTCACAAGCTAAGCCCTTGGAGGTAGTGAACCACCTGAACCTGAAAATAATGTTCCCATATAGGGTGAGCCACAGCCCAGTAGAAATATACTAAACCACATATAAGAATTAACTAAAGCAGTAGCATTCGATAGATGGTTAACACAAGATAGTCAATTACATCCTTATACAATTTCATGACACTAATGTCTATGACACTCTCACTTTCCATTTATACAAATATGGCTCAGAGCCTGGCCAAATAACTCAACAGGGATAACAATTCAAGTTAAACCTTTCTTATATCATAACGGATACACATGTTGGTGTTGTATCAAGATCACATAAACCACTTCCGTACTTCACAAAAAAATAATGATATACATTTTAGTGCTATATCAAATCAAATAACCAAACACTTCAGTGGACAAGCATATGAGCTGTGTCACACTTCAATAGATAAGCATATGAGCTATATCTCTGCAATAGGCGCGCATATGAGCTGCAACCCTGGGTTCATCCCCTATCTTCCCATAATCATTAACCGGTTTAGAGGTACATCCCCTATCTTCCCCTAAACCGTGGAGTACATCCCCTATCTCCTCCCATACACAAGTAATGCATATAAACACAAAGTCATATACACAATCAATCAATACATAAATTTAATGTATTATTCCAACCTTTATACACAACGACATGGCCAATTAATTAGTTTCAGTTTTCCCTAATCCACATGCAATGTCTACAGCAATCATGACTATCCTCCACCGATAGCCCAAAACAATTATTTCTAGGCAGGAAATAAATGTATCAAAAACATATAATCTCAGTTTCAAAGATGAGTGGTTAAACTATCCAACCACATCAATTAATCTCATAACTTCTCAATATTATGAATTAAATCAATTTCCACACTTTTCCCAAAATTAATTATACAAATTAATTTTATTATAACAATTAGGGCTTTTTAATTATAAAACAAACCCTAGCTTTTCTCAATATTACCAAGCAACCCAACATATCAGAAATACCAAAACTTAGGATTAAAACCTATAAGATGGAGTAGGAAATCCCTACCTCGAAGCAAAGAACTCGAATGGAGAATATATAGATGATGATCCAAAATCCAAAGTGCTCCAAACCGAGAATTGTTCAGATTAAAACGAAGCCCTCGACTCACTCTATCTTTTTAATAAAGGATCTAGGTTAGAAACTCACTCTAAGTAGATCAAACCTAGGAGAGAAGGTGTGTAGGGAGAGAGAGAAAACGGTTTTAGGGTTTTAGAATCAAGAGGGAGATGAAAAATGGTCCAGAAAGTCGGATCTCGCCCTTTTATAACAGTCGCCCCGCTCGAGCGTGGAAACCCCCGCTCGAGCGCCACTCACAGACTCCCGCTCGAGCGGCCAAACTTCCGCTCGAGCGGCAGATGCACACTCTCAGCATTTTCGCATACAGGCTCCCCGCTCGAGCTCCCAACTCCCCGCTCGAGCGTCACTCACAACCTTCCGCTCGAGCGGCCAATCCCCCGCTCGAGCGTCCAACACTTCACAGGAAATACTGGATGGGTGATATTCCCGCTCGAGCGCCAAAACCCCCGCTCGAGCGGACAAGCAACAACAGGATCCCCGCTCGAGCGTCAAACTCCCCGCTCGAGCGGACAGGTCAAAATCTGGGCAACTAGTTTAGGCATCTAAACTCAACCGACCTGTCACAAACCTGCCCATCACATCCTATAACTCAACAATAAGGAATTAAAGGACAACAACCATAATATAGTACAAACAAATATCCGGAACATGAGTCCGGGTACAATAACCAAATGGGAAAAGACCGGGGTCGCTATATAAGCCTACTTTTCTTGTAGTGTTTTCTTGTAGTGTGGCAGATCCAACACTAATGGTGATTGTTGTTGTTGGGGATGGGAGTTTCAACGCTAGGGTTTCTATAGGGGAGAGAAAGATAATAAAACCCTAGCTATTGCTAAGTGAGTAGTGAGAGGGGTAGACGGAGAGATGGGGAGAGAAGGGGTTTGATTTGTTCAACTGTGGATACTACTATATATATACATATATATAAATAAATACTAAATATAATCACACTTAATTAAAATATATATATAATCACATTTAATTAAAAAGTGTGGTTAATATATATATATATATATATATATATATATATATAATCACACTTAATTAAAAAGTGACATAAAAAATAAATATGATCACACTCAATTAAATTAAGTGTAATTAAAATATCAATCTAAATTTTTTTATCACACTTCTAATAAAAGTGAGATATTTTCATTTATCAAAGTGTGATCTTTAACTGTTTTGTAGTAGTGATATAATCACACTTTAATTAGAATGTGTGATTAAAAAATATATAAATAATCACACTTTAATTAGAATGTGTGATTAAAAAATATATATATAATCACACTTACTTAAAAAGTGTGATTAAAAAGTAGTAGTGTATATATAATCACACTTTAATTAAAAAGGTGTGATTAAAAAATATATAAATAATCACACTTTAATTAGAATGTGTGATTAAAAAATATATATATAATCACACTTACTTAAAAAGTGTGATTAAAAAGTAGTAGTGTATATACAATCACACTTTAATTAAAAAGGTGTGATTAAAAAATATATAAACAATCACACTTTAATTAGAATGTGTGATTAAAATATATATATATAATCACACTTACTTAAAAAGTGTGATTAAAAAGTAGTAGTGTATATATAATCACACTTTAATTAAAAGGTGTGATTAAAAAATATATAAACAATCACACTTTAATTAGAAGGTGTGATTAAAAAATATATATATAATCACACTTAATTGAAAAGTGACATAAAAAATAAATATTATCACACTCAATCAAATTAAGTGTGATTAAAATATCAATCTAATTTTTTTTATCACACTTCCAATAAAAGTGAGATCTTTTTTTTTTTGTCAAAGTGTGATCTTTAACTATTTTTGTAGTAATGGTATGAAAAAAACATACGTTGTTTCATTATACCATATCTCATATATCGTATCAGATATATAAGATAAATATATCATCTATCCATATCAGTTGATATGATAGATATAGATATCATGAGTGGTTATCCAAATAAGTTTTGAATTTAAATTCAAACTTATATGGATAAGGTTCAAAAGGTTCATGCGTCATGCCACATGGGCACTCAATTTCTAACACACACAAAAACACAATACCCATCATCTTGTTCCTTAGCTAATTTTCAAATGCATCTTTGAATTTACAAAATAATAGATTGGACACACTGTAGTTCGGGGGCTTTAAGTTCAAGTTTTTGTGTAAAGGTGCATGGTAACAACAAGTTAGATTATATATGTTTAATTGAAAAGAGATAGTGAAAAAACAAAGTAGCCAGAACATTGGCTACTAATGAGATATAATAAGCATCATAAGAGAGAAAAATATAAATGGGCACAGAGGAAAGCACAAAAGAAAAGGAGAAATCTACATGAATCAAACACTTACCTCACACAAATCCAAGCAATCAATGGCCTTATCAGAAAAGCTCTCGTCTTTCAATCTTCTTTTTGCACTTCTCAAAGCCCTCCACATGACCATTGGTTCCCAACTAAGACCAAAAGTCTTTGCAAGAACATTTCTAACTATGACAGGTTCGTCTCTCATCTAGTGCATTTGAAAATGCTCAAACTCACTATCTTCCATGTGATCAGCATTTAGGCAGTAACGAAAATTATCCTGATTGCCCTTTCTAAAAGACACTTGCCTTACTCCAAAATCATTCCCATCACCTCTTGCAGATCTGACAGGAAAGCACAATGAACATCCCTGAGAAAAAATCAATATCTAGTGACTGATAACCTTTTTTGAGTTCTTAACAACAATTAAGACACAAATCATATGAACAATCAGGATTTGGGTAGGTTCTATGGAAATTGACAATGGATGTATTGCAGTTGTCACTGTTGAATAAGAATTTGTATGTGGTTACAGGCTTTCATTATTATGAATAAAAATTTGAAAAGAGCAGATATGTTCTCTAGAGAAACATACCCAAAAAAAAAAAAAAATGTTCTTTAGAGAATCTAAGAACTTTTTTATGACAATTCAGCTATAGCAAGATACATGAAAAAGATAACGATCTCTCAAAGTCTCAGATAGATAGAGGATAATATTTAAAGCCACCAAAACATAATGGTAGCAAATGCAACAGTAGGTTAAATATTTGACGATATGGGATCTTTATCCCCACTAAATGAACACTAGTGTGTGTCAATGTAATGAAACACTGTAATACAGAATAAATAAAACTGTCTGTGTCAAATGTTCTCAGCTACACTGCTAGATTGCTAGAGATCTAGGAATAATATTTTGCTGAAAATTTTTCAATTAATCATCAACTTCAAAGATGAACATCTTATGTTTAATCTTCTAACTTAATGCATATTTTGTTTCCGTATGACAATGTATGAGTATTTAATGCATTAAAGAGCTATTAACGATATTTAAAGTGTTCAAAGCAGTAGTGATTAAAGAAATAAATTCTAGCAAACAAGATATATCATTGGAATATGTAAATAAATTCTTAATGGGGTTGCTAATTTATTCTGTCAAACGATATTTAAAGTTGCTACTTTGTAGTGGTTAAAGAAATCAATTCTTTCAATGAAAGCCCTTTTTTGACTAAGTTTAAAATTCGGCTATAACTCTCAAACTACGCGTGCAAATTACATGCCGTCTGTGGCCACAAGTCTTATTTGTCACAAGGATGCTACCTGTAACATCCATACATTGGTTTGGGAGCTGTTTTGCATTTTCGCCCCGTGAAAGCCCTTTTTCAACTAAGTTCAAGGCGTTTTTTGCTCTAACTCTCAAACTAGATTCATATAAAGCTGAAGCAGAAGTCTAATAGTTTCAATACTACTAGAGTGACCTTTGAGAACCATTTGCTGGAATAGGAGCTAAAGTGCTTGTACAACCTATAAAGCCAGAGTGCCTCCAGTGTAACTTGAATCCAATCTAAACAATTTTCAGCCCATTAGCACCATTAACACTAAGTTTTTTTGGCACTTGAATCAAACCTAACTTCAATCAGATAAAAAAGTGATAGAGGTAGGGGCAGCAGTGAACACTGACAGAGGTAGGGGTAGCAGTCAACACTTTCCATGCACCACTTCTACCATTTTGAGCTTTACTGCTCATTATGAGAAATAATATATATATACACAAGGAATAGTGCAGGTATCAGAAAATGAAGAATGAACACAAGTACAAAACCAAAATAATGCACCAGTTTAAGAAGAGGAAATATCATGAGGAAATAAAGAAGGAAACATTACATCTGGTGCCTGGGCAACCAATAATATTTCCATCGTTGCTTGTACTGTATTGGTTGCTCGTTCATCGAGAAGACAAAGGAGATAAAGGAGTAAACATTACATCTAATGCCCCCAATCCATCTTTATTCTTTAGTATTAAATGGTCATTTTGCTAGTATTCCAAGTGGTGATGTGAGTAGTTTTTCAATCTTTTCATTCTTTTATGAGAGTAGTTTTTTTAAACCAAGAAGTCCCCCTTTGCCATGGATATGGAAACCTTATCCTGCATGTTGAGAAGTAACAAAAGCCCTTATAACAAGTGAAGCATAGAACCAAAGTTGGTTGGAGAAAATAATTTGCAGTGCTTAAATAATGTTCATGTCCCCCAAGAGCAATATATGAAACACATAATTCATCTTTTGACGTTAGAATTATGCATGTAAAACCTTGACCAAATGCAGAATAAAGAAAAATAGTGGAAGTTAAATAAAGCGACACTTAGCAATCAATCATATTAACTAGACTTATTTACCTATAGGTCCCTAAAACCAATTGACCCTTTCTTCATCCAGACAGGCCAGTTGATCTTCAATAATTAAGCACTTCAATTAGGAAACACTAAAAATATCTACCATGAAACATTTGACGGGGTCAATATTAACTGTTTATGATATCTAAATCTGATGGAGTCATTTTTAGGCCACATGTGACATCAATAAACTCCAGAAATTGATCATCAAACCATTGGTTCTATGCCTCTTCAAGGTTCAGGAAACATTAAAATTATCTTTTAAGGGATGCCTATTACTCAAATATAACCTCTTCCTAGTTCCCACTAAGTCTTCGGCCTCTAGATACAGTTTCAATCTTCCAAGACAATATAACAATTCTTTAACTATATTAACTTTAGCAAATAAAGCGGAAACTAGACTTTTGAAGGAAAATAAAGAAAAAAGAAAAAGAAAAACTCTTCTAGTTAACTTTTAACAGGCATGACTACAAGCTAAACTTTCTATGAGACAATACATACATGGTACCAATCAACATAGTCAAGTTGCAAATCTTGCAAAGTTCTGTTTGGTGCCTCTGGTACGTCTTCTAGAGCATGATCACTACACCTACATATCATTACATTTTTAGCATAAATTAAAATCACCTTTGTGTTTCGGAAAAGATGCGACATAAGATACTCTAAACAAAGAGTAAAACTTAGCATAAGCAAATACATATGTATGTATATATATCGATCTCTTTAATATGTTAATACCAGATTTAAGAAAAATAAAGATTGTTTCAAACCAAAGTTTGGAGGTAATAAACAAATCCTTGCGCTTCACGATACCATCTTCGAATAACTTCTTCAAAATCAAATCAATCTACAAGGAAAGAAAACTAGATTAGTGCCTCCAAAACCTTCCAAGAAACTAACAAATTTTCTCATTCCAAACAAATTATCTTTGACCACCGAGGTGAGTAAGTCTATTAAAATCAAATCACCAATTACACCATTAATGCAGTCAGTTGCAAATATGAATTCTAAATCATGGCAAGGATCTAAGCTGATGAGACCCATCCCAAAACACATAATTGCTTGGCTTATTCGCAAAGAGTTTCATTCTTGTTTAAGGTTACTGTGATGTAACTGGAGTATGGACAAAATAAGATTTTTTATTTTTTATTTTTTTTTTATTGTTGGATAGGATAAGAATTATATAAAAAGCTTTACAATAATAAGGTTTTACAGTAACCATGACTGGCATTGCATATTTGGAATATGGTGGCCTATTCTAACCATTGTTGCCTCAACCTTCAAGTCCTGAGTTCTATGCCCCTCCAATTTTTATTTTTTTATTTTTTAAATTTCAATTGAAATAATCAAAGTACATGAGAATACATACACAATCAATGAGAAGCCATACATGCAAATACATACACAATTTGAAACTAATGAGCAACCATACATGGAAATACATACACAATAAGTCGAATTAGGACTTTGAGCCTAATGGTAGAGAAAGGAAAAGAGGGGAAAAAGGTATCAAACCACTTAAATTAAACCTGTTTACCATATCAAACCCTAGAAATCAAACCACTTAAACCAAGCCCATTTCAGAAATAAACACAAAATGAGACTTAGTAAATCATGTAAAACCCTAGAGCAAGAGTGAGAAATGGGGGAATAGAGGAAGGAGAGAGAGAGAGAGAGAGAGAGAGAGGGGGGGATCAAGAGAAAGAACTTGTTTGTTTTTTGGCAGTGGCAATGGTGATTTGTGGCGGTGGCGATGTGCGACGGATGTGAGTAACGGTGGTGAGGGACTTCAGTGAAGTGAGAAGAGGTGAGGTTCTTTGTGTGAGAGAGAGACAGTGGAAAGGGACTCAAATCCGGGTGCCTAAAATATGTTCTCACTAAATATTATAACTCTTTTAGCGACTAAAATGTTTTTTAGTCACCATAAGTTGACTATTTGGTGACTGATTGTTCTTTTGTCAGAGAAAATTGAGTACACCGCGACTAAATATTTTTTAGTCGCCAAAACTGCATATTTGCCGACAAAATTCTTAGTCGCCAAAGAGTAACAGTGCAAATGTGGCTATTATTTGGAAACTAAATTTATTTTAGTCTGCAAAAATTAGTATACTACGACTAAAATAAAATTTGGTAGTTGAAAAACTAGAGTAACGGCGACTAATAATTTTTTTAGTCGCCTATTGTGGAAAATTTACCGACTAATGTTTTTTTTGGTCGCCAACCAACAATATACGTCGACTAAAATAATTTAGTAGCAAAAACTTGAACCAACGGCGATCAAAATAATTTTTAGTTGCCAAAAATTGAACTTTACAAAATCCCTTTTTAGTCGCCAAATTTGGTAGCCAAAAGTGTAAATTGTTGTAGTGCATTATGAAACTCCTTTCTCCTATTTAGGAAGTGACCTACAAGAATGAAATCTTGATGGCAAATCAGATTACCAAATTCTTAATCTTGGCCAACACATGGTGATGGCTGCTAATGCAACCCTTGCCAAAGACCCTTCCAATAATAATGATAGTACCATTTCTCGTATGCTTATTTCAAATTTTCTGGCCAACTCAAAGGTTGGTGGGATAATTACCTTACCCAAGACCAATGTCAGGCAATCTTAACTGCTGTCAAAAGAGACCAAAATGATATTCTCATTGTAGATCCCACAACTAGGCAACCCACTAGTGATGTAGTTACTACCCATGTCACTGTTATCACAAAACACTTCATTGGCAACACTCAAATAGTTCTTGAACAATCTAAAGAACTTCTCATCAATTTACGTTGCCCAACTTCAACTCATTTCTGATGGTATAAGGATATCTTCCTCTCCAAACTCTATCAACAACATGATGCTAATCAAGACTTTTGGAAAGAACGGTTTATTGCCGGACTTCCTACCCTCTTTGCCGAAAAAGTCAAAACCAGAATTAGTGTTAAACATAATGGTCAAATCCCTTATAATTAATACACATTTGGTGAACTTATATTTGAAATCTATGGTGAAGGCTTATCATTATGCAATGATATAAAACTCAAAAATCAATTAAAAAAGGAACGCTTTACTTACCGAACCGAACATAGTCAATTATGTTATCAATTTGGTTGTAATTCCATCCTTCCTCTGGTATCTGGATCTTCTTCCCGAAGAACCCCTATTCATAAATCACGCAAATATTCCACCAAAAAATCTTCAAACTACAAAGAAAAACATTACTACAAAAAGAGAAAATTTCTTCACCGAAAATACATCCACAACTAAGCCCAAACCAAGCTCTTCTAAAAAATTTGCTAATTGTTGGAAGTGTGTCAAACCTGCCACTATGCAAATAAATGTCTTACTAAAAAGAAAATTCATGAACTTGATGCCTCAGATGAACTCAAAAGTCAATTAAAATCCATTGTTCTTTTGGATAAAGGACCCCAATTCGAATATGTATATTCCTCTAACAATCCTTCTAATAATGAATTCCAACTTAATGAAATTGATAATGATATTTTCACTCCTCTGTTGAAGAACCAAAAAACCATCCTGAAGAATCTCATAATTGCCCGTGCCAATCAACAACTGATGATTATAAAGCTATTTTAGAAATGAATGGTCTAAGTATTAATATTCTCATGACATAGGAAAAAATGATTCTTGAATTTACTAATTGTATTGAAGATCAAGAATAAAAAATAAAAAATAAAAAATAAATAAAAATAAAAAAAGAAAAAAGAAAAAAAGAAACAACAACAAGCTATGTTTAAATATTCTAATTCCAAACCAAAAAATGCTCCAACCACAAATACTACTCAAGAATTAAAATATAATACTTATGATTTTAAAGATGTTCTCGATTGTGTCAACAAAGTTACTACTCCATTAAATACACCAACAATTCAAGATTTACAAAATGAGATTCGCAATCTCAAAGTTGATGTTCAAAATCTACAATCTTGTGTCCTTGCTTTAGAAGAAAATCCTAGTGATACTGATGATTTTCTTGTTGATACGTCATTTCCTTGTGAACCACATCTCCAAGAATCATCTAACAAGAACGCTACAAAACAACCATTACTTATTAATGATTTTGTCAATTTCCTTCTCAATAGCATCACATTTCAAAAATGGTATGTCGAGATCAAAGTCGTCATACATGATTTTGTTTTGACCACTATGGCACTTGTCGATTCCGGTGTTGATATCAATTGTATTCGAGAAGGTCTTGTACCTTTTAAATATATTTTGAAAAAACTAATCAATCTCGAAGTACGACTAATGGTGGATCTATGGATATTAATTACAAAATATCCCATTCTCAAATATGCTACCAAGGTATCTGTCTCAATACTGAATTTTTGTTAGTTAAAATATGTCTCAATTAATTATATTAGGAACTCTTTTTTCTTACAATGATTGCTCTTTTTACTGTAACCAATGAAGGGATTTCTACTACTCTCATCAATCATGACATCGTTTTCAAATTTTTATTTCCTCCCCATGAACATGAAATCAATACTTTAAAAACAACTTTTATGTATAACCAAAAACAAATTTGTTTACTTCAAAAAGAGATTTCTTACAAAGTTGTTGACCGAGAATTGCAACAACCCCATGTTAAATCTATTATTCAAAAAATCCAATCTTTATTTGAATTATGTTCTGAATTGCATCTTGCATTCTGGCATTGCAAACAACATATGGTTGATCTACCATACAAAAACGATTTCAATGAAAGACGAATTCTACTAAAGATAGACCTATCCAAATGGACACAAAATTAATGGAACATTGCAAACAAGAAATCAATGACCTCCTTAATAAATAAAAAAAATTAATTAGACCCAGTAAATCTCCATGGTCATGTACTGTTTTTCATGTTAATAAAAATGCTGAATTAGAGCGAGGCTATAACGATTCTGGTTTTGACCCGACCCTTGTTGTATCCCGAACTCAGGTTTCATGGTTTCATATTATTGTTCACATCTTGTTTCCCTTGCATCTCCTTAAATTTGGGCTATTGGATTGTTGTGGTTACGTTTGAGACAAGTTGGTTACTTAGTTTCCAAACTCTTGTTGCCCAGAATTTTGCTCCTCCGCTCAAGCGGCACTTCTTGCACTCGAGTGGGCTTTGTGAACTCTCAGTACTTTTGTAGGTCTACAAAACTACTGGGAGAGTGTATTCTATGCTCGAGCAATGCTTCCTACGCTCGAGTAGGTGGGCGCTCGAGCAGCCTTTCTTGAGCTCGAGCGTCGGTCTGTTGTCTACAAAACTACTGAGAGTGTGCATTTTGCATTTGAGCATCACTTCTTATGCTCGAGCGGAACAACTTATTGTGTCTAACGCTCGAGCGTCAACTCTTGCGCTCGAGCGGACTATGCGTATATCAGTTCATAACAGCCACTTTTTACATCACTTTTTCATATCTTTCTCTCTCTAAAACATTTCAAAACCCTAGATCTTGAGCCTCTCTCTCTAGAACTCACCTTCTCTCTACATTTTCATCTATATCCATTGCTTTCTCTACCCTAGTGTCTTTGGGAAAAAGGTAGAGCATCTTAAGAGCTCTATTTTTATACGAACAAAAGTCTGTTTCGGCGTATTTGAAGTTTTCTCCTTGCTTTGTTCGTCTTCTAACTTTGAAGTAGGGACTTTCTACACTCTCCTATGATTTTTAACTTAGTTATTTGTTGATTGTGTAAATAATGTTGGGATTTGAAAGATTTAAGACAAACCTAGGGTTTTGGTTTAAAATCAAAAGAGGGGTTTTCAAATGAAGGTATTAAAAATGATTGTGGGTGTAGATATGAGGTTGTGTTGTGTTAAATTTGTTGATTTCGACACATGGTTTGGCTTTGGAAGAAAATGAAGTTTTGCCCTAAAATGTTTCAAATAATTATTTTGTATAAATAATGGAATTGGTATTGGGAATGTGAAATTGGATAGATATTTATGTAAATGGTGGAGTTGGATACTTGTTATATCTCATCTATGGAAATTTGGATAGTTTATCTGTTTTGGAGATTGTATATCTGTTTAGAAATATCTATTTCGGACTATCAGTGGAGGATAACTATGATTGTTGTAGAAATTGCATGAGGATTAGGTGAATTAAAACTAATCTCTTATCGATTCTCATTGAATATGACTATGTTTTTAATACATTGTACATGTATGATGTTTGGGAGAAAAAAGAGGATGTACTCCATGTTTAGGAGAAGAAAAGGGATGGATTCCATTTAATTAAGTTGGCTTGTTTGTCCAGAATGAAAGTCTCGAAAATCGCGCGTATATACATGGGTATCGATTTCCACGAACGAAATTTCCATAAAATAGCAAATTTGAAGTGTTGTGTAATGATTGCATTGGTTAGAGAACAATTGAGTTGTAGCCTCAGTTGGGTTGTCTGGATAACAATTAACTTGGCTCATGGATTGAGGTGAAATGAATTGTTAGAAAATAAATTAAGATAAAATGGCTTAAGATATGATATGATGATCTTGTGACAATACAAATGATTTTATCATGGGCATTGTACATGCATATCATACTTATATCTTCGTTAAGATTCATATATTGTGCTAGATTGTTTCTACAGGGCTTTGGCTCACCCTACTTGGGAAAATCATTTTCAGGTGCTGGTGATATGCCTCTGCCAAGGACTTAGCTTGGGAGGACTGTGGAGCTGAAGGCTCAATTTTGTTTATTTTGTATTTAGCTTTTGTATATGCCAAGGGCTTTATTTTTATTGAGGTTATGACTCATTTTGTTATAACCAAGCACGATTTTGAAAAGGTGTAAGCCTTTAGGTCAAATGAATATCTATTTAGTTTTCATTTCCTATTCTTTCTCGTAACACATGCTGTAGATTCAGGATAAACAATTTGTGAATGTATATCGCATGTGTCACCTTTTGTGTATTAACTCTGATTAATGAAAGCTTCTTATTTTATTTATATCACATTGTTTCAGTGTTTGGAGTTGGTTTATTGTAATTATTTTGGAGGGCGTTACAACTTGGTATTAGTACGTACCGGGTTTCAATACTTTAGGTATGTAGGGAGTGGTTAGTACCACAATGGGTTTGTCTCCCTTGGTAGAGACTTTAGTATGTATGAAGTGTTTACATGATAACATGCTTATGTGATTATATGGGTATGATTTTTAATTCCAAAGATATTGATTGGGTCTACGGGTTCCTAGAAGTCCTGTTGGAAGAGCACTTGATCACTACTGTTTCTAATTGGAACTCTGGCAACGCTGTGAGATGGTCATTATCTAGGAAGAAAATTCGTATGTGTTTACGTGACTTTGTGTTTATGTGGAGTGAATTACGGTTGTCCGTCGTATTAGGATGTGAGTGAATTAGCTTCAACACATTTGTAAATGTGCTAATCTCTTTTGTTACCTTCATTAGGATGTCAGGACATGGACGTAGTAGTGGTAGGTGTGGTAGGCCTGGGAGGCATGAGGTGTCTTTATCAGATAAAATTCCGGCGCAGGAAGAAGGGGTTAGTCAGGCCAATGTGGCAGAACCAGTTGGTCAACAGGCCACGGGCGCCTTCGCTCGCAAAATGGATGGAGTGTTGTGGGAGACTATGGACATTCTCAAAGTTGATAATCAAGTCCTAGCCCAAGTAGTTGAGGCAGGGCCATCTTTCTTGAAGAGGGAGTTGTTCCAGTCGAATCTGGATGAGTTTATGGGTGATTCCAAAGAACCATTGAAGACGGATGAGTGGCTAGAGCAAGTAGCGAAAACGTTCGAGATGTTTGGCATCGAGGACGACCAATTGCGAGTGACCTTGGCATCCTTCCAGCTGAAGGGAGATATAGGTCAGTAGTGGAAGTATGCATGTGGGCGCATTAGGATGACTTTGGAGGCATTTGTCAGCACCTTCCAAGACAAGTTTCTACCTCCCACTGTTACGGAGAAGTTGAGAGATCAGTTCTCCAAGCTTGTGCAGTTAAACACTTCGGTGACCGAGTTTGAGGCCATGTTTACTAGCTTGTCGTGGTTTGCACTAGAACTTGTGGCGACCGAGGAGCGCCGTTGTTTAGAGTTCAAGAAGAGGTTGAGGACCAGGCTAATGTTCAAAGTGGCCGGGTGAAGGCAACGGCTCATCTTGAGGCCGTAATGCAGATAGAGGAGGAGAGGATGATTGGCTCCAGAAGGAGTCATGATATTTAGTGGGACAGTAAGAAGTAGAGGGGTTCTAACCCACAGCCGTCCCAGGGAGCTCAGTCGAGATTCACTTTTCTAGTGTCGAGCTGAGGTTCTAGGAAAGGTGGTCAGGGAGATTTCACTTGTTACAAGTGTGGCCAGTTGGGCCACAAGTCTCCAATTTGCCCGCAGAGAAAAGAAGGGCAACGGTCTGCATCGCTTTAGCTTGTTCTCAAAGCCAGAGTCAAGGGAAAGGGCAGCCGCTCACTTGTTATCGGTGTGGGCAGTTGGGGCACATGAAGAGATTTTGCCTTCAATTGGGTGGCATACTTGGTGCGTTTGGTTTGAGACAGACACAAAGCCATCAACCTACACAGTTAGCATAGGCCTCAAAGGCCAATCAGGGAGCCTCTTCGACTCAGTCAGTTATCAGGCTTATGCTCTGACAGGTAAGCAGGCTAAGCAGAGACCTACAAGGCGTGTGTATGCTATTATCTCACCAGATCTTGTACCAGCACCTTCGATAGTGAGAGGTACCTTCTTTTTTTGTAATTCAGTTCCTAATGTGTTGATTGATATGGGTGCATCCCATTCATTTATCTCGTCTTCATTTGCATCAGTTTTGGGGTTAGAGTTAACTCAGTTAGCATCTCCTATCTTTGTAGAGTCACCTATTGGTGGTGAGGTTGTTTTGAAGCAGGGGTGTCGGGGTTGTGACATAGAGGTTGCCGGTAGCCGACGTCCTTTTGCATTTGTGTTGATTGATATGTCTAGTTTTGACATCATGTTGGGTATAGACTGGTTGTCATCATATCGGGGTTGTTATAAACTGCTACTATTAGAGGGCTATTGTACGTACCTTGAGCAGCGATTGCTTTTATTTCTTGGGGGACCAGGTTGATAGTCATATCATCGGTGTATGATCTGCGTGGATGGAGTGAGCTTAGTTGCCTTCTTGCTAACTTCTTGAGTACCGAGTGTGATAAAGTTCGAGTTGAGTTGCCAAAGGTAGTTTGTGAATACCCAAATGTTTTTCCGAATGATCTTACCAATTTACCACCTCATCGAGAGACCGAGTTCTCTATTGATTTAGTGCCTAGCACATCATCGATTTCTATGGCATCGTATAGATTTGCACACGCCGAGTTGAGTGAGTTGAAGGTTCAACTCTAGGAATTGTTAGATAAGGGTTTTATTTGCCCTAGTACTTCACCTTGGGAAGCATCGGCTTTTTTTTCAAAGAAGAAAGATGGTGCGTTGCAACTTTGTATAGATTACCGGAAGTTGAATTAGGTAACTGTTAAGAACAAGTACGCAATGCCTTGTACAGATGATTTGTTTGATCAGTTGAAGGGGTCTTATTGCTTCTCTAAGATAGACTTGAGATCGCGTTATCACCAGTTGAGAGTAAGGGAGGAGGATATTTCGAAGACGGCATTCCACACTACGAGTTTCTAGTGATGCCCCTTGGGCTAGCCAATGCACTAGTTGTGTTCATGGATTTGATGAACCGAATCTTCTATGAGTTCCTAGACCGCTTTTGAGTCATCTTTGTGGATGATATCTTGATTTACTCACCCTCTGAAGAGGAGCACAAGGAACACTTGCAAGTGGTACTTGAGTTTGTTAGAGCCCACAAATTGTATGCTAAGTTTGGGAAATGTGAATTCTAGCTGAGAGAAGTTAAGTTCTTTGGCCATGTGGTATCAAGGGAAGGGGTGACTGTAGATTTATCCAAGATAGAGGCAGTGAAAGATTGGGAGCCACCTAAGAATGCTTTCGAGATCTGTAGTTTCTTGGGGTTAGCCGGGTACTATCATAGATTTGTGAAGGATTTCTTTAGGCTAGCCTCACCATTGACTAGACTGACGAGGAAAGGGATCAAGTTTGTGTGGAGTGAGACTTGTGAGAAGTCTTTTTAGGAACTTAAGCTTAGACTTACCACTACTCCAGTTTTAATTATTCTGGAGAGGGATTTGGGCTATTCGATGTATTGTGATGCCTCACGAGAAGGTTTGGGTTGTGTTTTGATGCAAGAGGGAAAGGTCCTAGCCTATGTCTCGTAGCAGTTAAAAACACATGACAGAAACTACCCTACCCATGACCTAGTGTTAGCGACGGTAATCTTGGCCTTGAAGATTTGGACACATTATCTGTATGGAGAGAAGTTTGAGGTGTTTTCTGATCACAAGAGTCTGAAATATCTTTTTACACAGAACGACTTGAATCTGAGGCAGAGGAGGTGCATGGAGTTCATAGAAAATTATGATTTTGAGTTGCATTTTCATCTGGGAAAAGCCAATGTTGTGGCCGACGTCTTGAGTAGGAAATCCATTAGCAGTGTGGCTTGTATTGCCATCCGGGAATGGGAGATGTTGGGTGCTATTAGGGAGTTTGACTTGCGTCTTGGCCAGTCTATTGAGTTTGTGGCTTTGTTTTTGGTAGTTGCACAACCTACACTTATGAACCGAGTGATAGAAGCACAGAGGGTTGAACTTGAGGTAGAATGCCTCTGGGAGAAGATCTCCAGTGGAAAGGTAGAGAAGGGCCTGAATGTGTACTTTGACTTGATTGTTAGATACCTTGACTTTCTCTTCGTGTCGGAGTCTTGCTAAGAGGAAGTACTCTGAGAATTTCACCATTCATGACTTGCGGTGCATCCGGGAGGCACAAAGATGTATCATGACCTTAGCCGCCAATTTTTATAGAGGGAAATAAAGAAGGATGTGGCCGTGTTTGTGTCGAAGTGCCTTACTTGTCAACAAGTGAAGGCCAAGCATCAGGGGCCAATGGGTTTGTTGCAACTCTTGCCTATAGCCGAGTGGAAATGGGAGCATGTCATGATGGATTTTGTTGTGGGCCTTCCGAGGACCCAACGGGATAGTGATGCCATTTGGGTGGCAGTTGACCGGTTGACTAAGTCAGCGCACTTTATACCTATACGTGTAAGTGACTCGGTAGATTATCTTGCCGACCTTTACATTAAGGACATAGTGAGGTTGTATAAGGTCCCAATGACAATTGTTTTGGATAAAGATCTGCGTTTTATGGCTCGGTTGTGGCAGAGCCTACAGAGTGCCTTGGGCACGAGATTGACCTTTAGCATTGCATATCACCCTCAGACTGATGGACAGTCAGAACGCACTATTCAGATTTTAGAGGATATGCTTTGCGGTTGTGTCCTTGACTGTAAGGGGTCGTGGGAAAGGTACCTACCCTTAGTGAAGTTTGCCTATAACAATAGTTTCAAATTAAGTATTGGCATGGCACCGTTTGAGGCCTTGTATGGCCGACTGTGTAGATCCCCTATATATTGGGCTGAGGTGAGTGATGTACCTATGTTGGGTCCAAAGTTAGTCTGAGAAAGTTTCACTTATCCATAAAAGGTTGGTTACGGCTCAGAGTTGCTAGAAAAGTTATACCGATCGTAGAAAGAGACCTTTGTCTTTTGAGGTGGGAGACCATTTATTCTTGAAGATATCACCTAGGAGGGTTTGATGAGGTTTGGAAAGAGTGGGAAGTTGTCCCCTTGATTCATTGAGCCTTTTGAGATCCTTGAGTAGATTGGAGAGGTAGCTTATCGTTTGTCCTTGCCGCCACAGCTTTTCGGGATTCACGATGTGCTTCATATTAGCATGCTTCGGAAGTATGAGCCGAATCCATTGCACGTATTGGATTGGACCGATTTAGAGGTTGATGAGGATGCCTCGTATGAGAAGAGACTGGTGAGAGTCTTGGATACTTGGGACCAGGTCTTGCGAGGCAAGACAATTCCCTTGGTTAAGGTATTGTGGAAACATCACAGCGTTGAGGAAGCAACTTGGGAACGTGAGTTGGAAGTCTGTGAGAAATATCAGGACCTATTTATTAATGTTTGACCATGTAATGAAATTTTGTTATGTTAATAAAGTATGAACACATTGTATATGTTTTGAGAATATGAAAACATCGTATATGTTGCGTATGTTTTGGAAACATGGATTTAATGAAAATATTATAAATGTTTTGGGAAAATGTGAATTTTACTTTCAATGTTGAAACTTGTGCATCGAGTTGATGATGATGGATGACTGGAAAATGGGTCACGGAATTGGAATTGATTGATAATAATTATTGTAATTGGTTTAAGCATAACTGTAAAACTTGATTTGAAATTTCGGGAACGAAATTCTTTAAGAGGGGTGGGAGGTTATAACGATTCCGATTTTGACCCGACCCTTGTTGTATCCCGGACTCGGGTTTCATGGTTTCATATTGTTGTTCACATCTTGTTTCCCTTGTATCTCCTTAAATTTAGGCTATTGGATTGTTATGGTTGCGTTTGAGACAGGTTGGTTACTTAGTTTCCAAACTCTTGTTGCCCAGAATTTTGTTCCTCCACTCGAGCGACACTTCTTGTGCTCGAGTGGGCTTTGTGAATTATTAGTACTTTTGCAGGTCTGTAAAGCTACTGGGAGAGTGTATTCTACGCTTGAGCGATGTTTCCAACGCTCAAGCAGGTGGGCGCTCGAGTGGTCTTTCTTAAGCTTGAGTGTCAGTCTGTTGTCTACAAAACTATTGGGAGTGTGCATTCTGCGCTCAAGCGTCACTTCTTGCGCTCTAGCGGAATAACTTATTGTGTCTGATGCTCGAGCATCGACTCTTGCACTCAAGTGGACTGTGCGTATAGCAGTTCGTAACAACCACTTTTTATATCACTTTTTCATCCCTTTCTCTCTCTAAAACGTTTGAAAACCCTAGATCTTAAGCTTGTCTCTCTAGAACTCACATTCTCTCTGCATTTTCACCTAAATCCGTTGGTTTCTCTAACCTAATGTCTTTGGAAAAATGGTAGAGCATCTCAAGAGCTCCATTTTGATCAGAACAAAAGTCAGTTTCAGCATCTTTAAAGTTTTCTCCTTGCTTTGCTCGTCTTCTAACTTTGAGGTAGGGACTATCGACATTCTCCTATGATTTTTAACTTAGTTATTTGTTGATTGTGTAAATAATGTTGGGATTTGAAAGATTTCAGACAAACCTAGGGTTTTGGTTTAAAATCAAAAGAGGGGTTTTCAAATGAATGTATTAAAAATGATTGTGGGTGTAGATATAAGGTTGTGTTGCGTTAAATTTGTTGATTTTGATACATGGGTTGGATTTGGAAGAAAATTGAGTTTTGCCCTAAAATGTTTCAAATAATTATTTTGTATAAATAATTGAATTGGTATTGGGAATATGAAATTGGATAGATATTTATGTAAATGGTGAAGTTGGATACTTGTTATATCTCATCTATAGAAATTTGGATAGTTTATCTGTTTTGGAGATTGTATATCTGTTTAGAAATATCAGTTTTGGGCTATCAGCGGATGATAGCTATGATTGTTGTAGAAATTTTATAAGGATTATGTAAATTGAAACTAATCTCTTGTCGGTTGTCATTGAATATGACTGCGTTTTTAATACATTGTATATGTATGATGTTTGCGATGAGAAAGGGGATGTACTCCATGTTTGGGAAAAGTAAGGGGATGGGCTTCATTTAATTAAGTTGGTATGTGTGTCCAGGGTGAAAATCTTGAAAACCGCACGTATATACATGGGTGTCGATTCCCGTGAACGAAATTTCTGTAAAATGGCAAATTTTAAGTGTTGTGTAATGATTGCATTGGTTAGAGAACCATTGAGTTGTAGCCTCGGTTGGGTTTTCTGGATAACAATGAACTTGACTCATGTGTTGAGGTGAAATGAATTGCTATGAAATAAATTAAGATAAAATGGCTTGAGATACGAAACTTGGCATGTGATGATCTTGTGACAATACGAATGATTTTATCATGGGCATTGTATATGCATATCATACTTATATATTTGTTAAGATTCCTATATTGTGCTAGATTGTTTCTACTAGGCTTTGGCTCACCCTACTTAAGAAAAACCATTTTCAAGTGCTTAGCTTGGGAGGACTGTGGAGCTGAAGACTCAATTTTGTTTGTTTTGTATTTACCTTTTGTACAAGCCAAGGGCTTTATTTGTATGAAGCTTATGATTCATTTTGTTGTAACCAAGCACGGTCTTGAAAAGATGTAAGCATTTAGGGCATATGAATATCTGTTAAGCTTTCATTCCCTATTATTTCTCGTAGCACATGTTGTAGATTCATGATGAACAATTTGTGAATGTATATCGCATGTGTCACCTTTTGTATATTAGCTCTGATAAACGAAAGCTTCTTATTTTATTTATATCACATTGTTTTAGTGTTTGGAGTTAGTTTATTGTAATTATTTTTAGGGGCGTTACAGAGGCACACTTCAATTAGTTATTAATTATAAACCAATTAATAACATTTTACAATGGATCCGGTATCCAATCCCTAATAAAAAAGGACTTGTTAAACTATCTATATGACACAAAAATATTCTCAAAATTTGAAATGAATTATGGTTTTTGGCAAGTTCAAATTACCGAGAAAGACAGATACAAAACTACCTTTACTGTTCCATTTGGCCACTATGAATGGAATGTTATGCCTTTTGGCCTAAAAAATGCTCCTTCTGAATTTCAAAATATTATGAACAATATTTTCAATCCTTACATAGCATTTATAATTGTTTACCTAGATGATGTATTAATTTATTCTAATTCTATTTCTCAACATAGCAAACACTTGTATAAATTTTATAATATTATTAAAAATAATGGCTTAGTCCTTAATGCTAAGAAAATGCAATTATTTCAAACATCTATTCGATTTTTGGTTCATATTATCAATAAAGGCACAATCATTCAAATTCAGAGATCCATTGAATTTGCTAGCAAATTTCCTGATGAAATTCTTGACAAAACACAATTACGGCAATTTTTAGGCAGTTTAAATTACATCTCTGAATTTTACAACGATATTCATAAAGATACGAAAATTCTTTATTCTTGTTGACACAAAAACCCATCTCCTTGGACAACCAAACACGCTGTTGCTGTCCAACAAATCAAACAACGAGCAAAATTCTTACCTTTACTATGTTTACCAACTCCAACTGAATATAAAATTGTTGAGACAGACGCAAGTGATGTTGGCTATGGTGTATACTTAAACAACTTTATCGAGGTAAGGAACAATTAGTTCGTTTTACCTCCGCCATATGGAAAGGGCCACAAATACGGTATTCTACTATTTAGAAAGAAATCTTATCTATTGTTTCTTGTATTAAAAAAGGTGAATTCGATTTACTCAATCAAGAATTTTTATTACATATTGACTGCAAGGCTGTCAAAGAAGTCCTTGAGACTGATGTTAAGAATATTGTTTCTCGACAAGCCTTCGCTCGGTGGTAGGCCATTTTATGTGTTTTTGATTTTTAAACTGAATATATTCGTAGTGACTCTAATTCTCTTCCTGACTTTCTTACTCATGAATTCTTGCAGGGATCTACAGACATCTCCACATCAAAACCTCTGCCCTTATCAAAAACTTTTTAAATACCAACATATTTTTAATCGCTATCGTCGTCGGAAAATCAAACTTCATACATATTTTTTCCTGATGGCCCAAAGACTCAGCAACCCTTCACAAGCTACTTCCTCTAAAAGAGGACACCATTTTAAACCAGTCCCTTCTGATCGTGGCTATTATACCCATGATATTATTTATCCAATTACTCCAATCACTACTGATCATTCCTTCAATTTCCTTAACATGCTGATGCCAAACCTGAATCCATTATTTCTCATTATTTTCCCAACAATTGGCACCATATACAACACTCTGATCAACACTCTTGAATCTGTTATGAAAAAATTCTCGAGGAAACTCGCTCCATCACCATTGATCATGTTTACTCTAAGGAAGACAAGAATCTTCTTCAATATTCTAAACTCCATATTCACAAAATCACTTCTCTAGGGAAATGGGGACGTCTGTCAATTTTTCGAAAAATTTATGATCTAAGTGTCAAACCCAATCAATACAATTATTATGATTACCAGCAAGCCTAGTTTTATGTTTTCTATTTCCAAAGCTGATTCTTCCAACATTCATGGTGGATCCGTTTTGGACCCAATTTTGAGATCATTACAAGAGAAATACCCACCTGGTTTCAACCTTGGTGGAATCAATTTGGATTACAATTTGATGCCTTACCTGAACCTCATAAAAAATCTTTCCATATTTATCGAAAGGAGGTTAATCCTCCTTATCCAGAATTTCTATATTTCATTATTGACTTCAAATTTCCTTGGATCATGGCTTGGCAATACACTCTTTATGTAGTCACCAAAACCACTTTCTTTGCTTGCCAGATCGCATCAAAATGGTGGGAAAATTATAAGATTCCATCAAAACTATACCCTGATCAATTACTCTCATTCTACAAAAATTCCAAGAAAAAGTCTGCTGTTAATCCTGCCCCTTCTGTTATATCTTCCAGTCCCAAGTCCAAAAATCATTTGATTATAAAGCTTTTAAAACTAAATTAAAACATAAACTTAAGGAAAAATATCATTCAATTTCCAAATATGGATTTGATCATAAATAAAAAAAAAAGCCATTAAAATGAAAATGGTTCTTATAGCTGATGCAGAATCCCTTTCTGATTCTGAAGATGATATTGTATTGGAAAACTTCTTCAAATTCTCATTAAGGCTAGGCTACCGATAGTTTCATTTTTAAAAATATCTTCTCCAATCAATTTAGTAACATCATCACCAAGATCCCAACTTAACATCTTGACGATGACTACTCAAAAACATGTCAAGGCATGAATCTCAACAATTTGTAAATCATGTGATCGCTGCAATTTCAACAATTCCATCATACAATAATTTCAAAAGAAGCCAAGCCAACTCATAAAGTGGATTCTCCACCGACAAACCAATTCAATAATTCTCAAGCCAACTCATAAAGTGGATTTTCTACCCACAAAGCAATCCAATAATGCCTTTCAAGGACAAAAGTGAAAGAAGATTCATGAACTCCAAACAATTTCAAATCCAAGTCTCTCCTTCTATAAAAGCCAACTATTCTTCTGAAGAATACATGCTTTCACAATATCAAATTTAATGTGAACAAATTTTGAATGTGTAAATTTGAGTGTATAAGTTTGAGTTTGTAAGTTTGAGGATGCTTAGAGTGTGAATGTACTTAGTGAATGCTGCGTGCAATCTGCTTTCACGATTGTGACCCATTGTAAGTTTTCTTTTATTTTGTGTTTTGGTTTCTCATTTCAATATAAGTAATGTTTGTTATGCTTTTAATTTTTGATTTGCGTCTTGAAATTAATGATAATATTCTTCATATTGCTAACTTACAAAAAGAATTAGCTAATCAACGATTACTCTTATCTCTTGCATCTGGTCATTCAATTATGAATTATTGTCAACGCATTGCTACAATTAAAAAGAAAATTAAAGATGAACAAACTAATTTAAAAGAACTTAGAAAACAATTACAATCTTTAATCTGTATCTAATCTATCACTAAGATTATAATACCCTGGAGAAGAAAGATTTGAGAGTTTGAAACTTAGATTTGGATGATGGTTCCCCCCCCCTCCCCAATTGATGAGAGAGAGATGTCTATAGATACAATTATTGCATTTTAAAAATATTTTTTTAATTATTCTTTGATAGTACATTTTTTTAAGAATATCAATTGTCATAATTGTACTTTTTATGTTATTAATGAATTTAAAAGAATGGCAAAATAGTAAATCTATATTATTTTATTTCTTAATATTTTAAAAAAGGGACTAATATTTTGGGACAATGAAAAATAGAACAAAGAATTTATATTTTGGGCGGAGGGAGTAGATCTAATATGTTTCAATAGATAAAAAAATGAATTGCTATTTTTACAAATAAAAAAATTGAACAAATAAAAATTTAAAATTTAGGACAAGAATTTGAACAGGTAAGGGAAAAAAATTGAACAAATAATAAAATTTGTACAAAAAACTTGAACTAGATTGATATAAATTTGAACAGATAGAAAATAATTTGAACAGATAGTCAACAAAAGTTAACAAATAAAAAAACGATAACAGATAAATTAAGGAATAAAATTTAAAATAAAATATCTTTTTAAAACAATAAAAGGACTTGTCAAAAAGCAATTTTACAGAATGTAGATTTTTATTTTTTTTTCCAATAAAAATATTTATTGAACTTAATATCTTGTCACTAAAGTTATTTCACAAAGGATAGACCTTTTTTCAATAATTTTTTTTTATTAAACTTAATATCTTATATCCATTTTAGGTTAGATTTTTCAACAATTTATTCTTGTTTAACTTTTAGTTGTCTAATTTAATATGTATAAATTTTTTCATATTTATAAAAAGTTATAAATATTACTTCTTTCATCTCAAAATATTAATTTCTTATTCTATTTTTTATTATTTAATAATATTAGTTTCTTATCAAAAATCAACGAATAAAATAATATGAATTTACTATTTTATTCTTTTTAAAATTTATTAATGATATAGAAATTATAATTATGATAATTGATATTTTTCAAAAAAAATATACTATTAAAAGATAATTTTAAAAGAATAATATTTTTAAAATATAATAATTATATTTGCAAAAAAAATTAAATTTTTCAAAAGGATCATTATTTTGGACCGTATTTTAATTAATTAGAGTGGAAGCCAACCCCGTCGGCTATGTGGGTCACCCTAATTGATGTAGCATTAAATATGAATAAGGTTAAGTTTGGCATCTTCAAAAAAAAGTTAAAAAGTTAAAAAAATCACTATTCTATTCAAGTCACATCACCTCTCTACTACATCACTTCAAATTCAACGTATATTTCATAAAAAATCAAAAAGTATACTTATTTAAAACATCTCAAACAACCCCTAAATATGGAGTAGTACCGTACAAAATAGGCATAGGAGTTTCAATGACGTACCAAAACTAGTTTTTCACGGCAGGAAGTGTTGGTTCCAGAATTCACAATTTTAGTTAATTTTTTTTTATAATTTTATGAAAAATATATATAAAAAAAAGAGTAAAAAGTGATATAATAATTTATTTGGAGAGAAAAACAATACACACGGTACCATCTCATTAGTTTAGTTGGACTACGTATTCTTAAAATGTGTGTATCATAGTTAAGTTATAACATTTATCAGTTTGATTATTATAAATGTCATAACTCAGTTCTACGATAATTGTAATTAAAAAAAATTATGACCAAACACTACCTAAAGTATAACTAACGTCTTTTGAATTATAATCAAAATAATGTTATAACTAATATCATAATAAGTCATAACCAAATATCACAAAGATTGTAACTAAATGTGCATAAGGAGTGTGTATTATAAATTTTTTCATGAAATAGTCCCATTAAAAATTAGGAGTGGGCATCGGCCCGCCTGCCCGCCTAACTCATCCTGTTCAATCCGATTTTTTAGGACTTGAGAATATTAATTTGGCTCATAAGATTGGACTGGATTGATATTTTCAGCTTGATTGATTAATGGGTTGGGTTTGAAAAATACATTTCTCAATCAGCTTGACCTGGCTTAACCTACTACATATTTTATATATTTATTTATATAATATATTGAAAATATATATGTCGTTTTATTGTTGGAATTAGGGTTTGTCCTAATTTTAAAAAACTGCGTTTCTTATGAATTCTGCAAATTTTTAAGTTTATTATCAGTTATTTATTATAATTTCGATATGTTTCATTGCGATTTTATTTTGTGTGGGATCAGATTAGAGAGTTTACATGGTCTGTATATATATAAGATGTGATGATATGTGTTGTATGTATGTGTTTGAGTTTATAAGCCGTGATTGCAATGCAAGGGCTGATGGTGGGCGAAAAAGCAATTGGCTTCACTACTATTATTTATCGTTGTTTTCATTTATTTGTTGACAGAGAATACTCCTCTTTATTAGATGTATAGATTAATATTGTAATCACAAGTACAAATGAATATTGCATCTCTATCTTCTTCTTCTTTGACTTGTGTATATGAGCTGATAGATGGACTTGTGAATTATAATTTATTTAGGGCTCGGTTTGACTTGATTATAGAGATATAATGTAAAGGCCAAACAAACTTAAAGAGACACAAAATTTATTATTAGATAATACCTGCCTGACCTGATAAATGACCGCCATTATTAAAAATACAAAATGAACTAATAAAATGATATATATTATTCACATGTCTATAAACAAATTTGATGTTCATTATTTGGCTCTTTGAAGAGATAAATAATTGTCCAATCAACAAAAAAATAAAAAAATAAACTACAGATATATCTCTTGATATTTACTTAAAATACGGATTGTCACCCATGATTTGAAAAATTACAAATACCACTTTATCAAAAAAAATTATTTAACATAAGAAAAAATAAATTTCTAATTGCTCTCCTATATACAATAATAAAATTACTTGAATTATTAATTGAAATAAATTTCTAATATCATTGAATGTTAATTGACTTAATAATTTATTAATAAAATGGGTCATTTGTTAAGAAATTATAAATTTCAATGGGTGTGATGTAATTTTCAAAATCATAAAAGAGAAATTGTATTTTAAGTAAATCTTAAGGGGTGTATTTATAATTGGGAAATATAAGACTATAAATGTATTTTTGCTATAGATTAAACCACCTTTTTTACCAATTCCATATATTTTAACATTATATACTTTTCAAAATAGAGTTTGTTTTTTTCCTTTTTAACATTTTTTTTAATCATAATAGTAAATGTCATTTATTTTTAAATGACATTTTTTTTAAAATTTTTAAATGCTCTTTATTTTCAATCATAATTTAATTATATGATGAAAATAAAATGAATTTAAAAATTATAAGACAGTTAAATGCTAAAATATATATATATTAAAGAATTCATTAAAAAAATGACATATTATTTAATTATAATTGAAAATAAAAAGGTATTTAACAATTGAAAAAAAAAAAAAAAGAAGTCACGAATTATCATTTAAAAATAAACGACTTTTACTTTTATGATAAAAAAATTAAGAAAAAAACAAACAAAGGAACTCTATCTTGAAAAATATATAATATTAAAATAGAAAGAATCGGAGAAAATGATAGTTTAGTCTATAACAAAATACATTTATAGACTTTTATATTTTTTATGGTAGTGGAGGTGGTTGAGAAGATTTAATATATCCTTAACAAAAGTCCGGATCATTTGTCGTGCCTTCTTGCGGCATTCCCTGCCATGGTTCAAAATGACGTTATTTTGAGTTTTTTATTTTATTTTTTATTTTTTTCCTTTTTTTCCTTTCCCTATTTTCGTTGAGAGCTGAGAACCTAACCTATACACCACGGTGGCAGCAACGAGGCGAGGCCACGGAGACGGTGGTGAGGCTAAGCCAAGCAACGGGGGCAGCAAGGCCAAGCGACAGCGACGGAAGATGATCCGAACTCGTATATCTTATCCTCTCCTCACCACACCACATAAACACTCCTAAACCCTCTCATCTTTTCCTATTTTTGCTCCTCATTTTCTTTCTCTACAAGCCTCCCCGTTTCTATCTCTACAAATACCATGTTTTTCAGAATTGTTTCGGCTTTCTCTCTCTTGAACCCTCATGGGGTTTATTTTCCTTTCTTGATTGATATTCAAAATCAAGTTCAATGGAAAATCTTTGAACTAGACTTCTCGTTGCTGTCACCATCCTTTCACATTTATGGGGTTTGATTCAAACAATCTAAAATCAAAGTATTTGGTTTGGTTAGATCAGGCTTGAAGCATCAAATAGAACTTAATGATTGGCTAATCAGTCAAAATGGGGTTCACTAAAACTAATATAAACCCAAGAATGTAAATCACTAAGAGAACACAAAGAATTAAAAAAAAAAAAAAAACCTTTGGAAAAAAGAAAAAGAAAAAGAAAGTCCCATGAGGCCATGAATTTGGGTCAACAACAACGAACGAATGAGGATGAACGGCAACAACCGACAACAAAAGCAAAGTTTCCAAATCTCTTGACCCACTTGACTATTGAAGCTGTTGAGCGAGAGATTCATTAAAAAAAATCAATCATTTTGTTGTTTGACAAATCAATCATTTTGTTGTTTGACAAATCAATGTGATTCAATGAGTGAAGAACCGAAATGAGTTTTGAATTTCCTTCGATTTTGTTGCTTGAGATGGCTAGCAATCAACGATACCAGGTGAGAATGAATATTGTTGGACCTTGCCGCCGCTGCCTCAATCGTAGCCAACTCATCGTGCTTGCGCCTACTACTCCGTTTCACCTCTGCTTTTCTCAACGGGTTAGGGTTCAAGCAAATGAGAGAGAAAGAAAAGGGGAATGAGAAAAAAACAAAATTTTTTTTAACCAAAACGACATCGTTTTGGCGACCATGGCATGAAGCACTGCAGGAGATCATGGCAGAGGACCCGGACTCCCTTAACAAGTGTTCTAAGGGTACTTGTTAATAAAACCCCTTTGTAGACACCCCATTTTTGACCACCTTTAAGACTTGGACGCGACTGATGGTTTTGGAAGTTGTGCAGTGCAAAGGTTCAATTTCTTCGGCAATGAGAGAGAGAGAGTCAAATCTCAACTTCATACCCCTTTTTTTGGACCAAAACGATCTTGATCAAAAGATTTTAGTCTTAAAACTCTCTCTTTCAAAACGTTTTTGAAATAAAGTTTTTACGATGTTCTGAGGCTCGCATTTTGTCAAATGTTGCGCTTTTCGGTAAACCGAGCAAGGACAAAGTGGAAATGAATGAAAGAGAGATGAAATCTTTAAAAAATCTTTCAAAACACCTTACTTAGGGGTTTGGAGTTGAAGAAAAGAGGAGAAGAGCGAAGAAATCCAGTTGGGGGAGAAAATGGGCATGAACCGTTAAGAAAGAGTCGAACAGCCCTCGCCGAATCGGGCCTATTCATTTGCATACTTGGAATCAAGCTATGAGGCCACCACCGTTGGAAATAAGACTTCCGGGGCTTCATTTTGCATTCAAGAATCTCCTAAATCCAATTCCGGACGGGGGAGATATAGTTGATTGAAGTAGGGCATCACTCTGGTTGGACCGAAATCTGCGCGGCTTCACCAAAAAGGGCATAAATTTTTCCACAGGAGGAATTTTAATGCAAAGTTTGCGCCATTGGAAAGCTAACTTTCGGGGCTTCAATTTGGAAACTTGAACGGCTACCATTGGACTTCCCTATCACTGGCTGGCCACCCTTCTTTCCGGCAAACCCATTTCTTTTCCTGAAAAGTAGCAGGCCGGCCAGAAAATGTAGCAGGCCGGCCACTTACCTAGTTGGATGACCTTTTTTTCCCTTTTGAGCTGGCCGGCCATGACCCCCTCCCCAAGTGTGTTCTAGATGTGCAATTTGTTTTCCTCTAGGCCCTATGCCCGAGGGTCAACCTTTTGGGGGGGGGGGGAATTTGAATTTGATTTCCCCTCCCCCCTTTTCCCTTCTCTCCCTCTATAAAACCAGCAGCTCCAGCTGCATTTAGGAGGAAGAAAAAAGTTTTTTTTAGGGAGCTCTTGCATCAAACCTCCATCTCTCTCTCCTTCAACCCTCCAAACCCTAAGTTTCTTGCATTATTTACCCTACAACCCATAGCACCACACCTCTACACTCTATTCCAGCACTTTGGAGGATATTTGAAAAGGTTGGAAGCTCACAAATTTAGTCCAAAAGCTGCTGGTTCACTGCTCTACAAGGGTAAGCACTCATTTCCCTCAAACTTGCCTTTTTTTTGCTTCACTTATAAGCCATACTTGCAAGCAATTCTGGGCTCCGACCCAAACTGAAAATAGTCTTATTTTGAGCTTATCTTCATGTTCTATTAAGGACCTTTCTTTGTTTAAGGTCATCTACTATCCCTTTCCTTTTATCTCTCTTTTAGGGCCTAATCTTGCATGATATATTAGCCTTATTTTTGAGCATTTCTGGGCTCCAAGAAAAACTGTAAATAGTCATATTTTGAGCTCCTCTACATGTTTGATCAAGGACCTCTTGTTGTTTGAGGTCTCTTACTACCACTTGTCTCTTTATCCCTCTTTTAGGCCTATTTTTGCATGGTATTTTAGTCTTATTTGTGAGCTGTTTTGGACTTGGTCATAAACTGTAAAGTGTCTTTTTTTGAGCCCCTATTCAACTTTATTGAAGGGCTCTTTGCTATTTGGGGCCAGCTGCTGTCCCTTGCCTCTAATCTCTCTTTTAGGGCCATTTTTGCATGATAGATTTGCCCTACTTGTGTTCATTTTTGAGAGTTGTCATAAACTAAAAAATATCTTGTTTTAATCTCATCTTCAAGTTTTTTTAAGGTTCCATTTTTTTTTGAGGTCATATGCTTCCTTGTATGCTTGATTGTCTCCTATTTTGAGCCTTACACCCAAGCCCTTGTTGCATTCTTTGTTTGGCCTTCTAGCCACTGAAATCCAATGGATTTTCAGTGGCTAACACACTATCTTGAGCCTCAAAATCAGAGGGGGGTGACCCCCTCTCACCTTGACTTGTTTGATGGTCATTTTGGCCTTTCAAAGGGACCCCTCTTTGCATGCTCCTTATCCACTTTTCAGGGCTAATTTGATGAGTTTTGGGACTACCATATTTGATTTTCAGAGTTGATTTGGCCATGCTAAATGTCCTTGATGTGTGTGCTTAATAACCCCTTTGTATGCCCTCTAAAGGAACCCATCATTTGTGCATGTGTTGGCTGCATTTCCATGGTTATTTGGGCATATTTTGGCATGTTTTATTCACTGATTTTTGCTGGTTTGATGAGTTCTCACTTTCTTCATATACATGCCATGTAACCCATGTTTACTAGTCAAAATTGCATGCTATGTTAGGCCATCTTGCTAGCATCTTTTGGCCATGCTTTGAACTAGAAAAGTTCATGTTTTGGGACTGCCTTGGTTCTGTCTTCATACCTCATGATCAAATAATGCATGCTTTGTATAGCTATAAGCCATTCCATGTGCCTAGCTTTGAGTTTCGGGGTTCATCTCATGCATCGGGTGCCATTCTTTCATGTTTCGGGACCATTTAGCATCATATTTTAGTGCTGAAATTTGCTTGTTTGCATATCATGTTCCATGCCTTACCATGCTTTGGTAGAGTGGCATTCGTGCCTTAGGTTCGGTCCTCGGTTTGCGTGCATGTGTGCACGCATCTCGAGTGTCTCATTTCCATCCTAATGGCCTCCTGTGTGAGTGTGGCTGAGGTCCACTCGTGTTGGTGTAAGTCCATTATGCATTGTGTATGCCATTTCATCTCATAGCATTGTGTATGCTAGGTTGTGTGTTAGCGCATTGTGTATGCCATGTTACCTCGTGCATCGTGTATGCCATTTCATAGCATTGTGCATGTTAGGTTGTATCTTAGTTGCATTCATGCATGTCATCTCATTTGCATTGTGTTTGGAATAGGAGTTAGCCCGAGCACGGGAAGCGAGGGACGTTTCGTACTCTGAGTGACGGAACGTGTCTCAATTCCCAGTCACCGACACTCTGGATTATCCATGATGGAGTCTCGGTCTTGTTGTGTTTATATGTGCATTCATTCCATATTGAGTCATGCAAATCGACTCGTCGGCCATCATGCATCGATATGCGTGATTGGTGGCACGAAGATCAAGTACTACGCTCCCTGAAGAGTAGTCAAGCATACATATGTGAAAATACATTGCCATGCCCCTTTCCTGCTCTCTGTTGCAGCAAATCAAGAATCAGCAGCCTTCCAGAGCTTGGCACGCATTCCAAGAATAATTGCAAACATAGGCTAATTGGGGCATCGCAATGGATTTCTGCGCAAGGCAGCCCGAACATGCATCATTCATCATCCGGAGCGGAGTCGAGGCAGTCCCTAGCTTGCATGCTAGTTTATTACTTTCCTAGTTTAATTTGTTAAGTAATTAGGATTTTGTGTTTATTCGGACTGTACTATTCATTCGGACTGTACTATTTATTTGGGACTGTATATTATTCTTTCAGACCCTCTGCGCGAGGGCAGTGTTGTAATAAGTGTGCGTGCGTGTGATGTATGTCTTCCAACCCCACGTCTTTCTCCCTTTTATTTACCAGCTTATGATGGTTAGAATAGGGCATGTTTCAATTAGCATACAGTATGATAGCATGTTTGCATTCATTCATCTGTTTTGCATGCACCGGGCTCGGCGCATTATACTAACTGCATTTGTATTTCAATTTCAAGTTGAGTACTTGTTAGTTGTTGCATCTCATATGCCATGTTTAGAATAGCCGAGCCTGCTATAGTTGCATTTTTGCATGTGTTGCATTAGGCATTTCTGTATAATTAGGATCATGCATGGATTTCTAATTAGCTTATGTTTTGGCTTGGAGTACTCGGTAAGTTTTTATGCTTTAGCATCCTTGCATGTGTGCGAGTGACTGCCATGATAGCATGCTTACCATGAGGCTATTTGCTTATGTGATATAACTGCCTGAATGCCTGTGGGTGAAGGTTGGGTTATTTGGATTGGGACATCAACTGTGAGTTTTAAGTCCACTAGATAGTGGCAAAATCATCTTTTCTAAGCCCACCCGAGGGTGGCAAAATCTATATTTTGAGCCTACTTGCGGGTAGCAAACCATCTTTCAAAAAAACAAGCATGAAATGTTTTGTTCCAATTCAGGCGATCCAGTCTATACTTGTATGCTGTGCGCATCACATAGTAAATCTAGGCTAATAACTGGAATAAGAACACACAACGTTTTCAAAACTTGATATCATGGTTAGTAGAGGCCGATCTTTGATCGGGCGAGCGGGGGTGCTCACGAAGTGACCTTCCCCAATCGTACCCAAGTTCCCGAGCCGAGGCAACTTTGGTGATGACGGACACGTGGCCTTAGGCAACGAGTCAGGGTTTCCTAAATTTCCCAAAATAAAATATTTAAGTGACGACTCTGTATCTGGCAAAGCAGTCCATGTTTGGCACTTCTTTCAAAAATCTGTTTTCTCAAAACGATTTACCGAATTTGGACTCTTGGTTCAGATTAAGAACCGTGACAATATTGAGTCCTTGAACTGTAGTGAGCCCAAAACGAACGGAATGGGGGACCCAATCCCTCCCGAGGCGTTCGGGGACGTCTACACCCTTATAATTTGCCCAAAAAAAATAATAGTTACGAATTTGAATATGGCCTGAATTAAGCCTTGCCAAAGTTTATCAACTACTAAATGTCATTTGTGTTGGCCCTAGTTTAGTAGTATTCATTGAGTAATATTTATCGTCTTTAAACACACTTGTTGAATTTAAAATACATAAAAAAATATTAATTATGATAAGTCTAATTACATAGAAGATTTTACAAAAAGATTGAAAGAGCGTTTGAGTTTCGTAAATTCATTTCGAAATCGATTTTGGTGATCTAAATCATTTAATTTTTACAACTTGTTAATTAGAATTTTTATACAAAAAATCAGGATGATTGAATATCAGTAGTTATATGTTTGAAATATATTTGTTTTTATAAAAATGGTCGACAAATATAATTTCAAGAACAACCATCCATTTTTTGAATATAAATTTGATTTAAATATATAGCTAATGATATCTGATCATCTTGATTTTGCATAAATACTTTACTCAATGAGTCTTAAAAAGTGAACAATTCAAATAATTAAAATGGGTCCCAAAATAGGCCTACGAAGCCCAAACACTCTTTCAAATTGAGATGGCCAGCTTGAAACAAGCCAAACCCTTTACAAAAAGAGATAAATGTGAGATAATAGACTCTATGGGCTCCTTTGTGAATTGATTATTTTGGTTGATTTTTTGACTTTTTACAAAAACACATACAAAAAAATAGAGAGATATGATGTGACAATTCATAGTAGCATTTTTATTTTTAGCTATTTCAGAATATTGTCGAACTCACTCATGTGGTTTCACATCTTTGTCTTATATATGTATTCAACATTCTAGTATATTAATAAAGAAACCCTTCGTTGCACACCACTTATAGGATGTGTACTATATATACTTTTATTACGCATTTTTGTACTACATATTATGTATTTTTTGACAGATGTTATGTATTTTTTTGGTAGAATCACAATAATTTGTTATGCAAAAATAAGGTCACACATTTTTGTTGTAATATTACATATTTTTATGATGACATTACACTTTTTTTTTCCTTTTTTTTGGTAACGTACCAAAAAAAACCTAATATTATCACAAAATATATAATTTTATATTTTAACCACAAAGTATAGTAACTTTATCAAAAACAAAAAAAATTATATATATATGTAACATTTTTCTTTAATACAAAACCGGCATAGGAACCCAGGGTCTATTGAAGTGTTAACTCAACCGGAATTTCATAGCCTTAATTCGGAAGGACCTTTAGCAGAACAACCAAATACAACTTGTATAATTGTTAATGATGTTCCTTTTGATGTTGATTTTCAGGAATATAAAATCACGGTGGATGGATCTTGGAGACACGAAGACGGCATAGTCGGATGTGCTTCAGTATGCTACAATGGGAGGCATGATCCAAGAGTGCAGCAAGCTTGCCGATTGCACTTACCATAAACACTTGCGGCAAAGACCACATCGTGTCAAAGCCATACACTGGGCGAAGGAATAGAAGATGACAAGCGTCTCAATATGTACTGACTCTCAAGTTTTAGTGGATGTGTTATGTCATAAAATCTGACATTTTTGGTCCTCTACTATAGAGGACATATGGTCATGTTGTAAGCTTTTGGATTTTCTTAGTATGCCTAAAGTTAGTCAGACAATGGTCAAGCCAGCGCATGACTTGACTTGATCTGTAAATAACTTTCCTATTTAATATTTCAATAAAATGGTGTCTATTATTGCTAGCCCAAGAGGTGCATTTTCCATTTCAAATTTGCACTTCTCTCTCTCTCTCTTTCCAAACTTCTCAGGTCTCAAACTCTCTCTCCTCAGAGATCTCTTTCTCTTTTCCTCTCCTTCCCCCTCTCCCTCGGCTACCACCAACAACAACTCTCCACTGCTATGTCGCCTCCACCGCTACGTCGCCTCCATCATTGCGTCGCCTCCGATCTCCATCGACAGCAACTCTTCATCTCTTCTCCCGCCACGGTGCCTCCGTCCTCCATCGTCAAAAAAGAGTTGAGTTTCTAAAATAGGTTTGGATTTGTGTGTGTTTGGATTTGTTAAGATAATCAATTGGTTTTGAATTGGACATGGGGGGTTTGCTTTTGGTTCAAAAATGTTGAAAGATTTGGTATTTGTTTTCAGAAATCTCACCAAAGATCTCTACGATATTTAATATGGCCATGATTTTTGGATTTTATATGTGTATATCTATGAACTTTCTTTTTTCTCTTTTGAAAAGTTTTTGACATTATACTTTAACTACGTGTCTCTTTCCAGTTATGATATTAAGAAAAATGTATGAAACTATGGACTTAAACGGAATGTATGAAGAGGAGTTGTTTATAGTGATTATTGCATTTTGGCTTCCTATCTTACTTTGTGGTTGTCTACTGTATAAATTTTTTTATTGTTGTACGGGAAAGAAATATACCTTCTCGTATAATCCTGTCGACCAAGTATGCGTTCCTCCGTACGACGTCGCTTTATCACCTGAAAACACAAACGTGAGCTAGCCGGCGGGTGTGTGCCGGAAACCTCTCCGATGCCTAAGTCAGTAAGCAAGACAAATAGGCAAAAGCTCTGTGTATTCAGAAAGCAAAATTGCATTACCTCTCCAAAGGTGATATTGGTGAGTTTATATAGGTTTCGTGTGGCACAATCCTAGTAGGACTCTTACTCCTCCATGTAGAGTCCTCCTAGGATTCAAACTCCTGAGAGATAATGCTTCTCTCAACCCCCCCTCACTGCTTAAACCAAGTGAGATGGTTCTTCTTATGGCCGAACTACTTCAAGACCGAAGTAACATTTCCCTTGAAACCGCCTGTATGACTGAGCTAACACATAGCTCGGTTACGCCTTCCCATACTCCTACCTCAGTTCCTCACGCCGAGGTCAAACGAGCTGCAGCATGTCTCGACCGATCTAATGATCACCTCGGCTCTACATAACCTTTCTCCTACCTCGGCCTCACATGCAAGGCCGAGCTATCCATGGAAGAATTAAGCCGACCTAACCCACAGTCAGGTCCGCGAACAGTGCTCAACATACCTCGGTCCTGAACGATGAGACCGGACTTAAACAATGGTGACCGAACTATACTAATTACTTCGGTGGTAAATCTCTTACTCTGGACCGGTCTACCACTTCTACGGTCCACCTTCTAAGCTTCTTCGTACGGCCCATAGAAAGGCCCATAATCCTGGCTCGGCCCAATTTTGAGTATAAATTACCCTCTCAATTGCCCCTTAATGCCATCTGCAAAGCATGATAGAGATTACCTGTATAAAAAACCGGGCTAAGGTGCTTGCTTATCCAACCGAGCTACAACCACTTAGCTATTCCGGCCGAGCCGTAAACCTTTTAGCTCCTCCAGCCTAGCTAAAAAATCCATTTAGCTTATCCAGCCGAGTTAAACCCCAGCCGAGCTGTGCACGTCCGGTCAAAGATGTCTCTTCAATTTACAGAAACTGAATCGTTCAGTATTCCAATGACACGTGGCTCGCTCTGGTTGGCCAGCTTAGCTGTCACGCCGTTCCTCGTACTTCGAAATTTTTGAACAGTTCCCGCCCTATGATTCCACCATCAAAACAAAACAACCCTTCTACCTCTCAAATCATTCACCAAATTGCTTCACTGTCCCTTCCTCTCCTGAGTTCTTGTTGTCTCTTTATTTTGCATTCTGAAGAAGCTACGTGTTCTCCATTTGCTGTTGCTGCTCTCATCTCCTGCTCTTCCTCTCCTCCAGGTAAGCACCATAAATCTGTTTCTTTTTGCTTAGTTTTGCTTTTGTCCAATCCAGTATAATGTGTTTTTGCAAAACACTTTTTGTGTTGTTTCTGAAAAACTTAGCCATAGAACATATGAATGAACATAAGAACCTGTAGAACACTGATTTTGATCCAAAATCACGAAGAAACCGAACTAGGATACCGTTTACTTTTATACACAGATATAGGAAAACTGGAACCGGACTGGCACTTGTGCACATCTCAGTAGCTTTAATAAGTCACCATCTGATTCATACTAGCCGAAATAAAAACGCACCGCACTAGGAATCTTGGCCCTCGACCGAGCTAAGGCTTCGGGGCTAAGCCAGTTTTCTGAGTTCCTAAACTGGACTCAGAAAGTTGCCCCTTGATGCTTAACCGGAGTAACAGAAACCATAGACAGAACCGAGATAACCAAACATCTTGGCGAACCGAGATAACAAGCACCTTAAGAAAACCGAGGTAGGTCCAGTAGTACACTGCGTAGCCGAAGTAGGACCTGTCTTTTCTTACTTTGTTTCTCTTTTGTAGCACGGTCAACGATCTGTGCTTAACACCTTGTTTTCCACTTTGCAGACTTAGGTTGCCAGGCACTTCCCTGCGCTCAGCCGAGCTCCTGAGCGCACTTATTCGACCGAGATAATTTATTCCTAACTTATACAATAAATGGGGAAGTATAGGTTCCTAGTAGAAACCCCAAGAGGCCTAGCCAAATTCAGAAAGGATTACAATATTCCAACCGATGTAAACCTTACCCTAGCCGAACAAGATGTAGATCCTTGGGACAACGAAGGCTTTGTCCCCTTTACCCTCCAATCAATAATAGAGACCGGACTCAGATTCCCAGTCCAACCATTAATATGTGAATTCTTAAGACAAACCAGACTATGCCCCACCCAGCTGTCCACCAATACATACCGAATAATAATGGGTATAGCTGCACTGAACAACCAAACCGGTCTCAACCTCGGTTTGGCCAAGATACTTCACCAATACTCTATAGGATCCAAGAACGAAGGCTGGTGTTATTACTTAAGAGTACGCCGTGGCCGAGAGAAAATAATAAAACACACACCGGACAAAGACTTAAATGACGATGACTTTTTTTGGGTTTCTGGGAATTTTGAAGACCTTCAAGCCCAGATTCCTGGCCGAAGAATAAACTGGAAAAAAGGAGAGCCCGGTATACATACTTCGGTTGCATTTCACATTTTTTCTCTTTTCTTTATTTCGGCTTTCTACTCTGGACCGAACTAACACTTATTTTCTCTTTGCAGATAAAGCCCATCTCCTTTCAAACTACGGCTACCCCAACCTCGGTCTTCTACGCGCCGCACTAAGAGTAAAGGAGAGAAGTTGGGCAAAGCTTCTAAACTTCGAACCGACTTACCGCTACTCCGGTCGCCGAAAAGCAAGGGTGACCGACTTCCTCCTCGAAGACGCACCAGAGCCGGACCCTTCCTTGCCCTAGATCAACCTTGTGCCACTTACTGCCGAACAAGAAATGGCCAAGAAGAACAGGCTGAAGGCCCTTCTAACCGCAACAACTCCCGCCGACGTACAACTGACCGGCCGAAACACCGAAACCGTGGTAGCCCTACCATCTCAACATCCCTCCACCTCTCGCCGAAACAAGCGTGCCCGGACTAGCCAAACCGAGCCACGTCTTGCGGACGAAGATGAGACCATTCTGCCACAAGTCTCTCCTCCAAGTCCCCAGCAAAGCCTCCAACCGGAACCATCCGACCGAACTGCCACTTCTTCAAAATGGGCTCCTGTCCTCTCCTTCGTCAACCGAGACATCACTACTGATGATTCGGTGGTTGCGGAGAAGGACCACTTGTTGGCCTACAACCTGGCCAAAAGTGTGTGCCTTCCCAAGGACATGGAGCACCATTACAAACAGCTTAACACAGAGCTGAAATCAATCCGGTCTTCTACGAAGTCCATGATCCTGGTAAACAGCTTTCTTCTTTTTATGCAAGATTTTTCCCAACTTTGAGTCCGGCTAACGTTACTTCTCCTTTGCAGGCCATCCAGAAAAACCAAGTCACTCACAGAAGGGTCATGGAACTTCGGCAAAGCACAAGGGAGGCAATGGCGGAAGCCGAAACAAAGTCAGCCGAACTAGAGGAGGCAAAGAAGCAACTGGCCGTGCTTCGTGCGGAGAATGGTCGGCTGACCGAGGTTGCCAATTCGGTCGAAGCCGAGAAGAAAAAAGTTGCTGACGAGGCAAAAGATAGATACCTACGTATCTTGGCTTCAATTGAGAAGAAAAAGAATGCCGAGATAAACCAATTGAAGGGGGAGGTGAAGAAGGCCGAGAAGCGGGGCTTCAAGGAGGCCGAAGTAGCATACACCCAGCAATGTGACGCAGCAAAAGATCTCTTTTTCAAGTGTGGCTGGAGGACTGCGGTGGAGAAGTTCGGTTGTACGCCCGACACCGAGGTCTACGACGCTCCACCATACTCCATTCCAGCTTCACTTTCACAATACGCTGCCGATCTCCAAAGGCAGTTCCTTGAGGGGTCTGGTGATGAAGATGATGATGATGAGGATTCTGAAGAAGATGAGCAAACTCCCACCCCGGTCGTCAATGATCAAAATAATCAGACAGTTCGGTCGGAGCCCATCATTGAAGACCGAAGGGACGAGCTACCATCAACTGGGACTGAGGTTCAAGCTGAGACCTAGGTTCAGGCTGAGACCAAGCTCCCAGTTCAGACCGTGCTCCCGACCGCCACCAGACTTAGGGTAGATGCCGATGACGAATTTGATGCCGAACTAGATGCTCTTCTTCGTTGATTTTTCTTTTTTCTTTCTTCTTTTGAATTTTTGTAACCGGGCTGCGGCTCCCCTAATTGTACTTGGTTTGCACTTTAATGAAAATTTCTTTAACTCTTATTCCGGTTTTGTGTATGTATGCTTAAACTTGCAATGAATTTTTCATTAACTGTGATTTCGGTTTATACTATCTAACTTGCTAGCCAACCACTCTTTAGCCGATATAACTCACTTCGGCTGAAGAGTACACAGAGTTGGTTTAATCCAGCCAACCACTCTTCAGCCATACACTTACTTCGGCTGAAGAGTACAAAGAGTTGGTTTAATCCAGCCAACCACTCTTCAGCCGATATAACTTACTTCGTCTGAAGAGTACAAAGAGTTGGTTTAATCCAGCCAACCACTCTTTAGCCATAGACTTACTTCGGCTGAAGAGTACAAAGAGTTGGTTTAATCCAGCCAACCACTCTTCAGCCGATATAACTTACTTCAGCTGAAGAGTACAAAGAGTTGGTTTAATCCAGCCAACCACTCTTCAGCCATACACTTACTTTGGCTGAAGAGTACAAAGAGTTGGTTTAATCCAGCCAACCACTCTTCAGCCGATATAACTTACTTCGGCTGAAGAGTACAAAGAGTTGGTTTAATCCAGCCAACCACTCTTCAGCTATACACTTACTTCGGCTGAAGAGTAACAAGTGTTGGTTTAATCCAGCCAACCTCTAAGTTGGTTTTTCCAGCCAACTTAGAATAAAATGTTTGGTTGTTCCGACCAAACGTCCTGCAGCCTGGATCCTTATCCTGGGCTTAGGAAGGGTTCATAGTTAGTTATTCTGGCCAACTATATTTACAATGCTCCTAACTTACTAAAAGCTACTTTCTACTGAGAACAATTATACTGAAAAAGGATCGATTTGTTTTATTGAGAAAGTAAAAAATTACACATACTTAAAAAAGAAAAAAGCTAAAAATAAAACAACTTGAGATTTGCCGTATTCCATGGCCTGGGAATTGCCTTGCCATCCTTATCTTCCAAGTGGTATGCCCCTTTGCCTGCTAACCCGACCACTTTGTAAGGTCCTTCCCAATTTGGCCCCAACTTGCCATCTCCTGGAACTAGGGTATTTCCTATCACTTTGCGCAGCACCCAATCTCCGATCTTGAATTGCCTTGGGTGCACTGTTTTGTTATACTTTCTAGACAACTCTTGTTGGTAGGAGGCGATGTGAACCAATGCTCTGTCTCTTCTTTCTTCCGCAAGGTCAAGTTCCAATGTTATGGCTTCGTCATTTAAGTCTGGATCAAAGTTTTCGCTTCGAATTGTGGGGAGGCCAACTTCTAATGGGATGACTGCTTCCATGCCATAGGCCAAGGAGAATGGTGTTTCTTCTGTTGATCGTCGAGGCGTGGTGCGATAAGCCCATAAAACATGGGGGAGTTCTTCTGCCCACTTGCCTTTGGCTCTTTCTAACCTTTTCTTCAATCCATCCAAGACTACCTTGTTTGACGCCTCTGCCTGTCCATTTGCTTGGGGATATGCCGGTGTGGAATTGTAGAACTCTATCTTGTACTCTTCACAAAAGCCTCTGAAAATTCTGCCGTCGAACTGAGTGCCGTTGTTCGAGATCAGTGCCTTTGGTATGCCAAATCGAGTGATGATATTCTGCCAGACAAACTTCTTCACATCTTTTTTTCTTTGATTGACGCCAAGGCTTCTGATTCCACCCACTTTGTGAAGTAGTCGGTTGCGGCAAGAAAGAACTTCCTGTTGCCTGGTGCTGTTGGAAGTGGGCCTACTATGTCCAGTCCCCACATTGTGAAGGGCCATGGACTAGTCAAAGGTAGAAGTTCTCTGGCAGGTTGGTGTATTTGGTGTGCGAATTTCTGACACTTTTCGCATTTTTTAACATACTTCTCCGAATCTGCTTGCATGTATGGCCACCAATATCCTTGTGAGATCGCTCTGTATGCCAATGATCTTCCTCCTTGATGGCTACTACAAACACCCTCATGTATCTCGAATAGGAATGCGTCCACTTTGCTGGGGTGAACACACTTTAAGTAAGGTCCCGAGAACGACCTCTTGTATAATGCCAAGGATGGGGAGAGCCAAAATCGCTGTGCCTTTGCTCGTATTCTGTTGGCTTCTTTCTTCTCTTCTGGAAAGGTGCCGTCTTTCAGGAACAGTATGATGGGATCCATCCAAGAAGGGCCTAGATCGGCGCAACATACCTCTACTGCTTCTGTGTCTTCAATGCTTGGCCTAGGCAAATAGTCGATTAGTAGTGGGTGAGGGATGGAGGTATCTGCCATTGAGGCGAAGCCTGCGAGTTCGTCTGCTCTGCTGTTTTCTTCTCCGCCAATCTGTTCTATCCTTACGACTTCAAACTTCTTTATCTCTGTTCTGACCAATTCTTGGTACTTGGCCATTCTATCATCCTTTGCCTCGTAGTCGCCAGATATTTGGTTTACCACCAACTGTGAGTTGCTGTAAACCATTAGCTCGGTGGCCTTCATGTAGAAAGCTGACTTGAGGCCTACCAGAAGCGCTTCATACTCCGCTTCATTGTTTGATGCTGGGAAGCCAAGGTTGATTGCCTGTTCCACTACTAGGCCGTCTGGAGAGATGAGGACTATGCCCAGTTCTGCTCCATGCCGGTTGGATGCTCCATCCACGAAGAGCTTCCACATCTCTCCAACGAATAATTTCCAGCAGGTGGAGGGATCGGATGATGCCTTGGGATCTTCCATGATGCTGGTGTCCTCTTCAGAGTCCATGCTCGTTGTCTGCCCCTTGCTTTCTGTTTGCACCAAGTCTTTATTTGTTGGCGGGTCCTGACTTGGTGTGGCATGGTTTACTTCTTCCTTCCTTTCCTTACTCTGGTCTGCCTTGGGACCTGACTGAGTAACCATTGCTAGGGGTTGCGTTATTCCGACGTCAACTTCCATCCCTAGTTCAGTTGTTTCAGTTAGGTCGACTGGGCAGATGTGATGACTTCCTGGTGTGAATTCCGCGACAAAATCTGCCAAAGCTTGTGCTTTTATTGCGGTCCTAGGTTGGAACTTGATGTCGTATTGTCCCAACTCTACTGCCCACTTTAGAATTCGCCCAGAGAAGTTTGCTCTTTCAAATAAAGCCTTTAATGGGAAGGCTGTGAGAACAACTATGGTGTGGGCGTGAAAGTAGTGCGACAACTTTCTTGAGGCCATCATCAAGGCCAATGCTAGTTTCTCGAGTGGTAGGTACCTTGTTTCGGCGCCCAGTAATGTCTTGCTGACATAATAGATGGGCAGATACTGGATTCCTTCTGCGCGGACCAACACTGCGCTGATTGCGTGCTGCGAGACTGCTAGGTACAAGAAGAGTTCTTCCCCAGGAATTGGGGTTACAAGTAGTGGTGGAGAAGACATGTACTCCTTCAGGCTTTCCAGAGCTTGGTCGCACTCGTCGTCCCATTCAAACTTGGCTTTCAGAGCGTGGAAGAACGGTCGTAATCTGTCTGACGACCGGCTTATGAATCGATTGAGTGCAACAGCCATGCCGGTAAGATGCTGTACTTCCTTTACTGAGTTTGGTCTTTCCAACTCCTTAATAGCCTTGATCTGAGAAGGGTCTGCTTCTATACCTCGGTTGGTCACCAGGAAGCCTAGGAATTTGCCAGATCCTACTCCGAACGCACACTTCGACGCGTTGAGGCGTAACTTATGCTTCTTCAGGATATCAAACATCTCACCTAGGTCTTTGAGATGGTCATTCTCATCTTTGCTCTTGACCACCATATCGTCGATGTACGCCTCCATTGTCTTACCTAACAATGGTTCGAACATCTTTGTGACCATCCGTTGAAATGTTGCCCCTGCGTTTTTTAGGCCAAAGGGCATGACCTTGTAGCAGTATAGTCCTCTTGGCGTGGTGAAGGATGTGACCTCCTGGTCTGGTTCGTGCATGGCAATCTGGTGGTAGCCTCTGTATGCGTCCAGAAAACTAAGTCGGTTGTGCCCTGCCGTTAAGTCTACCAGTTGATCTATCCTTGGTAGAGGAAAGCTATCTTTTGGGCACGCCTTGTTGACCGTTTTGTAGTCGACGCAAACACGCCACTTGCCATTCTTCTTTGGTACTACGACGGTGTTGGAGATCCATCTTGGGTAGTGCACCTCTCTGATAGCCCCTGCCTCCAGCAGGTTTCCTACTTCTTCTGCCACTATTTCGGCGTGGTGGAGTGCCGATCTGCGGGTGCGCTGAATGATTGGTCTGGCAGAAGGGTGGACATTGAGTTGGTGACAGATGAAGTTGGGATCAATGCCTGGCATGTCGTATGGGGTCCAGGCAAACACTTCGCTGTTGGAGGTCAAAAATTCCAAGACCTCCAATCTCTCCGTGCTGGACAACGACGAACCAAGTAAAAAGAACTTATCCGGGTTCTTTTTATCTATTCTGACCTCCACCAAGTCCTCCACTGCTTTCTGACTAGCCACTTTGCCAACGTCTGCGAATAGTTTATTACTCTCTGGTTCCTCTACCGAATGAACGTATCCTTTGGCAGTGCGGCTGCCGTTCACTGTGACAAAGCACTGCTTCGACATGATCTGATCTCCATATACTTCTTCTATTACTCCGGTGTCGTTGGGAAACCGCATCACTTGGTGGTAGGAGGACGCCACCGAGCGCATGGCATGCAGCCATGTTCTGCCCAAGATAATGTTGTAGGTGGAGGGGACCTTCAACACCCAGAACTCCACTTGTTTCATTACACTCCCTGCTCTGACTGGGAGGATGATTTTGCCGACGGGCCATTCTGGCATGGAGTTGAATCCGATAAGGGGAGATACGGCAGGCGCCAAGTCTTTATCTTGCAACTTTAATTGTTTGAAGGTTTCGTAGTACATGATTGCACACGAACTACCTTGGTCAATCAGAATCCGCTTGACGTCAAAATCCTTGACTTGGAGAGTGACGACCAAGGCATCGTTGTGAGGGCAATAAATCCTTGCCAAGTCTTTATCCGAAAATGACATGACATTTGTGGCCTCTGTCTTCCCCTTTTTAACGACTGGTTGGGCACTTAGCACCTCTCTTAAGTGCTCAGCTTTTTTGATTGAACCTCTGAGCTCGCATACACGCTCAGGTTCAAAGACTCCATGTATTACGTTGATGATGTCTTGAGGTGGGGCGTCGATTGGCATTCCATTGGGCATATTCTGGTCCTGGGGGGCCGGCTGTGCCCCTCCCCCTATGTATTTGTCCAGGTGGCCTGCTGCCATCAACTCCTCCAAGTGCTGTCTCAAGGGCGTGCAATTCTCAGTTCGGTGCCCCTTTTCTTTATGGAATGTGCATCGTGATCTGTCGTCGTAGTCCTTCTGTGCTTCGCCTAGCTTGGCTGGCCACTTGACGAAAGGCTCGTCACGAATCTCGCTAAGTATACGGTAGATCGGTTTCTTGAAGACCGTTGTGATGGCAGTGCGGACTCTCAACCATCTTTTGTCTTGGTCTTCTCCGTTGTCTCTTTTGCCACGTCCGTTTCTGTTTGGGCGGTCTACCGCGTTGACCTTTGTTGATGCCTTCTTTTCTAGTACTGCGGTCGCGCCAGATTTTGCTTTGGCACGTGCGCCATCCTCTTCTACCCTGATGTGCTGATGCACTCTCTCCATCAGGGCCTCCATGGTGAGGGGCGGTGTCATGGTGATGGAGTCCCTCAGTCGGTTCCCGACTGGAAAGCCTCTTTTGTATTGCGCAATGGCGAGATTGGTTGGGCAGTCCCCAATCTGGTTGAATGTCTCCCAGTAGCGACTGTTGTATGACCTCAAGGTCTCCTTATCGCCCATGTCGATGAAGAGTAACTGGTCGATCTCTACCGGGGTTTTCGTGTTTGTTCTGAATCGCGTTACAAACGCCTCCGCCAATTGCGCCCAGGAGGCTATGCTGCCTTCTGGAAGTTTCTCAAACCAAGCCAGGCCTAGGTCGCCAAGGCTTGAAGGGAATAGGATGCACATCAAGGCCTCATTCCGCCGGTATACAGCCATGACCTGGCGAAAGTGGCTCAAGTGTGAGTAGGGGTCCGTCTTCCCCTCATATGTTGTGAATTTAGGCTGTAGGAAGCCTGACGGTAGGGGCGCATTCTCTATTGCTGGGACGAATGGTGAGGTCTGCAGCCTCGCCAATGCCTTGTCCGTTGGTTCGTAGGCCAGGCGCGGTATTGGCATTCCAACCTCGACGCTTCCATGCGTCCGAGGAGCCAACCGCTGTAAGGCAGAAACTCTGTGGGGGTCGCGCGCCCTGGCGTCCTCCTTCCACCGTGCTTTCTCTTCTAGCACGGTTCGTAGGTCGGACGATCTGGGCAATTCCGTCTGCCTAGACCTTGTCTGGTGCGAATGCGAGGGCCAATATGTGCTTCCTTCGGTGTACGACCTCTCAGATCTCGTCCTCTCAGACCTGGAGTGACGAGTTCTGGAGGATCTAGATTGCGTATCGCCTGTCCTGGGGCTCTTGTTTTCTGCTTGAAAGGGCGTAGTATTCCTACTACGACTTTCCGAGCGGTGAGGGGGCGTCTTGTTTGTGCGCCCCTCTCCTGTCGCCACTTCTTTTCCTTTCAACTGGCGCTTTAGAGATTCCATGTCTGCTGCCATCCGACGGATCAGTTCGTCTTGTTCCCTGACGCGATCCTCCAATGTTTGAGGATCAATTCTGCGTCTTGTTCTTTCTGGGCTTTGCGAACGAGAGTGATGGGGGCTGTTATTCCGCCTTCGTCCCCTTGCGTCCCTCCTGGAATTTTGTCTTTGTGGTTCCAGGTTCGCCATGGGAGTCACCAAGGGTAGGCCTTCGTGCCTTGCACCCCCTTCTGGAGTTAGTCCGTCGACGGCGGACTGTGGTAATTCTTCGTTGTTCGCCATTGATTTTTGGGAGGAAAAGCCTGATCAAGAGGCTGTTCTTGTCTGAGTTCCCACAGACGGCGCCAATTGTACGGGAAAGAAATATACCTTCTTGTATAATCCTGTTGACCAAGTCTGCGTTCCTCCGTACGACGTCGCTTTATCACCTGAAAACACAAACGTGAGCTAGCCGGCGGGTGTGTGCCGGAAACCTCTCCGATGCCTAAGTCAGTAAGCAAGACAAATAAGCAAAAGCTCTGTGTATTCAGAAAGCAAAATTGCATTACCTCTCCAAAGGTGATATTGGTGAGTTTATATAGGTTTCGTGTGGCACAATCCTAGTAGGACTCTTACTCCTCCATGTAGAGTCCTCCTAGGATTCAAACTCCTGAGAGATAATGCTTCCCTCAACCCCCCCTCACTGCTTAAACCAAGTGAGATGGTTCTTCTTATGGCCGAACTACTTCAAGACCGAAGTAACATTTCCCTTGAAACCGCCTGTATGACTGAGCTAACACATAGCTCGGTTACGCCTTCCCATACTCCTACCTCGGTTCCTCACGCCGAGGTCAAACGAGCTGCAGCATGTCTCGATCGATCTAATGATCACCTCGGCTCTACATAACCTTTCTCCTACCTCGGCCTCACATGTAAGGCCGAGCTATCCATGGAAGAATTAAGCCGACCTAACCCACAGTCAGGTCCGCGAACAGTGCTCAACATACCTCGGTCCTGAACGATGAGACTGGACTTAAACAATGGTGACCGAACTATACTAATTACTTCGGTGGTAAATCTCTTACTCTGGACCGGTCTACCACTTCTACGGTCCACCTTCGAAGCTTCTTCGTACGGCCCATAGAAAGGCCCATAATCCTGGCTCGGCCTAATTTTGAGTATAAATTACCCTCTCAATTGTAGAAGTTGTGATGGATATTAGCATCCATATTTTGTCAATCATGCAGATTTGTTTTGATTGCCTGTTCCTGTGGTATATTGACCAATATAATTGTCTGATATCTTTTGACTAACAGAATTAATTTGTTTTTTGGAGTTTAAGTTGTGTTTTTTTTAAGATGGAATAGATTGTTTTTAAGGCTTACAGATGAGCATTTGGAATTCCAATTACATACTTTGGCAACCTGAGAAAATTGGAAAGAGTATGAAATGCTTGTGGTGGTACTATAGGAAATGATAAAATGAAGCCTGGACACGTTTGTCTCAGTAGGTGCTTACTCATAATGCCTAATGATGTGTAGTAGTTGGATAATCAACCTTTGTGTGTTATTTTGGTTATTTTGGTTATTTTTTTGGTTATTTTGTTCTGGGCTAAAAGCCTCTTTTTTGTACCGCACGGGGCATGGATGCTTGGGAATTTCGATTTTGGGGATATTTGGGTTTGTGTTTTTTAAATCTTAATCCATATATTCAATGGAATCACACTTAATATACATCAATTTGGTTTGTGTTTCTAAGATTTGGATTTCTATTTGTTTTTCTAAGATTTGGTTTTTTTAAACATTAAAATTGAGAAAGAGTGAGAATGGGTGTTGATTTCCTATGAGAGGAGAGAATGAGAAAGATAGACCTTTTTGGAGAGATTAGAAAGAGAAAATGGGAAAGATGGAGAGGGAGAATGAGTGGGAGACAATGCAGAGAGGTTAGGGGTCACCCGGCACAACACCACACAAAAAAAAGTGGGTTTAAATTTTTTTTTTTAAAATCCACTCTTTTTGAAAAATGTTTGTAGAAAATGTTGGTTTTTTTTTTTTTTTTGTGGATAAATTTAAACTCAAAATTTAAATGGAGTTTAAATTGAGTTCTGTTAAAAAAAGTTGTGAATTTAAATTTGCATGAAGATTGAGTTTATGAGTTATGTTTATGTAGAAAATGTTTTTTTTTTTTTTTTTTTTGTAGATAAATTTAAACTCAAAATTTAAATTAGGTTTAAATTAGGTTATGTTAAAAAAATGATCATAAAAGTGAATTTTGAGAAAGAGAGGAGAAATAATGGGAGTGTGTGATTTGTTCAAAAACTGAAAAGAAGATTTTTTTACTAATAGAATTTTGACTTCAAATTCTTATAATAAATTTTATTTTTCGGTTTTTACTTTAATTTTATTGTTGTGTATTTATGTTTGGGTACTTTTACAAAACTTATTTCAAAGTTAATAAATTTGATAAATTACATTTTAAATCAATACTTTTAAATTTAATTATATTTTAATCTTATAATTAATTTAGGCACGGATATACACTAGGTGACACATTACTTTTATGAGTGATACATTTTTAAACCTCCAAACCAACCCTGGGGACTTGCCTGGTTAGAATCTATTGCTAAATAAATCAGTAGTTTGAAGGTATTAAAATCTGAAGGTGTTAGAATCTATTGCCAGATAAATTATGGTTGTTGCCAAGGATAGTTAAACTTTTTGAGCACTTTCAAGTTGTTGTGAGCTTTAAAGGCTCTGGAAATTGGTTTATCAAAACAAAGACCATGCGGGGCGAAATGTGATTGGCTAGATGGAAAAAGCAAGCAAGAAAGGCGATAGAGAATGAAGTCAAGAGCTTTGGGTGATCCACCACCAACCAAGGAAGGGGGTCCGAAAATTCCACGACTTTTGAGAAACCACAATACTATATTTATTATTATTATTATTATTATTATTATTTTTAGAATCTTAATTTATTTAGCTTTTATTGTTTGTTGGACAAACTACTAAATTGAAATTCTTAAACAACATAATAATTATTTATTTGGTAGTATTATATATATCAATGGGTATAAACAACAAAATTATTATTTGTTTGGTAGTATTATATATATCAATGGGTATAAACAACAGAATAATTATTTGTTTGCTGGCAGTGGGAGTATTTCGGCGCTTTTCTGTGAGCTGCATTACTGGAGTTTTGAGTTATTTCGTTGTTATTTTATTGAGTTTTATAAAGTGTATGATACAAGTAAAATTGTTACAATTTTTTAAAAAGAATAGAATTTCTTTATATTTTTTCAATATTTTTGTCAAAAAATATTACGAACTTCATAAATTTTAATATGATACGTATGAATTACAACTGTATTTTGATCACAACATTATTTACACCGTGCCTTCAAGCACAGACATACGCTAGTATATATATATATATATATATTACACCACAAACATACATAACAAGAGTCTATATGACTTTTTATTTTTATTTTTATTTTTTGTCAATAGGTAGAAGAATAATTAGAAATATTTACATCATCTAACAGATCACTAACCCACCATAGCTATAAAGTTAATAAAATTTAACAACCAATCCACCAAGCTAAGCCCAACAACCATTACTAACCAAATACAATCCTTATAATTGGAGAGAAATAAATCAACCACCACAAAGGATATCAAATTTCTTTCCATTGAAGATGAACCCGATACATCATATCACAAAGAGTGCTACACAACCATTTAACCACATACACTAATTAATAATGGTGCATATGATCAAAGGTGGAGCCAATGTAGGATTAGGGGGGGTCACGTGCCTCCTCTTGGTTTTTCATATTTACACTATTTCCTTTATATATGAATTTTGTATCTAATTTGTCTTTTATAAAATTATAATATTGCCTCATCCTTAAATCATGTAAAATTCTTTTATATTTGAAATTTTTTAAAAAGTGCTACTTCGAACAGTTTTTTGTATATTGATCAGATTCAAAGAATATTTTGTATTACATATTCTATTATAGTTATACACTTCATATGATAAGAATAAATATAAACAATGATAAACACTAACAATGATATGATGATGAGAAAGAATCTGAGATATAAATCATATCTCAACAGCCTTCCTCAAGTGAAACATTCTAATGGGTGAATTTTCAGCTTGTCCCAAAAGAATCAAAAAGATTGATAAGGCAATCCATTTGGAAAAATGTTTGCGACTTGGTCTTTAGTGGAATTGAATTTGAAGCTCCCTGCGGGCAACCTTTTCTCAGACGAAATGGAAATCAATCTCAACATGTTTTGTACAAGCATGGAATACTAGGTTTGCGGACAATTAGGTTGTGCCAAGATTATCACACCAAGTGGAGAGGATAACTGAATGCCAAGTTCAGTGAGCAAGGATTGCAGCCACGAAATTTCAACGGAAGCAGCGGCCAAGGCCTTATATTCAGACTCAGTAGAAGATTGCACCACTATCTGTTGTTTGCGAGAGCACCACGAAATCAAATTATCTCCAAGATAAACCACATAACCACCTATGGATTTTCAATCATCGATACAACCAGCCCAATCGGCGTCGAAAAACGCTTGAAGGCATGTAGAAGATGTGGGTTGAAGTAAGGGACCATAACATGATTTGTCTTTGAGATAACGAAGGATTCGTTTAACTACTCGCGAATGTTCTTCGATTAGAGAGTGCATAAATTAACACATCCGATTGACAGAGAAGGAAATGTCCGGGCCAGTGAGAGTGAGATATTGCAAAGAACTGACTACCATGCGATAGAGTGTAGGGTCCGCCATAGGAGTGCTAGTTGCCGAAGGGAGCTTGGTGTTAGTGGAAATTGGTGTCTGAATCGGCTTGGAGGGCAACATTCCAGATTTGTGTAAGAGGTCCAGTATATGCTTGCGTTGAGAAAACAAAGGACCTTGTGATTGTGTGCAAGCTTCAATGCCCAAGAAATCATTCAAATTGCCGAGATCTTTGATGGAGAACTCTTTGCTGAGAGTTTGAATTAGCTGGTGAATATAGGAAGGTGAATTGCCGATAATTAGGATATCATCAATGTAAATAAGAATGTAAACAGTCATGGCGATACACAAATAAAGAACTATCAGATTTAGATGCTGTGAATTGAAGTGTAATTAAGAAACCCGTCAGACGAGAAAACCATGCACGTAGGACTTGTTTCAAGCCATATAATGACTTATGAACTTTGTAGACAAATGACGGATGGTTGGCATCGACAAACCCAGGTGGTGGTTGCATGTATATAGCTTCCTAAAGTCAACCATGAAGAAATACATTATGTACATTGAGTTGCTGAATTGACCAATTATTGGAAACGACAATGAACAAAACAGTTCGAATGGTGGTAGGTTTAACTACAAGGCTAAATGTTTCAAAATAATCAAGCCCTCTTGTTGATGAAATCCCTTGGCAACAAGGCGCGCTTTATGGCGCTCAATAAAACCATCAGCCCATCGTTTGATTCGAAATACCCATTTACATCCAACCATGTTCATACCAGGAGTGACCAGATGTAAGCTCCAAGTGCCATTACGGATTAGTGGATTGAGTTCCTCGGTCATACCTTTGCGCCAAATGGAAGATTTATTGGCTATGGTAAAACATGTAGGTTCGACCGAATCGGTAGAGGCAGAGGTGGTGAGTAAAGTACTGGGTTGAGTTGATATATTCCAGAGAACCATTGGATGAGTTTGTTTGGGAATATGCATGGGGATGGTTGGTGAATTGAGATCAACAACAAGATTAAGGCCATGGGAGTGGTGGAGAGAAGAGGAGGCAGGGGTAAGGGGGTCAAAATATTGGAGGCAAGGGACTGTGTGGGTAAGGAAGTAGTGGCGGTGGACTGTTTGGGTGGAGGTGATGCAAGGTGAGGTGGTGAAGCTGTGGATTGGTGCAAAGTAGTCGGGTAAGGAGGATGTGTGAATTGCGTGTAGTGAGTCCGAGTCCAGGGCTAGGTCCGATGTAGGATAGGAAAGGTGGACACATGAGATGGTACAATAGCATATGGATGAGAGGGCGGTGGGTTGGGTTGGTGGGAAGTGGAAGCAGAGGACGTAGAGAAAGGGAATGCGGATTCATCAAACCGAACATGTCGGGCAATATAGACACGACTGGTAGAGGGGTCAAGACAATGATAGCCATGATGAGTTTGGACTGTATACTAGGAACACAAAAGGGGCGGACCGAAAGGAAATTTTTTGGGTGTTGTAGGGATGAAGAAAAGGAAAACAAAGACAACCAAATTTTTTAAAAAATTTGTAGCCGGGCAATTTAGAGAACAAACATTGAATGGGTGAGATATTGTTAATGACTTTAGAGGCCAATCGGTTAATGAGGTAAATGGTAGTGTCAAATGCAAAATGCCAATACTTATGCGGCACAGAAGCATGAGCAAGAAGAGTAAGGCTAGTTTCAACAATGTGACAATGACGTCGTTCAACCGAACCATTCTGCTCATGCATATGTGGGAATGGAAGGCCGTGAATAATACCCAAGGATTGAAAACACAAATTTAGTTTACGATATTCTCCACCCCAATCGGTTTGCATGATTTTAATTTTGTGAAAAAACTGACGTTCAACCAAAGTTTTGAAATTTCTAAAAATTTGAAACACATCAGATTTATTACACATTGAAAAATACCAAATAAATTTAGAATAGTTATCGACAAAAATTACAAAATATTTATGACCTTCACTCAGAAATAAATGGGAATGGACCCAAACATCACTAAAAATTAAATCGAAAGAAGCCAAACTAGGACCGGGAGAGGACCGCAGGGAAAGTCGAGAGGACTTGCTGAGTGGATAGGCATGACACATTGTTCCTTGGGTCCGTGGATGCTGAACAGAAAGATAGTGGGATTGAAGAATGGAACGAAGAACACGGTCATGGGGATGACCAAGGCGACAATACCAACATAGAGGGGACACAACTTCAGAGGAGAATGCTGCGGGAGTTAGAGGAGATGTTGGAGAGAGTCGACAAAGGCCATCTTCATTCTTTCCTTTAAAAAGAGTTCTCTTGGTGAGTTGATCCTTAATCAAAAAATAGGAGGGATAAAATTCAAAAAACACATTGTTATCTTTAGTAAATTGATGGACAGAAAGTAGAGATTTTTGAAATGTAGGAACTAGTAGAATAGAGTTAAGATTAAAAGAGAGATGGGAAATAAAGAGTGGAGGAACCAAAATGAGTGATAGGAATGTCCATACCATTGCCGACATGAAGATGCGAGGTACCATGATAGTCATCAATCTGGGAGAGAGAGGTGAGATCGAGGGTGACATGATGGGTCACACCGGTATCCGAAAACCAATATATGTGAGAGGAATTGAAGGAACTCAAGCCACCATATGCACTTGAGCGAGTTCGGAACCGTAACTAGTGAAGTTAGCACTTGGAGCAACCATTCAATCAAACCGGTGATAGCATTAAGAAGCAGTGTGATGGGATAGATTGCAGAGTTAATGGTAGGCACGGTTATTTGCGGGAGGAGTATGAAGAAGACTTGAACCACCATACGAAGAGCTAGAACCAGGAAAAGAGAAGCGAGGACCAAAGCCATGGACTGCTCTGTCACGCCCATCTCACCCACGACCTCGACCAAGTCCACCAGAGAAGCCTCCACGAGAACGACCATGAGATATGGGTTGGGCAAAGTGAGCTTGCAGAACATTTGTAGGAGTAGATGTGGTCGTGTTGCGATGAAGAAACTCATGACTTAACAATAGGCTATGGACTTCAGAGAACGAAATAGGGTTCGGTCGGGTATTGAGGATCGGGATGAAGGCCTTGACAAACATAGAGATTAAACTCAGAAGATGATAGAGGAGTATCGGCAACAGCGAGTTCATCGGCAATAATTTTGGCGCCGTGAAGGAAGGCAGTGGTAGAGCGATCCTTTTGTTTCAATTGGTGAAGGCTCAAACGTAGTTGAAGAAGGCGAGTATGAGATGGGGATGCAAGGGATTGTTCAAGCGTGAGCCAAAGATCACAAGTGGAGGTACATGTACATCTAACGGCAATGGGTAGAATTTTATCTGAGAGAGAAGCAATGATAAGGCTCATGATTAGTTGCTCTTGACATTACCAAGCGGAATGAGCAGGGTTGGGAGTGGTGATGCTGTTAGTAATGACAGTTGATGGTGGGCAAGAGAATGAACCATCAATATATTGGTATAATTGTTCATCACGTAGGTAAGAGAGAAGTTAAGTTTTCCAATAGAGAAAATTTTTGGATGTGAGTTTAGAAGCGAGGAAATGATGAGCATGACTGAGAGAGTAGGTGAAAGTGATGTTGCTGACGTTTTTGAGGGAGTAGCAGTGCTTGAAGAAGTGATTTCGGATGCCATTACTTTGATATGAACTTGGAACAATTTTCTGTATATTGATCAGATTCAAAGAATATTTTGTATTACATATTTTGTTATATTTATACACTTTATACGATAAGGATAAATATAAACAATGATAAACACAAACAATGATAAAATGATGAGAAAGAATCTGAGATATAAACCATATCTAAACAGTGCTCTATTTTTTTTTTTTCATTCTTTTATACTCTAAATTGAAAAGTTAATGGTAAGAATTGAATTGACTAAACATTTCATTCTAATCATGTGATTTGTTTAGTTTATTGTTTTTCTCTATTGTGGAATTTTTTTGTTGAGTTGATAGTGTTGAATTTGTTAATCATAAATTCAGTTGGGTTGTTAATTGTGGATTTATAAGTTATATTGATGTAATTCTCAATATAATTTTTGTAATATTTGAAAAATTATAGTCCCATGATCTTGTGATTATTACTTAAATAGATTCAAACTAACTGAGTTCAACAATACAAGAAAGAATAGATAACAATCACAACACAAAGATTTTTACGTAAAAAAATTACAATTAGAATCTACTAGCATGTGATTAAAAAACCACAGGCTCTCATCCACAATAACAATCCACTCTGAAGAAGAGTAATAAGAGACATTTCTTACACCGACCAATCCAAGCACACATGCTTGCTCGAGACGTATAAGTAGCTAATCTCTATCCTTCAATCCATGGATATTCACCTTTACTAGAGAGATATCGAATCCATGACACACTCCTCAAACAACACTTATGAACTTTTTTGTGATTTTTGTTTAGACTTTATGATTTTCATATAAGATCAAATGAGAATGAATCATCAAGCAAACATGAGAGAAATATACAATGTAATCTCACTACAAGTACTCTGTCAGAATACACACTCAAAATACAAACTTAGAGGAAGAAAATAGCACAACTGAACAAACCTGATATAAATAGACATTAGACCTTCGCGAGTGTGATCCTCATGGTTGCGGGTACGATGAGCTTGTCACGGGTGCTAGACCTCCTTCACGAGTTATAGTGAAAAATGCTGGGAGCATGTTTTCGTTGTGGCTTGGACCGTGTCCTAGTCGAGACCTCCAGTCCCTTCTTTGCTAGCACGAGTACGTGATAGTGGGCACATAATGGAACTGAAGAAAAAGTACTGAGAGTTGATTTCCTCGTGGCTTGGTTGCGGCCTGGTTGTGACTGCCAAGCTTGACATCACGGGCGCGATGATATAGGTCACGGGCACAATAAGCCATGACAAGCAGGCTTCAATTTTTGACTTTTGTATCCATTATTTTCACCACATTCTGAGGCACGATTTCCTTTCTTCTTTTACCAGACAAACAGCTTTCATTCTTTGTTGAACTTGCTATAAATGTCAACCATCTCTTCACAACAAAACAACACATGTTTGATTGAACCAAGAAATATTTTAGAGGAGATACTCAGGACATAATCAATCCATCTTGATTTTTTTTTTTGTCCTCAAGCATGCCAATGAAAACAATTGACAATTGCATACACACAATCCCATATTGATTATTTGAAAATAATAATCAAGAAGAGACAATGATCCGAATGTTTTGTCAAAAGAGGAATTTGCCAAAAACTTAGGATAAAAAACCTAACAATAATCTCCCCCTTTGGCAATTCCGAGACAAAATCCAATATTGTATCCCTGCACACAATCATTAGATACATGATCCATACACAATGATAGATAAATAAATGAAACCAAAAGAGCATGCATTCATATCAAAATATCATCAAGAAGTGAAACTAAAAGAAAATGCATCCATATCAAAATATCATCCATTACAATAAGTACTCCCCCTATTTTTGTCCAAAATTGTCAAAGAAAAACAAAGAACCAATACAACCTAAACATGTAAAACACTTCAAAAAAACAAAGCAAAGAACCCGAGTCAAATAATAAACAAAATAAATAAATAAAATCAAGACGGTGGAGACTGGCGAAGAAAGGAGTACAACTCGCGCATTTGATCAGCACGAGAAAAAGTGGAGTGGTCAATGGGATCAAAGCAAGCCTCCATATATGATCTATATGGACTTGTATCTCATCCTAGAAAGCAAGCTGAGCAATCTGTAACTAAACCAGTTGCACCTGGCGAGACGATCCTTGCTCTCCCTCAGTTAGTGCACAGGCAACGTGCTCCCCCTCAACAGCTACACCAGTAGCAGCAGTACCTCCACGGCCGTCATGTCTTCCTAGAACTCTATTAGCTCTCCCCCGCACCTGGGCATTGCTAAGGCTAACAGTACATTTGGAGATAGGGAGACAAACATCAATAATGTCATTCTCCAATTCAGTAGATATGTTATGGAAAGAAAGAAAGGTAGTGAGAAGAGACCCATAGTGTAGCCTAAGGTTCTTTTTGCCGGAGAAAATACCCCGTATATGGCGAAAGATAACAAGAGGGATATCAATGGATAGATTCTAACTAATGCAATACAAAAAATATCCCTGATCCTGATTGAAATTACAAAAGTGGAGAGTAGGACTGACGTTAGTAGCCACTATATGATTCAACAGTCGATATGAGGGAGTAAGATCACGGTTATGAAGGAGAGTACCGGGAACCCAAAAGTGAGGAACTTCTAACAAAGAGTGGGTAGCCAAATTGAAATCAATAGGGTTGGGAGAACCTCTCATGTCGGCGGGATAATCACACTCAACAAGGCGCTCAATATAAAGATATTAGGCTCAAAAATCAGCGAAAAAGGTGAAGGTATTACCCCGAACAAACGAATCGAAAGAGGAGTCATCAAGGGCAATGTTATGAATGTTACAAAAGAACTCATGAACCCAAGATTTGTTCACTAAACCATCATAAGACAACACCCGGGCACTTCCAATGGAAGCGAACCACCCCCCAATTTGCACATCATCAAACGTATTAGGCTTGACATTACACTCAATCAAGGCAGTACGAGTCAAAAATGGTCCTTAAAAATTTTCTCATGATGAAGGGAGGGAAAAATGACATTGTTAAAGAGGGGTTTTGGGTGGTATTCTTTTGCCACTTTCTAGAGGATTCGGCCATGATAACCACACAAAGCACAGAAGGGATAAGACAAAAGGAGAACATAATAAAATGGCCAAAAACAAGACTATGAAAAGACCCTTAACCGAAATGCAAGAGAGAGGAAAGAGATAAAACCTAAGAGAAGAAGAAAAATAGAAAAAGACAAACCTAGGGCACTAGAAAAAAAAAACTGTGAACAAGAGAGAAAAAAGAGAGAAGAATCTAACCAAGAACAAAAGATTAGAGAGAGAAATCAGCCAAATGAAGACAAAATAGGAGGAAAACCAACAAGGCTTGGAGGAAAAACAAAACGCCGCAGAGAGAGGGAAGAAGAAACATAGTCTACAATTGTGACTTGCTGTTTTGAAGGTTTATCCTTCTTTTATCGCGGGTGCGGTTGGGCATACTGCGGGCGTGAACAACTTAAACACTCGTAGGCGTGGATTGACACACTGGAGCACAATGAAGAAGCAGGAAGACAAAGAAGCACACTGAATTGGGGAAAAAATAAGGGACCTTGTGAGTTCACTGGAATAAACCATAAAACAAGTGTTTTGAGCAAAAATGAGGATCATGAGACAGGCCAACAACCTTATTCGAAGACAGTTGGATAAAGAAAATTTTGAATCTCATAAAAAAGTGTGTTGGGTGAAATTGAAGTTCACAAATTTTAACATTGCCATGAAAATAGTGAAATGAATAATTCACATTACGGGTTGTGGCACGCTCCTTATTGGATGCCAGTCTTCTTCATGTCAATGTATGAGTCAGAGAACTTTACCATTTCAGAGATTCATACCAGCTGCCTCCCTCCCTTTTTTTTTTTTTTTTAGTAATGAAACACATGGCTGTTAGAGGCGGCTTTCACACTGCAAAAAGTGGTAGCTAAATCCATGAAACATGAATTTTATCCTCTAAATCATGACAGCTATAACACACTCAGTCATGTAGCCCTTTCCTTGACCTTTCACATAGACACCAAGAAGGTTATGCTCTCATCATTATACATTGGTCATTTGAACCTGGAAAATCCTCAAAAGATGAAAACACAATCATGACGAACATTGTCAGAACTTTTATGGGCAAAGGCTAAACTTGTAGACCTCTATAAAATGTGTACGAAATGAGATTAAAAAAAAAAAAAGAAAAAAGAAAAAACATCAATCCTGAAGTCATTCAAAATAAGGAGAAACCCACTCAGAAAGATCAAACCAATTTTTGCAAAACACAAGTTTTGAAAAACCAATGAAGAACATAGGATTGATTTTGAAGAAAGAAAAGAGAATCAATCAATGAGAAAAACCCCTAAAGACTTTCTAAGGTATTCAAACCTAAGATGTCTAGAGGTTTAGTAAAAATATCAGCTTTTTAATTCTCAGTTGACACATAGTCAAGAACAAGCAACCCTTCTTCGACTAACTCACAAATAAAATGATGACAGATGCCAATGTGTTTTGTGCGTGAGTGTTGGATAGCATTTTTGGAAATGTTGATAGCACTTGTGTTGTCACAAAAGAGAGTTTTTTGTTGGTCCAAACCGTAGTCATGAAGCATTTGCTTCATCCAGATCATTGTGCACAGCAACTTCCAACCGCCATATATTATGCTTTGGCGGTGGAGAGAGAAATGGCATTTTGCTTTTTGGTATGCCAAGACACCAAGTTATGACCTATGTAAAAACAAACCCTAGATGTGCGTTTTTTATCATCAGCACATCCTGTCCAATCCGTATTAGAAAACCCAATAATATCAATAGAGGAGTCAAAAGAGTACCAAATCCCGAGTCCTAGAGTTCCATTCACATATTTAATGATGTGTTTGACTATAGATAAATGACTCTTTAGGACAAGACTGATATCGAGCACACACCCCAACACTGAAAGAGGACAATTGAGTGTGAGATAAAGCAAACTTCCTATCATACTTCTATACAGGGTGGGATCAACATCTTTACTGGTATCATCTTTAGACAACTTAACACTAGTGCTCATGGGTGTTCGTGTATGCTTAGTGTCTCAGGACCGAATTTAGATACAAGATTCTTAGCATATTTGGTTTGATACACAAACATTCCATCAGACAATTGTTTGATTTGAAGACTCCAGAAGTAAGACAACTCACTCATCATACTCATTTCAAATTCATGTGTCATGCATTCAGAAAAATAACTGACGAGAGATTCCGAAGTCAATCCAAACATAATATCATTCACATAAATTTGGGCAACAAGAATGTGATCCTCGGTTCTTTTAACAAACAATGTTTTGCCTAACCCTCCCCTTTGAAACTCATTATCAACAAGAAAATATGTCAATCTCTCATACCAAGCTTAGGACCGATTTCAGACCATAAAGAGGTTTGTCTAATTTGTAGACATGGGAAGGGCGATGTAGATCCTCAAAACCTTTTGATTGTTTAACAAATACTTCTTCTTTGAGAAATCCATTTAGGAAAGAACTTTTGACATCCATTTGACAGAATTTGAACCCAAGGTAGCATGCAATGGCAAAGAGAATTCTAATAGATTCATAATCCACACCCTCAACTTGACTGTATCCCTGAGCGACCAACCTAGCCTTATTTCAAGTGACAGTACCATTTTCATTAGATTTATTTTTGAAAATTCATTTAGTACTTATCTCATTAGTATCTTTAGGTCTAGAGACAAGAGTCCAAACTTTATTTTTCTCAAATTGGCCAAGTTCATCATTCATAGCATTTATCCAAAAACCACCATGTAAGGCTTCTTTCGCATTTTTAGGTTCAATCATCGACACATAACAAAAATGAGATACCTTTTCCCGAAGTTGTTTTCGAGTTTTCATTTGGTCTGTGACATTACCTATCACTTGTAACATAGGAGGATTAAGTTGTACCCTTGATGATGGCTCCAATGTTGAAGTTGGACATGTTGATGAACCAGAACACACTTTATCTTGAACTTCTTCACTTTCCTCATGAGTTTAAGCTTCCATAGTTTATTTGTTGGGCGTTTAAGTCTTCTCATGTTCAGTTGGTGTGATGTTGAATATGTGATTTCCACTTTTCACCACATCTTCACATTGGCTTGTGGAACTTCCTGCATCATCTACAATCACATTTATGGATTCCATAATAGTCGATGTGCGAGAATTATAAACACAAAAAGCATGGCTTGTAGTGGAACAACCAAGAAAAATACCTTCATCGCTGCTGGAATCAAACTTACCTAATTGTTCTCTATCCTTGTAGATATAACATTTGTTTCCAAAAGTTTTGAAATATTTGACATTTGGCTTTACTCCTTTCCAAAGTTCATAAGAAGTGTGCAAAGTTCCGAGTCTCAAATACACATGGTTTATGACATAGTAAGCAGTGTAAACAGTTTCGACCCAAAAATTGAGTGAGAGTTTCTTGCTAATGAGCATAACCCTAGCCATTTCTTCAACAGCACGATTTTTCCTCTCGACCACTCTATTTTGTTGTGGAGTAATGGGAGCGAAAATTTCATGTTTAATATCGTGCAAATCACAATAATTTGAAAAAAAAAAAAACTGTTTTCAAATTCACGACTATGATCCGTTCGGATTCATATGATTTGCCCAATAGCCCACCATTGTTCTTTTTGAATTCTATGGACCAAGGATTTATATAGCGACCCCGGTCTTTTCCCATTCGATTGTTGCATCTGGATTTATGTTCCGTAGATCCCGTTGTTATAGTATTGTTGTTGCTGTCCTCTAAATTCCTTATTCTTGAGTTATTGGATGTATTGGGCAGGTTTGTTACAGGTGGGTTGGGTTAGAAACCAAGTGTTGCTGTCCAGATTTCTAGACCGTCGCTCGAGCGAGGAGTTGGTCGCTCGAGCGAGCGATTGCATCTAGTATACACTTGAGAGTCGTATTTGTTGGCTCGAGTGAACTTTCCTTCGCTCGAGCGAGTTTCGAGTTCTTCGCTCGAGCGAGCATTCTGTCGCTCGAGCGTGCTTTTGGGTTGCAGACCTGAAGCATTGCATTCTTGGCTCGAGCGAGACTTTCTTCGCTCGAGCGAGTCATTTTTGTGTCTGGTCGCTCGAGCGACCAATCCTTCGCTCGAGCGAGCCTGTCGGGTATAAATACGCAGCAACGGTTTTTAAAACGTTTTTTCACATTCTTTTTTATCCTAAAACCCTAGTTTCGAGTTCTCTCTCCCTCCACTCACCTTCTCTCTTAGGAATCATCTACTTTTAGGGTGTTTCTACCCTAGGTTCTTTATTAAAAAGATAGAGTGAGTCGAGAGCTTCGTTTTAATCTAAGAGTTTGGCGGTTTGGAGCACTTTGGATTTCGGGTCGTCATCTCCATCTTCTCCATTTGGGTTATTTTCTTCGAGGTAGGGATTTCCTACTTATAAGTTTTGTTCTAAGTTTTGGTATTTTGATATGTTGGGGGTATTTTGGTAATTTTGGGAAAAACCCTAGTTGTTTTAATGAATTAATTTGTATAATTAATTTAGGAGAATTGAGGAATTTATTGATTTAATGGTGTAGTTGGATAATTTAAATCACTCGCCTATTGAATTGTTGATATATTTATTTCCAGTCTAGAAATAACTGTTTTGGGCTATCGGTGGAGGATAGTCGTGATTGTTGTAGACATTGCATGTGGATTAGGGATAACTGAAACTAATCACATTGGTTAAGTCATTAATTTTGACTATTGAATTAATACAGAAAATACGTGTATTGATTGAGCATTGCATTTGCATATTGTGTGGGAGGAAATAAGGGATGTGCTCCACGGTTTAGGGGAAGATAGGTGTAGACACCCCATTTTTGACCGTCCTCAAGACTTGGACGTCACCGTTTGAACACTCGGTGATTATCCATGTTTGTGTTCGTTTGGAGTTCCTGGAGGTCTCGGCTACGCGCCCTGCCTCAGGATCTCCGAACTCGACCGTTTTGTGTCTGGTTTTGCACCAAACACTTGTGTTTTGCCTTGGAGGGGCAGGGAATGCCTTGTGAGGCATCCCCACACACCACCGGCAGTGGCTAGAGGCCACCGGCTGGTTTTTGTTGCCACCGGCAATGTATGTGGCCGGTCGGCACTCTTTATTGCCGGTCGGCAGTCATTTTTGTCAAAATGATATTTTTGGCCAGCCGACTACTGTTCATTTGCTTTTGCAGATATTTTAGGACAATTGTGTGGCATTTGGTTCCCCTCCATACACGTGTATGGAGGGATGCTCTCCTTGTAAGCTTGTTGTATAAGCTTTACAAGTTGGTTGCATATAAGAGAAGGGTCTCTTCTCTTGGGAAAAAGGTTAGAGAATTTTGGAGAGAAAAACACAGAGAGAAGCTCTGGTTTTAGGGTTAGGGTTGATACATATCTTCTATATCTCTTTTTCTCTCTTTATGTTCTAGGTGCTTTAGTTCATATTATTGCACACAAACACCTAGTGCTTCACCTTCCTTTGGCTACTGAGGTTCTAAGGGCTTGTCCTTGCTATTTTTGACTGGATTGAAGCTTAAGGGGGCAACAAGATCACCATTGTTGAAGAAAGGCTTCAAGGGTAAGAAACTAGTCATTTTTACCCCATTTTTGCATCCTATTTCTACCTATCTTAGAGCTGTTTTTGTGTTTATTGTATAACATAAAAAAGTTCTATTTTTAGGCCCTCTTGATTGTTTGTTAAGAGTATTTTGTGGTTTGGGTGTGTTTGACCACCCTTAGGCCTTGAAAGGCCCCTTTTTTGTGCTTTTTGTGCAAGTTTCGAGACTTTGGTGTTTGGGCCTCTTCACCACTGAAATCTTGAGGGATTTCAGTGGTGGAGATGGTGCCTTGAAGTCTCAAAAAGGGGAGGGCCACCCCCTCTCCTTGTTGTCCTTAAAAGGGCCCCTTTTTGGCCTCTTGAGGGAGCATCATGTCAGAGTGTGTATCGATCATGTCTAGGCTATTTTACATGCTTATTATGCCATGATATAACCTTGTCGTGTGTTGGTTTTGGTACACCATGCATGCCTTGCATACCTACCTTGTAATGCCTTGTTGTTACCTTAATATGCCTTAGGTTGTAAACCATCATTCTAACATGCTTTAGGCTTGGTTTCATGAAGCTTTCATGTTTATTTTGCTATGTTTGAGGTCTGTCCCTAGCCATTTTGGTCGGCCATGACATGCATTATATAGCTTCTTTGCATTTTTGGGCTTGTTGGCCTTAAGTATGTAAGTGTATAGCATGCCTTGCTTGCTTTGATTTGGTGGTTTAGCACCATTTGTCATGCCATTTCAGTCCTTAAGACATGCTTGTATGCTTGCCTTGGTCGTCTCTTTGTTGCTTTAAAAGCTTGTGTTGTATGCTCCATGTTTTAGCCATTATGCATGCTATTGAATTTGAGCCACTTAGATGCCATCTAAGAGTCCCCTTTGCATGTTCAAGGACTGCCTTGAACTTGTTTTAAGCCTTCTTGGCCTTATGAGGCTTGGTTGGCTTAGCCATGGTTTAGGCCTCCTTGACTTGCTTCAAGTACTTGGACCATTGCTTGCATGCTTATGCTTGTCTCATTTGAGTTGGTTTGGCACCACATTTTGACATGATTTTCAGAGTTAATATCGCATGCTAATTATCCATCATAGCCTCTTTTAAGTGTGCTTGAAAGTTGCTAGTTTAATGCTTAAGCTTTAGACCACAATATGCGTACATGTGCATGTGTGTTTAGCCTTCATTTTTGGGCATTTTGGCCACTGTTTTAGGCCTATTTAGAGCCGCCTAAATCATGTGTAAGTCCACCTTTTCATTAGTTTGCAATGCCTCATGTTTGCTTGTATGCTTGCATAAGTGCCTTGCCATGCCATGTTACATCCTTAGCTTGCATGCCTAGGTTGCATTGCATCTTGCATGCATGCCTTGTTCCTTGATTTGGTGATAGGAATTGGGCCTTGTTTTGTTTGATGGGTTTGCATTTCATTTGACATGAAAGTGCACACTTGATTCTTTAGGCCATCATGCATGGAAATGCGCGATTGGTGGCCCGAGAATCGAGGCACATACCCCTTTGAGTCGCAAACATGATAGGGGGCATGTTTGGTGCATACATTGTTTGAATTGTATTGCCATGCAAGTTTTGCCCTCTGCTGCTGTGAGTTGCAGGTTCTGCAGGCATTGTTTGCCGACCAGCAACATTTTCTGCTGGTCGGCAGTAAGTCATGAGCCGATGGATTCATTTTGTGCCGATGGCCATATCCTATTGCCGGTGGTAATTCTACTCAGTCGGTGGTATCCCTCAGTGTCCTGAGAGGCGTTCCTGAGACTTTAGCAGTTTTCAGAGGAGCAAAGCAGGGAAAACAGAGGCAGACTATGCATGGCAGTGCGATTCCGAGCAAGTCCCGAGCATGCCCTGCATCTGACCCGCTTCCCGAGGGCTTTACTATTTTAATTAGATTAATTAATTTGTTTAGTTAATTTAATTGATCTGTAATATTTAATTAGCTTGCGTAGTTAATTAATTTGTATATTCTTTTGGTCCCTCTGGGCGAGGGCGAATCTGTAATAAGTGTGGGTGAGTGGTGTGCATGTCTTCCAACCCCCACTTCTTTCTTCCCTTTTACTTACCTGCTTTGATGGTTAGTATTAGGGCACGTTTAAATTAGCATACCTCATGCAATGCATGCATGCATCCATTCATTTGTCTTACATGCACCGGGCTCGGCGCATCATTCTAACTGCATTGTATTTCAATTTCCAAATTGAATACGTGTTAGTTGTAGCATTTCACATGCCATGTTTAGGATAGCCGAGCCTATCCTAATCACATTTTGCTTGTGTTGCATTAGCCACTTAACATGAACTAGGACATGCATGTTTGCTAACTAGTTTATTGTTTTTGGCACGGAGTACGATGTAAGTATTTTCGCTTTAGCATATCGCATGCGTGTGAATGTTACCATGATAGTATGCTTATCATGTGGCTAAGTGCTTATATGAGTTAAACTGCCTGAATGCCTGTGGGTGAAGGTTGGATTGTTTGAGTTGGAAAGACTCGTTGAAATCCGTGTTTTAGCCTACTTGCGAGTAGCAAATTCCGAAGCGCTTTTCAAAACAAACGGATATGCAATGCTTGTTTCCAAATTAGGCAATCTAGTCTATACTTGTTTGCTATGCGCATAACATAGTAATTCTAGGCTAATAACCGGAATAAGAACACATAACGTTTTCAAAATCGGATATCATGGTTAGTAGAGGCCGGTCTTCGGACCGGGCGAAAGGGGGTGCTCATAGCTGACCTTCCCCGATCGTACCCAAGCTCCCGAACCAAGACAACTTTGGTGATGACGGACACGTGGCCTTCGGCACCGAGTCAGGGTTTACTAAATTTCCCATTTTAAAAAATATTTAGGTAGCGACTCTGTATCTGGCAAAGCAGTCCATGTTTGGCACTTCTTTTCAAATCTGTTTTTTTCTCAAAATGATTTGCTAGAGTTGGACTCTTTGGTTCAGATTAAAGACCGCAACAAACAAAAAAAGGGGAGTCCGAACTGTAGCCGAGGTCCCTCGCGGGCTTGTTACAGTTTCTGGCGACTCCGCTGGGGATTTTAGAGAGCTTGACTCAAACTCGTGATATCCTGTTTTGACTACATTTATGTGTTTCTTTGCATTGCATGTGCATTGGTGCGCCTAGGACACCGTGTTGGCCATCTGCTATTCCTGAGCGGTTTGCTGGAGGCTTGTCTTGTCAAGGCTTGACCATAAGGCTGACCGGTTGCGGGCTCTGCCAGTATGGGAACACAAATCCCGGTTTTACCGGGGCACCCTTTTTGACCATTCGACCTAGTGCATATCGAAATCCATAGTGACCATTCCAAACTAGGACAGGTTGCTTACCCGATATAGGTTGTTTGAAGCCGCTGCGTGCGTAGTGAAACCCTAGCTCCTGACAAAATATGACAGGGAAACCCTACCCCAACATAGGGGTGTTTTGGCTCTCTTTTACTTGCTATGTGCCTTTTAGAGTGTATCTCTACAGGGAATGCGCATGTCAGTTTGCAAGATTGGGTATCAGGCCCGAGGGCACCAGTATCAGTGTTGTTAAGAATCAGTTATGTCTGCGGGTATCAGTTCAGTTTTGAACAGTGATTCTGGGGAACAGTGATCAGTAATAGAGTGCAGTTGACCGGCTACACCCGTGTTTGATCTATTTGGGGATTGAAATACTGCTTGTTATCCGTTTCAGTTCAGAGATTCAGAGAGTTGATCCAGAATAGCTAGTGTCTTCTCCTTGCTGAGGCAGGACTTAGCATGACGCAGAATTCAGAAGAGATCGTGGTCATGGCGGCCGCGTTGGATCAAGGAATCACCTTACACAGTGTGACTACTGTTGATATGCCGCATCCACCCAGATCGCCTGCTGCGCACCCAGTCTGGGCCTCTCAGCTATACCAGGCTCGCGAGCCTACTACATTTGAACTAATGGGGATGATAGGTGATCTCCAGAGGTCTGTGGCGGATCTCGCTTATGGGATGTCAGCTTCACCATCAGCTGCACCGTACGCCGGGAACTTTGTACCCCAGGAGCCCCTGCTGTTGGGCCGAATTGTTATTGAACTTAGTCAACCGGAGATGGCCTCCAGTTATAACAATGACGTGTCAACATCAACCCAAACCCTCAATCAGGCCGAGGCTAGAGGTAAAGATAAAATGAAGACAGATGCCGATCCCATCGAACAACTGCTGTGGGTAGTCGAGGCTATGAAAGCCGGAGGGATGAACAAGCAACAGATATCTGCAGTCATGACAAAAGCTGTGAAGGACGCTTTTCCCACTTCGCCTGAAGGCAGTTCCAGTCAATCAGAAAACCGGGATAGGCCCCTTCATGCCGAAACAGTTCTTCCCGCTCCCAACCCTGTACCCGGGAAAGATCAGAAATCCAAGGCTGCACCCGCCGATCCGTTCGCTAGTGCATCTAGCAAAAGTGCTCAGGCTCCAAAGTACCTGCCCCGAGGGCACAGGGTCTTCCATCCTCTCTACATGCCTTTGTCTAGGGCACTTTTGATTTTGGCCAAAAAGGGACATCTTAAACCCTTGGAGCCTCGACCCCTACCGAAGAATCTCCCTGCTACTCATGATGCTGCTCTGTACTGTGTGTACCACCAGCAAACCGGCCATGCCACTGATAATTGCTTCCGCCTCCGTCATGAGGTACAGGATTTGATTGACAACGAGGTTATCCTCCCCCCCACCTCAGCAAAGTCCGTCACCACCCAGTTGTTGGATTTTGAGGACACAGATACTACGAGTATGTAATCATAAGGTGAACCGCCTGCGGGCAGTGCCTGGTGCATTTTTGGATGTGGCGTTTGGCACGCATTTTTGAGCATCTGCCAATACTAGTTTTGTAAATTCTGACTTCGGTGTCGAGTCAGTCTTTTGTTTTGTTTTGAGCCTGTTTATCTGTATTGAGTCAGTCTTTTTGCTTACAGGGTTTGTCTTGTTGTAAGGAGTCAGTCCCTCTTGTATAGTATACCAGGTGATTTCGGGGTTGTTGCCTCAAACACCGTTTTGTCTTGTAATTAGTTATTTTTGCTTTTTGAGTCTGTTGCTGCCGAGGAGTCAGTTATACCAACAAATCTGAATGAAACAGTTGTGGCTATCACGTTTCGTACTTGTTGCTATTTGAGTCAGCCGTGCCAGAGAATGTGAATGGAACGATAGTACATACCACCTACTCTCTTGTGCCTTAAACATCGTTGTAATGACCTAAGCTTTTCATAAAACCCTTTTTGAACACTGCGGTGATAAAAACGAAGAGGAAGGAATTCCTCGGGTTTTGCAAAATTTTGATCATTTTGAGAGAAAGAGAGGCATGCTAAGCTTTTAATGAATGAAATCATGCTTGTCGGCGTGAGTACTGAGAAGGATCCTGGTTTGATCCAGACTGGTTCCACACTATCTTCTGCGCGAGCGATTTGTCGCTTTCTTAAAAACTTTCAAAAACAAAATGTTTTGCGCGGTCTTGCGAAGACCTGTGTGGAATCGCTCTTGAGATTGTGCAGCATAGGATCGCTCTCAGCCTCAAGATTCAACCTATCTGTTTCGAACGTGGAATCCGTTCATAACATTCAACAGCCAACTGCCATGAAACGCCTGTGTGGCCCATTTTGAAGCAGCCCTCGAGCAAGAGGCATCAAAGTCAGATCAAGGGGATCAGATCCCACCCGGCAAGGCTCGTGAAGCAACCGTGATGGACTTTTCTGCAAATCAACATAACAGTCATTCTCCTGGACACAGAGAGGCTTCAATCTCAAAATCATTTGGCATGGGCTTGCTACACTTTTACCCTTTGAGAGGCTCGCTGGGCCGAAAACCCGGAAGGACGACCCAGGAAAAAGTTAGAGCAAAGAAAAAAGAAATAAAAAAGAAACAAAAAAAAAAGAAGCAAGAGAGGAAAAAGAGACAAAAAATAATAAAATAGCAAAAGAAATAAAAAAAAATGAAAATGCAAAAGAAAAGAAAAGAAAAGAAAAAGAAAAAGAAAAAGAAAAACATAGCTCACAAGGTCGAAAACCCGCATTGGGCACCTTGGCAAAAGTTAGAGCCTAAACAGTGAAGGTTAAAATACCCGAGTGTACCTTAACCGGAACTATGTAAGGCTTGATTCCCATGTTTGGGATACGTAGGCAACTTCATCCTAAAGTCCAGCCCCCAACGCTTCCATAGCGTCTCAGTCCATGTCATGGTTTTGATCACTTGTGCCTCCTCCGAATCTGATGTCTCGATTGCAGCAACCTAGAACTACGTGATTATCTTTCTCTTAACACTACAACAAAAAAGGTCTATGGTGACTAAAACGCGTGACGAAAAAATATTTAGTCTCCAAATATGCATGTTTTAGTGATGAAAATAAGATTTCGCCTCCAATTATATTATTTTCAGAGACGAAAACCAAATTTTGTCACGAAATGCTTAAAATCAAATAAAACAATAGGTGACGAATATTTTATTCGTCTCTAAATTTTATTTTTTGTCACAAAACATTTTCCCGCCCTTGGAAAATTTGGTGGAAGATTTGGCGCCATTTTGGAGACGAAATTTGTCGTCACAATTGTAAAAAATTTTAGAGAGGAAATAATTTCGTCTCCAAATGTATTATTTTCAGAGAGGAAAACCAAATTTCGTCACGAAATGCTTAAAATCAAATAAAACAATAGGTGACGAAAATTTTATTCGTCTCTAAATTTTATTTTTCGTCACAAAACAATTTCCCACCCTTGGAAGATTTGGCGCCATTTTGGAGACGAAATTTTTCGTCACCATTGTAAAAAATTTTAGAGAGGAAATAATTTCATCTCCAAATGTATTATTTTTAGAGAGGAAAATCAAATTTCGTCACCAAATGCTTAAAATCAAATAAAACAATAGGTGACAAAAATTTTATTCGTCTTTAAATTTTATTTTTTGTCACAAAACAATTTCCCGCTCTTGGAAAATTTGGTGGAAGATTTGGCGCCATTTTGGAGACGAAATTTGTCGTCACCATTGTAAAAAATTTTAGAGAGGAAATAATTTCGTCTCCAAATGTATTATTTTTAGAGAGGAAAACTAAATTTCGTCACCAAATGCTTAAAATCAATAAAAAAATACAAGAAATCTGGGCTATTGTGACAAAATTTGGTGTCGAAATTTTTTTTGTTTTAAAATTTAACTCAAAGATGACGAAATATTAATTTTGTCGTTTGTTTTAATTTTTCTCAAAAGTATAGGAGACGAAAACAAAATTTCGTGTGCAAAAATGAGGCGCCAATTTCATTTGCATTGGCGCGAATTATTATAGCTTATTGGAGACAAACATTTTTGTCACAAAATATAATTTTTTTTATGACGAACGTAATTCGTCGCCAATAAATTCCATACCTATTAAACGATGTCGTTGCATATTTCCATTTATTAGGCGACAAATATGTTTTTGTCTGCAAATGATAAGTTATGGAAGACGAAAATATTTCGTCACCAATAACCACTCCATCATGCAGACAATGTCATTTCATCTTTCTATTAAATAGGCGACAAATATATTTTTGTTTCAGAAGAATAAGTTGTGGGAGACGAAAATATTTCGTCACTAATAAATTCTAATTGATTGCGTGACGAATATATTTTTCGTCTCATAAGGTTAAGTTGTGGAAGACAAAAATATTTCATCACCAATAATAAATTCTTTGTTCTGGTATTGAAGGATACAAAAATATTTTATCACTAATCATTTCTCTTTATTAAAATGCCGTGGTTTTGTGTTTCAAAGCATTGGAACTGTGACCCCAAGAGATACACTCGAATGCTTATCACTCATTTTCATGTACATGGACCTTGAAGTCGTGACCCAAGAAAACACTTTCTACAAACCCTCATTTCTCTCTCGCACTTGAGTCTACTCCTCTCTCACAAGTATTGAAGTCGTGACTCAAGAAGACACTTTGTAAACCATTTCTTCTATTTCGCGCTAAAGCCTATATCTTCTGTCTCACACTTAAGCCCTTCGTGCATGCCAACATTGAAGGTATTATCCAAGAAGGCACCCTATGCAAGCCCACTATTCTTTCTCACAGTTAAGGCCCCTCTTGCACGCAAGCACTTTTTCTCATTGTCTGAACCAACTCTACCCTTTCCGTCTAGAACACCCATTTCAGAAAAATCGAAGGTCAAAACCTCTCTCCAACCAAAAAAAAAAAAAAAAAGATAATTAATATAGCTATTTTTTTTGTGAGAAAAAATACAGAGAAACAAATAATAAAAAATTTGTAATTTTCAAAATTAATAGAAAACATTACCTTGTTTAGTATGGAGTTTTCAATAATTAATTTCTAAAATTTGGTGATAAAATTTATTTTCGTTTTAGAATGTAACCCAAACATGACCAAATATTACTTTTGTTGTTTCTTTTAATTGTTTTCAAAACTATAGGAGACGAAAAAATAAATTTGTCAGAAAAAAAAAAAGAGGCACCAATTTTTTTTCTTGTTGGCGCCAATTATTTTAGCTCATTGGGGACGAACATTTTTGTCACAAAATTTAAAGTTTTTTGCGACAAAAGGAATTCGTCACCAATAAATTCCAAACTTATTAGCCGATGTCGTTTCATTTTTTTATTTATTTTGTGACAAATATATTTTTTGTCTGGGAATGATAAGTTATGGAAGACGAAAATATTTCATCACCAATAAATCCTTCATGCTCGTTTTGTCTTTTTGTTAATCAAGCGACAAATATATTTTTGTCTCGGAAGGATATGTTTTAGGAGACGAAAATATTTCGTTACTAATAAATTCTCCATGTGTCGTGTTGCATTTTGATTGATTGTGCGACGAATATATTTTCGTCTCATAAGGTTAAGTTGAAGGAGACGAAAATATTTCATCACCAATAAATTCTTCATCTCCACACAACATTGTTTTTGTATTATTGTTGATTAGGCAACGAACATATGAGTTTGAGACGAAAATATTTTCTCCCTAATTATTTCTCTTTATTAAAATGTCATCAGAAACTAAGAGACGCTCTTACCTTAATCACTTACTTTCACACACACACAAATACTAAAGTCGTGACCCGAAAAGACACTCTCTACAAATCCTCATTTCTCTCTCGCACTTGAGTCTCCTCTCTCACAAGTATTGAAGCTGTGACTCGAGAAAACAATCTCTATAAACCATCTCTTCTATTTCGCACTGAAGTTTCTCTATTCTCTCTCACATTTAAGCCGTTTGTGCATGCAAACATTGTTATCCAAGAAGACATTTTGTGCAAAGCTACTATTCTTTCTCATAGTAAACCCCTCTCCACAAAAAGGAAAAAATAATAATAATTAAACAAGGAAACAAAATACAAGAAATCTAGGCTATTGTGACAAAATTTGGTGACTTAAAATTTATCCCAAAGATGACAAAATATTAATTTTGTCGTTTGTTTTAATTTTTCTCAAACGTATAGGAGACGAAAAAAAAATTCGTCTGCAAAATTCAGGCGCCAATTTCATTTGCATTGACGCGAATTATTTTAGCTCATTGGAGACGAACATTTTTGTCACAAAAAATATATATTTTTTGCGACGAATGTAATTCGTCACCAATAAATTCCCTACCTATTAAACAATGTCGTTGCATATTTCCATTTATTAGGCGACAAATATATTTTTGTCTAGGAATGATAAGTTATGGAAGACGAAAATATTTCATCACCAATAAACACTCCATCATGCAAACGATGTCGTTTCATCTTTCTATTAAATTGGAAAAATAAGTTGTGGGAGATGAAAATATTTCGTCACTAATAAATTCTGATTGATTGCGCGATGAATATATTTTTCGTCTCATAAGGTTATGTTGTGGAAGACAAAAATATTTCGTCACCAATAATAAATTCTTTGTTCTTGTATTTAAGGAGACAAAAATATTTTATCACTAATTATTTCTCTTTATTAAAATGCTATGGTTTTGTGTTTCAGAGCACTGAAACCGTCACCCCAAGAGACACACTTTGACCCTTATCACTCATTTTCATGTGCACGGACACTCAAGTCGTGACCCAAGAAGACACTTCCTAGAAAGCCTCATTTCTCTCTCATACTTGAGCCTACTCCTCTCTCACAAGTATTGAAGTCGTGAAGCAAGAAGACACTCTGTAAACCATTTCTTTTATTTTCGCACTAAAGCCCCTCCCATATGTCTCACACTTAAGCCCTTCATGCATGCCAGTATTGAAGCTATTATCCAAGAAGGCACCCTATGCAAAGCCGACTATTCTTTGTCATAGTGAAGGCGCCCCTTGCATAAGCACTTTTTCTCATTGTCTGAACCAATTCTACCCTTTCCGTCTTGAACACTCATTTTAGAAAAATCGCAGGTCAAAACCCCTCTCTCCACAAAAAAAAAAAAAAAAAAAAAAAAAAAAACTTTTTTTTTTTTTTTTGTGAGAAAAAAAACAAAGGAAAAATTAATAATAATTTTTTAATTTTCAAAATTAATAGAAAATATTACCTTGTTTAGTATGGGGTTTTCAATAATTAATTTTTAATTTTTAATCTATATTTTTTTAGTGAACATTTTTTAATATTATAATTTTATTTATTTTTTACTTTTTAAATCCCTTTAATTTAGATGAGGGCAAATTGCAGCAATTGTCCCGGTACTTTGGTCCTTGTGTCATATAAATGGTATGTGCCATATCTATATCTATCTATCTATCTATCTATCTATCTATATGTCTATATCTATCTATCTATCTATCCTATATATTAAGCAAAAGGAGGTTTTTAACCCCAAGTCATGTGGGAGCTCCAATCTCCCAATCTAAATTTCTTGATTTTTTTTATTTAAAAAAAAAAACTTTAGCATTTATTAACTTCTCTCAACCCCCAAGTCTTACCCTCATAATAACTCTTTAATGCATTAAGAACAAACATAAAAAATTCTTTGAAATCCAACACATGAATTCCTTGAAAAATCTCAACACATATGATTATTATCCCTCATAATAGCACTTTAATGCATTAAGAACAAGCATAAAAAAAATTTCTTGAAAAGTCCAACACATATGATTATTATCAAAATATTAAACTTTAATATAATATAATAATAATAAAAAAGACATTTAATTCCTTGAAAAGTCTAACACATATGATTATTATCAAAATATTAAACTTTAATATAATATAAAAAAGGAAAAAAAGAAGACATTTAAAAAAAAAAAAAAAAAGAAGACATTTAAAAATCGCAATTCACATATATAGATAATTGTAAACACAATCCGTTCATAGCACGGGTGATATGCTAGTCTATCTATCTATACTATATATTAAGCAAAAGGGGGTTTTAACCCCCAAGGCTTGTGAGAGCTCCAATATCCCAATCCTAATTTTCTAATTTTTTGATTTAAAAAAAAAAAAAAAACCTCAGTATTTATTAATTTCTCCCAATCCCCATGCCTTTTTGGGAGATTTGGTCAAAACCCCCTCATAATTAAACTTTAATGCATTAAAAACTAGAATAAACAAAATTCCTTGAAAATTTCAATACATCTATCTATGTATATTATATTATCTATATCTATATCTATCTATCTATATCTATACTATATATTAAGCAAAAAGGGGTTTTTAACCCCTAAGGCCCGTGGGAGTTTCAATATCCGAGTCTGAATTTTTTATATTTTTTATTAAAAAAAGAAAAACTTAACATTTATTGATTTGGTCAAAATCCCCTGATCAACATTTATTAACTTTTTTCAATCCACATATTTTTTCACATGCCTGCATTTATTGATACAATCCCCTAATCAGCATTTGAAATCCACTCATACAAATAATTATAGATACAATCCGTGTATAGTTACTGCAGTACCCTTTTTAACTTCTCTCATACACTATGCTTAGTGATAAGATTGTTAAATTATTTTTATAAAAAATCTTAAAAAACATAATTTATATATTAAAAAAAATCTAATACAAATATAAATATTTATAATTATTCCATGTTAAGCAAAATGGGGTTTTTAACCCCCAAGGCCTGTGGGAGATTCAATATTCCAATCTGAATTTTCTAAATTTTTTATTTTTTATTTAAAAAAAAAAACTCAGCATTTATTGATTTGGTCAAAATTCCCTGATCAGCATTTATTAACTTTTTTCAATCCACATGTCTTTCCACATGCCTGCATTTATTGATTTGGTCAAAATCTCCTTATCAGCATTTAAAATCCCTTCATACAAATAATTATAGATACAATTCGTGTATAGTTACTGCAATACCCTTTTCAACTTCTCACGTATATTATGGTTAGTGATCAAATTGTTAAATTATTTTTTATAAAAAATATTAAAAAACATAATTTATATATTAAAAAAAATCTAAAACAAATATAAATATCTATAATTATCTCGTGCATAGCACGGGTGATGGGCTAGTCTATACTGTATATTAAGCAAAAGGGGGTTTTAACCCCCAAGGCTTGTGAGAGCTCCAATATCTCAATCCTAATTTTCTAATTTTTTGATTTAAAAAAAAAAAAAAACCTCAGCATTTATTAATTTCTCTCAATTCCCATACCTTTTGGGAGATTTGGTCAAAACCCCCTCATAATTAAACTTTAATGCATTAAAAACTAGCATAAACAAAATTCCTTGAAAATTTCAACACATCTATCTATCTATCTATATTATATTATCTATATCTATATCTATATCTATATCTATATCTATCTATCTATCTATATCTATACTATATATTAAGCAAAAAAGGGTTTTTAACCCCCAAGGCCCAAGGCTTGTGGAAGCTCCAATATGCCAATCCTAATTTTCTAATTTTTTGTTTTTTGAAAAAAAAATCTAACCTCAGCATTTATTAACTTTTCTCAACCCATAAGACTTTTTGACTTCTCTCATAATTACTGCAGTACCTTTTCCAAAACAAATAATATGTATATTAAAAAAAATTTAAAACAAATATCTATATCTATATCTATATCTATATCTATCTTTTTATTTATATCTATTTCTAACCCACAAGTTTTGTGGGAGTTCCAATATCCCAATCTAAATTTCTTGATTTTTTGATTTAAAAAAATAAACCTTAGCATCTATTAATTTCTCACAACTCCCAAGCCTTACCCTTATAATAACACTTTAATGCATTAAGAATAAGTATTTTTTTTTTTTTATGTATATCTATCAATATTTTAAATCACTTAATGGGACAAATTAATCAATTTTCCAAAATTATTGATTTTTAATTTACAAAATAGATTAAAAAAAACTATTGACTGATTTATTTATTTTTAATTTACAAAATAAATTAAAAAAACTATTGACTGATTTATTTATTTAATAACCAAAATATTTCATAATCTCTCCCTCCTAATCTCTCTCCCAAATTTTCAAAAAAAAATATTAAAACTTGCATTCCTTTTCTCTTCTCCAAAAAATCAGATAATATTTTTTATTAAAGTTCCTGATCAGCATTTAAAATCCCCTCATACAAATAATTATAGATACAATTCGTGTATAGTTACTGCAGTACCCTTTTCAACTTCTCATGTATATTATGGTTAGTGATCAAATTGTTAAATTATTTTTATAAAAATTATTAAAAAACATAATTTATATATTAAAAAAAAATCTAAAACAAATATAAATATCTATAATTATCTCGTGCATAGCACGGGTGATGGGCTAGTATTATATAAGAAAAATGAAGTTTTTAACTTACAAGCTTTGTGGGAGCTCCAATATCCAAATCTTAATTTTTTAAAATTTTGATTTAAAAAAAAAAAGAGCTCAGCATTTATTGACTTCTCCCAAGCCACTTTTTGACTTCTCTCATACCTACTCCTACACCCTTTTTCAACTTCTCCTATACACTATGGCTAGTGATGGGATTGTTAAATTATTTTTATAAAAAAAATTAAAAAATAATTTGTATATTAAAAAAAATATCTAAAACAAATATAAATTCTTATTAAATCTATATATATCTATACTATATATTAAACAAAAGGAGGTTTCTAACCCCCAAGGCCTGTGGGAGCTCCAATATGCCACTTATAGGAGATTTTACTCATTTTTATAATAGGTTAGAAATCTTAATTATTTATTGTAATTATTTTATTTTTTATAAGAATTATCTATGACTTATCTATTTTTTGCAGGATCAATTTGATTTACAAGGAGACCCTGTTGATATAGAGAAGGCAATGAACACAAAATTTGGTCGGAGATTGAGTAACCATACCTATAGGCTGCACAAACAATTCATGGAGCTGAAGGAGGCTAAAGGGGAGGAGTACGCAAGAAACCACCCACCGAAGAATGTCGATCCTACCAAGTGGATAGATCTTATTGATAAAAAGTGGAACACTAAAGAATTTCTGGTAACATTTTCATCCTTTTTATTATATTAGCGAAGAAAGAATTTGATTAGAATAGGGAGAGATTCTAAAACAACTAAAAAGAACACAATCAATTTGCTGTGAAATTCCATATGTATTCTTTTCCCTTTATCTTCTAGGCATGTAAGTGGAACATAATAAAAACCAAATAAGTGGAAAAATGAGAAAGGGAAACTATTAAACATGGATTGGAAGGCTCGCATAATAGGAGATTAATTTATGGTTCCTTAAAGTACATCTTTCACATCATAGAATAAAGAACTAAGATTTCAGTTTCTATGATTGTATTAATTTTCTGGTTGTTCTTGGGTTTGGTCTGAAGTTTCATGATAATGGTAAGCAACTAGCTAAGTAACTAATATAGGGTATTGAGACAGAACTTTAGATTTGATAGAGTTGCGGAAGAAAGAAAGGGTTATGAGTTTGGTATCAGTAATTGTTCCATATCTTGTGAAATGTAAATGGATTTTTTCACAATCTATCTTGCCCATGCTTATATACCCCCTATTTGTGAACGGTGTAAATTACTCGTTTTTCTTTTTTCACCCAGAAAAACCATCTTATGATGAAATCTCAATAAGTCCTCTAATCTATTTTTCACAGAATTGAATGAAACTAGTGAATAATTTGAAATATCTTTTAAGTTGAAATGATATATAGGAAAATGATAGAGAGGAACAATTCAATTTCTTTATTATCAACCATTAAATTTGTTTTACTAGTGATACATTTCATTGTTATATTGGTTCATTATTCCTTACAGGAACAATCAAAAGGCAACATATTTGTCTTACTAATGATACATTTCATTGTTATATTGGTCATTCTTCCTTATAGGAACAATCAAAGGCCAACATCGCGAACAGAGAAATGATGTATACAAAACATAGGTGTGGTTCTAGGTCAATCCCTGTTAGAGTAGAAAAACTGGTACGTATCCTTGCACTTTCAGAATTATATTAGATTCTTATCTTTATTTATTGAATATTTGGTCTATCGAATTAGGCACGAGAAAAGAAGATGCTACCTGATCTAGCAGAGTTGTACAAGGAAACTCACTATAATGAGAAAACACATGAGTGGATCTCATCTCAAGCTCAGTGTAATTATGTGAGTATATATTGCAATTTTTATTAACAAAATTTTAGAATACTATTTGTTGTAATCTTATTTAATTTTCTAATAATTATTTAATTTTTTTTATATTTGATAGGAAAATATGATACAGACACAGGCTGATCACCTCTCACAGTCGGGATCAACCCCTTTGACTGCAGAAGAGCTATCAATCAAAGTCCTAAAGCCAAGGTCTGGCTATGTGAAGGGACTTGGCATGAGACCTTCATCCTCTATTAGGAGAGCCACTACCATATATGCTGAAACAAATGATTACGTGAAGCGCCTTGAGATGCAAATAGAGACACAAAAGGAACAAATACAAATGCAGAACAATAAAATAGAAGATCTTGAAGAGGGTAAAAAGAAGCAAGGGGAGATAATGGCTGATGTTGTCAACTTTTTGAGGACCAAAGGATTCACTGGACACTTTGGAAGTGGAGGGAACTCATCCACAAGTGGACATACTTCTTGGTAAAGTATATTAACTTTAATATAACAAATTTTATAAAAGAATACATGTTTGAAGAATTAGGAAGTAATGGAAACATGCATATGACATCCAATTTGTACAGGTGCACATGATGTATAAATTGTGAATTAGTCTAAAAAATATATATTTTTCTCTATACTTAAAGCTTGAAAAAAGGCTGTCGAAATGCTAAATTATCACACAATTACAGATTTGTACAAGAACCAATAGAAACACCTTAGGAGGGACCAATATAAGTTGTATGAACTTACGGCACATTAATGGGATGCACCATTTGTGAATTAGCCTTAAAATTAATTTTTTGTTCTCATAATCTAAAAAAAAGTCTGTTACAGGGATAAATTGTATAATTGATCTAATTGTAAATTGATGAGTTACTAATGTTTTTAATCTTTTGTATAATTGATTTATTACTAAAACTTTTAATTTATTTTTTTGCAGATTGGATTGGGGTGGCATTTTTGACGTGCAACAATGATGTAATTTGTTTGAATGTTCATTTTTGTTTGATAAGGATACACATACAGTTACACTAGTTATTGTTGGATTTTTGGTGGAATTGAACAAGTTATAACTTTTGGATATTTTGTGGATATTTCACTATTTTATTATATCAGGATGAAATTATTTGTAATGATGAATGTATATTTTCATTTTGTTAATTCGTAAATGTGTTGATAACAGGTTAGGTTAAGTTGTGATGGAATTGTTATATTCAACAGGTTTCAACATGAACAGGGTCATATTTGTTGAACTAAAATTTAGATTTTGATAAAATAGGTATATAATGTGGAAAAAAATATTATGAAATTATTGACAAAATTTTTCATCCCTAAAAAAGGTTTTTTTGTCTCTTGTTTGGCTTAGATGGATGATTAATTTTGTCATAAATTCTTTATTTCGTCGCTAAATGAATTTGTCATGACAAAAAATATTGTCACATTTTGTCACTATTACCCTCAATGTGTGACGAATTTTTTTTGACATTATTTCATCATTTTTAATGATGAATTTGTTTTTATCTCTATTGGTAGCTTCTTTGACAAAAAATTTTCGTCTTCGTTTATATTAAACATGACAAAATTATTTTGTCTCCATTTCTTATATTTATGACAAAATACTTTTGTCTCTAATTTCTCCTTTAATGACAAAATATTTTGTCACTAATTACTTATAAGTATGTTCCCAACAGAGTGTATTGGAGACAAAAAAATTCGTCACAAATTTATCATTTTTAATGATGAATTTGTTTTTGTCTCTATTGGTAGCTTCTTTGACAAATTTTTTTTGTCTTCGTTTATATTAAACGTGACAAAATTATTTCGTCTCTATTTCTTATATTTATGACAAAATACTTTTGTCTCTAATTTCTTCTTTAATGACAAAATATTTTGTCGCTAATTACTTGCAAGTATGTTCCCAACAGAGTGTATTGGAGACAAAAAAATTCGTCACAAATTTATCATTTTTAATGATGAATTTGTTTTTGTCTCTATTGGTAGCTTCTTTGACAAAAAATTTTCGTCTTCGTTTTTATTAAACGTGACAAAATTATTTCGTCTCTATTTCTTATATTTATGACGAAATACTTTTGTCTCTAATTTTTTCTTTAAAGACAAAATATTTTGTCGCTAATTACTTACAAGTATGTTCCCAACAAAGTGTATTGGAGACAAAAAAATTCGTCACAAATTTATCATTTTCAATGACGAATTTTTTTTTTCGTCTCTAAGACCCTTTAGCGACGACCCTTTGGAGACAAAACGGGCGACGAAAAATTTTCGTCGTAATTAGTTTGGGTGACGAAATATATACATTTTGAGACAAATTTGTTTCGTCTTTAAATCCCAAATTTGTTGTAGTGTAAAATCCAACCACCAACACCTTCCAGGTGACTGTGTCCATATATTGATTCAAACCGTCTTCGTCTCCTCCGCGTCCGAGGGTCCGATCGTCATCAACGAGGACTGGCTTACAACGTGCCGCGGCATCATCCAAACAAGGGGCAACTTTCCGTTGCCATCCAATGCCATAAGTTGCCCTGAGTTGCCGTCCAGACCAGGGGCAACTTTCCGTTGCCTTATCCCCCTTTAAGCAAGGGGCAATTTCCCATTGTCTCCAATCCGAGGTTGCGCATCTCGAGGGTAAGTTCCATGCTCGTCGAGCATCGATTGTTTGTAGAAAAATAGTTTTTGAAAATTTTTACTGAAGTTGACTATTTTCTCGAAAACTATTTCATTTTCCAAAACCGGACCATCTTCTTGGACCCAAAAAGGATAATTTTCAGTGCTCACAGCCTGATTTGCATGATTTTGAATCAAAAATCGAACAAGTATGTTAATCCAACTCTCATTTTGGTCAAAACTATTTTAGAACGAAGAAAACGAAAAAATGGTCAAAGTGACGAACTAGGGGCACAATTGGGTCAGGTCTTCTGTCTTTCCCCCATCAACATACTCGCCAGAAAGGCACCCTATCTACCAGAAGAAGTGGCTGCAAGCTAGCTGTATCGGGCATGAGCCCACAACCTCTCGTTTACCCATCAACCGCTCTGGGAAGGGATTGAAAATGAGAGATTAAAGAATAGAGAGGAGTAAGTTGAGAGAAAAGTAAGAAGAGGGTTTTGAGAGAAAAACCGAGCCTGAGGGCCGAGTGATGTGAGTATCACAAATCAGAAAGGGTGGGAAATAATACCCGGAGGAATTGGATCCTCAAGATTTGAGGTCTTTTTGTAAACATGTCCGTGTGTCGTGTCCTTTGATTTATCGGTCTCGATTTTGGGCTTTGAGTCTTTTCCGAGTGTGTCTCGTTGTGTTCAGGCCGTGTGCCTTTTGTTTCTTTGTTTGAGTCCCTCCGCTGTGTTCTGTGGTAGGCTCGATACCCCGGTTGAAAACCCTTCTTTATTTCAAAAAAATCGTTTGTGCTCAGAATGCTGTGTCATTCTCTACATTCGTGCGAAGCAAGAGAAGGAAAAGGAAAATTTGGGACATCCGAGTGTGTTTCAACTGCAACCGTGTCAGCTTTTGTGGTCCGTCTTGTCAGATTGGGGCTGTTTGTTCAGGGTTTGCTGTGTGCGGAATGAACTGAGTGCTGTGTTATGGGCTGTATGCAGATCAATCCCCAGTAGAGTATGGGCTGTATTATTCAGCTTGAGTAGTGGTTTGTATGAGTTGTTTGCTGTTAGTTGGTTGGTTATCCGATTATCATAGTGCAAGTGCTCAAATTACAAGCATTCACTTTTCAAGACAACAGATTAAGATCATTTACATTTAAGGTGTAATATGATGCAATACAGTGCAAGGTATGAAGTGTGCAGATACAACACTCTTTTTCGGACAAAAAGTTTGTTTCATTTCATAATCTTTTCAAGTACATAAGTTTTGGAAACAAAATCTGCCTGCGGCAGTACAAAGTACCCTAACTACTAACAAAAGGGGGAAAATGCAAAAAGAAAAAAAAAACATAGCAAAAATCTATATCAAATGTCAAAATGGCCCCGAGGCTATCAATCTGTCCTAGTCCTCTTCCTGGACGAAGGTCCAGGAGCATCATCACCAGGAGCATCACCAGGGGCATCGCCGTCTAAGCTCGAGTCCGAGCCATCACCGGTCTCCTCCGCCTCTGTCTCTGCCTCAGACTTGTCATCTGGAACTGGAGCCCGTGAGCTGCTCCCGACATGAGTGCGCCCCCCTCTGGTGCGGGGATATACTCTGCCATCCCGGGTAGAAATGGGAGGTCCAGCCGGAGCGCCACCCACCGGAGGAATCTGGAAGGGAGGCTGAAAAAGCATGAAAGGCGAATGCATCAGAATACTGTGAGCAGTTTATCAGTACAAAATGCAATGTATGAGTACAATCTGTGAGTGCCGTGAGCAGTTTATCCGTGCAGAATGCAGTGTATGAGTACAGTGTGTGGGTGCTGTGAGCAGTTTATCAGTACAGAGTACAGTGTATGAATACAATGTATGTATGCTGTGAGCAGTAAATCAGTGCAGGGTGCAGTGTGTAAGTATCGTGTATCAGATGCTGTGAGCAGTTTATCGGATGTTGTGTTGTGCATCAGATTATGTAAAGCAATTTGTGTATGGTTTGAGGCTGTGGTCAGAAAGAACATACCGGAATGCTCTAAAGGGCCAGGAGGTCGAAGGTCCGCTGGAGCATCCCCATCATGGAGGCATTCATCTCCAATGACTGCCGGGTGTACTCGGAAGACGCCTGTGAAAGTATCAGATACATCAGTATTCTGTGGAATATAAAATAAACTGAAATGAAATAACTGTACAAGAACGCAGTAATACATACCGGGGGCAAGTTGGGGACACCGACAAACTCATGATCAGCCGGCGGAGGAGCGAAGGAGATCTGATAGGTCGCCCCACCCTGCCCTCTGAAAGTTAGTGAAGCAGGCAGAGCAGGCCAACCGGTCCCTCGCCCTCGCTGGACTCCACCCCTGCCACGGACTCGAGCTCTCATCGACGCTCCCACTCCAGCCGCTGGCGCCGCTGGTCGCTCTCTCTCCGCTCGGCGGCCGCCGCTCAGAGGTCGCATGATGAAGGTCCGGACGTACTCCGAGTAATCGCCCTCGCCTCTGAAATCGCCTGCCTCCCAGCCAATAGTGTAGTCCGCCATCTGCTCGGCGGTGAATCTCTCGGTATCCCTCATATGCTCAGGAGGGTGCACCGGGACTATCTGCTCCGGTAAACCCAGGGTCTAGCGTAGGAAACGCTTGCCCAGGTACCAAGCCCGACAGACCGGGCCCTCCAGCAGAATCTGGAAACGCGAGGTCTCACCGGCACCGGCAAACCGATCCCGCACCACGGCTGGCAAAGGAGCCCAAGGCTGCCAGGTGATCTGAAAATGCAATACAGTTTGTTATCTACTGTTATTGAAATATGCAGTGGAAAGGTGAAGCTTAAATGAACTACAAGTAAAACATACCTCTGCGGGGGTGATGGTGTCGAAGAAGCAGCGGAAGAAGCTAAATGTCTCTCGCGGCCTCCGGGTGCATCTCCCGTCGAAGCGACGCGAAAAAGGGACGACCAGAGGAGTCTCCGTCTCCGGTACGGGAGCAAGCCTAGGAAAGTAGGCATACACCCACAACTGCAAGATAAATACCAGTGCATTTTATCAGATAAAGCAGAATATAGAGTAAAAGCAGAAATAGCAGAGCCATGTGTTGTGCAGTGTATTGTGCAGAGTGTACAGTGTGAGCAGTGTACAGTCAGTGTGAAGTAGAGTATGTGTGCGCCGTGTGTACAGTATACAACAAGTATAAAGCAGACTACAGTGTGTGCAGTGTACAGAGTACAGAAAATATAGAACAGAAATGAAAGGCAGAAAAAGAAATGTACCTCCCAAACACGCTAGTAGCCCCCGAGCAACTGTCCGCTACCGCGGGAAGCTGAGCTCATATATCCGTAGAGAGTGGCTAGAGCGGCGCCACCCCAGTCGTAATGCAAGATGTCTCTGACGTCCACCAGTGCGCTGAACAGGCAGAGAGGCACGGTGTTCGCCCGGTCGGCGAAAATGGTCGTCCCAAACAAGAACATGAGGAAGCCGCGTGCGTATCTCTCCACGGCCTCCTGAGTCATCGGGGCTACATCGGCAAGGAAGGGCTGGACCTTGAACTGCACCTCAAACCAGGTGTATCGGACGAAGCCGGGACGCGCAAGAGGCGGTGCCGCGCCAAGCAAGTAGACCTGAGCCGCGGTCCACTCGTCCATATCAATGTCAAAGGGGATCAGATCACCCCCTACCCCGATGCCTGTGAGCATCGAGAAATCGTAAGGGGTCATCGTCATGTCCCCTGCCGCGGAGAAATGGAATGAATCGGTGGTGTCCCACCACCTCTCCACCAGAGCGGCGAGAAGAGGTCTACATGTGGTGAGCCTGGAGAGTCCTCTACAGAACGCGCCAAAGCCGGCCTGGTCCACAATATGGCGAACTGCGTCGGGAAGCTCGGCGTACCACACATGAGCGACAGTGTTCCCATACCCGCGGATGGTATGGGAATCTCCCTGTTTTCAAACAAGTAGTTGCGAAGCAATATAAAATGTACAGTTTTGAGGAAACAGTCGTTCAGTGCAAATGTGGCATGCGTGCATATTTTCAGATTCAAACAGATACCGGGTGCCGGTGTGCTTGTAGTGAACTACAATGTGTGATGCGTCAGCGTGTTTGCGTGAATCAGTGCAAATTTGGCATGCGTGCATACTTTTAGATTCAAACAGATATCGGGTGCCGGTGTGCTTACAGTGAACTACAACGTGTGATGCGTCAGCGTGTTTGAGTGGTTCAGTGCAAATGTGGCATGCGTGCATATTTTCAGATTCAAACAGGTATCGGGTGCCGGTGTTTGCAGTGGAATACGGTGTGTGCCGTGTGTTGAGTAGTTCAAGGCTAGTGCAGTGTGTGTGCACGTGTGAGTCTTAAACAGATAATCAGTTGCAAGTGCATTTGCAATCAACTACAATATACAGTGTATCAGTGTATCGGAACTAAGCAGTTAAAGAACAGAATCAGCTATGGCAGTTGACAGTTTAAAGCGTTCTACATTGCAAAAAATAAAACAGAGAAAGAAAGTTACCTCGGAAGCGCCGAAGGACAGTTGAGAGGCAGGCTCACATAGCAGGAGCTCGGGATCCAACGCCATGTCGAAACTCCTGAACTGGCGCAGTCCGTCGGGTGGCAGAACATGAATCGCCGGCCGGTAGGTCGCCGGGTCGAACGGGCGCTCGCTCAAAGGTAGGAGCTCAACCCCGGGATCCATCTCGTGATCTGAGGGAGTCCCACTGCGCGGAATGTCGTCGGCCATGTCAAGAGTGATGAGAAAATGGTCGGAGAATGAAAATCGGGTCGGAATACGAAGAGTCAACCGAAAAGTCAACTCCCGGGAGGGTGGAAAATGGCCGGAAAGGTCGGGATGTGAAAAGGCACGGAAATGGAGAGGAAAGTGAGGGGAACAAACCCCAAAAAGGTGGAAATGGTAAAAGAGGCACCGAAACAAAGATTTGTTCGGTTGAAAATGTCCGAAACGCGAAGGAAATCGTGAATCCGACGACGAAACGGGCTTAGAACACGAAGAAAACAAGGAAATGAGGAAGAAAAAAGACTCTAGAGAGAGAGAGGGGTCGTTTTCGGCGAAGGATAATGAAAAGAATAGGGTTTAGAAACCCTATTTTAAAACACCCATGGTGAAATGTCGAATCTGCCCCAACTCAGGAACTTTTTGCCGGTCGGCAACATTTTGTGCCGGCCGGCAGAATATTGTGCCGATTAAACTATTTTGCAGCCGGTGGACAGCCGGTGGCTTCCCCTCCCGGCCGGTGGTGTTCCCACAACCTTGTTTAGGCCATATGAGTAGTTTTTGGTCTTCATAGCTCAAGAAAGTGCAAGAAAGTGTATCTCCGACGCTCAACCGGCCTCCGTTTTGACCTCGGACCGCGTCTTCTGTGCGTAGCACTCCAACTCATACAATGTTGTATCCTTTGGTATCCTTTTTGCCTTTTACAAGATTCAAAAGTTGCCCCGTGTGCGTTGCACGCGTTCATCGCACTATTTCGGTGCATTACATCACGCTATCATGCGCCTCACAGTTGCATTGTTATGCACATACTACATGCGTTGTAACACGCACCCCTTGCATTGTCATGCACATCTCTCATGCATTGTCATTGCATTTTTATTACGAGCATTGTCATGCATTTCAAAAGACGTGCGTTGTCACGCACTTTAGTTCATTCGCATTGTCATGCATCTTTCGATCTACATTTCAGTTCAGGTCTTGTGGCATGCGTGCCTCAATTTCCATGAGGCATGCGTGTCTCATTTGCATTGTTTTGCATTCCATGAGGCATGCGTGTCTCACTTACATCTCACATTCTGTGAGGCATGCGTGCCTCACTTACATCTCACATTCTGTGAGGCATGCGTGCCTTACTTACATCTCACATTCCGTGAGGCATGCGTGTCTCACTTACATCTCACATTCCGTGAGGCATGCGTGTCTCACTTACATTTTACATTCCGTGTGGCATGCGTGTCACACCTGTATCATTTTCCAATCTTATGAGGCATGTATGTCTCATTTGTTTCATTTGCATCGGCACGTGTGCCTCATTTGCATCGGCACGTGTGCCTCATTTGCATCGGCACGTGTGCCTCATTTTCATCGGCACGTGTGCCTCATTTGCATCGGCATGCGTGCCTCATTTGCATGGGCACGTGTGCCTCATTTTCATCGGCACGTGTGCCTCATTCTCATCGGCATGTGTGCCTCATTTGCATTGGCATGTGTGCCTCATTCTCATTGGCACGTGTGCCTCATTTGCATTGGCACGTGTGCCTCATTTGTATTGGCACGTGTGCCTCATTTTCATCGGTATGTGTGCCTCACTTTCATCGGCATGCATGTCTCATTTGCATTGGCATGTGTGCCCCATCTTCATCGGCATGCGTGTCTCATTTCCATTGGCAGGTGTGCCCCATCTTCTTCATCGGCATGTGTGCCTCATTTCTATTGGCATGCGTGTCACATTTTCGTTGGCATGCGTGTCGTCATTTGCATTAGCATGCGTGCCTCATTTGCATTGTCATGCATGTTGCTAACGACATTGTACCTGTTAAGTTTGTTTTCTTTTCAGGCACGATATTGTATGTACGGTTCATTTGAGGCCGGTGCAACCGGACAAGCCGCACAGGTATTGTATCCTCCGCGTGAGACGTACAGAGAATTACATAATTCTCTTACATCCTTTCTGCATTGTAGTGTAGTCTGGTGTATGCTAGCTTAAAACTGTTGCATGTGTGCTTCGTTACAGCTTTCTTTGCATGATCATAAGTTATGCTCGGCTTCTTGCATTTTCAGTTGCATTTTGCCCCTGCCTTCGGGCGCATACCTTGTTTGCCTTGCATGTTTGTCCAAGTCTTCGGCCTTGTCAAAAATGGGTCATCTCTGGGCTTTGACATTCACTCCCGTCATTGTTATGACTTTCGAGTTCTGTCAAAGAGGGGCAACTGTAGACACCCCATTTTTGACCGTCCTCAAGACTTGGATGTCACCGTTTGAACACTCGGTGATTATCCATGTTTGTGTTCGTTTGGAGTTCCCGGAGGTCTCGGCTACGCGCCCTGCCTCAGGATCTCCGAACTCGACCGTTTTGTGTCTGGTTTTGCACCAAACACTTGTGTTTTGCCTTGGAGGGGCAGGGAATGCCTTGTGAGGCATCCCCACACACCACCGGCAGTGGCTAGAGGCCATCGGCTGGTTTTTGTTGCCACCGGCAATGTATGTGGCCGATCGGCACTCTTTGTTGCCGGTCGGCAGTCATTTTTGTCAAAATGACATTTTTGGCCAGCCGACTACTGTTCATCTGCTTTTGCAGATATTTTAGGACAGCTGTGTGGCATTTGGTTCCCCTCCATACACGTGTATGGAGGGATGCTCTCCTTGTAAGCTTGTTGTATAAGCTTTACAAGTTGGTTGCATATAAGAGAAAGGTCTCTTCTCTTGGGAAAAAGGTTAGAGAATTTTGGAGAGAAAAACACAGAGAGAAGCTCTGGTTTTAGGGTTAGGGTTGATACATATCTCCTATATCTCTTTTTCTCTCTTTATGTTCTAGGTGCTTTAGTTCATATTATTGCACACAAACACCTAGTGCTTCACCTTCCTTTGGCTACTGAGGTTCTAAGGGCTTTTCCTTGCTATTTTTGATTGGATTGAAGCTTAAGGGGGCAACAAGATCACCATTGTTGAAGAAAAGCTCCAAGGGTAAGAAACTAGTCCTTTTTACCCCATTTTTGCATCCTATTTCTACCTATCTTAGAGCTGTTTTTGTGTTTAGTGTATAACATAAAAAAAGTTCTGTTTTTAGGCCCTCTTGATTGTTTGTTAAGAGTGTTTTCTGGTTTGGGTGTGTTTGACCACCCTTAGGCCTTGAAAGGCCCCTTTTTTGTGCTTTTTGTGCAAGTTTCGAGACTTTGGTGTTTGGGCCTCTTCACCACTGAAATCTTGAGGGATTTCAGTGGTGGAGATGGTGCCTTGAAGTCTCAAAAAGGGGAGGGCCACCCCCTCTCCTTGTTGTCCTTGAAAGGGCCCCTTTTTGGCCTCTTGAGGGAGCATCATGTTAGAGTGTGTATCGATCATGTCTAGGCTGTTTTACATGCTTATTATGCCATGATATAACCTTGTCGTGTGTTGGTTTTGGTACACCATGCATGCCTTGCATACCTACCTTGTAATGCCTTGTTGTTACCTTAATATGCCTTAGGTTGTAAACCATCATTCTAACATGCTTTAGGCTTGGTTTCATGAAGCTTTCATGTTTATTTTGCTATGTTTGAGGTCTGTCCCTAGCCATTTTGGTCGGCCATGACATGCATTATATAGCTTCTTTGCATTTTTGGGCTTGTTGGCCTTAAGTATGTAAGTGTATAGCATGCCTTGCTTGCTTTGATTTGGTGGTTTAGCACCATTTGTCATGCCATTTCAGTCCTTAAGACATGCTTGTATGCTTGCCTTGGTCGTCTCTTTGTTGCTTTAAAAGCTTGTGTTGTATGCTCCATGTTTTAGCCATTATGCATGCTATTGAATTTGAGCCACTTAGATGCCATCTAAGAGTCCCCTTTGCATGTTCAAGGACTGCCTTGAACTTGTTTTAAGCCTTCTTGGCCTTATGAGGCTTGGTTGGCTTAGCCATGGTTTAGGCCTCCTTGACTTGCTTCAAGTACTTGGACCATTGCTTGCATGCTTATGCTTGTCTCATTTGAGTTGGTTTGGCACCACATTTTGACATGATTTTCAGAGTTAATATCGCATGCTAATTATCCATCATAGCCTCTTTTAAGTGTGCTTGAAAGTTGCTAGTTTAATGCTTAAGCTTTAGACCACAATATGCGTACATGTACATGTGTGTTTAGCCTTCATTTTTGGGCATTTTGGCCACTGTTTTAGGCCTATTTAGAGCCGCCTAAATCATGTTTAAGTCCACCTTTTCATTAGTTTGCAGTGCCTCATGTTTGCTTGTATGCTTGCATAAGTGCCTTGCCATGCCATGTTGCATCCTTAGCTTGCATGCCTAGGTTGCATTGCATCTTGCATGCATGCCTTGTTCCTTGATTTGGTGATAGGAATTGGGCCTTGTTTTGTTTGATGGGTTTGCATTTCATTTGACATGAAAGTGCACACTTGATTCTTTAGGCCATCATGCATGGAAATGCGCGATTGGTGGCCCGAGAATCGAGGCACATACCCCTTTGAGTCGCAAACATGATAGGGGGCATGTTTGGTGCATACATTGTTTGAATTGTATTGCCATGCAAGTTTTGCCCTCTGCTGCTGTGAGTTGCAGGTTCTGCAGGCATTGTTTGCCGACCGGCAACATTTTCTGCCGGCCGGCAGTAAGTCATGAGCCGATGGATTCATTTTGTGCCGATGGCCACATCCTATTGCCGATGGTAATTCTACTCAGTCGGTGGTATCCCTCAGTGTCCTGAGAGGCGTTCCTGAGACTTTGGCAGTTTTCAGAGGAGCAAAGCAGGGAAAACAGAGGCAGACTATGCATGGCAGTGCGATTCCGAGCAAGTCCCGAGCATGCGCTGCATCCGACCCGCTTCCCGAGGGCTTTACTGTTTTAATTAGATTAATTAATTTGTTTAGTTAATTTAATTGATCTGTAATATTTAATTAGCTTGCGTAGTTAATTAATTTGTATATTCTTTTGGTCCCTTCGGGCGAGGGCGAATCTGTAATAAGTGTGGGTGAGTGGTGTGCATGTCTTCCAACCCCCACTTCTTTCTTCCCTTTTACTTACCTGCTTTGATGGTTAGTATTAGGGCACGTTTAAATTAGCATACCTCATGCAATGCATGCGTGCATCCATTCATTTGTCTTACATGCACCGGGCTCGGCGCATCATTCTAACTGCATTGTATTTCAATTTCCAAATTGAATACGTGTTAGTTGTAGCATTTCACATGCCATGTTTAGGATAGCCGAGCCTATCCTAATCACATTTTGCTTGTGTTGCATTAGCCACTTAACATGAACTAGGACATGCATGTTTGCTAACTAGTTTATTGTTTTTGGCACGGAGTACGATGTAAGTATTTTCGCTTTAGCATATCACATGCGTGTGAATGTTGCCATGACAGTATGCTTACCATGTGGCTAAGTGCTTATATGAGTTAAACTGCCTGAATGCCTATGGGTGAAGGTTGGATTGTTTGAGTTGGAAAGACTCGTTGAAATCCGTGTTTTAGCCTACTTGCGAGTAGCAAATTCCGAAGCGCTTTTCAAAACAAACGGATATGCAATGCTTGTTTCCAAATTAGGCAATCTAGTCTATACTTGTTTGCTGTGCGCATAACATTGTAATTCTAGGCTAACAACCGGAATAAGAACACATAACGTTTTCAAAATCGGATATCATGGTTAGTAGAGGCCGGTCTTCGGACCAGGCGAAAGGGGGTGCTCATAGCTGACCTTCCCCGATCGTACCCAAGCTCCCGAGCCAAGACAACTTTGGTGATGACGGACACGTGGCCTTCGGTACCGAGTCAGGGTTTCCTAAATTTCCCATTTTAAAAAATATTTAGGTGGCGACTCTGTATCTGGCAAAGCAGTCCATGTTTGGCACTTCTTTTCAAATCTGTTTTTTTCTCAAAACGATTTGACAGAGTTGGACTCTTTGGTTCAGATTAAGGACCGCAACAAACAAAAAAAGGGGAGTCCGAACTGTAGCCGAGGTCCCTCGCGGGCTTGTTACAATAGGGGATGGACCTCTAAACCGAATTTTGTTTGGGAGGAGATAGGGGATGGACTCCATTAGCATCACTTTTATGTGTGCTTATTAATATTGAAGTGTTTTTACATGTTATTGATACAGCACTAAAATGTGTATCAAACGGGAAGTATGAAGTGTTTTGATATGAGCCTGAGTCTCATTTGTTTGGTTGATATTGGAAGTAATGTGAATATGATATATATAGTTCACTGTTGTAAGTTTGGCCAGGTTCTGAGCCATATTGATAATAATGGAAAGTGAAACGTGTCATAGACATTAGTGTCATGAGACTGTATAATGATATAATTGATTATCTTGGTTAACGATCTATTGAATGCTATTGCTTTATTCAATGCTTATATTTGGTTTAGTACATTTCTACTGGGCTGTGGCTCACCCTATATGGGAACATCATTTTCAGGTCTAGGTGATAAGCTACCCCCAAGGACTTAGCTTGGAAGGATTTGGATTTTGAAGACTATCTTTAGTTATTTGTTTTTATTTGATAGTACATGTAAACATTCAAGCCTAGGGCTTTATTTGTATTTGAGTTAGAACTCATATTTTTGTGTCCAAGTGTTGGCTTGGAAAGATGTAAGCCCGTAGGGCATTTAATTTGATGTTACATGTAATGTTTTTATTTAGTAATACTCTGATGAATGAGATAATGAATTGTTTTCTTTTAATATTGCATGTCAATGATATATATGTAATGGGTTCATTTTGAGGGCGTTATAACTTGGTATCAGAGCGTACCGGGTTTGAATACTTTGGGTACGTGGGAAGTGATTGGTATCACAATGGGTTCGTCTCGTTTGATAGAGACTTAGTGTACTGTTATATGCTTATATGAGAACATGTTTATGTGATTATGTGGGTACGGAACGTAGTTTCTAGGATGTTAATTGGACCCTTGAGTTTCTAGTAGTCTTGTTGGAAAGGCACTTGATCAATGCTGCTTCCAACCGGAACTATAGTAACGCTTCGGGACTATTATCATCCAGGAATGAAATTCGTAGGTGCTTATGTGATTATGTGCTTACGTGGAATGAATTATTGTTGTCCAATGCATTAGGACGCGAGTGTTTAGCTTCGGCACATTTATTAATGTGCTAACGTCTTTGTTTCCTTTATTAGGATGTCAGGACGAGGATGAGGACGCGGTAGGCGTGGTAGGCCGGGTAGGCAGGAGGTGCCTGTGCCAGAGGAGATTCCGGCAGTACAGGAGGGAGTTGGCCAGGCCAATGTGGCCGAGCCAGTAGGCCAGCAGGCTATGGGCGCTTTAGCCCGAGAGATAGCAGGGGCATTCAGGGAGTCAGTAGGCATTCTCAGAGTTGAGAATCAAGCTCAGGTTGTTGTTGCGGATGCAGGACCTTCCTTTCTGAAGAGGGAGTTCTTCTGGTCTAATTCGGATGAATTTGTGGGTGATCCTAAAGAGCCGCTTAAGGCAGATGAATGGCTCGAACAGACAACGAAGACGTTTGAGATGCTTGGCATCGAAGACGAGGGGTTGAAAGTGACCTTGGCATCGTTCCAGCTGAAGGGGGATGCGGGTCAGTGGTGGAAGTTTACAAAGGGTCGTATAGGAGGTACGTGGGAGGTTTTTGTGAATGCTTTCCAGGAGCGGTTCTTATCTCCAGCAGTTAGGGAGAAGCTGAGAGACTAGTTCTACCAGCTTAAGCAGTCGAGTTCTTCAGTGGCCGAGTTTGAGGCTGCATTTACTAGCTTGTCCAGGTTTGCACCTGAGTTGGTGGCGTCTGAGGAACGCCGTTGTATTGAGTTCGAGAAGAAGTTGAGGCGTGGCCTCAAGTTGAGAGTTGGGGGAACTATGATTCGGGAGTATGGGTGTATGGTTGATGCTGCAGCCCATATGGAGATCATGATGCAAGAGGAGGAGGAAGGGCAGAAAGGCTCCAAGAGGAGTCAGGATGGCCAGAGTAATGGTAGGAGATAGAAGGGTTTTAACCCTCAGCAGTCTCAGGGTAGCTTTTCTAGATCAACTTTTCCTGTGCCGAGTGCTAGTTCGGGGAAAGGCAGCCAGGGAGACATTACCTATTTCAAGTGTGGCCAGCTGGGCCACAAGTCTCCAGTTTGTCCTCAGAGGGGAGGAGTACAGAGAGCAGCATCATCTTCCACTCAATCTCAGAGCCAGAGTTAGGGTAGAGGCCAGCCGCTCTCTTGTTTTCAGTGCGGTCAGGCAGGGCACATGAAGAGGTATTGCCCGCAGTTGGGTGGCACACCTGGTGCATCTGGTTTGAGGCAGACTCAGGGTCAGCAGTCAGCTCAGTCGGGTCAGGCCTCGAGGGCCAATCAGGGGGCTTCATCGTCCCAGTCTGTGCAGCAGTCTTATGCTCCTAGGGGTGAGCAGGTTGATCAGAGACCATCTGGGCGCGTGTATGCTGTTACCGCGCAGGATCTTGTATCGGCTCCATCTGTTGTGAGAGGTACCTTCTTGTTTTGCAATTCGGTTGCTAGTGTTTTGATTGATACGAGTGCATCTCATTCCTTTGTGTCTGCTGCATTTGCATCTGTTTTGGAGTTGGAGTTAGCACAGTTAGCATCTCCTATTTGTGTAGTGTCACCTCTTGGGGGCGAGTTGATCTTGAAACAAGGTGTTAGGGGTTGTGATATAGAGGTCGACTATCATAGACTTCCATTTCCTTTTGTAGTTATGCCCATGAAGGGCTTTGATGTTATTTTGGGTATGGACTGGTTATCGTCATACCGGGCAGTTATTGATTGCTACCGCCAGAGGGTCACTTGTTGTACCGTGGGCGGAGAGTGTTTTCATTTTCTGGGGGACCGGGTTGGTAGTGTTTTGCCACTGGGGTATGATCCGTGAGGGCGGAGTGAGCTTAGTGGTCTACTTGCTAGCTTTGAGAGTGGTGAGTGTGATGAGACCCAGACTGTGTTGCCAAGGGTGGTTTGTGAATACTCGGACGTCTTTCCCGAGGATCTTGTTAGTTTGCCACCGCATCAAGAGATTGAGTTCTCTATTGATCTAGTGCCCGGCACGGCGCCAATTTCTATGGCACCTTATCGTTTTGCCCCAGCCGAGTTAGTTGAGTTGAAGATTCAGCTCCAGGAGTTGCTAGATAACGGCTATATCCGTCCTAGTGTTTCGCCGTGGGGAGCACCGGCCCTCTTTGTTAAAAAGAAAGGTGGTGCTTTGAGACTTTGTATAGATTACCGAAAATTGAATCGGGCTACGGTTAAGAATAAGTACCCTATGCCTCGTATAGATGATCTGTTCGACCAGTTGAAGGGTTCCCGTTGTTTCTCTAAGATAGATTTGAGATCGGGTTACCACCAGTTGAGGGTCAGGGAGGAGGATATTCCGAAGACGGCATTCCGTACGCGGTATGGCCACTACGAGTTTTTGGTGATGCCATTTGGGCTCACCAATGCACCGGCAGTGTTTATGGATTTGATGAACCGGATATTCCGGGAATTCTTAGATCGTTTTGTAGTCGTCTTCGTGGACGACATCCTTATCTATTCACCTTCGGAGGAGGAGCACAAGGAACACTTGAGAGTGGTGCTTGAGTTACTTAGAGCCCATAAGCTTTATGCTAAGTTTGGGAAGTGTGAGTTCTGGCTAGAAGAGGTCAAGTTCTTAGGCCATGTAGTTTCTGGGGAAGGAGTGTCTGTTGATACATCCAAGACTGAGGCAGTGCGAGATTGGGCACAGCCTAAGAGTGTGTTTGAGATCCGCAGTTTTCTGGGATTAGCTGGGTATTATCGCCGGTTTGTGAAGGATTTCTCTAGGTTAGCTTCGCCTTTGACTAGATTGACTCGGAAGGGAGTCAAATTTGTATGGAGTGAGACTTGTGAAAAGTCGTTTCAGGAGTTGAAAGTTAGACTGACCACCGCTCCAATCTTGATTATTCTGGAGAGAGGGTTGGGTTATGCAGTCTATTGTGACGCTTCACAAGAGGGTTTGGGTTGTGTGTTGATGCAAGAGGGGAAAGTGGTTGCCTATGGCTCACGTCAGTTGAAAATTCACGAGAAGAATTACCCTACGCATGATTTAGAGTTAGCAGCTGTAATATTTGCCTTGAAGATTTGGAGGCATTATCTTTACGGTGAGAGGTTCGAGGTATTCTCGGATCATAAGAGTCTGAAATATCTGTTCACACAGAAAGACTTGAACTTGAGGCAGAGGAGGTGGATGGAGTTCATTGGCGATTATGAGTTCGAGTTGCATTACCATCCGGGGAAGGCCAATGTGGTGGCCGATGCCCTTAGCAGGAAATCTGTTGGTGACGTAGCTAGTATGGCCATCCGAGAGTGGGAGATATTGGGTGCCATTGGGGAGTTTGATTTGCTTATGGGCGAATCCGTTGAGGCTGCAACCTTGTTTTCTGTTGTTGCACAGCCTACGCTTGTGACTCGAGTATTAGAGGCTCAGAGGGGTGACCTTGAGGTAGAATCCCTTCGAGAGAAGATTTTCAATGGGAAGGTTGAGAAGGGTTTGACGGTGTATCCCGACTTGAGTGTGAGATACCGAGACCGTCTGTTTGTGCCGGAATCTTGTCGAGAGGAGGTACTCCGAGAGTTTCATCATTCACGTCTTGCGGTACATCCGGGAGGCACTAAGATGTATCGGGATTTGGGTCGCCAGTTTTGGTGGCGGGGTATGAAGAGAGATGTGGCAGCTTTCGTGTCTAAGTGCCTTACTTGTCAGCAAGTGAAGGCCGAGCATCAGAGGCCAGCGGGTTTGTTGCAACCCTTACCTATTGCCGAGTGGAAGTGGGAGCATGTCACTATGGACTTCATTGTAGGTCTTCCGAGTACTCAGCAGGGTAGTGATGCTATTTGGGTGGTTGTAGACCAGTTGACTAAGTCGGCACACTTCATTCCTATGCGCGTTAAAGATTCAGTAGATCATCTTGCCGACTTGTATATTCGGGACATAGTGAGGTTGCACGGGGTACCAGTGACGATCGTCTCCGATAGAGATCCTCGTTTTACTGCTAGGTTCTGGCAGAGCTTGCAGAGTGCCTTAGGCACTAAGTTGACCTTTAGCACGGCCTATCATCCTCAGACTGACGGGCAGTCCGAGCGTACTATTCAGATCCTTGAGGATATGCTTTGGGGTTGTGTTCTTGACTTTAGCGGGTCGTGGGAGAGGCACTTGCCATTAGTAGAGTTTGCCTACAACAACAGTTTCCAGTCTAGTATCGGTATGGCACCATTTGAGGCCTTGTATGGCCGACCGTGTAGATCTCCAGTTTGTTGGGCCGAGGTGGGTGATGCACCTCTGTTGGGTCTGGAGTTGGTGAGGGCAACGACGGAGAAAGTTAAGCTTATCCGTAAGAGGCTCGTTACAGCCCAGAGTCGTCAGAAATCTTATGCCGACCGTAGGAGGAGACCTTTGGTGTTTGAGGTGGGTGATCATGTCTTTCTGAAGATATCACCTAGACGGGGGTTAATGAGGTTTGGGAAGAGCGGGAAGTTGTCCCCTCGATTTATTGGCCCTTTTGAGACCCTTGAGAGGATTGGCGAAGCTGCTTATCGTTTAGCTTTGCCGCCGCAGTTATCCGAAGTTCACGACGTGTTTCATGTGAGTATGCTTCGGAAGTATGAGCCAGATCCATCACATGTGTTGGATTGGACCGATTTAGAAGTTGACGAGGATGTCTCGTATGAAGAGAGACCGGTTCGGGTGTTGGACAGGCGGGATCAAGTTTTGCGAGGCAAGACCATCCCTTTGGTAAAGGTTCTGTGGAAACATCACGGAGTGGAGGAAGCCACTTGGGAGCATGAGTTGGAAGTCCGCGAGAAATATCCGGACATGTTTATTGATTTGAAATCTTGTATTTAAATTTTGTAATATTGTTGAACTTAAGAGCTTTATATATGTCTTAAGTTGGAAAACATTGAGAATGTTTTGGTTTAATGATAGTGTTGTGAAACTTGCCTCATAATGGAAGTGGAATGTAACATTTATATGTTGAATGTGTTATAAATATCATGAAATTGAATATGATATGAAAATGGGAATGAGGTATATGGACATTGTTAAAATTGAAAGAAATGCATGTTGATAATGCAAGTTAAAATATATATTGTTTTACTTATTGTGAGATGCCTCTTGATAAGAGATGAAATGACCGGTATTTGGTCAAGTTGTTTATTATTATAATATAATAGTGTTGGGAATTGAGAAAAAACCTGTTTTTGAAAACTTATGCTTAATTTCGGGGACAAAATTCTTTTAAGGGGGGGAGGTTATAGCGACCCCGGTCTTTTCCCATTCGATTGTTGTATCCGGATTTATGTTCCGTAGATCCCGTTGTTATAGTATTGTTGTTGCTGTCCTCTAAATTCCTTATTCTTGAGTTATTGGATGTATTGGGCAGGTTTGTTACAGGTGGGTTGGGTTAGAAACCAAGTGTTGCTGTCCAGATTTCTGGACCGTCGCTCGAGCGAGGAGTTGGTCGCTCGAGCGAGCGATTGCGTCTAGTATAGACCTGAGAGCCGTATTTGTTGGCTCGAGCGAGCTTTCCTTCGCTCGAGCGAGTTTCGAGTTCTTCACTCGAGCGAGCATTCTGTCGCTCGAGCGTGCTTCTGGGTTGCAGACCTGAAGCATTGCATTCTTGGCTCGAGCGAGACTTTCTTCGCTCGAGCGAGTCATTTTTGTGTCTGGTCGCTCGAGCGACCAATCCTTCGCTCGAGCGAGCCTGTCGGGTATAAATACGCAGCAGCGATTTTTAAAACGTTTTTTCACATTCTTTTTATCCTAAAACCCTAGTTTCGAGTTCTCTCTCCCTCCACTCACCTTCTCTCTTAGGAATCATCTACTTTTAGGGTGTTTCTACCCTAGGTTCTTTATTAAAAAGATAGAGTGAGTCGAGAGCTTCGTTTTAATCTGAGAGTTTGGCGGTTTGGAGCACTTTGGATTTCGGGTCATCATCTCCATCTTCTCCATTTGGGTTATTTTCTTCGAGGTAGGGATTTCCTACGTATAAGTTTTGTTCTAAGTTTTGGTATTTTGATATGTTGGGGGTATTTTGGTAATTTTGGAAAAAACCCTAGTTGTTTTAATAAATTAATTTGTATAATTAATTTAAGGAGAATTGAGGAATTTATTGATTTAATGGTGTAGTTGGATAATTTAAATCACTCGCCTATTGAATTGTTGATATATTTATTTCCAGTCTAGAAATAACTGTTTTGGGCTATCGGTGGAGGATAGTCGTGATTGTTGTAGACATTGCATGTGGATTAGGGATAACTGAAACTAATCACATTGGTTAAGTCATTAATTTTGACTATTGAATTAATACAGAAAATACGTGTATTGATTGAGCATTGCATTTGCATATTGTGTGGGAGGAGATAGGGGATGTACTCCACGGTTTAGGGGAAGATAGGGGATGGACCTCTAAACCGGATTTTGTTTGGGAGGAGATAGGGGATGGACTCCATTAGCATCACTTTTATGTGTGCTTATTGATATTGAAGTGTTTTTACATGTTATTGATACAGCACTAAAATGTGTATCAAACGGGAAGTATGAAGTGTTTTGATATGAGCCTGAGTCTCATTTGTTTGGTTGATATTGGAAGTAATGTGAATATGATATATATAGTTCACTGTTGTAAGTTTGGCCAGGTTCTGAGCCATATTGATAATAATGGAAAGTGAAACGTGTCATAGACATTAGTGTCATGAGACTGTATAATGATATAATTGATTATCTTGGTTAACGATCTATTGAATGCTATTGCTTTATTCAATGCTTATATTTGGTTTAGTACATTTCTACTGGGCTGTGGCTCACCCTATATGGGAACATCATTTTCAGGTCCAGGTGATAAGCTACCCCCAAGGACTTAGCTTGGAAGGATTTGGATTTTGAAGACTATCTTTAGTTATTTGTTTTTATTTGATAGTACATGTAAACATTCAAGCCTAGGGCTTTATTTGTATTTGAGTTAGAACTCATATTTTTGTGTCCAAGTGTTGGCTTGGAAAGATGTAAGCCCGTAGGGCATTTAATTTGATGTTACATATAATGTTTTTATTTAGTAATACTCTGATGAATGAGATAATGAATTGTTTTCTTTTAATATTGCATGTCAATGATATATATGTAATTGATTTATTTTGAGGGCGTTACAATTTAAAAGCCTCAAAAGTTTCATATTTTTCCCACAAAAACATTGCCCAAGTAAACTAGGAAAAATCGTTATTGGTTAAGAAAATATACCTGTTACCTTCAATACTTTCAGTTCGTGTTGGTCCTATCAAATCCAGGTGAACAAGCTCAAGGGGGCGCTTTGTTGCCAAATCATTTATCTTTTTATGAAAAGCTTTGGTTTGCTTACCCAATTGGCATGATTCGCACACAGTGTTGGTTGGTTTTCCCAATATAGGAATGCCTCGAACAAGTTCCTTATTGGCCATTTTGACTAGATCTTTGAAATTAATATAAGACCAAGTCATTGATGCCAAATATCAACATTGCTTATGATGGCAGAATGACACGTGAGGTCATTTGGGGAATGAATCCCATAGCAATTGTCAAATGTGCGAATTCTGTGAATCACGGTATTTCCTTGTAAATCCAAAATTTGATATTTGTCTTTTAAAAATAAAACCTCATGATGTGAATTGCACATTTGACTAACGCTAATCAAATTTTCCTTGAGTCCATCCACAAGAAGAACGTTTTCAAGTTTAGGTAGTCCAAGAGCACTTATAGATCCCTTACCGATGACTTTAGAAGTACTATTGTCTCCAAATGTGACATGACCTCCTTCAAATTGATCAATTGTGGTAAACAAGGATTTGTCATAGGACATGTGACGTGAACAACCTCTATTAAGATACCACACACTAGTGTCATGACCCTTAAGGGCGGTGTGAACCACAAAACATGTTAGGTCACTCTTTCTAATCCAAACTGCCTTGGTTTTGTTGTGAGGAGTTTTGACAAAATTCTGTTTTGACGTAAAAGGTTGTCTCCTTACCTAAGAAGTGTTGGATTTTCTGTCACTTCTTTTAACAAAACCGTATAATCAAAACAATACGAGCGTATGCGACCAATTTTACCACAATGATGACATACAAACTTGTCATTTTTCTTTTTTAGGAATTTGAGGAACAAGAGGAGTTGTGGAAATTTTACTTTTTATGGCGACAAAACCTTGCACTCCTTGAGAATTAACTGAGATGGAAGACTTCGATTCGAAGTTGACACCTTTGATGTAACCTAGACCACTCTCATTAAACCCCATTTGCTAAGCACTAAGGATTCAAGTTCTTCGAGCTGGTGTTCCAAAGCTCGATAGTAGCATTGGCTCCTATCAGTTCCAGCTCCTTTTTTTGCACATTTCTCTTCAAGTTCCTTTATTATTTCAGTTATCTTCTCTGCCTCTTTTGAAAGAATGCAAACTTTCGTCTTTAGCTTATCATGAGCACTATGAAAAAAAGGTTTTTTTCGTTCTCACAAGTGTTGAGTTTGTTAATCAGGGAGGCTTTGTCCATGATGAGGATTCCTATTTTTTCTTGAGCCCCATCGAGTTCTTTCTGTAAGGAATCTTTGACTTCCTCACATTTCTTTAGATTTGAAGTGAGTGCAAAATTTTGCTTTGTGACATTGTGGCATTCCTTGTACGTCTTCTCATAGGTTTTCTCAAAATCCTCTTCTTTACTATCAAAGGACTCATCATTAGAGTTTTTGCTCAGAAGATCAGTCCTAGCAACGAATGCCTTTTCATCTAGGGTTGCATGAAATGCCATGAATGAACTTCCACTTGATCTTCCTTCATCTTTCTCCTAGTCTGAATCGCTTTCATCATCCTAAGTGACAGCAAGAACTTTCTTCCTATTTTTCTTAAATGGGCACTCAAGAGTAATATGACCAAGACCGCCACATTCATAACATTTAACTTCTTGAAATCAAGAAGTAGATTTATCAGATTTTACAAAAATTTTGAGTTTCTCATTCCCTTTTACTTTAAAAGTTGAATCCTTGAGATTTGACGTTTTCTTTTTTAAGAATTTTTTGTACTATTTTTTGGACAATGCCAACATCTCGGATTCAAATTCATCATTAACATTAGATTTATTTACATCCTCATGAGAACTTTTGAAAGCTAAAGTATCTTTTTCTTTTTTCCTTTAGAGAAGATTTGACTCATAGGTCTGTAAATTCCCAATCAACTGTTCCTGCTTTTGAGTGTCAATGTTTTGAGCTTTTTCTATTGCTGTAACTTTAATTAAAGTGATCAGAAAGAGATCTCAAAATTTTTGATACAATATTAGATTCAAGAATTTTCTCGCCCAAGGTAAAACTAGAATTAAAAATATCCCTAAGTTTGGTGTAAAATTCATGAAAAGACTCTTTATCTTTCGTTATAAGAGTTTCAAAATTAGTGGTGAGTCTTCGAAGTTTTGATCGTTTAATAGAATTTGTGCCTTCATGTATTGTCTCAAGGTTATCCCATGTATCTTTAGCTACTTCACACGTGCAAATTCTACAGAATTCCTCAGGTGTAACAAAGCTAAAGAGAGCATTAATAGCCTTGCTATTCTAGTTTGAACTTGAGTAATCGTTATTATCCCATCTATCAACAGGTTTAGGAGTAGTAACTTCATCAACAGTGATCGTAGGTTCACTCCAACCATTTATGACAGATTGCCAAACTCTCTCATCAATAGACTTTAAATAAGCCCTCATACGAGCTTTCCAATAAGAGTAGTTTGTTCTGTCAAGTAAGAGAGGACATTTATTGTTGTTTCCCCCTTGGTTTGAATCGATAGTCAATAAATGCGAAGATCAGATCACGCTACTATAGCTTTGTTTATAATAAAAAAAATGACAAAGGTCCTACTCTGATACCAATTGAAAAATTATAGTCTTGTGATCTTGTGATTATTACTTAAATAGATTCGAACCAACTGAGCTTAACAAGACAAGAAAGAATAGATAACAATTGTAACAAAAAGATTTTTACGAGGAAAAATCATAGTTGGAATCCACAATATGTGATTAAAAAACCATAGGCCCTCGGCCACAATAACAATCCACTATGAAGAAGAGTAGTGCAAGAGATTTCTTACACCGACCAATCCAGGCACACGTGCTTGCTTGAGACCTACAAGTACCTAATCTATATCCTTCAATCTGTGGATATCCACCTTTACTAGAGAGATGTCAAATCCATGACACACTCACTCCTCAAACAACACTTATGAACTATTTTGTGATTTTGGTTTAGACTTGATGATTTTCATGTAAGATCAAATGAGAATGAATCATCAAACAAACATGAGAAAAATATATAATGTAATCTCACTACAAGTACTCTCTTAGAATACTCACTCAAAATACAGACTCAGGCAATGAACATAACACAACCGAACAAGCTTGATATAAATAGACATTAGACCTTCGCAGGTGCGAGCCTCATGGTCACGGGTGCGATGAGCTTGTCGCGAGCGCTAGACCTCCTTCGCGGGTTACAATGAAAAATGCTGGGAGCATGTTTTCATCGTGGCCTGGACCACGTCCTAGTCGCGGCCACCAGTCCCTTCTCTGCGGGCCCGAGTACTCGTTCACGGGCGCAGGACTTAACTGAAGAAAAAGTACTGAGAGCTTCTTTCCTTGCAGCTTGGTTGTGGCCTGGTTGCGGCTGCCGAGCTTGACATTGCGGGCACGACGAGGCATGACAGACAGGTTGTAATTTTTGACTATTGTATCCATTTTTTTCTGCATATTCTGAGTCACGATTTTCTTGATTCTTTACTAGACAAATAGCCTTCGTTCTTTGTTCAACTTGCTGCAAATGTCAACCATCTCTTCATGTTAGAAATTGGGCGCCCATGTGGCATGACCCTTTGAACCTTTTAAACCTTATCCATGTAAGTTTTGAATTTGAATTCAAAACTTATTTGGATAACCACTCAAGATATCTATATCTATCATATCAATAGATATGGATAGATGGACAGATAGATATTGGTTGTTATATATTTGATTATATACATCTAATATGATGGGAAGAATATCAATATCAGATACGTTATGTGGTTTTTACCCATAACCTTTTTTCCCAGACTCTCTCTCTAACTATCTCCCATATGAGAACAATCCAGCCTCTGCACTGTGACTTATGTGGGTGATACTCATATTGTAGTATCACTCCACTGCTGGGTTTGTTGTTCGCATTTTAGAAGCACGTGATTTACACATGAGATTCTTCGCTAAAAGGTATAATTCTTATATTTTATCCGCTGCGTTATAATACTTTGATTTACATTGATATCAGAGCCAATATGGGTATTTTCGTGCTTATTTTCATGCACTGAAATATGTGTATATTTTTATATAAATATATATACATGATATATGCATGAATATTAATAATGGAGGAAGATGTCCACTCTCATTAGATTAAGAGCATAAAATACCTCATTTTTATGTTCATTAAATGTCATTTTTAATGCCATAAATGTATTTATTTTGGAAAATGGAGTCCGGTAATACCAAAATTGGACCAAAAAACACCCTGGAAGGCGGCGCGTGGGCCTCACGCGCCACCTGATGCCGTGAGTGGCTTCCATACGCTGACACGAGTCGGATGCGCTTCCGAGGCGCCTTATCGCGCCATCACGCGCGCATCAGGGGCGTTGTCCACGCGCGCGCCGTCCGCGCCACGCACGCGCGCCATGCGCTGAGCCGCTGCTGAGCTGCGCCATTTTTTCTCCGCCGGCTTGGCTGCTGATGTTAAGGGTCTGTTTGTTTTTTTTTTTTAATCCAGAATTGCGTTAAATGGTCATAAGTAATTCGTTATAGATTTCTTTTAAGCATGGTTGGTACTGTTAGACTCAGAATTAAAGAATATGAAAATTTTCAAAATTTTCAAAATTTTCAAAATTTTATGAAAATAAAGAATATTTTTCCTGAAATAATAATTCATTATTTCTGCTTTAAAATGCATCTGGTGTTGCATGATTAAGTTTCTGGGGCTGAATTTTATATTGTAGACTACTTTTATGGTCTGCTATTTACTGGTATGGTTATTGCATTTTCCCATATTCTGGAATATTTATTTATGATTTCATGTGTGTTTATTAATTATTTAAAATTTCAGAAAATACTAGAAAATTTCAAAAGTGATATACTTTCTATTATGGCATAATCTGAATATTAAATACATCATATTATTATTTTTTTTGCCTAGAATTTCTAATATGTTGTAATTAGAATGGCATGATTGATTGTTTTTTATTTTAATTCCGTTATTAAATGTAACATAGCATGTATTGATTGTGAATCTACATTATGATGCTATTGTATGGAATTAGAATATTTTATCATGTTTTTTAGACATGCCGTAATCAGTGGGAGATTGTTCGGTTGAGAGAAATCTTTGTAAATTTACTCTCGAAAACTAATATTTTGCGCATGAATTAAATTAAATTTTAGATAATTGTCACTTGTGGCGCAAGAGATGATTACGAGCATAGCGGATTTTCGATCTTGCGACTTGTGTAATATTGTCACTATTTAATTTAGATTTTTGTGGCAAAATTATATTATGCTAATCAAATTAATCCCAATGCGAATTTCTCTCTAAATTGATTTAGCTTATGGAAGTTAATTTGGTTGACCTAGACTTAGTAGAGATGTTCAAATGTGAACAATGTAATCCTATTCTTTAGATGAGCAAAATTCTTGAAGACTTTAGGTCAGACCTTAATTGAGCCAAAGTAAGGAAACATGACTCAAAGTTGCCGTGTTTTTTGTTGCCTTGTTTGGCACAATAAAAACTAATGTGTGCGCTATGGTTAGCGGCATGCTACGTAGTTTTGGTTGACGAGTTTTGGAGTTATGAAATTAGTAACCCCTCAATAGATCTGTATATGATCTTGACTATTGACCTGTGTGGATTGACTTTGTAATTTGACTTGTAATGATGTTGTATCATTGGATGAAGTAACATTCCAGAGTCACGTTATCCAAGAAATGCGAGCTTAAATGAATTAGTCATTAAGTGTAAGATGAGTAGCCAGTATGAGCAGTGTTTTGCTCTCTATCCAACTATTGGAAGTGGATGGAGAAAAAATTTCACGCACTATAATAGTGTGTGTTGAAGTATCACTTGAAGTTAAAAGATTAGCGCTTAGTAGCAGCAAAATCTATTAACACTAAGTGAAAAGATTAGCGCCAAGTGGTTGCAAAATCTATTAACATTGCCAACTTGTCTAAGTCTGGACGCTTACTGTTTCCACAGTTAAGTGTGAGACATGTTGAGGTGCTTCTTTGTATGATTCCTTAGCTAGGCTAACGTTTTTTGAATAACGTTTACCACTAAGCGCAAACGTTGCAGTATAGTAATGAAAAAGGTCAGGCCGACAAGGTTGTTATGACTCTAAGAATTTGACGCATCGCTTGTGAGAGCATTGTGTTGAGTTAGACTCTTTAGCCTAATTCGCGCTTAAGTTACTTCAGGGGCTATCATAGATTGATAGCTTATTCTCTCCTTCTTGTGGATAGTAGAATTAATTGCAAGTAACTATGAAGCGAGAAACAAAGATGGCAAGAGGAGTATCGTCATCTTTCAACTAGATGCAGTAAAGTGTATAGAGAATAAAATTGACTTGAAGGTGCAGGGGATTAGCACTTACTACTTAAATTTGCGACTTAGGCTCACTTGATATCTCCATGACATCCTTTTATGATCTAGTGAATATGAATTAGTCGTGAGTCATTACCTAGTTGGGCCTAAACCTTATAAACTTGTCTTTGAGAACTCACACATTAAGATGATTGGAATTAGTTTATGACATTGGTCATGAACCGGTGGCTTATTATACTTAATCACATTAATGAGATGATGACATGATGGTTTGAGTAGGCCCTCTCGGGCCCACTCGCTTGTGACATCATGCTCTCATGTGAATGTATAACTTTGTTTGCAATGGTTGCGCACAAGTAAGTAGGAAAGTCGTAGAACGTCATTTGTATTGGCGCATTTAGTCCACTATGATATTTGTGACTAGATATGTGTAAGGGTATGATAGCTAAGCCTCAATCTCGACACATTTATAGATTACGATACGCATCTGAGTCAAGACTATTTGATCTTCCATAAGTCAAAAGTTTTGAGATGATTTTTGACATTGTACATATGAGGTCGAGATCAATTAGATAAGAGCTTTTGCGCTTTTAGTTTTGACCAAGGTGGCGAGTATCTATTTGAGTTTATTTTTTAGAAAGCTCTGTGAAGAGAAATGGATGCTTAGAAAATTGATTATTCCTAGTACTCAACAACACAATGGTGTAGCAGAGATAAGGAATTAAATATTGTTAATATTAGGTGGATAATGGCGCAAAATGTTTCCCAATTGGGAATTGCACTAGTTTGTTGCCTATATCCCTAACTAAGTGCCCTCCATATCAGATTTTACACTTCATTTGAATAATGGGTTAGCAGAGAGCCATCTATGGGCGATCTGTAACCGTTAAGCAGCTTCTCTTTATTTTACTTCTCAGAAGGTTGCGAAGTTAAGACCTAGGGTTCTATAGCGCATTATTGTATGTTGCCTTGTAAACACATAGGGTCATGTGGCTGTAGACACTCCATTTTTGACTGTCCTTAAGACTTGGGCATTACTGACGGTTTACTTGATGATAACAGGTGTGCAGGGAAAAGGTTCAATTTCTTCGGCAAGGAGAGAGACAAATCTCAACTTCACACCCCATTTTGGACCAAAGCTATTTTGAATGGTTTTTAGACCTTAAAACCCTCTCTTTCAAAACATTTTTGAAATAAAATTTCTACGATGTTCCGAGGCTCGCATGTTGTCAAACGTTGTGCTTTTCGGTAAACTGAGCAAGGACAAAGTGGAAATGAATGAAAGAGAGATGAAATCTTTGAAAAATCTTTCAAAACACCTTGCTCAGGGGTTTGAAGTTGAAGAAAGGAGGGGAAGAGAGAAGAAACCAAGTTGGAGAAGAAGATAGGCAAGAATCGCTAAGAGATGGACGAACAGTCCTCGCTAAATCAAGCTTATCTGTCTATACACTTGGAGTTAAGCTATGAGGCCACACCATTGGAAAGAAGACTTCCGGGGCTTCATTTTTTATTCAAGAATCTCTTAAATCCGAGTCCGGAGGGCGGAGATATGATTGGTTGAAGTTGGGCATCATCCCGGTTGGACCGAAACTGATCAGCCTTCACCAAAACAAGCATAACTTTTTGCACAGTTGGCATTTTGATGCAAGGCTGGTTCCATTGGAAAGCTTACTTCCGGGGATTCAATTTTGACACAAGAATGACCTGAAAAGGAGTTCATATGAAGATGTTATGCCCGTTTGAAGTTGGACCTGCAGAGCAGATTTTTCCTGCCGACCGACCAGAACAGATGGCCGACCGACCAAATAGATGGCTGACCGACCAGTTAAAGTAGCCGGCCGACCAATTTTGCTAGCCGACGACCTTCTGGTGTATTCTACAGATTGAGTGGATGCCAGCTGTGCCAGCTGGAGGGCACAGACTGGATCATCCATACACGTGTATGGAGGATCTTTGCTCTTGGTTTGAAGCTTCTAAGAGAAGCTTTAGTCTCTTGGCTCTTAAAAGGAAGGCTCCCCTCTCCTTTGCCATGGTTCTGAAAATTCCAGAGGCTTACAACTCTCTCTCTCTCTATATCTCTACACTTGAGCCTCCAAACCCTAGTTTTCTTGGACCATTTGCACTACAACCCTCACCACACCTCCACCATCCATTCCAGCACTTTGGGACTGATTTGCAAGGGTTGAAGGTTCACCAACTTGGTCCAAAAGCTCTAGCTTTGTTGCTCTTGAAGGGTAAGCACCTATTTCCCTTAAACTTGCATTTTTTTGCTCCATTGATTAGCCTTACTTGCAAGTATTTCTGGACTTTGTCATAAACTAAAAAGTGTCATATTTTGAGCTCCTCTTAAATATTGATTAAGGACACTTTTCTGTTTGAGGTCTCCTACATCCTTGTATGCTTTATCCCTATTTGTAGGCTTATTTTGCATCATATCTTAGTCCTACTTGTGGGCATTTTCGAGATTTGTCATAAACCAGAAAAAGTTTCCTTTTGAGCTTATAAACATGTTTACTTAAGGTCACTTCTCTGTTTGGGGTCATCTACCCCCTTTGATGACCCCAAACAGATCTGGGCGCGGAGCGGAGCCCCTAGACGACAACACGCCGCGAATTGCGGAAGGGAGCACCAATCGGGGGACGACACGTGGCGCGGGGGGAGCGTCCCAGGTAATATTAGTGGGACGCTCCTGGGCACCTATATAACTCACTCCCTAACTCTCTTCCAGCAGTATAATTTTTGGGAGAGTGACTTGCGTCATCCGAGAGAGTTAGTGACGTCATAGAGAGTGAGTTATGGCATCAGTACGATGTCGTTTTAGAGTCCAGAATAAGAACATCTTCCTCACTTATGCCCAATGTTCCATACCTAAAGAGAGATTATTAGAGAAAATTAGGGAGTTGTTCACAGCCAGGCCACCAAATTATGTGAGGGTTGCACATGAATTACATGAGGACGGGCAACCACATCTCCATGCTCTTGTCCAATTTCCATACCGCTTCCAGACGCAGAATGAACGGTTCTTCGACGTTACTCACGATCGAACTAATCGCCATTTCCATCCCAATGTTCAAGGGGCTTTCAACCATCAGAATGTGCTGGAATATATCTCCAAACGTGGAGACTACACGGAATGGGGCGAATTCCGTGAGGGGGGCCGCTGCGCTAACCAGAATAACAAAGAAAATATATATCGCGACGCACTTGCTGCCACCACCAAGGACGAAGCACTGGCACTGGTAAGAAATGGCGATCCCAAATGTTTCTGGCTCAATTATGACAAGTTGTCATCCAATTATGATCGGATTTCATTTAATCCGCCATTGCTGTATGTTCATCCATTTACAGACACAATATGGATCGTCCCAGCAGATATACAGCAATGGGTTGCAGAAAATATAAGGGACGAAGCCCAAAGACCGCATAGGCCCAAAGGCATTATAATTGAAGGCCCATCTAGAATTGGGAAAACATGTTGGGCCCGGTCTTTGGGGCCCCATAATTATTATTCTGGCCACATCGATCTGAGGGACCACAAGGACGATGCTTTATACAACATAATCGACGATGTGGCCCCACAATTTTTGAAACATTGGCGGGAATTTATCGGCGCCCAACGGGGTTTTTTTTCAAATTGTAAATATGCCCGCCCAAAGAAAATAAAGGGCGGGATTCCAAGTATTATATTATGCAATCCCGGAGAGGGTTCTAGTTACAGGGAGTTTTTGGAAAAACATGAACACGCCGGGCTCAAAGCGTGGATGATAAAAAACGCAGAATTCTATACAGTCGACGAGCCCCTGTTCGCCAGAACCGATCAAGAAGAGGCATCGTAATGCCAAGACCAAGGGCAAACGCAGGAAGATATTCCACTTCCAATGCGGCTGTTCAATATTCCACAGCAACGGATGCCTCGAACCACATCAATTGGAGAGAGAGGACGCTGTCAGGGGTCTTCTACGATACTTTGAAGAACCCGATGTGGTTCAAAGCAGTGGACATGTCCAGGTCGGCCAATCAGGGGGTGTACAAGATAGAATGCCTATTCAACTACAACCTCCGGAAAGCGTTGAGAATCCGGACGTTGACCGCGACGATGTATACATGGCTGACATCCAGTGGTCACAGAAGCCTGTCGGAGAATGTATTTTCCCAGCTTATTGCACGCAGGATGACGAAGACATTATCCAGCTTTGGGATTATTAGCCTTGTAAATTATTGTCTCGCACTGACTATTGTACTCGACGAGCTTTCGTATTATGTAAAAGATTGGCGATGGGAAAATATTTATGTAAATTTTTATGATTAAATAATATTGCAGATTTCTTAAATTTATATTTTCCCAATAAATTAATTTTCTGAGCAGGTTTAAGCTGGGTAAATAGGTTGTAATTGGTGACAGACCCAAAGGACCAATTACAACAATGAGGCCCATTTAATGTTTAACAGGAACAATTAAAATAGGCCCAGACGTATGGCACAACAAATCATTAGATATAGGCCCATCAAATAAGCGACGCGGCCCAATAAAGTTATTACAAGAAAAAACGATTTGTGTCTAAATCGTTGTGTGATTCCATCTGAAGGATTGATGATTTTGTCCCGTATGATGAGCCTCATTTTTTTCATTTCGATTTGCCGGAGGTTGGCACTGAAAGGGATGAACGACTATCCCGAAAATTGAAGCTGTTGTCGCTCTATATCCAGGGCGTAGTGTTACGTCAAACTGGTGGTCTCTCCGAAGTTGCTGCTGATACACCTGGCCTCGAAAGCGACATGCGTGATGCCCCTACTCAGACTGCAGAACAAACTGTGGCCATTGATCCATCTGGTATATTTGACAATGGCCAATGTGAATTTGTCGTTGTGTTGGACCGGTTTCCTAATGCTGCGTATACGCCTAAGTTTGAAGATGTATTTCTGTGGTCCAGTGGTGACCCACGAACTGGATGTATGGTAAGGGGCACAGAAATAGACCGTTTTGTTGTATTGCGGCGTGTCCCCGTTTTAATGCCGCCGCAATCGAATGAATATCCAGCTGTTAGCCGTCAAGGCGTTAACACATTTATCAACATCGGAAAGAATGTTGTATCCGAATTCCGAGATAGTTTAGGCCAATTGAACGGCGCGTACAATAATATTGTAAAAAACGCAATTATTTGTTATTTTGTGTGGGAATGTCGCACGAAATCGATTGTAAGCGCGCATTTGAATTGTAGACTGAAATATTGTTACTAGTAAAATAATTTCTTATTAGCACAATTATTGGTTACAAATTATTTTACAATTGTCTCCGTTGTACATTTCCTTTCTGGGCTGATGTGGATCCTTCCAGTGCGGCTTTTACAGCTTCTCCTATTAATTTAGCCGCGTCGTCTGTAGTGAGTTTTGATGATTTTGAGTTATTGGATCCGGCCTCGCTTACTGATGGGCCTATGTCAACTGGGCCGCTAGGCTGATTAATTGGCCCAGTGTTGATTATTGATGGGTCGTGAGTCGGCAAAATTAAGTCGCGCCGTCTGAATGATTCAGGCCCATCCCGAATTAAACTTGCTGACATTCGTGCCGCCATTATTCTTTGGGCCGAAGAACCGTATTGGCCCATCGGTGCTGACAATGTCTTTGTGGATCGAAAATGTGATTCGGAATTGGAGCGTGTTAGTCTTGCTCTCGTCACTTTGCGCTCCACGTGCCAAATATCCACGTGGTTGTTGTCGAATACCTTGGACAACACAGTTATTAATGGCAGCCGATAAGTAATTTCATCAGGGAACGATGATGTTTGGAATGCCAATGTGGCTTTCATTTTGCAATATTTCACATCATCGTTGATGTTTGTTTGTAGCAATTTGTACGACGCTGTCCAGGGGCATCCTTTCTTATCTGCGGCGACATAGGCGTTTCCAAAATATGTGATGTCTACTGGTCATGTAACTGGAAACGTAAAGCGGGCCTGCAATTGATCATCTGCTCTTAACCGTGTGTCTCGTATTTCCACCTCGACGCGACCAGTAGAATTAAATGGACATTGTGGCCTGTAGCTTAACTTGCATTTGTCAATAATCATCGACTTGAATGTCAGTTTCTGCCACACTGCATCGCCTATCTTTGGATTTGATATTGGTATGTTGGATACTGGTAAGTTTGATGTCGCGTCTATGATTTGGGTTTCCAAATCTCCCTCTTCATTTTCGTGGAGACTATCTATAAGATCGGCTTGTTGTATTTCTTCAGACATTATGATAGCGCAGCGGTATGTTAGAATTGTCAGACACACAATTCTCAGTTGGGGCATCAATGGCTAATTCATGTTCTTATATATCCCGTTTCACAGAGTTGGGAGAATAATTAATTTAAAACGAGGACTCTAAAACGACGTCGCGTTGATGCCATAACTCACTCTCTATGACGTCACTAACTCTCTCGGATGACGCAAGTCACTCTCCCAAAAATTATACTGCTGGAAAAGAGTTAGGGAGTGAGTTATATAGGTGCCCAGGAGCGTCCCACTAATATTACCTGGGACGCTCCCCCCCGCGCCACGTGTCGTCCCCCGATTGGTGCTCCCTTCCGCAATTCGCGGCGTGTTGTCGTCTAGGGGCTCCGCTCCGCGCCCAGATCTGCGGCCAGGATTAAAACTCTAAAAAGGCAAGCGCAAGCGGGAAATTTAAATTTAAAGGGAAGCGCAGGCGAAAAGGTGAAACAGTTAACATACGTATGGCCCACGATGATGGTGTTTTTGCATCGTTGGTGATCTGTGATTATTCTTGGCCATACGTTATACAGTAATAGTTCTTTATATACTTTCACCTGTTCATGTTGACCCATGTCACGGTCAACATATTACGCCTATAAAATAAAATCGATGTGATGCATTTAATGGTGGGGTTCCATCATCGATTATGGCGACTACTTTCCGTTTTTCGCAACGGCGTCCATACACCGCCAGAACTAAACTAAATTTTAGTCGCCGTTGGACAACCTCGAGCAGATCTGGTGTTTCCGGTCGAAGATATTTTAAACTACGGAAACAAAGTTATTACAAGAAAAAACGATTTGTATCTAAATCGTTGTGTGATTCCATCTGGAGGATTGATGATTTTGTCCCGTATGATGAGCCTCATTTTTTTCATTTCGATTTGCCGGAGGTTGGCACTGAAAGGGATGAACGACTATCCCGAAAATTGAAGCTGTTGTCGCTCTATATCCAGGGCGTAGTGTTACGTCAAACTGGTGGTCTCTCCGAAGTTGCTGCTGATACACCTGGCCTCGAAAGCGACATGCGTGATGCCCCTACTCAGACTATAGAACAAATTGTAGCCATTGATCCATCTGGTATATTTGACAATGGCCAATGTGAATTTGTCGTTGTGTTGGACCGGTTTCCTAATGCTGCGTATACGCCTAAGTTTGAAGATGTATTTCTGTGGTCCAGTGGTGACCCACGAACTGGATGTATGGTAAGGGGCACAGAAATAGACCGTTTTGTTGTATTGCGGCGTGTCCCCGTTTTAATGTCGCCGCAATCGAATGAATATCCAGCTGTTAGCCGTCAAGGCGTTAACACATTTATCAACATCGGAAAGAATGTTGTATCCGAATTCCGAGATAGTTTAGGCCAATTGAACGGCGCGTACAATAATATTGTAAAAAACGCAATTATTTGTTATTTTGTGTGGGAATGTCGCACGAAATCGATTGTAAGCGCGCATTTGAATTGTAGACTGAAATATTGTTACTAGTAAAATAATTTCTTATTAGCACAATTATTGGTTACAAATTATTTTACAATTGTCTCCGTTGTACATTTCCTTTCTGGGCTGATGTGGATCCTTCCAGTGCAGCTTTTACAGCTTCTCCTATTAATTTAGCCGCGCCATCTGTAGTGAGTTTTGATGATTCTGAGTTATTGGATCCGGCCTCGCTTACTGATGGGCCTATGTCAACTGGGCCGCTAGGCTGATTAATTGGCCCAGTGTTGATTATTGATGGGCCGTGAGTCGGCAAAATTAAGTCGCGCCGTCTGAATGATTCAGGCCCATCCCGAATTGAACTTGCTGACATTCGTGCCGCCATTATTCTTTGGGCCGAAGAACCGTATTGGCCCATCGGTGCTGACAATGTCTTTGTGGATCGAAAATGTGATTCGGAATTGGAGCGTGTTAGTCTTGCTCTCGTCACTTTGCGCTCCACGTGCCAAATATCCACGTGGTTGTTGTCGAATACCTTGGACAACACAGTTATTAATGGCAGCCGATAAGTAATTTCATCAGGGAACGATGATGTTTGGAACGCCAATGTGGCTTTCATTTTGCAATATTTCACATCATCGTTGATGTTTGTTTGTAGCAATTTGTACGACGCTATCCAGGGGCATCCTTTCTTATCTGCGGCGGCGTAGGCGTTTCCAAAATATGTGATGTCTACTGGGCATGTAACTGGAAACGTAAAGCGGGCTGCAATTGATCATCCGCTCTTAACCGTGTGTCTCGTATTTCCACCTCGACGCGACCAGTAGAATTAAATGGACATTGTGGCCTGTAGCTTAACTTGCATTTGTCAATAATCATCGACTTGAATGTCAGTTTCTGCCACACTGCATCGCCTATCTTTGGATTTGATATTGGTATGTTGGATACTGGTAAGTTTGATGTCGCGTCTATGATTTGGGTTTCCAAATCTCCCTCTTCATTTTCGTGGAGACTATCTGTAAGATCGGCTTGTTGTATTTCTTCAGACATTATGATAGCGCAGCGGTATGTTAGAATTGTCAGACACACAATTCTCAGTTGGGGCATCAATGGCTAATTCATGTTCTTATATATCCCGTTTCACAGAGTTGGGAGAATAATTAATTTAAAACGAGGACTCTAAAACGACGTCGCGTTGATGCCATAACTCACTCTCTATGACGTCACTAACTCTCTCGGATGACGCAAGTCACTCTCCCAAAAATTATACTGCTGGAAGAGAGTTAGGGAGTGAGTTATATAGGTGCCCAGGAGCGTCCCACTAATATTACCTGGGACGCTCCCCCTAAATATATGACGTTATTTCATGAAATATATGGTTGTGATTCAAAATATAGTATATAGTGTGTATTACATTCTTCAAATGCGCGTAAAAAAATAATATTGATTATTCTTCAAATATGTCAAATTCTTTTTTTTTAATCACAAGTTTTATTAGTTATTAATTACACTTAAAAGGTGTGATCTAAATGTTTTTAACCACACTTAAAAGGTGTGATCTAAATGTTTTTAATCACACTTAAAAGGTGTGATCTAAATATTATTAATCACACTTAAAAGATATGATGAAAGTGTTTTTTAATGGCACTTAAAAAGTGTGATTAAAAATGACCCCTTTTAATCACACTCCCAAAGACCACACTTTAATAAAACTTAAAAGGTGTGATTAAAAAACAAACATCACACCAAAAAAGTGTGATCTTTATCTATATTTGTAGTAGTGGCACCACACCTCCACCATCCATTCCAGCACTTTGGGACTGATTTGCAAGGGTTGAAGGTTCACCAACTTGGTCCAAAAGCTCCAGCTTTGTTGCTCTTGAAGGGTAAGCACCTATTTCCCTTAAACTTGCATTTTTTTGCTCCATTGATTAGCCTTACTTGCAAGTATTTTTGGACTTTTTCATAAACTAAAAAGTGTCATATTTTGAGCTCCTCTTAAATATTGATTAAGGACACTTTTCTGTTTGAGGTCTCCTACATCCTTGTATGCTTTATCCCTCTTTGTAGGCTTATTTTGCATCATATCTTAGTCCTACTTGTGAGCATTTTCGAGATTTGTCATAAACTAGAAAAAGTTTCCTTTTGAGCTTATAAACATGTTTACTTAAGGTCACTTCTCTTTTTGGGGTCATCTACCCCCTTTCATGCCTTATTTCCTCATGTTTTGAGCTATGCATTAGAGCATTCGCATTGGCCTTGATTTGGCCCTTTTAGCCACTGAAATCCAGTAGATTTTCAGTGGTTTAGATGTGTCTTTGAGCTTCAAAATCATAGAGGGGTGACCCTCTCACCCCTCATTCTCCTTACTAGCTTTATTGGCCTTCCAAAGGGCCCCTTACTTGCATGTTGTGAAGTCACTTTTTGGGCCCAATTTTGTGAGTTTCAAGGTCTGCCTTGACTCTATCCAGAGCCCTTTTGGCCATATTTTATGTCTATGATGCATGTGTAGAACAATCCTATTCAAGGCCTTTCAAAGGGACATTTCATTGCATGCTTCCTAGACCAATTTTAGGGCCTATTTGGTGGGTTTTAGGGCTGTCATAACTTGTTTCCAGAGATGGTTTTGCCCTTTTGTTTGTCTATCATGTATGTGTAGAGCAACCCCTTGCATGGCTTTCCAAAGGGGCTCATCATTCTTGCATGTGTTGACTGAGTTTCAGTGGTTATTTGGGTATATTTTGGCATGAAATACTTTTGTTTTTGGCTGGTTGGGTGAGCCCTCATATGCTTCATATAGTTGTAGAACAACTCATGGTTCACTAGCATTCCTTGCATGCTTTATAGGCCATTGATTCTAGCATATTTTGGCCATGCCTTAAACTGATAATGTGCTTATTTTGGACTACCCTAGCTCTGTTTTTGGGTCTTGTGGTTGAATGATGTTAGTTTTGCATGCTTGTAGTTCAAGGTCCATGCTTAGCTTTGAGTTTTGAGATCCATTCCATGCATTTACTGAGGTGTGTCCATGTTTTGGGCCTATTATTCATCATATTTCAGAGCTTGTTTGAATGCCATGTTGCCATGTTTTCATCTCTTTAAATGCGTTTGAGAGTCGGGCTTGTATGCCCCATTTACCGACCATTGAATGAGCTCCATTTCGTTGCATCCCGAGTCATCATTTTAGGCCAATTTCCCACTGTTTCATACCTGCCTAGGGTCTGTTTAGGGTTGGTTTTTCCCTTTGTGCATTGCTTTGGGTACCTCTAGTGTAACGCACTTCACTAGTTTCGGTACCCGGGCCTCCTAGCTTGCATTGTGTAGCATGTTTGTATGATTCGGGACCATTGTGTATCATGTTTCGGAGCTGGAATTCGTGTCATTGTATGTCATGTCTCATCCCTTGCCATGCTTTGGTAGAGTGGCATTTGATGCCTTAGGTTCGGTCCCTTGCATTGGGCATGTTTGCATGAGCGTTCTTGTCTAATTTCAATTGTGTATGGCCACTGATTTTGGGCATGGCTGAGGCCTCCATCTTTAGTTTAAGTCCATTTAGCATATTGTTCAAAGTTGCTTACTTTGCATCATACTTACATGCTTGTCGCATACTAGTCCTATTGCATCTTGCTTGCATACTTAGGTCGCATAGCTTTGTGTGTGCATTCCTTGCCTCTTGATCAAGCATGATAGAGGTTGGGACCTCCTTATGTGTTTTTGTGCATCTTCATTTGATATTGAAATTGCAAGCTCGGTACCTTTGGCCATCATGCATTAAAATGCGTGATTGGTGGCCCGAGTACCGAGGACCGTCCTCCTTTGAGTCATGAACATGATAAGGAGGGTGGTGGTGCAAACATTGCTTTGAAAATGCATTGCCATGCCTTGTCTGTCCTCTGCTGCTGTCAAAACAGGTTTCTGCAGGAAGACATGGCGGTCGGCCATCTACAGTGCTGATCGACCAAACATTTGTGGCCGATACCAATATCCATGGTCGATGGATGGCCGGTGGCCTTTACTTTCGGCCGGTGACCTTCCACAGTGCTCAGAAGGTGGTCCAGAAGCATCCTGGAGACTTATGCAGTTTTCAGAGGTGCAAAGCAGTGTAAACAGAGGCAGCATGTGACATGGCGACGGATTTCCGAGCAAAGCCGAGCATGCATGCATCCATCCCTCTTCCCGAGGCCTTTTACTGCTTTCCTTAACTTAGTTAATTTGTTAATTAATTAAGTGGTCTGTAATAATTAATTAGCTTGTAGGTTAATTAATTTGTATATTCTTTTGGACCCTCCGAGCGAGGGCAATTGTGTAATAAGTGTGCGTGAGTGTGTGTATGTCTTCCAACCCCACGTCTTTCTTCCTTTTTATTTACTAGCTTTCAATGGTTAGATTAGGGCATGTTTTAATTAGCATACAGTATGATAGCATGTTTGCATTCATTCATTCATTTTGCATGCACTGGGCTCGGCGCATCATTCTAACTGCATTTGTATTTCAATTCCAAAATGAATACATGATTAGCTGTAGCATTTCACATGTCATTCTAGGATAGCCGAGCCTATTATAGTTGCATTCCTGCATGCGTTGCATTAGGCATTTCTGTATAGTTACGATCATGCATAGATTTCTAACATAGCTCTTGTTTTGGCTTGGAGTACTCTGTAAGTTCTTTTGCTTTAGCATCCTTGCACGCTTGTGAGTGTTGCCATGACAGCATGATTACCATGAGACTAGTTGCTTATGTGATATAACTGCTTGAATGCCTGTGGATGGAGGTTGAATTACCTAAATTGGAATGATGCATTAAAACTGCGAGTTTTAAGCCCACTTGAGGGTGGCAAAAATCTGCATTTTTAGCCTACTTGCGAGTAGCAAACCATTTTCAAAACAAATATGAAATGTTTTGTTCTAATTTAGGCGATTTGGTCTATACTTGTTTGCTGCACGCATAACATAGTAATTCTAGGCTAATAACCGGAATAAGAGCATATAATGTTTTCAAAACAAGATATCACGGTTAGTAGAGGCCAATCTTTGATCGGGCGAGAGGGGGTGCTCATAGCTGACCTTTCCCAATCGTACCCAAGTTCCTGAGCCGAGGCAACTTTGGTGATGACGGACACGTGGCCTTTGGCACCGAGTCAAGGTTTCCTAAATTCCCCCAAAATAAAATATTTAGGTGGCGACTCTGTATTTGGCAAAACAGTCCATGTTTGGCACTCCTTTTCTAAAAATCTGTTTTCTCAAAACGATTTGCCGGATTTGGACTCTTTGGTTCAGATTAAGAATCGTGACAATTTGAGTCTGAACTGTAGTAAGCCCAAATGAACAGAACGGGTATTCATCCTCCCAGGCCGTTCGGGGACGTCTACAGTGGCGCATTATTGTATACGGTCATATAAACCCTCCGGGTCATGTGCATATAGGTAAGCAGCTTTGTGGTAGTGTAACTAAGTCACATAAAGTTTTCTTAGTAAAGGTGACGTGAATAGAGTTTTGGAACTCTATAAGATAGAGAATTCTAAGCATAGCGTTTTTATGTAGCCAAGTTGAGAATGAAAAGAAATTTCCAATATCCTAGGGACAGTGGGAGCAATGTGCCTACTAATGGATTACTCTATTAGAGAAGACTACTCTACATTCTACATTCTTAGTTGCGTAGTAGCGAATGTGAAAATTTTCCACGTTATCACTGGGTGATTGCTCAGGAAACATTCATGATTGCTCCGCAAGATGATAAAGAGCCTAGGATAATGCCAAAGGCTCTAGTCCCCTGTTTTTAGAAAGTGGATCAATGTTACGCACTTTAAGACAAAGTCTTTGAGGATTAACCATTTCTATAATTTGGTTGACTTTCTATTATGACGCGAAACTGTTATAAAGTTATGCGTAATTTGGATAGTCATTGTTGAGGCATAAGGCTCGCTAGATACCGAAAAGTCGCACCATTGAAGAAAGTGTAGACCATGAGAAGACTTCCTCTTAGGAGTGAGGTTATTTGACTTAGGCTATGATTGACATAAGTTCGGAACATTGATTTGAGGACATTGTGACCCAACTTTCTCGTTGGAGAATTGGATAAGTACATCCGTAGGGATTTACCTTCTGCTTTTATGGTGAAAAGTTAGGAGCGCAAAAAGGTTGCTAGTTCCAATAAATCTTTTACAGCCTAAAACAGTTATCTAAATAGTGGTTTTTAGATTTCGTCAAGCCATGATAGGCCAACGATGATCAATGAAGACTACTGAGGCAGGATCAATGGTCCAAAAGAAGTTTTTCCTTACTTAGTCATTATGAGCCAGGAATTTATAAGGTTGTCGCCACCTAGGGTGGGCAGTCATCTGTTTTAGATATGATGGACATGGGTGATGTAATTTATATGCTCGGATGTACGATCCTTAGGGATTGTTTTGGGAGAATTCCTGTTTTGTCTTCGATGACTTACATAAGGAATATCCTAGAACGATTCTAGATGCAAAATTGCAAACCTATTGACTTACCTATCGGTAAAATCAGAGCCTTAGCTATTGAGTGAATCCTCAGATTATCTTTGGGAGAAACAGATGACCTATATTCTTTGATCTTTTCTTTGTTGTGGGAGCGTAAAGTACGCTATGTGGGCGTATTCGGCATGATAAGTGTTATCTTTGGTAAATGGTCAACTGAGTTGTTTAGACATTGACCTTACTCATTAGACTGTGGATAGAATGCTTTACTAGTAGTATATTAATTTTCTCCTTGTAAGATTCAATGCGCTAGTTGGGCGCATCTGCGCTAGTTGGGCGCATCTACGCTAGTTCGCAAATTGGTCACCGAAATATCTTTAGAGAGGTTATTGCGCAAGAGGTAGTGATCTTGAATCACTTCATGTGAGGCGCACATGGAGGATTCCGTTGTATATGCTTATCGCAAGAGGTGCTGAAAAGGCTTATGTTTAGAATCAAGAATTGCGCAAGCTGTGGTCATGTTTTTTTTAGATCGATCACTTATTTGTTGTGAGATGATGGGATGTTGACACTATGGTTTGTGTCATAATGATTAGCAGATGATGATGTCAGCAGGCAAGATTGGCTCACTCACACGAGCAATCGCCCTTGGCACTTGGGAGCGAGCAAGGATAAGACTAGTGGTTTATTTTTTATTTGGAGCCAAGAGAGGCTTAAATTATTCACTATACATGTCGCCTTGGTTACAACCAAGATGAGGTCATGTTAAGGACCAAACATGGATGTTAGTACCCACTTTCCATGTTGTGCCTGTCATGATTAGCCAGATGCGAGATCTCATTTGGCGCCTGGAAGGCGAGCAAATAGAGAATTCGGGTTAGGCGCTTGAAAGCGACTAGACTAATATATGTACGGTGTATCGAGTATGACGTCACTTTTTTGGAAGAGTTACTCTATCGTAGCATGTATTCATACTATATGTGCTTGGCGACCGAGTAATGAGGTGAGAGAATGGATTCCTGTTTCCTTACCGTGAGAGTCTTACGTGTCATTATTGATATGACTTTCATTTCTGTACCCTTTTGTAACTTTTGACTATGTCATAAAGTAAGGGGTTGATGTTCTGCTACTTTGGTATGTTGCCTGCAGTCATGTATGATTCGGCCTTAAGGGACATCATTGGGAAAGCGGCCAATGCTAAACTAAATGGCATGAGGGCAAAGGGAAGATCATCTAGTATTACACCACTGTTGTATATTCACTGTCGGCAACTCACATCGCTCTGTATGAGAAGCGAATTAAGTGTGAATATATTGCAAGAATTGAGAGGGTCAAACATGCTTTTTTGAGGCATTAGAGATGTTTTTTGGACCAGTGTAATTAGATGGGTCTGGGGTATATGAGACACTATTTCTGTTCTTTTTGGGTTGATGTCTCTATGTTGGCTCATTTTGAGTTTCTAGTATAGAGCTCCCACATGCAGGTGTTCTTAGCAGTCGCATGGTGCATTGGCTAGTATGAGATTGTTCATTTTTTGGGGAGATTGAGATAGAGATGTGGCAGTGTCATGCCAACTCATGTGCGAGTGTGAGATGTTAGAAATTGGGCGCCCATGTGGCATGACCCTTTGAACCTTTTAAACCTTTTAAACCTGAACCTTTTGAACCTTATCCATGTAAGTTTTGAATTTGAATTCAAAACTTATTTGGATAACCACTCAGGATATCTATATCTATCATATCAATAGATATGAATCTATGGATAGATAGATATTGGTTGTTATATATTTGATTATATACATCTGATATGATGGGAAGAATATCGATATCAGATACGTTATGTGATTTTTACCCATAACCTTTTTTCCTAGACTCTCTCTCTAACTCTCTCCCATATGAGAACAATCTAGCCTCTGCACTGTGACTTGTGTGAGTGATACTCATATTGTAGTATCACTCCACTGCTGGGTTTGTTGTTCGCATTTTAGAAGCACGTGATTTACTCACGGGATTCTTCGCTAAAAGGTATGATTCTGATATTTTATCCACTACGTTATAATACTTTGATTTACACTTCACAACAAAACAACACATGTTTGATTAAACCAAGAAAGATTTTAGAGGAGATACTCAGGACATAATCAATCCATCTTATTTTTTTATTTTATTTTATTTTTTATTTTTTGCTCGATCATGCCAACCAAAACAATTAACTATTGCATACACACAATCCCATATTGATTATTTGAAAATAATAATAAGAAAGAGACAATGATCCGAATATTTTGTCAAAAGAGGAATCTGCCAAAAACTTAGGATACAAAACCTCATAATATTGATCTTAACAATGGACCAAAAACAAATGTATAAATTTAATAGTATCTTTTTGTTTATTATGATTTTTTTTTTCTTCCTTTCAATAATGTGAGTAATATATGCCCCCGCCTTCAAAAATTTCCCTTGTTTTTGTAAGAAACATACAATGGACAAAAAATCACGAACCAACATACCAAGTTTTAATGGGTCCTCACACCCGACCCTTTTGTGAATGTGTCGGTATGCTTATTGTAAATAATAATAATAATAATAATAATAATAATAATAATGGTATATAAACAAAAGATTTATATAAAATTTTGTTCAGAATATTGTAGAAAGTAATTTTTACATTACTATGATATTAAATTATGGGAAAATTATCTGATATGCAATGCATACCTTATGTAATTCTAATAAAAAATTACGTAATTTTTAACGAACTTACATAAGTGATCTCACAAAAATAGGTAAGTTGATTATAAATTTGCCTAAATTTACAAAATCACGTAAGTTTTCACGAATATATGCAAATTTGTATTGACCTTATGTATTTTTGTGAGATCACGTATGTATTTTCATAAAAACTTATATAATTTTGTATTAAAGCTACATACGGTGTACATTGCACACTGAATTTTCTATGTCAAAGTTTGTTGATATCCCTATAATTATTGTCTAAATTAATATTAGAAATACAATGGAAAAAAAAAAAAAAACCAACTAAAAAAAGTATACAAACACTATATTTACACTATCCTCATCCTACTATCACGATCATCTATATAAAGGCCTTTTTGGGTACCAGATTAAAAGTTATTTTTTAGTTTTTAATTTATTTTAAGTCAAATCACCTCTTTATTTTTTTACATATTTTTTTTAAAAAAAGAGTCAAAAAAAAGACAAAAAGTTAACTTGTAACCTACTTCTCAAAACAACCTATAGCAATTTGTCTGTGCTTGTCAACGTGCATGTACATAATACTATTATTTGACACATTTTTTTTCCCTTATGTTTTTTATTCTTTTGGTATTGTTAGATTCCTTGTTTTGTCAATTCCGCAAACAAACACATTTGAATTGTATTGTTTGTGCCTAGCATTGTTCACTGACCACTCGAGCGGTGAATTGTGTGCTTGAGCACTGAAAAGGTTCGCCCAATAGTTTTGACTTGATCTGAGCTACTAGGAGGATTCATTCTCCGCTTGAGTGAGCTTTCTACCGCTCAAGCGAAGTCACTTATTGTTCCATCGTCTTTTAGACACATTGCTTGAGCGGTATTTCCTGCGCTCGAGCGGTCTTTGCAACCCTACTTTGTATAAAGCTGTATAAATTGAATGTTTTAGGATTACGGCTTCCAAAACTGAAACTTGAGACTAGAGGACTTTTGTGCATTCATCTGGATAGCCTAGCTATTGTTTTCCCATGATGGTTTTGTGAGTTTGTCGCCTCACATGGATTGAATTGCACGTATCAAGGGGCTTGTCACGATTCAACTTCTCTAGAGCATTTAATCAGTGGATTTCAAAGATTTTGGGCTTTGAAGCTTTGAAGAAGTTCAAAGCTGTTTAGTGTCGTGGATTCAACTTGAGTGTTATGGATGCAACACTAGACTAATCAATCCCAAGATGAAGATGTTGATGGAAGAGACATAAGAAGTGGAAGTCAATTCATGAGTGAGTGTTGAGTAATTGTTTGTACTCTTGTGTAATTTTATTATCTTCATAGTGGATTGTTTAGTGACTTTTTTTAATCCTTGATTTTTTATCACAACTGGATGTGCTCTAATTATGATTTTTTCCACGTTAAAATCTTTTGTGTTGATTTATCGATTGTGAAACAATAAACTACATCGCTTTCATACGTTCTAGATGATTGGATTATTTATTTTGTGTGTTTGAGATTTGTAATAATTGAATCTATTTCGAATCACAACCCACATAGATTTTTTCAGGTAGGTAAAGAATTGATCTCTAAATTTCACATAACTAGGAAAATAGTGTACAGCACTAGGACATGTGGACCATAGTGAAGTAGAGTAGTCCAATTTTTCAACTCATACTTTTCACATTGAGTTTGAATCTTGAAATTATTAAGGAATTTGTGAAGGTAAATTAATTATTTTTATTTTTTTATTTTTTTGGCTTAGACCTTCATTGCAACCAAAATAAAAGTGTCCAAGAAGATGCCAAATTTTTTTTTTTCTCAATTTTTTAAAACAAATTTAAAGTTTAAACACAATTATTAGTAGCATTCAAACCCTGTACTCCATACCCCAACTCAAAAAAGTCACTCAGAGAGTGGAGTTTGTCCACCATTAAAGAAGTGACTTTTTTTTTTTTTTTTTTTTTTTTTTTTTTTTTCACTGTACGTAAGATTCAGTGGGAAAAGGAAAATAAAAATTGAAAATGAAAGGAATAAGAAAAGACCCAACCCACACCCACATTATAATTGTACCATTAATTCACGTAACCTACCTTGTTGAAACTATTCGAGAAATCTCTACTTTTGGTGCCTCACATATAGCCTATGTGGTCTAAATTTCCCAATGTACCTTTCTCTGTTTGACATTTTGGTTTACTGAAATAAAGTAATTAATTTTTATTTTTTTTATTGAATGATTATTTTATTATAATAGTTAATGATAATTATATTGAAGATTAATTACAATTTAGGTCCCCAAAATGTGAATCTTGTATCATTTTAGTCATTAATATTTAAATTGTGTCAATTTGGTCTTGAATGTAAAATATTTCAATTTAATCCCCCAATCTGCACATGCAATTTAAACATTAGGGGACTAAATTCAAACACTTTTATACAATGAGGTTTAGATTGACAAAATTTAAATATTGATGATCAAATTAAAACTCTTTTAAACATTTGATACCAAAATGACACAAGCACATACTTTGGAGGCTAAAAATGTGATTAACCCTTCCATTTATAATACATTTTTTTTGATAAATTAAATTTAGAATAAACATTATAATAGAATCATTATTCCATTCTAACCAAACTTACATAACTACTACGGAAAAATAATAATTCAGTGCAAGTTTGAAAGAAAAAAAAAATCAAATTAATGATAAATTTTATGAACTTTAATGATTAAAAATATAAACTTTTCTATAAATTTATAATTATTTTGAAAGGATGCCACTTATTTATAATTTTTCCAGTTACTATTGACGTTGTACCTATATATTCGTCCAATGACTGGACACGAAATTGCTGTATTTTAAAACACTAAGGTCATGTTTGTTTGGCAGATTAGGTTAGAGAATATTATTAGTGCGGGGATGGCTAGTAAAAAGATTATTATTGTGGACATTGTTAGTGAAGATATTAAGTAAAAGTGTGTTTGTTTTGGTAATAGTGTGGGAGATGGTTAATAATGGGATTGTTAAATTATTTTTAAATAAAATAAATTAAAAAATCATTTCTATATTAAAAAAAATTAAAACAAAAGGTGCACTTGGGATTGTTAAAAAAAAAAAAAAAAAGAGTTGGCCAGCCGGCTATGTTTGTAAAAAACCAAACCAAACCAAGCTTTAAGTCTCATCAAATGGGGTCGGCCATATGAATCATTCTTCTCCACGCGACCCTATCAAAGGCCATTTCGTTAGTCAAATTAAGTAGATCCATATCTCTATTTACAACGCTAGCCAATGTTAATCTAGGCCTATCCCGTCCCCTAACACTCCCATCTACCGTTACAATATCGAATCTCTTCGCTACAGTCTCTATTGGTCTCCGTTGAATGTGACCAAACCATCTTAATCGATTCTCTCTCAACTTATCTTCTATCGGTGCTACTCCTACCTATTCCTGAATACACTCATTCCTAATTCTGTCTTTTCTAGTCTTACCACACATCCACATGAGCATCTTCATCTCAGCCACACTCATCTTATTTACATGTTGTTTCTTGGTTGCCCAACACTCCGTCTCATACAACATCGCCGGTCTAATAACCGTTCTATAGAACTTACCTTTTAGTCTAGTGAGTATTCGTTTATCGTACAGTACCCTAGACGCACTTCTCCACTTACACTATCTCGCCTTAATCCTATGGGCCACATCCGTATCAATCTCCCTCGCTGTTGTGATAATTGACCTTAAATAACGAAAATGTTCACTCTTAGGCAGTTCTTGGTTCTCAATCTTCACTTCTCCTCTGCTTTCATTGTTACTATTACTAAATTTACACTCCATGTACTCTGTCTTAGTTCTGCTATAGCGACCCCGGTCTTTTCCCATTTGATTATTGTTTCCGGACTTATGTTCCGTAAATTATATTATCATATTGTTGTTGTTGTTGTCCTTTAATTCTTCAGTTTTGAGTTATAGGATTTGTTGGGCAGGTTATTTACAGGTTGGTTGGGTTTGAAACCAAGAGTTCATGTTCAGTTTTTGGGTTGGTCGCTCGAGCGAGCTCTTCTTCGCTCGAGCGAGGTCTTTGATTTTGGTCCTTCGCTCGAGCCAGGGTCCCTTCGCTCGAGCGAGCTTCGCGTCCAGTACTTAGACCTGAAAGCAGTGTTTGTTCGCTCGAGCGAGCTTTCTTCGCTCGAGCGAGCTGGTTTGTTATTCGCTCGAGCGAGCATTTCTTCGCTCGAGCGACGCTTTTCTGTGTCTGGTCGCTCGAGCGACCAGGTCTTCGCTCGAGCGAGCCTGTCAGGTATAAATACGCAGCAGCGTATTTTAAAACAGTTTTTCAGCCCCTTTTGATCCAAAAACCCTAATTTTCGAGTTCTCTCTTTCTCTAAACACCTTCTCTCCTAGGTTTGATCTAGTTAGGGTGGGTTTTTGCCCTAGTTGCTTTACAAATAAGGTAGAGGAGAGTGAGGGCTTTCATTTAATCTGAACAAACTTGGATTTGGAGCACTTTGGAGTTTGGGCATCATCTTCTTCTTCTTCTTCTTTCTGAGTTATATATTCGAGGTAGGGATTTCCTACTCCATTTATACGTTTTAATCCTAAGTATTGGTATTTTGGTATGTGGGGGTAGTTTGGTAAATTTGGGAGAAACCCTAGGGTTTGACATAGATTAATTTGTATAATTAATTTGGGAAAAATGTGGAATTGGGTTTAATTCATGAAATTGGGGGATTATGAGACTGAATGACGTAGTTGGATAATTTAACCACCTATTGAAATTACATGTGTTGTGTATTTATTTCTTGCTTAGAAATAACTGTTTTGGGCTATCGGTGGAGGATAGTCATGATTGTTGTAGACATTGCATGTGGATTAGGCAAAATTGAAATTAATCACTTGATTAAGTTATTGAGTATAAAGGTTGGAATAATACGTTAAAAGTTATGTATTGATGGATTGTGTATATGACTTTATGTTTATATGCCTTACTTGTGTATGGGAGGAGATAGGTGATGTACTCCACGGTTTAGGGGAAGATGGGGGATGTACCTCTAAACCGGTTAATGATTATGGGAAGATAGGTGATGAACCCAGGGTTGCTGCTTATATGCGCGCCTATAGCAGAGATACAGCTCATATGCTTATCTATTTGATATGATACATCACCAAAATGTGTATCAATTGGGAAGTATGGAAGTGAATTTGATTGTGATTAATGCAATACCAACTTGTGTATTTGTTATGCTATATGAGAGGTTTAACTTGATTTGTTATCCCTGTTGAATTGGAAAGATTGTTAATAAGAGATGAAATCCCCGTTGAGTTATGTGGGTCAGGTTCTGAGCCATAATTGGAAGGTGAATTATGCCATAGACAAAGTGTCATAGGCAATGTAGACATAAATGGATTATTTTGTGTTAACCATGTATCAGCTGCTACTGCTTTAGTTAATTCTTATGCTTGGTTTAGTATTTCTTTACTGGGCTGTGGCTCACCCTATATGGGAACTTTATTTTCAGGTTCAGGCGGTTCACTACCTCCAAGGACTTAGCTTGTGAGGATTTGGACTTGAAGACTTGTTTGATTTGTTTTAGTCGTTTTATTTGAATAATGTAAACATTCAAGCCTAGGGCTTTATTTGTTTGAGTTAGAACTCATGAATTTGTGTCCAAGTGTTGGCTTGGCAAGATGTAAGCCCGTAGGGCATTTATTTTGATGTTTTATTTCATGTTACTCTGATGATTTAAATAATATAATGTTTTTCTTTTAATAATGCATGCCTTGTGTTATGTTTAATGGGTTTAATTTTGAGGGCGTTACAACTGCTTATCCAGAATCCTTTAAATTCAAGAGCTTTCTCCAAATCTCCAACTTTGTGTTAACTCCTTCTCTAGTCTCATCCACTAGCACAATATCATCTACAAAAAGCATACACCATAGCATGTCATCTTAAATATTTCTCGTCAACTCATTCATAACTAAAGCAAAAAGATAAGGACATAAGGTAGATCCTTGGTGTAACTCTACAGTGATAGGAAATTCATTTGTCTCTCCAACAGGCGATCTAATAGTGGTCACCACCCCTTCATACATATCCCTAATCACATCAATGTAACATTTTGTCACTCCTTTTTTTCTCTAACACCCATCATCTTATATCCCGGGGCACTCTATCATATGCTTTTTTTAAAGTCAATAAACACCATATGAATATCTCTTTTCTTTTCTCTATATTTTTCTATTATTCTCCTCAAAAGATAAACTGCTTCCATTGTTGACCTGCTAGGCATAAACCCAAATTGATTCTCTGACACCTATGTTTGTAAAAAAAATAAAATAAAATAAAAATGAAAATAAAAAGAGAAAAAATTGCACTGTACTGGACGTCTGGGCAAACGACCGGACAGACTGAAGTTGCTTACTATTTTCTTAATCCCACTCCTAAGGGAGATTGCTAAATTGCCCAGACTGTGAAGCCGACCCTCCCAAACAATATCAAATATGCTGTGGGTGGAACCCACAGTAATCCTAGTCCAGTCTGGCCACTGAAGCCGCCAAACAAACGAGGCCTAATTGTCTATGTTCAGTGTTCAATTTTCTCATATTTTCTGTACGGAGGATTGTAAACAAAACCTAGAAAGGAATTGTGCCCTTGTTTAGGATACTACTTTGGGCTAAAATAGTCATATAGGACAAAATAGGTTATTTTAGCCATATAAGGCAAAATGTCACATTCAAATCATAATCATTTCATTCTTTCTCTCATAAAAGTCAAAAAAACCAAAAAAATCGATCCAAAACGAAGCTTTTTAGACCTAGACTAAAATAGTCAAAAAACCATAAAGTCAGAAAGTCAACTCACATCCCAAACGAACAGAGAGATGTCCTAGAAAGCAACTGTGTGTGTGTGTGTGTGTGTGTGTGTGTGTGTGTGTGTGAGAGAGAGAGAGAGAGAGAGAGATGGTAGCCAGAGTCTGGCAACATTTTCATTTTAGTCCCTAATTTTTTTTAATCCTTCATTTTTTAAGTGTTTCTTAATTTATTTTTAAAGTTAACTTATATTTAAAATTAAATAAAAAATATTACGATAATTATCACATAACATAAAGAATATATTAATATATTAGACTTTGAATTTGTATTAGAGGTATTAATTTTTTTATATGTAATAAAATATTTGTATGCCACATGATTGTCAATATGTCATTTTATATCTAATTTTCTACAAAAAAAAATTGCTTTATAAGAAGACTGATATATATATATATATATAAAGGACCAAAATGAAAAAATAAAAATAAATTTTAAGGGTCAAATTGAGAAAGCGACAAAACAAAAGTAGGGCAAAGTTTAATTTACCTTTAATGAAAAGAGAACAAGAAATGCGAGATTGTTCAAGGATAAGAATTGGAAAAATTACAAACCAGTGATATTTCATAAAATATTTACAAATTTATGAGAAAACTTATAATTTTAATTATTAAGATTAATTAAGTTTACTACTGATTTGCAAAATATTTTGAAAACTTACATTGAAGTGCAATTTTCCCATATATAAGAAAACGATGCTCACATGAGTATTCACTATTGCATTGATGGTAGATACAAGTGGTGGGGCCTTTAAACTAAGAAAAATGCTTAGGATCTCAAATATTTTATTAACACTAGTGATTAGACACGTGCGTTGTACATGGTACGCGATTTTTCATCAACTATTAGTACTATAATTATACGTCTCTTAAATTGATATGTGATACATATATATATATATATATATATATATATATATATAAAGTATGGAGACTTGTATGGGTAAATTGATATGTATTTAAAATATAACTAAGTAAGAAATGAATATATACTCGGTTGAAGAATTTAAATGATAAATGAGAAATTTTATAAACTTAACTATTAATTTATAGTTAGATTGTTAATATCACAATCTTATCTTAAACAATAAACAATAAAAAGTCCTTTAAATATATAGTATTATACAAAAAAATTTCTATCAGCTTGCCACTTCAATTTTTTATATTCCGTACGTTTAATACAATTGAATGTATGAAATTAATTGCACAATTACATAATTTTGTTTAATAATTCATCTCATAATACAAATTCATTGAATTCACTATTGCATGCTATTTGCATACTATTGGTGTAAGAATGCATTAATATCAATATGTAATATATTTTTATACATCAAGAGTTATTAAGTCTCGTTTCCTGTGCCACAAATATTTTGCATGATAAAAAATATAATATTAGTCATTAGTCTATTTGCATTTGTGTACAAAATGTGGAATAGTTTTTTTAGAAAATAGAATGATATTGTACTTTAATATTTCGATCGATATAGAAATTTCATAATTATTTTCATGATATTTATAGATAAATGCTTATAAGTATTTGTAAGTTCATTTTCATGAAACTGTCAAGTTACATAATTTATTATATCATCTGTTAGTAATCAGCATATGACAAAAATTAATCGAAACTTCACATTTGATGTACTTACTCTATGCATCATTGAGTTACTGCGATAATGTTTGGGCATCATTTGATTTTTTTCCTTATAATTTGACTAAAATGTATGCATGAGGTATATTGTTTTTCTTAAACTTTACAACAAATAGGACAATTTGTGCTTGAGATTGTCTAACTTTACTTGGAGAGCATATTACAATAGATCTTTTATAATTTTTATTTCACCATCTTCTTATTTTTCTTCTTGCTCACCACTATAACTCATTGTAATAAAAATATTTTGATGAGTAAGAGTTTCAAACGATATCATATTGTTATGAATTTTAAAATCCTTTTTTCCTCCATAATGTGATTTTTTCTGTAAAGGAAAAAGAAAAGTACAATTATTGTCGTGATGAAGGTATTTTACAAAGTCTTGGTTTGTTATTGAAAGTATTCGTTGTGGACACTTATTTATATAACATATATGTATATGTGTTCAACATAAAGTTGATAGGAGAACAATACATAAAATTATATTATTAAAGCAATACATGTTAAAAAAATTAAAGTATCCGATGATAATATAGCATTACGGATTGACAATCTATGAATACAATAATATATATAAATTTATATTTATATGTTTTTTTATATATTTATATATGTAGTCACTAACATATATAAGATATTACAAGTTGAACCTTTTGCAACAATATAATACATGTAACAATGAAAAATTAATTATTTATAATTAAATAGTTGGTCATAATGTAGATATTTAGTGTTATATTTTTATGTTTTTTTTGTGCATATGCACTATTTTTTTTTAATTAGATTATTAAATTCACATAAAAATTGAAAAGAATTTGTGAAGAATTTGTGTAAAATTAGAGATTAGTGAAAAAATATTTTAAAAAAGAGAAGTTTACAGTATTTGGTTTGGCTTTTTTTTCAAATTTTTTTTTTAATTTTTTAGTTTTAATATTTTTTTTTTGTCTTTGACACTGTTTTTTTTAATAACCCTTTTATTTTCTTTTTAGAATCGCTTAATTTAATAGTACTTTTTTATTTTGAGTGAAGCACTAATAAATCCCAAATAATTATCTTATGAACTGTTTTGTCCTCTCTTTTTTTTTTTTTATAGACCCAAAGGTCCCATTGTAGTATGGATTACATAAAGGCCAACCATAAACGCGCGTGCATTACATGCTTGGCAGCAATGAAACAAGCTAAAACACCAATAACAGAATGGCGAAGTAAACGATCTGGATCCAATTTTCGGAAGGGCCATTCATCTTTTTCACACAAAAAGCAAAATACGGGATCTTCAAGCAGTTCAAGCCAAAGCAGTGGTTCTACGCCAGTTTGTTCTGAATTTGGAAGGAAGAGAGACGAATGTGAGTTTTTTCGTAATATTGAAATTACTAAACGTAACATTTCAAAAAAGTTTCTTAGTGTACTTTTTTCAAATATAACACACTAAAAAATTCTTAGTATACTTTTCTCAAACATAACAATGTGACATTCTAAAAAAATTCCTTAGTGTACTTTTTTCAAACGAAACATTCTAATCAATGTAATACACAAAAACTTCTTAGTGTGTTTTTCCCAAGCGTAACACTCTAATGTAACACGTTAAAAAATTCACTAGTGTACTTTTTCCAAACGTAATACTCTAATCAATGTAGCACATAGAAACTCTTTAGTGTATTTTTCTCAAAAGTAACATTCCAATGTAACATACAAAAAAACTCTTTAGTGTAATTTTTTCAAATGTAACAACGTAATATTTCAAAAAAAAACTCCTTTGTGTATTTTTTTTCCAAATGTAACACTTTAATCAATGTAACATACAAAAACTCCTTAGGGCGTTTTTTCAAATGAAGAACTTTAATATAACACTCCAATGTAACAATAGAAATGCGGATTTTCATGTTTCACAACCAACACTTTAGCCATAAACCCCCCCAAAAAAATCTTCCACACTTCACCTTTCCATTCCTATCCCAAAAAAGAATCAGAAAATTAGAAAAATAAATCACAAAAGGCATTCACTTAAACTCAAATGACACCAAATCAAATAAATACAACTTTCCAAAGCAAAAATGACTAATTGGTTTATAAGAAAACTCTTAGGACTAAATGGATCAATATACCCACATATGGGATTTATGGATAAATTTTCCTTTTAGATTTATATTCACTTAATCTAAATATAGCTAGAAAATAATTTGTTGTTTATTATTTTTGAAAAATGATTATTAATATTAAATAATAGGGATATTTACCAATAAATCCCATCATACAAACAATTGTACCATTTGGTCCCAACATTGTGTTTGTTGTTCTAATTGGTCCTATCAGTGGGAGAATATATTCCTGTTTGATCCGATTTTCCTTGTTTGGTAATGTTTACTGGTCATTTATACCCTTTGTTTTCTCGTGGCTCATTTTTGGTGGGTTTGGTTGTGCATATGGAAGTACAATATGTTTCCTTCATTATGTTAGGGTTTTCCTAGCTGATATGACGGTGTGCTGTGATGGTTGGTGTCTTTGTGGACAGACGGTGGTTTGAAATTCCGACGGCAGTAGGTCTGGTGTTTTGCAGGCATTGTGTGTTTCGGTTGTTTTCATGTGTTATACAATGTGCATATTAAAATTGTTGTTCTCCATTCGTATGGGGTTGGGCACATTCGTACTCAATATGTTACGGTTTCCGGCCGTATAAGTCGTTGCCGTGATGACACATTGGTGTTGTTCATTGTTATTTTGGTTATTCTAGTTTGTGTTCCTGTGTAACTGTATACAATTTTTCCTCTCAATATGTTTGCAACACAGTGGCGAGTATTTTGTGTATGTGATACCCATGGATGGGTTTTGCGTAGGGTACGGGGGTTAAAGTTTTCGTGTGTCATACAATGTGCATATTAAAATCGTTGTTCTCCATTCGTATGGGGTTGGACACATTCGTATTCAATATGTTACGGTTTTCGGCCATATAAGTCGTTGCTGTGATGACACATTAGCGTCGTTCATTGTTGTTTTGGTTGTTCTAGTTTGTGTTCCTGTGTAACTGTATACGATTTTTCCCCTCAATATGTTTGCAACATAGTGGCGAGTATTTTGTGTATGTGATACACATGGATGGGTTTTGCGTAGGGTATAGGGGTTAAAGGGGGTGTTGACATATATTTGTATGTTACAATGTGTTATGTTGCACTTATGGTAATCTAAAAATCTAAAACTATTTGGTACATTGTTTTGCATATTGTAAGGATAGACGCTCATGTTATGTTGGTGTGTTGTTACCGCGATACGAATGTCGCCATCAAGTTGCAATTTCCATTTTGATTCGATGATTTGGTTACTTCTATCTGTCAAAATTTTGATTGTCTCACACATGCTGATGTGTTTTTATTTTTCAAGATTCCGGGATATAACAGTTTCAAATTACAAAATGATATCGATATGGAAAACATGGTATCCCTTGCACGGTCTTTCCGTTTAGGACATATTGACGTCGTCATTCAAACTCGAGTCACACAAAGTTCAAACGGTATTGGTAACGCAAATCGAAAAACATGTGATGTTACATTCAATTCGTCAGGGAAAGGAGACGAGTTGGACAACGATGATGAACAAGATGATTTACTCCCCAAATTTTGTCCTCATGTTGACAAAGTTTTCATGTTCGCTCCATGGGCTAATGGCATCACACATGTGAGTCAAAGCTTTGAGGGCGGGGCTACTGAATTTCGTAATGTTCTTCGTAAGTATGCGGTTGAATGTGGATTCCGGTTCAAGTATTTGAAGAATGACTCTGTTCGGATTACAGCTGTGTGCATGTTGAGGGAATCAAAAGGATGCATGTGGTCTATACACGAACGAGTCCTGCATGCTGATGAGTTTTTTTACATTCGTAAGTGGAATACATAGCACAGTTGCGGTGTTGCCATTCAGACACCAAAAAACCCGAGGGCTGGGTCTGATTTGGTGTCCGATGTTATCTCTGAACGAGTACGTGACAAACCATTAACACGCCTGACCTATGTTGTTTACTACTTGAAGAAAGACTATGGATTAGAGATAAGCTGCCGAGTAGCTTGGTTGGGTGTTGAAAAAGTGCGGGGTGAAATGTTTGGTGCATATTCCATTTCTTTCGATTAATTACGGTGGTATAGTAATTCTGCTATGGAAAACAATCCAGGGAGTTACATTAACATTGACTATGATGACCAAGATCACCGGTTCATACGATTTTTTATATCATTCAAGGCATGCATCGATGGTTTCAATCATTGCCACCCTTTACTATTCCTGGATGGTACCTTCTTGAAGGGGAAATTCAAAGGAAACTTACTAGCTGCAACTATAAAGGATGGCAATCAAGGTTATTCTCATTCATTCCACACTGTTTGTTAGTTGTATAACTATGTCTGTTGCCTTTTTTTTAAGAAAAAACCATGTGTAACTTTCATCCACTTACTGAACCCACTAACAATTTTGTATACAGGGTTATTCCCATTGGCAATAGCAATTGTCGGCTTAGAGAACACAACTAACTTGGCTTGGTTCTTGGAACATCTCGCGAACGTGGTTACTACGGACAGGATGCTTACATTCATATCAGGCCGACACATAGGCATACTCGAATCTATTCCAAACACATTCCCATCTGCCCATCATGCATTCTGCTTGAAACATTTGCAACGGAACTTGCAAGACAAGATGCGGTATACCAACAAGATGCACCGCGTCGGCTTGCTAAGCAAATTTCGCAAATGTGCCTACACACCAATCGTAACCACATTCAATTCTAGTGTAGAAAGGTTTAAGACATCGGGCCAGAGTGTAGCAACAAATTTTTTGAAAGATTTACCCCCGTCATATTGGGCAAACGCCTACTTCCGGTACGCACCCGTTCACAAATATAGTGCACCAAATTAATTACATGAGCTGCCTATATCAATGTATATCTTGTTCACAATTGCATGGACATATTTTTACATTTCATGTTTGTTTTGTAGGGGTGACCAATACGGTGAGATGTGTTCCAATGCAGCTGAGTCATTCAACTCATGGATCGGCGAGGCACGTCACCTCCCGATCATGCAGATGGTTGACAGCATTAGGACGAAAATTATAGATCAAATGTCAAAACACAAACGTAAGGCGGCCGCGTAGCCTGGAATTCTTTGCCCCAAAATGGAGTCTCGCTTGGTGAAAGCATACAACAAAGGCAGGGTGTGGCTTATAAGTCAATCAAATGAAGATGTATATGAGGTGCATTCGTACCCATCAATACTTGTGGATATTGGCAGGCGCCCATGTTCATGTTTTCAGTGGTAGATTAAACGGCTACCATGTGCACATGCGATGGTTGCAATTTGTAACAGTGGACGAGATTTGTATGATTTGGTTGAACCATACTATCATGTGTCTGAATATCATTTGACATAGGCCTTAAGCATAACTCCAATACCAACTGTTGAGAAACCAGCTTTTAGTATTTAAGATTTCGTCATACACCCTCCAGTTGTGAAACACCCACCTGGTAGGCCAAAGAAAAAATGAATTCTGTCAAGGGGTGAAGAAGTGCAGCAAATTCGTTTCAGACGTTGTCAACACATGGGGAACCACAACAGGAAGACATGTAAAGAACCAATTTAGCCTTCACTATCTGCAACTACATGTCTAACATTTTCGTCCCAAAGTTTGTCACTAAGGTTTAATTTGTTTTGCTAAATAAATGGGTGCCCAAATCCCCAATGTACTGTACTATTATGTTTTGCATTATTACGCTGGTTTTATTACATTAGTTCACCAAATAAGTTGGGTGGCACACAACCCCCACATGAACCATTTATCCAAATATTTCCATCATTGTGTTGTGTTTAATTTTTCTTCCCCGCGGAGAGACATCAGTAGGTACCTTACTATTGCACATTTTTATTTTCCTGTCTCTGTGTGTTGTTTGCATTCAGTGAATGTCACATTAAAATATGTTCACATTCAGAACACGCTCCAAATTAAATGTCATTTCACACAAATATGTTCCCTTTCAATACACATTTTCAAAACAAAAAAACGTTCCTCATGCCGTCATACTTGATACACGCCACACTTTATCCATATTGTAATGAACACATCAACACATACAAACCGACTCCCATAATTCACCTTCCGCAACGCACATCCATTCAAACATGTCCCACAAGTACACCAATTTGTTGGAAATCAGATTTGAACAATACATGACAACTATCTAAACCCACGAAAATATATACTGAATAAATCATAACAAACAAACCATTCTGATTAACATCCAATTTGTTCACACCACAATTTGATTTTGTAAACCAATCCTCACTATTTCAAAGTTCTCCACCACTGGATAAACAATGATGAAGTGTTGCATATGCATATACACTACCCGATTCCTTGAAGACTAGTGCGTCACTTACAAACTGGAATTATTCTCAATTGACCAATCAGTACAGTGGGTCATATTTCTAATTTCAAATTAAAATCTGTGTATCAAACTATAAGATTAGGCACATTGCACCAACAACAACATTCATCAAATTAATAACAGTGTTGGTCAATGTTAAAACAATTTTTTCAAAAAAAAAAAAAAAAAAACAAAATACTTATTCGACACACATCCGATTTTACACACCAAAATCCAGCAACTGTGGCTACATAATACATACACAGCTACACATATAGATACATTTCATATGATTGATTTCTGTCTACATAGATACGTAACATTCAAACAAAATATTTGCTTACATGAGAGTGCAATCTAGGCCAAAACTCAGAGGGAATATTCAGCTGTGATGTGTTGTTTGTAATTAATTTCAGGGGGTGAAAAACTACTTTTGGTATGTTCCAATCCAATGGGATTGCTAGGGATCTAGTTGTGTCTATTTGTCACTAGTCTTTAATTAGGTTGGGTGGAAGCTACGAAGTGGGTGGGTGTGTATGCATCCCCGACACTGAACATTACACAACACCTGCTGTGTGACACCTACCAACTACAAAAACACAACTCCTACCCGGTGGTTAAATCCCACGTAGTAATTTACCCAACATAAATTTTTTTAATACAATCAAACTGATTACAGTCACACTTACCCACCTAGTTCACTGCCCACCCATCAAACAACTGGTATACGACATAATAAATGTAATAACTCGACTCTCCTATATGTTTTTTGGTATGCTTTCGGTCTCTTATTATGTGTACTTATCTGGTTAATGTGAAATTTCATAAGATATTAAGTTTAATTGTGTGAATTACATGGTTATGGATTTATATTTGTCAACCATGAGAAATATCTGTTACAATTGTGGTGTTTCGATCAGTAATTGAAAGCCTTAGAAGCATGATAATCTGAAATTAACTTTATAATAGTGATAAACATGATTTTTGGAACATAACTTGATCTTTTATAAAAATCTGATTCAGAATAATTAAATTGATTAATTTGTGCCCAGCTCTTAAAATGAGCCTTTTAATATATTAGTTGGCCATTTATCATTTGGTAAGACAAAAATATCTTTTAAGAGGAGAAGCAAGTGTAGAGAAGAAGAACAAGGGGAGAAGAAGATCAACAAGGGAAAATTTGCAAGTTAAGAAGAGTTGTGGAGATTTAAGTTCAAGGTAGGTTCAATTCATCCTAAATAGCCCCTCTCTTGGACTTGGATGAAGGTTTCTTTTACACTCATGCAAACTAGGGTTGTAGTTGAAGACATATGTGTGATTAATGCTTGATTGAAAAGTTGTTCTTATTATTTGGTTGTTTTGAGAATTAATTTAAGTTATGTGAAGGGATTACACTTTTGCTCTTTGGTTTTTCATGCCAAACCCACATAATTACACATATATATTGTGCATATATCAAATATAGCCATAATCATAAAGGGCTTGGTTTGTATGGGTGAATTCGGAAAGGGTTATGACCTAATTACGCTTGTAATCATGTTTATTGTAATTTGATAAGTTATGATTCATGTTATGAAGATGTTATGTAATCTATTGAATGAATTCCCCTTGTTTTGCTCTTGGTAAAGTGTTGGTTCTACTGAAATTTTGCCTAAATTCGGGCTGCCCAAAACAAGGGCTGCGACTGCACGTGCGGGGCTCATGGCCGCACGTGCGGGAAGCATTGCCGCACGTACGGGGCTCACAGCCGCACGTGCGGGAAACAGGGGAATCCGAAGTTTGGCTACTGGAATAAAAGCACGTGCGGGCCACACGTGCGGCCCACCTTCCCGCACTTGCGGCGAATGGCCTCCGCACGTGCGGCCTATTTGGAAAAATTTTGCGTGCTCCGTTTTCTTTGTTTAACCCTTTGAGACTACTGAAATGTGTATTTGAAGTATTTAAAATGCTTGTAATTGAATGGATGTGAACGAACCGATTATTGATTCAAAAAGAGAAAATGGCTAATTTCTAAGTTGCATGTACGTGTAGGGGTTACATACAAGAAGGAACTATCGCTCCGCCACAGCACTGTGAGTAATAGTACTGTAGTGATACATTTCGTTTATGGTTAATAATATTATTAACGTTCTGTTATTCGTACTATGTTGACTCGTAATGAACAATTGAAAATGTATACGTGTTAGTGAACAATGATATCCTTCTGGACCTGAGGTCATTCTGCTTTGCTAAAGATGGGCCCGAGGCCATTTTGTTGATATGTTGGGCCCGAGGCCATTCTGTTGATATGTTGGGCCCGAGGCCATTATGTATGATGTGTTGGGCCTGAGGCCATTCTTTATGATATATTGGGCCTAAGGCCGTTATGGAAGTGTATGCGGAGTAATCTATGCACCTATATACGTTGTAATTCAAGTTTATTTATTTGAATTCTCTACGTACTGTTATTCACTGAGCCTTGCTCACTCCGTGTTATGTTTGTCTCTGTAGGTAATCAACCTGGTGGTCAGTCTTAGTCCAGCCTAACTATTATTTTTGCGCACTCCGTTGTATTCGGGCAATCCAGTGAAACTACCCATTGCTTTTGAGATGTTCCTTCCCTTACTCACAGTCTTGGTCACTAGCTTTTGTCAAGTGTGGTAAAATATGTATAACCTTCACTGTCGATGTTTTTTTTAGACCCCTAGGTGTGGGAATGGGTTTGTATATGTATAGATATGTATATAATTGTTCTTATGTGCATGTCCTTGTGGGTTGGACTATTTAATGAAATGTTTGTGATCCTGGCATATAAGTGTTAGCTCAATGGATATTATTTTATGTTGATAATTGCTTCCGTTCTAGCCCCATATTAGACAATTATTGAATTTTGAGACCGTTGTCGAGTGGGTCATGCCCAAACTTTTAGGGGCGAGTTTGGGGCGTGACAATAAAACAAACACATGTACACTTCATTCACAAACATCACTTTAAATACCAATGTTATCTACACATAGTGGCCATCCAAGGATCGTAAATCACAAAAACAAAATCACAGTTACTGTGAGACCACATAGTAACAACTACCAAACTGAAATTGTTCATGTACGGTTCACAAAAGACAATCATAATGCATATACCACTACACTAGCAAAAAATATATAAATTTAAGCTACTTGTTTTTTTACGGCCTAAAAATAATTCAACCATATCTACTCTTTCAGCCCCCTGATCCGGTCGTTCACAAATCTCTTCACCATGTTTACTCTTAACACGATGCCATTGTTACCTTGCAATGAACGACCCACATCAAGATGGTGCACGTACTACCACATCACCGCGCACACAATGACCGCACAATCCAGCCTACGTTGGGGAAACACAACGACAACTTGTCAACTATATTGCACAATTACCCAACAACAAATTTACAATGTACCAGTGTCAACACCAGTGCACTTATGAGTCAGCTCTCTGTTGGGGGCAGTCTGCAATAGACTCGAGGGGGTGGTTGAAGGTCTCAGCGATGCTTAGCTTGTCTATTCCATCCGCTCCCAAAGGCTGCTTCATTACACTAGACACACATTCCTTCTGCAATACACAAAACACCCTACACCTTATAAAACCACAAGACTCCCACACTCAATCAAACACAGTAAAAAAAAATGTGCATTTTACCAAGACAAGAGCTTTATTATAATGCATGTCTGATTTGTCGTTCGACTGTTGCCTCATCGGATTAAAATGCTTCCAACTCCCGTTCTCTGCGTCGTACACCACGAGAGTCCAGTGTGATTGGTTGCATATTGGAAAATGAATGTACCGAAAATCCTTCGATGATGCAAAATTTTTCAGCACATAACTCTCCATTATTTTTGCGTTGCTGCTTTTGATAACGTCCTACAGGAGAATCAGTTGTTTTAAAAATTAAAAAAATCCCACACATTGCCCACCATATAGCAATGTCACATTAACACTCACTATGCAAATACTGTTGAAGAAGTATGATTTTTCTGTCAAATCATCACCAGAACCGACATTCGCCTGCTCTGTCAGCAGTATATCTACATACGCATCAATTACCTGCCGTGAAACAAACAACACATGTGTTACCAAACTCATTCGAAAATAATGCGTATGACAACCCACATTGTACAGTGTTTTAAAATACAACACAACACATGTAATACAAAAGGCAGTACGTTGTCTAACATTGCCACGGACACTCTCTCCATGTACAAGATTTTTTATATCGGTAAAATACACCGACACACCATTGTCAACCCCAGTCCATACAATAGCCCTGCGTAGGAAACAAACACATCAAGTAACCAAAACCTGTATTCATGATGGGAAATTAAATTTTTGTGTACTCCCACACATACCCGTCGCCATTCCGTTTGTAAGCCTTTGTTATTTTCTCTTTCTCTTCAAACATCATCATTTTCCATACCCTAAACTGGTTGTTCAGCTCCAAACCAGACCATTTTCTGGGTGGCACGCCAAGTGTGTCAACATCAATCACAGAGTAATTCACATTACATTTGTCAACTTCTAGACCCTCCTCCGTGTGTGTGACTGTTCTTTTTCCACGTTCCCAACCTAAAGGGTATTCATAATCTTTCAGCCTTAGTTCTTTCCTCACTTTGGTCTTAATTTTGTGTACAAACGAATTTTGCCCAGCCATGCCATGCCTACCATCCTCAACATACGGTAACACTTGCACTTCATGGTCTGACAAACTCACATCACCCACACTACGTACCAGCGCGGGACTAGAATCGAACACTGTGTGCACATCTACATGTGCAACACTCCAACACATGTTAGCAACACCTTAAATAGGTGTGACATCATGCACGATCGCCACATCGATCCCATTTGGAACTCCGCACTGGCTCGCACCAACAGCGGTGACGTCAACTTTACGAAAAGCTTGCGTAACATTGTGCACCTGATGGTCAGCGAGTTGGTCCTCCAACATTGATATTGTTTGCCGCATTTCTTTGTTTTTATTTTGCAACTTTCGGATTTCCTTGTCTTTCACCTTCATTACACACTCGAACCCACCAACAATGTTCACGGTTTGCAACTCCATTTTACTGTTCAACCTAACAACTTCCTCCTCTAGCTTTGCTATCGTCCCCTCATTAGCTTTGTTCCACATTTCTATGTCTGCCATTGGATTCAATGCTTTCTCCACTTTGGTTTGAACTGCCACATCATTAACTGTATTACGCACCAGGTTGTGCACATCATTTTCCTTCACTCATATGGCATCACTAGGTGGATGAGCCATGCTTACCCTCTCCTCGGCAAAATCATCTGTCACATCCATCTGCACTCCATCACCTTCACCGATGTCACGCTTGTACAAATCACCACTAACATTGACATCACCACCATCTCCCACGTTGTTCACGTTGCTATCACAGATGTTTCCCATTGGACCGGCTACCAAACCCTCGTCCGTTGCCAAAATATCATGCTCGTACTCTAAAGACCTTAACCTATCAACTCTAACCTGTCAAAAAAAAAAAAAAAACCAAATATGACGATGGTATTGTATTGATCCATTACTAACAAATTTTATCCAACAAGGCATGTACCTTGAATTTGCCTGGTGTTGCGAAATCCAAACCCCGCATCCTGCCCACCAATGCACCAATGTCCTATTTCAGGAATCTTGGAAACATATTCTCTGTTTCTGGCTTCACTATCTTGGAATGTTCACAGATCCAATACTATGTTTCAGACACAAAAATCATTACATTACATCATTAGCAAAACAACAAAAGCATGGGTAAAACAATTCAAACAGTCGCAAAACATTGAACACTACATACCAGCATGGCAACAACACATCCAGTGACCTATTCCGGCGTATGGTGGAAATCTTTGATTGAACACATCAACGTTTGTAATATTGCACCAGTCCAATTGTATGCACGGACGGTCTTCAGGTCATCAATGTATCGCACAAATACCCAACTTATTGTCTCCCCAGAATTAGCAAAGAACAGTTTCCCATACATATACAGTGTCAACAACTTCGCTGCATCCTCCTCGTCCACCTTACTTCGCCCACACACAGCTTCTTCGAACAATGTCTTCACCAGCTTCGATGTTATCCTTATGGTGTTATAACTCTTCTGCTGAATGAAATCCGATGTCAGCCACTGACAAGGAAAGAGATCAAGATTCTTAGTACCACACTGGATCCTAAACAACAGTCTTACATCACTCCTATAGAGCTTCAACAAATCCACACTAATGCTGAATGCGTCATAATTTTTGTCGTACATCCGTATGATTTTCAAAATTGCATCGTCAAACTTCCTGAAATCATTGTGATTCAGTTTGTTAATTTGCATAGCCTCAATCATGATCCAAAATGGAGTCCTTTTCAATTGTTCAAAATGACCACCTCTCAACGGCAATGTTGTTACAAGCTTAACAATGCCTGCAATGTTTGAACGAAAATTAATCCATGTAGGTGCACTACACGACGGACCGCCAGCAGGATTAACACCTCATTCACTAACTCCCAACTCAATGACTTTTGATTTCTTGAACAATATGCGTCCTTGCATGTTAACAAAAACCCTTTTTGGTTTCGAATCACATGCACCTTTGAGATGTTTTCGTTCACATGAACGCGTCCACGGACTCCTGCTAATGTCACCATCTGTAATAGCACAAATAATATATTAAGTCGCTACAAGTACATAACATAACACACCATAACCAACACACTAACATACAAATTCCACAACGCATAAATACAAACAACATGCATGACACCCCGACCCAATGTTGTGGCACCCACCGATCACCCTGGATGTGACACATGCCAAATACCAATTTGGAAAACACACCAACATGTGGTTGTGCCACACCACACCACACCACACCATCACGATCACGTATTCACCTGGTCAGAGAATTATGTAGTGGTATTTACGTCATTCAGCAATAGAAAGGACCAAATAGATCAAAAGAAAAAAAGTTGGGACTAAATGGAGCACAATTTCAACATTTAGGATTTATTGGTGACTTTCCCTAAATAATAATACTAATAACAACAACAACAACAAATATAATAATAAGAAAGAGTAACTATTTTTTGTTCTTCATTTATCGTCAATGTAAAAAATAGGGAGATGATTTTTTTTTTTTTTTTGATAAGAATACGGTTTGTTTATATTTATATGGAACTCTTAGAAGCAGATATATCATTTTTGAATTAATATCTATTTTTCCTCAATAATATGATTTTTTCTGTGAGAGTAAAAAAGTACAATTATTGTCGTGATGGAGGTATTTCGCAAAGTCCTGATTTGTTATTGAAAGTGTTTGTTGTAGAAACTTGTTTGTATGACATGTATGTATATATGTATTGAACATAAGTCCATAGAAGAACAATACACAATTTCATAATTTTTTTGTAGCAAATATAACTATGTTACGAAAGCGATATATGTTAAAAAATTAAAGTATCTGATAGTAATATAGCATTGCAAATTGACAATGTATGAATACAGTAATATATAAATTTACACACACACACACACACACACACACACACACACACACATATATATATATATATATATATGTAGATATTGATATATATAAGATATCACAAAAGTAATATGTGAAATCTTTTGTGACAATATAATACAAGTAAAAGTGAGAAGTTAATTATTCATAATTAAATGGTTGGTCATAATGTAAATATTTAGTATTATATTTTTGTGTGTATGCACTATTTTTTAATCAGATTATTAAATTCACAAAGAATTTGCCAATAATTTGTGTAAAATTAGATAATAGTGAAGAAAGATTTAAAAAAAAAGAAATTTATAGTGTTTGTTTTTTTAAACTTTTGTTTTGAATTTTTTGATTTTCCAATTTTTTGTCTTTGATACTTTTTTTTTTTTTAATAACCCTTCTATGTTCTTTTTAGAATCACTTAATTTAATAATACTTTTTTAGTTTTTAATTCTACTTTTAGATTTAGATTCACTTAATCTAAAAAAATAATATATTGTGTATTCGTTTTTAAAAAAATATATTAATACTAAATAATAATAATAACAACAAAAAATTATAATAAAAAAATCAGCACATGTTTGAATTTATAAATTTTTTTGCCAATATTTTGCTTTTAAATTTTATTTAGATTATTAGATATTAGATTTTCAAATACAAGTATAATTTAAATATAAAATATGAGAAAATTTTAGTATCTTTTATCATCAAAACTGAGAAAAATATAAAACTCTAAAAAGAAAGAGATGGTTTATATAGGACTCTTCATGTCTTTTAGAAAATATGGTAATTTTGAGAGGGTAAAATGGAGATTTAAAAAAAAGTAGAAAACATATAGGTTCTTCACACTTTTATAATAGTAGTAGATTTTTACCAAAATGTTGTGGGATTCGCACCATGTGAGTTTCCACACTCATGAAAGACATTTGATAAAAATATTGATAAAATATTTGGAATCCCTACTGTTACTCTTAAACCAATGTTAATGATACTTGAAATAATAAATCCTTTTGGGTTGGACTACTTCAAAAGACGGAGTGGTGTCTGTAAAGACCCAAATTTTAGTAATTTCTTTTAAATCCTAACCTTGAAATTATTTCAATTGAGATCTTGAATTTTTACCTTATCGCAAATTTAACCGTAGAACCGACAACGTATCGCGGATAAACTGTGCAAATCCTAATCGACCCTAGTAGCTTAATGATCATTTCTAACACTCTAATACTAATTATTTAACTCTCTAATTATAGATCAATCGCTCAAAACCCTAATTTCCGACTTTTGCCGTTTTCATTCGATTATTTACCTTTTAATTCAAAATATGTGGTGCAAACCAAATTATTTCCTACAACTATTTTATTAATTATATATTTGAAATAGGTATTTCAAGTTATAAATTTAGTCCATACCCTTACACTTTATTAAAATTACACATTTACCTCAAATTCATTACTTTATATATGTATATATAAGTAAACTCCATTATAATAATTTTTTTCCATAAATATTTACACTTTTTTAAAGATGAATTTGTACACTGAAAGAAAATGAAAAAACCCTCAAAATCTAGAGCACATAGCCAGCCACCTAGTGTGTATATATACATATATGCAATGCATTTTGGGAACAACTAGCTTGACTAATTTATAACCAAATCATGTTTTAATACATAATTCATGGAATCTTATTGTGTACTTGCCATCAATCTAGTTTTATCTTGACTAACATATAACTAAATCATGTTTTTAATACATAATTAGACATCCTAATCAATCTCCATTCCATTAAATTTCAACTAAATCCAAAGCTATTCCATTCTGTTGGAACCAAGGGCACTGTAGACAATTCACCATGATTTTCCTATAAATAGACCACCTCTCTCAACACTTTTAAACACTCAAACACATACACACATATAATTTCAGCAAGGAGGGAGAGAGAGAGAGAGAGAGAGAGTATAGCGACCCCGGTCTTTTTCCCATTTGATTATTGTATCCGGACTTACGTTCCGTGGATTCCGCTGTTATATTTGTTGTTATTGTCCTTTAATTCCTTATTCTTGGGTTATAGGATGTGTTTAGCAGGTTGGTTGCAGATTGGTTGGGTTTAGAAACCAAGTCTGCATGTTCAATTTTTGGCTCGGTCGCTCGAGCGAGCTTCTCTTCGCTCGAGCGAGGTCTTTGTTTTTGTTTCTTCGCTCGAGCCAGGGTTCCTTCGCTCGAGCGAGCTTTGCGTCCAGTACTTAGACCTGAGAGATGTGTTTCTTGGCTCGAGCGAGCATTTATTCGCTCGAGCGAGCGAGGTGTATGTTTTCGAGTTCTTCGCTCGAGCGAGCGTTCCGTCGCTCGAGCGAGCTTCTGGGTTACAGACCTGAAGCATCGAGTTTTTGGCTCGAGCGAGCTTTTCTTCGCTCGAGCGTGGATTTTTGTGTCTGGTCGCTCGAGCGACCATGTCTTCGCTCGAGCGAGCCTGTTTAGTTTATATAGGCAGCAGCGGGTTTTAAACAGTTTTTCTTGATCTTTTTAGATTCCAAACCCTAAGGTCCGACTTCTCTCTCTCCCTACACACCTTCTACCCTAGGTTTCATCTAGTATTATAGTGTTCTTACCCTACTTCCTTCATTAAAAAGGTAGAGTGAGGCGAGGGCTTTCATTTAATCTGAAAAGTTGTTAGTTCGGAGCACTTTGGTTTTTGGGCATCATCGTCAACTTCTTCTTTTTGAGTTATCTTTTCGAGGTAGGGATTTCCTACTCCAATGTATATGTTTTGTTCTAAGTTTTGGTAATTTAATATGTTGGGGTATTTTGGTAATTTTGGGAAAAACCCTAGTTGTTGTGTTAAATTGAATTGTAAGTTTAATTTAAGGAAACTTGGGAATAATGGTTAATTCACGAAATATGAGGAATTATTGATTAAATGGGGCAGTTGGTTGATTTAAATCATATGCCTATTAAATTGTTGATTTAGTTATTTTCTGTTTAGAGATAACTGTTTTGGGCTATCGGTGGAGGATAGTCATGATTGTTGTAGACATTGCATGTGGATTAGGGATAACTGAAACCAATCAATTGGCCATGTCGTTGTATATAAAGATTGGAATAATACATTAAATTTATGTATTGATTGTTTGTGTATATGACTTTGTGTTTATATGCATTACTTGTGTATGGGAGGAGATAGGGGATGTACTCCACGGTTTAGGGGAAGATAGGGGATGTACCTCTAAACCGGTTAATGATTATGGTAAGATAGGGGATGAACCCAGGGTTGCAGCTCATATGCGCGCCTATTGCAGAGATATAGCTCATATGCTTATCTATTGAAGTGTGATACAGCTCATATGCTTGTCCACTGAAGTGTTTGGTTATTTGTTTTGATATAGCACTAAAATGTATATCATTATTTTTGTGAAGTACGGAAGTGGTTTATGTGATATTGATACAACACCAACATGTGTATCCATTATGATATAGGAAAGGTTTAACTTGAATTGTGATCCCCGTTGAGCTATTTGGCTAGGCTCTGAGCCATATTTGTATAAATGAAATTGATAAGTGTCATAGACATTGGTGTCTTAAGATTGTATGTTGATATAACTGGTTAACCACCTATTGAATGCTAGGACTTTATTCAAAGCGTATATTTGGTTTAGTATTTCTCTACTGGGCTGTGGCTCACCCTATATGGGAACTTCATTTTCAGGTTCAGGTGGTTCACTACCTCCAAAGACTTAGCTTGTGAGGATTTGGACTTGAAGATCTGTTTTATTTATTCTAGTTGTTTTTTTTATTTGAATTATGTAAACATTCAAGCCCAGGGCTTTATTTGTTTTGAGTTAGAACTCATGAAATTGAGCCCAAGTGTTGGCTTGGCAAGATGTAAGCCCGTAGGGCATTTATTTTGATGTTTTATTTCGTAATACTCTGATGATTTAAATAATGTAATGTTTTTCTTTTAGTAATGCATGCCTTGTTTTATATTTAATGGGTTTAATTTTGAGGGCGTGACAACTTGGTATCAGAGCGTACCGGGTTTGAATACTTTGGGTACGTGGGAAGTGATTAGTATCACAATGGGTTCGTCTCGTTTGATAGAGACTTAGTGTAATTTTACATGCTTATATGATAACATGTTTATGTGACTATGTGGGTATGGAATGTAAGTTCTAGATATTGATTGGATCCTTGAGTCTCTGAAAGTCTTGTTGGAAAGGCACTTGATCAATGTTGTTTCCAACCGGAACTTTAGTGGCGCCTCGGGACTATCATTATCCAGGAATGAAATTCGTAAGTGCTTATGTGATTATGTGCTTACGTGGTGTGAATTATTGTTGTCCAATGTATTAGGACGTGAGTGTTATAGTTTTGGCACATTATTTAGAGTGCTAATGTCTTTGTTTCCTTAATAGGATGTCAGGACGTGGTTTTGATTTCCCTCCTTCCGCTCGGGAAGAATTGAGGAAACAGTTTGTGGGGTTACGCCAAGGTACTACACCTTTGGCACAGTTTGAAGCGTGGTTTGCTAACCTGTCAATGTTTGCTCCAGAGTTAGTGGAGACGGAAGAATTGCGTTGTGCAGAGTTTGAGAGTAAGTTGTGTGACGACATCCATGTTAGGATTGCGGGATCTTGGCATAGGAGTTACAGTGTACTTGTTGAGGCTGCGACTCATATAGAGGCAGCAGTACTAGCTATGGGGCAGAATAAGGAAGGGGCCACGAATGTGAGTGTTGGTTGGGTCAGGGAGGAGGCCATCTCGGCAACTCCTGTGATTCAGGGTGTTGGTAGGCCTTCTAAGAGGCAGAAGTATTTAAACTCGCAACAGGGAGGTCGGGTTAGAACTACCCTTTCAATGACGGATTTGGGTTCGGGAGGAAATAAACAGAGGGGCGTCACTTGTTTTAGATGTGGTCTGTTGGGCCACAAGATTTCGGGTTGCCCACAGAGGAAGGGGGCTGGGTTGTTGGGATCCCCACCAGTTCAGACTTTGCACCAGTCGTATATTCGGGATCCACTTAGTTGCTGGGGGTGTAAGCAGCCGGGTCATCTTAAACGTTTCTGTAACCAGCCGGGGGCTTCTTTAGGGGTTTTGCAACCTAGTCAAGCCCAGTTTCATTCGACTGGGCAGGAACAGTATCGTTTTGGAAAACTAGCAGGCCAGATTACGAGGGCCTCAGAAGAGTCGAGTTCACAAGTCCCACTTGGGGAAATCCGCAGTTGTTCCAGATGTGGCCGGTTGGGGCACATCAGTAGTTCTTGTCCATGGCTAGCAAGCTCGTAGGTTATCTTATGTTTGGGGATGACCAACTTTGGAGGTCCAGCAAGGGACAGTAGTGGTGGTAATATCGATGGGATGATTTATTTTGACTATTCCATTTTGTAATCAGTGGATTATTGTTTTGTGATCATTGGGTTATGTTGTGTAACCAATGTGTTTTAGGAATGTTGAAACATCTAAACTGTTTGGTTATTTTTATATATATATATGCTTTGTTTGTTAATTTCCCTGGATTGGGTGGATTGAAGCATGTTATAGCTCTAAAGTTTTATTGATGTAGAAAGTTGCTGTAAGACCATAAAATTTTTGGTATTAGTGCATTTTTATGCGTGTGACTTGATTTGGGAAAGATGAGGGCTGAAGAGCCATGTTTTCAAAATTTGGGAACCACCAAAGGGTGCTTGTCTTAGCCAGGGTAATATTAGGGCGAGAACTGTTTTTACTTGCTAATGTGTGGAATTTTAGGGCTGTTACCCATTTAAAATTTTGTGCGTGGTATAGATTTTGGTCTATTGTCGGGTGAACTCGAGAGGATGCGAAGTGTTCGATTAATATTAGTTGTAGTATGTATTTCATATGGTGTCCTGCGGGGGCATAACGCATAATTTTGTTAGGGTTGGACTTGTACCTTCATGGTAGGTAGCCTTGCCGAGATTTCATGTGTACTGGTTGGCCGTTTTGAGTGAGGGGATGTTAGCCCCTATATAAGGTAGTGGTTGTTGTATCGGGAGTAGTATGTTGTGAGTAGCTGGTACTATACCTCGGGCAGTAGTATTTGGGTGTCTTGGTTGTACTCTCGGGGTGAGTGATAGATGAGTGTCGAAATAAAAGATAGACCCTATAGGTCGTTGGTGGATGAAGGTACTATGTTAGCTTGTGTGTTCGGTATGAACAACTATTTAGTAATGTTGAATGTCACGGTAAACCCGGTCAGTGAACTCAGTACGAGGGAAGGGGTAGGCAAATTTTGTTACTCCAAGTTCAGTCGAGATGGTGAGTGAAATCTCTATATGAGGGAGTGTTGCACAAGCGCGATGCATGATAGTATGAGGTTAGTATGTTGTGTTTGACTGATGGATAGACGGGAATCGGTCTTAGAAAGTCCCAGAGAATTCCTTGGTGAGGTTTTGGTTTGGTTTCTGACTGACACCGAGAGGTTCGAGGTATTCTCGAATCATAAGAGTTTGAAGTATCTGTTCACACAGAAAGACTTGAACTTGAGACAGAGGAGGTGAATGGAGTTCATTGAGGATTATGACTTCGAGTTGTACTATCATCCGGGGAAGGCCAATGTTGTGGCCGATGCCCTTAGCAGGAAATCTGTTAGTGACTACACTTGTGACTCAAGTGTTAGAGGCTCAGAGGGGTGACCTTGAGGTAGAATCCCTTCGAGAGAAGATCTCCAGTGAGAAGGTTGAGAAGGGTTTGACGGTGAATCCCGACCTGAGTGTGAGATACCGAGACCGTCTGTTTGTGCCGGAGTTTTGCCGAGAGGAGGTACTCCGAGAGTTTCATCATTCACGCCTTGCGGTGCATCCGGGAGGCACTAAGATGTATTGGGATTTGGGTCGCCAGCTTTGGTGGCGGGGTATGAAGAGAGATGTGGCAGCGTCCGTGTCTAAGTGCCTTACTTGTCAGCAAGTGAAGGCCGAACATCAGAGGCCAGCGGGTTTGTTGCAACCCTTGCCTATTGCCGAGTGGAAGTGGGAGCATGTCACTATGGACTTCGTTGTGGGTAATCCAAGGACTCAGCGGGGTAGTGATGCTATTTGGGTGGTTGTAGACCGGTTGACGAAGTCAGCGCACTTCATTCCTATGCGCGTGAGAGATTCGGTAGATCATCTTGCCGACTTGTATATCCGGGACATAGTGAGGTTGCACGGGGTCCCAGTGACGATCGTCTCAGATAGAGATCCTCGTTTCACTACCAGGTTGTGGCAGAGTTTGCAGAGTGCCTTAGGCACTAAGTTGACCCTTAGCACGGCTTATCATCCTCAGACTGACGGGCAGTCCGAGCGTACTATTCAGATCCTTGAGGATATGCTTCGGGGTTGTGTTCTCGACTTTAGTGGGTCGTGGGAGAGGCACTTGCCATTAGTGGAGTTTGCCTACAACAACAGTTTTCAGTCTAGTATTGGTATGGCACCGTTTGAGGCCTTGTATGGCCGACCGTGTAGATCTCCCGTTTGTTGGGCCGAGGTGGGTGATGCACCTCTGTTGGGTCCGGAGTTGGTGAGGGAAACGACGGAGAAAGTTGAGCTTATCCGTAAGAGACTTGTTACAGCCCAGAGTCGTCAAAAATCTTATGCCGACCGTAGGAGAAGACCTTTGGTATTCGAGGTGGGTGATCATGTCTTTTTGAAGATATCACCTAGGCGGGGTTTAATGAGGTTTGGGAAGAGCGGGAAGTTGTCCCCTCGGTTTATTAGGCCTTTTGAGATCCTTGAGAGGATTGGCGAGACTGCCTATCGTTTAGCTTTGCCACCGCAGTTGTCCGGAGTACATGACGTGTTTCATGTGAGTATGCTTCGGAAGTATGAGCCGGATCCATCACATGTGTTGGATTGGACTGATTTAGTGGTTGATGAAGATGTCTCGTATGAGGAGAGACCGGTTCGGGTCTTAGATAGGCGGGATCAAGTTTTGCGAGGCAAAACCATCCCTTTGGTAAAGGTTCTGTGGAAACATCACGGGGTGGAAGAAGCCACTTGGGAACGTGAGTTGGAAGTCCGCGAGAAATATCCGGACATGTTTAGTGATTAGAAATCTTATATATATAGATTTTTGTAATATTGTTGAACTTGAGAATTTTATATATGTCTTAAGTTGGAAAACATTGAAAATGTTTTGGATTTAATGTTAGCATTTTGAACTTGCTTTTTATGGAAGTGGAATATAACATTTATACACTGAATGTGTTGTTTATATCATGAGATTGAATATGATATGGAGACTGTTAACATTGAAAGGAATAATGCATAATATTGATGCACGTTGAAATATATGTTGATTTATACATGTTGTGAGATGCCTCTTGATAAGAGATGAGATGACCAGTATTGGGTCAAGTTGTTTATTATTATAATGTCATATTGATAGAATTTGAGAAAAACTTGTTTTCAAAAACTTATGCTTAATTTCGGGGATGAAATTCTTTTAAGGGGGGGAGGTTATAGCGACCCCGGTCTTTTTCCCATTTGATTATTGTATCCGGACTTACGTTCCGTGGATTCCGCTGTTATATTTGTTGTTATTGTCCTTTAATTCCTTATTCTTGGGTTATAGGATGTGTTTAGCAGGTTGGTTGCAGATTGGTTGGGTTTAGAAACCAAGTCTGCATGATCAATTTTTGGCTCGGTCGCTCGAGCGAGCTTCTCTTCGCTCGAGCCAGGGTTCCTTCGCTCGAGCGAGCTTTGCGTCCAGTACTTAGACCTGAGAGATGTGTTTCTTGGCTCGAGCGAGCATTTCTTCGCTCGAGCGAGCGAGGTGTATGTTTTCGAGTTCTTCGCTCGAGCGAGCGTTCCGTCGCTCGAGCGAGCTTCTGGGTTACAGACCTGAAGCATCGAGTTTTTGGCTCGAGCGAGCTTTTCTTCGCTCGAGCGTGGATTTTTGTGTCTGGTCGCTCGAGCGACCATGTCTTCGCTCGAGCGAGCCTGTTTAGTTTATATAGGCAGCAGCGGGTTTTAAACAGTTTTTCTTGATCTTTTTAGATTCCAAACCCTAAGGTCCGACTTCTCTCTCTCCCTACACACCTTCTACCCTAGGTTTCATCTAGTATTATAGTGTTCTTACCCTACTTCCTTCATTAAAAAGGTAGAGTGAGGCGAGGGCTTTCATTTAATCTGAAAAGTTGTTAGTTCGGAGCACTTTGGTTTTTGGGCATCATCGTCAACTTCTTCTTTTTGAGTTATCTTTTCGAGGTAGGGATTTCCTACTCCAATGTATATGTTTTGTTCTAAGTTTTGGTAATTTAATATGTTGGGGGTATTTTGGTAATTTTGGGAAAAACCCTAGTTGTTGTGTTAAATTGAATTGTAAGTTTAATTTAAGGAAACTTGGGAATAATGGTTAATTCACGAAATATGAGGAATTATTGATTAAATGGGGCAGTTGGTTGATTTAAATCATATGCCTATTAAATTGTTGATTTAGTTATTTTCTGTTTAGAGATAACTGTTTTGGGCTATCGGTGGAGGATAGTCATGATTGTTGTAGACATTGCATGTGGATTAGGGATAACTGAAACCAATCAATTGGCCATGTCGTTGTATATAAAGATTGGAATAATACATTAAATTTATGTATTGATTGTTTGTGTATATGACTTTGTGTTTATATGCATTACTTGTGTATGGGAGGAGATAGGGGATGTACTCCACGGTTTAGGGGAAGATAGGGGATGTACCTCTAAACCGGTTAATGATTATGGGAAGATAGGGGATGAACCCAGGGTTGCAGCTCATATGCGCGCCTATTGCAGAGATATAGCTCATATGCTTATCTATTGAAGTGTGATACAGCTCATATGCTTGTCCACTGAAGTGTTTGGTTATTTGTTTTGATATAGCACTAAAATGTATATCATTATTTTTGTGAAGTACGGAAGTGGTTTATGTGATATTGATACAACACCAACATGTGTATCCATTATGATATAGGAAAGGTTTAACTTGAATTGTGATCCCCGTTGAGCTATTTGGCCAGGCTCTGAGCCATATTTGTATAAATGAAATTGATAAGTGTCATAGACATTGGTGTCTTAAGATTGTATGTTGATATAACTGGTTAACCACCTATTGAATGCTAGGACTTTATTCAAAGCGTATATTTGGTTTAGTATTTCTCTACTGGGCTGTGGCTCACCCTATATGGGAACTTCATTTTCAGGTTCAGGTGGTTCACTACCTCCAAAGACTTAGCTTGTGAGGATTTGGACTTGAAGATCTGTTTTATTTATTCTAGTTGTTTTTTTTATTTGAATTATGTAAACATTCAAGCCCAGGGCTTTATTTGTTTTGAGTTAGAACTCATGAAATTGAGCCCAAGTGTTGGCTTGGCAAGATGTAAGCCCGTAGGGCATTTATTTTGATGTTTTATTTCGTAATACTCTGATGATTTAAATAATGTAATGTTTTTCTTTTAGTAATGCATGCCTTGTTTTATATTTAATGGGTTTAATTTTGAGGGCGTGACAGAGAGAGAGAGGAGCAAGAGTGAGATTTGTAGGAGAAGGAAGAAAAAAAGAGAGCAAGTTTGCACAACACCATTCTTAGGCCAAGTTTGCACAATTATGCCACAACACAATCTATCATTTTCTTTTCTATATTAAATACATGAAAATATATGATTAGAATATTATTTTCATTTGGAGATTGTGATTTAGATGGAGGAGAAACTCATGAGAGCCTCCAACCAGAGAGAGCATGAGTTGCACAGTGACTTAAGGGACAATAAGAGGTAGAGGGGTTTACCCCACAGCAGTCCCAGGTTAAACAGATTAGATCCACTTTCCCCATACCGAGTGCTGGTTTAGGGTGGGGCAACCAAACTGGGTTTATTTGTTTCAAATGTAGCTCGTTGGGCCACAAGTCTCCAGCTTGCCCGTAGAGAGGAAGAGGGCAACAACCATCAATTTCACTGACTCGTTCTTAGAGTCAGAACCAAAGGAGAGGGAAACCACCTACATGTTTTTAGTATGGGCAGTACAGGCATCTGAAGAGATTTTTTCCACAGTCTAGTGGCACATTTGGTTCATCTGGTTTGAGGCAAACTCAGACCCATCTGCCAGCACAGTCTGTTCAGGCCTTAAGGGCCAATTAGGGAGCCACTTCAGCTCAATCAGTTCTTCAAGCCTACGCTCCGAGGGGTGAGCAGGTTGATCAGAGGCCTCCCGGGCATGTGTGGGCGATATAACTTTTTCGAGTCTAAGACATGCATCCACACACACTTGTTTTATTGACATAAAATCACCACTAAATTTTTAAAGGGGTATTAAGAAACTTTTAATGATGATAACTAAGTTAAGGCCTAGTCCTTCATAACCAAAAACATTCTAGGTTCGAGAGCTTAGGTACAAAAGGAGAAGGCCATTTATATAGAAGCACCCCCTTTTACCCAATCCGAATATTGGTCTCTACTCACTCTCTATTAATGTTCACAAATATTCATTTTAGATCTAAATCCCTTAACTAACCTAAAACTATGTGATTTGAAAAAAAATTGAACATCATATATTTTAGATTAAATGAATAAAGCCATATTGACATTAAAAAAATGAATTTTTTTTTTTCAGTAGAAAAAGTGGATTTTGATAATCTATGGCCTTAAACATAATCTAAAATATACAATATTCACACAAAAAAAACACTAAAAAACAAACAATTTTGTATATAAAGAGCATAGAAACTTTCATTATTTAAAGGACAATGCAAATAATGCACAGATGCTGAGAAAGATAAAGAAACTTACCTGGATGCCTACTTCCGCATCTTACATGCATGCACGAAGTAAATATGTACTAGACATGCAACTAACACATGCAAGATATGATCTTAGGCCCAGTTTGAAGCTACTAAATGATGCTTATGCATAAAAAGGCAAATAACATGTAAAAAGAGAAAATACTAACTATTTACAAGATGATCCAACTAGGCCATGCATGCTTACTATATGACTAAAATAAGTCTAAAACATGTTATTCTAACAAGATAGAAAGAAGCATGCGAAATAAAGCAAAAAAGTAGACAAAATGAATAAACAACATGATGCTATGATGGATTATTAACGTAGCATGGATTGACTATTGAAAATAAGCAAAGAACTACTAAAATACAAAGAGTAAACGAGGGTTTACCTTCTGGTTTTCAAGAACCGAAGAGCACGCAAAGGAAAATGAAAAGAAACTCAAGTTTCTTGCTTGCAAGCCTTCCTCAAGCTTAGGTTTCTGATTGTGTTCAAGTTCTCCAAGCTTTAGAGTGATTTTCAGTATTTAGAGTTGCTGTGGGTAGGGTGTTTTCGGAGCTAAGGCAAGAGAGGTAGAGAAGAAAAGTGTTTGGTTCTTAAACTTCCAAAAAAGCTTTCAATTTCTTAAACCCTTCAAAGGGAGCGGAAGAGGGCCTTTATATAGGCAGTGGGAGGCATGGAGGGCAAGCTAGGGCAACCCCCGTTGCTTCCTCTACCGCCTCCCTTTAAAAAGGTGCCAAAATTGAGTTTTCATACCTAGCTTTTCGATGCTTCAACGTGCGCACACACAGGCCTTATGTGCACGCGCAACTATGGTGGGCATGTACAAACAATATTTGCACTTACATCTAACATGCACAAGCACATTTTGCCTTGGTACATGTGCCATACATGCATGCACAAGTATGTGATCTTATGTTTTTGATAAAACGGGTCACTGATTTTGGAAAATACGATCAATCAAAGCACAATTAGACTTTCCATGTCTAAGAAGCTAGTTTTTTTGGCTAAAAATGGGTCTAGGGGTAAAACGGTCATTTTTTTAAAAAATTGATTTTTTGCCGAAGTGGGTTTATACAGCAACTCTAAACAACCTTTAAACATTTTAAAGTGTGGGCACGGTCCCTTTTTCGAGTCTAATGCATGCATCCCACACCGACTTACTTTATTGACATAGAGTTGCCACTTAATTTTTAAAAGGAAATTAAGAAACATTTAACAATGAAAACTAAGTTAAGGCCTAGTCTGTCATAACCAAGAGCATTCTAGGTTCAGGTGCTTAGGTACAAAAGGGGAAGGCCATTTACATAGAAGCGCACTCTTTTGCCGAATCCGAAAATTGGCCTTCACTCACTCTCTATTTTATGATTTTGGTGGTTAATTGTTCACATAATTAATTTTAGTCCTAAAACCTTTACTAACTCTAAAACTATATGACTTAATTAAAATGAATATCGATTTTTGAGATTATAGGAGTAAAGCCATATTTAAAAATAAAAATAAAAATAAATAATGATTTTTCAATGAAAAATGAATTTTATCAATCCATGGCCATAAACTCAACCTAAAATAAATAATATTCATAAAAAGCATCCAAAACATATAATTTTGCATACAAAAAGCACTTAACGTGGATAATTAAAAAAAGAAAAAGAAAAAAAATGGACAATGCAAACACAAGCACATGCTATGGAGGTATGGAGCACATACCTTGTTGCCTACTTTCCGCGTCTTTCATGCAAAACATAAAATAAATATGACCTAAATATGCAACTAATTATACAAAACATGAACCTAGGCCTAGTTTAAGGCTACTAATGATGTTTATGCACAAAAACCAAATAACAAACAAAGAAAAGAGAAGTAACGATACAAAACTATCTACATAATGTTTCAAACCAAGCCTAACACATGGATTCCACATGATTAAATGAACATAAATATGTTGTTCTAATAAAAATAAAAGAAACATGGTGAAAATGACCAAAAAAGAAAAGGAAAAAAAAAAGGACTAAATATGCATGTTACATGGCATATGAGTGCACTAGAACCCTAAACATGGTTTACTATTAAAAACATAAATAAAAGAGGTACTGAAATAATAAATTATGAGAGGATTACCTACTGTTTTGAATCAACCTTAAGAAAATGTGAGAAAACCTTGTTTTCTTGCTTCCAAACCTCTCTCATGTGTGGATTGCAATTAGAGTACCTGTTCTTCAAGCCTTAGGATGTTTTCCAACATTTAGAGTTTCCATGGGGTATGTTATTTTTAGAGCTAGGGCAGAGAGAGACAAGAGGTGTGGTGGTTTGATCTCAAAAGCTTGAAAAGGGGCTCCAAGTTCTTAACCCCTCCAAAGAAAAGGGGAGAGGCTCTATTTATAGAACTGGGGGAAGCCTCTGGAACCCTTTTAGGGTTTCATCGCTTCCCCTTCCGTCGTTCCCATCAAAATTGCACCAAAATTGAGTTACCAAAAATAACTATGCGATGCTTCAATGTGGACATGTAAAAACCAAGTGCGCACGTGCAACGATTGTGCGCATGTAAAAACAACATGAACACTCACATCTACATGCACACGCACATTTTTCCTTGGTATATATGTCATGCATACATGCACAAGTACATTGTTCTATGCTCTTCTATTACACTACAACAAAAAAGGCCTTTGGTGACAAACTGATTTTGTCTCCAAACATCAAATTTTTGTCACTAAAATGAATTACGACGAAAAAAATTTGTCACCACGTTCGTGGCCTATACGTCGTTGCTAAAAGTACTTGGTGACAAAAAACAGTTTCGTCGCCTATTTTTCATTTTTGGCGACGAAATGTTTCATCTCCAAATGTTGAATTTTTTGTCCTTTAAAACATCAATTTCGTAACCAAAACTAAATAATATTTTATTTTAATTATTTTTGACGACGAAATATTTCGTCACCAAATATATTTTAGTGACGAAAGTTTTCCTCACCAATGATATGGATTAAGGTGACAAAAAAATTCGTCACTAAAATGAGTAAAATAAAATTTATTCAATGACAAAAAACATTTCGTCAGCAAATATTTCAATTTTGCGACAAAATATTAAGCAAATGTGACGAAATTATTTGTTTTGTACTATATCATTAGTGACAAAATTATTCGTCATGTTTTTTGAAAACTAATAGCGACATTTTTTTATTTCGTCACTAATAAAAATTTAAAAATTTGAAAATGGGGGTACTATTTTCTTCCGAATTTTTTTCTTTCTAGTAACAAATCCCTGCGCATTTCAATAACCTGTTCAATAAAATATCTATTACAAATCAATACAAAAATCTGTTCATTTTCATAAACATCACAATTGAATTTCAGCACTATCCACAAAAATACAATATGAACTGCATGCAGAATATAAACATGTCTCCTAATATCCACAAAAAACGTCTACTAATACCCACAAAAATATAATATCAACCGCATGTGGATTACCAAACACATCTCCTAATATCCAACAAAAAATATGTCTACTAATATCAACAAAAATAAAATATCAAGGGTGGATTACCAAACATGCCCTGTAATACCAACAAAAATATAAAATTTACAACGCAACCAAAATACATGTAAGGTAATATGAACAAAAACACAAAATGAGCTACCATCTGCCCTCCAAATTACCAAACATGTCCATATCAAATCTCGAATATGCAAAAAAATGAAACACAAAAAAAAAAAAAAAAAAATGCGAGTTAGACAATTATTATTTTATCCATAAAATACACAATTTAACATGCATTTTTCGAATTAGTTTTCAAATCGGGAGTCCGGTGCAAGTTCCGTTAGCTTCCACAACTTACATCGGTTCCCCCTGATGTGTTTCAGGTGTTCCCCGGGCCGTCCCGTGGCTGTTACACGATTTTGGCCCCCGAAGGTTTATTTTCAAGCTTAAGTGTGAAAAAGTACAATTTTGGACTTAGTTTTCAAACTGGGAGTCCCGTGCTAGTTCCGTAAGTTTCCGCAACTCACATTGGTCCCTTCCGAGGTGTTTGAGGTGTTCCCCGGGCTGTCTCGTGGCTGTTGCACAATTTTGGCTCCGATGGCCTATTTTCAAGCTTCAGTGTGAAAAAGTGCATTTTTCGACTTAGTTTTTAAACCAGGAGTCCCGTGCTAGTTCTGTAAGTTTTCACAACTCACATTGGTCCCTCCCGAGGTGTTTGATGTGTTCCCCAGACCGTCTCGTGGTTGTTGCACGATTTTGGCCTCCGATGGCCTACTTTTCAAGCTTAGGTGTGAAAAAGTGCATTTTTCGACTTAGTTTTCAAACCGGAAGTCCCGTGCTAGTTCCGTAAGTTTCCACAACTCACATTGGTCCCTCCCAAGGTGTTTGAGGTGTTCTCCGGGCCGTCTCGTGGCTGTTGCACGATTTTGGCCTCCGATGGCCTATTTTCAAGCTTAAGTGTGAAAAAGTGCATTTTTCGACTTAGTTTTCAAACTAGGAGTCCCGTGCTAGTTCCGTTAGTTTCCACAACTCACATTGGTCCCTCCCGAGGTGTTTGACATGTTCCCCGGTCCGTCTCGTGGTTGTTGCACGATTTTGACCTCCGATGGCCTACTTTTCAAGCTTAAGTGTGAAAAAGTGCATTTTTCGACTTAGTTTTCAAACTGAAGAGTCCTGTGCTAGTTCCGAAAGTTTCCACAACTCACATTGGTCCCTCCCGAGGTGTTTGAGGTGTTCCCCGGGCCGTCTCGTGGCTGTTGCACGATTTTGGCCCCCGACGGCCTATTTTCAAGCTTAAGTGTGAAAAAGTGCATTTTTGGACTTAGTTTTCAAACCGAGAGTCTTATGCTAGTTCCATAAGTTTCCAAAACTCACACTGGTCCCTCCCGAGGTGTTTGAGGTGTTCCCCAGGCCGTCTCGTGACTATTGCACGATTTTGACCTCCGGTGGCCTATTTTGAAGCTTAAGTGTGAAAAAGTACAATTTTGGACTTACTTTCCAAACCGGGAGTCTGTGCTAGTTCCATAAGTTTCCACAACTCACATTGGTCTCTCCCGAGGTGTTTGAGGTATTCCCTGGGCCATCTCGTGGCTGTTGCATGATCTTGGCCTTCGGTGGCCTATTTTGAAACTTAAGTGTGAAAAAGTGCAATTTTCGACTTAGTTTTCAAACCGGGAGTCCGTGCTAGTTCCGTAAGTTTCCACAACTCACATTGGTCCCTCCTGAGGTGTTTCACGTGTTTCCCGAGCCATCTCATGCCTGTTGCATGATTTTGGCCTCCGGTGGCCGATTTTCTAACTTAAGTGTGAAAAAGTGCAATTTTTGACTTAGTTTTCAAACCGGGAGTCCCATGCTAGTTCTGTAAGTTTTCACAACTCACATTGGTCCCTTCCGAGGTGTTTGACGTGTTCCCCGGGCCGTCTCGTGCTGTTGCAAGATTTTGGCCTCCGGTGGCCTATTTTGAAGCTTAAGTGTGAAAAAGTGCATTTTTGGACTTAGTTTTCAAACCGGGAGTCCCGTTCTAGTTCCGTAAGTTTCCACAACTTACATTGGTCCCTCCCGAGGTATTCGAGGTGTTCCCTGGGCCGTCTCGTGGCTGTTAGACGATTTTGGCCTCCGATGGCCTATTTTCAAGCTTAAGAGTGAAAAAGTGAATTTTTGGACTTAGTTTTCAAATCGGGAGTCCTGTGCAAGTTCCGTAAGTTTCCATAACTTACATTAGTCCCTCCCGAGGTGTTTGAGGTGTTCACCGGACCGGCTCGTGCCTGTTACCCGACTTTCCCCTTCGACGGCCTATTTTCTAGTTTACGTGTGAAAAAATGCATTTTTGGACCTAGTTTTCACACCGGGAGTCCCGTTCTAATTCCGTAAGTTTTCACAACTTACATTGGTCCCTCCCGAGGTATTTGAGGTGTTCCCTGGGCCGTCTCGTGGCTGTTAGACGATTTTGGCCTCCGATGGCCTATTTTCAAGCTTAAGTGTGAAAAAGTGAATTTTTGGACTTAGTTTTCAAACTGGAAGTCTCATGCAAGTTCCATAAGTTTCCATAACTTACATTGGTCCCTCCCGAGGTGTTTGAGGTGTTCCCCAGACCGTCTCATGGCTGTTACCTGATTTTTACCTCCGACGGCCTATTTTCAAGTTTACATGTGAAAAAGTGCATTTTTGGACATTGTTTTCACACCGGGAGTCCTGTGCTAGTTCCATAAGTTTCCACAACTTACATTGGTCCCTCCCGAGGTGTTTGAGGTGTTCTCTGGGCCTTCTTGTGACTGTTACACGATTTTGATCCCCAATGGCCTATTTTCAAGCTTAAGTGTTAGAAAAGTGCATTTTGCGACTTAGTTTTCAAACCGGGAGTCCCGTGCTAGTTCTGTAAGTTTCCATTACTCACATTGGTCCCTCCCGAGGTGTTTGAGGTGTTCCCCAGGCCGTCTCGTGACTGTTGCACGATTTTGACCTCCGGTGGCCTATTTTGAAGCTTAAGTGTGAAAAAGTGCAATTTTGGACTTAGTTTTCAAACCGGCAGTCCGTGCTAGTTCCGTAAGTTTCCACAACTCACATTGGTCCCTCCCGAGGTGTTTGAGGTATTCCCTGGGCCGTCTCGTGGCTGTTGCACGATTTTCGCCTTCGGTGGACTATTTTGAAACTTAAGTGTGAAAAAGTGCAATTTTCGACTTAGTTTTCAAACCGGGAGTCCCGTGCTAGTTCTGTAAGTTTCCACAACTCACATTGGTCCCTCCCGAGGTGTTTGAGGTGTTCCCCGGGCCGTCTCATGACTCTTGCACGATTTTGACCTCCGGTGGCCTATTGTGAAGCTTATGTGTGAAAAAGTGCAATTTTGGACTTAGTTTTCAAACCGGGAGTCCGTGCTAGTTCCGTAAGTTTTCACAACTCACATTGGTCCCTCCCGAGGTGTTTGAGTTATTCCCTGGGCCGTCTCGTGGCTGTTGCACGATTTTCGCCTTCGGTGGACTATTTTGAAACTTAAGTGTGAAAAAGTGCAATTTTCGACTTAGTTTTCAAACCGGGAGTCCCGTGCTAGTTCCGTAAGTTTCCACAACTCACATTGGTCCCTCCCGAGGTGTTTGAGGTATTCCCCGGGCCGTCTCATGACTCTTGCACGATTTTGACCTCCGGTGGCCTATTGTGAAGCTTATGTGTGAAAAAGTGCAATTTTGGACTCAGTTTTCAAACCGGGAGTCCGTGCTAGTTCCGTAAGTTTCCACAACTCACATTGGTCCCTCCCGAGGTGTTTGAGGTATTCCCTGGGCCATCTCGTGGCTGTTGCACGATTTTGGCCTCCGGTGGCCTATTTTGAAACTTAAGTGTGAAAAAAGTGCAATTTTCGACTTAGTTTTTAAACCGGGAGTCATGTGCTAGTTCTGTAAGTTTCCACAACTCATATTGGTGCCTCCCGAGGTGTTTGAGGTATTCCCTAGGCCGTCTTGTGGCTATTGCACGATTTTGGCCTCCGGTGGCCTATTTTGAAACTTAAGTGTGAAAAAGTGAAATTTTCGACTTAGTTTTCAAACCGGGAGTCACGTTCTAGTTCCGTAAGTTTCCACAACTTATATTGGTCCCTCCCGAGGTATTCGAGGTGTTCCTTGGGCTGTCTCGTGGCTATTAGACGATTTTGGCCTCCGATGGCCTATTTTCAAGCTTAAGTGTGAAAAAGTGAATTTTTGGACTTAGTTTTCAAACCGGGAGTCCCGTAGTTCCGTAAGTTTCCATAACTTACATTGGTCCCTCCTGAGGTGTTTGAGTTGTTCACCGGACCGTCTCATGGCTGTTACCCGATTTTCGCCTTCGACGGCCTATTTTCAAGTTTACGTGTGAAAAAGTGAATTTTTGGACTTAGTTTTCACACCGGGAGTCCCGTGCTAGCTCCGTAAGTTTCCACAACTTACATTGGTCCCTCCCGAGGTGTTTGAGGTGTTCTCCGGGCCTTCTCATGACTGCTACACGATTTTGACCCCCGATCGGCTATTTTCAAGCTTAGGTGTTAGAAAAGTGCATTTTGCGACTTAGTTTTCAAATCGGGAGTCCCGTGCTAGTTCCGTAAGTTTCAACAACTTACATTGATTCCTCCCGAGGTGTTTGAGGTGTTCCCTTGGCTTTCCTGTGACTGTTACATGATTTTGGCCCCCCTATGGCCTATTTTCAAGCTTAAGTGTGAGAAAAATACATTTTTCGACTTATTTTCCATGCCGGGAGTCCCGTGCTAGTTCCGTAAGTTTCCACAACTTACATTGGTCCCTCCCGAGGTGTTTGAGGTGTTCCCCAGGTCTTCTCATGACTATTACACGATTTTGGCTCCCGATGGCCTATTTTCAAGCGTAAGTGTGAAAAAGTGCATTTTTCGACGTAGTTTTAAAACTGGGAGTCCCGTGCTAGTTCCGTAATTTTCCACAACTTACATTGGTCTCTCCCAAACTGTTTGAGGTGTTCCTCGGGCCCTCTCGTGATTGTTACATGATTTTAGCCCCCGATGGCCTATTTTCGAACTGAAGTGTTAGAAAAGTGCATTTTTTGACTTAGTTTTCAAACCGCGAGTCCCGTGCTAGTTTCGTAAGTTTCCACAACTTACATTGGTCTCTTCCAAAGTGTTTGAGGTGTTCCCCAGGTCTTCTCGTGATGTTTTCCGGGCCTTTACATGCATATTTTACTATATTTCCGGGACCTTTCGTGCCTAAATGTCAAAGTAGTTTTTTATTCTACCCTAGTTGAAAAAGAAATTTTCTACTAAATTAACATAGAAACATAATATACTAACCAAGAAGTGAAAGGTAGAAGATTTTCGAAAGCAAGGTTAACACGATTGCCAAAAATAGATACACTTTCCTTGTCAAAATGTAGAGGGTTCATTGAATAACATGGTGAACTAAGCAAGAAAATAAAGCACAGAAAAAAATAAATAAATAAATAACTTGGCAGATTTCAAATCAATAATATCAATTACATAGACATAAAGCAAGTAAATTCAACGACCTCCATTATGGGGGAACTAGAAAGAAAATCCTGAACTGCAAGCTTCTAATGTATAAGACAATGGAGGTGTGGCACCTGTAAAGAGAACTAGTTACAACATTGTCACACCCCAACTCCGGGCATGACTGGCCGTGGCCCACAGGGACTAAGCCCAAGGCACACGTAAGCCTTAAACACGAAACCATGCACATTGAATAACTATAAAATAGTACATTAACAAATAACCAAAACTCAATCCAGTGTCATGTCGCAAGTATAAATGGAAAATCAACTGTAACCAACTTCCAAAAATATATATTAAATGGGACACAAATTGCCCACAAAATAAAATAATTCCAAATCAAACCTAACCGCAAAGTATGCACAAAACTTGACATAACAAGCTAAAACAAAATAAATGAATGTCCTAGAGGTCCATGCAATTGAGTCCCCGTTACGCCATGAGTTCACTCTAAGTCCTTCTAACACTTGGAAATGGTAAACAACTAAGTCAGCTGATAGCTCAGTGAGTAGCAACATGGATAGTATATACAGTTTTGTAAACAAGGATAAATTCCAAAATAAGATATATATCACAAAAACTAGATTGGCATACAGTTTGGTAAATACAATCTGTTTCAAAAAGAAGGTTCCACAGTTCAACACTTAAAATACTCATGTCTCGCAAGAACATGATAAACGACATTTTCCACTTAAAACTGATTATAACATAAACACCAATAATTTTCTGGGTACCAAGAAAAACAAATAATATGCCACACAGTTCTCAAGGCTATAAGCCCTGTTGGATCCAATACCGAACTAAGAGTCATCCTCAAGGTGGCACCTGGACCTTTTCTCAAAGACGATCCGATTGAAGGTCACCTAGCTTTTTTTTAAGGTCTTTTCCTTACAATCGTTGAGCACTAGAGTCATCACGGCCCAACCCGGATCTGTTCCCTAGTGGCCAGAGTCACCACACACAGTGGAATAATTTCCCTGGACTAAATACACACATGGTCCCAATAATCAATACACATCAGTTTCGTAAAACATGGTAGTTCATCATTATAAACATGAGACCAAAACAAATAGTTTACAGTATGCCAAGTTCACACATGTTTCAAAAATAATTTGATTCCATTGATAATATAATAATTTATCAAAACAGTTTAGTCTTGAAACAACAATTTAATTTTTCAACAGTTCAGGGTAGGGGAACATTTATAAAAATATGTAGCATGAAACTACTCACCTGGAAACGAAATAATATAATCCTCAAATAGAGTATGAAAGTCCAACTAGTGCCCTGAACCAATATGAAAACTACACGTCACTACTAATTTAAAAATACTAAAGAATACGAACTAAGTAACCCCAAACTAAAGCGCACTAACACGGCTCAACCCAACTCGCCATTACTCTTAAATATTACCTAAGTTCATGTTCTTCAAGGTCTAAAATCACCCAAGACATAGGTTCCGATCGAAACTTAACTAAAAGTGACTTTAAGATAAAACAGAGTTTTTCCAATCTATTCGCTAACTTTGAAAATTAAAAACCCACTCCACGTTGTTCGAAAAATTCTAAAACCCTCCGGATATCAACTAATATATCCTAAGTTCCAAACCCAATTGGTTTCACTTGATTTTCTTATCAAAATAATTATCTACAATTTATTATCTCCAAACAAGTTGTTTTCTGCAGCACTTTAAAGAAATTGACGGTTCTCTTAATATACATGAGCAATCGACGCAAGGTCAAAAATGCAAGAAACTAGACTCGTAACCGGTTCTAATGACGCTGATTTGATAATTTTTGAATTTATACCCAAAGAGAACAACACTTCCAAAGTTACTGTTTCGGACTGGTTTCCTGGACAGATTTGAATACCTCAATTTATATGGATTTTGACTCCCAAAAATTATGAAAAAATTCAGATATGCAATTCAATATGTAATTGATCTACTGTAAAAATTTCAGTTCAAAATTCATCCGTTTGATATGGTTTCTTGATTTTTAAAGTTTGTGGTTCTATGCAGAATTTTTGAACTAAGAATAATACCCAATCTTTATACATGAATTTAACTCCTCAAATTTCTTAACAGTATATATATATACAAAATACATAAACCTACAACCTCTCCGTCAATGAACTAAATAATAATAAAGTAAGGATAAAGAACAAAAACAAAAGGAAGAAGAGAGATAAATACCTACCACACACACAAAAATCCTTCTTTGTTTGCAACCCTTTCTTTTTCTTCTTCTTATTTTCTCTCAACCCTTCTCTTCCATGGCTGTTGTGTTTGCTGCTGCTATAGTGTAGATTAGGAACCCTATAGTTGTTATATATTGTATTAGGCAACTTAGGGTTACTTTATATATCTAAACAAAAGGCTCTAAATTATTATCTTTTGTTTTAATTTATTTTCTCTCCCTTTTAATTTAAATTAAATACAAATATTATTAGATCTAAATATGCTTACTAATTTGGCACTTAAATTTATTTATTTATTTTTTATATAATAAATCTTGCCTCTAAATTAAAGACTTTCACCCTAAATTTATTTTAGGTTTTAAAATTAATTACAAGACCTTCCATATATTTAATTTGCACTTTAATATTCACTATCAAAATATTTGAGATTGTAATATTATTATTATATTATTTACTTAATTTTTATATTCGGGTTCTCACATAACCTATCCCAGTGCAAAGGAAAATCTTTAGAGTTGAAAAGCAATAGTGAAAATACACAACCAACTTAGTAATAGCAAGCCATAAATTGGTAAACGAAAATCTTATATTATGCAAATGATGAATATACGAAGCAAAGCAGAAATATGCAAAAGCAACATAAAAGTTGCACTAAGGAGACTGAAAGGCAACCATTGACATTACCTTTCACCACCACATGCCACCCACTCAATCTTCTCACCTACCTTACCTCCCCCCTTCACAACACCCCTACCCTCTCCTCGCTCCCCGTAGCACCACGGCTACTTACCACCCTCCCTGTTCGATTCATCCACAAACATAGTACGTCGCTGGGATGGGTACACCACTAGTCACGATCGAAGCTGGCCTCTGCAAAGGAGTGCAAGTCGATGAGGGACAACCCAACCACACCACAGATTCAAGGGTTGTACAAAGTGATTGTAGATCCAATCCAACAGATGCAATTACAGATCCAAGGGTTATATGAAAACAAAATTGTGTGTGTTTGCATGTATCTATATATACATGGATTTGGATTTGGAGTTTCATAATTTGTGGATTGAACGAGAGTGGATGTACACGGTGGCAATGGTGGTTGACGGTGGTGATATTTTCCTCACCTTAGATTGTCACAAATCAACCCACTGCAAAGGTTATGGCTCCAAAATGTGAAATTTTACCGCTAGATTGACAACTGATTAGTCAAATGCATGTTCTACATTTTTTTGTTAAACATATAAATAAGTTTACCCTATATTGTAATATTGGCAAACCTTAAAGGAGGTCAGTGTAATTTACCCTATATTTTAAGAAAGCAAATTCATATCCTCTTAAAGATAAGCTTTAAGAACTACGCTCCCTTTCCCTTTTTGAGAGTTGTCACCATCCTTCAAAAGATAAACAAGTTCAAACATTGATGGTAAAACTTGCAATTAAATTAACAAGCAAAGCCACGTAATAATATCGGATGTGAAGCATTATGTGAAGTCTGAGAGACACGCTTAGATTCTTCCTTCCTTAAGTGCTCATCGTAGTCTCTCTTCGTCACAGAATCAAAAAGAACCTGAAAAGTTAAGCCATTGTAAGTTGTAAGAAGGGTACAACATCAGCATATGTTTTAAATGATATAATCTAACAATAGAATTAATTTCAAGGCATATACCCTTACCTCATATGCACATTGAAGTTTCTGGAATGATTCACTTGCTTGTGGACTTCCCATATTCTTATCAGGATGCACAAGCATGGCCTACGTCAAAAAAGGGTAACAGTCAGTAAACAGAAAAAAGAAACAAAGAGCAGACATCATAATTGAAGAAAATTTTAGTAAGGAAAACTATTAGAAAAAGTAAAAAAATATGAGATAAAATTACATCTATTCTGATAAATTTTTAAATGGCACCTACTTGAGTGGCATACAATTGCTTCTCTGCTGAATTCTGATTCTACCTCTGCATATTAGATACTATTTCATTCTATCGATACATAAATTCTATTTTATCTTGGAATAGGTGCATTTATTGAATGCAGGTCTATTTTGTTTCTAGAAAAGTGGATGAAATGAACATGACTAGTAGGGCTGCATGAACCAAGCTCTTCATGAGCTCGACTCAACTCAGCAAGGGCTCAACTCGACTTGGCTCGTTATGTAAATAAACAAGCTCCAGCCACACTTTTAACCTCATTTAATAAATGAGCAGAGCTCTAGCTCAAATAAGCTAAGTAAAAAATGTCAATAATAGCCACAAAAAAAATCATTATCGAGCTTCAAGACAACCTCAAGCTTGATTAGTATTAACGAGCTGAGCCAAGCTCAATCTTGATTAATTTTCCAGCTGAGCTTGAGCTAGAATTTTGATCTCGAGCCCTACAAAAGTCAACTTGGCTCAGCTCGGCTCGTTTGCTAGTAGTATACAGAGACTAGCATTGTGTTTTCAGGAACCACTTTTTAGATGTTTCCTGGAAACCAGATTGTTTGAACACTCATAAGCACAGAAAGTTATTTGCATATACAACATGCATACATATAAATACCTCTAAGTGAAGAGGGAGGGGGGTGCAGCTCATGAGACTCAAATCACCAAAGCTAAGCCCTGTAATTGAGAAGCCCTTTCAATCATGGTAATTTTTTCTAATTTAATAAAATAATAGCAGTCCAAAAGCATAAAGTAGGCAACAAATTAATCAGCATTTTAGTGGGTCATGCAAGAGTTCTTAACTAAGTTAAGAAACTAAGTACTAAAATTCAAATAAAAATGAAGTACTAAGCATTATCCTCTGCTCTTGGGAATCAATTAATCGACTCAATGTAGAACGAGATTGAAACAAACCCAAAATCACAAGAATTCCACTAAAAAAAATATCGAATTCAGAACAAAATTGAAGTCATCAAGGTATCTTTTGAGCTTCTTCACAAAAAATAAGCAAACAATGATTCAATGGAAGCTGCGTAAATGGCCAAATTCCACAACCCCAATACACAATCTTCTTCGCTTGACACAAATTCAATCCTTAGGCCTATTTTCCAGAGGTAAGATCAGATTAACATGAACAAATAAGCAAACCCACTAAAATGCAAGGCAAACCCAGAATTGGTAATACAACACCAACCGAATATTTGGCTTTCACATGCCCTTAATATCACAAATCAACCCAACAAGAAGAAAATCAGGACATGTGAATCCAAAAGAACAGTTATAAAACCCTAATAAAATTAGCAAACACATATATGACAGAGAATGAAATTCGAGTATCAAATCAGAAATTCAGAATGATTTGTACCTGTGGAGAGACCGATTGAAATGGAAAAAATCTAGAGAGAGAAAGAGTGAGGTGGGGGAAAGCACGGGGCGCGTTTGGGAATTCTGAAGAGGAAATTCAAAAATAGAGTGAATGTGAGAGAGAGAGAGAGAGAGAGAGAGAGAGAGAGAGAGAGAGAAATGGAGGGGGGAATCCGAACATACCTCAAGAATGGAATCGTCAATCGTCGCTGCCGCCAAACCAGTCTCGCCGCAAATGGAGAGCACCGTTCCAAGTCAAAGTTCTGCGCCGCACGAACCAGTCTTTCCTTGGAACCCTCTCTCTTCTCCCTCTCTTCTACTAGGTTTTGCAGCTTACAAATTTCTATGTTCAGAAGCCAAAGTGTTCTATTAAAAAATTAGTAGCCTGTTTTTTCATAGCGCCTAATTTCCAAAATTGGTGACAAAATTATTTTCTCACCACGAAAACATTTTTCTCACTAAATGGTATTAAATTATTAAAAATTATTGGTTACGAAAATATATTTGTCACTAATAATTTTATAATTGGTGACTAATTTTTTCCTCACCAAAAGTCTTAAAATTTTGGCACCATCCAAAAAAATTAGCAGGTAAATCTTCGGTGACAAAAAATAAAAATAATGACGAAAAATAATTTCGTCACCTAATTTTTTTTGTTATGTATGTAGATTGGTGACGGAATTTTATTTTTATCTCTAAAAATTGTACATTTGGAGACGAAATATTATTTTCTTCACGAAAAGGTATGTCTTTCGTGACAAAATTTGTTTTCGTCATTAGTTTTCGTCTCCAAAGACTCTTTTTGTTGTAGTGTTGCTTGTGGCACAAGTAAGCCCGGATTGCATTCTAATTAATGTTTTTGATCAAACGGTTCATTAATTTTGGAAAATATGATGAATCCAAGCACAATCGGGCTTTCTAGGGTTCAGAAGTTGGTTTTAGCTAAAAATGGATCTAGAGGTAAAATGGTCATTTTTGCAAAAAGTTGATTTTTGGCCAAAACAGGTTTATACAGCAACTTTAAACAACCTTTAAAAATTCTAAGGATGAAGTAAGTACCATTTAATCATTGGGAGGTTTGTAAGCGCCCGAAGTCTTAGGGTCAGTCAAAATGAGGTGTCTACACCAAGTGATTTGTGTGCTGGTGCCAATTGCTATAAATGATATACATGATTATGTCTCGAAAGGCGTGCCAATGATGTGCCTCAAAAGGCATGTCGATGTTTGAGTTTGAGTGTATGATAAGCCTTGAAAGGTGTGCCTATGCATAGAATTAACATGATGGGCCCCAAAAGGCATGCTAGTGCCTGAGCCTTATAAAATGATATGCCTTGAGGGTATCCAGAGGGTGCCTAAACTAAAGTAATCAAGAAGCTTTTGATTCCCATGCCATTCAACTTGTCTTTTTCATCTTTTTACCCAAATGCTTTGTCAGCTGGTACGACTGAAGTGCCCCGCCTATGCAGCTCCTTATCCAAAAGTTCCACAAATTTCCATGAATCCTCACCCTCTTTAATCCTTCAGCCTTTGCATGTGTGGTGAGAGGTTGCATACCTCGATACTAGTCAGTTCCACCAAGATCTTTTTTGGTATGTTGGAGTTGAGCAGGTACCTAGTCATCCTATTTTCAGTTTGTACTTCCTATCCCTTATCTCTACCTTTCAATTGTATTAATTAGGTTCCTTGTTGGCATACTGAGAGCTGTTATAGGACATTGTTGAGCATGATGGTGCTAATTCGAGAATATGCTATGGACACTCGGTGCCCGATTCAGGTGACTTTCATTTTCTTTCATCTGATGATTCCAATTATACTGTAATCTTGGCCAATTCTGAGTTCTTATTTGATTCTTGCTAGTCACTGGCCCATCTGGGCATGTGGGAGGTGCATCCACATCCCATGTGCCTAGAGGAGACAGTTCGAATGATGACTATGGGATTGGTAGTAATAGCAATGATGATGATGATGATGATGATGATGATGATGATGATGATGATCAAGATGAGGGGCTCCATTTCAAGGCGATTCAAATTGCCCTTGGGGGAGGCTGGCTAGGTTCTATTTCATATAGACTTTAGGATGTTTATGACTTTCATAATTTTTTTTTTATATTTTTCTTTCTTTTTTAGAAAACATTGTACAAGATGCCTTTAGGGGATGCCCCATGTTTTTCGTAAAAATCCATGTTTATGTACAGATCTAAAAGTTTCATAGTATATGCAATGAAATCCAACATTCTTTTTGTTAAAATCTTTATTTCTTTCAAATGATTAGTCTTTTACACTTTTGTCATGAATCTGCCAATGACTTTTGAACACAACCAAGCGAATAAAACAAAATTCCAATTCAAAAATGGATGTACATCCAACCTAACAACCTAACATGACTCTGACATTGATGCTGGAATGCCACTGTGGGCACCGTGCCTTTTTCGAGTCTAACGCATGCATCCCACACCGACTTGCTTTATTGACATAGAGTTGTCACTTAGTTTTTAAAAGGAAATTAAGAAACTTCTAACGATGAAAACTAAGTTAAAGCCTAGTACGTCATAACCAAGAACATTCCGGGTTCGAGAGCTTAGGTACAAAAGGAGAAGGCTGTTTACATGGAAGCACCCTTTTTTGCCCAATTCAGAAATTGGCATCTACTCATTCTCTATCTTATGATTTTATGGTTAAATGTTCACAAAAAATTCATTTTAGACCTAAATCCCTTAACTAACCTAAAACTACGTAATTTGAAAAAAAGTGAACATCATTGTAGACACCCCATTTTTGACCGACCTTAAGACTCAGACGTCACCAACTGAGCGCTCGGTGATAATGTATATTGTGCTCGTTCTGAGGTCACAGAGTCTCGGCTGAGAGCCTTGCCCTCGGACTTCGGGACTCTTTTGTGCTTTGCCTCGGTTTGCGAACCAGGTCCTGTTTTCTCTATTTTCTCTTCCCGAAGGGAGAGAGAGGTCTCGAAGACCATCTCTCAGTGGCCGTAGGCTACGTTTCGTGGTCGTAGGCCATTTTTCCCGTTTGGAGACCAGTTTCCGATTTTCAGAGCCGTCAGTCGTGTGCCTCGGTTCGAGACTGCTTAACTACCTCCGTTTGCCCCGGTTTTTGGCACACACCTTTTTCCCTCTCCCTCGAGGGACACTGTGGCCCAGGAGACCACCTTTGTGGTCATACGCCACCTCTGGTGCTTAATAGTCAGTTTTCGGGGCCCCCAGCTGCGCGTTTTGGCCCCCGAACCCTCGTTTTGCATCGATGTGGGTTCATTTTTGGCGTGGACCCTAGTTTCATTGTTAGGAAGCTGGTAGTAGGGTGGGAGACCACCTTTTCTTCTTGGAGACCACCTTTCCCCGGTCGGCCGATTTTTCTTGGCAGGTAGGTGGTCTCCTTCACTTTTGAGCCACAATTTCGGGTCTCCCATACCACCACTGGGCTACATTCACCTGGGAGACCACCAATATGGGTAGGCCGACCACCTTTTCTGCTTGAACCTTTTGACCCCTTGGTCTCCCTCACTTTTGAGCCACAATTTCAGGTCTCCCATATTACCACTGTGTTGCATTCACCTGGGAGACCACCAATATGGGTAGGCTGACCACCTTTTCAACTTGACCCTTTTGACCCCTGGTCGGCTGACCAGGGCAAGTGGTCGGCTGACCATTTGAAATGGTCGGCCAGCCATTTCCTTTTTTGTCTCCCTGAATGCAATACAGCTGTGCCAGCTGGGAGGCATTTGCCCCTTCCTCCGAGATTTAACCCTCTTGTTTAGGCTTCTTAAGGAAGCTTTGGCCCTTTTTGCTTAGCTTCTAAGAGAAGCTTTACCTTTTGTCAAGCTTCTTGAGGAAGCTTGACCCCTTTGGTCTAGCTTCCTCAAGAAGCTTGACCCTTTTGGTTTAGCTTCTTTTAGAAGCTTGGTCCCTTTGCTTGAGGCTTCTCCAAGAAGCCTTGGACCTCTTTTTCTATAAGAGAGGCCCTCCTCTTCATTGGCCAAGGTTCAGAATTTTTGGCCTCAAGCATACATACACTTCCCTCCATATCCCTCTCCTTGAAGCTTCAAACTCCATTGTTCTTGGCCATTTACACTACACCTCCAAGCACAACACCTCCACTACCATCCTAAGTACCTTGGAGCTATTTTCCAGAGGTTGAGAGCTCACTTTCTTGGTCCAGAACTTGCTACATTGTGGTGCTACAAGGGTAAGTCACCATTTCCCTCTTTGTAGCTTTATTTTGCTTCATTCTTTAGCCTTATTTGAAAGCATTTTTGGACTTCATCATAAACTACAAAAGGTATTATTTTGAGCTCCTCTTCAAGTTTGATTAAGGTCATTTTTCTGTTGGGGGTCATCTACCCCCTTGCATGCTTCATTTCCTCATGTTTTGAGCTTTGCATTAGAGCATTCGTGTTGGCCTTGGTTTGGCCTTTTAGCCATTGAAATTCAGTGGATTTTCAGTGGCTAAAATGTGTCTTTGAGCTTCAAAATCAGAGAGGGGTGACCCTCTCACCCCTTGTTCTCTTTACTAGCTTTGTTGGCCTTACAAAGGAGCCCCTATTTGCATGTTTCAAATCCATGCTCCAGGCCATTTTTGATGAGTTTTGTGACCTGCATGAACCCTATCTAGAGCCCTTTTTTCCATATTAAGTGTCTATTATGCATGTGTAGAGTAATCTTCTTCAAGGCCTTTCAAAGGGGCTTTCACTTGCATGCTTCCTAGACAAATTTCAGGACCTTTTTGGTGGGTTTTAGGACCCTCATAACCTCTATCCAGAGATAGTTTTACCATTTTGTGTGTCTGTCATATATGTGTAGAACAACCCCTTGCATGGCCCTCCAAAGCAGCCTATCATTCTTGCATGCATTGACTGAGTTTCAGTGGGTTTTTGGGCATATTTTGGAATGGCATACTCCTATTTTTGACTGGTTTGGTGAGCTCTCATATGCTTCATATAGTTGTAGTACAACTCATGGTTCACTAGCTTTCTTTGCATGCTTTGTTGACCCTTGATTCTAGCACATTTTGACTATTCCTTAAACTGATTTTGTGCATATTTTGGACTGCTCTAGCTCTGTTTTTGGGTCTCATGGTCGAATGATGTTTGTTTTGCATGCTTGTAGTTCAATATCCATGCTTAGCCTTGAGTTTCGAGGTCCATTACATGTATATACTGAGGTGTTTTCATGCTTTGGGGTCATTTTGCATCATATTTCAGAGCCTATGTGAATGCCATATCTTCATGTTTTCTCCTCTTTAAGTGTGCTTGAGAGTTGTGCATGAATGCCTTATTTTCGGACCATTGAATGAGCTTCATTTCCATACACTTTGAACCATCATTTTAGGCCATTTCTCCACTATTTCAGACCTGCCTAGGGTCTGTTTGGGGTTGGTTTTTCCATTTGTGCATTGCTTTGTGTACCTCTAGTGTAACGCACTTCACTAGTTTCGGTATTCGGGCCATCTAGCTTGCATTGTGTGACATATTTTCATGATTCGAGACCATTGTGCATCATGTTTCATAGCTGGAAATTGCATGCTTGTATGCCATATTTCATCCTTTGTCATGCTTAGTTAGAGTTGCATGTTGTGCCTTAGGATCGGTCCATTGCATTCGTGCATGTTTGCATGTATTTCGGTTGTCTCATTTTCATCACATGGCCACTGATGTGAGTGTGGCTGAGGTCCACTCATATTGGTGTAAGTCCATCTTGCATTTGTATATGCCATTTAGTTCATGTGCGCATGATAGTCTTCGTAAGTGCATTGTGTATGCCATGTTATGTCACGTGCATTGTGTATGCCATTTTAGTCCACAGCATTGCGTATGCTAGGTTGCATGTTAGTCGCATTGTATATGCCATCTCATTGCATTGTGTTTGGGAAAGGAGTTAGCCCAAACACGGGAAACGAGGGACGTTTCGTACCCGAAGTGACAGAACGTGCCTCAATTCCCGGTCGCCGACACTCCGGATTAACCATGATGGAGTCTAGGCCTTGTTGTGTTTATATGTGCATTCATTTCACATCGAGTCGTGCAATTCGACTCCTCGGCCATCATGCATCGAGATGCGTGATTGGTGGCATGAGGATCGAGGTGTGCATACATATGTGAAAATACTTTACCGTGCCCCTTTCTTGCTCTCTGTTGCAGCAAACCAGAAATCAGCAGCCTTCTAGAGCTTTGCACAACATTCCGGGATTAATTGCAAACAAAGGCAAATCGGGGCATCGCAAGGAATTTTTCGACAAAGCGACCCAAGCATGCATGCATCTTTCATCATTCGGAACAAGAGCTGAGGCAGTCCATTTTATAGCTTGCACGCTAATTTATTGGCTTTCCTAGTTAATTTGTTAATTAATTAGGGTTTTGTAATATTTAATTAGCTAGAGTAGTTAATCATTTATTCGGACTGTATTATTTATTCGGACCCTCCGAGCGAGGGCAATTGTGTAATAAGTGTGCGTGTGTGTGATATATGTCTTCTAACCCCACGTCTTTTTCCCTTTTATTTACCAGCCTATGATGGTTAGTTTAGGGCATGTTTCAAATTAGCATACTTATGCTCGCATGTTTGCATCCATTCATCTGTCTTGCATGCACCGGGCTCGGCGCATCATACTAACTGCTTTGTATTTCAATTCCGAGTTGAATACTTGTTAGTTGTAGCATCTCATATGCCATGCATAGAATAGCCGAGCCTATTATAGTTGCATTTTTGCATGTGTTGCATTAGGCATTTTTGTATAGTTAGGATCATGCATTGATTTCTAACATAGCTTCTGTTTTGGCTTGGAGTACTCGGTAAGTGTTTATGCTTTAGCATCCTTGTATGCGTGTGAGTGATTGCCATGATAGCATGTTTACCATGAGGCTACGTGTAACGACCCAGAAATTCTTTCCTCCGCTCGAGCGGAGGAGTGGCCGCTCGAGCGGACTTTTGGGGTTCCCAGCAATTTTGCAGACGACCTGATATTCTGGCAGTTGTGATTTTCCGCTCGAGCGGGGGAGTTGACGCTCGAGCGGATGACTTTGTTGGTCTGCGCGCTCGAGCGCAAGGTTGGGCGCTCGAGCGGGTCGCCTGGTTAAGTTTAGTTCTGAAGCATGTGGGCTCATTTTTGATGTTCTTCTTAGTGTATTTGAAATGTTCTTACCTTATTTTGGGATATTGATTGAGATGATAAGATGATGGTAAAGTAAGATTGGACCAAAAACCTTAATTTGAATAATTCGTTTACAACCAACCGTCACTCATTTGCCCTTTTCTTTTTCCACGCTTTGAATATGGATGTGAGGTTAGGACCATTGGAAAGCTTAGTTCCGGGGCTTCAATTTGAACACAAGAATGACCTAAAACGGAGTCCGGATGAGGGAGTTATACCTGTTCAAAGTTTCGAAATCTGTGCTGAAAACAGGTACGCTCGAGCGGGAATTCCTCCGCTCGAGCGGGAATTACGGGACAGCAGCTTAAAAAACGGGATTTTGAGATCTTTTTCCACATTTTCTTTCCCCTCTCTTCTTTCCTCTTCTCCTAAGTTCGAAACCCTCCGAAACCCTAGCCTCAAAACCTTGAGTTCCTCTAATTTGAGCAACAATCCACCATGGGTTTTGTATCAAAGATGGAGACTAAGAAAAGATCAATGTTTTAAACCGATTGGAACTTGGATTTGCGAAGGTTTCTCTTCAAGCTTGCTCTTTTGTTGATTCAAGGAGGTAAGGGTTCTAATACTCTTCAATACTTACATTAAGAGATAGATTTGTTGTATTTCCATTGTATTGATGTACAAATTTGTATTTTTTAGCATATAGAGTAAATTATGAGATTTGGGAATTTCGGGTTTGAAGCATTGAGGGTCCAATTGATGGGTTAAAGTGATGGAGTATAATCCTTAGATGTATAATCAAGGAGGAAATTGGGATGTAAGGTCATGGTATGAGAAGTATGAATTTTTATGGAAAACTTTATGTTCTTGAAAACCCTAGGTTAATTTGTGATGATAAATAATGATTTTGCTCAAATTGAAAATAGAATCATGGAATTGGTGGGTTGAATTACACGTAAACAAGTTTAATTGGATTTCTAAGATGTTTTGCAATAATGTTACAAATTTACGAATGAACCTTGTTATGGGCATTGTAATCATGTTAAAATGAGAAAGGAAAATTAGGGGAAATGATTTAAAGAATTAATGTGTGACTTCATATGTGTGTAGGACACGCTTCGGGAGGGATAAATGCTTCACCAATGCACTGTGAGTAGTAGTACACTTTACACCGCTAACGATTGCCATTAGTATTCTGTTAATTCCGTTACTTATGTATGTAAATGATTCAAGGAAGATAAATGTTATATGTTTAAGTAAATGTTTCAAGGAAGATAAAATGTTTAAGTAAATATTTCAAGGAAGATAAATGTTATATGCTTATGTAGATGATTCAAGGAAGGTAAATAAGTAAGAGAAAGAATGAAACAACCTTCCTAAGATTCTGGAATTCTGTAAGACTCTAAAATAAGTTTACATATGTAATAAGTCAAGTATGTTAAGAATGTTGCAAGTCTATATATATGTGGCAAGTTCAAGTATGCACAAGATTAAGTAAATGTACAAGTTAAAGTATATACAAGTTAAAGTATGTTGCAAGTTTACAAGTTTTCGTAAGTTACCAGTTCAAGTATGGTACAAGTTTATATATGTTACAAGTGCAAGTAAAGACAAGTTTACGTATGTTACGTATGTTACAAGTTTACAAGTTTATGTTATAAATTTACGTATGTTACAAGTTTAAGTCTACTACAAGTTTACGCATATTATAAGTTCAAGCGGGTTCCCAGTTCAAGAATGTTACAAGATCAAGTATGTTACATGTATGACTTATAATTTCTGTTATGGTTCAAGTATAAGGAATATTCATAAAGAACATGTACGATATACTTCCATTATGATATGACAAGATATGCTATTTACAAGGGCCTCGTGCTATTTACAAGGGCTTATTGCCAATTACAAGGGCTTATTGCCATTTACAAGGGCCTCGTACCATTTCAAGGGCTTCTATGCCAACCTTTTCAAGGGCTTCATGCCACTTTCAAGGGGCACTTTCAAGGGCCTTAGTGCCAATATGTTTCAAGGGCCTCGTGCCATATGTTCCAAGGGCCTCGTGCCACAAGTTTCAAGGGCTTTTATGCCACAAGTTTCAAGGGCTTTATGCCAACACGTTTGAAAGTTTAATGCTATAATATTCAAGGGCTTAAAGCCATTATGCTTTAAAGTGTTATGTTTCAAGTTATTATGTTTCAAGACTGGGCCTAAGGCCGTTATGAAATTAGTACAGAAGCAGACTAATTATGTTAACTTTGCAATTTCGCACGCATTGATATATTATGTTTCAAATGAAGCACCGTTTTGTTTATGTACTATTATTCACTGAGCCTGGCTTACTTTGTGTTATGTCTGTTCTGTAGGTGACCACCTTGGAGGTCAGTCTTAACCTTGATGCTCGCCTTTCATTTGTCAACCTCAGTGTGTCCAGGCACCCAGACCAAGCCCATGCATGTCTGTAAAGTTTTGTTAAATTTTTGGTTAATTGCCTATCCAAGTGAAAATGTATGCATATAACCCCTTTCCTTTAATAATGTTTAGTTATACGCTCAGTAAAGGAGCTGAGTACGTGTATGTGATCCTGGCATGTTAGTAATAGCTCAATGGATGTTATTCTATGTATTTTATATTATTAAATGCTTCCGTTCAGGCCCCGTATGTTATGTATAACAGGTTTAGCGTCCATTTTCGAATAGGTCATGCCCAAACTTTTAGGGGCGAGTTTGGGGTGTGACACTACGTGCTTGTGTAATATAACTGCCTGAATGCCTGTGGGTGAAGGTTGGATGATCTGAATTGGGACAATTCATTGATTGTGAGTTTTAAGCCCACTAGATAGTGGCAAATCACCATGTTTTCTAAGCCCACCTGAGGGTGGCAAATCCGCATTTTAGCCTACTTGCGAGTAGCAAACCACTTTCAAAAACAAACATGAAATGTGTTGTTCCAATTCAGGCAATCCAGTCTATACTTATATGCTGTGCGCATCACGTAGTAAATCTAGGCTAATAATCGGAATAAGAATGTATAATGTTTTCAAAACTCGATATCATGGTTAGTAGAGGCCGATCTTTGATCGGGCGAGCGGGGTTGCTCACGAAGTGACCTTCCCCAATCGTACCCAAGTTCCCGAGCCGAGGCAACTTTGGTGATGACGGACACGTGGCCTTAGGCACGAGTCAGGGTTTCCTAAATTCCCCCAAAATAAATATTTAGGTGGCGACTCTGTATCGGGCAAAGCAGTCCATGTTTGGTACTTCTTTCAAAAAATCTATTTTAAAAAACGATTTGTCGGATTTGGACTCTTTGATGATTCATCAGTCTTGCATTGCACTCTGCGAGATTAGATACAGGACCGTAACATTGAGTCCTGAACTGTAGTGAGCCCAATGAACAAAACGGGATTTCCCTCCCGGGACGTTCGGGGATGTCTACAGTTTCTGGCGACTCTGCTGGGGAGTTTAGAGAACTTGACTCGAACTCATGATATCTTGTTTTGATTACACTTATGTGCTTCTTTGCATTGCATTTGCATTGGTGCGCCTAGGACACCGTGTTTGCCGTATGTTATTCCTGAACGGTTTGCCGGAGGCTCGCTTTGCGAAGCGTGCCATAAGGCTGACCGGTTGCGGGCTCTGCCACGACGGGAACACAAACCCCGATTTTTACCGGGGCACCCTCTTTGACCATTCGACCTAGTGCATATTCGGAATCCATAGTGACCACTCCAAGTGAGGGCAGGTTGCTTACCCGATTATAGGTTGTTTAAAACCGTTGCGTGCGTAGTGAAACCCTAGCTCCTGACAAAATAGGACAGGGAAACCTTACCCCAACATAGGGGTGTTTTGGCTCTCACTTGTTTGTTATGTGCTTTAGAGTGCGTCTCTACATGAATGCATGTATCAGTATGCAAGTTTGGGTATCAGGCCTGCGGGCACCAGTTCAGTATTTTAGGAATCAGTTATCTGCGGATATCAGGTTCAGTTTCGGGGGCAGCGATTTGGGAACAATGATCAGTATCTGAGAACAGTGTATTCAGCTTATCAACTGCGTGTTGCTATACCCGACTGTGTGTTGTGTTTATTTACGTTCTTATGCTGTCCATTTATCTGGTTGTCTATTTCCTTATTATTGCTTTATTTATCTTTTTGCTAGGTAGTTTAGCACAATTGCTTCAGACCAAGCAGATATTCCCCAAGCACTCTGGACAAGAGGTCGCCGACTCAATCGATCTGAGGATCTGGTTGACGGACAACCAGTGTATTATTCCCTACCCCCGGTTATCAGACGGAGGTCGAGAAGATGCAGTGTATCCGAGCAGAGATTGCCAGATCAGTGGACTTTGAACAGTCAAGTTGAGCTTCCCGAGGCTACCCCAAAGATAGACCTACCGGTAGTTCAGATAGATCAGGGCAGTATGGCAGAACGACAGGAGTTGAGCAAATGATGCGTCAGATGCAGGAGACCATGAGAGCCATGCAGCAAGACACTATTCGTCGAGATGAGTTTGCCAAACAACAGGCCGAGATCATGGCCCAGCAAGCAGAGTTAATTGCCAGGCTGCAACAACAAACCGGAGCATCTGCTTCACACCAAGCTCCTCCCCCACCAGGAGTTCCAGCGCCCGGGAAGGCACCAAATGTCCAGGGAGATACGAATATTCCGACAGGGCCGGCTCCGCCCCCGATTCTACCTCAACTATCTAAGGCACCTACACTTGTCAATCAACCAGACTCTCCCTTTGAGTTCGAGGTAGACCATACAGCATTAAAGTTGAGCAAGCTTGAGAAGTTGTTCAAGAAATCCCAAAGGGTAAAGTCCATCCCAGACATTGAGGACGGGTACACTGATGTGGCTGTGACGCTGCCAGATAGGTTCAAGATGCCACAAATTGACCGCTTTGACAAATCTGGGGATCCCATGGTGTATCTCCGGTTGTTCTCAGATATACTACGGCCAATGGGCCTCACCAGACCGCAGAAGCTTTCACTATTCGGCCGGACCTTGTCGGGTGTGGCCGCTATCTGGTATGCAAAATTAGAAGATGATGTTAAGCGGAACTGGGATGAGATGGCCGAGGCTTTCATTGCATAGTACTCCTATAACACTCAAATCGAGATTACAACCCCGTGATCTTGAGACAACAAGGCAGGAGCCTAAGGAGAGCTTTTCGGATTTTGTAGCTCGGTGGAGGGCCAAGGCCTCAATGATGAACCTAAGGCCCACTGATAAAGATCAAATTCGGATGATTGTGCACAATCTCCAACCCAAACTGATGCAGAAAATGATCGTGCTCCCCTTCCCTACCTTTTCAGATTTGCACGAGATGGGGGGTACAAATTGAGGATGCTATGAAACAAGGTCTGATTGACCAAGACAGAGAGCAACCTAGGAGAACCTTCAACCGCAACAACAATACAGGCACCAGCAATGCCGCAAATGCTAGAGCTTCAAAAGTAAGCATGGTCACCACCATTCCCCCTCCAAGACCCATGGCAGCTACACCTTTCTCCGGCGCGTCCGGAAGCAACACACAAACCACCAAATACCAACCTCGAGGCCAGAGAACCTTCACCCCATTATATATGGCCCTGTCCAAGGCTCTGGGGTTATTAATCAGGAAAGGGCACTTAAAGCCCCTAGAGCCGAGGTGTGGACGCGCCCCGAGGGCCTTATGCTACCACAGTTCGGACTCGAATTGTCATGGTTCTTAATCTGAACCAAAGAGTCCAAATCCGGCAAATTGTTTTGGAAAACAAATTTTTTTGTAAAGAAGTACCAAACATAGACTGCTTTGCCAGATACAAAGTCGCCACCTAAATATTTTATTTTGGGGAATTTAGGAAACCCTGACTCGTGCCTAAGGCCACGTGTCCGTCATCACCAAAGTTGCCTCGGCTCGGGAACTTAGGTACGATTGGGGAAGGTCACTTCGTGAGCACCCCCGCTCGCCCTATCAAAGATCGGCCTCTACTAACCATGATATCTAGTTTTGAAAACATTATGCGTTCTTATTCCGGTTATTAGCCTAGATTTACTATGTGATGCGCACAGCAAACAAATATAGACTGGGTCGCCTGAATTGGAACAAAACATTTCATGCTTGTTTTGAAAATGGTTTTCTACTTGCAAGTAGGCTAAAATGCGGATTTTACCACCCTCGAGTGGGCTTAGGAAACATGATGATTTGCCACTCTCAAGTGGGCTTAAAAACTCACAATCGATGAATTGTTCCAATTCAAATAACCCAACCTTCACCCACAGGCATTCAGGCAGTTATATCACATAAGTAGTTAGCCTCATGGCAAGCATGCTATCATGGCAGTCACTCACACACATGCAAGGATGCTAAAGCAAAAACACTTACCGAGTACTCCAAGCCAAAACAGAAACTAGTTAGTAATCATATGCATGATCCTAGTTCATGTTAAAATGGCTAATGCAACACATGCAAGACGCAACTACAATAGGCTCGACTATTCTAAGATGGCATATGATGATGCTACAGCTAACACGTATTCAACTTGGAATTGAAATACAATGCAGTTAGTATGATGCGCCGAGCCCGGTGCATGCAAACGAATGAATGGATGCAAACATGCTATTATGAGTATGCTAATTGAAACATGCCCTAAACTAACCATCGAAAGCTAGTAAATAAAAGGGAAGAAAGACGTGGGGTTGGAAGACATGCACGCACTCACACACACTTATTACACAATTGCCCTTGCTCGAAGGGTCCGAATAAATATTACAAAACAAATAAATAATTAACTACTCTAGCTAATTAAATATTACAAAACTTCTAATTAATTAACAAATTAACTAAAAAAGGGAAGATGGCCGCAGCCCCACCTCGGAATGATGAGATGATGCATGCTCGATCCGTCTCGCCTGGAAATCCATCGCCATGACACATGTTGCCTCTGTTTTCCCTGCTCTGCTCCTCTGAAAATTGCACAACTCCCAAGGTATGCTCCGTGGACACTGTGGAGCACCACCGACCAAGTGGAATCATCACCGGCCATTGGGAATGGTCATCGACCATTAGTATAGCTCTCGGCTATCCATATTTGGTCGGTCGGCACTGAGAATGGTCGGCCGGCCAAATCTTACTGCAGAAACCTGTTTTGACAGCAGCAGAGGGCAAAACATGGCATGGTAATGCATTTCAAGCAAATGTATGCACCAACCCACTCCTTATCATGTTCATGACTCAAAGGAGTTTGGGACTCGACCCTCGGACCACCAATCTTGCATTTCAATGCGTGATGGCCCAAGAAGCCAAGTTGTGCATTTTGATTTCAAATGTAATGCACACAAACAAACACATAAAGCCCAATCTCTATCACTTGGTCAAGAGACAAGGCATGCATGCAAGATGCAATGCAACCTAGGCATGGAACTAAGCATACAATACGAACATGAGGGCAAGCATGCAAACATGAACATGGACAACACACAAACATGTAACAACATGATGAAATGGAGCAAGCATGCAACCATATACAAGACATGCGAGCAACAACATGTGAAGATGGTTTTACACTAACTTGGACAGTTCTCTACTAGGTCCAAAACAGTGGCCAACATGCTCAAGAATGGAAACCAAAACACATACAAATAGGCATGCATGCAAGGTCCAACACTTAGGCACATAGAGACAACTTTTAAGCACACTTAAAAGAGGAACAATCATGGGCATATGGCATGCAATGTAAGCTCTGAAAATCATGTAGAAAATGATGCCAAATCAACCTACCAATGCAAACAAGGCATGCAACCGAGCCCAAGGACTTAAACCATGATCATGTGTCACATGAAGCAAATGACCAAAGTGGACCAAAACAGTCCCAAATCATGCAAAAGTAAGCCCCAAAAACCACTTAGATGGCATCTAAATGATCTAATCCTAAAGGCATACACAATGGCACAAACATGGAGCATGAAACACCAACCTCTTAAAGCATGAAAGGGGCATCAAATGCAAGCATACAAGCATACCATGAGGACTGAAATGACATGACAAGTGGTTCTAAACCACTGAAATGATGCAAGGATAGCATGCTAGAGGGGTCAATGCTCAAGGCATACAAGAGAGTTTGCATGGTAGCTATACAAAGCAAAGCATGGATGACTCAAATGACCAAAAACAGTCCCTTAGCATACTAAAACAAGCATAAAAGCTTCACAAAGCTAGGCCAAAATACATGAGCATGGTAGTCTAAATGCTAGGCACATGTTCATGGTAGTCTAAATGCTAGGCACATGTTAAGGCAAATCATGGCATTACAAGACATGTATGCAAGCTAAGCATGGTGTGTCTAAACCAATCAAAAATAGTGCTATATCATGGCATAATAAGCACAAATACAACTTAATACATGGCCAACATGAACCTAAAAATGGTGCTCACACATGAGGCAAAAATCGCACACATATTGAAGACAACAAGGAGAGGGGATGGCCCTCTCCTTCTTAGGACCTCAAACCACCATCCTCACCACTGAAATCCCTCAAGATTTCAGTGGTGAGGAGGCCCAAACAAAGTGGTCCCAGAGCTCACCAAAAATAGCACAAAATGGGGGCCAAACAAGGCCTAAGAGGGGGTAAACGACCCCAAACACAAAAGTGGTCTTAAACAAACTTCAAGAGGATCGCAAAATAACACTTTTTTCAGTTTATGACAAAGCCCAAATATGCTTGCAAGTAAGGCTAAAAGTGTGTGCAAAAATGGAGAATAAAGAGGGAAAAAGGGGTTACCTTTGAAGACCAGCAAGAACCAGCAGCTTTTAGACCCAAAAATACAACCCTCAACCTCTGAAAATCAGCTCCAAGGTGCTTGGATGGATGATGGAGGTGTTGTGCTAGGAGGTGTAGTTCAAATGGCCAAGAACTAGACCCTTTTGCACCCTCTAACCCACACAAATGTAGAGAGAGAGGGAGATATAGAGAGGGAGTGATATATATATGATATATATCAGATTTTTTCAACCCCTGAAATGGAAGGAGAAGCTCTCCTTATATAGACAAGGCAATGGCTCAAAGCTTCTAAGAGAAGCTAACATAAAAGGGGCCAAGCTTCTCTTAGAAGCTTGGAGCAAAAGGGCCAAGCTTCTTGGAGAAGCTAGGCAAAGGGGTCAAGCTTCTTGGAGAAGCTAGACAAGGGTGCAAAGGGTCCAAGCTTCTTGGAGAAGCTAGAGCAAAGGTGCAAAGGGTTCAAGCTTCTTGGAGAAGCTAAAAACCAAGGGTTCAAAAGGTTCAAGCTTCCTCAAGAAGATAAAACAGGGGGTTCAAAAGGTTCAAACCCCCTCAAGAAAAGGTCTCGGCCAGAAAAAGTGGCTAATCGGCCCACAAAGTTGGCCGACCGACCACAAAATGTGCCGACCGACCATCAATGGTGCCAACCGGCCATCACCAGTGGCTGGTGGCAAGGAAACAAGGCCGGTGGCCTCAAGCCATGGTCGATGAGGTGTGGGGATGGTCTACAAGCTATTTCCCACCCTCAGAAGCAAAACAACAAGTGTTTGATGCAAAACCAAACACAAAACAAACAAGTCGAGAGTTCTTGAGGCAAGGCACGTAGCCGAAACCTCCGAGAACTCAAGATGAACACGAACAGGGATGATCATCAAGTGTTCAAACGATGACGTCCAAGTCTTAAGGACGGTCAAAAATGGGGTGTCTACATGAGGCCATTGCCAAATCCACTCCCTCCCTCTCATAACCCAGCAAAATACTGTGCATATCACCAACAACATGGTCACGACACTGACCAATGTTTTAGATTGCATCATGAGATTCAAGATCTCGTTGACAAGCAGGTGATTGTGCCTCCAGAAAAACCCAATGTCACAACAAACCCTCTCCCACCGCACAACCAAGCTCCACCCCCTAAACGTATAAACTTCATCCAGACTGGGGTCGTGTCTTACGATCCTAGCATATATATCACCCCATCCCACCTACCCAAGTCGGAGGTGCTCCTTCCTGACTGCACTGACTTGTGCATGTTGGACATCTCCAGAATCCAACCTGAACCATTGGTGGTGACTGTCGAAGACAGAACAGGGGAGATTTCAGGGGAGAATGGGATTGTTGAGTCAGAATCTGAGGAATCTGGGAGTTTTGCTGAGGAGGTATACAGGCCGAGTGACTACATTCTATCAATAGGCCAGGTTGGGCCAAATGTGGAATTGCCGGCAGGGGCAAAGCTTTGTGTGATACAGGGGGATGAATCTGGTCAGAGGATAGATGACTTGGCAGCTGCGGAAGAGGACTTTGCTAACCTCCATTTTTTCAATGAACAAGATCCAGAGGGCATGGTAGTCAACTGGTCAGATTTTGAGGAGTCAGCAGAGGTCACCGGGTGGCTTGATGACCTACCAGATGTTGTCGACGATACTCAGTTGGAACGGGGCCCGGCAGGGGCAAGAACACCAGTTGTGGCCAGAAGGGCCGGAAATCATAATGCATCGCCGGAGAGCGCCGATGCTAAGAATTTCGTTCAGGACTTGGGCATTGTGAATGCGGGAAGTGCTGAACAGCCAGCTGTACTGACGCAGTTGGAACAAGAAAGGTTCGGGGATTCTGAGAGAATCAGGAAAGCTAAGGCCCCTGAGGGGACTGAAAGTGCTGTGTGCACGAGGACAGAGAATGCTGCGAGCATGTGGACGGAAAATACTGCGAGTACAATTGTACCGGAGCCGGATAGGTGTCTATTGGCTGCAGACGGAATATGGTGGGAAGACGATGATCTATGTCTAGCCCACACGGATGAGGATTGGGGGAGCAACCAACCAGACGATACCTAGTACATCGGCGAAGTCGATCATATGACTAGAAGCGGGCGGTATTTCAAGCCCCTACATCTAGATCAGCCAGAGGCGTCTAGGAAAGATAAGGAGGCAGAGAAACAGAAAGAGAAGCAACTCGAAGAAGAGGCTGTACTGAAGCAGTTGAAAAAGATACAGGCAGACATCTCCATCTGGGGATTGCTTATGGTATCGCGAGTACATCGACAAGCTGTCTTATCGGCCATGGACAAGGCCAAGCTCTCAATAGACACCACGCCCAAACAGTTGGTAGGCTTAGTTTTTCCGGGAGGGGCTACCCCGATGTTGACTTTCTTCGACAAAGAATTGCCACATGAAGGTGCGAATAAAAACCACTCTACATCTCTGTGGAGTGCAGAAACAAATGGATACCCGTGGTGCTTGTCGACACAGGGTCTGCCATTAATGTGTGCCCGACAAGGACTGCATATGCAATCGGTTTAAAGACCGCGGACTTTGTGCCAACAGCCCAGGTGATTCGAGCATATGATAACACAAGTAGAGAAGTAATGGGGACAGTGAAAATTCAGACCAAGGTTGGGCCGGGACAGCATGAGGTAGACTTTCACGTCTTAGAAGTTCCTGCGACCTTTAATCTACTTTTGGGGCAGCCATGGTTGCACCAAGTAAAGGCAGTTTCGCCCACCTTGCATCAGATAGTGAAATACCCCCATGGGAAGGGAGTAGCCATCGTTTTTGGAAATTCGTCGATCCATCCACCGCCAAAAGTATCTACGCCAGTTTTGGAAATCGAACATGGTATAGAGGATGTATTCATGTCGGGTTTTACCCTGGATGAGGCTCGAGTCGTGCAGAACATCTTAGCTGTTAATAAGGGGGTGTATGTTAGTGCACAATCAGTATACCTCATGAACAAGCTTCAACACATCCCCAGGATGGGATTGGAAAAGAGCAGCCGGAAGGGCGTTGCAGCGTTGGCCGAAGTGCCACACAACCCACACACCTTTGGTTTGGGTTATCTGCCCACCAAAGAGGATTGGATAAGGAAAGGTAAGGAGATAGCTGGGAGAGCCAGAGCGAAGCAGGTGGGGAAGCCTTTTGAGCTAATGCACCGACCCATCCAGGGTACCCTAAACGGACACTTTGTCCTGGAGGGGGAGGACTTTCCATTTTGTGGCTTCCCAGAGCCGTGGATAAACGAAGAGAAGCGCCGTGTGCCAGGGTTTGAGATTTTCTTTGACCTACAGTTATCCGGGGATGATGTTGCCGAAGAGCAGACGGACCCATTAGCTGAGGCTAAGCAGAGCAAGAAAGTGGAGTCTGAGGACGCCGAAAGTGAAATGGGGGTAGCGCTGGCGTGTCTACTTTTAGATCCTCCAATCGAACAGAAGTGCTTGGGGGATAACTTCTCAGTATGCGTGATCGGGAATGAAACGGCTACGGACCTACCAGCAAACATTTTGGATGCATCTATCACACCCTCTCTCATTTGGCAGCATGAAGAGGGATTTTTGTCAAGCAGCACCGGGTCAGGTAGTGAGCCGGAATCTGATTCCTCCGAATCTGTTGATTCAGAATCAGGTTCCAGCTCGACTGAGTCTGAGTCCGATATTCCAAGGGGTGATAACCCGGATACCACAGTCCTATCCAGGTCATCTTTTTCTTTCTCTTTTGAGTCTATTGTGACCGAAGAATCGGACGATTTGGATGTGCTTAATGAGAATGATGTGGCTGTGGTTTCTGAGTACTTTTCTGTGCCCTTGATTTATTGCATTAACTCAGACTTTCAAAATTTTGATAAAAACGACGAGGAAGAAATTCCTCCGGTTTTGCAACGCTTAATTGAACAAGAGCAAGAAAGATTTGTTAAACCCTTAATGGATGAAATCACTACTGTGAATATTGGTACTGAGGAGGACCCGCGGCTGGTCCAGATCGGGTCCACGTTGTCTTCGGAGGAACGCGAGCGCTTAGTCGCTTTATTAAAAGATTTCAAAGATGTTTTCGTGTGGTCCTACAAAGACATGCCTGGAATCGATCCTGAGATTGTACAGCACCGGATCCCTCTTGACCCCGAGGCCCGACCCGTTAAACAGAAACTCAGGAGGATCCGCCCGAACTGGGCCCTCAAGATTAAAGAAGAGGTCACCAAGCAAATTGACGCATGGTTCCTGTTGGTATCTGAATACCCAACTTGGTTGGCCAACATTGTTCCGGTGCCGAAGAAGGATGGCAGGATCCGGGTATGCGTGGATTTCAGGGATTTGAACAGAGCCAATCCAAAGGATGACTTTCCGTTGCCGCATATTGATGAGTTAGTGGACTTCACAGTGGGGCATACTTTGCTTTCGTTCATGGATGGTTTCTCAGGCTATAATCAGATAGTGATGGCACCTGAAGACCGGGAGAAGACTGCTTTCATCACCCCGTGGGGGACCTACTGCTACAGAGTGATGCCGTTTGGGTTGAAGAACGCTGGAGCTACATATCAACGGGCCGCGACCATGATATTGCACGACATGATCCACAAAGAGGTAGAGGTGTACGTGGATGACATGATTGTCAAGTCCAAAGAAAGAGAGGGCCACTACACCGCCTTGCAAAAGTTCTTCCAAAGGATCAGAGAATTTCGGTTGCGGCTGAATCCTCAAAAGTGTACGTTCGGTGTTACAGCCGAGAAAATGCTAGGGTTCTTGATTACACAGAGAGGTATCGAAGTCGACCCTTCCAAAATCAAGGCCATCTTAGTAATGCCACCACTAAGGACTGAAAAGGAGGTGCAAGGCTTTCTGGGTAAAGTGCAATTCATAAGACGATTTATCTCAAAATTAACCTTGACTTGTGAACCACTTTTTGGCCTCCTGAAGAAAGGAAAGAAATTCCAATGGGACGGCCGATGCCAAGCTGCTTTTGAACAGATCAAGGAATACTTACAGAACCCGCCCGTGTTGTCACCGCCAGAGCCGGGGAGACCGTTGATTTTGTATCTTTCAGTAACTGAGACTACAATGGGCTGCATGCTCGCGCAAGAATCAGAGGACAAAGTGGAGAGAGCCATCTACTACCTGAGCAAGAAAATGCTAGAGTATGAGACTCGCTGCACACCGTTGGAAAAGGCTTGCTTAGCCTTGGTATGGGCTACCAAGAAGCTGCGGCACTACCTGTTAGCTCACTCTATAATGTTGGTTTCAAGATTAGATTCCATCAAATATCTATTCGAGAAACCGGCGCTCACGGGTAGGCTAGCTCGTTGGTTGCTGTTGCTTTTCGAATTCGATCTGAAATATGTGACGCGCAAGTCAGTCAAGGAAAGAGCGGTAGCAGAGTTCTTAGCCGATCATCCAGCGGAAGGAGGTGAAACAGTTGAGTACTTATTCCCAGATGAGGCCATTCTTCATATCGATGACGAGTTTTGGACGATGTACTTTGACGGAGCATCAAACCAGTACGGGTATGGGATAGAAGTGTTGCTGATAGCACCCGACAACTCCTGTATCCCTCTAGCATTCAAACTCCGGTTCAAAGTCTCGAACAACGAAGCAGAATATGAGGCATGCATTGCCGGTCTAGAAGCAGCCCTGGAATTAGGGACAAAACGGTTGGACGTCATCGGCGACTCGAACCTTGTTGTATCTCAAGCGAAAGGAGATTGGAAAGTCAAAGAAGAAAAGATGATTATGTATCACCAGACCTTGGACTTTTTAATTCCTCGGTTTGAGAAGTTAAACTTTGCTCATCTGTTAAGAGAGAACAACAGGTTCGCAGATTCACTAGCAACTCTATCTTCCATGATAAACATCCCGTTTGGAGTCTGGATGCGTCCAGTCATTATCGACCAAAAATTTGTGCCGGCTTACGAGTCAATTGCCGCTATAGATGAGGTTCAAGATGAGAACCCCTAGTATTACGATATTTGGAGTTTCTTGGAGAAGGAAGCATATCCACCAGGGGTAAATGCCAAGGATAAAAGGGCAATTAGAAGAATGGTCGTTCAGTTCATCATCTGCGGAGGTAAATTGTATAAGAGAGGTCATCTGGGAATGCATAAGCTGTGCGTTGAAGCTGAAGAATCAAAATGCCTGATGGAGGCCATCCATGGAGGGGAATGCGGTGCGCATATGAACGGGGTAATGCTAGCGCAGAAGATCCTCAGACAAGGTTATTATTGGTCCACCATGGAGGAGGATTGTATCGGCTTTGTTCGGCAATGCCACAAGTGTCAGATCCATGCAAATCGCATGAACATTCCGCCGTTGAAGCTATACAATATGACTTCGCCATGGCCATTTTCAGTTTGGGGAATCGATGTGATCGGGGCTGTCACTCCAAAGGGGTCTAATGGGCATGAGTTCATTCTGGTCGCTATAGACTATTTCACAAAGTGGGTTGAGGCCCAATCCTATGCGGTGTTGAAGGCTTCACATGTTGCGAAGTTTATCAGGAACAACATCATCTGTCGCTATGGGGTCTCGAACGAAATCATTTCAGATGACAGTTCCCACTTCAAGAAGGAAGTGATTGACTTATTGGAAAAATACAATGTGGCTTTTCATAAGTCATCCACCTACCGGCCGCAAACCAATGGAGCGGTCGAGGCCGCCAACAAGAATATCAAACACATTGCAGAAGATGGTGGAAACCTATCGGGATTGGCCAGATAAGCTGCCGTTTGCTCTGTGGGGCTACCGGACCTCGATTAGAACGTCTACTGGGGCGACTCCGTATTCATTAGTTTATGGGATGGAGGCCGTTCTACCTATCGAGATTGAAGTTCCATCTTTGAGAGTGCTGGCTGAGTGTCAGATAGCCGAAGCAGATTGGCAACAGAGCAAATTTGAAGAACTCATGCTCTTTGACGAGCGCAGACTGAAAGCACTGTATCATGTTCAAGGTTATCAGCGCAGAATTGCCAGGGCTTTCAACAAGAAAGTTAATTCTAGGAATCTAAGAGAACGAGATTTGGTGCTCAAAGACAACTGAGCTCCCATCCACGACCCAATGGGCAAGTTCAGACCCAATTGGACTGGTCCCTACATCATTAAGTCTATCTGGTCAGGTGGAGCTGTGGTTCTGATGGACCTAAATGGCCTAGAGTTCTCCCAGCTGATCAACATGGACAAGTTGAAGAAATATTACCCCGGAGAGGCTCGCTAGGCCGAAAACCCGAAAGGGTGACCTAGGCAAAAGTTAGAGCATAAAAAATTTGAAATGATAAAAACTGAGCTCGCAAGGTTGAAAACCCGCAAAGAGCGGCCTTGGCAAAAGTTAGAGCATAAAAGGAGAGTGAAAATACTCGAGTGAACCCGAGCCTGAACTACGTAAGGCTTGATTCCCATCTTTGGGATACGTAGGCAACTTCATCCTGAAGTTCAGCCATAAACTTTTCCCTGATCAACTTTGTCCATTTGATCATCTCGGCCATCTTTGTCTATTCAGCATTCAAGAGTTCGGTTATGATCTCCGGTGCAGTGCTATTCAGACTAGGGGCAACTTTCCAGTTGCTGGGATCTGAGGTTGTGCATCTCAGTGACAGATTTCAGGCATGTCCAGTTCTGATCCATGACAAAAATGGTTTTGAAAAGTTTTAATAAAAGTTGACTTTGTTCAAAATTAATCTTTTTACAACTTAGACCATTTTTGGACCAAAGCGGAAAATTTTCAGTACCCACAACCTTCAATTTCATTGATTTCAATACAGAGTTCTCCTGCTCTTGCATACAAATTGAAGTTGCTTTTGGTTACATTCATAAAGAAAACTTGAAAGTACTAATAAAGCGATAAATCCGGGGCATAGATAAGTCAGGTGTTCCTGCGCCCCCTCCAGAGCTGGTCAAAGCCTCTGATACCAAAGTGGGCCCTTCATGTGCCTCTTCGTTGAGCCAATCCGAGCACTCATCAGACAAAGTGCAACTGAAAGTGGGAGCGGGGGCCAGGAGCTCTCTAGTCCTCCATGCTGTGGCATACCGGGCAAGCTGTGCGCCTCGGGCTGGGAATGCAGCAGGGTACTCTATCCCCTCTGGTGGGTAAGTCTGATCATGTCCGAATTGGCGCTGGAACCGGAACGGAAAATAGAAGACATAGTGTGTCACGCCAATCAATTGAATCCCAGGTTGACGGGTCATGTTGTAACTCATTGCTGGCAGATTGAGCCAAGGGCAGCGCCAAGCGATGCGGTTTGCAGACAAACCACACATCCAGTTATACCACCACCCCTCATCCAGGGCATCGACCAGGCATTGTCGGAAAAAGTAGCCGCGAGCTGAGTATGCTGGGCAAAACTCCACAATCTGTAACTTGTCCATCAACCACACCTGGGGAGGGATGGAAAATGAGAGAATAAAGAATAGAGAGATGTATGATGAGAGAAAAGTAAGAAAAGGGTTTTGTGAGAAAAACCGAGTATGAGGGCCAAGTGATGTGAGCAATACATATGTGAGATTGGGTGGGAAACATTACCTGCAATAGTAGTGGGCTCCCCGCAAGCCTAGCCGTCTCCCGGTAATGAAAAGCGCCTAAGCCCATCAATGTCTCAACCAATGTCATGGCAATGCAGCTCTTGCCCTCCTTCAAACCTTAGGCAACCTCGATCAACCGGACACTGAATCCATCGGAGCCCGGGGCAAGCAAGAAATGAGATAGCAAGCATAAGCAAAGCGCGTGTCGCCGATATCCCTGCCAACGATGGTCACCGCGGTTACCAGCATCAGAAAACCAACAAACCAAGCTTGGGATGTCCAGCTTCCCGTCGTGAATCAATGATCGAGCGTCATGCAAAGTAAGGCCGCACATTCGTCATAAGGCTTGGACATGACCGAATCAGAGTTGAGGCAAGATTTCTTCATTACGCTCGGACTCTATAAAAGCTTGGAAATCCTCGAAAGTAGGACACATCTCTTGCCCGCTAAAGCTAAAGACGTGTGTTACCAGATTCCAAAACCTTGCCACGGCGTGGAGGAAAGGAAGATGCAGCGGAGTACGGCCCAGCGTGAATAGTGCATTCAAGCCGAAGCCCCGAAAGTTCAACTTTTCCGAGCCATCTAGAGAAGCAATCCAAGCTGTGAGATTTTGGATGAGAAATGCTTCCATTTTGATGCAAAGCTAAGATGAAATGAAAGAACCACGAAGCTGGGGCTTTTATAGAGGATAAGGTACTATTCAGGGGACACGTGTCAACAATTTGGTGGTTGCCAAGCCAGGTGGTCGGCCGACCACCTTTTCTGGTAGGGCCGACCAGCCCTTTGGTCTCTAATGGAAATAGCTGGTCGGCCAGCTCCCTCTGATGGTCAGCCATGGAGAGAAGTGTGGCTTTGGCCTTATCCTAGTCTGTAGAAGAAAGTTCCTAGCATTTCCATGCATTGGGAGTGTTGAAGGCATGAGTTTTCCTCTGTTTCGGATGCGTTCCGTCACTCCGATCGTCTAAGATACATCTGTTTATCGAGTTGTTGTTGAGTTTTATTTATCGAGTTGTTGTTGAGTTTTGATTATCGAGTTATTGTTAAGTTTTGCTTATCAAGTCAAGTTGTAAGCTTGCTAAGGCCTCGTTGTTTCTTAGTAAGATAAGTTGTTTTGTTTATTGTGTCAGTTCACTACCTGACTTGGCAAATTTTCGATGCTCAATTTTCATTCAATCTCATTTTTGTGCAAGATGATGCGATGTGATGCTAAGAACATAAAATACAACACTTTTTGAACAAAAGCTATTTCATTCCATCATGCTTCCTTTGTTACAAAATTTTACAACAAGGGTGCAAGTTTTACAGAAAATAAAACTGCCTAATAATGTACAATGTGCTACAACTACTAGTAAAAAAGGCAAATAAAGCAAGAACATCTGCATCAGTGCTCTCAAGTGCAAGAATAAGAGGCCCTCTTCGTCCTCTTATGCTGAGAAGTCCCTGCACCATCTCCACCCGCACCACCATCTGAATCGGAGCTGCTGTCCTCGGAACCCTCCTCGGCATCACCTCCACCCTCAGAACCGGACTCAGAGTCATCCTCTCTGCCTGCAGATGTCTTTGACTGAGGATGTGTAGACTCCTCCTCCTCGCTGGACTCCTCCTCTATGACAGGTGCTCTGCGCTTGCCTCGTCTGCGAGACGAGTCCCCTCTCCCAGCTCCCTGAGAAGGCCTAGATGGCCCGGCCTATGGCCCAGTATGTAGCGGAGGCATCTGAAAAGGAAGAGGACAATTTGAGTACATTAGCCAGTATGTATATCAGATGTAGATGCAAGAAAACTACATAGAGAGGGTGTATGCAGATACAGTACATGAATGTGGTATGTGTCAGATGTGCTCTACACATACAGTCAATCAATGCAGTGAAATGTTCAAGATCAGCATGTCATCAGAAGTATGATAAATGCAAGAAAACTAAAGAGTATCGGGACACCGATGATGGACAACTGTGTCTCTCTCCGCAAGACCATACCCTCGAGTGAGGCCACCAACCCGAGCAACCCCTCAGTATACTCGCTAGGAGGCTACAGATGCAAATGCAAGTCATCAGTAAATGAATGAATGTCCAAGTATCTGAGTGATAAATCAAAGCTGTAAAGCATACCGGTAGCGAGTCAAGGTCTCTGACGTATGGGTGACCAAGCATAGGAGGCTCTATCAGAATCGGGTAGGAAGTCCCATATCGCCATCCTGTCAACTCAGTCAGAATATCTGGCCATCCAGGGTGATGATAAGTTGGGGGAATCGGGGGGACCAGTCCAGCCCCACCTTTCGATGTGCCGGCCCTGCTACTAGAAAGGACACCTGCAGCCCGAGCTCGACTCGATGATGGCATGTCAGCAGACCTCCTTATGGGAGTACAGACACCTGTCAATGGAGGCATCAAGTATGTATGACGGTAAGTCGCGTACTCCCCCTCCTCCAAATGTAGAAATACGTCGGTACCCAACATGGCGATGTCGACATCCTGGGGAGTGAGCCCCTCAGTGGATCACATATCGTCTAGAGGTGCTGCGGGGACACTCTGCTCGAGGAAGCCCATAGTCTAGCACATAAAGCGGTCCCCCAGAAACCAGGCCCTACCAGCTGGCCCCTCAAACAGGATCCTGTACCGAGAAGCGGCCCATCCTCCAGCAAACTAAAATCGGGTATCTCCACCCAAGAGCGCCCAGGGCTGCCATGTGATCTACGGATAACCAATGCATAAGCCGATTAGAAATCGCAAATGTGCAAGATGAATCAAAGATGAAAGCATGAAGAACTGAGAGTTCTGAATTACCTCGGTCGGCCGCACTGTATCAAAAAACTACCGCAGGTAGGGCAGGGTCTCCCGAGCTCTCAACTAGTACTGGCCCTCAAATACGAGCGAATAAGGAATCATGAGAGGCACCTCCACCTCAAGCTCCGGGGCTAGCGTCGGAAAGTACGCGAAAACCCATAGCTGTGGAAAATAGGGCAGAAGCCATCAGAATACAGAATGCTGAGTTCAGAATGTGAATACAGAATGTACAGAGAATGAAGAATGCTGAGAGCGGAATGCAAAATACAGAATGTAAAGTGTGCCATGTGTGCAATGTACAAATAATGAAAAGCAGAAATGTAAATCAAAAGGGCAGAAAGTACCTCCCAGGCTCTCCAATAGCCGCCAACTATGTTCCCCCGTCCGCAGGAGGTCGCACTCATGTAGCAGTAGAGGGTAGCTAAGCCGACGCCACCCCAATCATACTGACTGACCTGCGAGAGGTCTACTAGGGCACTCAGCAGATAAAGTCCAACGGTGTTCCCCCTATCGGAGAACAGAGTGGTCCCGAAGAGGAACATCAAAAACCCTCGAGTGTACTGCGCTATCTCCTCGGGAGTCTCGGGCACCCTCTCTCTGAAATGTGAGGAAAACCAAGTGTACCGGACTCTGCCCGAAGATCTGTCAACCGATGGGCGAGCTCCCAACAGATAGATCCAAGCAGCCTCCCACTCACCCATATCCTCGTCATAGGGGATCGGCCAGCCTCCCATGTTAAGGCCCGTCAGTACGGCAAAATCAAATGGGAAGATACCTGCATTCAGAATGAACACATGTATTCAATTTCAAAATAAAGTATATGAGTTGTGTGCAAATTAAATCAGATACAATGCCATGAGCTGCGTGTTCAACATAAAGTATATGGGCTGTGTATCCATCTCAAAGTTCGAGCTGCGTGTTCAACATCAAAATTTGGGCTGCGTGTTCAGAAATACAACAGTTTGGGCTGCGTGTTCAGAATTGAAGTGTGTGCTGCGAGTTCACATTCGAAAATGGGCTGCATGTTCAGAAATTCAAAAACAGTAGGCTGTGTGTTCATCATCAAAGTGTGAGCTGTGTGTTCAACATCAAAGTTTAGGCTGGTTAAAAAAAAAAAAAAAAAAAAAAAAAAAAAAAAAAAAAAACATCAAAGTTTAGGCTGCGTGTTCAACTCTCGACCAGTGTGTGCTGTGTGTTCACCTCAAAATTTGGGCTGCGTGTTCAGAAAGTCAAGTGTTTGAGCTGTGTGTTCAGGCTTCAAAAACAGTAGGCTGTGTGTTCATCATCAAAGTGTGAGCTGTGTGTTCAACATCAAAGTCTAGGCTACCTGTTCAAATTTCAAAACAGTGGGCTGTGTGTCCATCTCAAAGTTCGAGCTGTGTGTTCAACATCAAGTGTTTGAGCTGTGTGTTCAGACTTCAAAAACAGTGGGCTGCGTGTTCATAATCAACAAGTTTGGGCTGTGTGTTCAGATTTCAGAAAATAGTGGACTGTATGTTCGCCGTCAAATAGTGGGCTGTGTGTTCATCATCAAAGTGTGAGCTGTGTGTTCTGAAATTTGAGTGCTTGGGCTGCGTGTCAACTTAACAAAATACTGTGATGTGAGCTGTGTACTAGAGTAAGCAGAAGTATGGTGTGTGAACACATTCAGAACGAGTAGATAAAAAATACATAGCAAAAGCATGAAATGCACAGAAAATGTAAAAGTGAAGTACATACCTCTCGTGCCTGATAAGAGAGGTGGGACTCTGGCTCTCGCGGTAATAGATCTACAGGTGCTCGCTCATCAAAGTCGGTGAAGTGGTAGAAAATGGCCCGAGGAAGGATGTGCGCCGGAGGGTCATGGCTCTCGGGAACAAATGGCCGATTCCTCAGAGGCAAAGACATAATGTTTGGCTCACCTCTGGCACTTGGAGGACCTCCGCCCTAAGGACAATGACCTGCCATCTCAAGAAATCTGCAAAAAGGAGCGAAAATGAGCAAAATGAGCCAAAATTGAAAAAAGTCAACAAAAGTCAACTCTTGGGAAATGAAAAAGTCAACAAAAGTCAACTCCTGAGAAAATTCTCCAAATATTGAGACAAACTTACCTCAAGTGGTGAAAATAGGAAAAGAAGCTCCGAAATCAAATTTTAATCAGTCAAAAGTGAAGAAAACCGAAAGATTTCGCGAAACAACTTTGCGTGGGACATTGGAAAACGCGTATAAAGAGCAGATCTGAGGGAAAAAGTGGTCTAGGAAGAAAGGAGCACTGATTTCGGACATGGAGTTATGAGCAAAAAGTGTTTGGCCATGTGTATTTAAAGAAACAAGGGCAAAAGGACAAAACTGCCCCTGTTTTTGGCTAGGTGGTCGGCCGACCACCTTTTCTGGTAGGCCGACCACCCCCCTTCACCAAACCTGGTCGGTGGCCTCCTTACCTGGTCGATGGCCCTCCTGAGTGGTCTCCCATGCCTCTTTGAGCTCCCTGCAAATTTTGGTGGTGATCGGAGTCCCCGACTCTCGAGAAAGTACAAAGAAAGTGCACTTTCCGGCGCGAAATCCCTCTGCGGGAACTTCAACTCCAACTTTCGATGCGTGTTTCGTCATCATTTGTCAAAAGCAAGGTGTATCCTTTTTGAGTACGTTGCGACCCTTCCGGGAGGTAAACCGGAGGTCGCAATTTGAGTTGTCCTCGTCGAAGCTTGCATTTCTTTGCTCAATGTTTTGTTTTAAACATGCTCGTAAAGTCGCACTTATCCAGCATTGTTATGAACATCGCTTACATTGTGGTGCACGTTTCACCGATATTGTCATACCTCCATGCTTAACTTGCGTTGTCACGCGCGCTTCTCTCACATTGCGATGTACTTTCCCATCGGCACCATGTTTGTCTGCATTCGATGTAGTGTTGAACATGTGTTGCTAATTATGTTGTGCTTGTTAAGTTTCTCTCTTTTGCAGGCGCGATATTGTATGTACGGTTCATTTGAAGCTGATGCGACCAGACGAGCTGCACAGGTATTGTACCTTCTCCGTGTGAGACGTGGCAAGAATTGAATAATCCTCCACATTCTTACTGCATGAAATGTAGTTGCTGCTTTGCATTCTTGCTTAAAACTGTTGCATCTATTGTGAATATTTGCTTCATTACAGCTTGCTGCTTTGCATGATCATGAGTTACGTTCGACTTGGTGCATATCGTTTCGCATTTTCCCCCCGCCTGTGGGCATGCCTGCGGGCACATCTCTCTGTTTATCTTGCCTGTTTGTCTAAGTCTTCGGCCTTGTCAAAAATGGGTCGTCTCTAGGCTTTGACATTCACTCCCGTCAATTATGACTTTCGAGTTCTGTCAAAGAGGGGCAACTGTAGACAACCCATTTTTGACCGACCTTAAGACTCAGACGCCACCAACTGAGCGCTCGGTGATGATGTATATTGTGCTCGTTCTGAGGTCACAGAGTCTCGGCTAAGAGCCTTGCCTCCGGACTTCGGGACTCTTTTGTGCTTTGCCTCGGTTTGCGAGCCAGGTCCTGTTTTCTCTGTTTTCTCTTCCCAAAGGGAGGGAGAGGTCTCGAAGACCATCTCTCAGTGGCCGTAGGCTACGTTTCGTGGTCGTAGGCCATTTTTCCCGTTTGGAGACCAGTTTCTGGTTTTCGGAGCCGTCGGCCGTGTGCCTCGGTTCGCAACCGCTTAACTACCTCCGTTTGCTCCGGTTTTTGGCACACACCTTGTTCCCTCTCCCTCGAGGGACACTGTGGCCCGGGAGACCACCTTTGTGGTCATACGCCACCTCCGGTGCTTAATAGTCAGTTTTCGGGGCCCCCGGCTGCGCATTTTGGCCCCCGAACCCTCGTTTTGCATCGATGTGGGTTCATTTTTGGCATGGACCCTAGTTTCACTGTTAGGAAGGTGGTAGTAGGGTGGGAGACCACCTTTTCTTCTTGGAGACCACCTTTCCCCGGTCGGCCGGTTTTTCTTGGCAGGTAGGTGGTCTCGCTCACTTTTGAGCCACAATTTCGGGTCTCCCATACCACCACTGGGCTGCATTCACCTGGGAGACCACCAATATGGGTAGGCTGACCACCTGTTCTGCTTGAACCTTTTGACCCCTTGGTCTCCCTCACTTTTGAGCCACAATTTCGGGTCTCCCATATCACCACTGTGTTGCATTCACCTGGGAGACCACCAATATGGGTAGGCCGACCACCTTTTCAACTTGACCCTTTTGACCCCTAGTCGGCCGACCAGGGCAAGTGGTTGGCCGACCACTTGAAATGGTCGGCCAGCCATCTCTTTTTTTTGTCTCCCTGAGTGCAATACAGCTGTGCCAGCTGGGAGGCATTTGCCCCTTCCTCCGAGATTTAACCCTCTTGTTTAGGCTTCTTAAGGAAGCTTTGGCCCTTTTTGCTTAGCTTCTAAGAGAAGCTTGACCTTTTGTCAAGCTTCTTGAGGAAGCTTGACCCCTTTGGTCTAGCTTCCTCAAGAAGCTTGACCCTTTTGGTTTAGCTTCTTTTAGAAGCTTGGTCCCTTTGCTTGAGACTTCTCCAAGAAGCCTTGGACCTCTTCTTCTATAAGAGAGGCCCTTCTCTTCATTGGCCAAGGTTCAGAATTTTTGGCCTCAAGCATACATACACTTCCCTCCATATCTCTCTCCTTGAAGCTTCAAACTCCATTGTTCTTGGCCATTTACACTACACCTCCAAGCACAACACCTCCACTACCATCCTAAGTATCTTGGATCTGTTTTCCAGAGGTTGAGAGCTCACTTTCTTGGTTCAGAGCTTGCTGCATTGCTATGCTACAAGGGTAAGTCACCATTTCCCTCTTTGTAGCTTTATTTTGCTTCGTTCTTTAGCCTTATTTGCAAGCATTTTTGGACTTTGTCATAAACTAAAAAAAAGTATTATTTTGAGCTCTTCAAGTTTGATTAAGGTCATTTTTCTGTTGGGGGTCATCTACCCCCTTGCATGCTTCATTTCCTCATGTTTTGAGCTTTGCATTAGAGCATTCGTGTTAGCCTTGGTTTGGCCTTTTAGCCATTGAAATCTAGTGGATTTTCAGTGGCTAAAATGTGTCTTTGAGCTTCAAAATCAGAGAGGGGTGACCTCTCACCCCCTGTTCTCTTTACTAGCTTTGTTGGCCTTACAAAGGAGCCCATATTTGCATGTTTCAAAGCCATGCTCCAGGCCATTTTCGATGAGTTTTGTGACCTGCATGAACTCTATCTAGAGCCCTTTTTGCCATATTAAGTGTCTATTATGCATGTGTAGAGTAATCTTCTTCAAGGTCTTTCAAAGGGGCTTTCACTTGCATGCTTCCGAGACTAATTTCAGGACCTTTTTGTTGGATTTTAGGACCCTCATAACCTCTGTCCAGAGATAGTTTTACCATTTTGTGTGTCTGTCATATATGTGTAGAACAACCGCTTGCATGGCCCTCCAAAGGAGCCTATCATTCTTGCATGCATTGACTGAGTTTCAGTGGGTTTTTGGACATATTTTGGCATGGCATAGTCCTGTTTTTGGCTGGTTTGGTGAGCTCTCATATGCTTCATATAGTTGTAGTACAACTCATGGTTCACTAGCTTTCTTTGCATGCTTTGTTGACCCTTGATTCTAGCACATTTTGACTATGTGTTAAACTAATTTTGTGCATATTTTGGACTGCCCTAGCTCTGTTTTTGGGTCTCATGGTCGAATGATGTTTGTTTTGCATGCTTGTAGTTCAATATCCATGCTTAGCCTTGAGTTTCGAGGTCCATTACATGTATATACTAAGGTGTTTTCATGCTTTAGGGTCATTTTGCATCATATTTCAGAGCCTATGTGAATGCCATATCTTCATGTTTTCTCCTCTTTAAGTGTGCTTGAGAGTTGTGCATGAATGCCTTGTTTTCGGACCATTGAATGAGCTTCATTTCCATACACTTTGAACCATCATTTTAAGCCATTTCCCCACTGTTTTAGACCTGCCTAGGGTCTGTTTGGGGTTGGTTTTTCCATTTGTGTATTGCTTTGTGTACCTCTAGTGTAACGCACTTCATTAGTTTCGGTATTCGGGCCATCTAGCTTGCATTGTGTGACATATTTTCATGATTCAGGACCATTGTGCATCATGTTTCAGAGCTGGAAATTGCATGCTTGTATGACATATTTCATCCTTTGCTATGCTTAGTTAGAGTTGCATGTTGTGCCTTAGGATCGGTCCATTGCATTTGTGCATGTTTGCATGTATTTCGGTTGTCTCATTTTCATCACATGGCCACTGATGTGAGTGTGGCTGAGGTCCACTCATATTGGTGTAAGTCCATCTTGCATTTGTATATGCCATTTAATTCATGTGCGCATGATAGTTTTCGTAAGTGCATTGTGTATGCCATGTTATGTCACGTGCATTGTGTATGCCATTTTAGTCCATAGCATTGCGTATGCTAGGTTGTATGTTAGTCGCATTGTATATGCCATCTCATTGCATTGTGTTTGGGATAGGAGTTAGCCCAAACACGGGAAACGAGGGACGTTTCGTACCCGAAGTGACGGAACGTGCCTCAATTCCTGGTCGCCGACACTCCGGATTAACCATGATGGAGTCTAGGCCTTGTTGTGTTTATATGTGCATTCATTTCACATCGAGTCGTGCAATTCGACTCCTCGGCCATCATGCATTGAGATGCGTGATTGGTGGCACGAGGATCGAGGTGTGCATACATATGTGAAAATACTTTGCCGTGCCCCTTTCTTGCTCTCTGTTGCAGCAAACCAGAAATCAGCAGCCTTCTAGAGCTTTGCACAGCATTCCGGGATTAATTGCAAACAGAGGCAAATCGGGGCATCGCAAGGAATTTTCCGACAAAGCGACCCGAGCACGCATGCATCTTTCATCATTTGGAACAAGAGCTGAGGCAGTCCATTTTATAGCTTGCACGCTAATTTATTTGCTTTCCTAGTTAATTTGTTAATTAATTAGGGTTTTGTAATATTTAATTAGCTAGAGTAGTTAATTATTTATTCGGACTGTATTATTTATTCGGACCCTCCGAGCGAGGGCAATTGTGTAATAAGTGTGCGTGTGTGAGATGTATGTCTTCCAACCCCACGTCTTTCTCCCTTTTATTTACCAGCTTATGATGGTTAGTTTAGGGCAAGTTTCAAATTAGCATACTTATGCTCGCATGTTTGCATCCATTCATCTGTCTTGCATGCACCGGGCTCGGCGCATCATACTAACTGCATTGTATTTCAATTCCGAGTTGAATACTTGTTAGTTGTAGCATCTCATATGCCATGCTTAGAATAGCCGAGCCTATTATAGTTGCATTTTTGCATGTGTTGCATTAGGCATTTCTGTATAGTTAGGATCATGCATTGATTTCTAACATAGCTTCTGTTTTGGCTTGGAGTACTCGATAAGTATTTATGCTTTAGCATCCTTGCATGCGTGTGAGTGATTGCCATGATAGCATGTTTACCATGAGGCTACGTGCTTATGTGATATAACTGCCTGAATGCCTGTGGGTGAAGGTTGAATTATCTGAATTGGGACAATTCATTGATTGCAAGTTTTAAGCCCACTAGATAATGGCAAATCACCATGTTTTCTAAGCCCACCTGAGGGTGGCAAATCCGCATTTTAGCCTACTTGCGAGTAGCAAACCGCTTTCAAAAACAAACATGAAATGTGTTGTTCCAATTCAGGCGATCCAGTCTATACTTGTATGCTGTGCGCATCACGTAGTAAATCTAGGCTAATAACCGGAATAAGAATGTATAATGTTTTCAAAACTCGATATCATGGTTAGTAGAGGCCGATCTTTGATCGGGCGAGCGGGGGTGCTCACGAAGTGACCTTCCCCAATCGTACCCAAGTTCCCGAGCCGAGGCAACTTTGGTGACTCGTGCCTAAGGCCAAACATTGCACTCTGCGAGATTAGATACAAGACCGTGATATTGAGTCCTGAACTGTAGTGAGCCCAATGAACAAAGCGGGATCTCCCTCCCGGGACGTTCGGGGACGTCTACAATCATATATTTTAGATTAAATGAATAAGGCCATATTTACACAAAAAATGATTTTGTCATAAGAAAAAGTGGATTTTGGTAATCCATGGCCTTGAACATAACCTAAAATATACAATATCCCCTAAAACACTCAAAACAAACAATTTTGCATATAAAGAGCATATAAACTTGCATTATTTAAAGGGCAATGTAAATAACACAAAGATGTCGAGAAGGACAAAGAAACTTACCTGGATGCCTACTTATGTGTCTTACATGCATGCACACAGTAAATATGACCTAGACATGCAACTAACACATGCAAAATATGAATCTAGGCTCGGTTTGAGGCTACTAAATGATGCTTATGCATAAAAAGGCAAATAACAAGTAAAAGTAGAAAATACTAACTATTTACATGATCATCAAATTGGGCCACCCATGCTTACTATATGACTAAAATAAGCCTAATACATATTGTTCTAATAAGATAGAAAGAAACATGTGAAATAAAGCGAAAAAGTAGACAAAATAAATAAACTACATGATGTCGTGGTGGATTAGTAACCTAGCATGGATTGACTACTTAAAATAATTGAAGAACTACTAAAATATAAAGAGTGTGAAGGGGTTTACCTTTTGGTTTTCAAGAACCAAAGAGCTCGCGAAGAAAAATGCAAAGAAACTCAAGTTTCTTACTTGCATGCCTCCCTCAAGCTTAAGTTTCTAATTGTGCTCAAGTTCTCCAAGCCTTAGAGTGATTTTCAATGTTTAGGGTTGCTGTGGATAGGGTATTTTCGGAGCTAAGGCAAGAGAGGAAGAGAAAAAGAGTGTTTGCTTCTTAAACTTGCAAAAAACCTTTCAATTTCTTAACCCCTTCAAAGAGAGAGGGAGAAGCTCTATTTAAAGAGCTAGGGGAAGCCTCTAGAACCCTTTTAGGGTTTCATCGCTTCCCCCTCTACCCTTCCTGCCAAAATTGCACCAAAATTTGAGTTACCAAAAATAACTCTGCAATGCTTCAATGTGCACACGTACGAACCATGTGCACAAGCGCAACGACAGTGCGCACGTACAAACAACGTGCACACACACATTTTGCCTTGGTACACATGCTTGCTTGTAGCACAAGTAAGCTCGATTTCCATTTTGATCAATATTTTTGGTAAAATGAGTCACTAATTTTGGAAAATACGATCAATCAAAGCACAATCTGGCTTTCCTGGGTTAAGAAGTTGGTTTTTGGATAAAAACGGGTCCAGGAGTAAAATGGCCATTTTTGCCAAAAGTTTATTTTTGGCCAAAACGGGTTTATACAACAATTCTAAACAACCTTTAAACATTCTAAGGATGAAATAAGTACCATTTTATAATCAGGAGGCTTACAGGCTCCCAAAGTCTTAGGGTCAATCAAAATGGGCTGTCTACAACCCCATTGTTTCTGAAATGTCGTATGTCGTGCCCTAAATGAACTAATTGAATTGCTATGCCTTATAAGATGTGCATATGTGCTAGTTAAACCATCTTGGAATTAATGCAGCTCTGTCAATCTTCCAGGGTGAGTGTCAGAAGTGTAGGCAGACTACTCTATGTATCTTCCTGTTTGCCTAGTTCCTAGCAATGCCAAGGGGTCAAATAATTAGCCTTATCTTGGTTGATGTAGCAAAGCAGGTTAAGGACAGGAGGAGTTTCATTGGTTTAGTCTTGGCAGAGACTTTGATAGGTTTGGATGAGGTTCGTGCTAGTAGGATTGCAGACTTTGCTAGGAGCCCACTATTGCTTTAGGTGCCACTTATCTCACTTGGTTTATCATATTTCACATTTCTAATCTTTTATCTTTCATTTCTGTTTTTGCACACCAAACGCGCTTTTTTCACTCATCTTGCACCTTTCTATTTTTTTATGTCTCTTTTATTTTTATCTCTTTTCCTAGATATAGCTTATGGACAAGTTGAAGGTATAGGTAGCTTTTATCCGTTACTCGGCAATTTCATATCATATTCGGGCCCAATTTGGTGAAAATGAATTCCACTGAAGATTGGCATATTTGGATGTGTGCACAAACTCATAGAGACATTACTTGGTGTTGCCACTGGTTAGCACTTTCAGCTATGACCTGAGAGATGCCCGCATTCCCAAGTGTAGAGGTGGTCGACCTGATTCATATGGTCCATTATTTTCCTCATCGAATTCTTCGGCAGTTCGGATGTGAGCAAGTGGTTCATTTTGGTTCTTCTTTATACCCTTCTTCCTTTGCTTTCTGAGTTTCTCATTTGAAGGAAAATGCCAAGGCTTGGCAAAACAGAGTTCTCATAACTGCCGAGGAAGGCTTCAGATCCAGACTATTGTAGACATTTGTCGAGTGGCTCAAGCACGAGATCTAGTGGGTCGAGACACATGAGAAGAGACCACTTAAGAGGATAAAGACTAAGCAACCCTAACTTGACTCATAGTGCCTTTAGTTCAAATCACATCTCTTTGTTTTTTTTCGTCTATTTTGTTTTTTTTTTTTTTTTTTTTTTTTTGTGGTTTTTTTTTCCCTTTTGTTTTAGATTCTAAAGACGTTCCTTGAAAGAGAATTGGTTAGCTTTGCTTTCATTTGTCATGTTTGAAAATATCATTAATAAAATAGCGCCATGAAGTTAATTTATTTTGCTTTGAAAAGTGTATGTGTGTTTGGTCTATCGGAAAGGAACACAATCTCTTCATCTTCTCATTAAAAATAATTCAAATGATAACTCTCACAAGCTCACTAATTGGGCAATTTTATAGTCAAATCCAATGGATTATGTAACCAAATCCTTATCTTCTAAAAATTAGACATTCAGATGCTGATAGATGTCGGCGGATGATAAAATCTGAATGAGATGGGGCCAAACTCCATGGTGAAGTTGTCTACGTATCTCAAGCGTGAGAATTAGGCCATTCGTAGTTCATGATCAGGTTCACTTAGGTATTGATTTTGTGCTCTAACTTTTGCCAACAACGCTCTTTTCGAGTCTTCAATCTTGTGATCTTTCTTTCTTTCATCCTTCTTTTTTTTTTTTTTTTTGCTCCAAATTTTGCTTAGATTGCCTTTTGGGGGGTTTCGACCTAACGAGCTCTCACAAGGTCAATGTATTGTGTGAATTTCATCCCATTCAGGCTCATTTGTTCCAATAATTGCTTCCCGTCACAGTGATTTAGCATCTGCTTGATTTGAATGCCCTTCTTGAATCATGTTCCCAAAATGATGTCAACTTTGCTCCTTCGTTTCTTAGGATAGAAAGGCGCTTTTTACTTTGTGTTGGGGAATGGAAAATTGCCCCAATTTGATCAATGCTTGACACTTTGCTTATAGATTTGGTTTTAGGATCTAAAAAGAGCCTCTGCGTTACAAGGTCTTTGGATTGGATTATGGAAAAAGGTGTTTCTTTGAATTCTTTTTTAAAGAGCGATTAAGCGCTTATGTTCCGAAAAGATAATATGGATCTGATCCAAACCAGAGGAGGGTTTCCCTTCATTACTCAAGTTTATTAAGGTTAATTCATTCATTTCAAGTTTGGCTCATCTTCTCTTTTCTCATTCAATTAGATCCTTTTGAAGCTTTGAAAAATCATCATCATTTTTTTTCCCTTCTTTTTTTTTTTCAAAAAAAAAATCTTGGGATTTAACATAATCAACCTTTGGCACTGTGAGGTATCCAAAATCACTAGCTTTATTATTGATAAAAACAAAGGGGGAAATCCCGACATCCAACTTCAACTCCAAAGAAAACAAATAAATCAAAAACAAGAGATAAAAAGACCCAAATTTACTACTTTGATAAGACCAATGCGTTAGAAACTGATAGGCCAAATTTCTAAATCACTCGACTCTCTTGACTTACTTTATTACCACTAGACTCATGAGCAAAACAAATTTACAATAGGCAAGTTCATTAATTTGGCATCTCATTGCATCCACTATGTACCTGGTGGCATCCTCTTTTGCAGGCTCCTTTTCATTATCATCTTAGATTGTAAGTTAACCAAGTTATACTAGTTAGTCTCAATGCTCAAGCCATTTTCAAAGTCAGCCCGTGTCACATTTGCTTTGCCCACTCTTTCCCCTTTTACTCTTCTTCTTCGAAAAACAAGGCCCCTATGAACCAATCCATGTCCATATATGTTCGATTTCCCTTTTCTTGGGCCTTCATACAGTGCCTTATAGCTATGAATACAAGGGTGTAATGTATTTCGGCCTCTTTATCTTCATGTCATTGCTACATAGCAACCTCATTGTGTACATATAACTTATGCACCTTCCTAATCTATGCCTTTCCAATCCTTACCTTGATCTGCCTTGCCCCATATTCCATTAATTCTAGGTACTCCTCTTTTTTAGCCCTTGTTTGATTTTCTGTCTGTTTACCTCCATCTTTTGGCTTTTTGTTGTCCTTGTCATTTGCTTTTTCATTGAAATCTCTTTCCCACCCTTGATTCTTAACATATTGATGTTCATCAAAATAGTTGGATGGCCTGGGAGATTATCCAAGAAGTCTATGTCCAAATATTTGGGGAGCATTACTTCCGACTTTGGCTCGCTAGTAGGCACAATGTGCGTGTTGGGGTCATATGTCCCCATGGATTGTTCTTGCTCTTTTGTCGGCATTTCTTCAGCTAGTTCGACTTTTCCAAACTCGAAACCCAACCACTAATCTTCAGTAAGGCATTCCACTTCCTTTGGTAATCTTGGTTATTTTAGTTCCTCTTCCAATATGACTAGCACTTCTGTTAGCATCATGAGGTCTCATGTTGGGCTTGTTTGCATCATTAAGGTCCAGTATGGGTCAGGCTCATTTACCTGTAGCTGTTTTTGGATGAGATCCACCACTATTTCTTTGGGTATAGGCACTGTTGGCTTGGGTAGGTTGGCTAATGTGACGTATTGGCCAGGGTTAAAGTTGGTTAGGGTGATTTGTATGGCACTAACATTGGGAGATGGAGGGACGATTTTGTTATGTTCAGGAAAAGGGTTAGTGGTCACATTTGTTTTTTGTGGTGGTGCTATGATCTTGTTGTCAATGAGATCCTAGATCTCATGATGGAGTTAAACACATCAGTCCGTTTTGTGGCCAACTTGTTAGTGTAAGGCACAGTATTTTGTGGGATCATGGCTTATGGGTAAGGGATCTAAGAGAGTCATAGGGCCAATGGGTTATGGTGCCCCTTGTCTATGAGTATTTGCATAGCTTTAGACATGGACATGTGAAGCGGGTGGAAGGTTCTTTGGGTACAGGTGGTTTGCGTATTTTGGGTGGTTCCAGTGAAAGGGGTCTACAATGGCTTAGGTTCCTATGGCATGAATATCAATAGGTTTAGTGTTGGATAATGAAGAGGTAGTATTTCTTGTAAGGGGCTTATTTTGAGGCTCGGTGGTAGTTTCTACCTTGATGATACCTTGGTTAATTCCATATTGTCTTTGATTTTCGATGTCAAACATTTCTCGGAAGCTAAACAAGAGTAGAGGCAGTATGATGCCAAGCAAAGATTGGTGCAAATTTTTCACTATGGTACTTACTTAGTCCTTTTCATCGGGCCAATTGGTCATTCTTGCTGCCTTAGCTCTCCACCTTGTGATGAAATTGCTGAAGCTCTCACTGGGCTCCTTCTTAGTGGTTTCAAGCTCCCTCATGGTCATTTCCAGCTGGGTGTTGTAAGAATATTGGGCAACAAATGCTTCAGCAAGCTCATCCCACTTCCACTTGATCTCATTATCAAGTTTGGCATACCAATTAGTTGCCACCCCAGACAAAGTGCTGCTGAATAGAGACAGGGTTTATTGGCGAGTAAGTCCCACGAGCCTCAGGATGTCGGCAAAAGGTCAGACATGTACCATGGGTTCCCCAAAGCCGTCATATATATCTGTTTGTGGCATCTTGAATTTTTCGGGAAGACAAGCAGCCACCTCCCCTAAGCTAGCATCTAGGTCCATAATGTAGTAAGGACCCTTGATCTTTTTCATGGCTTTCTCCAATTTGGCTATCCTATCAGCATTGAAGTCGAGATTTAGCACCTTGATCTTGGATTCATCCATTGTTTAACCTAGCGGAAAAATGAGAATAACCGACACTTCCTTTCTTGAGACTTGTGGTTCTAGCGGTGTGGCCACCTGAGCTTGCAGTTGATTCAAAGTCTGATCTTGGGCATCCACAATCACGGACAAAGTGTCCATAGACCTTTGAAGTGCACGAATCAAATCTGTCAATTCTTAGGCCTAGGCCATTGAGATTTCGAGTCCTAAACTCGGAACATTGAACTATTCTTGGCTAGGAAGAGTTGACCAATGCGGGCCGGCCAATTCCATATCCACTAACTCTAAATTGGGCTGACTTGCTCGGATGGGCTTGGGCTTGGATTTGCGGATCTTCCTTTTTGGTGGCCTGAGAGAGAAAAACATAGGCTTTCCATCAACTATATCTTGAGTACAATACAAATGACTGAGTTTAGCCCATTTTGCTTGGGAAACTTCTTTTCTAAGAGAGATGTTTGCAACAATCCTACAAATAGGTGAATAGACCCAGTCAATTTTGATTTACTCTTACCATCGGATCCTCATAATCATCATCACCATCCATTAGGTGATAGTTACCCAATCAAGAAAATTTTGAGGAATTTTCTAAAGGTTCCTACGAGAGTGATCAACCTATACAATTGCATTTCCACTATTTGTTGCTTTACCAAAAAAAAAGTGCCCCATTTGTATACTAGAATCATATGATCAAATTACAATTTTATTTTATTTTTTTCAAAAATCATTTTTCAAAGTAAAATCTCCTTCTTTATATCTTTCAAATTTCAAAGATTTTGGGGAGTTCGAATTTAATTCCAAGGAATCAATCAAACAAATATCCTTTAGCAAAATACCCTATAGAGGAACTAGAATTTTATTTAAAATGGCAGACTTGGTCATCACCTCTTCGTCTACCATTTTCCGATAAAATCAGAATTCGCTCCAAAGTTGTTAACCCGAAGATTATTATTTTGATGAAAAGAACTTTCCATAATCTTCGAACTCTACTCAAAATTTTTTTTTTTTTTAAATATTTAAAGGAATCCTAGATTTTATTTCAAGAAATCAATAGAACAGTTATCTTCTAGTCAAACGCCTCCTAAGGAATTTCAAAATTTTATTTCAAAATGAAAGACTTGGTCATCACCTCCTTGTATAACACTTCTCCATAAAATCAAAACTTCTTCCAAAGTCAACAACTTAAAGATTTTCATCTGATCAACAACTTTTATTGAGAGTTTTTCAAACTTCTTTCCTCCTAAGGAGTTTTGGATTTTATTCCAAATATCTAATCAAATAATTTTCTTCTAGTCAATCACCTTGTAAGGGAATTGGAATTTTATTTCAAACTAGAAGACTTGGTCACCACTTCCTTGCCTACCATTTTTCTTAAAATTTGAAATTCCCTCCAAAGTCAATGACCTAAAGATTCTTATTCAATCAAATACCTTCTATAATCTCCAAGGCTCTACTTAGGTTGAAAAGTTTTTTTTAGAATTTGTCTGTTGATCACTTATTTTCTTGGGGATTTAAATTTTAAACACGCAATCATTCTTAATTGGCCACCAAGGTAGAAATCCAAATTCAAACTCAAATCCTATAATTTGGGAAACCATCCCCCAATTTTCCCTAGAATCCTAATCAGAATCTAATCACTCCCCAAAATTTTTGTCATTGAATCACTACCGCAAATAACTTAGATTGCCCCAGAATCAAATAAATGCCATTTCTGACTCCCTAGATTTTTTTTTTGGATGAAATCACTGCCTTTCTGATTGGTGATCTCGGAATCAAATCAAACCATTTTCATTCAAGATAAGATACCATATAAACACATAATTTGCATTCATGCCTATTTGTGGGTAGGATTGCCCTATCCTAATTTTGGAAATAGGATCTATGATTCACTAAATCATACAAAAAGGCAACATAGCAATCCGAAATGAGTGGGTATCCTGTCCTAGTTTGGAAGGTGCTACTGCTCCCTATATGCAAAAGGTAGGTTTTGTCACAAAAAGGTACATTAGTTATTACTATTAATATATCTCTCATTCCACAAGAAAATGACCAAACAGTACTAATAGCTTAATTTGATGCTTGCCTTCTTGATATTACATAGCCGCGGATAGTGTCTAGGATATTCACTTCTAAAATGATGCAATACAATTAACAATTAACCACTAATTTCATAAAATAGAAATTTTCAAGTCAAGCTAACTTAATTCCCCAACAAAGTTGCCAACTGTGGGCGTTGTGCCTTTTTTGAGTCTAATGCATGCATCCCACACTGGCTTGCTTTATTGACATAGAGTCATCACTTAATTTTTAAAGGGGAATTAAGAAACTTCTAACGATGAAAACTAAGATAAGGCCTAGTCTGTCATAACCAAGAACATTCCAGATTCGGGAGCTTAGGTGCAAAAGAGGAAGGTCATTTACATGGAAGCACCCCCTTTTACCCAATTCGAAGATTAACCTCTACTCATTCTCTATTTTATGATTTTAGTGGTTAAATGTTCAAAAAAAAAAAAATCATTTTAGACCTAAATCCATTAACTAACCTAAAACTTTGTGATTTGAAAAAAAAAAAAATGAACATCATATATGTTGGATTAAATTAATGAAGCCATATTTACACAAAAAAATGATTTTTTTTTTTTCATTAGAAAAAGTGGATTTCGATTATCCATGGCATTAAACATAACCTAAAATATATAATATCCACAAAAACACTCAAAACAAATAGTTTTGCATATAAAGAGCATAGAAACTTGCATTATTTGCCGAGAAGGACAAATAAACTTACTTGGATGCCTACTTTAGTGTCTTACATGCATGCACGAAGTATATATGACCAAGACATGCAACTAACAAACTAAGCCCTATTTGAGGCTACTAAATGATGTTTATACATAAAAAGGCAAATAACAAGTAAAAAGAAAAAAAGCTAACTATTTACATGACGATCAAATCAGTCCATGCATGCTTACTGTATGACTAAAATAAGCCTAAAACATGTTGTTCTGAGAAGATAGAAAGAAACATGTGAAATAAAGCGAAAATGTAGATAAATTAATGAACTACATGATGCTATGATGGATTATTAACCTAGCATGGATTGACTACTAAAAAATAGCAATGAACTACTGAAATATAAAGAGTATGAGGGTGTTTACCTTCTGGTTTTCAAGAACTGAAGAGCATGCGAAGAAAAATGCAAGAAAACTCAAGTTTCTTGCTTGCAAGCCTCCGTCAAGCTTAGGATTCTGATTGTGTTCGAGTTATCCAAGCCTTAGAATGATTTTCAATGTTTAAAGGTGCAGTGAGTAAGGTCTTTTTAGAGCTAAGGCAAGAGAGGTGGAAAAGAAGAGTGTTTGGTTCTTAAACTTGCAAAAAAGCTTTCAATTTCTTAACCCCCTCAAAAGGAGAGGAAGAGGGCCTTTATATAGGCAGTAGGAGGCATGGGGGGCAAGCTAGGGCAACCCCCAACGCTGTCTTCCTTAAAAAATGCGCCAAAATTGAGTTTCCATACCTAGTTCTACAATGCTTCAATGTGCACAGGCGCAACTATGGTGTGCATGTACAAATCACTTGCACACTCACATTTAACGTGTGCACGCTCATTTTGCCTTGGTACACGTGCCATGCATGCATGCACAAGTATGAGATCCTATGATTTTGGCTTGCTTGTGGTATAAGGAAGCCCGAATTGCATTTTGATCAATGTTTTTGATAAAAACGGATCACTAATTTTGGAAAGCATAGTTGGGCTTTTCGAGGTTAAGAAGCTAGTTTTTGGCTAAAAATAGGTCTAGGGGTAAAATGGTCATTTTTGCAAAAAATTGATTTTTGGCCAAAACGGGTTTATACAGCAACTCTAAACAACCATTAAACATTCTAAAGATGAAGTACCATTTCATTATCAGGAGGATTGCAAGCACCCGAAGTCTTAGAGTCAATCAAAATAGGGTGTCTGTAACGTGTGTATGATGTTGTCATGCCAAATCCGTCATCAAGACCTACTGTTGTGAGAGGTAACTTTTTGTTATTCAATTCTCTAGCCGGTGTGTTGATAGATATGGGTGCATCACATTCATTTATATCTTTTACTTTTGCATCTGCTTTGGGTTACAAGTTTGATCAGTTAGAGTGTTCTGTTGGTTGAGACACACGTTGGGAGTAGGGTGCCATTGGGATAAGTGTGTCATTCTTGTGAAATTAAAGTCACAGATCGTCGACTCTCCTTTGATTTTATTGTTTTAGAAATGCATACCTTCGATATGATTTTGGGTATGGACTGGTTAACTTACTTCCAGGCCTCGATAGATTCTCACTGTAGGAAGTGTCGATGCGTACGCCATTTGGAGGTTGTTTCTGCTTCTTGTGTGACTGGAGTGATAGTTTTATTCCTCCACTATAGGACCTTAAGGGCCGATGAGAACTGAGTTTTCTCTTTTTCATCATATTAATGGATGAGGGTAGCATGATTCGAGGTGACTTACCAAGAGTAGTTCAAGAGTATTCAGATGTTTTTTCGAAGGACCTTACCGATTTACTACCACATAGAGAAATTGAGTTCTCTATTGACTTGGCGCTAGGCACGGCTCTAATTTCCATAGCACCATAGATTTGTGCCAGCTAAGTTGCATGAATTAAAGTTACAACTTCAAGATTTGTTAGATAAGGTCTTCATATGCCCTAGTACCTTACCTTGGGGTGTACAGGCTCTCTTTGCGAAGAAAAAAGATAGCACTTTTCGGTTATGTATTGACTACCGTAAGTTGAATCGGGTCACTGTCAAGAACATGTACCCATTTTCGAGGATAGATGATTTATTCGACCAACTTAAAGGATCACATTGCTTTTCAAAGATTGACTTGAGTCGGGTTATCACCAGTTGAGGGTAAAGGAGGAGGACGTTCAGAAAACAACCTTCCATATGTGTTATGGCCATTATGAGTTCTTAGTGATTCCTTTTGGGTTAACTAATGTACCACCTTCACTTATGGACTTGATTAATTGAGTCTTTCGTGAGTTTCTAGACCGGTTTGTCGTTGTCTTCATCGACGATATCTTAATCTATTCACCCTCTGAGAAGGAGCACAAGGGGCACTTGCGGGTTGTACTTAAATTGCTTACTACATACTGTTGTTTGCTAAGTTTGTAAAATGCGAGTTTTAGCTCACGGAGGTTAAATTTTTAGGTCATGTGGTGTCCACGGAAAAGGTGACTGTTGATTCCTCTAAGATTGACGCAGTGCAAGAAACAACCAAAGAATGCCTTTGAGATCCAAAGTGTCTTAGGTTTAGCCAAGTATTATTAACGTTTTGTGACAGGTTTCCTTAGACTAGCTTTGCCTTTGACTAGAATAACGAGGAAGGTAATTAAGTTTGTGTGGAGTGAGGCTTGTGAAAAGTCATTCCAAGAACTTAAGACTAGACTTAACACTACTCCAGTTCTGATTATTCTGGAGAGGGGTTTGGGTTACTTGTTATTTTATGATGTGTCTCGAGATGGGTTGTGTGTTAATACAAGAAGGAAAGGTTGTGGCTTATGGCTCATGCCAATTAAAAATTTGTGTGAAAAATTATCTGACACATGACCTAGAACTAGCGGCGGTGATATTTACCTTAAAAATCTGGAGGCATTACCTTTATGGAGAGAGGTTCAAAGTGCTTTCTAATCACAAGAGTTTAAAATATATATCCTCATAGAAAGACTTGAATTTGAGATGGAGGAGATGGATGGAGTTTATAGAGGATTATGATTTCGAGTTACATTATCATCCAGGGAAAGCCAATGTAGTGGCCGATGCGTTGAGTAGAAAGTCCATGAACAGTGTGGCGATTATTGTTATTGGTGAGTTTGACTTGCATGTTGGCAAGTCCGTCGAGTTAGCTACCTTGTTTACCGTAGTTACACAGCCTACCTTGGTAAGTCGAGTTATTGAGGCACAACAACACGACCATGAGGTGGAGACCATCCAAGGAAAGATCTCTAGTGGGAAAGTAGAGAAGGGTTTGAATGTTCATTCCAATTCGAGTGTGAGATGCTTAGACCGCATGTATATGCCGAAGTCTTATAGGAAAGAGGTACTCCGAGAGTTTGACCATTCACGCCTTGCGGTATGTACAGGAGGCACGAAGATGTATCATAACATATGTCGTCAGTTCTGGTGGAGGGGGATGAAGAGAGATGTAGCCTTATTCATTTCGAGGTGCCTTACTTACCAACAAGTGAAGGTCGAGCACCAAAAGCTAGCGGGTTTGTTACAACCCTTACCTATAGTCGAGTGGAAGTGGTAACATGTTACTATAGATTTTGTTGTAGGTCTTTTGAAGACTCATTGGGGTAATGATGTCGTTTGGGTAGTTATTCATCGGCTAACAAAGTCCACTTATTTTATTCCTATGTGCATGGGTGACTTGGAGGATTACTTTGATGGTTATATGTTAGACACACAGTTTGACTTCATGGAGTTCCGGTGACTATCGTTTTGAATAGGGATCTACATTTCATGGCTCAGTTATGTTAGAGCCTTCAGAGTGCCTTAGGTACCAAGTTGACTTTTAGCTTCTTATCATCCTCAGACCGACAAGCAATCTAAGTGTACTATTTAGATTTTAGAGGACATGCTTCAGTCATCTATTCTCGACTTTAAGGGGTTTTGAGAGAGACACCTACCTTTGATAGAGTTTGCCTATAACAATAGTTTTTAAGCGAGTATCAGAATGGCACCTTTTCAAGACTTGTATGGCCAACCTTGTACATCACCTATTTGTTGGGCAGAGGTTGGTGATACAGCTATGTTGGGTCTAGAGTTGGTCCAAGAGATGATTGAGAAAGTTACACTTATTCGTATGAGATTTGTTACGACTCAAAGTCGTCAAAAGAGATATGTCGACAAGAGGAGGAGACCCTTGTCTTTTGAGGAGAGGGACCATGTGTTCCTTAAGATTTTGCCAAGATGAGGTTTGATAAGGTTTGGAAATAGTAGGAAGTTGTCTTCGAGGTTTATTGGGCCTTTTGAAATTTTCGAATGTATTAGAGAGGTAGCTTATTGTTTAGCCTTGCCTCCCAAACTTTCCGAGTTCATGATGTGTTGCACATTTGTATGCTTCAAAAGTATGAACCTAATCCATCACATGTGCTAGATTGGATAGATTTAGAGGTAAATGAGGATGCCTCGTATGAGGAGAGGCTAGTTCAGGTTTTAGACACACGAGAGAAAGTCTTACTATACAAGACTTTTCCTTTCGTTAAGGTGTTGTGGCGACACTACGAAGTCGAGGAAGCAACTTGGGAGCATGAGGCAAACGTCTGGAACAAGTACGCAGACTTGTTTGTTGGCATTTGAATCTTTTTTCTTTGTGATTATCATTATGTTTTATTGTAGCCTATAAACGTTGTTAGTGCTTTGTAAGATTGATGTTGGCATTTTGGTCAAGTTTGGTTGCTATGTTTTCTATATTTTTGGGGCATATGTTGTTGTTGTTGTTGTTGTTGTTGTTGTTGTTGTTGTTCATGGTGGAGTACCTGTTACTATGGCATAATTTAATTTCGAGGGAAAAATTTCATATGAGGTGAGGTTGTGATGTCTTGGTTACTTGTGAGACTTATATGGAAATGTAATTCAGATTTTTATTTTGTTTTAGATCTATTACTGTCTTTGGAACTTTAGGTTATCTTCATTGACATCTATTTTTGTTCACCAAAATTATTATTGTCCTGTGTTGTCTTTGAGTTGAGAATTGGGTTTTGGAGTTATGTTTTGAAACAGGGTGATGTTGAAATTTCTGGGGTGGTTCTGGCTGCTTAATCTTGAGTTCACTTGAGTGGTGATTTGGTCGCTTAAGTAGTCTTTGCAATCGTCTAGTTCTAGGTCTATAATCTGTGATTCTGAGAGTTTGTTTTATTCGCTTGAGCGTAGGTTTCATCGCTCAAGCAGTCCTTGGTATCTGATGCTCAAGCTTATGTTTCGTCAATTGAGCGATCTATTCTGCAAAGATGAACTTCTGGGAGTTTGGTTTGGTCACTCAAGCTTAGGTTTGGTCACTCGAGCGATATGTTCTGTTTGACGCTTGAGCTCAAGTTTTACCCCTCAAGTGGTCTGTTTCAATAAAACTGTGAGGAAAGTCACTTTTTAATCACTTTTTGCTTTCTCTCTCTCTCTCTACAATCTATCTTTTTCTCTTTTCTCTTTTCTCTCTTCTCTCATCTCTCTCTAAAAACTTGTGTAAATTCTCCGATCTACCTTGATCCGTGGATTTCTCAAACCTCATGCTTTGGGATTAAAGGTTGTCCTTGAAAAAGGGGTCGTTTTAATTGGAAAAGTTTGCATTTCCGTCGATGCCAAATTTTGTGTGTTATTCCTTTTCTCCTCTTGTTTGAGGTAGGGATTATTTTAATGACTTGCATATTATCTAGCCTTGCTATATGTTATCAGTATAATTTAATACTTTAAGAGATTAGGATTTGAGTTATATATGTATTTTGAATGCATAAAAGAGGGGTTTTCTTAATGTTTTATGAAAACTCGAGTTGGTTGTTTATAATGATGAGTAGTGTTGAAATTTGAAAAAAGTTGCTCCTAAAATAAGAAACCCCCAATTTTTATCAAAACCCTAGAAAGGTTCCAAGTTGTGGAATTATTGATATTGTTGAGAAATTGTTTGTGTTGAGAATTTATGAATTTCATGGTGAATTCATGAATATGGAAATTGATGAGAACTTTGGACTCTTGGGAAACATTTTATTGTGTTGATGATATCGAGAATTTTCAATGTTGCTTTCATTATATTGTAAATTTGGAGTATACTAAATAGAGATAATTGTTTTGGCTGTCGGTGGAGGATAGCATTGACTTGTTGTAGAAATTGCATAAGAGTTAGGTTAACTAAAACCAAATTCACAATGCATTTTACTTATTCAATTGTTTCATACTTATGCATTTCAAAATATTGGAAAGTATTGTTTTTTCTTTATATATATATATATATATATAAAAAAGGGTGAATACTGTGGTGAATCTAGTTAGGGGGTGTGGTTGTGGTTGATTAAGATGGCCTATATGTCCTTGGTGAAAGTTCAAGAATCTACGCAATCAGGATGCTTTCCTTCCGATTAGTTACCGGTAAAGTGGCTTTGGTAGTGCTTTTAAGCCTACTTGAATACACGTACCTAGAGATTATCAGTTTGTGTATTTACTATCCTATTTTTTATTTTAAAACAAAGATATTGAATTGTGATTTGAACTATGGCATAACATTGTCTAAAAAGGGAAAAAAAACATATGTTTTCTAACAGCATTTCATATGCATTCAACATAAAGCATTTTTCAACATCATACATGTCATAAAATTGTCTCTGCTAGACTTTAGCTCACCCTACGTGGAAAAACAATTCAAGTGCTAATGGTATGGCTCTGCCAAGAGGATAGCTTGGGAGGACATTGGAGCTGAATGCTCACTTTTGTGATTTTATGTGTGTAGGCCTAGGGCTTTTGTGTATTGGGCTTACGACCCAGTTTCATTGTAACCAAGGATAGTCTTGGAACCTTGTAGCCAATAAGGCATGAACTTGTAATAATTTAGATTTTAATCTTTATCGATCACATGATATATATTCTGGGTTTAGAATTAGTGAATGTATCAATCCATGTGATATGATTTTGTAATATTAACAGGGACATTATGTATATCCAACGTTGGAATTTAATTAAGCTTTCGCTTGTTGAATGAATATTGTATAGAATTGGGAGGTGAAATAGATAGTCTAGATCTTTATTTTTTTGGGGTGTGACAGCGAGAGTCAATTTCGAAGGAGAAGGTAGAAAAAAAGAGAGCAAGCTTACACAACACCATTCTTAAGCAAACAAGTAAGCCACAACACAACCTGTCATTTTCTTTTCTCTACTAAATACATGACAATGCATGGCTAGAATATTGTTTTCATATGTTTATGTATAGGGTTCTCGTGTTTGAATAAGAGAGATTAAGCTTTGTTGATTACCTTGTTTGTATTCTTTCTTTGTTGAAGCAAAGTCACCGGTTTTCATCCATTTCATGCATCATTTTTAAAGGAACAGCATCGAAATAAAAATCTAAGTTATTGGTATATTATTTATCATTTTTTAATCATAAGAGGAGTGAAAAATTACCCATGGTTGCCTCTTTTTCAAACAACTCTTTTTATTTCTAGTTTTGCGCACAAATAACAAGTATTTTCAGCTAACTTCCAAAAATTCTATAGAAATACAGAAAAGTCCTCTTGAGCTCAATTTTACATCAAAACCTTCCTTAAAGTGTTGAATTTCAAGAAAAAATGATTTTATTGAAAATGAATGAGTGGTTTGAGGAAAAAAAATCAACTTTCGTAACAACTGACAAATTAGGACAAAGCTGGAGTATTTCACTAATAACTAAAAATCTAGAAAAGCTATCCCACTTCCGTCAATTTATTTTAAAACTAGACCAAATTATCTACAAACCCTAAAGGGGAGATTATGGTAGCCCAGGTTAAGAACTAGTTCTTTTATACTCTTACTATTGGGTTTGGAATTGTTTTGGGACGTGTATTGCCATTTCCTTGGGTTTTGTTGTCGTTAGGAACCTTGTTTTGTACTTGGCAGAAATTTTCTTGTTTCAACTTGGTAACGCCTGTGACCTTTGTTACCATGACCACGATGGGATAAGGAATGCGGGTTGCACCCTCAATGGGCCACGACCAGGCCACGAGGAAATTCAACTCCCAGTACTTTTGCATGTGTGTTATGTCCATGCCCCTAATGGTTAGGTCGCGCCTGCGACCAGGTACGTTTGCGCCCACAATAGGCCACAATTATATGTGTCCTTCAAGTCTTTGTATGAGCGAAAATTATGTGGCTCGTGAGGGGTTGTAAGTGTCACGCCCCAAATCCGCCCCTAAAAGTTTGGGCATGACCAACCTGATAACGGATTCAAAATTCAATAATCAATAGTATAATTATCTTATGCAATACGGGGCCTGAACGGAAGTAATATTGACATAGATAAAATGCCCATTGAGCTTGTGCATATATGAAAATTTAGAGTAACATAAGTCTTCGATTACGTCTCCACCTTTACAATAATCACAGAATTATACAGATCTCACACACACACTTATATAAGACTCCATAAATTACATAATTCCCAGCAATCAAAATTAAGGCCTCAACACGGAGGCATATCCCAGGCAGCTTGGCAGACAAGTAGATCTCAATACAATTCTAGTGTCAATCCCCGATGGCTCACCAACATAAATATACATAAAACGGAGTGAGTAATGCTCAGTGAATAATAGCAATGTAAGGAGGTTAAGTGAATGAGCATAACCTTGAGAAATATAAAATACAGATGTCAAACCACACATAGGTCCTATCCATAGTTGTATTCCAGAACGGCCTCAAGCCCACATGTAATACAGAACGGCCTCGGGCCCACATATGATACAGAACGGCCTTAGGCCCACATATGATACAGAACGGCCTTCGGTAGGGCTGGGCATAGGGTCATCCGACCCACCCAAACCGCCCTACCCGATCCAAACCGCGCATGTATGGGCGGTTTCGCAAACACATTAGGGTAGTGCGCGGTTTGCATTTTATCTAATTTTCGGGTTGCGAGCGGGTTGCGGGTTTGACCCACACCTGCCCGCATAAAACTCTCTTTTTTTTTCTTTTCTTTTTTTTTCTTTTTTTAAATCTGACCGTTCAAAAAAACCCCCTTTTATTTTTATTTATTTTTTTGCATTTTGGATGAATCTAAGTTAATGAAGAATTACCCTTTTTTCTTTTTCTTTTTTGTATTTGGGTTAGGAATGATGAATGTAGGATAAATGCAAGTTAATGATGAATGTAGATTTTGAATGATTTGTTTAGGTTACGAATTGAGATGAATGCAAGTTAATGATGAAGGTAAATTTTGAATGATTTGTTTAGGTTACGAATTGATTTTGTTGTGTTTTTTTATTTTATAAGTTTTTTATAAGTTTTAATTCATTAATTATTAATGTTAGAGTATTTTAGAAAATGGGAGGGAAAAGGTCTAAAAGAAATATTGATAAAAAAATGAGGAAAAAAAAAGGGTTTAACAAAAAAAATTTGAAAAAAAGTTCAATCCGCAAACCGCCGGCAACCGCCTGCGCAACCGCGAACCCTATCCATACAAACCGCAAACTGCATTGCGGGCGGTTGCGGGTTGACTTTTCCTCAAACCGCATTCATACGGGTGTAGACACCCCGTTTTTGACCGCCCTCAAGACTTGGGCATTACTGATGGTTTGCTCGGTGTTGAGAGATGTGCAGGGCACAGGTTCAGTTTCTTCGACAAGGAGAGAGGCAAACCCTTCAAAACACTTTGTTTAGGGGTTTGGAGTTGAAGAAAAGAGGAGAGGAGGGGAGAAAATAGGTTTGGGAGAAGTTCGACATGAATCCGGGTAGAAGCGAGTCGCGCAGCCCTCGCTGAATCAGGCCCGTTCATCCGCATACTTGGAGTTAAGCTATGAGGCCACTACCATTGGAAAGAAGACTTCCGGGGCTTCACTTTGTACTCAAGAATCTCTTACATCCAAGTTCGGGTGGGGGAGATATGGTTGGTTGAAGTAGGGGATCATTCCGGTTGGATCGAGTCTGCGCGACTTCACAGAAAAGGGCATAACTTTTTGCATAGAAGGAATTTTGATGCAAGGTTTGCGCGGTTGGAAAGCTAACTTCCGGTGCTTCGATTTGCATACCCACCGGCCATATTTTGACCACGGAATCATCTATCGGCACTATAAAGTGCCGACCGGCAGAAAATAGTGCCGACCGGCACTTTATTTTGACCAATGATCGAATCTTCTGGCCGACCTGACCCCTTTGACCCTCCTAAGCCTGGTGCATGCCAGCTGTGATAGCTGGGATACACAGAACCAGATCCACGTGCATCCATATGCCTATTTTGCACCCTTTTGCACCTTTGAACCCCTTAAAGCTTCTAGAAGCTTGAACCCTCTAGAAGCTTGAACCCTTTGGCCAAGCTTCTTGGAGAAGCTTGGCCAGCTGTATTAGCTTCTCCTAGAAGCCTTGCACCCCCCTTTGCCCCTTTGACCCTTTCCATTTGCTTAGCCATTAAGTTAAGAGCTTATACTTGGCCTATATAAGCTCTTCTCTTCTCCTTTGTCTAGGGTTGGATGGTTTTGAACAAAAAACCAGAGATTTATATATGCATATCTGATATATAGATATATATCTCACCTCCCTCTCTATATCTATCCTATCCAAGCTTCCAAACACCTTGGTTCTTGTATCATTTGCTCTACAACACCTAGCACGACACCTCCATCTTCCATTCCAGCATTTGGGAGGTCATTTGCAGAGGTTAGGAGTTCAGAAACTTGGACCAAGGGGTGCTGGTTTGTTGGTCTACAAGGGTAAGCACACTTTTCCCCAAAACTAGCATTTTCTTGGTTCATATCTAAGCCATAGTTGCATGTATTTTTGAGCTTCGATGTAAACTACAAAGAGGCTTGTTTTGAGCCCTTCTTCAACATTGAAGAAGGGCTCAACCTTGTTTGGGACCCCCATGTATGACTTGCTTCAATACCCTCTTGGGTCCCTATTTTGTTGCATGTTTCTTTAGCCTACCATGCTTCCATTTTTGGGCCTTCGACAGGCCTGAAAAGTGGCTTATTTTTCCCCCCTCTACATGTCTCATGAAGGGTATTTGGCTGTTTGATGATAGCATATAGCACCTATCTCAATATCCTCTTGTATGCCATGTTTCTTGCATAGAATATTTGGCTGATGTATGATCTGTTTTGGGGCTTGATGTAAGCTGTAAGTAGGCTTATTTTGAGCCCTTATTCAACATTGTTGAAGGGCTCAACATTGTTTGGATGATCCTTATGCTACTTGCTTTGAAATCCTTGTTTTAGCCTCATTTTTGCATGGTTTGTTAGCCTTGTATGCTTACTGATTTTGGGGCTGCCTTATACTGAAAATGTGCTTATATTTGGGCTGTCTAGCTGCTGTCTATTCATACCATGTTCATATAATGCATGTTTAGCATAGCTATAGGCCATTTCGGAGGCCTAGTTTGCATTTCGGGAGTGATTCCATGCATCGGGTGTCATTTCGCCTTGTTTCGGGGCTGTTTTGCCCCTCATTTAGCTACTGAAATTTGTATGTGTAGTATGCCATGCTTCATGTTTCATTAGAGTGCCATTTCATGCTTGTATGCCATCGCCTCGATTTGCGTGCCCGTATGCACGCATTTCGAGGCATCTCTTTTTCATCTTATGGCCGCTGATTTTGGCATGCTTGTGAGCTATCCATGTTAGTTTAAGTCCATTGTTGCATGTTTGTTGTATGCCATGCTTGTTGGTTTAGGTTGTGTGCCTAATACATGTTGCATGTTTGCATACTTGCCTTTATGCTCATATTGCATACTTAGCTCACATGTTTAGGTTGCATTTGGCATGCATACCTTGCCTCTTGAATCACCATGATAGAGGTTGGGCCTCTTGTTTGTTTGTGCTTGCATTCCATTCCATTGAAAGTTGCTAACTTGGATTTCGGGCCATCATGCATTGAAATGCGGGATTGATGGCCCGGGGGTCGAGGGCCATGCTCCCTTGAGTCCATTGCATGATAGGGAGTGTGTCCGTGCATACATTTGTCCCAAAATTCCATACCATGCTCTGTTGCTGTCTGCTGCTGTCAAAACTGTCTCCTGCAGGAATTTAGTGCCGACCGGCACTCTTCAGTGCCGACCGGCACACTTTTTGTGCCGATAATCTCAATTGAAGCCGGTGGCCAAACCCTGCAGCCGATGGTCCAACCCTTCAGCCGGTGGTAATATTCAGGGTATTTGGAAGGTGTCCCAGGACTCTGGAAATTTTCCAGAGAGGCAGGGCAGCAAAAGCAGAGGGAACAGAGGCATGGTGCGGGTTCCCGGGCAAGGCGGACATCGAGCATGCATCATTCGCACATCCCGAGGCAAGGGGCTGTGGCCCCCTTTTTATTTCACATTTATTTATTCAGTAATTAGAATTTGTAATATTTATTCATTTATTTTTGGACTGTATTATTATTTTGGTCCCTCCGAGTAAGGGCGCAAGTGTAATAAGTGTGTGTGAGTGGGTGCATGTCTTCCAATCCCCACTTCTTTCTCTCCCTTTTACTTACCTGCTTTTGATGGTTAGTATTAGGGCATACTTATTTTAGCATACCTTATGCAATGCATGCGTGCATCCATGCATTTGTCTAAACATGCACCGGGCTCGGTACATCATACAAACTGCATTGTATTTCAAATCTAACTTGAATACGTGATAGTTGTAGCATTTCATGTGCCATTTTAGGGTTAGCCGAGCCTACTCTAAATTGCATCCTTGCCTGTGTTGCATTAGCCACTTAACATGATCTAGGGACATGCATGTCTGCTAATTAGTTTCTTGTTTTGGCACGGAGTACGATGTAAGTTTTTATGCTTTAGCACTTCGCATGCGTGTGAATGTTAACATGACAGTATGCTTGCCATGCGGCTAAATGCTTATGTGATATTACTGTTTGAATGCCTGTGGGTGGAGGTTGGATTGCGTGAGTTGGAACAACTCATTGAAATCCGTATCTTAGCCTACTTTCGAGTAGCAAAAACCGACACGTTTTTCGAGACAAAACGGATATGCAGTGTTTATTTTCAAATTAGGCAATCCAGTCTATACTTGTTTGCTGTGCGCATAACATAGTAATTCTAGGTTAATAATTGGGATAAGAGCATGTAAAGTTTTCAAAAACGGATATCATGGTTAGTAGAGGCCGGTCTTCGGACCGGGCGAAAGGGGGTGCTCATAGCTGACCTTCCCCGATCGTACCCAAGCTCCCGAGCCAAGTCACTTTGGTGATGACGGACATGTGGCCTTCGGCGCCGAGTCAGGGTTTCCTAAATTCCCCATTTTAAAAATATTTAGGTGGCAACTCTGTAATCTGGCAAAGTAGTCCATGTTTGGCACTACTTTTCAAAAATCTGTTTTTCTTCAAAACGATTTGCCAGAGTTGGACTCTTTGGTTCAGATTTAGAACCGCAACACACAAAAACGGAAGAGTCCGAGCTGTAGCGAGGTCCCCCGCGGACGTGCTACAGTTTCTGGCGACTCTGCTGGGGATTTTAGAGAGCTTGACTCGAACTCGTGATATCCTGTTTTGATTACACTTATGTGTTTCTTTGCATTGCATGTGCATTGGTGCGCCTAGGACACCGTGTTGGCCATCTGCTATTCCTGAGCGGTTTGCCGGAGGCTTGTCTTGTCAAGGCATGTCCATAAGGCTGACCGGTTGCGGGCTCTGCCAGTATGGGAACACAAACCCGGTTTTTACCGGGGCACCCTCTTTTGACCATTCGACCTAGTGCATATTCGGATCCATAGTGACCATTCCAATCTAGGACAGGTTACTTACCCGATATAGGTTATTTGAAACCGCTGTGTGCGTAGTGAAACCCTAGCTCCTGACAAAATAGGACAGGGAAACCCTACCCCAGCATAGGGGTGTATTGGCTCTCTTTTATCTGCTATGTGCTTTTAGAATGTATCTCTGCAGGGAGAGCGCACATATCAGTTTGCAATCTTTGATATTTATATTCGGCCTGAGGGCACCAGTATCAGTGTTTTTGAAAATCAGTTATATCTGCGGGTATCAGATTCAGATTTGGGGCAGTGATTTCGGGGAACAGTGATCAGTAATAGAATACAGTCGTTCAACTTTGCTCATATCCGTTCCAGTGAGGTTGGGCTGAGATGCTGTCTGTTTTCTCTTTTGCTAGGTAGTCCTGGAATCATAGCTTCAGAAGGCTCCAATATCCCCCGGGTGCATTGGACTCATGTTGATAGACTTTGTCGGGTCAGAGAATCAGTTTGCCAAAGGCAGAGTAAAAAGGGCCAGTCAGGCACGGGTCACCGGTTCAACAGTTACCAGATTAGTGGTCCTTATCCCCCCACCAGTGAATTGTCAGGCCGAGGTCTCAGTTTTCACCACAGGGATAGGTATACCAGTCAGTCAAATGGATCAACAGAATACGTCAGGGGTGGAGGCAATGATGCGTCAGATGCAGGAAACTATGAAAGCCATGCAGCAAGATGCTGTCCGTCAATCTGAATTCACCAAGCAACAGGCTGTGGTCATAGCCCAACAGGCAGAGACAATTGCCAGGTTAGAGCAGCAAGCCGGGGCATCTGCTTCGCATCAGGCTCCTCCCCCACCAAGGGTTCCGATACCCGAGGAGACGCCAAATGTCCAAAATGTCCAAGAGGATACAGGCCTTCCAACGGGGCCAGCTCCGCCCCCGATTCTACCGCAACTATCCAAGGCACCCACGCCTATCAATGTACCGGACTCTCCCTTTGAGTTCGAAGCGGACCCCACAGCGCTGAAGCTGAGTAAGTTGGAAAAAATGTTTAAGAAATCCCAGGGAGTCAAGACCATCCCTGACATTGAAGATGGATACACGGACACAGCTGTGACATTGCCAGACAGGTTCAAGATGCCTCACATCGACCGTTTTGACGGGTCAGGAGATCCCATGGTCCACCTGAGTTTGTTTTCAGATGTCCTGCGCCCGATGGGCTTGACAAGATTACAGAAGCTCTCCCTCTTTAGCAGGACCCTGTCGGGTATCGCGGCCATCTGGTACACCAAATTAGAGGACTCAGTGAAACGAAGCTGGGAGGAGATGTCCGAGGCCTTCGTCGCACAATATTCATACAATACCCAGATCGAGATCACAACCCGTGATCTTGAGACAACCAGGCAAGAGCCGAAAGAGGGCTTCTCTGACTTTGTAACCCATTGGAGGGCCAAAGCTTCTTCGATGACCACCAGGCCGGTCGACAAGGACCAGATACGGATGATTGTGCGCAATCTCCAACCCAGGCTGATGCAGAAGATGATTGTCCTCCCCCTACCCACCTTTGCAGACCTCCATGAGATTGGGGTACAAATCGAGGACGCTATAAAGCAGGGCCTTATCGACCAAGAAAAGGAGCAGCCCAGGAGGGCGTTTACCCGTAGTTCGAATGCGACCACCAGTGGTGATGCAGCTGCAAGATCTTCTGAAGTGGGCATGGTCACCACCACCACATCAAAAATAGCTACCCCATTCACCGGTGCGTCCGGAAGTAGCTCACAGAAAACCAAATATCCACCTCGAGTCAAGAGGGTTTTCACCCCACTTCATATGCCTTTGTCAAAGGCTCTAGAGGTTTTAATCCGGAAAGGACATCTGAAACCATTGGAACAACGGCCTTTACCTGATCCTCTCCCTTCAAAGCATGACCGGACTAAGTACTGTGCGTACCATCAACAAACCGGTCATGAGACCGATAGCTGCTTTTGTCTGCGCCATGATGTACAAGATTTGTTTGACAACAACGTCATCACCGCACCAGCTCAGTAAGGTCTATCGTCACTGGATCAGCCAACTTGGGGGATAGTACAAGTATGTGATCAGGGGACAAACCACCTGCGGGCAGTGCTCAGTTTACTTCAGATGTGGCGTATGGCACGCACTGTTTTGAGAATTTGCGAATACTGGTTTTTGTATGCTCTGGCTTGGGTACTGAGTCAGTTCTGTCGTTTTTGCTTTGAGCCTGTCTCTTTGTCTTAAGTCAGTCTTTTTGATTAAGGGTCTGTCTTGTTGTATCGAGTCAGTCCTGTTTTGTCAGAGCGGGTGATTTCGGGGGAGTTACCTCGGACATCACTTGCTTGTTTTGCGTCTGTCTTTTCATTTGTTTTGAGTCTGTTTCTGCCAGGGAGTCAGTTATGCCAACAGATTTTGAATGGAACAGCAGTGATTTTCACACTCTTGTGTTTGCTTCTGCCGTGTGCCAGTTGTGCCAGAAATTCTAAATGAGATGGAAGTATTTGACTAAGAACTCTGTCTTTTCTGTGCCTTGAAGTCATTGCATTGGCCTAAGTTTTTCAAAACTTTTTCAAACACTGTGGTGAAAACGAAGAGGAAGGAATTCCTTGGGATTTGCAAAAATTTGATCAATTGAGAGAAAGAGAGGCGTGCTAAGCCTTTAATGAATGAAATCATGCTTGTTAGTACTGAGAAGGACCCTAGCTTTGATCCAGATTGGTCCTACACTGTCTTCAGCGCGAGCGATTTGTCGCTTTCTTAAAAACTTTCAAAAAATGTTTTGCGCGGTCCTGCGAAGACATGTGTGGAATCGCTCTTGAGATTGTGCAGCCTAGGATCGCTCTCAGCCTCGAGACTCGACCCCTCATTTTCGAACCTTGGACTCAAACTCAGAATGTTCAATGGTTAACTACAACGTGAGGCCTGTGAGACCAGATCCAAAGCAGCCCTCGAACAAGAGGCAAGAAAGTCAAATCAAGAAGATCAGATGTCGTCAAGAGAGGCTTGGGAAGCTAGATCAGAAGCCCCCCCTCAAACTAGGGGCAAAGATGTCAGATGTGCCCGAAGAGCCGAAGATGAGTTCTCTTGCGAATCAATAGCCACTCTCCTGGATACGGATGGCATCAAAACCCTAAAACCATTTGGCATGGACCTGTTACACTTTTACCCTTTGAGAGGCTCGCTGGGCCGAAAACCCGGAAGGGCGACCCAGGCAAAAGTTAGAGCAAGCAAAAAATACATACAAGAGGAAAGAAAAAATACATAAAAAGAGAAGAACAAAGGAAGAAGAAAAAGAAAAGAAAAGAAAAGAAGCTCGCAAGGTCGAAAACCCGCATCGGGCACCTTGGCAAAAGTTAGAGCCTAAAAGAAAAAAAAGAAAAAATGAAAAAGAAAGAAAAGAAAGAAGAACAAAGCTCGCAAGGTCGAAAACCTGCAACAGGCGCCTTGGCAAAAGTTAGAGCATAAAAAGGAGAGGTTAAATACCCGAGTGTACCTTAACCCCGAACTACGTAAGGCTTGATTCCCATCTTTGGGATACGTAGGCAACTTCATTCTGAAGTCCAGCCCTAAAACACTTCAAATTCAGTTGTGTCCATGAAATGGTTTTGATCATCTTTGCCTTCTCTGTATCCGAGAGTCTGGTTGTGCTCGTCGCTCTGAGGACTGACACCAAGTACGCTGCGATGCTATCCAAACAAGGGGCAACTTTCCGTTGCCATTCAAAACGTCGCGGTGTCACTTCAAACAAGGGGCAACTTTCCGTTGCCATGCAGTGTCCTTCAGACAAGGGGCAATTTTCCATTGCTAATGGTCCGAGGTTGTGCATCTCAAGAGTAGGTTCCGTGCTTGTTGAGCATTGGCCGTTTGCAAAAATAGTTTTTGAGAATTTTTACTAAGGTTGACTAATTCTCTCGAAAATTATTCCATCTTTTCCAAAACTGGACCATTTTCTGGACCCGAAAAAGGGAAATTTTCAGCGCTCATAGCCTGACTTGCATGATTTCAAATCAAAAATCGGACAAGCATGTTAATCTAACTCTCATGTTGGTCAAAATTGTTTTAGTAGAAAGCAAAATAAAAAATGGTCGAAATGACGAACTAGGGGCACAGTTGAGTCAGGCTTCCTGTCTTTCCCCCATTTTCAACATACTCGCCAAGAAGGGCAATCTACCTGCCAGAAGAGGGCACAACTGGAGCTAACAACGAAGGGCTGAAAGTTCTCTCATCCTCCAAGCAACGAGGTATCAAGCCAAGTGCGAAGCACAAACCGGAATGGATCAAGATCTTCCACTTCCTCATCTGGACAGATCTAACCACGTCCAAACTCCCCAGCAGGGCATCATCAACCGATGTTAGCTGCAGATTTGCTACACACCCAGTTGTAGCACAACCCCTCTGTGGAGAAACTCACTGTTGCGAACAAAAAAATCTAGCAGGATGCTAGGGGTAAGAGCCCGCAACTTCTTGTCTATCCATCAACCATCCAGGGGAGGGATTGAAAAATGAGAGATTGAAGAATAGAGAGATGTGCGCTGAGAGAAAAAGTGAGGAAAAGGGCTTTTTCAGAAAAAAAAAAAAAAAACAGAGCTTGAGGGCCGAGTGATGTGAGAATCACAAATGAGAAAGGGTGGTAAATAATACCCGGTGAAACAGGCTCCCTGTGCACATTTGAGTCTTGTGTTTTGTTTTGTCTGTCTCGATTCTTGTTTTGAGTCGTTCCGAGTGTTACTCGATGTGTTTAGGTTGTTTACCTTTTGTTTTACATCATTGAGTCGTAGCGCGCTGTGTTCAGTCGTAGGCTCAATACCCCGGTCAAGAACTCATCTCTCAATTTCAAAAAAATCATCTTGTGCTCAGAGTGCTGTGCCATTCTCCACATTTGTGCAAAACAGATTCGTTCTTTCATAAAACTGCAGGGCCCACCCCCGATAAGTGTGAACAGTAAAACCAGGACCTATTTGAAGCTATGTGGTTCCGGACTGCAAAATAAAAGCAAAAGAGGAAAACGTCGGGTATCTGAGTTTGTTTCAACTTCAGTAAGTTCCGAGACTACATCCCGTGTGTACCTCTTCAGGCCTTGCCAATGCTCCGAAGTATGAGTGTACCTCTACCTCAAACTCAAGATCAAGTTGCTTCAAGCCAGAATAGTGTATCAATTACACTCTCATTCCCTTAGTGTATCAATCACACTTCATTCACTTTGAGTATCTATCACACACGTTCATTTGCTTCATTCAGTGTATCTAACACACTTTAGTTGCCTTAGTGTATCAATCACACTTCATTCACTTTGTGTATCTATCACACACATTCTCATTTCATGTATCTATCACCCTTGTTTCATTTTGTGTATCTATCGCGTACATTCCCATTTTGTGTATCTACCACACACATTCTCATTTTGTGTATCTACTACACACATTTTCATTTTGTGTATCTATCACGCACATATTCACTTTTGTGTATCTATTACACTCTTACTCAGTGTATCAATCACACTTCACCCACTTTGTGTATCTATCACACCATTCTTCTCTTCATATCACATGTTTGCTTTGTGTATCAATCACACTCTGTTTACCTCATGTATCTGTCACATGATTACTTTAGTGTATCCATCACACCTCATTTACTTCCGCTTGCTTCATGTATCTCTCACATGTTTATTTAGTGTATCAATCACACTCTCATCACACTTCACTCATTTTGTGTATCTATCACACACATACTCATTTAGTGTATCAATCACACACTTCATTGCATTCAGTGTATCAATCACACACTTCATTTCATTCAGTGTATCAATCACACACTTCATTTCATTCTCATTTTGTGTATCTATCACACACATACTCATTTAGTGTATCAATCACACACTTCATTGCAAGTGTATCAATCACACACTTCATTGCATTCAGTGTATCAATCACACGTTTCGTTTCATTTAGTGTATCAACCACACACTTCATTACATTCCGTGTATCAATCACACTCTCTTCACTTAGTGTATCTATCACACACATTCTCATTTTGTGTATCTATCACACACATACTCATTTAGTGTATCAATCACACACTTCATTGCATTCAGTGTATCAATCACACACTTCATTTCATTCAGTGTATCAATCACACACTTCATCCTCATTTAGTGTATCAATCACACGCTTCATTTCATTCAGTGTATCAATCACACACTTCATTGCATTTAGTGTATCAATCACACACTTCATTGCATTCAGTGTATCAATCACACACTTCATTCACATTCAGTATATCCATCATACTTGTTCACTAAGTGCATCTATCACACTTCGTGTCCACCTTCAGTATATCAATCATACTCCTGTTCACTAAGTGCATCTATCACACTTCGTGTTCACTTTTAGTATATCAATCATACTCCTGTTCACTGAGTGCATCTATCACACTTCGTGTCCACCTTCAGTATATCAATCATACTCATGTTCACTAAGTGCATCTATCCCACTTTGTGTTCATTTTCAGTATATCAATCATACTCATGTTCACTAAGTGCATCTATCCCACTTTGTGTTCATTTTCAGTATATCAATCATACTCATGTTCACTAAGTGCATCTATCACACTTTGTGTTCATTTTTAGTATATCAATCATACTTGTTCACTAAGTGCATCTATCACACTTCGTGTTCACATTTAGTATATCCATCATACTTGTTCACTAAGTGCATCTATCACACTTCGTGTTCACCTTTAGTATATCAATCATACTTGTTCACTAAGTGCATCTATCACACTTTGTGTTCACATTTAGTATATCCATCATACTTGTTCACTAAGTGCATCTATCACACTTCGTGTTCACCTTTAGTATATCAATCATACTCCCGTTCACTAAGTGCATCTATCCCACTTTGTGTTCACTTTTAGTATATCCATCATACTTGTTCACTAAGTGCATCTATCACACTTCGTGTTCACATTTAGTATATCAATCATACCTTGTTCACTAAGTGCATCGATCACACTTCGTGTTCACCTATTGTGTATCCATCACACTTGCTCACTTAGTGCATCTATCACACTTTGTGTTTGCCTTTTGCGTATCCATCACGCTTTGCTCACTTCATTCATTTAGTGTATCAATCACACTTAGTTCATATAGTGTATCTATCACACACTCGCTTTGTATCCATCACACACATTCGCTTTGTGTATCAATCACACATGCCCCCTTAGTGTATCCATCACACATTTTCGCTTTGTGTATCAATCACACGCTCGCTTTGTGTATCAATCACACACTTTCTCTTTATGCATCTATCACACTATGCTCACCTTGTGTATCCATCACACTTTGCTTCATATAGTGTATCCATCACACTCGCTTCACTTTGTGTATCTACCACACACGTTCACTTTTTGTATCTATCACATGCTCCCTTTGTGTATCCATCACACACATTCGTTTAGTATATCTATTACGTATTCGCTTAGTGTATCAATCACACTTTATTCATATAGTGTATCCATCACACTCTCTTCACTTTGGTGTATCCATCACACATGTTTGTCCACTTAGTGTATCCATCACACTTCGTTCACTTTTGTGTATCTAACGCACATGTTCGTGAGAATTGCATAATTCTCTTACATCCTTCCTACATGAGATGTAGTTTGGTTCATGTCTACTTGCTTGCATAGCATTCGCTTAAAATGTTGCATTTATAATTGCTTCATTACAGCATCCTTTGCATGATCATAAGTTATGCACTTGCATTGTGCATCACTTTGCATCCTGCCCCTGAACTACGCTGGTTTGATTCCTTGCAAAGGGATACGTAGGCAGCCTGCGGGCACAACCATTTATCTATTTATATTTTGTTTGTTTGTCCAAGTCTTCGGCCTTATCAAAAATGGGTCGTCTCTGGGCTTTGACATTCACTCCCGTCATTCTTATGACTTTCGAGTTCTGTCAAAGAGGGGCAACTGTAGACACCCCGTTTTTGACCGCCCTCAAGACTTGGGCATTACTGATGGTTTGCTCGGTGTTGAGAGATGTGCAGGGCACAGGTTCAGTTTCTTCGACAAGGAGAGAGGCAAACCCTTCAAAACACTTTGTTTAGGGGTTTGGAGTTGAAGAAAAGAGGAGAGGAGGGGAGAAAATAGGTTTGGGAGAAGTTCGACATGAATCCGGGTAGAAGCGAGTCGCGCAGCCCTCGCTGAATCAGGCCCGTTCATCCGCATACTTGGAGTTAAGCTATGAGGCCACTACCATTGGAAAGAAGACTTCCGGGGCTTCACTTTGTACTCAAGAATCTCTTACATCCAAGTTCGGGTGGGGGAGATATGGTTGGTTGAAGTAGGGGATCATTCCGGTTGGATCGAGTCTGCGCGACTTCACGGAAAAGGGCATAACTTTTTTCACAGAAGGAATTTTGATGCAAGGTTTGCGCGGTTGGAAAGCTAACTTCCGGGGCTTCGATTTGCATACCCACCGGCCATATTTTGACCACGGAATCATCTATCGGCACTATAAAGTGCCGACCGGCAGAAAATAGTGCCGACCGGCACTTTATTTTGACCAATGATCGAATCTTCTGGCCGACCTGACCCCTTTGACCCTCCTAAGCCTGGTGCATGCCAGCTGTGATAGCTGGGATACACAGAACCAGATCCACGTGCATCCATATGCCTATTTTGCACCCTTTTGCACCTTTGAACCCCTTAAAGCTTCTAGAAGCTTGAACCCTTTGGCCAAGCTTCTTGGAGAAGCTTGGCCAGCTGTATTAGCTTCTCCTAGAAGCCTTGCACCCCCCTTTGCCCCTTTGACCCTTTCCATTTGCTTAGCCATTAAGTTAAGAGCTTATACTTGGCCTATATAAGCTCTTCTCTTCTCCTTTGTCTAGGGTTGGATGGTTTTGAACAAAAAACCAGAGATTTATATATGCATATCTGATATATAGATATATATCTCACCTCCCTCTCTATATCTATCCTATCCAAGCTTCCAAACACCTTGGTTCTTGTATCATTTGCTCTACAACACCTAGCACGACACCTCCATCTTCCATTCCAGCATTTGGGAGGTCATTTGCAGAGGTTAGGAGTTCAGAAACTTGGACCAAGGGGTGCTGGTTTGTTGGTCTACAAGGGTAAGCACACTTTTCCCCAAAACTAGCATTTTCTTGGTTCATATCTAAGCCATAGTTGCATGTATTTTTGAGCTTCGATGTAAACTACAAAGAGGCTTGTTTTGAGCCCTTCTTCAACATTGAAGAAGGGCTCAACCTTGTTTGGGACCCCCATGTATGACTTGCTTCAATACCCTCTTGGGTCCCTATTTTGTTGCATGTTTCTTTAGCCTACCATGCTTCCATTTTTGGGCCTTCTACAGGCCTGAAAAGTGGCTTATTTTTCCCCCCTCTACATGTCTCATGAAGGGTATTTGGCTGTTTGATGATAGCATATAGCACCTATCTCAATATCCTCTTGTATGCCATGTTTCTTGCATAGAATATTTGGCTGATGTATGATCTGTTTTGGGGCTTGATGTAAGCTGTAAGTAGGCTTATTTTGAGCCCTTCTTCAACATTGTTGAAGGGCTCAACATTGTTTGGATGATCCTTATGCTACTTGCTTTGAAATCCTTGTTTTAGCCTCATTTTTGCATGGTTTGTTAGCCTTGTATGCTTACTGATTTTGGGGCTGCCTTATACTGAAAATGTGCTTATATTTGGGCTGTCTAGCTGCTGTCTATTCATACCATGTTCATATAATGCATGTTTAGCATAGCTATAGGCCATTTCGGAGGCCTAGTTTGCATTTCGGGAGTGATTCCATGCATCGGGTGTCATTTCGCCTTGTTTCGGGGCTGTTTTGCCCCTCATTTAGCTACTGAAATTTGTATGTGTAGTATGCCATGCTTCATGTTTCATTAGAGTGCCATTTCATGCTTGTATGCCATCGCCTCGATTTGCGTGCCCGTATGCACGCATTTCGAGGCATCTCTTTTTCATCTTATGGCCGCTGATTTTGGCATGCTTGTGAGCTATCCATGTTAGTTTAAGTCCATTGTTGCATGTTTGTTGTATGCCATGCTTGTTGGTTTAGGTTGTGTGCCTAATACATGTTGCATGTTTGCATACTTGCCTTTATGCTCATATTGCATACTTAGTTCACATGTTTAGGTTGCATTTGGCATGCATACCTTGCCTCTTGAATCACCATGATAGAGGTTGGGCCTCTTGTTTGTTTGTGCTTGCATTCCATTCCATTGAAAGTTGCTAACTTGGATTTCGGGCCATCATGCATTGAAATGCGGGATTGATGGCCCGGGGGTCGAGGGCCATGCTCCCTTGAGTCCATTGCATGATAGGGAGTGTGTCCGTGCATACATTTGTCCCAAAATTCCATACCATGCTCTGTTGCTGTCTGCTGCTGTCAAAACTGTCTCCTGCAGGAATTTAGTGCCGACCGGCACTCTTCAGTGCCGACCGGCACACTTTTTGTGCCGATAATCTCAATTGAAGCCGGTGGCCAAACCCTGCAGCCGATGGTCCAACCCTTCAGCCGGTGGTAATATTCAGGGTATTTGGAAGGTGTCCCAGGACTCTGGAAATTTTCCAGAGAGGCAGGGCAGCAAAAGCAGAGGGAACAGAGGCATGGTGCGGGTTCCCGGGCAAGGCGGACATCGAGCATGCATCATTCGCACATCCCGAGGCAAGGGGCTGTGGCCCCCTTTTTATTTCACATTTATTTATTCAGTAATTAGAATTTGTAATATTTATTCATTTATTTTTGGACTGTATTATTATTTTGGTCCCTCCGAGTAAGGGCGCAAGTGTAATAAGTGTGTGTGAGTGGGTGCATGTCTTCCAATCCCCACTTCTTTCTCTCCCTTTTACTTACCTGCTTTTGATGGTTAGTATTAGGGCATACTTATTTTAGCATACCTTATGCAATGCATGCGTGCATCCATGCATTTGTCTAAACATGCACCGGGCTCGGTACATCATACAAACTGCATTGTATTTCAAATCTAACTTGAATACGTGATAGTTGTAGCATTTCATGTGCCATTTTAGGGTTAGCCGAGCCTACTCTAAATTGCATCCTTGCCTGTGTTGCATTAGCCACTTAACATGATCTAGGGACATGCATGTCTGCTAATTAGTTTCTTGTTTTGGCACGGAGTACGATGTAAGTTTTTATGCTTTAGCACTTCGCATGCGTGTGAATGTTAACATGACAGTATGCTTGCCATGCGGCTAAATGCTTATGTGATATTACTGTTTGAATGCCTGTGGGTGGAGGTTGGATTGCGTGAGTTGGAACAACTCATTGAAATCCGTATCTTAGCCTACTTTCGAGTAGCAAAAACCGACACGTTTTTCGAGACAAAACGGATATGCAGTGTTTATTTTCAAATTAGGCAATCCAGTCTATACTTGTTTGCTGTGCGCATAACATAGTAATTCTAGGTTAATAATTGGGATAAGAGCATGTAAAGTTTTCAAAAACGGATATCATGGTTAGTAGAGGCCGGTCTTCGGACCGGGCGAAAGGGGGTGCTCATAGCTGACCTTCCCCGATCGTACCCAAGCTCCCGAGCCAAGTCACTTTGGTGATGACGGACATGTGGCCTTCGGCGCCGAGTCAGGGTTTCCTAAATTCCCCATTTTAAAAATATTTAGGTGGCAACTCTGTAATCTGGCAAAGCAGTCCATGTTTGGCACTACTTTTCAAAAATCTGTTTTTCTTCAAAACGATTTGCCAGAGTTGGACTCTTTGGTTCAGATTTAGAACCGCAACACACAAAAACGGAAGAGTCCGAGCTGTAGCGAGGTCCCCCGCGGACGTGCTACAGTTTCTGGCGACTCTGCTGGGGATTTTAGAGAGCTTGACTCGAACTCGTGATATCCTGTTTTGATTACACTTATGTGTTTCTTTGCATTGCATGTGCATTGGTGCGCCTAGGACACCGTGTTGGCCATCTGCTATTCCTGAGCGGTTTGCCGGAGGCTTGTCTTGTCAAGGCATGTCCATAAGGCTGACCGGTTGCGGGCTCTGCCAGTATGGGAACACAAACCCCGGTTTTTACCGGGGCACCCTCTTTTGACCATTCGACCTAGTGCATATTCGGATCCATAGTGACCATTCCAATCTAGGACAGGTTACTTACCCGATATAGGTTATTTGAAACCGCTGTGTGCGTAGTGAAACCCTAGCTCCTGACAAAATAGGACAGGGAAACCCTACCCCAGCATAGGGGTGTATTGGCTCTCTTTTATCTGCTATGTGCTTTTAGAATGTATCTCTGCAGGGAGAGCGCACATATCAGTTTGCAATCTTTGATATTTATATTCGGCCTGAGGGCACCAGTATCAGTGTTTTTGAAAATCAGTTATATCTGCGGGTATCAGATTCAGATTTGGGGCAGTGATTTCGGGGAACAGTGATCAGTAATAGAATACAGTCGTTCACTTTGCTCATATCCGTTCCAGTGAGGTTGGGCTGAGATGCTGTCTGTTTTCTCTTTTGCTAGGTAGTCCTGGAATCATAGCTTCAGAAGGCTCCAATATCCCCCGGGTGCATTGGACTCATGTTGATAGACTTTGTCGGGTCAGAGAATCAGTTTGCCAAAGGCAGAGTAAAAAGGGCCAGTCAGGCACGGGTCACCGGTTCAACAGTTACCAGATTAGTGGTCCTTATCCCCCCACCAGTGAATTGTCAGGCCGAGGTCTCAGTTTTCACCACAGGGATAGGTATACCAGTCAGTCAAATGGATCAACAGAATACGTCAGGGGTGGAGGCAATGATGCGTCAGATGCAGGAAACTATGAAAGCCATGCAGCAAGATGCTGTCCGTCAATCTGAATTCACCAAGCAACAGGCTGTGGTCATAGCCCAACAGGCAGAGACAATTGCCAGGTTAGAGCAGCAAGCCGGGGCATCTGCTTCGCATCAGGCTCCTCCCCCACCAAGGGTTCCGATACCCGAGGAGACGCCAAATGTCCAAAATGTCCAAGAGGATACAGGCCTTCCAACGGGGCCAGCTCCGCCCCCGATTCTACCGCAACTATCCAAGGCACCCACGCCTATCAATGTACCGGACTCTCCCTTTGAGTTCGAAGCGGACCCCACAGCGCTGAAGCTGAGTAAGTTGGAAAAAATGTTTAAGAAATCCCAGGGAGTCAAGACCATCCCTGACATTGAAGATGGATACACGGACACAGCTGTGACATTGCCAGACAGGTTCAAGATGCCTCACATCGACCGTTTTGACGGGTCAGGAGATCCCATGGTCCACCTGAGTTTGTTTTCAGATGTCCTGCGCCCGATGGGCTTGACAAGATTACAGAAGCTCTCCCTCTTTAGCAGGACCCTGTCGGGTATCGCGGCCATCTGGTACACCAAATTAGAGGACTCAGTGAAACGAAGCTGGGAGGAGATGTCCGAGGCCTTCGTCGCACAATATTCATACAATACCCAGATCGAGATCACAACCCGTGATCTTGAGACAACCAGGCAAGAGCCGAAAGAGGGCTTCTCTGACTTTGTAACCCATTGGAGGGCCAAAGCTTCTTCGATGACCACCAGGCCGGTCGACAAGGACCAGATACGGATGATTGTGCGCAATCTCCAACCCAGGCTGATGCAGAAGATGATTGTCCTCCCCCTACCCACCTTTGCAGACCTCCATGAGATTGGGGTACAAATCGAGGACGCTATAAAGCAGGGCCTTATCGACCAAGAAAAGGAGCAGCCCAGGAGGGCGTTTACCCGTAGTTCGAATGCGACCACCAGTGGTGATGCAGCTGCAAGATCTTCTGAAGTGGGCATGGTCACCACCACCACATCAAAAATAGCTACCCCATTCACCGGTGCGTCCGGAAGTAGCTCACAGAAAACCAAATATCCACCTCGAGTCAAGAGGGTTTTCACCCCACTTCATATGCCTTTGTCAAAGGCTCTAGAGGTTTTAATCCGGAAAGGACATCTGAAACCATTGGAACAACGGCCTTTACCTGATCCTCTCCCTTCAAAGCATGACCGGACTAAGTACTGTGCGTACCATCAACAAACCGGTCATGAGACCGATAGCTGCTTTTGTCTGCGCCATGATGTACAAGATTTGTTTGACAACAACGTCATCACCGCACCAGCTCAGTAAGGTCTATCGTCACTGGATCAGCCAACTTGGGGGATAGTACAAGTATGTGATCAGGGGACAAACCACCTGCGGGCAGTGCTCAGTTTACTTCAGATGTGGCGTATGGCACGCACTGTTTTGAGAATTTGCGAATACTGGTTTTTGTATGCTCTGGCTTGGGTACTGAGTCAGTTCTGTCGTTTTTGCTTTGAGCCTGTCTCTTTGTCTTAAGTCAGTCTTTTTGATTAAGGGTCTGTCTTGTTGTATCGAGTCAGTCCTGTTTTGTCAGAGCCGGGTGATTTCGGGGGAGTTACCTCGGACATCACTTGCTTGTTTTGCGTCTGTCTTTTCATTTTGTTTTGAGTCTGTTTCTGCCAGGGAGTCAGTTATGCCAACAGATTTTGAATGGAACAGCAGTGATTTTCACACTCTTGTGTTTGCTTCTGCCGTGTGCCAGTTGTGCCAGAAATTCTAAATGAGATGGAAGTATTTGACTAAGAACTCTGTCTTTTCTGTGCCTTGAAGTCATTGCATTGGCCTAAGTTTTTCAAAACTTTTTCAAACACTGTGGTGAAAACGAAGAGGAAGGAATTCCTTGGGATTTGCAAAAATTTGATCAATTGAGAGAAAGAGAGGCGTGCTAAGCCTTTAATGAATGAAATCATGCTTGTTAGTACTGAGAAGGACCCTAGCTTTGATCCAGATTGGTCCTACACTGTCTTCAGCGCGAGCGATTTGTCGCTTTCTTAAAAACTTTCAAAAAATGTTTTGCGCGGTCCTGCGAAGACATGTGTGGAATCGCTCTTGAGATTGTGCAGCCTAGGATCGCTCTCAGCCTCGAGACTCGACCCCTCATTTTCGAACCTTGGACTCAAACTCAGAATGTTCAATGGTTAACTACAACGTGAGGCCTGTGAGACCAGATCCAAAGCAGCCCTCGAACAAGAGGCAAGAAAGTCAAATCAAGAAGATCAGATGTCGTCAAGAGAGGCTTGGGAAGCTAGATCAGAAGCCCCCCCTCAAACTAGGGGCAAAGATGTCAGATGTGCCCGAAGAGCCGAAGATGAGTTCTCTTGCGAATCAATAGCCACTCTCCTGGATACGGATGGCATCAAAACCCTAAAACCATTTGGCATGGACCTGTTACACTTTTACCCTTTGAGAGGCTCGCTGGGCCGAAAACCCGGAAGGGCGACCCAGGCAAAAGTTAGAGCAAGCAAAAAATACATACAAGAGGAAAGAAAAAATACATAAAAAGAGAAGAACAAAGGAAGAAGAAAAAGAAAAGAAAAGAAAAAGAAGCTCGCAAGGTCGAAAACCCGCATCGGGCACCTTGGCAAAAGTTAGAGCCTAAAAGAAAAAAAAGAAAAAATGAAAAAGAAAGAAAAGAAAGAAGAACAAAGCTCGCAAGGTCGAAAACCTGCAACAGGCGCCTTGGCAAAAGTTAGAGCATAAAAAGGAGAGGTTAAATACCCGAGTGTACCTTAACCCCGAACTACGTAAGGCTTGATTCCCATCTTTGGGATACGTAGGCAACTTCATTCTGAAGTCCAGCCCTAAAACACTTCAAATTCAGTTGTGTCCATGAAATGGTTTTGATCATCTTTGCCTTCTCTGTATCCGAGAGTCTGGTTGTGCTCGTCGCTCTGAGGACTGACTCCAAGTACGCTGCGATGCTATCCAAACAAGGGGCAACTTTCCGTTGCCATTCAAAACGTCGCGGTGTCACTTCAAACAAGGGGCAACTTTCCGTTGCCATGCAGTGTCCTTCAGACAAGGGGCAATTTTCCATTGCTAATGGTCCGAGGTTGTGCATCTCAAGAGTAGGTTCCGTGCTTGTTGAGCATTGGCCGTTTGCAAAAATAGTTTTTGAGAATTTTTACTAAGGTTGACTAATTCTCTCGAAAATTATTCCATCTTTTCCAAAACTGGACCATTTTCTGGACCCGAAAAAGGGAAATTTTCAGTGCTCATAGCCTGACTTGCATGATTTCAAATCAAAAATCGGACAAGCATGTTAATCTAACTCTCATGTTGGTCAAAATTGTTTTAGTAGAAAGCAAAATAAAAAATGGTCGAAATGACGAACTAGGGGCACAGTTGAGTCAGGCTTCCTGTCTTTCCCCCATTTTCAACATACTCGCCGAGAAGGGCAATCTACCTGCCAGAAGAGGGCACAACTGGAGCTAACAACGAAGGGCTAAAAGCTCTCTCATCCTCCAAGCAACGGGGTATCAAGCCAAGTGCGAAGCACAAACCGGAATGGATCAAGATCTTCCACTTCCTCATCTGGACAGATCTAACCACGTCCAAACTCCCCAGCATGGCATCATCAACCGATGTTAGCTGCAGATTTGCTACACACCCAGTTGTAGCACAACCCCTCTGTGGGAGAAACTCACTGTTGCGAACAAAAAAATCTAGCAGGATGCTAGGGGTAAGAGCCCGCAACTTCTTGTCTATCCATCAACCATCCAGGGGAGGGATTGAAAAATGAGAGATTGAAGAATAGAGAGATGTGCGCTGAGAGAAAAAGTGAGGAAAAGGGCTTTTTCAGAAAAAAAAAAAAAACAGAGCTTGAGGGCCGAGTGATGTGAGAATCACAAATGAGAAAAGGTGGTAAATAATACCTGGTGAAACAGGCTCCCTGTGCACATTTGAGTCTTGTGTTTTGTTTTGTCTGTCTCGATTCTTGTTTTGAGTCGTTCCGAGTGTTACTCGATGTGTTTAGGTTGTTTACCTTTTGTTTTACATCATTGAGTCGTAGCGCGCTGTGTTCAGTCGTAGGCTCAATACCCCGGTCAAGAACTCATCTCTCAATTTCAAAAAATCATCTTGTGCTCAGAGTGCTGTGCCATTCTCCACATTTGTGCAAAACAGATTCGTTCTTTCATAAAACTGCAAGGCCCACCCCCGATAAGTGTGAACAGTAAAACCAGGACCTATTTGAAGCTATGTGGTTCCGGACTGCAAAGTAAAAGCAAAAGAGGAAAACGTCGGGTATCTGAGTTTGTTTCAACTTCAGTAAGTTCCGAGACTACATCCCGTGTGTACCTCTTCAGGCCTTGCCAATGCTCCGAAGTATGAGTGTACCTCTACCTCAAACTCAAGATCAAGTTTGCTTCAAGCCAGAATAGTGTATCAATTACACTCTCATTCCCTTAGTGTATCAATCACACTTCATTCACTTTGAGTATCTATCACACACGTTCATTTGCTTCATTCAGTGTATCTAACACACTTTAGTTGCCTTAGTGTATCAATCACACTTCATTCACTTTGTGTATCTATCACACACATTCTCATTTCATGTATCTATCACCCTTGTTTCATTTTGTGTATCTATCGCGTACATTCCCATTTTGTGTATCTACCACACACATTCTCATTTTGTGTATCTACTACACACATTTTCATTTTGTGTATCTATCACGCACATATTCACTTTTGTGTATCTATTACACTCTTACTCAGTGTATCAATCACACTTCACCCACTTTGTGTATCTATCACACCATTCTTCTCTTCATATCACATGTTTGCTTTGTGTATCAATCACACTCTGTTTACCTCATGTATCTGTCACATGATTACTTTAGTGTATCCATCACACCTCATTTACTTCCGCTTGCTTCATGTATCTCTCACATGTTTATTTAGTGTATCAATCACACTCTCATCACACTTCACTCATTTTGTGTATCTATCACACACATACTCATTTAGTGTATCAATCACACACTTCATTGCATTCAGTGTATCAATCACACACTTCATTTCATTCAGTGTATCAATCACACACTTCATTTCATTCTCATTTTGTGTATCTATCACACACATACTCATTTAGTGTATCAATCACACACTTCATTGCAAGTGTATCAATCACACACTTCATTGCATTCAGTGTATCAATCACACGTTTCGTTTCATTTAGTGTATCAACCACACACTTCATTACATTCCGTGTATCAATCACACTCTCTTCACTTAGTGTATCTATCACACACATTCTCATTTTGTGTATCTATCACACACATACTCATTTAGTGTATCAATCACACACTTCATTGCATTCAGTGTATCAATCACACACTTCATTTCATTCAGTGTATCAATCACACACTTCATCCTCATTTAGTGTATCAATCACACGCTTCATTTCATTCAGTGTATCAATCACACACTTCATTGCATTTAGTGTATCAATCACACACTTCATTGCATTCAGTGTATCAATCACACACTTCATTCACATTCAGTATATCCATCATACTTGTTCACTAAGTGCATCTATCACACTTCGTGTCCACCTTCAGTATATCAATCATACTCCTGTTCACTAAGTGCATCTATCACACTTCGTGTTCACTTTTAGTATATCAATCATACTCCTGTTCACTGAGTGCATCTATCACACTTCGTGTCCACCTTCAGTATATCAATCATACTCATGTTCACTAAGTGCATCTATCCCACTTTGTGTTCATTTTCAGTATATCAATCATACTCATGTTCACTAAGTGCATCTATCCCACTTTGTGTTCATTTTCAGTATATCAATCATACTCATGTTCACTAAGTGCATCTATCACACTTTGTGTTCATTTTTAGTATATCAATCATACTTGTTCACTAAGTGCATCTATCACACTTCGTGTTCACATTTAGTATATCCATCATACTTGTTCACTAAGTGCATCTATCACACTTCGTGTTCACCTTTAGTATATCAATCATACTTGTTCACTAAGTGCATCTATCACACTTTGTGTTCACATTTAGTATATCCATCATACTTGTTCACTAAGTGCATCTATCACACTTCGTGTTCACCTTTAGTATATCAATCATACTCCCGTTCACTAAGTGCATCTATCCCACTTTGTGTTCACTTTTAGTATATCCATCATACTTGTTCACTAAGTGCATCTATCACACTTCGTGTTCACATTTAGTATATCAATCATACCTTGTTCACTAAGTGCATCGATCACACTTCGTGTTCACCTATTGTGTATCCATCACACTTGCTCACTTAGTGCATCTATCACACTTTGTGTTTGCCTTTTGCGTATCCATCACGCTTTGCTCACTTCATTCATTTAGTGTATCAATCACACTTAGTTCATATAGTGTATCTATCACACACTCGCTTTGTATCCATCACACACATTCGCTTTGTGTATCAATCACACATGCCCCCTTAGTGTATCCATCACACATTTTCGCTTTGTGTATCAATCACACGCTCGCTTTGTGTATCAATCACACACTTTCTCTTTATGCATCTATCACACTATGCTCACCTTGTGTATCCATCACACTTTGCTTCATATAGTGTATCCATCACACTCGCTTCACTTTGTGTATCTACCACACACGTTCACTTTTTGTATCTATCACATGCTCCCTTTGTGTATCCATCACACACATTCGTTTAGTATATCTATTACGTATTCGCTTAGTGTATCAATCACACTTTATTCATATAGTGTATCCATCACACTCTCTTCACTTTGGTGTATCCATCACACATGTTTGTCCACTTAGTGTATCCATCACACTTCGTTCACTTTTGTGTATCTAACGCACATGTTCGTGAGAATTGCATAATTCTCTTACATCCTTCCTACATGAGATGTAGTTTGGTTCATGTCTACTTGCTTGCATAGCATTCGCTTAAAATGTTGCATTTATAATTGCTTCATTACAGCATCCTTTGCATGATCATAAGTTATGCACTTGCATTGTGCATCACTTTGCATCCTGCCCCTGAACTACGCTGGTTTGATTCCTTGCAAAGGGATACGTAGGCAGCCTGCGGGCACAACCATTTATCTATTTATATTTTGTTTGTTTGTCCAAGTCTTCGGCCTTATCAAAAATGGGTCGTCTCTGGGCTTTGACATTCACTCCCGTCATTCTTATGACTTTCGAGTTCTGTCAAAGAGGGGCAACTGTAGACACCCCGTTTTTGACCGCCCTCAAGACTTGGGCATTACTGATGGTTTGCTCGGTGTTGAGAGATGTGCAGGGCACAGGTTCAGTTTCTTCGACAAGGAGAGAGGCAAACCCTTCAAAACACTTTGTTTAGGGGTTTGGAGTTGAAGAAAAGAGGAGAGGAGGGGAGAAAATAGGTTTGGGAGAAGTTCGACATGAATCCGGGTAGAAGCGAGTCGCGCAGCCCTCGCTGAATCAGGCCCGTTCATCCGCATACTTGGAGTTAAGCTATGAGGCCACTACCATTGGAAAGAAGACTTCCGGGGCTTCACTTTGTACTCAAGAATCTCTTACATCCAAGTTCGGGTGGGGGAGATATGGTTGGTTGAAGTAGGGGATCATTCCGGTTGGATCGAGTCTGCGCGACTTCACGGAAAAGGGCATAACTTTTTTCACAGAAGGAATTTGAATGCAAGGTTTGCGCGGTTGGAAAGCTAACTTCCGGGGCTTCGATTTGCATACCCACCGGCCATATTTTGACCACGGAATCATCTATCGGCACTATAAAGTGCCGACCGGCAGAAAATAGTGCCGACCGGCAGAAAATAGTGCCGACCGGCACTTTATTTTGACCAATGATCGAATCTTCTGGCCGACCTGACCCCTTTGACCCTCCTAAGCCTGGTGCATGCCAGCTGTGATAGCTGGGATACACAGAACCAGATCCACGTGCATCCATATGCCTATTTTGCACCCTTTTGCACCTTTGAACCCCTTAAAGCTTCTAGAAGCTTGAACCCTTTGGCCAAGCTTCTTGGAGAAGCTTGGCCAGCTGTATTAGCTTCTCCTAGAAGCCTTGCACCCCCCTTTGCCCCTTTGACCCTTTCCATTTGCTTAGCCATTAAGTTAAGAGCTTATACTTGGCCTATATAAGCTCTTCTCTTCTCCTTTGTCTAGGGTTGGATGGTTTTGAACAAAAAACCAGAGATTTATATATGCATATCTGATATATAGATATATATCTCACCTCCATCTCTATATCTATCCTATCCAAGCTTCCAAACACCTTGGTTCTTGTATCATTTGCTCTACAACACCTAGCACGACACCTCCATCTTCCATTCCAGCATTTGGGAGGTCATTTGCAGAGGTTAGGAGTTCAGAAACTTGGACCAAGGGGTGCTGGTTTGTTGGTCTACAAGGGTAAGCACACTTTTCCCCAAAACTAGCATTTTCTTGGTTCATATCTAAGCCATAGTTGCATGTATTTTTGAGCTTCGATGTAAACTACAAAGAGGCTTGTTTTGAGCCCTTCTTCAACATTGAAGAAGGGCTCAACCTTGTTTGGGACCCCCATGTATGACTTGCTTCAATACCCTCTTGGGCCCCTATTTTGTTGCATGTTTCTTTAGCCTACCATGCTTCCATTTTTGGGCCTTCGACAGGCCTGAAAAGTGGCTTATTTTTCCCCCCTCTACATGTCTCATGAAGGGTATTTGGCTGTTTGATGATAGCATATAGCACCTATCTCAATATCCTCTTGTATGCCATGTTTCTTGCATAGAATATTTGGCTGATGTATGATCTGTTTTGGGGCTTGATGTAAGCTGTAAGTAGGCTTATTTTGAGCCCTTCTTCAACATTGTTGAAGGGCTCAACATTGTTTGGATGATCCTTATGCTACTTGCTTTGAAATCCTTGTTTTAGCCTCATTTTTGCATGGTTTGTTAGCCTTGTATGCTTACTGATTTTGGGGCTGCCTTATACTGAAAATGTGCTTATATTTGGGCTGTCTAGCTGCTTTCTATTCATACCATGTTCATATAATGCATGTTTAGCATAGCTATAGGCCATTTCGGAGGCCTAGTTTGCATTTCGGGAGTGATTCCATGCATCGGGTGTCATTTCGCCTTGTTTCGGGGCTGTTTTGCCCCTCATTTAGCTACTGAAATTTGTATGTGTAGTATGCCATGCTTCATGTTTCATTAGAGTGCCATTTCATGCTTGTATGCCATCGCCTCGATTTGCGTGCCCGTATGCACGCATTTCGAGGCATCTCTTTTTCATCTTATGGCCGCTGATTTTGGCATGCTTGTGAGCTATCCATGTTAGTTTAAGTCCATTGTTGCATGTTTGTTGTATGCCATGCTTGTTGGTTTAGGTTGTGTGCCTAATACATGTTGCATGTTTGCATACTTGCCTTTATGCTCATATTGCATACTTAGCTCACATGTTTAGGTTGCATTTGGCATGCATACCTTGCCTCTTGAATCACCATGATAGAGGTTGGGCCTCTTGTTTGTTTGTGCTTGCATTCCATTCCATTGAAAGTTGCTAACTTGGATTTCGGGCCATCATGCATTGAAATGCGGGATTGATGGCCCGGGGGTCGAGGGCCATGCTCCCTTGAGTCCATTGCATGATAGGGAGTGTGTCCGTGCATACATTTGTCCCAAAATTCCATACCATGCTCTGTTGCTGTCTGCTGCTGTCAAAACTGTCTCCTGCAGGAATTTAGTGCCGACCGGCACTCTTCAGTGCCGACCGGCACACTTTTTGTGCCGATAATCTCAATTGAAGCCGGTGGCCAAACCCTGCAGCCGATGGTCCAACCCTTCAGCCGGTGGTAATATTCAGGGTATTTGGAAGGTGTCCCAGGACTCTGGAAATTTTCCAGAGAGGCAGGGCAGCAAAAGCAGAGGGAACAGAGGCATGGTGCGGGTTCCCGGGCAAGGCGGACATCGAGCATGCATCATTCGCACATCCCGAGGCAAGGGGCTGTGGCCCCCTTTTTATTTCACATTTATTTATTCAGTAATTAGAATTTGTAATATTTATTCATTTATTTTTGGACTGTATTATTATTTTGGTCCCTCCGAGTGAGGGCGCAAGTGTAATAAGTGTGTGTGAGTGGGTGCATGTCTTCCAATCCCCACTTCTTTCTCTCCCTTTTACTTACCTGCTTTTGATGGTTAGTATTAGGGCATACTTATTTTAGCATACCTTATGCAATGCATGCGTGCATCCATGCATTTGTCTAAACATGCACCGGGCTCGGTACATCATACAAACTGCATTGTATTTCAAATCTAACTTGAATACGTGATAGTTGTAGCATTTCATGTGCCATTTTAGGGTTAGCCGAGCCTACTCTAAATTGCATCCTTGCCTGTGTTGCATTAGCCACTTAACATGATCTAGGGACATGCATGTCTGCTAATTAGTTTCTTGTTTTGGCACGGAGTACGATGTAAGTTTTTATGCTTTAGCACTTCGCATGCGTGTGAATGTTAACATGACAGTATGCTTGCCATGCGGCTAAATGCTTATGTGATATTACTGTTTGAATGCCTGTGGGTGGAGGTTGGATTGCGTGAGTTGGAACAACTCATTGAAATCCGTATCTTAGCCTACTTTCGAGTAGCAAAAACCGACACGTTTTTCGAGACAAAACGGATATGCAGTGTTTATTTTCAAATTAGGCAATCCAGTCTATACTTGTTTGCTGTGCGCATAACATAGTAATTCTAGGTTAATAATTGGGATAAGAGCATGTAAAGTTTTCAAAAACGGATACCATGGTTAGTAGAGGCCGGTCTTCGGACCGGGCGAAAGGGGGTGCTCATAGCTGACCTTCCCCGATCGTACCCAAGCTCCCGAGCCAAGTCACTTTGGTGATGACGGACATGTGGCCTTCGGCGCCGAGTCAGGGTTTCCTAAATTCCCCATTTTAAAAATATTTAGGTGGCGACTCTGTAATCTGGCAAAGCAGTCCATGTTTGGCACTACTTTTCAAAAATCTGTTTTTCTTCAAAACGATTTGCCAGAGTTGGACTCTTTGGTTCAGATTTAGAACCGCAACACACAAAAACGGAAGAGTCCGAGCTGTAGCGAGGTCCCCCGCGGACGTGCTACAACGGGCGGGTCCAAACCGAACCGCAAACCATCCTAAACCGAACCGCAGACACCCCTAGCCTCGGGCCCACATAACGACAACTGTCCAGAGCAATATAGGGAAGATGGAACATCGACATGTCTCCACCTCCCTTGGCGTACAGCCATTAGCCATATACAATTTATATCATTATAGGGTAGACGGAACATCGATATGTCTCCATCCCCCTCGCCTTAGGGCCATAAGTCATAAACAATTTACATCATAACGGCCTCAGGCCCACTTTTATTAATAGAGGCAAAACGACCTTGGGTCCATATTGATGCCATCATTAAATCATGTCCATTAATTCAATTAAAGCGTAATATCCATAGTATATGCTATTCACAAGCCACAATATATAAATCATAACCACAAGAACTGCATAAAACATATCGTTACACTACTATTACTCATAGTGATAGGCTTCCGGTAGCAATGGGACGATGCCCTCGTCTTGACCTACAAACACAATGCACATAGCATCATATGAGAATAAAACCAATCTCTTTCTTGTTCTTTAATCAATTAGCCATGGTGGTTCTAAACTCATTACTCCTTAATAGGTCATAATTTGTGCCTAGGAAAATAGGCGAAATCGAAAGGAAAATGGTTTAGAAGAAGAAATGGTATAAAATCGGTAGACAGAAAGTGAGCAACCGTCACTAATTTGGGCATAACTATTTGTGTACTTAGAATTTGGGAGTGAGACCACCACCATTAGAAACTAGACTTCTGGGGCTTGAATTTAGGCTCAAGAATCACTCAAAACGGAGTCCAGATACAAGAGATATGCTTATTCGAAGTTGGCTAAATAGAGCTGTCCCACACCTGCGGGAAACAGGGCCGCACATGCAGGAATGGGGCCACACGTGCGGGACCACGTGCTTTTTTAGCAGAATCAAAGTTGGTGCTGGAAATGGACTGCCGCACGTGCGGGAAGACCCGCCGCACGTGCAGCTCTGGGCCAGTTTTGCTGTCCGAAAATGTTTGTTGGCTCAAACACTTATTTTTCCACTTTTTAAGCTAGATTTCAACTCTAATCACCCAAAAACATGTAAAATCACACCACAATATGATAAACTAACATCAATAAAGTGTAATTTCATTTTAAACAAATCAATCTTTGCCTCAATGTTCAAGATCAATGTTTTATCTTGCATAATCTTCAAGGTTCTCAAAACATAACCCACAAATTCACTTGATTCTCACATGATCTAATTCTTTGAACAACCTAAAGTTCATTTCATGGTATCCATAAGGTTGAGCTCCAATCATAAACAACATTATAGAACTCAAATTCTAATTCCTTAAATTTAGCTCAAGCAAATACATACATAAAACCCTAACCCAAATGGGTTCCAATCTTCCAATATCTTTATGATTTCACGAAATTGATGCTTTAAACATAAGGATTCAAGATAGATTTTCATACCTAGTTCAATCTTTGTCTTTCTTTTAGCTCTCTTCAATTTCCCAAGCTTCCATGGATGATCTTCTTCCTCTTTCTTCAATCCCTTCAATTATCTTCAAACCCCCATGGATGTTGAGAAGCTTGGTCTCTCTTCCCCTCTTCTTCTCTTTGAGTTCTCTCTAGAACTCTCTCCCCCCTCTCTCTCACGTGTCTTCCCCTTTCCCTTAGATATTTTTTTATGCTCCAAGAGATGAGTCCAACTCATATGCCTCATACACATCTATACATTTAATTATATAAGTTATCACAAATAGGGAGGACCAAACACGCCCTTACGAATCGTACGAAATTGAGTTTCAATTAAACTTCCCAGATGACTCTAAAAAATTATGATGATCATAACTATATAGTCCGTTCTGGTTTCTGAAGCCTCTAAGGCCTTCAATTTGCAGTGCAAAGTTAACCATTTAAACACACCTTAACGAATCAAACAAAATAAATTTCCAATTAACTTTCCCAAATAGCTCTAAAAATTCCCATTAACATATCCAAGTACTAAATCTTGATTTCTGAACCCATGAAGGTCGGCAATTCCAGTTTTAAAGTTGTAACTCAACAGATAATGCTTCAATTCAAAAGATATAATCACATTAAAACACATTAACCCATAGGTAAATAAAGATAATTCCTTATATGCATTTTGGGGTCGTTACAATAAGTGTAGGCTGTGACTTGAGAATTTGCTCCCGTAGTGTGGTTGTTCGCAACCACAATTGTGTTTTTCGTGCCAGCGGTGTGTTGTTCGTACCCGCTATGTGTTTATCTATATATACCTCCAAAAGTTGAAAATATTTATTTTTCTTGTACTCATCTTTCCCATTTCCTCTCCAAAAGCTATTTTTGGGGTTTTAAGGTATAAACACTTGGTTTTCATCTAGTTCCTCATATTTTTCCTAACCCTAGTGCTTTACGGTAGAGCAAGTTAGGGGATATGTTTTAATCTAGAGATTTCAAGTTTCCGGTAACATTGGTTTTCGGGGGTTGTTCTTCCTCTTCTCGGGCTTTGAGGTATGGATTTCTTTAACATCTCTACATGATTTTTAGCTTCGTTATGTGCTCTTGAATATAGTAGTATTTTGGAATAATTTTCGGGTATGATTTGGGTTGGTTTTGTGAGTATAAAAAAGGGATTTTGAAATGGATTCTTTGGAAATGTTATGGAAATGGTTGAATTGATAAGTAGAGTTCAAATCTTGAAAATCTCTCCTTTAAATTGATTTTTGAAAGAAATGGTTATTTTGTTGGAAAACCTTTGATATTATTGGTTTTGAATAAAGATCAGAATGGTGGGGTAATGTTTGAACCCTTGTTTAATTGGATAGTGGAGTTGAACATGTATTGTTACTCCAAATTCAAAATTATGAATTTATATCTATTGTTTGAAATTTATGTTTTGAATAAAAATATCTGTTTTGAGCTTTAGGTGGAGAATAGCTTTTATTGTTGAAGAAATTACATGAGAAGTTGGTCAATTAAAACCACTCACTCATGCATCTCTCATTTGAATATTGTCTCATACTCATACATTGAAATGTATCATTGTTTAGAAAAAAAAAAAAAAAAAAAAAGTGAATACATTGAAAAATCAGGTCAAGAGGTGTGGTTGTGGTTATTTTTATGTTGGCCTGTGTGTCCTTGGTAAAAGTCTAGAAACCCGCGCAGGTAGGTCCCAATCATTCTGGTCAGTACCAGTAAAATGGCTTTGGTAGTGCTTATATAGCATATTGTCAGACACGTACCTAGAGATTCTCGGTGTGTGTACCCACTATCCTAATTTCTATTTTGAAAGTAATGGTTTATGAATTGAATTATGAACATGGCATTGCATTGTTTGAAAGAGAAAAATATATTGTTTTGTTATATTAAATAAAATTTCTACTAGGTTTTAGCTCACCCTTTGTGGAAACCAACTTTCACGTTTTGATGATATGCCTTAGCCAAAGAGTTAGCTTGAGAGGATTCTGGAGCTGAAGTCTTCTTGTTTGTAAATATTTTTGTACAAGCCTTGGAATTTTATTTGTATTGGGCTTCACCCACTTTTGTTGTAACCAAGTATCGTCTTGGAAATATGTAGCCACTAGGGCATGAACTTGTCTTTATTTGTTTCATTTTATGTATATCTGTTACATGCTATAAATTCATAACTTAGGGTTAATGAATGTATTACTGCAGGTGACATCACTTTTTGTAGCACATTAATGGAGTTAATGAATAATGGCAGTTTAGATAATGAATCTCTCACAAATGATTGAATCTAGTTAGCTTCCAAATATATGTTGAGAGCCAAGAGGGTTGTTTATTGTTATTATTTTGGGGTGTTACAACTTGGTATCACAGCTTACCGAGTTTGAATACTTTGGGCTCGCGGGACATGGTTTATACCACAATGGGTTTGTCTTGCTAAGTAGTAATATATGTTAATTACCTAGTATGCTATTTGATAACATGTTTATGTGATTAAGTGTGTATGGGATTTAGTTTCTATGATGTTGATTGTGTCTACGAATTCCTAGAAATCCCGTTAAAACAGCGTTTGATCGTTGCTAATTCTAACAGGAACTCTGGCAATGCCATGAGATGGTCATTATCTGGGATAAGAAATCCATTTGTGATGACATCGCTCAATGCTTCTGTGAAGTGAATTCATTTGTTGTCTATTGTAGTAGGACGTGGATGATTGAGTTAATGGCACATCTATGAGTGAGCTAATGTGTTTATGTTACCTTTATTAAGATGTCAGGACGTGGACGCAGAGGAAATAGATGTGGTAGACCTCAGCATTAAGAAATGCCAATTTAGGATGAGATTCTGGCACAAGAGAAAGGGGTTCATCAGGCAAATGTGGCCAAGCCAATAGGCAACAAGCCATGGGTACTTAATTCTATGTATGGATTGGTTGACCCATTTTCGAGCTTTGATAAATTGTCCCCATAGAAAGGTATCGATGAGTACACCATCAGGAGAGTATTTCTACTTCTTGTGTGACCGAGGTGATAGATTTATTCCTCCGTTGTATGACCTTAAAAGTCAAAGAGAGTTGAGATTCTTTTTTGCCATTACGGTAGCCAATGAGGGTAGTACGGTTCGGGGTGGCTTACCAAGAGTGGTTCGAGAGTATTCGGATGTCTTTCCAAAGGATCTTACTGAGTTACCATCCCATAGAGAGATTGAGTTCTCTATTGACTTGGCACCACACACGGCTTTGATTTCCATGGTACCGTATAGATTTACGCCAGCTGAGTTGCTCAAGTTGAAGGTATATCTCCAGGATTTATTAGATAAGGGCTTTATTTGCCCTAGTACCTCGCCTTGGAGAGCACCGGCTCTCTTTGCGAAAAAGAAAGATGGCACATTGCACTTGTGCATTGACTACCATAAGTTGAACCGGGTAACTATCAAGAACAAATACCCATTGCCGAGAATAAATGACTTGTTTGACTAGCTAAAGGGGTTTTGGTGTTTCTCGAAGATCAATTTGAGATCGGGGTATCACCAGTTGAGGGTGAAGGGGAAAGACATTCAGAAAATGGCATTTTGGTACGCAGTATAACCACTACGAGTTCTTGGTGATGCCTTTTGGACTAACCAATGCACCAGCTTCATTTATGGACTTGATGAATCGAGTCTTTCGTGAGTTCTTAGACTGGTTTGTGGTTGTCTTCGTCGATGACATCTTAGTCTACTCACAATTCAAGGAAGAACACGAAAAAGTTTCTAGGCCATGTTGTGTCCAAGGAAAGAATGATTATGAATTCATCTAAGATAGATATAGTGCAAGATTGAGAGCAACCTAAGAATGCCTTTGAGATTAGGAGTTTCTTAGGCTGAGCTCGATATTACTAACGTTTTGTGAAAGATTTTTTTGGGTTGACTTCGCCATTGGCTAGATTGACGAGGAAATGAGTTAAGTTTGTGTGTAGTGAAACTTGTGAAAAGTTGTTTCAAAAGCTTAAGACTAGACTTACAACTACTCCAGTTTTGATTATTCAAAGAGAGGGGTTTGGGTTATTTAGTCTATTATGATGCGTCTCGGGAAGGCTTGGGTTATATGCTGATGCAAGAAGGGAAGGTAGTGACCTATGACTCACAGCAATTGAAAACCAGTGACCTAGAGTTAGCGGCAGTGATCTTTGCCTTAAAAATCTGAAGGCATCTGTACGGGGAGAGAATTGAGGTATTTTTTTATCACAAGAGTCTGAAATATTTGCTCTCACAGAAAGACTTGAATTTGAGGCAGAGGAAGTGGATGTAATTCGTTGAGGATTACAACTTTAAGTTGCATTATCATTCAGGGAAGACCAATGTAATGGCCGATGCTTTGAGCAGGAAGTCCATGAGTAGTGTAGTGAGCATCATTTGGGAATAGGAGATGTTGGGTGATATTGACGAGTTTCACTTGCATCTTGGTGAATTTGTTGGGTTAGCCAGCTTGTTTACCACAGTTGTACGACCTACCTTAGTTAGTTGGGTTATTGAGGCACATTAACTTAACCATGAGGTGGAGACTATTCGAGGAAACATCTCTAGTGGAAATGCAGAGAAGGATTTGAATATTCATTTTGACTCGAGTGTGAGATACCTAGACCGCCTTTTTGTGTCGGAGTCCTATAGAGAAGAGGTACTCCGAGAGTTTCACCATTCATGCCTTGCGGTACACCCGGGAGACACAAAGATATACCACGAGCTTTGCTGCCAATTTTGGTAGATGAGGATGAAGACAGATATGGCACTGTTTGTTTCGAGGTACCTTACTTGTTAGCAAGTGAAGACCGAGCACCAACGTCCAACGGGTTTGTTACAACCCTTACTTATAGGCGAGTAGAAGTGTGAGCATGTCACAATGGACTTTGTTATGGTTCTTCCAAGGACTTAAGGAGGTAATAATGTCGTATGGGTAGTTGTTGACCGATTGACTAAGTCTGCACATTTCATACCTATGCGCGTAAATGACTCGATGGATTATCTTGCCGAGTTATATATTGGAGACATAGTTCAACTTCATGAGGTCCTGGTGACTATTGTCTCATACAAGGATCCATGTTTCATGACTCAGTTATGGTAGAGCTTACAAGGTGCCTTGGATACTAAATTGACTTTTAGCACTGCCTATCATCCTTAGACTGATAGGCAGTCTGAGCACACCGTTTAGATTCTAGAGGACATGCTTCTGGCTTGCATTCTCAATTTTAAGGGATCTTGGGAGAGGCACTTACCTTTGATAAAATTTTCCTATAATAATAGCTTTCAGGCGAGTATTGGGATGGCACCTTTTGAGACCTTGTATGGTCGACCTTATAGGCCACCTATTTGTTGGGTTGAGGTTGGTGATCCACCTATGTAGGGTCCTGAGTTAGTTCGAGAGACAACGGAGAAAGTTACACTTATCCGTAAGAGGTTGGTTTCGATTAAAAGTCCTCAGAAAAGCTATGCCAACTGTAGGAGGAGACCCATATCTTTTGAGGTGGGGGATCATATATTCAACAAGATTTCACCGAGACAGGATTTGATGAGATTCAGGAAGAGTGGAAAGCTATCTTCGAGGTTTATTGGGCCTTTCGAGATTCAATAATGAATTGGGGAGGTAGCTTATCATTTGGCGCTACTGCCCTAACTTTTTGAGGTTCGTGATATGTTTCATATTTGTGTGTTTCGGAAGTACGAGTTTGATCCTTCACATGTACTAGATTGGACTAATTTAGAGATTGATGAAGATGCCTCAAATGAAGAGAGACCGATTCAAATCTTGGATACTCGAGAGCAAGTCTTGCAAGGCAAGACTATTCCTTTAGTTAAGACGTTTTGGAGACATTATGGGGTCAAGGAAGTGGCTTGGGAGCGTGAGGCTGAAGTTCGTAATAAGTATCCGGACTTGTTTTCTAGTGTTTAAGTTTGTTTTTGCTGTTATTTTAATGTTTTGTTGTAATGTGTTTGGTTGGAATATTGTACTTTTTATGCTTTTGGACTTATGTTGATATTGTAGTGGTGGAACACTTGTTTTGCAACGTAGTCCAATTTCGGGAATTTTCTAAAGGGAGAGGTTACAGCAGCCCAAGTTAAGACCAGATCCTTTGATACTCTTATTATTAGGTTTGTAACTATTTTGGGACGTGTATTGCCTTTTCCTTGGGTTTTGTCGCCATTAGAAACCCTGTATTGTACTTGGCAGAAATTTTCTTATTTCTAGTTGGTAACACCAACGACCTTTGTTGCCATGGTCGTGATGGGATGAGGAATGCAGTTCGTGCCAGTGATGGCTTGTGACCAGGTTGCGACGAAAAACATCTCCCAATACTTTTGCTTGTGGGTTATGTCTATCTCCTCGATGGTTAGTCGCGTCCAAGACCAAGTACATTCCCGCCCGTGATGGGCCGAGACCATATGTGTCCTTCAGGTCTTTGTATGGACAAAAATTATGTGGTCTGTGAGGGGTCACGAGTGTAGGCCGTGACTTAAGGATTCATTTCTGCGGTGTAGTTGTTCGCGGCCGCGACTGTGTCATTCGTGCCTACGGTGTGTTGTTTACGCCCGGGATGCATCTGTCTATATATACCTCCAAAAGTTGAAAGTATCTATTTTTCTTGTGCTCATCTTTTCCATTTCCTCTCCAGACACCATTTTTGGGGTTTTAAGGTATAAACACTTGGTTTTCATCTAGTTCCTCATATTTCCTAACCCAAGTGCTTAAGGCTTTAAGGTAAAGCAAGTTGGGGCCTACATTTTAATCTAAAAATTTCAAGTTTCCAATGACGTTGGTTTTCGGGGGTTGTTCTTCCTCTTCTCGGGCTTTGAGGTATGGATTTCTTTAACATCTCTACATGATTTTTAGCTTCATTATGAGCTCTTGAATAGTATAGTATTTTGGGTTGATTTTAGGTTTGATTTGGGTTGGTTTTGGGAGTGTAAAATAAGGGTTTTGAAAAGGATTCTTTGGAAATGTTGTGGAAATGGTTGTATTGATGATTAGAGTTGAAATCTTGAAAAGCTCTCATTTAAATGGATTTTTGAAAGAAATATCTATTTTGTTGGAAAACCTCGGAAATTATTGGTTTTGAATAAAGAAAAGAATGGTGGGGTTGTGTTTGAACCCTTGTTGATTGGATAGTGGAGTTGAACATATATTGTTACTCCAAATTCAAAATTATGAATTTATATCTATTGCTTGAAATTTATCTTTTGAATAGAGATATCTATTTTGGGCTATCAATAGAGGATAGCTTTGATGGTTGTAGTAATTGCATGAGAACTAAATCAATTAAAACCACTCACTCATACATCCCTCATTTGAACATTGTTTCCTACTCATACATTGAAATGTATCATTTTTTGAGAAAAAAAATGGTGGACCATCTACTTAGGGGGTGTGGTTGTGGTTATTTTTATGTTGGCCTGTTGTAGACGCGCCCTTGGGCCTCACTCTACAGTTCGGACTCCCTTTTGTGTGTTGCGGTTCTTAATCTGAACCAAAAGAGTCCAAATCTGGCAAATCGTTTTGAGAAACAAACTTTTTGAAAAGAAGTGCCAAACATGGACTGCTTCGCCAGATACAGAGTCGCCACCTAAATATTTTTAAAATGGGAAATTTAGGAAACCCTGACTCGGTGCCGAAGGCCACGTGTCCGTCATCACCAAAGTGGTCTTGGCTCGGGAGCTTGGGTACGATCGGGGAAGGTCAGCTATGAGCACCCCCTTTCACCCGGTCCGAAGACCGGCCTGTACTAACCGTGATATCCAATTTTGAAAACTTTATGCGTTCTTATTCCGGTTATTAGCCTAGAATTACTATGTTGTGCGCACAGCAAACAAGTATAGACTAGATCGCCTAATTTGGAAATAAGCATTGCATATCCGTCTTGTTTGGAAAACAGTTTGAAATTGCTACTCGCGAGTAGGCTAAAACACGGATTTCAATGAGTATTCCCAACTCAAGTAATCCAACCTCCACCCACAGGCATTCAAGCAGTTTATCACATAAGCACTTAGCCGCATGGCAGGCATACTGTCATGTTAACATTTACACGCATGCGACATGCTAAAGCATAAAACTTACATCGTACTCCGTGCCAAAACAAGAAACCAGTTAGCAAAACATGCATGACCTAGTTTATGTTAAGTGACTAATGCATCGCATACGGAATGTAATCTAGACAGGCTCGGCTATCCTAAGCATGGCACATGAAATGCAACAACTATCACGTATTCAATTTGGAATTGAAAGTACGATGCAGTTTGTATGATGTACCGAGCCCGATGTATGTAAACAAATGCATGAATGCACGCATGCATTGCATAAGGTATGCTAATTTAGATGTGCCCTAATCTACCATCATAAGCAGGTAAATAAAAGGGTAGAAAGAAATGGGGGTTGGAAGACATGCACCCACTCACACACACTTATTACAAATTTACCCTCGCTCGGAGGGACCAAAAGAATAATACAAATTAATTAACTACGCAAGCTAATTAATTATTACAAATTAACTAAATTAATTAACAAATTGACTAAGTTAATTAAAGCAGTAAACGCCTCGGGAAGAGGGCTCAAATGCAGCGTGCGCTCGGAATTGGCTCGGAATCGCACTGCCATGCACGGATTGCCTCTATTTCCCCTGCTATCCTCCTCAGAAAATTGCCAAAGTCCCAGGAGTGCCTCTCAGGGCACTGGGGAGTACCACCGGCTGGGGTAGAGCACCACCGACTGAAGAAGGAGGCCACCGGCACTAGATGAAGTTATCGGCTGGCAATTGACTGCCGGTCGGCACTAAATAGTGCCGGCCGGCACTTAACACCTGCAGAACCTGCAACCCACAGCAGCAGAGGACAACAACATGCATGGCAATGTGATTCAAGGTATTTATGCACTATACACACCCCTTATCATGTTATTGACTCAAAGGGGCATGTGCCTCGATTCCCGGACCACCAATCGCGCATTTTCATGCATGATGGCCCTAAGAACCAAGAATGCAACTTTGATTTCAAATGCATGCAATGCAAACAAGCAAACAAGGGTGCTCAAACCTCTATCATGACTTGGTCAAGAGGCTTAGCATGCATGTCGATGCAATGAAGTCCTAAACATGTCAACTAGTATGCAATATGGCAATACAATGCAATCATGCAAGTAAGCATACAAGACAAGCATGCGAATCAATGGAAGGATGGTCTTATACATGAATTAGGCAACTCAAATAGTCCTAAAATCAGTGGCCATGATGCTAAGGAAATGAGGGCCAAACACACATGCACAAGTTAAGGCACCAACACTTAAGCATAATAAACAACATTCAAGCACACTTGAGATGAGTTGAACATGGGCTACAAGCATACATATAAAGCTCTGAAAATCATGCAAAACATGATGCCAAATCATGTAACTAAGCAAGCTAAACATGCAACAAATAGCCCAAGTATTAAGGCAAGCCAATAAGGCTTTGAACCACACCTAAGCGAGGCAATTATGGCATGCATTAAACAACCTAAAACAGATTTTTAGCATGTCAAATTAGGCCCAAAGGACCACTTAGATGGCGTCTAAGAGGCTTGAAATCAAAGGCATGCATTGAAGCCAAAACAAGGGGCATACAACACATGCTCCTAAAGCATTAACAAGGCCACTAAGGCAAGCATACAAGCACACCAAGGGGACTGAAATAGGATGTGAAATGGTTCCAAACCATCAAAATTGAAGCGAGCAAGGCATGCTACACATTCATACTCTTGAGGCCAACAAGCCAAATGCAAAGAGGCTATATTAAGCATGCTAAAATCAAACCAAATAACTATGGTCAGACCTAAAACATGTTAAAATAAGCACAAGCTTCACAAATGCAAGCCTAAAACATGCTAGAAACTAAGGCACACAAGCTAGGCATGTTGAGGCAATATTAAGGCATTACAAAGCAACTATGCGAGGCATGCAAGGAGTGCTAAAACCAACTTAAAACAGAGTTTAATCATGGCATAATAGGCATGAAAAACAGCCAAGACATGCTCAAAACACAACCAAACATGGTGCTCCTTTGGAGGCCAAAACTTGCCCTTTTCAAGGACATCAAGGAGAGGGGTTGGCCCTCCCCTTTTTGAGACTTCAAGGCACCATCTCCACCACTGAAATCCCTCAAGATTTCAGTGGTGGAGAGGCCCAAGCACACAAGTCCCGGATCTCTCCAAAATAGCACAAAAAAGTGACCTTTTCAAGGCCTAAGGGTGGTCAAACTTGCTCAAACCACAAAACACTCTTAATATACAATGAAGAGGCTTAAAAAACAGAACTTTTATGTATTATATGCTAAGCACAAAAACTGTTTTAAAGCAAGCAAAAAGAGGGTGCAAAAATGGGGTAAAAAGAGGACTAGTGTCTCACCCTTGTTGACCTCTTTAACAAAGTTGTAGTTGATGCTTCCTTAGGCTCAAAATCTGTCAAGAACTTCAAAAACCAGCCCATAGAACCTCAGTTGCAAGGAGAAGGTGAAACACTAGGTGTTTGTGTGCAATAGTAAGACACAAAACACCTAGACACACAAGAGAAGGATAGAGATAGAATGTGTATGCAACTCAAACCCTAGAAAAACCAGAGCTTCTCTCTCTCTTTTCCTCTCTCACTCTCCAAATTTTCTAACCCTTGAGCCAAGAGAAGAGCCTTATCTCTTATAGACAACCAAGACTTACAAGCTAAGTCATCCAAGGGCTCATCCCTCCATACACGTGTATGGAGGGGAAACAAACACCAGAAAGCTGTCTGAAAATATCTCCAAAAACAGCTGTAAAGTGGTCGGCAGGGCAAAATGGTCATTTTGCCAAAAAGATTGCCGACCGGCACAATATAGTGCCGGTGGCCACACCAGCCAGCCGGTGGCCTCTAGCCACAGCCGGTGGTATGTGGGGATGCCTCACAAAGCATTCCCTGCCTTCCCAAGGCAAAACACAAGTGTTTGGTGCAAAACCAAACACCAAACGGTCGAGTTCGGAGGTCCTGAGGCAAGACGCGCGTAGCCGAGAACTCCGGGAATCTCCAAACGAATACAAACATGGATAATCACCGAGTGTTCCAACGGTGATGTCCAAGTCTTGAGGACGGTCAAAAATGGGGTGTCTACACCTGTGTACCCATGGTGAAAGTCCAGAAACCCACACGATTAGGTGCCGATCCTTCTGGTTAATACCGGTAAAATGGCTTTGGTAGTGCTTGTATAGCCTACTGCCAAGCATGTACCTAGAGATTCCCAATGTGTGTATCCACTGCCCAATTTTCTGTTTTGAAAGTAATGGTTTATGAATTGAATTATAAACATGGCATTGCATTGTTTGAAAGAGGAAAATATATTGTTTTGGTAAATGCATTCATGTGCATTCACTATATGACATGGTTAAGCATCATATAGTATATTATCTCCACTGGGCTTTAGCTCACCCTTTGTGGAAACCAACTTTCAAGCTCTGATGACATTCCTCTGCTAAGGAGTTATCTTGGAGCTTAAGGCACATCTTCTTGTTTGTAAATATTTCTGTACCAGCCTAGGACTTTTATTTCTATTGGGTTTGACCCACTTTTGGTGTAATCAAGTATCGTCTTGGAAATATGTAGCCACTAGGGTATGAACTTGTCTTTATTTCTTTTCGTTTTATGTATATCTGTCACATGCTATATATTCATAACTTAGGGTTAATGAATGTATTACTGCATGTGACATCATCTTTTGTAGCACATTAATGGAGTTAATGAATGATGGCAATCCAGATAATGAATCTCTCATGAATGATTGAATCTAGTTAGTTTCCGCATATATGTTGAGAGCCAAGAGGGTTATTTATTGTTATTATTTCGGGGCATTACAATCCAACTTCTAAAAAATTATAAAAACACCACTTTGATAGTTATCTTTAAAGTAAAGCGAATCTGAAAATTTGTTCTTGTTAATAGTTTCATGTACTTAGTTGATTGAATATGCTTCTTATTGTTTGTTCAAACTTTAGTATGACATCTACATATGTTTGTGGTTGTATTACTTTAAGTTTGTGCCTTGAAATGCTTACTTGTGTAGTAAATGTTATTTCAATAACTTGTTCTAATCTTAACATAACACACCTAACTCAACAAGAAACTTAATAAGGGTGGTGTTGAGTTTTCGATTGCCAAAGAAATTTTTTTTGAGATAATCATATTGATAAGACAAATGGACTAGTTAATTTGGAAATTGAAGGAAAATGATGGATTGTGGGGTTAAATCTTGCGCAAGTTGTGTCGCGGTACTCAAGTTGGCTTAGGTTTAGAACATGGTCCTTTATGTCAGCCATACGTCGGCCTTGGAGAACACAATTAAGAATGCTTGTGCCAAAAATGAGAATTCCAGTGGTAGACCGAAACACAAATGAGAATTTTTGTGGTCGACGGGTTATGACTATCCTGTATTCCAAGATGACACGATCTGGGTACATAGTCTTAGGAGTGAGGCATTTGGATTGGTGAGCATGAAAGGATACCAATTTGCCTTAAGCCAAACTTGGAGTGTTGGGTAGGAACGGCATTCCGCAGGAAGTTTCTTAGAACTAACTTGATTGACTATTATTCTTGAGAACTGAAATTTATTATAAGCTCTGCTTGATTATTGCTCCCGTTATATGATATGTTCGTGCCATTATTGTAATTGTGTATTAGATTGGTTAAAAAGGATGGGGAACATGTGAGTTTACTGGACATTCTAAACTCATGGTCTTTTATGCTAGGTGCTGAACAACTTTATCCGAAAGACGGTGCTGCAAAAATGTTCGAAGACGTATGGCTATCCTAGAAGGAACTACAACTAGTTTTGTTAAGTCTCTCTTTGTAATCTACTTTTTTTTTCTTTTTTTTTTTTGGGGGGGGGGGGGTGGGGGGGGGGGGTTGTAATATAAAAACTCTTGTTTTTACTTAAGACACAACTTTATAATTATTATCTTGCTTATACATCTATATGTATATCCTTTGTGTAACCTATCATTTATTTTCCATCAACTTATGTGGACCTTGAGTTAATAGCTTGTTAAGATCTGTCAAAAAAGTAACTTTGCTATCTAAGGAGATTGGACTTAGAAGGGAGATTACTTTGACTCCTCCGATCTTTCTTATGATCTTACTTGGTTTTGTTACCAAAGGATTCATTAGGGACATATCATTATTTATTCTTGAATTTGTAACCTTAGCAGTACCTTATATTTCTTTGTTATTATATTCCTTGTTGTGTTTGATTTTTGGGGTATTTTTTGAAGACAAGCACAATAAAATTAAATGGTTATGATTATCGAATTGACTAAATTTTTTCATGAATGATATATACAAAAATTCCTGTAAAATAAATGGTTTGAATTATCAAAATGAAATGAGACTTGTGGTGAGCTCTACGGACCCTCAAGCTCTTGAGAGAAGCCAAATGACATCCATTATTATATACAAATATAATTACTATAGCATTATTATTGTAACTTGTAAGAATAGAAAATAAAGTGAAAAGGTGAAAACTTCACATCTCTTTAAATTGTAAAACATGTCTCTTTTAGAGACATGGTAATTGCCCCAGAGCTAACTTTTGACACAATTTGCTACCTGTGATGACATTAAGTTGCAGTACTAAAGTCTCAACCAACAAACAGATATTTGCACAAAAGCAAAGTAAAGCACACAGAGAATTACAGGAATAAATCCCAACATTTATTACCACCAAGAAATTCAATAGAATTCATACAGAAAACACTACGACATTCTTGCAAAGCCTACACATTTATTGGCATGCATACAATCAGTTATGTGCAGTTGACACCTCCAACTACCATGGGTTTGCCAGACCAATCAAATTGCTACATACAGGATCAATCACCAACTGTCAAGAATTGCCTTGGACAAGTGTCCCCTGAATTCATGCATTGTTGTCTTTACCCATGTGAGCATAACTGCCTCTAAACATGTGCATAACTGCGAGCAACCGCTAGCCTTGTCAACATTGCACCCATCAGAGTCAAGCCCACAAGTCTGCGTGTCTTGGACCGCCCAACCCACACCAGTGCCAGCCCTTAGCCCACGTCCAAGTGTCAAGCCACATTGAGGTGGTATTTGTTTTGAAGGATTGGGGCATGGGATTGGGCTATTAGTCCTGATGAATTAATAGTCCGTTGTTTGGTAACCAATTTTTGCTTCGGACTATTACTCCCTCATTGTATTGTTCCCACAAACCTAGACCACAAATAGCCCACCACTAACCTTGTCAGCATTGCACCCATCAGAGTCAAGCCCACAAGTCTACATGTTGGACCACCTAAACCACACCAGTGCCAGCTCTTAGCCCATGTCTAAGTGTCAAGCCACACTAAGGACCTGTTTGATTGGTTGGAGTAATAGTGATAGGATTAATAATCTATGGGATTAACTATTGGATTGATTGTCCAACTCAATTACTAGGATAATATGTATGAGATAATACCTATCTCCACATGGTATTGAATATCCCACAATTTTGTGGGATTAGAAGTCCTATGTATTACTAAACCAACCATCATTTATGCCATCCAAACACAAGAATGCACATAATATATCATTAAATCAATAATCCAATCCTATGCTCTAATACTGAAATCAAAGAGGCCCTAATTGTATTGCTCCCACAAATACAGCGCAAATAGCATTCAGGCTAAGGTTAGCCTTTGCATTTACCCACATCACATCATTACTTGTACGCGGGTCCCGTGACATTGCCATTGCCACATTGCAGATTTCCACCTCGCCGTGGGTGGATCTAGGCTTGCACTTAAAGTCTCCCTGGAGTTGGTAAGGAGAAATAAATATACTCAAGCACATTGAGTGCTCTACCTCTGGCCACTGACATCGAAAGCTTTACTGAAATAGATTTCATTAAAAACAGTAATATCCAATCTTGTGTAGCCTTTTGCTCCTAGCCATAAGCATCCCTGGAATTGAATACTTGGACATCCTCTATTCTTGTTCTCGTCAAAAGGCGACTCTCGACAGAGGGGAAATTATTTAATAATTTCGGAATATCACCTGATTATATTCTAAGTCAATCATCAATCACTTAACCCCCATGTTATTCTCACATCCCTAACATAAATCATGGGCCCCTACCCCTCTCTACTAATCAAAACCTTATGGAGTACCATGTGTTCATACTCCAGCAATACTGAATAATTACCTTCGACAAAGTAAGGTTACTTCTAGAAAACTCGCAACAAAAAAAACCTATAAAGAAAATTCCGTACTCCCTTTTTGTTATTCCAAATTTAAAATTTATATTTATATATTTTATTTATTCTAAATTAGTGTAAACGCCGTACTATGCACAGGTTTAGACAATGATTCAAAATTTAATTTTAAAATTAATTAGAAATAAATTGAAAAAATTATAAATGGATAAAATTAAGTAAATTGCAGTCATTACCTAAGCCATCTATTAGTATTTTATTCTATAACAAAATACATGTATCATAGTTCAATTGGTAAAATAAAAAGAAAATAAATTTGCATAAATTACAAAAACTATTTTCTGTTGAGGATAATTATATTCTATCTATAAAATTTTTATAATTATAATTTCTCATATCAAAGTTTGTTAGATACTTCTTTATTTTTATTTTTTTTTTAAGTATCTCTAGCTCTCTCTTCCATATGTTCTCTATTTTTCTTTATTTTTTATATTTTATAAAAAAGATCAAAATATTTATATGTAGTTTTGATTATTGAATTTTAGTTGTACAAAGAACTTGTGGTGGTGGTGGTGGTGGTAGTGAGCATTCATGGCTAAAGGTAGATTCGGATTTTAGGAGTTAACCCGATACGGCTTAAAAAAAAATAAATGAAGTGAAAGATTTAAATTTTGTATTTATTTCAATAATTATATTAGAAATATTACTTGAGTTATTGTGTACCATATTGCAGTTTAGAAAAATAATTAATTGATAGGATAGGATAAATTTAAATTGACCTTAAGTAGAGCATTTTTTATCTTTCTAAAATCCTATGACTTTTTACGAATATTGCAGTTTAGAAATATAATTAGTCGATATTGTTTGAGATGATTTAAATAAGTATATTTTTTTTACTTTTTACAAAAAGATGTGCAGAAAAGTAGAGAGGTGACGTGACCCAAATAAGTGCACTTATATCAATCATGCCAATTACCAATTTAAAAAGCTACTTGACCAACTTATTTATGTAAATATGTTTTAAATTGGTAAATACATACTTTTAATATTTTTTCATAATGAAAATAAAATATGTATATATTTATGCATGTTTATTAAAAAATTTAAACTTGGGTAAAATTTTAATTTATTAATATTCAAATTTATTAAATTAATATTTAGATATAATTCTGTATGAAAAAAATAATCCAAAACCAAGCTGAGTTACTGTTGGTGGGAGTGGGGTGCAAACCACTATTGGTGATTCACAATGAGAGGTTTAAAACTGAACCAAACTGAAATTTACTTCACTCAAAATGATTCTGAAAGTAAAAACACAAACAAAGCACTCTATTATTTTCTTTCTCTCCCGTACTTTGAAACCTTACAATAACATAGCTATATATAGATGAAAACATACAATATGAACGCATTTATTTCAAGTACAGCTATCAGTGTGAATGCATTCAATGCGTATACGGCTATCAACCACCGCATTGAATGCAGCAACCAACACATTGAATGCAGCCTCCAATCAAGATTACTTCACAACATCCCCCCTTAATCTTGATTCTCCATGCTGCTTCATCCCGAGCATTATCTTCATTCTGTTGAACAGATCATTTTTCAATGGCTTCGTGAAAATATCTGCAAACTGATCTTAAGATTTGCAAGGAAATAATTCCACCTTTTTATTTTTCACATGCTTTCGGATGAAATGATAGCAGGTGTCAATATGCTTACTTCTTTCATGATAAACTAGGTTCTTTGCCAATGCAATTGCTGAGCGATTATCAACATAGATCTCAGTGGGTTTTTCTTGTGGAAATCCCAAATACTTCAGCATGTTCCGTAACCATATTGCATGGTACACAGCTGAGTTGGCTGCAACATACTCAGCTTCGCAAGTTGATAACGTCACAATGGCTTGCTTCTTAGACGACCATATGAAGGCTGTATCTCCCATAAAGAAAGTAAATCCCGTAGTACTTTTCCGTTCATCCAAGTCACGTCCCCAGTCGCTATCTAAGTAGCCAACAAGACTGAAATTATCAGTTGGTTTATAGAATATACCATCATCGACTGTACCTTGGATGTAGCGAAGAATCCACTTTGCTGCATAAAGGTGTGACTGATCCGGTGTTTCGATATATCTACTAATCAGTCCTACTCCATAGAGTATGTCTAGCCTGGTGCAAGTAAGATAGCGAAGACTTCCAACTAGGCTCTTGAAATAAGTTGGATCCACATCACTTGCCTTCGTACCTTTTCTGAGCTCCACTCCACTGTCTACAAAAGTGTTCACTGGATTACAATTCTCCATTCCATATCTCTTGAGAAATTCCTTGGCATAGCCACTTTGGGAAATAAAAATTCTATCTTTTCTTTGTTCCACTTCAATGCCGAGAAAATGAGCCATCAATCCAATATCTGTCATTTCAAATTCTTGGACCATGCTTCTTTTAAAGTCTTTGAACATAGCTGGATTGTTTCCGGTGAAGATTAGATCATCAACATAAAGACAAGCAAGCAACATGCTTCCATCAGCTTCCTTCTTCAAATATAGTGCGTGCTCATATGGACATTTTTCAAAACCATTGTCATGAAAATACTGATCAATTCTAGTATTCTATGCACGCAGAGCTTGCTTCAATCCATAAAGTGCTTTCTTTAATTTGTACACTTTGTCTTCATGCTCATTCTGAACATACCCCGAAGGTTGTTCAATATAGATTTCTTCTTCAAGGAAACCGTTAAGAAATGCAGATTTCACATCAAGTTGATAAATCTGTCACTTGTGCTGGGCAGTCAAAGAAATCATTAGCTTGATAGTCTCCAATCGAGCAACTGGAGCAAACACCTCTCCATAGTCAATTCCAGCTCTCTGCTTGTAACCTTTTGCTACTAACCTTGCCTTGTAGCGTTGCACTTCGCCTTGTGCATTCCTCTTTGTCTTGTATACCCATTTCACTCCAATAGGTTTGTGCCCTTCAGGTAGACTGGTAAGCTTCCATGTGTCATTTTTCTCAATGGCATGAATTTCTTCATCCATTGCTTTCTTCCATTTATCTTCTTAGATGGCTTCTGAGAAGGTAAGTGGATCACTATCTGCAAGTAGGTAGAACCAATTCAGATCTGCTTCTTTAGCTTCATATATCTCCTGCAAATTTCTCATTGGTCTTGGTTGTCTGAAAAAGCTATCATCTAATGATGATGATGATGATGATGATGATGCAGCACTTCTGTGAGAAACTGGCGATCTAGGTGCAGGTATTCTATGTGGAGGAGTTTGTGACTCATCTTGAACTTCTCTCATAATTTCAACTAGAGCTTTTGATGTTTCATCTTCAAGAATGAGTTCTATATCTTTAACAACTTCATCTTGATTCCAGTTCCAAGCTTCTTCTTCTTCAAATATCACATCTCTACTCATGATCACCTTTCTGGTAATGGGATTATACAACTTGTATCCCATTGTTCTATCTCCATATCCGACAATGATACATTTTTCTCCCTTATCATCGAGCTTGGTTCTTCTTGCTTCTAGAATCTTGGTGTACGCAACACACCCAAATATTCTGAGATGGTTGACACTTTGCTTATGTGAACTCCAAGCTTCTTCTGGAGTCATAGAATGAAGGCTCCTAGTTGGTCATCTATTTAGTAGATACACAGCACAGGATACGGCTTCAGCCTAAAATTGCTTAGGCAGTCCCTTTTCTTTCAACATGCTTCTTACCATATCTAAGATTGTGTGATTCTTCCTTTCAACAACACTATTTAGCTGTGGCGTATAGGATGATGTTGTTTGATACTTGATTCCATGCTCTTTGCAATAATTCTCGAAAGCATCTGATGTATATTCTCCACATTGATCTGATCGCAATGTCTTGATGTGGTAGCCGCTTTGCTTCTCTACAAAAGCTTTGAATTCTTTGAAGATACTGAACACCTCCGACTTTCTTTTAAGAAAATACACCCATGTCTTCCGGCTATAATCATCAATGAAGATGAGAAAATATCTATTCTGTCCATTTGACATTGGTTTCAATGGACCACACACATCAGTGTGCACTAGTTGCAGCGGCTTTGTTGCTCTCCACTTCACTTCTTTGGCAAAACTAGTTATGTAATGCTTGCCAAGAATGCAGCTTTCACAGACCTCATTAGTATGAACAATATGAGGGAGCCCTTTCACCATATTCTTGCTTGACAACAGCTTCAAGCTTCCAAAGTTGAGATGTCCAAACCTCAAATGCCATAGCCAGTCTTTGTCTTTGATGATGGCACTTAAACACTTCGCAGCATCATGTTGGATGTTCAATGCAAACATCCGATTCTTGGATATTCTCACCCGAGCGATCAAATTACCATGATTGTCTTTGATGGTAGGATAACAATCTTTCATGCTGATGTCGTATCCTTTCTCTAGGAGTTGTCTCATACTCAAAATGTTGTTCTTCATGGCAGGAACATAATAAACATTGGAGATGTAATCATGATCTCCATTCTTGAGCTTGATCAGAATATTACCTCTTCCTTTCACTGGAGTCTTTGAATGATCACCAAATAAGACTTGTGTTTGTACAGTCTCGTCAAGCTCGGCGAACAACTCTCTTTTACCACACATGTGATTACTGGCTCCCGAATCTAGATACCAAACATTGTTTTGGTTTTCAGTGTCTCCATGGTGAACAAACAGGACTGTAGGTCCAACTTTGTTTATTTCCTCCTCGACAAATTTGTCTGCTCTCTGGCTTCTGTTGTTGCTCTACTTCGGCATTCATTGTTGTAATCCCGAACTTGTGGCACTGGTAGCACTGAACATTGCTTTTGTCAAATCATGGTCGGTTGTTGTAACCACCTCCTCTATCTCTTGCTCTTCCTCTTGGAGCAAAGTGTGGTTGACTTCTTCCTCCTCTGGCTGGACCTCTTCCGTCTCTTCCTCGAAAACCAGAACTTCGGTTATTGTAACCACGGCCTCTTCCTCGGCTTCTCTGTGATGTCCCACCTTGCTCGTTTCTATCATCTCTGAAAGACAGCTTTGATTGAAGAGCTTGCTCTAGAGAACTTGAGGGAGTCTTCTTGTTGATCCTTTGTTCATGAATCTCAAGTGTGCCCATCAACTCGTAAGTGGTCATGGCACTGAGATCCTTGGACTCTTCTATTGCTACAACCACGTGCTCGAACTTGGGACTGAGTGATCGAAGAATCTTCTTTATCACTTGAAGAGATTCCATCTTCTCTCCATATCTTCTCATCTGATTAACAATGGTCAATGTTCTGTTAAAGTACTCAGAAATTGATTCATTCTCATTCATGTGCAACATTTCGAATTCTCCACGTAACGCCTAGAGTCGAACTCTGATCGTCTTCTCAATTCCACGGGGTGAATTGCGAAGAATACTCCATGCCTCTTTAGAGGTTGTTGCTGCTGAAATCTTCTCAAAACTTGACTCATTAATGCCTTGATAGAGTAGATACAAGGCCTTTTTATCTCTCTTCCTTGAATCTTTTAACATCGTCTTCTGAGTATCATTTAAATTTCCTTCATCTGTGAGAGTAGCTGGCTCGTCATATCCTCGATCCACTAACTCCCACAAATCTTATGAGGCTAGTAGGACTTGCATTTGAATACTTCAATTTTCATAGTTCTCCTTGCTGAGTTTTAAAAACTGGGGCTGAAAGAAGTTGTTTGTGTTGGCCATTGGTTGTCTTTAAAAATCTGCAAATTTTCATAATGGAATTTTCAAATTCTGACCGTACAGATGTGTTCGGAATACTCCAAATAGTTGGAAAGCACTATTGGATGACCAAAAACAGACTCTGAATGGCTCAGATCAAGCCAAAACAAGTTGAACGATTCAGATCTGCGGCAACACCTTAGCCGTGTCACACTGGATTAATCCTTCGTGTGCTTATGTTAGCGACTCAGTCAACGCGGCTTGGTTAGCGGCGTGACTTAGGCTCGACTCAAGTCAGCGGCTCAGGTCAACGGCAGCTCAGCTCAGTCAAATGGCTCAGGTCAACAGCGGCTCGGCTCGGCTCGGTCAGCGGCTCTGGTCAACGGCGGCGTGGCTCGGCTTGGTCAAAGCTAGTCAGCGGCTCAGATAACATTAGTGGATGACGTTAGGCTTTGGTGCGCGTGCGTGTGGCGCGTGCTTGCGCATTGGATGACGCGTCTTCTTCCTCTGGCAGTGCATGTGCGAGTGGTGGCGCGTGAGAACGGCGTCAGGAGGCGCATGGAGCGCGTGCGGGGCCGTCCGATCTGCGTTTTTGACACGGTCTTCATGGTTGTGCTCGTCTCGTCGGGAGCTTCAATCTAATGTGATCAAAAATGGATTTCGACGACTTTGATTTCTGAGCAATTTTTGAAAACGCACTCTATTTTTTAAAATTTTGCAAAATGTCTGCAAATTCAAGCTACCTTCGGCTCTAATACCACTGTTGGTGGGAGTGGGGTGCAAACCACTCTTGGTGATTCACAATGAGAGGTTTAAAACTCAACCAAACTAAAATTTATTTCACTCAAAATGATTCTGAAAGTAAAAACACAAAGAAAGCACTCTATTATTTTCTTTCTCTCCCACACTTTGAAACCTTGCAATAACATAGCTATATATAGATGAAAACATACAATGTGAACGCATTTATTTCAAGTACAACTATCAGTGTGAAAGCATTCAATGCGTATACGGCTATTAACCACCGCATTGAGTGCAACAACCAACACATTGAATGCAGCCTCCAATCAAGATTACTTCACAACAAGATACACTACGAGTCATATTATAACCTTATGTCCAGATCTAGCTAAGAAAATTTAACTATCATGGAGTAAACATTCAATAAATGATTAGTTAAAATTGTAAAATAGTTTTGTAGGTTGTAATCATCATGTAGGAGTGTAAGGGCTCGGATGGTCCATTATCGGGCCTTGCAAGCTCCTGCTGAAATTCGAGTCGGCCCACGTAACAAAAATCTAGGCTCAAGGATAGATATTATATATATATATATTATTTATCAAGGATAAAAAGCAAAAGAAAAATTATACTATAGTATTTTAGTTATAATTAATACGATATTTGGTTATGTTTCATGTGCTATTTAGTTATGATTTATATTTTTTTGTTATGACTAAAAAAGTATGAAAGTTATATAATTTTCTTCTTTTGTTATGACATTATTTTAGTTATGATTCATGAAAATTATTTGGTTATGCCTCATGTAGTGTTTGGTTATAACTTGTTTTTTTGAGTTATGACTAAATATTAAATTATGTCATTTTTTACTTTAATTATGAGTAATTGTTTTTCTTAATAATATGACATTACTTTAGTTATGATTAACGATATATTTGATTGTGTTATGTTTTATAGTTATAATTCAAAAAGTATGAAATTATACCTTTTTTTATTTAATTATAAGATGCGCATGTAGTCTTTCCTGAGAAAAAAAATTTCGAGCCTGGCAGGCCGGGCTTCAAAACAGACAGCCCAAGCATAGGCTTGAGGTCTTGGGCTGGGCCCAGGCTTGGGCAGGGCAGGCCACACCGGCTGCAAGCGGGCTTCGGATGGGCTGCAAGCCGGTAGGCCAGATTTACACTCCTAGCTTAGGAGTGTTACAAGAGAATTAAACACTAAACATAGCCTAAAAACTAAGTTAGCTCGGGAGTGTTGACTTTTATACCATTGTTGTCCTAACTTTAGTTATTAGAGAATTGTTACTTGATGGTCAATTCATGAAATAGTTATCTACTTATTTATTTATTTGTATGAAATTGTTATATAAATATATATATATATATATATATATATATAATCAAAATAAGTAATGTGTATATAAATTTTTTTACACATTTATTAACATTTTAAAATTTTAATTATGAAATTTATATATTTATTCTTTAAATATAACAAATATCTATTCTATTAATATCAAAGTATACTTACATTTGAAAACAGTATCCAATATTAGACCGGGTGCTGTGCTTTTAGCCTAGAACTTGTTTAAGAAAAGTGAAGTGTTAATTATTAATTTAGACTTTATATTTAAAATTTTAAGTTTTAATTTCATATTTTCTTAACAGGATTAGGACATGTATACTTGAATATTATAATCTTTTATAAATTATTGTTCAAACTTCATTTCAATTTTTTCCTCCTAAATATTAAATAAGTTGTAGGGTTAAGTATAGTTAAATTTTTGTTTTGAAATTCTATTTACATTTTTTTTTAAAAAAAAAATTAAGGTTATGGCTAGATAGGCCAATAGTTTCATGCCACATTTATATTTTATTTTCTAAAAAATACAAATATGTTAAAATTTTATAAGAATAAAATTGCATTTGAAATATTATTTTAAAAAAAAATTAATTTCATATTAGATATGACTTAGATTTGGATTAAAAAAATATTGTTAAAATTCTTTCTTTCTTTTTTTTTTGACTTTCTATATAAGTAATTTTGAAATTTAAAATTATTGATATATTTTAAATAGTTCATAAATTAATAAATTTAAAAAAAAATTCATATTAATCAAGGATTTAATTAAAATATTAAAATAAAAGAACCAATGATAATGTGTCACGTGTATTTTTATAACTTTTTAATTCAAAAATTTATGAAAATAGAATTAAACATTTGAGATTTTTAGTTATATTATATAATAATATATATTTTATTGTCACCTTAACATTCTCTAGTCTCCTGGATTCTCTCAACTACTAATAAGGTCAAATTTGAGAAGTGTTAAAAAAGTCAAAAAGTTAAAAAAATTATTCAAAAAATTAAAAAGTTATCACTATTTATCAAAAGTTAAAAATTACGACTGCATAACTCTCAATCCTAATTTTTTTCTACACACTAATTTATACAATTTTTTAATACATATTTTTCCATAAAAAGTCAAAAAGCTAACCCAAATATCCATATTTTTCCCGCAGATTTTTAGTCTAAAAAGATAAAAAGTACACTTATTTAAGACACCCCAAACAACCCCTAAATATCTAGAGGATGTGATTTTATCCACTATTGATTTGGTTTTATTTCTTTCCTTCTTTGTTAATAGTTGCTTCCCGTTTGGAAAAATGAGTTGGGTAAAATTGGGATTAAAAAAACACAAAAAAATCAAATAGACTAAACATTCAAACCATAATTATTTTACTTTTTTTTTTAAAAAAATTCAAAAATTCTTCCTAAATGAAGCTAATTTAGCCGGACTAAATTAGTAAAAAATAATCAAAAAATAAAACTAAAAAAGTTATTCCCAAACGAAATAATGATATACTTCTTGTTGGAGAGACAAAGAGATTACAGAAGTCATCTTCATATTCTCTATATTATATAATTCTATATATATTTATATATAATATACACATAATATATTCGTTATCGTTCTTTTAAAGTATTTGAGTGTTGTCGTGAGTTTCACTTTGCTGCACAGTAGTGAATTTGAAGGCCGTTGTATCTTGGTGAAAGAGCACCAATCAACCCAGTGCAGAAGGAGGTGTATCATCCATAAGGAGAGTGCATTTTTTGCGTGCCTCGACCATTTTACAAGCGTTTCTAAACCTTCTCTTTGTTCATATTTCATCTGTTATTTTTAATTGATTATTATAATATTTATTCTAACAGAAATTCTTTTTATATTTCTAAGATAGCCCTTATAGTTTTAATATTAAATTAATTCTATTCTTGAATTTTTTTATATTGTTTCAGTTTAGTCTAATTAATAAAACCCCTTTAGAAATTGAATAGAAATTAAGAGTAAAATATTGCATCCATTCTGCTTAAAGTGATTAAGAGATTGAGCTTTCCAACTTGAAATGGTCCATTTAAAATGAACCATTTCATCCTCAAATCTTGTCCAATTTTTTGAAAGATGTTATCAATTGGATTAAATTAACATAATATTAAAATTAAACGTTAAAATTAAGACAATTAAAACGATAGGGATCAATTTGACACAAATATATAAATGTTGGAGACCATATGTATAATCTACCCAAGTATAGATGGTATGCATAGCCAATGTGAATGAACTTTCAATTATTATAGTAAAGGCCCTGATTAGTTTATTAAATATAAATTAAACTTCAATGATACTTAAAATTAACTGCACGAGTTAAGTCATTGGTAAACACAAATGTGTGTGTTTGGTTTGAATTTTGGGTAATGTTAGAGATACTAAATTTTTTACTAAATAAATGACTAAATGTCTCATATCGGTGTGGGGTCCCCAAAAGTATAGGGTCCACATCCATGTGAGACATTGGTCATTTATTTGGTAGAAAATTTGGGGCCTATAGCAATTTCCTTAAGCTTTTTGGATTAAGTTTCTTTAGAACTAAGTTTTTTTGTTTATCGTGCTTTTTTGTTTTTAGTGAATGTTTTTAAAATTTTAAACATTTTTTTTTTTACTTTTTTAGATGCACCTTACTTAGATGTATCTAAAAAATAAAAATAAAAAATTTGAAAAATTATTTTGAAAAATTAATAGATACACAAAAATACGAAAAATATGTTGAATTCTTATATATATATATTTTTAATATTTTTGGTATTTAGTAAATTTTTAAAAGATTTTTTTTCACAAAAATTATACTTTTTATATATATTCTAAAATTTTAAAAAATAACTTAAAATATTAAAAAAATTCAATAAAAATAAAAAAAAAATATATGAAAAACAAGAAAGTAGAATTTTTATTAAAACATGCAAAGTGATTTTTTATTCTGATTCGAGTTTGAAGAGATGGACTCTGTGATCTTGATATCCAACATTTCTATGTTAAACCGTTATATTTTAATATTCTTCTACTGTTCAAGAGATTTGAACAATTAATTGTATGTTTAGGTCTTTAAAATTGTATAATTTGCACTGAAACTATAGTGATTCTGGTTTAAGATCCGACTCATTTGATATTCTAAATTCAGGTTTCTTGGTTTTGGACGGTTATTCTTGTCTTATTCCTCTCTTCCCTCCTTGAATTTGCCTATTGAGATGTGTTGGTTGTGTTTGAAATGGGTTAGTAGCTTGCTTTTCAAAACTTTGGTCACCTAGATTTTAACCTCCACGCTCAAGCGTAGCTTCTTGCGCTCGAGTGGTTTTTGCAAACTCTCAGTACTTTTGTAGGTCTGCAAAACTACTGGGAGTGTAGCGATCCCAGTTTTGCCACTTCGCTGAGTATGTCGGGGGTCGAGTCATCCTATACAATTTACGGGGGTCGACCTGCTCAGTCAGCTCGTCGAAACAAAAATGCACAATCCATTGGAAGTTGCTTGTCTGCTCGAGCGGCCGTTTATGCACTCTAGAGTCGTATTTACCGCCCTTGAAATAAATTGTTAAGTTTTGAACAATTGAAATTGCATGATATCATTAAGCACCATGGTTTTCAAAAGATGAAAATGTGATTTATCTTCAAAAACGGCATAGCATGGCATGTGCATTTCATCTCTTGAGACTTGTATAAAATGTATATACTTTGTTAAGAATTTCCTACTGGGTTTTATGCTCACCCTACGGGATTTTTGTACAGGAAAAGATGTGGTGATCCCACCCAACTAGGGGCGTGGAAGTATGTGTGTTGGGAGTACAATGCTCTCATTTTGCTGTGACTTTGTGTGTAAGCCAAGAGCTGTGTTTGTGTGGATTTGAATAACCGTTTTGTGTAACCAGGTTCTAGCCTTGAAAACTTGTAAACCCTTGGGGGTATTTATTTTTTTATTTACTTGTTGTTGGATTAATGTATTGTTGCATGAAGAACTATTGTATCATGTAGTGTAAGTTTGAAGATTTATATTCAGTTTTCTTTGAAAGAGCCGTGATTGTTGTATTATCATTTGGGCTAGAAATTTGGGGCGTTACAACTTGGTATCAGAGCTACTGGGTTTGAATACTTGGAGCTCGTGGGAAGTGGTAGTTTAACCACAATGGGTTCATTTAGCATGCTTAGGAAGTGTTATGCATCTTGTGACTATGTGATAACATGTTTATGTGACTAAATGGGCATGGGATTGGACTTTTGGAATGTTGTTTACGCCTGTTAAATTCCCTGAGATCTTATTAGAAGGGTACTTGATCAATACTCATTCTACTAAGAATTCTTGGTTTTTCGTGGGACGAATCTCATCATAAGAGTATAATCCGTATGTGTTTACATGACTAAGAGCTTATGTGGAGTGAAATTGAATTGTGTATATGGTAGAGAAATATATGGAATTGTTGTAGTCAAACGTGTGAGTCAAGTTACAAGCACATATGAGTTAATGTGCTAAATTATTTCTCTTGTGTCCTTTATTAGGATGTCAGGAAGGGGTCAAGCCCGTGGTGGTAGAGGCGGGAGGCGTGGTAGGGCTCACCGAGTTGTGCATGAGTTACCGGTCCATAGGGTTCCAATGCAACGATAAGGGTTCGGCCCAGCTAATATAGCCGAGCAAGCAGGCCAAGCTAATGTGGTCGAGCAGGTGGGACAAGCGGGTCAAACCGCAATGAGGGCCCTAGCTTGAGAAATGACAGGGGCTTTAAGAGAGTCTATGAACTTGTTGAGGGTGGAGAATCAAGCCCGAGAGAATAGCACGGAGTCAAGGGCGAGTTTCCTTACTAGAGAGTTCATGCGGGCCAAACCGGATGAGTTCCATGGTGGTCCCAAACCCAAGAAAGCGGATGAGTGGCTCGAACAAACTGTGAAGACATTTGAGATGCTTCACATCGAAGATAGTGAACTAAGAGTGACTCTAGCGAGTTACTACCTGAAGGGAGATGCGGGTCAATGGTGGAAATATGCCAAGGGTAGAGTGGAGCCGATATGGGAAGTCTTTGCGGTTGCTTTCCAAGATAAGTTCATATCTCCCACTGCTAGGGAGAGATTGAGGCAAGAGTTTAAAGACCTCAAATAACTCGACATGCTCGTGGCAGAGTTTGAGGCGGTCTTCTCTAGTTTGTCCAGATTTGCACCAAAGTTGGTGGCAACGGAAGAGCATCGTTACATCGAATTTGAAAACAAATTGAAAACAAAAATTATGTTCAAGCTTGTCGGAAATATGATTTGAGAATATGACCTTCTTGTGGAGACGGCGACACACGTAGAAATTTCCATACAAGCCGAGGAGGAGAGGCTTCGGAGTTCAAGGTCGAGGGGTCAAGAGTCTCAAGGAGACTTTAGGCAGAACAAGAAGAGCATGAACACCTATCCATCCCAGTCCCAACCATAGCAGTCTAGATCCACTTTTTCTTTGCCTAGTGTGGGTCTGGGAAAAAGTGCATCGAGTAGCTTCTCGTGTTTCAAGTGTGGCCAACCGGGTCACAAAGCCTTCTTATGCCCACAAAAAGGAGGAGGGCAGTTAATATTACCACCACCTAACCGATCTCAAACTCAGTCTCAGTCTTAGAATAAAGGTCAAGGGTTTAATTGTTATCAGTGTGCTCAGCCGGGGCATATGAAGAGAGCTTGCCCACAGTTGGGAGGCGCATCTGTAGACAGGACCGCGAGGGACCTCGCTACAGTTCGGACTTGATTTGTAGTCACGGTTCTTAATCTTGAACCAAAGAGTCCAAATCCGGCAAATCGTTTTGAGAAAACAGATTTTTGAAAGAAGTGCCAAACATGGACTGCTTTACCAGATACAGAGTCGCCACCTAAATATTTTATTTTTGGGAAATTTAGGAAACCCTGACTCGGTGCCAAAGGCCACGTGTCCGTCATCACCAAAGTTGCCTCGGCTCGGGAACTTGGGTACGATTGGGGAAGGTCACTTCGTGAGCACCCCCGCTCGCCCGGTCAAAGACCGGCCTCTACTAACCATGATATCTTATTTTGAAAACATTGTGAGTTCTTATTCCGGTTATTAGCCTAGGTTACTATGTGATGCTTGCAGCAAATAAGTATAGACTGAGTCGCCTGAATTGGAACAAAACATTTCGTGTTTGTTTGTTTGAAAATGGTTTGATGGTGCTACCCGCAGGTAGGCTAAGACGCGGATTTGCCACCCTCAGGTGGGCTTAGAAAACAATGGTTTTGCCACTATCTAGTGGGCTTAAAACAAACATTTGATGAATTGCTCCAATCCAAATAACTCAACCTCCACCCACAGGCATTCAAGGCAGTTATATCACATAAGCACATAGCCTCATAGTAAGCATGCTATTCATGGCAACACTCACACGCATGCCAGGATGCTAAAGCATAAAACTCACCGAGTACTCCAAGCCAAGAAAAAAAAACTAATTAGAAATCATGCATGATCCTAACTATACAGAAATGCCTAATGCAACGCATGCAATAATGCAACTATAGCAGGCTCGGCTACTCTAAACATGGCATGTGAAATGCTACAGCTAACATGTACTCAATTTGGAATTAAAATACGAATGCAGTTTGTATGATGTGCCGAGCCCGGTGCGTGCAAAACAGATGAATGATGCAAACATGCTATCATACTGTATGCTAATTGAAATATGCCCTAATCTAACCATCATAAGCGGGTAAATAAAAGGGAAGAAAGACGTGGGGTTGGAAGACATACATCACACTCACCCACACTTATTACAGTTTTGCCCTCGCGCAGAGGGTCCGAATAAATATACAGTCCCGAAAGAAAGAATAGTGCAGTCCGAAATTACAGTCCGAATAATACAGATTTCTAATTAATTAACAAATTAACTAAGAAAGCTTTAAACTGGCATGCAAGCCAGGGGCTGCCTTGCTTCTGATGAATGATGTATGCTGGGCTGCCTTGCGCGGAAATCCACTGGGATGCCCCAATTAGCCTCTGTTTGCAATGTTTCTCGAAATGCACGCCCGACTCCGAAAAGTTGCTGATTCTTGATATGCTGCAACAGAGAGCAGGAAAGGGGCATAGCAATGTATTTCACAAATATATGCATGCCTCGATCCTCGTGCCACCAATCACGCATATCGATGCATGATGGCCGAGGAATCGGATTGCACAACTCAATATAGGGGGCAATGCAGATGAATGCTACAACAAAACCTAACTCCATCATGGGTAATCCAGAGTGTCGGTGACTTGGGAATTGAGACCCGTTCCGTCACTCGGAGTACGAAACGCGCCTCGTTTCCCGTGCCCGGGCTAACTCCTATCCCGAACACGATGCAATATGCATGATATGCATGAATGCAACTAAAATACGATCCTAACATACACAATGCTATGAAATGAGATGTCTCGAAACGCGTGCCAGACGGGCACGCAAACCGAGGAAATGATCCTAAAGCATAAAATGACATACACGAGGCAATTGGACTTCCACTAACACAAGTGGACCTCAGCCACACTCACATAAGAGGCCGATGGATAAAAAAAAAAAGAAGTGCCTCGAAATGCGTGCCCACGGGCGCGCAAACCGAGGCGATGCATACGGAATGCAAAATGACATGGAAATGATATGTAATGAGGCTAAAATAAGATGTCTCGAAGTACGTGCCCGCGGGCACGCAAACCAAGAAAATGGCATACGGAATGCAATGATGCGAAAATGGCATACAGAATGCAAAATGGACTTATACCAACATGAGAGGACCTCAGCCACTCTCATACGGGAGGCCGTCGGATAAAAATGAATTGCCTCGAAATGCGTGCCTACGGGCGCGCAAACTGAGGCGATGCATTAAAGCATGAAATGACATACGAAATGCGAAATGGACTTATACTAACATGAGAGGGCCTCAGCCACACTCACATGAGAGGCCGTCGGATAAAAATGAGGCGCCTCGAAATGCGTGCCCACGGGCGCGCAAACCGAGGCGATGCATTAAAGCATGAAATGACATACGAAATGCGAAATGGACTTATACTAACATGAGAGGGCCTCAGCCACACTCACATGAGAGGTCGTCGGATAAAAATGAGGCGCCTCGAAATGCGTGCCCACGGGCGCGCAAACCGAGGCGATGCATACGGAATGCAAAATGACATGAAAATGATATGCAAACATGAAAATGAAATTTCAGCACTTACAAATGATGCAAAACAGTCCCGAAAGGTGGGGAAATGACACCGAATGCCCGGAATGGTCCCGAAATGCGATAATAAGCACCCGGAATGGCCTACAGCCATACTAAACATGCATAATTGGTACATGACATGCAAAACAGTAGCAAGGCAGCCCCAAAATAGCATTATTCACAGTACAAAACATGGCGAAATAATGAGCATAGATAGGACAACAATAGCATGCAAGAATACGAGCCAAGAGAGGGGTATTGAAGCAAGTGGTGTATACGATGCTCAAACTGAAAAGTACCCTTATACAACACTGATGAGGGATTAAAAATATGCACATTTTCAGTAGATGACATCCCCCAACTCAGTATGAAAACATGGTAAAAATGCTATGCAAGAATGAGGATATATAAGGCTATAACATGAGGTACCCCAAACATTCATCAAACCAGAAAAGACCCTCAATGAGATATGTCAAGAAGATCAAGATATGAATATTTCTAGTTCTGATGATGGCCGAAAACAGAAGCTAGATAAGCTTAAAAAGGCATGCAAAATGGGGTCAAAAAGAGATATAAAGGCAAGTATAACATGGAGACCCCAAACAAAGTTGATCCCTTCTACAATATTGTAGAGGGACACAAAATAAGCTCACTCACAGTTCATGACATATTCCAAAACAGACTGCATGTAGGTCAAATAAATCATGCAAGTTTACGGTAATTTGAAGGAATTATGAAGCAAGTTCATGATAGAGAGGCCAAAAAGGGTTGAGCCCTTCTTCAATGTTGAAGAGGGGCTCAAAATAGGCCCACTCACAGTTTACCTCATGCTCGAAAACAGATCACTCATAGGCCAAATATTTCATGCCAAAAACAAGGGTAAAACATGGATTCAAAGCAACTTGCATATGGAGCATGAAAACAATGTTGAGCCCTTCTTAAATGTTGAATAGGGGCTCAAAATAAGCATAATATCAGTTCATGAGATGCTCCAATTCAGATCACACATAGGCCAAATATTCAATGCAAAATAAAGGCATACAAGAGGATATTGAAAGAAGTGTAAGATGGAGGGCTCAAACAGAGTTGAGCCCTTAAACAAACCTCAAGAATAGCTCAAAATAAGACCACTTTCAGTATTGGTCGGAGCTCAAAACAGTGAGAAAGTAGGGTAGAAAAATGATACAAAAAAGTGCTAGAAAAGGAGAAATAGTGACTTACCCTTGAAGACTACACTTTGGTTGCTTCTTGGCTTGAGTTTGTTGCTTCTTAGCCACTGAAAAACCTTCCTTTTCTGCTGAAATGGAAGTGGTGAAGGTAGTGCTTGGTGTTTATGAACAAATGAGACCAAAACTTGAGAGTTTGAGAGAGATAGAGAGAGATATGCTTAAGCCAAATTTTTCTAACCCTAAGGACTGAATTGGGAGGCCCCTTATATGGACAAAAGGAGGGGTGTAAAAGTGGAGGGAAATGCACCCAAGCTTTCCCTCCCAAAATATCCCCCGGATGCCAAAGAAATTTTGGAGAAACAGCTGTAAAGTATGCACTGAGGGGAGTGTGGCCGGCCAAGTACTTTTTCTGGAGGTGGCCGGCCGGCCACTCCCCATGGCCGGCCGGCTAGGGGGAAAAAATGAACTCTTGAATTAATGGCCGGCCACCAGATGATGGTGTCCTCCCAGGTGTGTACAACAAGGCCCTGTGGTTCAAATTTGACAACTCTGAAACAGGAGAGAGAATAGGCCAATTCAAAGAGGGGTTCAAAAGGTTCAATGAGAGTTACTGGCCGGCCATATGTTTTTAGGGTCCTCCCAGGTGTGTACATCACAAATATGTGGTTTTGGCTCGAAGAAAATGGCTCTAGGGTGGTCAACATTAGCCCGGAGGTGAGAAAAACGGGCGCCGGGGGGCGCCGGAAGAGCATAACAGGTCTCTTGGACAATTGCTGGCCTCCCACCCTCCAGTGACCTTCCTTATGATGGAACAGAGGTACCTGCCAAAAATGAACGAAAACCGATGCAAAATGAAAGCTCGGGGACCAAAACACGCAGTTCGAGGTCCCGAAAATAGGCTGTAAGCACCGAAAGTGGCATTCGGCCACGAAGTGGGTATCTAAGACCCCATTGTCCCTCGTTATGATGAAACAGAGGTACCTGCCAAGAATGAACAAAAATCGATGCAAAACGAATGCTCGGGGGCCAAACCGCGAGGTTCGGGGCCCGAAAACCGGCCGTTAAGCACCGAAAGTGGTATTTGGCCACGAAGTGGGTATCTAAGACCCCAGTGTCCCTCGTTATGATGAAACAGAGGTACCTGCCAAGAACCGGAGGAATCGGAGACGGTTGGGTGGTCCCAAACCGAGGCACACGGCCTGACGGCTCCGAAAATCGGGAACCGGGCTCCGAAATGGGCAAAATGGCCTACGGCCACGAAAAGTAGCCCACGGCCACTGAGAGACGGTCTACGGGACCTCTCCCTCCCCTCAGGAAAGAAAATAGAGAAAATCGAGTCTGGTTCGCAAACCGAGACAAGGCACAGAAGAGAGTTCGGAAGTCCGGAGCCAGGGCGCGGGGCCGCGACTCTGAGACTTCTGAACGAGCACAGTATGCAACATCACCGAGCGCTCAATCGGTGACGTCTGAGTCTTAAGGTTGGTCAAAAATGGGGTGTCTACAGCATCTGGCACATCAGAGTCGAGGCAGACTCAAAGCCATTAGCAGGCTCAATCAGTCCAAGCTTCGCGCGTTTATCAGAGAGCCGCTTCGGCTCAGTCAGTACAACAAGCCTATACTCCGAGAGGAAAGCAAGTTAATCAGGGGCCACAGAGGCGCGTGTATGTTGTTACTGTGCTAGAGCAGTTGCAAGAATCCTCGGTTGTGAGAGATATTTTTGTTGTGTGTAATTCTTTGGCTAATGTATTGACAGACACGGGTGCGTCTCATTCATTTATATCTACTGGATTTGCTTGCATTGGGGTTACAGGTAGCACGGTTAGTGCCTCCACTCAGAGTAGAGTCACTTGTTGGGGGTACAGTTGATTTAGACCGGGGTTGTCGTGATTGTGAAATAGAAGTTACCGGGCGTCGACTTCCGTTTGCTTTTGTGTTGCTAGATATGTTGAGTTTTGATGTCCTTTTAGGCATGGACTAGTTGTGTTCTTATCAACCTGTCATTGATTGTTACCATCAGAGAGTTACGGTGTGCACTTCGGGTGGTGATCGTTTCTTTTTTCTGGGAAACTGAGTTGATAGAGCCTTGTCGCCAGTTGTTGACCCTCGTAGTATAAGCAAGCTTAGTGGCCTTCTTACAACTCTCTTGGATAGTGAGAGTGACGGGGCTCGTGTTGAGTTACCAGGGTAGTTTGTGAATACCCGAATGCCTTTCCAAAAGATCTTACTAGTTTATCACCTCACCGGGAGATCGAGTTCTCCATTGAATTAGTGCCTGGCACGGCACCGATTTCCATGTCACCGTATAGATTTGCACCTACCGAATTGCATGAGTTAAAGATTCAACTCCAAGAACTTTTAGACAAGGGCTTCATTTGCCCTAGTACATCGCCTTGGGGAGCGCCGGCTCTCTTTGCGAAGAAGAATGATGGGTCATTACGGTTGTGTATTGACTATCGCAAGTTGAATAGAATTACAGTTAAGAACAAATATCCTCTACCCAGAATAGATGATTTATTTGACCAACTTAGAGAGTCTCGTTGCTTCTCAAAAATAGATTTGAGGTCGGGGTACCATCAGTTGAGAGTCCGGGAGGAGGACATTCAGAAGACGGCCTTTCGTACTCGTTATGGCCATTATGAATTCCCTATAATACCTTTTCGGTTGACCAATGCACCAGCTTCCTTTATAGATTTGATGAACAGAATTTTTTGGGAATACTTGGACCGTTTTGTGGTCGTCTTTGTGGACAACATCTTGATTTATTCAACCTCTGAAGAGGAACATGAGACTCACTTGTGGGTAGTGCTGGGTTTACTTAGTGAGCATCAATTGTATGCCAAATTTGAAAAATGCGAGTTTTGGTTAACAGAGGTGAAGTTTTTGGGGCATGTAATGTCTAGAGAGGGAGTGACTGTGGACTCCTCAAAGATAGATGTCGTACAGGATTGGGAACAACCCAAGAATGTTTTTGAAATCCAGAGTATCTTAGGATTAGCGGGGTATTATCGACATTTTGTAAGGAACTTCTCTAGACTAGCTGCACCTTTGACTAGGTTTACTAGAAAGGGTATCAAATTTGTGTGGAGTAAGGCTTGTGAAAAGTCATTCCAAGAGCTTAAGACTAGATTGACTACCACACCGGTTTTGATAATTTCAGAAAGGGGTTTGAATTGCACTGTCCATTGTGATGCGTCCGGGGATGGACTTGGTTGTGTTTTGATGCAAGAGGGAAAAGTTGTGGCATACGGTTTATGACAATTGAAAACTCATGAGAAAAATTACCCCACCCATGATCTAGAATTAGCAGCGGTGATTTTTAGTTTGAAAATTTGAAGGCATTACTTGTACGGTGAGAAGTTTGAAGTCTTCTCCGATCATAAGAGTCTAAAGTATTTGTTTTCTCAAAAAGACTTGAATTTACGACAATGGAGGATTATGACTTTGAGTTACACTATCATCCAGAGAAGGCCAATGTGGTGGCCGATGCTTTGAGTCGAAAATCTGTGAGTAGTTTGGCAAGTGTGGCCATTCGGGAATGGGATATGCTAGATGTTATTGGCAAGTTTGATTTGCACTTGGGTGAGTCCGGAGAGAGTGTTACCTTGTTTACTTTGAATGCTCAACCGACCTTGGTTAGTAAGGTCATAGAGGCACAATGAGGAGACCATGACGTGGAATCAATCCGTGTTAAGATTTCCAATGAGAAGGAAGAGAAAGGTTTGAACGTTCACTTGGATCTGAGTGTATGTTACCTAAATTGTTTGTTTGTACCAGAATCTTGTAGAGAGGAAGTACTTCGGGAGTTCCATCACTCACACCTTGCGGTACACCCGGGAGGCACTAAAATGTATCATGATCTTAGTCGTCAAATTTGGTGGAGGGGTATGAAACGGGATGTCGCTTTATTTGTATCGAAGTGCCTTACTTGTCAACAAGTGAAGGCCGAACACCAAAGACTAGCGGGTTTGTTACAACCCTTATCGATAGCCAAGTGAAAATGGAAGTGTGTTACCATGGATTTTGTAGTTGGGCTTCCTAGAACACAACAAGGCAATGACGCCGTTTGGGTGATTGTTGATAGGTTGACTAAGTCTACCCATTTCATTTCGATGTGCACCAGCGACTCAGTTGAACGCTTGGCAGAGTTGTATATTAGAGAGATAGTTCAACTTCATGGAGTCCCTGTGACTATTGTGTCGGATAGGGATCCTCGTTTTACTGCCCGGTTATGGCAAAGCCTTCAAGAGGTGTTGGGAACTACGTTGACTCTTAGCACTGCTTATCATCCTCAAACCGGTGGACAGTCGAAACGTACCATTCAAATTTTGGAGGCCATGCTTAGAGCTTGTGTCCTTGATTTTAAGGGGCCTTGGGAAAGGCACTTACCATTGATTGAGTTTGCTTACAACAATAGTTACCAAGCTAGTATTGGGATGGCAGCATTTCAGGCCTTGTATGGCTGACCTTGTAGATCACTGGTTTGTTGGGCCGAAATGGGTGATGCACCGTTACTGGGTCCGGAAATTGTTAGAGAGACAACCGAGAAAGTTGTTCTCATTCGGAAGAGGTTAGCTACGGCCCAAAGCTGACAAAAGAGTTATGCCGATAAGAGGAGACGACCTTTATCTTTTGAAGTTGGTGACCATGTGTTTCTAAAAATCTCACCAAGGCGGGGTTTGATGAGATTTGGTAAGAGTGGTAAATTATCTCCATGGTTCATTAGGCCTTTTGAGATCTTAGAGCAAATTGGGGAAGTGGCATACCGGTTAGCTTTACCGCCACAACTTTCGGGAGTTCATAACGTATTTCATGTAGCTATGCTTAGGAAGTATGAACCTGACCCTTCTCATGTGCTTGATTGGGCTGACTTGGAGGTAGATGAGGATGCCTCTTACGAAGAACGACCGGTTCAAATATTAGATACCCGGGAGCAAGTGCTAAGGGGCAAAACTATACTGTTAGTAAAGGTGTTGTGGAGACACCATGGGGTTGAAGAAGCGACGTGGGAATGGGAGACGGAAGTCCGCTCCAAATATCCAGATTTGTTTGAAAATGCTTAAGTTGCTTTTCTTTGTAATATTCCCTAGTGTTGAGGGAAACGTATTTAAAGTTGTGAACCACATGTTGATATGTGCATTGTTGTTTTAAGCATAAGGTTGTTGAGAGTTGCCATTACTTTTTGAGAAATTTCATGTTTATGCGTATTTAGGAGGTTGTTGTTAATGAGATAACCATGGTGGAAATGGTGAAATTTGGTTGAGAGTTAGTATTGTGATTTGAAAATGAAATAGAGTGGTTTTGATCGCTAGAAACCCTTTGTTTGGGTAGTTTGATTTGAAAATTCGGGGACGAAATTCTTTAAGAGGGGAAGGTTGTAGCGATCTCAGTTTTGCCACTTCGCTGAGTATGTCGGGGGTCGAATCACCCTATACAGCTTACCGGGGTCGAGCTGCTCGGTCAGCTCGCCGAAGCAAAAATGCAAAATGCATTAGAAGTTGCTTGTCCGCTCGAGCGGCCGTTTATGCGCTCTAGCGGAGAATGTTTGGTTTCAAAAGTTTGACCTGTCTGCAAAAGTACTGAGAAAGTGTATTTGACACTCAAGCGGGGCTTTCCACGCTCGAGTAGACCATGTTATATCAGTTTGTGAATCTGATATTTCAGATCACTTTTGTATATATCCCTCTCTCTAAAAATCCTTTCCTCTCCCTTCTCTCTACATTTTCCTACTCCAAATTAGATCAAAACCTTGATTTCTCAAGATCCATTAGAGTTCTGCCATAAGTTCTTCATCAAAGTTGGTTACCTTCTCGAGGGCTTCGTTGTGTGCAATGAAGATAAAGTTTCGACACCGTTAATTTTGGGGGTTTCATCTAATTTCTTCTTCAAAACTTGAGGTAGGGATTTTCTTAGAGTTATATATATATATATATATATATATATATATTTCTGCAAGATCTATATGATTTTCGAAATCATCTTTCGATAGCTTTGAAAGTTGATTGTTGATTTGAGAAGTTAAGCGATTTTGAAAGTGGGTTTATCTCTTGTTCTTTTAAAATGATCTTATGGGTTTTGATTTTCGTTGATTGAAGAAAAGATGATTTTTGAAAGTTTTCTTTCAAAAGATTTGAGTTGTATAGTTTTGGTGAGAAAACCTAGAATTTGGAGATTTTTTTTAAAGGAGACTGAAAATTCATAAATGATATTGTTATATTTATTTTGTGTGTCAAAATAAATGGATGTTTGGAAATTTTCTTATTTATATTTATATAAATGATGAATTTCAGGGAATATGAGGATTGTTGTTCATTTTGGAAATTATTGTTCAAAACGTTGAAATAGTCTTCAAATAACTAATTGTTGAGGATACTTGAGAAGAAGAAATTGTATTATTCCTTGGATGATGAATTGGAATAAAAGTATTTGTATTCATATTGTGAAATTGGCATATCAATTTATTTGATTAGATTAAATTTTGAAAATTGATTTGAAAACTTGCATTGAGAAAAGAATGTTGAGAAACAAATTTTCATGGAATAGTTTTGGGGTAAATACATTAGTAAGTCTTGATAGGTGGTGTAGATGATATTGAATAAGTTGGCATGAGAGTCCGAGGTGAAAGACCGAAAACCCGCACGGATAGGTGTCGAGCCTTCTGGTTAATACCGGTAAAAATGACAATTTGGTAGTACTTGTATAGTCTACTTGCAAACACCGACCTAGGGATTACCAGAGACGTATTTACCGCCCTTGAAATAAATTGTTAAGTTTGAACAATTAAAATTGCATGATATCATTGAGCATGATGGTTTTCAAAAGATAAAAATGTGATTTATCTTCAAAGAGGGCATAGCATGGCATTTGCATTTCATCTCTTGAAACTTGTATAAAATGTATATACTTTGTTAAGAATTTCCTACTGAGCTTTATGCTCACCCTACGGGATTTTTATGCAGGAAAAGATATGGTGATCCCACCCAACTAGAGACGTGGAAGTATGTGTGTTGGGATTACAATGTTCTCATTTTGCTGTGACTCTGTGTGTAAGCCAAGGGCTGTATTTGTTTAGGTTTGAATAACCGTTTTGTGTAACCAGGCTCTAGCCTTGGAAACTTGTAAATCCTTGGAGGTATTTATTTGTTTATTTACTTGTTGTTGGATTAATGTATTGTTTCATGAAGAACTATTGTATCATGTAATGTAAGTTTGGAGATTTATATTCTATTTTCCTTGAAAGAGCCGTGATTGTTGTTGAGAGGGTAATTTATAACCGAAGTGGGCCGAGCCGAGTGTTGGGCCTTATGGCCGAAGTAAAAAGGCTCGCGTAGATAGGGCCGTATAAGTTACTCCGGTTTGGAGAAGTAGCTTTGAAGATAGACCGGTCACGCAGCCGTGGTGAATCGCCCGGTCTTCGGAGGACTTGGTTCTACTCCGGTTGAGGGGAGTAGCTCAAATGTTTCGGTCTTCGATGATTACTTCGGTTGTAGCATGTGAGAGACCGAAGTAAGCTATGGTTTGCAAAAAGCTCGGTTTTAATGCCCTTAGGGATAGCCCGGTCTTAGTATGGGAAAGCCGAGGTAAGGGAGAGTAAATTAAGGGCCGAAGTAATAGTTACTTCGGTCCTGACAGTAGTCCGGCCATAGGAAGAACCATCTCACTTGGTTTAAGCAGTGAGGGGGGTGTTGGAGGATAAGCATTATCTTCCAGGAGGAGTAATCCTAGAAGGACTCTACGTCAGGAGGAGTAATCCTAGAAGGACTCTGCATGGGGAGAAAAGAGTCCTACCAGGATTGTGCTACGCGAAACCTATATAAGCTCACCAATATCACCTTTGGAGAGGTAATGCAACTTTACTCCCTGAATTCATAGAGCTTTTGTCTATTTGTCAAGCTTTCTGACTTAGGCATCGGAGAGGTTTCCGGCACACACCCGCCGGCTAGCTCACGTGTGTATTTTCAGGTGGTTGAACGACGTCGTACGGAGGAGCGCAGACTTGGTCAACAGGATTATACGAGAAGGTGTATTTCTTTCCCGTACAATTGGCGCCGTCTGTGGGAACTCAGACAAGAACAACCTCTTGATCAAGCTTTTTCTCCCTAAAAATCAATGGCGAACAACGAAGAATTACCTCAGTCCGCCGTCGACGGACTAACTCCAGAAGGGGGTGCAAGGCGCGAAGGCCTTCCTGTGGTCACTCCCATGGCAAACCTGGAGCCACACAGGCAAAATTCCAGGAGGGATGCAAGGGGACGAAGGCGGAATAATAGCCCTCATCCCTCTCGTTCGCAAAGCCCAGAAAGACAAAGACGCAGAATTGATCCTCAAACTTTGGAAGATCGCGTCAGAGAACAAGACGAGTTGATCCGTCGGATGGCGGCAGACATGGAATCCCTAAAGCGCCAGGTGAAGGGAAAAGAAGTGGTGACAGGAGAGGGACGCACAAACAAGACGCCCCCTCGCCACTCGGAGAGTCGTAGTCGGAATACTACACCCTTTCAAACGGAAAGCAAGAGCCTCAGGACAGGCGACACGCAATCCAGATCTTCCAGAACTCGTCACTCCAGGTCTGAGAGGGCGAGGTCTGAAAGGTCACACACCGGGGGAAGCACATACTGGCCCTCGCATACGCACCAGACAAGGTCCAGGCAGACAGAGCTTCCCAGATCGTCCGACCTACGGACCGTGCTAGAAGAGAAAGCACGGTGGAAGGAGGACGCTAGAGCGCGCGATCCACACAGAGTTTCTGCCTTACAGCGGTTGGCTCCTCGGACGCATGGAAGCGTCGAGGTTGGAATGCCAATACCGCGCTCGGCCTACGAACCAGCGGACAAGGCATTGGCGAGGCTGCAGACCTCACCATTCGTCCCAGCAATAGAGAACGCGCCCCTACCGTCAGGCTTCCTACAGCCCAAATTCACAACATATGAGGGGAAGACGGACCCTTACTCACACTTAAGCCACTTTCGCCAGGTCATGGCTGTTTACCGGCGGAATGAGGCCTTGATGTGCATCCTATTCCCCTCAAGCCTAGGTGACCTAGGCCTGACTTGGTTTGAGAAGCTTCCAGAGGGCAGCATAGCCTCCTGGGTGCAACTGGCGGAGGCGTTTGTAACGCGATTCAGAACAAACACAAAAACCCCAGTGGAGATCGACCAGTTACTCTCCATCGACATGGGTGATAAGGAGACCCTGAGGTCATATAACAGTCGCTACTGGGAGACATTCAACCAGATTGGGGACTGCCCAACCAATCTCGCCATTGCGCAATATAAAAGAGGCCTCCCAGTCGGGAACAGACTTAGGGATTCTATCACCATGACGCCACCCCTCACCATGGAGGCCCTGATGGAGAGAGTGCACCAGCACATCAGGGTGGAAGAGGATGGCGCTCGTGCCAAAGCAAAATCTGGCACAGTCGCAGCACCAGAGAAGAAGGCCTCAGCAAAGGTCAACGCAGTACACCGTCCGAACAGAAACGGACGTGGCAAAAGAGACAATGGAAAGGACCAAGATAAAAGATGGCTGAGAGTCCGCACTGCCATCACCACGGTCTTCAAGAAACCAATCTACCGTATACTTAGTGAGATTCGAGACGAACCTTTCGTCAAGTGGCCCGCTAAGCTAGGCGAGGCCCAAAAGGACTATGACGACAGGTCCAGATACACCTTCCACAAAGAAAAGGGGCACCGCACTGAGAATTGCACGCCGTTGAGACAGCATCTGGAAGAATTGGTGGCAGCAGGCCACCTGGACAAATACATAGAAGGAGGGGCACAGCCAGCCCCCCAGGACCACAATATGCCCAATGGAACGCCGAACGACGCCCCACCTCAGGGCGTCATCAACGTAATACATGGAGTCTTTGAACCTGAGCGTGTATGCGAGCTCAGAGGTTCAATCAAAAAGGCTGAGCACTTCAGAGAAGTACTAAGTGTCCAACCAGTCGCCAAAAGGGAAAGATAGAGGCCACAAATGTCATGTCCTTCTCAGATAAAGACTTGGCAAGGATTTATTGCCCTCACAACGATGCCTTGGTCGTCACTCTTCGAGTCAAGGATTTCGACGTCAAGCGGATTCTGATTGACCAAGGTAGCTCATGTGAAATCATGTATTATGAAACCTTCAAGCAACTAAAGCTTCAAGACAAGGACTTAGCCCCTGCCGTATCCCCTCTGATTGGATTCAATTCTATGCCGGAGTGGCCAGTCGGCAAAATCATCCTCCCAGTCAAGGCAGGAAGCGTGACGAAACAAGTGGAGTTTTGGGTGATAAAGGTCCCCTCCACCTACAACGTTATCTTGGGCAGAACATGGCTGCATGCCATGCGCTCGTGGCATCCTCCTACCACCAAGTAATGCGATTTCCCAACGACACCGGAATAATTGAAGAAGTATATGGGGACCAGATTATGTCCAAACAATGCTTCGTCACAACGAATGGCAGCCGCGCTGCCAAAGGATATGTTCATTCGGTTGAAGAACCTGAGAGTAATGAACTGTTCGCAGAGGTTGGCAAAGCGGCTGATCAGAAAGCAGTGGAGGACTTGGTGGAAGTTAGAATAGATGAGAAGAACCCGGAAAAGTTCTTCTTACTTGGATCGTCGTTGTCCAGCACTGAGAGATTGGAAGTCTTGGAATTCCTGACTTCCAACATCGAAGTGTTCACCTGGACTCCATACGACATGCCAGGCATTGATCCCAACTTCATCTGCCACCAACTCAATGTCCACCCTTCTGCTAGGCCAATCATTCAGCGCACCGCAGATCGGCACTTCATCACGCCGAAATAGTTGCAGAAGAAGTGGGAAACCTGCTGGAGGCAGGGGCAATCAGAGAAGTCCATTACCCTAGATGGATTTCCAACACCGTCGTAGTACCAAAGAAGAATGGCAAGTGGCGCGTCTGCGTCGACTACAAGACGGTCAACAAAGCGTGCCCAAAGGACAGTTTCCCCCTGCCAAGGATAGATCAATTGGTGGACCTAACAGCAGGGCACAGCAGGCTTAGCTTCCTTGACGCATACAGAGGCTACCATCAGATAGCCATGCACGAACCAGATCAGGAAGTAACGTCCTTCACCACTCCAAGAGGACTATATTGTTACAAGGTCATGCCCTTTGGCCTAAAGAATGCAGGGGCGACGTTTCAGAGAATGGTCACCAAGATGTTTGAGCCATTGTTAGGCAGAACAATGGAGGCTTACATCGACGACATGGTGGTCAAAAGCAAGGATGCGGATGACCATCTAAAGGACCTAGATGAGATGTTCCAGATCCTGAAGCAACACAAGCTGCGCCTTAACGCTTCTAAGTGCGCATTCGGTGTAGGGTCTGGCAAGTTTCTGGGGTTCCTGGTGACCAACCGGGGTATCGAGGCAGACCCCTCCCAAATTAAAGCAATTCAAGAGTTAGAGAGGCCTAACTCAGTGAAAGAAGTGCAGCACCTCACCGGCATGGCAGCAGCACTTAACCGATTCATCAGCCGGTCTTCAGACAGACTGCGTCCATTCTTTCAGTCATTAAAAGCTAAGTTTGAGTGGGACGAAGAATGCGACCGAGCTCTGGAGAGTTTGAAGGAATACATGTCTTCTCCACCATTACTTGTCACTCCAATACCTGGAGAAGAACTCTTCCTCTACTTGGCGGTCTCTCAGCACGCGGTAAGTGCAGTATTGGTTCGAGCAGAAGGTATCCAACATCTACCAATCTTCTACGTCAGCAAGACGTTGCTGGGAGCCGAAACAAGGTACTTGCCTCTAGAGAAGCTAGCACTGGCCTTAATGATGGCCTCCAGGAAATTGGCGCACTACTTTCACGCCCACACCATGTCGTCCTCACAGCTTTTCCACTAAAAGCTTTGTTTGAGAGGGCAAACTTTTCTGGGCGGATTTTGAAGTGGGCAGTGGAGTTGGGACAATATGATGTGAAGTTCCAACCCAGAACCGCCGTGAAGGCCCAATCTTTGGCAGACTTTGTCGCGGAGTTCACCCCTGGAAGCCACCAAGTCTGCCCAATCGACCTGACTGACACAACCGAACTAGGGATGGAAATTGACGCCGGAATAGCGCAACCCCTAGTGCAGGTTACTCAGCCAGAGCGCAAGGTAGACCGAGTAAAGAAGACAAGGAGAAAGCAGACCTTGCTACACCAAGTCAAAACTCTCCTACAACTCATGACTTGGTCCCAACAGACGACAAGGGCAGACTGCAAATATGGATCATGAAGGAAGCCTCCAGCGACATTCCAGACCCACAACATCATCTGATCCCTCCTCATGCTGGAATTGTTTGTAGGGGAGATGTGGAAGCTCTTTGTGGATGGAGCATCTAACCGACATGGCGCAGGACTTGGCATAGTCCTCATCTCTCCAGACGGCCTGGTCATGGAACAAGCTATCAATCTTGGCTTCCCAGCATCAAATAATGAAGCGGAGTATGAAGCGCTTCTTGCAGGTCTCAAGTCGGCATTCTACATGAAGGCCACCGAGCTAATGGTTTACAGCGACTCACAGCTAGTGGTGAATCAAATATCTGGCGACTACGAGGCAAAGGATGACAGGATGGCCAAGTATCAAGGCTTGGTCAGAACAGAGATAAAGAAGTTCGAAGTGGTGAGGATAGAACAGATCGGCAGAGAGGAAAATAGCAGAGCAGACGAACTAGCAGGCTTCGCCTCAATGGCAGACACCTCCATTCCTCACCCACTACTAATCGACTATCTGCCTAGACCAAGCATTGAAGACCCAGAAGCAGAAGAGGTATGTTGCGCAGAATTAGGCCCTTCTTGGATGGATCCCATCATACTATTTCTGAAAGACGGCACCCTACCAGAAGAAAGAAAGAAGCCAACAGAATCAGAGCAAAGTCGCAGCGATTTTGGCTCTCTCCATCCTTGCATTATACAAAAAGTCATTCTCAGGACCTTACTTGAAGTGTGTCCACCCCAGCAAGTGGAAGCATTCTTATTCGAAATACATGAGGGTGTTTGCGGCAGCCATCAGGGGAAGATCACTGGCATACAGGGCGATTTCCAAAGGATATTGGTGGCCATACATGCAAGCGGATTCAGAGAAGTATGTTAAAAAGTGCGAAAAGTGTCAAAAGTGTTGCACACCAAATACACCAACCTGCCAGAGAACTACTACCATTAACTAGCCCATTGGCCTTTTGCAATGTGGGGGTTAGACATAGTAGGTCCACTTCAACGGCACCTGGCCATAGGAAGTTCTTTCTTGCGGCAACAGACTACTTCACGAAGTGGGTAGTAGAAGCAGAAGCCTTGGCGTCAATCAAGGAAAAAGAGTGAAGAAGTTTGTCTGGCAGAACATCATTACTCGCTTTGGCATACAAAGGCACTGATCTCAGACAACGGCACTCAATTCGATGGTAGGATTTTCAGAGCTTTTGTGAAGAATACAAGATAGAATTCTATAATTCCACACCGGCATATCCACAAGCAAATGGACAAGCAGAGGCGCCGAACAAGGTGGTTTGGATGGATTGAAGAAAAGATTAGAGAGAGCCAAAGGCAAGTGGGCAGAAGAGCTCCCCCATGTCTTATGGGCTTACCGCACCACGCCTCGACGTTCGACAGGAGAAACACCATTCTCCTTAGCTTATGGCATGGAAGCAGTTATCCCATTAGAAGTTGGCCTTCCTACGATTCGGAGCGAAAACTTTGATCCAGACCTAAATGGCGAAGCCATAGCATTAGAACTTGACTTGGCAGAAAGAAAGAAGAGAAAAGGCATTGGTTCACATCGCTCTCCACCAGCAAGAATTGTCCAGGAAAATACAACAAAACAGTACATCCAAGACAGTTCAAGATCGGCGATTGGGTGTCGCAAGGTGATGGGAAACACCTTGGTTCCAGGAGATGGCAAGTTGGGACCTAACTGGGAAGGACCTTACAAAGTGGTCGGAACTGGCAGGCAAAGGGGCATACCACTTGGAAGATGAGGACGACAAAAGAATCCCAGCCCATGGAATACGGCAAATCTCAAGCTGTTTTATTTCTAGCTTTTTTCTTTTAAGTATGTGTAAGTTTTTACTTCCTCAATAAAACAATTCGGTTCTTTTTCAGTATAATTGTTTTCAGTAGACAATAGCCTTAGTAAAGTTAGTAGCATTGTAAACATAGTTGGCCGGATTAAACCAACTATGACTCTTCCTAAGCCCAGGATAAGGATCCAGCTGCAGGACGTTTGGTCGAAAAAATACCAAACATTGATTCTAAGTTGGCTGGAAAAACCACCAGAGGTTGGCAGGATTAAACCAACACCCTTCCTAAGTCCAGGATTAGGATCCAGACTGCAGACGTTTGGCCGGAATAACCAAACATGATATGCTAGGTTGGCTGGAAAAACCAACTTAGAGGTTGGCTGGATTAAACCAACACTTTGTACTCTTCAGCCGAAGTAAGTTTACGGCTGAAGAGTGGTTGGCTGGATTAAACCAACTCTGGTTACTCTTCAGCCGAAGTAAGATATATCGGCTGAAGAGTGGTTGGCTGATAAACCAACATTTTGTACTCTTCAGCCGAAGTAAGTTTACGGATGAAGAGTGGGGCTGGATTAAACCAACTCTTGTTACTCTTCAGCCGAGTAAGTTATATCGGCTGAAGAGTGGTTGGCCGGATTAAACCAACTCTTGTACTCTTCAGCCGAAGTAAGTATATCGGCTGAAGAGTGGTTGGCTGGATTAACCAACTCTTGTTACTCTTCAGCCGAAGTAAGTTATACCGGCTGAAGAGTGGTTGGCTGGATTTAAACCAGTACTTCTTTGTACTCTTCAGCCGAAGTAAGTTATATCGACTGAAGAGGGGTGGCGGATTAAACCAGTACTTCTTTGTTACTCTTCAGCCGAAGTAAGTTACATCGGCTGAAGAGTGGTTGGCTTGTAAGTTTGATATCTAACCGAGATCACAGTTGTTGTAACTAGCAGATTGGAATTATTACAAAGGCAAGCAAGCCAAGTTCAGAACCGGAATGAAAGGCGGAGTATGAAGCGCTTCTTGCAGGTCTCAAGTCGGCATTCTACATGAAGGCCACCGAGCTAATGGTTTACAGCGACTCACAGCTAGTGGTGAATCAAATATCTGGCGACTACGAGGCAAAGGATGACAGAATGGCAAGTATCAAGGCTTGGTCAGAACAGAGATAAAGAAGTTCGAAGTAGTGAGGATAGAACAGATCGCAGAGAGGAAAACAGCAGAGCAGACGAACTAGCAGGCTTCGCCTCAATGGCAGACACCTCCATTCCTCACCCACTACTAATCGACTATCTGCCTAGACCAAGCATTGAAGACCCAGAAGCAGAAGAGGTATGTTGCGCAGAATTAGGCCCTTCTTGGATGGATCCCATCATACTATTTCTGAAAGACGGCACCCTACCAGAAGAAAAGAAAGAAGCCAACAGAATCAGAGCAAAGTCGCAGCGATTTTGGCTCTCTCCATCCTTGGCATTATACAAAAAGTCATTCTCAGGACCTTACTTGAAGTGTGTCCACCCCAGCAAGGTGGAAGCATTCTTATTCGAAATACATGAGGGTGTTTGCGGCAGCCATCAGGGAGGAAGATCACTGGCATACAGGGCGATTTCACAAGGATATTGGTGGCCATACATGCAAGCGGATTCAGAGAAGTATGTTAAAAAGTGCGAAAAGTGTCAAAAGTTTGCACACCAAATACACCAACCTGCCAGAGAACTACTACCATTAACTAGCCCATGGCCTTTTGCAATGTGGGGGTTAGACATAGTAGGTCCACTTCCAACGGCACCTGGCAACAGGAAGTTCTTTCTTGCGGCAACAGACTACTTCACGAAGTGGGTAGAAGCAGAAGCCTTGGCGTCAATCAAGGAAAAAGATGTGAAGAAGTTTGTCTGGCAGAACATCATTACTCGCTTTGGCATACCAAAGGCACTGATCTCAGACAACGGCACTCAATTCGATGGTAGGATTTTCAGAGGCTTTTGTGAAGAATACAAGATAGAATTCTATAATTCCACACCGGCATATCCACAAGCAAATGGACAAGCAGAGGCGTCGAACAAGGTGGTCTTGGATGGATTGAAGAAAAGATTAGAGAGAGCCAAAGGCAAGTGGGCAGAAGAGCTCCCCCATGTCTTATGGGCTTACCGCACCACGCCTCGACGTTCGACAGGAGAAACACCATTCTCCTTAGCTTATGGCATGGAAGCAGTTATCCCATTAGAAGTTGGCCTTCCTACGATTCGGAGCGAAAACTTTGATCCAGACCTAAATGGCGAAGCCATAGCATTAGAACTTGACTTGGCAGAAGAAAGAAGAGAAAAGGCATTGGTTCACATCGCCTCCTACCAGCAAGATTGTCCAGGAAATACAACAAAACAGTACATCCAAGACAGTTCAAGATCGGCGATTGGGTACTTCGCAAGGTGATGGGAAACACCTTGGTTCCAGGAGATGGCAAGTTGGGACCTAACTGGGAAGGACCTTACAAAGTGGTCGGACTGGCAGGCAAAGGGGCATACCACTTGGAAGATGAGGACGGCAAAAGAATTCCCAGACCATGGAATACGGCAAATCTCAAGCTGTTTTATTTCTAGCTTTTTTCTTTTAAGTATGTGTAATTTTTTACTTCCTCAATAAAACAATTCGGTTCTTTTTCAGTATAATTGTTTTCAGTAGACAATAGCCTTAGTAAGTTAGTAGCATTGTAAACATAGTTGGCCGGATTAAACCAACTATGACTCTTCCTAAGCCCAGGATAAGGATCCAGGCTGCAGGACGTTTGGTCGAAAAATACCAAACATTTGATTCTAAGTTGGCTGGAAAAACCAACTTAGAGGTTGGCAGGATTAAACCAACACCCTTCCTAAGTCCAGGATTAGGATCCAGACTGCAGGACGTTTGGCCGGAATAACCAAACATGATATGCTAGGTTGGCTGGAAAAACCAACTTAGAGGTTGGCTGGATTAAACCAACACTTTGTACTCTTCAGCCGAAGTAAGTTTACGGCTGAAGAGTGGTTGGCTGGATTAAACCAACTCTGGTTACTCTTCAGCCGAAGTAAGATATATCGGCTGAAGAGTGGTTGGCTGGATTAAACCAACATTTTGTACTCTTCAGCCGAAGTAAGTTTACGGCTGAAGAGTGGTTGGCTGGATTAAACCAACTCTTGTTACTCTTCAGCCGAAGTAAGTTATATCGGCTGAAGAGTGGTTGGCCGGATTAAACCAACTCTTGTTACTCTTCAGCCGAAGTAAGTTATATCGGCTGAAGAGTGGTTGGCTGGATTAAACCAACTCTTGTTACTCTTCAGCCGAAGTAAGTTATACCGGCTGAAGAGTGGTTGGCTGGATTAAACCAGTACTTCTTTGTTACTCTTCAGCCGAAGTAAGTTATATCGACTGAAGAGTGGTTGGCTGGATTAAACCAGTACTTCTTTGTTACTCTTCAGCCGAAGTAAGTTACATCGGCTGAAGAGTGGTTGGCTTGTAAGTTTGATATCTAACCGAGATCACAGTTGTAACTTAGCAGATTGGAATTTATTACAAAGGCAAGCAAGCAAGTTCAGAACCGGAATGAAAGTTAAAAGATTTTTTTTTCATTTAAATCAAAAGCAAATACAAGTAGTGGCCGGAGCCCGGTTACAGGTTCGGAATAAAAGAAGAAAAAAGTACGAGAAACAGTCATCCTAGGAGTGCATCAAGTTCGGCATCAAAGTCCGCATCAGCAGTTGCTTGGAGGCCGGTTTGAGGAAGGAGCTCGGTTTGGACCGTGGTATCAGTTGGCAGAACAGAATTAGCCGGTATCTCGCTAGATAAATCCACTGTTGGCTCCAACCGAGCCGCCTGATTGCTTTGTTGTCCGGTGGTAACCGGGGTCAGAGATGGCTCCCCCTCATCATCATCATCATCATCATCATCATCATCATCATCCTCTTCTTCTTCGTCACCAGACCCTTCTAGGAATGCTTTTTGGAGATCGTCTGCATATTGCTTGAGCGAAGCCGGAATAGAGTACGGTGGAGCGTTGTAAGCGTCGGTATCAGGGGTACAACCGAGCTTCTCCACCGCACTCCGCCAACCGCACTTGAAGAAGAGATCTTTCGCCGCGCCGCATTGAAGCATGTATGCGTCTTCAGCCTCCTTGAAGCCTTGCTTTTTGGCCTTTTTCACTCCGGCCTTCAGTTGGTCTATTTCGGCATTTTTCTTTGTTTCTAGCTGGGCCATCTCCCACAGATAGTGGTCTTTCACTTCGGTTACGGCCTTTTGTTTATCACTCTCAGCCGAGGTTACCAGTCCGGTGAGACGTGATACCTCGGCCTCCAACTCGGCTGCCCTGTTCTGAGCTCGTGTTAGCTCGGCAGTTTTGGTTTCGGCCTCTTTCATGGCCTGCCTTGTGGTTTTGTGAAGTTCCATCACCTGCCGGTGTGCAATCGTGGTTTTTTGAAGAGCCTGCAAAAGTATGATGAGTTTTTCTTGTTAACCGAGCTGGAAGTTGGTCAAATTCTAAAGACAAATAGAGGACAGTATTACTTACCATGATCAGGGACTTCGAAGCCGACCGAAGTGACTTCACTTCGGTGTTGAGCCGCTTTCGATGGTGCTCCATGTCTTTTGGGAGGCAGACACCTCTGGCCAGGTTGAGGGCCAGAAGGTGGTCCTTCTCTGCGACAACGGAGTCACCTTCGTTGATAGCTCGGTCGTTGAAGACTAGTGGGGGAGCCCATTGGGGGGCTTCAGACCGGTTTGATGACTCCGGCTGGGGATTCGGTTGGGTGACTGCTGGTGGGCTTGGTGGCAGTATGTTCTCATCCTCATCAACAAGTTGTGGCCCGGTTTGGCTAGTCCGGGCACGCTTGTTTCGGCGAGAGGCAGAAGGCTGCTGGGATGGAAGAGCCACTACGGCCTCGGTTGGTTGGCCGGTTTGTGGTACCTCGGTTGGGTTTGTTTCGGTGAGCATGGCCCTCAGTCTGCTTTTCTTCGCCATCTCTTGTTCAGCAGTTAGTCGCACAAGGACGATTTCGGGCAAGGTTGGGTCCGGTTCTGGATCGTCCTCAAGAAGGAAGTCGGTCACCTTGCCTTTACGGCGACCGGAGTATCTGTAGGTCGGTTGGAACTTTAGGAGTTTCTCCCAAGATCTCTCCTTGACCCGGAGTGCGGCCCGGAGTACTGGGATGCTGGGATAGTTGTAGTTGAAGATGAGGTGAGACTTGTCTGCGAAAGAAAAGAAAGCAAGTGTTAGTCCGGTTCAGAGAAGAAAAGCTGAAATATAAAAGAAAAGGCGGAATAGAAACCGAAGTATGTATACTGGGTGCCCCCTTCTTGTAATTTATTCTTCGGCCTGGGATGCGGGCTTCGAGGTCTTCGAAATTCCCAGATACCCAGAAGAAGTCGTCATCATTAACGTCTTTATCCGGTGTGTGCGTTATTATCTTTTCTCTACCTCGGCGCACTCTCAAATAGTAGCACCAGCCTTGGTTTTTGGATCCTATTGAGTACTGATGTAGTATCTCGGCCAGACCTAGGTTCAGACCGGTTTGTTGGTTCAGAGCATCTATGCCCATTATTATTCGGTATGTGTTGGTGGAAAGTTGGGTTGGGCAAAGTCTAGTCTGCCTAAGAAATTCACATATGAGGGGTTGAACTGGGAATCTGAGTCCGGTCTCGATTATTGACTGGAGGGTGAATGGCACGAAGCCTTCTTCATCCCAGGGGTCTACTCCTTTTTCGGCTAAGGTAAGGTTTACATCGGCTGGAATGTTGAAATCCTTACGGAATTCGGCCAGGCCTCCTGGGGTTTCTACTAAGAATCTGTACTTCCCCATTATTCTATAACTTATGAATAACTTATTGCGGTCGCGTAAGTGTGCTCAGTAGCTCGGCTGAGCACAAGGAAGTGCCTGGCGACCTAAGTCTGCAAGGTGGAAAACAAGGTGTTAAGCACAGATTGAGACCGTGCTACAAAAAACAGAGCAAGAAAAGACGAGTCCTATTTCGGCTCTACAGGGTGCTATGTTATCTACATCGGTTCCTAAAAGATGTTCGCTATCTCGGTTTCTGAAAGTTTTTCTTATCTCGGTTTTACTTTTGGTTTTTCTTACTTCGGTTAGGCCTCAAGGGGCAGCTTTCTGAGTTCGGTTTTGGAACTCAGAAGGCTGGCTTGGCCCCCAAAGGCTTAGCTCGGTCGGGAACTAGAGTACCTATTTCAAGTATATTTTCATTTCGGTTAAAGTGAATTAGATGCTTTTTTATTAGAAACTACTGTGAAATCTACCAGTTCTAGTTCGGTTCCAGTTTACCTAAAGCAGTACATAAGCAACAACAGTATTCTAGTCCGGTTGCGGCGTGATTCCAGATCTAAACCTAGTTCTACAGGATGCATCATGACATTCTAAAGGCTTTTGTGAAGTTTTTTCAGAAACCAAGCATGAGAGAGGTGTTTTGCAAAAACAAGAAATAAACTACAGATAAAAGAGTAAAATGCAGAAAGGAAAGCAAAAACCAGAGAAATGGATCGGAGTTACTTACCAGGTAAGGAGTGTGGAAGTAGGATAGAAGCTTCAAGCACAGCAAGGACGCAAGCTCAGGAATAGGAAGAACAAAAAGAACACAAGGAGAGAGGGACGATAAACAGTGTGAAAATAAGGGTGAATTCAAAAACGAAAGGGTGTTTTGTTTAGATAGAGAGATGAAGGGACTTATGGCGGGAACTGTTTAATTTTTTCGGAGTACGAGGGACGGCGTGACAGCTAAGCTGCCAACCAAAACGAGCCACGTGTCATTGGAATACTGAACGATTCAGTTTCTGTGACTGAAGAGACGTTTGACCGGACATGCTTAGCTCGGCTTAAGCTTAGCTCGGCTAGAGAAGCTAAGAAGGTCTTCAGCTCGGCCGGAGTACTTAGAGGATTGTAGCTCGGCTGGATAAGCTAAAACTTTTGTTCGGTTCGTCGAACAGGTAATCCCTATCATGCTGTGCAGATGGAATTAAGGGGCAATTGAGAGGGTAATTTATAACCGAAGTGGGCCGAGCCGGGTGTTGGGCCTTATGGCCGAAATAAAAAGGCTCGCGTAGATAGGGCCGTATAAGTTACTCCGGTTTGGAGAAGTAGCTTTGAAGATAGACCGGTCACGCAGCCGTGGTGAATCGCCCGGTCTTCGGAGGACTTGGTTCTACTCCGGTTGAGGGGAGTAGCTCAAATGTTTCGGTCTTCGGTGATTACTTCGGTTGTAGCATGTGAGAGACCGAAGTAAGCTATGGTTTGCAAAAAGCTCGGTTTTAATGCCCTTAGGGATAGCCCGGTCTTAGTATGGGAAAGCCGAGGTAAGGGAGAGTAAATTAAGGGCCGAAGTAATAGTTACTTCGGTCCTGACAGTAGTCCGGCCATAGGAAGAACCATCTCACTTGGTTTAAGCAGTGAGGGGGGTGTTGGAGGATAAGCATTATCTTCCAGGAGGAGTAATCCTAGAAGGACTCTATGTCAGGAGGAGTAATCCTAGAAGGACTCTGCATGGGGAGAAAAGAGTCCTACCAGGATTGTGCTACGCGAAACCTATATAAGCTCACCAATATCACCTTTGGAGAGGTAATGCAACTTTACTCCCTGAATTCATAGAGCTTTTGTCTATTTGTCAAGCTTTCTGACTTAGGCATCGGAGAGGTTTTCGGCACACACCCGCCGGCTAGCTCACGTGTGTATTTTCAGGTGGTTGAACGACGTCGTACGGAGGAGCGCAGACTTGGTCAACAGGATTATACGAGAAGGTGTATTTCTTTCCCGTACAGTTGTATTATCATTTGGGCTAGAAAATTGGGGCGTTACAGAGAGAGTGTATTCTACGCCCAAGGGGTGCTTCATGTGCTCGAATGTTAATCTGTTGTCTGCAAAATTACTGGGAGTGTGTATTCTACGCTCGAGTGAAGCTTCTTGCGCTCGAGCGGAACAACTTATTGTGTCTGGCCGCTTGAGCGACACATCTTACGCTTGAGCGGACTGTGCGTATATCAGTTCGTAAAAGTCATTTTTTACATCACTTTTTCACCTCTCTCTCTCTAAACATTTCAAAACTCTAGATCCAGAGCTCCTCTCTCTATAACTTACTCTCTCTCTCTCTCTCTCTACAAATACACCAAGATCTACCCATTTCTCCACCTTACTCCCTTTGTTAAAAAGGTAGAGCTCACCTAGAGTTTCGTTTTCATCCGAATATAGTTAGATTTCGGCTTCCTTGAGGTTTCTCCATTCTCTCCTTGGTCTTCTAGCTTTGAGGTAGGGATTTTATACACTCTTTTATGATTTTTAACTTAGCTATGTGTTTTTCATAAACTATCTTGTGGTTTTGGAGGATTTTGAACAAACCTAGGTTTTGGTTTAAAATCAAAAGAGAGGTTTTCAAATGGTTGTATGGAAATGGTTGTGGGAGTGAAAATGAGGTTGAGTTGTGATAAAATTATTGATATTGATGCTTGGATTGGATTTTGAAAAAAATAAATAAATAAATAAAGGGTTTTACCCTAAATGTTTCAAATATTTATTTTGTATAAATAAATGGAATTAATGTTGGAAATGTGTAATTGGATGGATATTGATATAGATGATGGAGTTGGATATGTTTTATCGCTCACATCTTAAATTTTGAAAAGTTTATCTGTATTGGAGATTTTATATCTATTTAGAAATATTTGTTTTGGGCTATCGGTGGAGAATAACTATGATTGTTGTTGAAATTATATGAGGATTAGGTGAATTGAAACTAATTTATCATCTATGTGCATTGAACATTGTGGCTTATTTAATACATTGCAAATGTATATGAATTTGAGAAAAATGAGTAAATGTTGGGAAAATGTGTGTATCACCAAATTAAGTTGGCCTGTGTGTCTAATGTGAAAGTCCCGAAAAACGCGCGTATGCATGGATGCCGATTCCTACGGACGAAATATCCGTAAAATGGCAATAGTAGCACTTGTATAGGCTACGTTTACATGGGTGTCGTTTAACGGTTTCCCGTAGACGAAATATCCATGAAAGGTTGTACCGGTTTGAGAATCCCCCTTTATTTTCTATTATAAAGAGCATGACTTGAGAATTGTGATCTCAACTAAACATGGCATTGTTTTCGGAAGGAAAATGTAAAACTTTTTGATAAGAGCATTATATGTGCATAAAACCTTATATCTTTGTTAAGATTCATATATTGTATTAATTATTTCTACGGGGCTTTGACTCACCCTATACGGGAAAACCATTTTAAGGTGTTGAAAAGATGCATCCGCCAAGGCAGGAGCTTAGAAGGAGTGGAGCAAGAGTTTCATTTTGTTTACTTCTTGTTATTATTTTGTATAAGCCTAGGGCTTTACTTGTGTTGAATTTAAATCCATTTTGATGTAACCAAGTGCAGTCTTAGAAAGTTCTAGCCTTCAAGGCATTTCTATTATCTATTGAACTTCTATCTCATGTCATCGTTGTTGACACATGCTATAGATTCAGGATTAGGACTTATGAATGTATATTCGCATGTGTCACCTCTTTTGTACAATTGCATCTCATATAATGGAAGGATATTATACTCTGATTTATATTGTCATTTAAATGTTGTTATGGATAGTTTATTATATTTATTTCAGGGTATTACAGAAACTTGGATATATATATATATCAAAATAGAAACATGAAGAGCATTTCACAAAAGCCAAAACCCCATTTTCCCTCCCTTATCTAGTCACCCTCTCTCATCTCGCCTCTTGCAAGGCCTTGACTTTTCTTCTTTAGGTCATGCACACTTCATTTATTTTTCTTAAGTTTAAGTTTCCCTTTCCTTTTGAGTTAATCGTGTTTTAAACTTTGTGCAAACCTTCTTTTTTTTGGTTCAAACGATAAGAGTATTTATAATACAGAGAATTACAATCGGAGAGTTCAACAAATATATAATCTTATGAACCATCCTAACAATGAGCCCTAATAATGGGGAAGAAACTATCAACCTAACAATTAACTTGAAGTGGCCCCATAATGGGGACGAACTAAACAACACAATCTCATAACCTGAACCTGAAGTGCTCCCATAATAGGTGTTAGGTTTTTATTCTTGGCAATCTCGTTTGACAAAACTTCATTCAGTTGTAATTTTATTCGATTTTTTATTTCAGTGAGGTTATGAGTTTTTAGATACGAATCTAACCCGAATTGTGCCTATGCAGAAGATTTTGTGATCTAAATCCTATTGTGGAGACGTGGTTTGGAAATACTCTTCAGATCTTGGGAGACGCTGGTGATCCTCAGCTAGTCACCTGAGAAGATGGAAACACTCCGGTCGGGGGTGCCGGAATTAGCACTCCGACGGACAAGTTAGTTCAGACACTCAAGATAGCTTCTTGTCTAAGTAAAGTGGAGTGATTCTTACATACCTTTCTAAATTTGTGGCCCTTGTATTTATACTCGCTTTTGGGGCCTTGGGGCCTGAACCTACTTTTATCCCATTCACGTTTGGTTCATTCGGAGCTACTGACCTCCGTCTATTCGGCTCCACTAACGCATTCGGCGTCCTTATTTCGCAATATGAAGCCGAATAGTATCTATCTTCTGGGGTTCGCGTCTTCTGACTCTTCTATTGATTCGGCTCCCACAATTGCCCCCCAAGCTCTTCACCAACGACAGTTGGCTGGAGTGCTTGGTTTTGAATTTCGAAAAGTCAGAGCCAAAATTCGGCGATTGGCCTCATCGTCATGCGGATATCTAAGCGCACCCCTTTCGGTTATTGTGTCGACCTTCCCCCTTCACGCACGTGTCTATTTATTGCGATTTAAAATTTTGGCGTCCTTTCGAGTATGTATTTCGTTACGCTCATCGCTGGATTGCCTTTTGGATAGTCCCTGCAACTCTGTTTTTCCGATATCCCCTTCGTCCTTTGTAAGTTCTCTCCTCCCTTGTTTTGGGGACTTCTTCTGGTTTATTCCTTCCTTAGCATATTCTCATAAACTATAGAGTATGACGAAACATTTAAAAGACCTCTTTTCGTCAGATCGAATCGCTGGCTTTAAACACCATTTCTCCATTCCTGATGATGTCCGTCTGTCGCTTGTGGCGGACAGCACTCTTGATATGGAGAGGGAGGACGAAACCACGATTGTCTTTCCTCTCTTGTCAATTGCGGAGGGTGGAGTCCGTTTCCCCCTTTACCCATTTCTTAGGGCTGTGCTTCGCTACTGGGGTTTAATCCCTTCTCAACCTAATGTGAATTTCTTTAGAATCATAATGGGGGTTATAGCGCTCAACCGTCGCCTAAGAATTAACCTTGGCATTCCAGCCATCCTGCATTGTTATGCCTTGGCTAAGTCTTCTAGTCGGCACGGGCGTTTCTTCCTTAGGGCCAAGGATATCGACCATCAGCTGATTACTATGCTTTCCAGTTCTGGAAAATGAGTTGATGATGTGATGGTCGTTGTCCAGGGTAACTGGGAATTTGGCGAAGGGGAGGATCACGTCGACCCTATTCCCAGACGGAGGGGCGAGCCAGGTGGCTGATTGCCTTCTCGCTTTTATTATTTGTTCGTTTTTGTTGTAAAACCTCTTCTTTGAAATGTGACGGCTTGGCTTGTGCAGGGATCAGTATGAAGAAAGTTGTGTCTTCAACTGACGACGTCGTTCTTTCAGATATCGAAGTCGCGCTCAAATATTTCGGCCGTCGAAGTCTTCAGAAACAAGGGAGGTCGGCGCATATTCTGCTTCGTTACGAGCCGACATACACGACCTTCTCGGCAGCGGAAAATATCCCTGTCCCTGAGGGTGAAGATTCTCTTATCGCCCTTATTTTGTCCGACTTCAAAAATTTGAGGCAGGTTGGTTTTGGAGGGTCCGATTCGGAAGGGGATGTAGCTAATGTTATCGAATCAGATCAGTCCGAAACCGAGTCCGACGAGGTATTGAATTCGGCCAATCCTACACCCACATCGGGCCGAGGGGATCCTTCACTTGACGGCGTTGTTCACGGCTTGGAGGGTATTCCCGCCGCAGACCCTGAAGACATGGCCGGGTTAAGTCTGACACAACTTGCCAGGAAGGCGAATGCTGAAAGGCTGGCCGCGCGGCGAAGAGCGGAGGCCCTTCCGTCTGAAGTACCACCCGCCACTGAATCGCAATTCTCCCTGCCTGTTAGCGAATCAGAGTCCGTGCACGTTATTGTCATGGAAACGGCCGCAGATCGGAATGCCGAATCTGCTTTGGACGTGCAGGCCGGCCAAGAAGTTGAGGCAGAGAAACGCCCTGCCGAGTTTGAGGCCGACTCAGGAGAACGCGGCGGGAAACGTCCTCGATTAGAGGGATCGGACGTGATCGTTCCTTTTGTCATTCAACCGATGATAAGAAACATGCCGGTTTCTTCTGATGCTTCGGCGCTTAAAGATCCAAAAGTCGCATTCAGCTTGGCTACGTCCGTGTCATTGCCGTCTGACAGGGAGGCTTTCCGGGTGGAAACGGATCTGAATGCGACAGCACTAGCCGCCCAATCGGCGCTTTTGGTATATTCGAACTTAACTTCACTTAATCCGAATACTGTTGAAGTTATGGTTTTAAATTCTTGTCTTGTAGACCGTCGGATGGATAGCCGATGTGGGCCGTCGCCATCGCGACGCCGTCAAAGAGATTGGTCATTTACGCGAGGAAGTTGAAGGCCAGAGGAGAAGGGCCGAGGTCAAAGCTTTGAGGGCTAACAAGGAAGCCTCAAGAGCCAACGCCGAGATGAAAAGGGCTCGTAGCGCCGATCAACTGAGGTCGGATGCCGAGAAGAAGGCAGATGCGAGCGAAGATGCGCTCAAATTGGCCCAGAAGGCGATCTCCAAACTGGAGGCAAAGTTGGCTGAAATGAAGGCGGCGAAGGAAGCAGCCGACTCGGAGTCTTCCAAAATATTCGAGGCCGGGAAAAATGCTGGACTCGCCGAGTACGTTGACCAAGTCCCCAAGTTTGAAAATCGGGGATTCAAACATGGCTGGCACAAAGCCCTTGCTGCTGCTAACGCTTCGTTGATTACGCCAATACCATATGAGCAAGTGGATGTTGAGCCATTGGAGTCTGATTCCGATGGCTGAGCCGGCCGACTGACAGTTTTTAGGATGTCAAATGTATTTTTACAGTTTTTCATTTGATATTTTTCATCTGTTGCTACAGTCATGAGTAAATCTTTTTGTTTGGTAACTTGAGTATATATGAAAAATTTCGTGAGTAACTTTTCATGAGTATATATAAAATCGGGCTTGTAGCTTTTTGTGTCATAACTTGCGTATATATATACAATTTCATGAGTTGCGTTCAATTGGCTAAGGAAAATGTTGATCAATGATATTGCTTTCGGTTATGGTTTAGATCGGATTAATCAAGTAAATCTGCCCTTGCCTTAGATAGGTCGCGAGCTTGGGAAGCCGAATGGGCCTAGCTCGTGGGCTGGCTAAGGCACATATTGATCGGTGCTTGCGCTTGACTACTCGGCCGATCAGATTAATAAATTTGCCCTTGTCTTAGCCAGGGCACGAGCTTGGGAAGCCGAATGGTCCTAGCTCGCGGGTTAGCTAAGGCATATATTGATCGGGGCTTGCGTTTAAAAACTCGGCCGATCAGATTAATAAATCTGCCCTTGCCTTAGCCAGGGCGCGAGCTTGGGAAGCCAAATGGTCCTAGCTCGCAGGTTAGCTAAGGCATATATTGATCGGGGCTTGCGTTTAAAAACTCGGCCGATCAGATTAATAAATCTGCCCTTGCCTTAGCCAGGGCGCGAGATTGGGAAGCCGAATGGTCCTAGCTCGCGGGTTAGCTAAGGCATATATTGATCGGGGCTTGCGTTTAAAAACTCGGCCGATCAGATTAATAAATCTGCCCTTGCCTTAGCCAGGGCGCGAGCTTGGGAAGCCGAATGGTCCTAGCTCGCGGGTTAGCTAAGGCATATATTGATCGGCGCTTGCGCTTGACTACTCGGCCGATCAGATTAATAAATCTGCCCTTGCCTTAGCCAGGGCGTGAGCTTGGGAAGCCGAATGGTCCTAGCTCGTGGGCTAGCTAAGGCACATATTGATCGGCGCTTGCGCTTGACTACTCGGCCGATCAGATTAATAAATCTGCCCTTGCCTTAGCCAGGGCGCGAGCTTGGGAAGCCGAATGGTCCTAGCTCGTGGGCTAGCTAAGGCATATATTGATCGGCGCTTGCGCTTGACTACTCGGCCAATCAGATTAATAAATCTACCCTTGCCTTTGCCAGGGCGGGAGCTTGGGAAGCCGAATAGTCCTAGCTCGTGGGCTGGCTAAGGCGCATATTGATCGGCGCTTGCGCGACTAAGGCATATATTAAGCGGCGCTTGCGTTTAAAAACTCGGCCGATCAGATTAATAAATCTGCCCTTGCCTTAGCCAGGGCGCAAGCTTGGGAAGCTGAATGGGTCTAGCTCGTGGGCTGGCGCAGGCACATATTGATCGGCACTTGCATTTCAAAACTCGGCCGATCAGATTAATAAATCTGCCATTGCCTTCACCAGGGTGCGAGCTTGGGAAGCCGAATGGGCCTAGCTCGTGGGCTGGTGAAGGCACATATTGATCGGCGCTTGCGTTTTAAAACTCGGCCGATCAGATTAATAAATTTGCCCTTGCCTTCGCCAGGGCGGGAGCTTGGGAAGCCGAATGGGCCTAAATCGGGGGCTGGACAATTGTCATCCGACTGTTGACGTTTGGGATTGCTGACGTTGCCTCGAGAAAGCTGCAAACATTGAAGGATAAATGGAGCGGGTGCACGCCAGAGGCCCTACTTATTTCCATCGAGGCAACTGGGGAGGAACGAAGATTAACTGAATCAGACGTCGCAATGAGTCGCAGTAGCGAGCCTACGCGTTCGGGAAGAAGAACGTCCAAGGATTGGGCAACACAGCAGCCCCTTAGTCATCGAAGCAGATCGCCCCGAAAGGGCAGTCAACCGAGAATCGAGCCTGAAGCGATGCCACGGCCGTTGAGTTTTGCGGTTTCTGTGAGGAATAGACCAATGACAGAGGCGGACTCTATCATTAGAGACCCAGATGTGGCAGTCGAGTTCGCTCACAGATATTCCCCCCGGAAGTCCAACAATCGATGGTCGGACGTCGAGATTTCGAAGTATTTCGAGACGGCATTCATGGGGCCGTGAAAGGACTATATACTGCTTACGAAGTCGGTATGCGTCTGCGAGAAGCGCGATGTGAGAGCGAGAAAAAAGACGAAAGGAATTGTAGTTTGGAGATTCACGCAGAAAAGGCTGAACGTGAGCTTCGGGAGCTGAAGAATGTTCGAGCGAGCGCGTCGGTTTCGGCCGATCAACCTAAATTGGTTGTTCCGGAGAGAGGAACCCAACGGACCTCGGGTTATGAAAAGGGGTTTCAGGATGGCCTGAAGGTCGGGATAGAGAAGACCAAACAGGACCTTGCCGAGGAGGTCTGTCGATGTGAAAATCATGGATTCAAGCACGGCTGGATCAAGGCCCTTCAAACCGAGGGATCTCTCGAAGCCGTAGGAATTGATTCGGCCTTGCCCCTGTATCATCGCCACCACTTTCCTTATCCCGATTTCGAAATTGAGAAGAGCGACAATGAGGGTGCCGAATGAATAGACAGTGCGCCGAATAAATAGAATTTCTTTTCTTTTCAACGTTTGTATTCGGTCTTCAAATGTTATGTACTTAATTAATCGTATTATTTCAACTTTCTAGCAAGTTTTGTGTTGCATGGCGTAAATGTTTGGACATGTATTGACCGGTCTCAATTAAGAACGATTCTTAGTGAATATTTATTCGGCCAATACAAATTTCATAAAGGCTAATCGTGGTACCCACGAAGGGCGCTCCGAATCCGGAGCCTGAATCGGCCTTAAGGTGACATGCACCAAAAGGGGCTCCGAATCCGGAGACTTTATTTTGGCCAATCGTGATATCCACAAAGGGCGCTCCGAATCCGGAGTCTTTGTTTTGGCCAATCGTGATATCCACGAAGGGCGCTCCGAATCCGGAGACTTTATTTTGGCCAATCGTGATATCCACGAAGGGCGCTCCGAATCCGGAGTCTTTGTCGGCCTTAAGGTGACATGCACCAAAAGGGGCTCCGAATCCGGAGACTATTTTGGCCAATCGTGATATCCACGAAGGGCGCTCTGAATCCGGAGTCTTTGTCGGCCTTAAGGTGACATGCACCAAAAGGGGCTCCGAATCCGAAGGCTTTATTTTGGCCAATCGTGATATCCACGAAGGGCGCTCCGAATCCGGAGTCTTTGTTTTGGCCAATCGTGATATCCACGAAGGGCGCTCTGAATCCAGAGTCTTTGTTTTGGCCTCGGAAGGCTTAATCGGCCCTTATTAATCAAGGCTTGGGGGCGAGCTTGAGAAAACGAGAAACTTTCTATTACAAAGGTGGAACACGTACAAGTATCAAGCCCACAAGTCAGGTCAATGATAGAATTTACGTAAATGCGTAGAGTTCCAAAGCCATGGCAGGCTTCTTCCTGTCATGTCTGAGAGCCGATATGCCCCTGTTCCTGCGATGGATTCAATTTGATAGGGGCCGTCCCAGTTTGGACCCAATTTCCCATCGGTCGGTTTTCGGTCGGCTGGAAGTATCTTCTTTAGGACAAGCTCTCCTGGCGTGTATCGGCGCAACTGAACTCGCTGATTGTATGACTTGGCGAGCTGCTGCTGATAGCGTGCCATGGATGCCAGGGCCCGGTCTCTTCGTTCTTCGATTAGAATCAGATCTAGAGCAAGCATCATGTCGTTTCTGCCTATGTCAAAAGCTTGCGATTTCAGAGTTGGGAGGCCGATTTCCAGGGGTAAGATTGCCTGGGTTCCAAAGCATAGAGCAAACGGTGTTTCTCCGGTGGATCTCCTCGGCATAGTACGATAAGCCCACAATACATTCGGCAATTCTTCGACCCATTTTCCTTTAGCTTTTTCCAGCCTCTTTTTGATGCCGTCCAAGATGGATTTGTTAGACGCTTCGGCCTGACCATTGCTTTGGGGGTACGCCGGTGTCGAGAAGTAAGGCCGAATGCCATATTTGCTGCATAACTCTCGATATACGCCACAATCGAACTGGGTGTCATTGTCTAAGATTAGAACTCTCGGAATGCTGAATCGTGTTATGATGTTTTTCCATACAAAGCGTTTAATGCCGGCATCTCGTATATGTGTTAGAGCCTCCGCTTCGACCCTTTTTGTGAAATAGCCTGTCGCGACGATTAAGAATCGCTTGTTCCCTGGGGCCCTGGGCAATGGTCCTACGATATCAAGTCCCCACTGAGCAAACGGCCAGAGGCTGGTGATAGAGTTCAACTCTTCGGCAGGCAGATGGGTTAATGGGGAGAACTTTTGGCACTGTTCATATTTTTTTACATAACTCTCCGCGTCAGCTCTCATTGTCGGCCAATAATATCCCTGCGTTATAGCTCGATGGGCCAGGGACCGTCCGCCAGAATGGGCACCGCAACTGCCCTCATGTATCTCTGTCAGAAGCTCCTCCACTTTGTCGGGGTGCACGCATTCAAAATATGGACCAGAGAAGGACTTTTTGTAAAGCCCTCCTTGCGGATCCAGATAGTATCGCAGGGCTTTATTTCGCAGTTTGTGTGCTTCTTTTTTGTCCTTTGGGAGTTGTTCGGAAGAGAGGAATGTAGTGATGGGGTCCATCCAGCTTGGCGCGGATTCTATAACATTGACATGGATTTCCTCCGAAGGGCCAATACTCGGCTCTGGGACGAAACCTACTTCGATGGTCCGTTCGATCTCAGAATTGATGTCGGAGGCTAGGCACGCCAAGGCATCTGCGTGTGTGTTCTGGTCGCGTGTTATTTGGTTCAATTCGTGATGGTCAAACTTTGCCAGCAAGGAATTCACCGTTTTCATGTAGGCCGCCATGCGGTCGTTTCTTGCCGCGTACTCCCCCTTTAGCTGATTGATTACCAACTTTGAATCACAAAACACAAGCAGACGCCGCGCGCCGAGAAGGTGCGCATTCCGCAGACCGGCTAGAAGGGCTTCGTACTCGGCTTCGTTATTTGATGCTTCGAAGCCAAGCTTGACGGCCTGCTCAATTACTGCGCCGTCTGGAGACATGATTACAACTCCGGCGCCACTGCCCCTTTGGTTAGATGATCCATCACAGTATAATTGCCAAATATCCCCGACATAAATTCTCCAGTTCGGCTTTGGTAGAACTTCAGCCTTTGGTCGAACGTCAACAGGTTTGAGGTTGGCAAGCTCGCCGGTGAATTCGGCAACAAAGTCGGCCAACACCTGCCCCTTGATTGCAGTTTTAGGTAAAAACCGAATGTCGTATTGGCCAAGTTCAAGAGCCATTTTGAAACACGTCCTGATGCTTCTGCACTCCGCAGTATTGATCGAAGGGGATAATCTGTTAGCACCCCAATGCTATGTCCCTGGAAGTAATGCATCAGTTTTCTTGCCGCCATGACTAGTGCTAAGATGAGTTTTTCCAACGGAAGGTAGCGTCTTTCGGCGTCAACCATTGTCTTGCTCACATAATACACTGGCCGTTGCTCCCCCTCCTCCTCTTTTAACAGTACGGCGCTGACGGCCCTATCGGAAACTGCCAGATATAGGATGAGCAGGTCACCAGCGGCGAGTGTTGTCAAGAGAGGTACTGAGCGGAGGTAGGTCTTGAGTCTGTTGAAGGCTGATTCGCATTCGGCGGACCATTCAAAAGCCTTACCCTGCCGTAGTGTCTGAAAGAATTGTCGGCAGCGATCTGTAGACCGGCTGATGAACCTGTTGAGTGCAGCGGCCATCCCCATCAACTTTTGGACTTCTTTTACTGAACGGGGGGAGGCGAGTTCCAAGATCGCTGTGACTTGCCTCGGGTTGGCTTCAATTCCTCGATGATTGACGATGTAACCCAGAAATTTGCCAGAGCCGATTCCGAACGCACACTTGGAAGCGTTCACTTTCATTCTGTATTTGCATAAGATGCTGAATGTCTTTTCTAGATCCGCTATATGATTTTGTTCTTCTTTGGACTTGACCACCATATCGTCGATGTATACTTCTATAGTGTGGCCGAGTTGCTCTTTGAACATGGCGGTGACCAATCTTTGGTAGGTTGCCCCTGCATTTTTCAGCCCAAAGGGCATAACTTTGTAGTAATAGGTTCCTCTTGGGGTGAGGAAGGCAGTTTTGTCCTGGTCATCTGGGCGCATGGCAATTTGATGGTAGCCTCTATAAGCATCGAGGAAGCTCATGCGTTGATGACGTGCCGTCGCATCGACGAGCTGGTCGATTCTAGGTAGAGGAAAACAATCTTTGGGGCAAGCTTTGTTCAGATCCGTGAAGTCGACGCAAACTCGCCAAGTCCCATTTTTCTTCTTCACCACCATTGTATTGGAGAGCCACGTAGGGTAAGTGACTTCTCTAATTGCCCCGGCGTCAAGCAGTTTGTCTACCTCCTCAACAACGGCGGCAGTGTGCTCCGCGGCTGATCACCGGCCTTTCTGAATGATCGGCTTACATGTCGGATCGACAATCAGATGGTGCTGTGAAACTGACGGGTCTATTCCCGGCATTTCGTACGGAGTCCACGCAAAGACATCAAGATTGCTGAGCAAGAAAGAGATCAGCTGCTACCTGTCGGCCTGATTCAGAGAGGCGCCGATCATGAAGAACTTTTCTGGGCTTCCATCAATGTCAACTCGGTCTAAATCTTCCATGGCCTTCTCATTTGGATACCGCCCAACGTCATCTAGGATCTCCCGATTCGGAACTTCAATGGAGTTTACTTGCAGTTACTTTGGCGTTCTGGCGACAAGGAGATAACATGCTTGTGCCGATTGCTGGGATCCGCGGATTTGCTCAATGCCGTGTTCTGTTGGGAAACGTAGGAGTTGATGATAGGTGCTAGGGACGGCCTGCAACGTGTGTAACCACGATCGGCCCATGATGAGATTGTACGGTGAAGGCAGCCTCACGACCAAGAATTCCACATCCACCGTTCTAGAGCCTACTCGAACGGGTAAGCTGATCTTTCCCAAGGGGTACTCTGGAGTGGCATTGAAGCCGAATAGTGGATAAGGGGCTGGAGTCAGGTCTGACTCGTTGAATCCGAGTTTGGTGAAGGTTTTATAATACATAACCTTCGAGGTACTGCCCTGGTCGATAAGAACGCGTTCGACGGTGAAACGGTTTACACGCAGCTCAACAACCAACGGATCGATGTGGGGGAGTGTTACACCGATCAAATCAGAATCGTCAACGGTGATACTTGGCGTTTCTCGGGGCCGCTTTACTGGCGTGAGTTGCTGTTGGGGGCCTGGATGTGATTGGATCGCATGCACGGCCGGGGCTGCTGGTAGGCTGTATATCATGTGGACAGTGTCAAGCTGAAATGCATCCTGCGAAGGGGCAGGTGTTTTGACCACGCGCTTCCGAACGCATTGGTGGAGACCTTCGTCTTTTGCTAACTCCTCAGGATGATCTGTTGAGGCATAGCGGCCGTCAGTTTCTTGCTGTCAGGCCCGAGATCGTCGATCATCTGCCCTTGGGGGTCGCTCAGAAGCCTGGCGCACCGTTTGTTTGGATTTTGCTACTTCCGAGGCCAGATCACGACGAAGGCGCTCGTTCTCAGCGATGATGTCGTCCAACCTCTGTTTTATTTGCCGAGCTTGTGCCATGGTCGCTTGTATTGTCTTTGGGGTTGGGTTGGAAGATGAGAGGAGGTCCGAGGCAAGTCTTGCTGCGATGGTTGTCGGGCCAAGCGAGCTTGCTGGAATGTGGTCACCTCTCTGTGCGGTCTTGTCGGTGGCTATCGGAGGATCTTCAGTCACGCCTGCCATGGATGTATTTGAGTATTCCCACAGACGGCGCCAATTGTGGAGAAGTGGTTTGGAAATACTCTTCAGATCCTGGGAGACGCTGGTGATCCTCAGCTAGTCACCTGAGAAGATGGAAACACTCCGGTCGGGGGTGCCAGAATTAGCACTCCGATGGACAAGTTAGTTCAGACACTCAAGATAGCTTCTTGTCTAAGTAAAGTGGAGTGATTTTTACATACCTTTCTAAATTTGTGGCCGTTGTATTTATACTCGCTTTTTGGGCCTCGGGGCCTGAACCTACTTTTATCCCATTCACGTTTGGTTCATTCGGAGCTACTGACCTCCGTCTATTCGGCTCCACTAACGCATTCGGCGTCCTTATTTCGCAATATGAAGCCGAATAGTATCTATCTTCTGGGGTTCGCGTCTTCCGACTCTTCTATTTATTCGGCTCCCACACCTATAATGTTTGCCACTTTGCTGACTATGTCGGAGATCAAGCGGCACTTCTTACGCTCGAGCGGCACTTCCTGCGCTCGAGTGTCAGTCCGCTCAAGCGGCCATTCTTGCGCTCGAGCAGAGATTGCGAATCGGTTTTCTATAAATATGTGGTTTCATCCGTTTTTAGGGTTACGGCTTCCAAATCTTGTTCTTAGGTATTAAGGTTTTTATCTGGAACTTCTTGCTTGTTTCCTTTGATATCTGTGAGAATTTAATCATGAATTGAATTGATTATATCAAATGGTTTGTTTAGTTTGTTTTACAATACAAAAGAGAGAGTTGTGACTTCGGTGGATTCCATAGAATTTAGGCCTGAAGCTTTGGTGGATTGTGGAGTGGCTCATCGTCGTGGATTCGACATTGACATTGTGGATTCAACGTTAGGCAAGACAATTCCGAGGTAAAAACCGTGGTGGAAGAGGCATATAGGGGTTGGTTCAATTCGGGTGTAGATTCGCTAAGCATTTGAGAGTACACTTGTGTAATTCTTTTTGTCTTTTTAGTGAATTGTTTTGTGACTTTTGTCCGTAATTTTTTTTATCACAATTGGAGGCGCTCCAATTGTAGTTTTCCACGTAAAATCGTTATGTCGATTTGTCTTTAATTGTTTGATTTGAATTGTTATTTACTAGTTAAAATTAATATAAAATTACAAATCAATAACTAGGAGATTTCTAGATTTTTTAATTGGGATGAAATAAACAACACAATCTCAACAAGAATTAACATCCTGACCTTTCAGATAGAACTGTACAAGGACCAACTAAATTGGCCCTGTTGTTAGTTTTGTGTAAATATACTTATATACATATAATTTTGGATAATCATGTCTGAAATTAAATTGACGTTTTGGATTGTTTTGTCTCTTTTCAAATGAGGTTTGGACCATTGTATGACTAGGTTAATTAGGGGGTTGATTGACGATGAAGGGAGATGATATATAAAACTTTGTTTTATGTATTAAAGTTTCACTAAGGCGGGGATTATCTATTTCATGCTTTGATTTTTAAAAATTAATTAGGTGAAAACTAAGTAAACTAAGCGTGGAATTTTAATAGAAAACTCTTTTTTCTTATTTTGTTTATTCTCAAAATTACTTTCTTTGGTCAATTCTCAAAGTTTGATATTATGATATTATCATAAAACATATCGTAAGCATTTTTTATTTTTTTTTTTAGAAAATCAAATAATATTGTGAAACATATCCAATTACTCACACTACAAGAAAAAGCACAAATGGCGACTAAAATTCAGAATTTCGTCGCTGAAAGTTGGCCAAATGGCGACTAAACTGGATTTAGTCGCCAAAAATGAAGACCTTTGCCGACTAAAATGAATTAGTCGCCGAATACCAGGGTTTTAGCGACTAAACTGTTTGTTGGTCGCCGAATGTAGCAGTTTTACCGACTAAAGGTTGTTTGGTAGCCAAAAGCGACGGTTTTTGGCGATTAAAATAATTTAGTAGCCAAAAGTGATGGTTTTGGCGACTAAAAACCATTTTAGTCGCCGATTATAGGTCTTTTGCCGACTAAAAAAAGATTAGTCGCTGAAAATGAAGGTTTTTTGCTACAAAAAAAAAATTAGTAGCTAAAAACAGTGAATTGGCGACTAAATTTCAATTTAGTAGCCAAAACGGGACGTTTTTGGCGACTAAAAACAGATTTAGTCACCAAAAGTGCTATTTTTAATTTAAACATATTTTTTTAGCGACAACAAATTAATTAGTAGCACAAAAATCATAGAATTGGCGACTAAATCATTGATTTAGTCGCCAAAAGTGGCCTACATTTTTTTTTAATAAATAATTTATTTTTTACATAAATTATATTCAATAAAAATAATTATATTTACATATATGGTTTTGTATGAATACCGGTCAAAATGGTATATAAATAATATATATTGCATATATAGTCATGTGATGTTCAAGTGGCATAGTGGAGGGAGTATGTTGGTAAAGGTGTTGGCAGTTGGAATGGTTCACGGTTTGAATCTCAGAAAAACCAAAGAATTTGTTTTTTTTTTTTTTACGGAAGGACCTTTGGCGACTAAACTTTTAGTCGCCAAAAGTGTTATTTTGGGCGACAAAATAGTTTAGTCGGCGATTCATGGACTATTGGCGACTAAAATATTAGTCGCTAAATGTGTGATTTTAAAAAGTGTAATGCACCAATGGCGACTAAACAGTTGGTCGCTAAAGAGTTCTTTTTTGCCGACTAAAAAAAGTTTAGTCGCCGATACCTCTCGCGACCACATATGCGCGACAAAAGGGGCGACTAAAAAAATTAGTCGCTGAAAGTAAAAACTCGACTTTCGGCGACTAAAAGCGGACTTTTGGCGACTAAAAATTTAGTCGCCAAAAATGATTTTTCTTGTAGTGTCATTATTAAATTTATCTTGACTTTAGGTGACAAAAAAGAGTGACTTTGATGGAATCTGGCTTGCATAGGAAAACATGTCTAATTTATTATTTTTCAAGAAAATAATGTTTGTGTTTAGAAACATATGATTCTCTCAATAGCATCACTCAACCACACTTGGCATGCAATTCCATACAAATAAAATTACAGCATACAACGAAGAAAATAAATAATGCGTTTAGTTTACAGACCATAAATTAATTTCATTAATTTCAACAAAATAAATTAAGGGTTGTAGACCCAATCAACCAATATATATATATATATATATTTTTGAGCTTAATCAACCAATAACTCTACACTACAAATAAACTGTCCCAACCAGATCACATTTAAGGACGATCCATCACCCATTCGTACTTAACATGCAAGCGATGAGTAATGACACAAACCCGAAAGTAATCTCAATATCTACATTAATAAACATGCGGGTGCAATTTACCCTAAGATTCAAATTACTAAAATGCCCCTAAAGCATAAATTACTTAAATGTCCTTAAGGCATGAAATTACTAATTTATCCTTCATTAACCCAAGTTAATTTCCTATATGGCAATCTCAATAAAATAACTCAAAATATTGGGAGCTTCTATTTCCACTTTGTACACACACTTAACGAAAAATATTTTTATTATAATCTTCACCTTAAACAAAATTACTAATATAGACATGTACACACTCCACTTGAGATTCATGTTTTTTTAGTACACATCTTCTACTAAAAAAAAAAAAAATCCATTATGAGAAAATCACTACCCCTTACTTGTATTATTACCTTCAGAAATATTTTTTTTCTCTCACCCCATTGTTATCTTCCAAAGGTTTTCATCTTTTCAATCCATTATCACTCTACTTTAGTTTACATTGTCACCTTCCAAAGGTGCTCATCTTTTCCAATCCATTATCAAATCCTCTCATTACTTTAGATTGAGTTTTTCCTCCTTATTCAAATCTCACCATTATTTAGTTGCTATGGAGGATTTGCATGATGAAAGTTCTTATTTTGATAAGGATATCATCGTTTATGACAAAGATATCAACAAAAATATGAGTTTGAATATTAAAAGTGTCCTTTTTTTTTTCCTAACATAATTCGATAAAATAGAGTCAAAAATTACTGAGTTTTCAACAACTAAGTTCTAAAGAAATTTTTTTTTTTTTTTTTTTGGCAACCAAATTACGAACAAAGTTTTTTTCTGAAGAAAATATATTTTTTTCCAATTATCAAGTTCCAAACAAAATTTTTTTTTTCCCGATACTGTAGTTCTAAACTCTTCCCATAATTTCAATTCTAAATTTCCGAATCCAATGTTATTATTATTTTAGGCATTTGTCCGCTTATTTTATTTATTTATTTTTTCTTTCTATTGTTAAGTTTTCTATCTATTAAAAATGGTGGTTCAACTTTCTTCAATGGAGGTTTAAGTTTGGATGTGTGTACATAGATTTGAAAATATTTATTTATTTATGTTTTAGGTAAGAGAGCAATTAAATAAAAAGATCTTGATAAAAAGTTCTTCACCACCATAGATTGAACAGGAGAAATAAAATGTCATCATCATGATCAATATAGTTGGGTATTGGACTACACTACTATTCTCTTCATTTGAAAATGGTGGTTCAACTTTCTTCAATAGAGATTTAAGTTTTTGTGTTTGTACATAGATTTGGGTGTGTTTTGAATGGTGTGTGTACCCTTTTTACTTGTTAAGGTATATTTAGAATAAAAGTGTGTGGAATGAGCACATATTACATATTTATTATTTTCTAAGTGTGTGAACTGAGAAAGATGTGCAGAAAGTGAAAATAATGTGTAGAAATAGAAGCTTCCCAACATATTTTCAAATGACTATTTTATCCCAATGGGTAAATTTTACTTTTTTGCCCTCATAAGCTCCAAATTCATTAAATAATCTAAATAATCCCAAAAAACAACTCAACTAATAAAATAGTCAAGGAAATATACATTTTAAAGAAAATTGGTAAGCAAAGTAGTTTGAAAATTATGAGAAAAAAATAAATCAACTCCACATCAAACCATATTTTAAACTAATGCAAATTATCCCATAATTATTCTAACTAAAGTATTTTCTCCAATTTCTGAACACTTTAAATAATTCTAAAAAATTTAAAGTTGTTTAAATCACATATTCTTTATACCAATAGTCTTCTAATACGCCATAGATTACACTTTTTGAGGTTTAACATGAAAATTGTTAATTAATTAAACACTAACTTTCTTGATTTCAAATGAAGTATAGCAACATTATACTCAAAGCTCATGAAATCATGCAATAACACATTTTTAAAGGTTTCGTGGCAACAAACATACTCAAGCTCAAAATGATAGAAATAACATACTAGCGTTCATGTTCATATTCTCAAATTAGAGCTTTTGAAAGAAATAAACAAATAAACGAAGAGTAACATACATGCTTGATTTAATCAACTAAACCATGAATCATGAAGCACAACATATATTTACAACTTAAAACATGAGATTTCATTGTAAAAATAAACCTAGCACATGCTTCTAAGTAGTACCCCTAGCAGTCATGTGGTCAATATAGTAAGCTATGAATGAATGTCTATTTTAGTGGTAAATCAGTTGATTGGAATGAACTAGCAGATTTGGTAAAAGTGAGGGTAGCACTTTGGAGTAAATCTAATATAAAGGGGATGCAATACTCAGTGTAGGATTTTGCCATTAATCTTCATCAGATCAAGGCTTGTGTTGCAATAGAAGGTTGGTTATCAGTTGATGTCAGGTGGATGTACTAGGTAATGGTTAGGGGGCTTGGCTGCTTTTGATGATTGGTTTGCTATTTTTGTTTTCTTCTTTCTTGTCTTGGTTGGTTTCTCATCAACCTGGGGTTGCTAGCATATGATTGTGCTAGTTTTCTATGTCAACCTAGTTGGGATCAGTAGTCTAGTTATGATACTTGTAACTTTCCCTTTACTTTTTTGACGTATATTATACTTTTGTATTTTTCATATCATCAATAAAGTATTCTTTTGCTGATAAAAAAAAATGAGAAGTATAGTGATTCCGGTTTTGACCCAACCTGTCTTGTATTCTGGACTTAGGTTTTTTGATTTCTGAATGTTGTTCATGTCTTTTTCTCCCTTATTCTTGCTTGAGTTTGGCTATTGGGTTGTAGTGATTGTGTTTGGAACAAGTTGGTTGCTTGGTTTTCAAACCTTATGCTGCCCAGATTTTTACTCTTCCATTCGAGCGGCACTTCTTGCACTCGAGCGAGCTTTGTGAACTCTTAGTATTTTGTAGGTCTGCAAAACTGCTGGGAGACTGTGCTCTATGTTCGAGTGGTGTTTCCTACGCTCGAGTGGGTGGGCGCTCAAGCGGCCAATATTGCGCTCGAGCGATGTTCGTCTGTCTGCAAAACTACTAGATGTGTGTATTTTACGCTCAAGCTTCATGTCACGACCCAAACCCACCCTTAAAAGTTTAAGTCATGACTGGCCTGTACTCAGGCCTCAGAGACAAAATTTCAAAATATTAAAATCATATCGAGGCCTAAAGCAGAAGCAAAATAAAAATAATAATGTCCATTGAGCTTGTGCATACATGACGACTAAAATAATTAAAACATTTAACTACACTTTCCATATTTACATATACAATAACAAAGCTTATACAGATCTCACACACTATATAAAAGACTTCAAACAAAACTAGGCTTGGCGAAATACCACTACGCCTCTACACAGAGGCACTTCCTGGAAGGCTTGACAAAGAGGTGGACTTTGGTATAAACTGTAATGTTGATCCTTCTATTGCTCACCTACATATATATATATATTATATATATATATATAAAGTAAAAGGGTGAGCTAACATCCAGTGAGTAATAATAAAGTAAAGAGGTTAATGAATGAAGTCCTTAACATTAAGAAAACATATTTCACAATTCTGAAATGTAACTTAAATCATTTTAAAACAAACATTTATCGTATCAAAATTCATGCTTTTGCAAATGGAATACATATCTACAACCTTTACAAAACATTTTACATGGTACGTGGTACGTGATACGCCCACTTATACAAATGGTCGAAATCACATTTCAAAATAGGACATCCATTCATTCATATAAAATAACATTTTGTGACATGAATCACATAGCGATGTAAAAACATTTGTATTCATATCATATTTTCTAAAGGACCTCGGGTCCACGTATAACAAAACGGCCTCGAGTTTAATCATATATCAAAACGACCTTAGGTCCAAACATATCATATCATATCATATCACTATATCTTATCATGGAGTAGATGGAACATCGGCATGCCTCCACTTCTTTAAGGGCCCAATTCATGTATGTATGGACCTAAGAGGTGACTCGTACAGACTCTAGAGGTGACTCCCACTATAGCACTTTGTTCTGTACAGCACTTTGTTCCATACTAGAAACCAATAGGTCTTAAAGACCGAACAATTCATATCATGTCATAGCATAAACGAAACGGCCTTGGGCCCACCATATCATATTACAAACATTCCACATTTCTTGGAAACTTGTGCATTTTGACAAAATACGATATTTAGAGGTTCATGTCGTACATAAATCAAAATAGATAATGAAAAACATATCTATACTATACTATTACTCATAGTGATGGGCTTCTGGTAGCAGTTGGGCGATGTCCTCTTCTTGACCTACAAAACACAATTACATAACACAACATATTGAAATATAGAGTGACTCTCTTGATTAAATTTACTTCTCTTAATCTTTTCTTAATCAAATCAAAGAAACCAATCCCTTACTTCGCCTTAACCAATTATTTATGTTGGTTCTAAACTCATTAGTCCTCAATGGGTCATAATTTATATCTAGGAAAATAGGAAGAAACGAAAGGAAATTGGGTTAGGAGAGAAAATGGCATGAAATGGTTGGAAAGAAAGTGAACAACCTTCACTAATTTGAGTATATCTAGTTGTGTACTTCGAATTTGGATGTGAGACCACTACCATTAGAAACTAGACTTCTGTGACTTAAATTTAGGCTCAAGAATCACCAAAAACGGAGTACGGATAAAGGAGATATGCCTATTTAAAGTTTGCTGAAACAGAACAATCTGCACGTGCGGAAATCTAAACCACACGTGCGGTCCTGGGTTTCCAGCAGCAAGTCCGAACTTTTAGTATGTTCTAAAATGGTTTCTTTGCATGTTCTTGGGCTAAGGCTCATTGAAACTCAACATAAACTTCATAAATTCATTTATAAACATGGGAATAAGATTGTTTTCCAAATCAAAAGCATCAAGACTTGGTTTAACTTAAGAATCAAGAATCTTTAACAAGAATTTATAAAATTTTTCTTCCAAATTCATATGGATTTTCATTTCATATGGAATTTTGTGAGTTCAAACCATAGAAAACCTCAAGATTAGGGCTCACCTTCTCACAATCAACTTCAAGAGAAGCAAATAAATAAGCAAATATAAGGGAATTAACTCTCAAATCTAACAAGTGCAAGGAATCCATGTTTAATTTCAAGAGTATAATTTGCTCAAGCTTATGAGTTACAAACCCTACTCATTTGAGTGTGAAATCTCTAATTTAAGTCTTGATTTTACACAATTAAAGAGGTTTTCCAAGCATTTTAGTTGATTACACATACCTTGAGCCGATTTCTTGAATTCTACTTCAATTCCTTCAATTTCTTCATGTTTCTTCTTCATTCTTAAGCTTTCTCTTCTTCTTCTCTCTCTTCTCTCCAGATTTTTCTTTTCCTTTCTTTTTGTTGAGTCTAACTCAATAAGATTCATATGCTTATATCTATATATAAAAAATATAATATTTAATAAATCAATTTAATTCATTCTTAATCAAATTTTTACAAAACTTCATACTATGCTCTAAAAATCATGTTGATCACAAATATTTAATCGGTTTTGTTTTCTAGCACCTCTAAGGACCTCAATTTTTAGTTTAAAGCTATAAATTCAACAGATTTTTCTACAATCGACATATACAACTTTAAATCCTTAAACATGCAATTCCACTTCAACAACATAAAATCATGACCAATCACTAGGGATGGCAATTTGAAACCGGCCTGACGGGGACCCGACCCCGATTGGAACGGTTTTTCCCCGAAAAATACCCCCAACGAGCCGAGGATGATATTTAAAAATAAATCCCTAACCATTTTCGAGCCGAGGACGGTGATATGTTTTACAACCCCGGACCCGGCCCGTCCCCGGCCCCGGCCCGTACCCACTTCCCCGATGTGAAATTACCATTCTACCACTGTGTATATATATATGTTTTCTCACTCTCCTTTCTTATTTCAGGGTTAGAGACACTGTCAAAGACAAATATCTCACACTCACACTCTCTCGCCTCCTTCTCTACGTCGCTTGGTCGCCTCTTCTACTCTGTCGCTCGGTCGCTCCCTGCTCCGTCACCTCCTCCTCATCCTCCGTCGCCCCCTCATCCGGCAGATCTAAACAGATCCCCGTCGCCTCCTCCTCCTTCTCTGTCGTTTCCTCCTCCGGCAGATCTGGGCAGATCCCGTCGCCTCCTCATCCTCCTCCTCCTCCGTCGCCTCCTCTTCCGATAGATCTGATATTCGATGTTGATGATGTTGATATATATATAGTTGATTTTTTTATTCTTGTTGTTGATATATACATATATATATATATATATATATATATATATATATTGATGATGTTGATATATACATATATATATATATATATATTGATGATGTCTATATATCTGGCAGATCTGATGATGTTGATATATACATATATATATATATATATATATATATTGATTCTTGATATATAGACTATAGTTGTTGAAATAATCTGTTTGTTGTTGTTGATGTTAATGATGATGAGATGAAATAGATTTCTCGATCTCAATCTTTTTTTTTTTTTTTTTTTTTGGCTGGGGAGTTTTCGGGTTCGGGGAAACCCGATCCCCGTTAGGGGACGGGGGCGGGGACGAGGTTGGTGATAGGTTCCCCATCGGGGATCGGGGCCGGGGATGGGGAAATTTTCACCATCGGGGATCGGGGACGGGGAGTATGATCCCCGGCCCCGCCCCGGCCCGTTGCCATTCCTAGTAATCACAAGTCCCACATAATTTAATTAACCTAATTTGACTTCCATTAGAGCCCAATTAATTATATTTAAATTTATCAGTTTGAATCAAATTTTTAATCAAACTCTCAAAAGACTCCAAATATCAAATTAGGTTTATTTCCATCATCAATTGTGATTTCTAACATCAGTAAAGCCCTCAATTTTAGGTCAAACTCAAAGTCTCCGTCAATAAATTACATACTCAAATTGAATACCTCATAAATAAATTTAATTCGCAATAATCTTAATTCCCACTCCTCATAACATAATTAACTCCAATTAAAACCCAGTTAATCAAATTTCAATTTTACAAATCTGAATTGAATATTTAATTAAGGCCCCATATGATTCGATACTCAAAATTAAAATAAGTCAACTAATTAATTATTCTTTCTTGAGCCAATTAAACTTTCAATTTCTAATTCCAGAATAAAATTTCAATAGAATCGTATACGAATTAGTCTCCATAATTTTCATAATTCCCAAATTAAATTAGAATAATGGGCAATTAAACTTCAAATCTCAGTCATTAATTAAATATAAAGCATTACACGATGGGGTTATTACACTTCACTTCCTACGCTCGAGCGGAACAAATTGTGTCTGTAGTGCCCTGTATTTTATTACTCAGATAACCTTACCAATATTCATTAATTAAGTCCATTTACAAATAACATTTCATCATTGGATGAAATGATAAATAATTAAATATACATATTCCCTCTCATTATATAACAATGACATTTACGTACAAATAAAAGAAATTCCCTGAGGCTTACAATAAAAAAGAGGACACTACTCTTTACCAAAAAAAAAAAAATAGCATTCAGCCAAACAACAAATAAAGTAGTACAGTCCATCATTACATTACACTTATGAAATGGTAAAAACCATTGTTTGATCTTCAAATCTGAAAAGCATTCCATGTACACATGTACAGGCAGGGGGTGAGCAACCACTAGCTCACCAAGCAATCTCATATTAAAACATTAGAAGATATACGGGGTACAACGATACTTATACATTTACGTAAAATCATATCATGTCAAAACCATATGATTCTATTACATAAACTTTTTAATCCAATTCATTTAATTAACCATAACTAGTTAACTTAAATAAATAAGCATGCCACAAATGCAACATGACATCCTTTTCAATTCATTCAATTACCCATTTGTCAATTGAATCAAATAATTAAACAATTCATAATGACATCTAACAAAACATTAAATACATTGTATACAATCTTATGAAATGAATGCATATGTCATGTCATGCTCAAAATATTTTTCTCATCTTTTGAAAATCTTGTGCGCAATGCCAATTTGAAAACACATTAATCCAACAATTTCAATAGAATTCCAAGGTGGTAAATACGACTCAAGTAATCTCTAGGCTGGTGTCTGTAAGTAAACTATACAAGTACTACCAATTTGTCATTTTTACCAGTATTAACTGGAAGGCTCGACACCTATATTATGTCATTTTTACCAGTATTAACTAAAAGGCTCGACACCTATATTCTGTCATTTTTACCAGTATTAACTGGAAGGCTCGACACCTGCAATCTGTCGTTTTTACCAGTATTAACTGGAAGGCTGGACACCTATCATCTACACCACCTTTCGAGACTTATCACCGTATTTATCCCAAAATCATTTTATGAAAACTTGTTTCCCAGCATTCCTTTCTCAATGCAAAATTTTTAAATCAAATTTCAAAGTTCATCATTATCAAATGAATTGATATGCCAATGCAATGATTAATAATACAATGTAATATTTCTTCCACTTTCAATACTTCCACACAATATTCCCATTGTGATCAAAATTCTCATTTCTCGTTTCAATATAATTTCTCAAGATGAATATAAACACTTTTATTCCAATTCATCCATGGGACAACAAAATTTCACACTTAGAGTAATCTCAATCATTTAGTCACTTCAAGACTATATCAACATTTTGAACAACAATTTCCAAAACTTCAACAATTCTCATATTCCATAAAAACCATCATTTATATGTAAACATATAAACAATTTTTCAAATATTATTTATTTTGGCACACAAAATAAATATAACAACATCTTCAAAGATTGTCAACATCTTTCTTAAAAAAAACTCCAATTTCTAGGTTTTCTCACCAAAACCACTCATTTTTATTTATTGAAAGAAAGTCACCAAAAACATCTCTCTTCAATCCTCATAGTTCAAAACACTCAATTTCTATTTTAAAAGGGACAAGAAAGTAAACACACTTTCAAAAAAAATCTCTCATCTTCTTGAATCAACAATCAATTTTCAAAACAAATCAAAGGATGATTTCAAAAATCATCTAAATCTTGCAAAAATATATATATAACTCAAAGGAAATCCCTACTTATTAAATATTATCATTTTCATCCTACTATGTCAAAGGTTATGATATAATCTCAATAACACACTTTTAACCATAATGGATATAACCTTTTAATCAAAACTAATTTAATCCACTAAATTAGTAAGCTTATTATATTCAAAAAAAAAAAAAAATCAAATTAATAATACCAAACCTAATTTCACATGTCTCATCCCTCAAACATAACTATATTTCAACATAATCATTTTTCATACCAAGTCATTTAAAGAGGTAATATTTTTATCAAATTCTCTACCAATAACAATTTCGCAATTTTTTCTAAAATTACTTAACCAATATGATATTTACATCAAAAATTATGAAATATGCCCAATAGTAACATTTTCAAAGTTATGAGTTTGAAATTCCACATTTCACATTTTTATTTTCATAAAAATGAACACAACTTAATCAGCAACATATCATCTTTTATAAAATATCATGAATATAACACTTTTAGAGTTTTTAATCCCAAAGTAACTCTATAATTCATACTTAAGCATTTACTCCATATTCCTCAACATTAATTTATTTTTTTCAAAAATAAATTCCAAATCTCAAAGATGAGATAAATATTTAAACATTATTTTCCCAAAATAAATTATCTAACCATGATATGAGGTAGATACAACTCATACAACTATTAATTTTATTTTATTTTCGGATTTTTAACAAGTATTTCCAACACAAGATGATTTTTCCAAATCAATTTCAAAATAACAATATTCTTAACACTTCAACCTAACTTTTCTTCCAAAAATTACAAAAAAAAAAAATTGAAAAAAATATATATATGCAATACCTCTTATAATGACATATTTTCTCAAAATAACCCTAACATACCTTTAATGTAAAAATATGAAGAAAGTCCCTACCTCAAATAATGAAGAAAAGCAGATCTGGAAGACAAATCTTGCCCGATCATAAATCTGAGACTACCATTGCGAAGATCACGATGAACTCTCCAACTTTCATTTACAAAACTTTTGCAAAATTTTACTCTAAAGACTCTCATTCTAAGCTCAAAGCTCGAATATCCATGGAAGGGAGAGAGACGAAGCAATGAGGCAGGCCCTCTGCTCACCAAAATCATGGAAAAGTAAAAATGGAGAAGAAAGGGAGAAGTCTGATGGAAAAAGGAAAAAGGGGAGGGAAGTGGGGGACAACCCCACATGGGTTTGCTTCCCCAAGGGTATAATATCACAAAACTTAATATAAAATATATTGTTAAATATTTTAAACTTTGATAACATAAATTATAAAATGATATAATTTTTCTCATCACAAAAATATACCCAATTTCATTCTTTATAAAATATATAATTTTTCACCATATGGTGCACACCATAAAATCAACTATCAAATATTTATTATAATCCTATATAATAAATAATAACAGCTTCTAAGGTGGTTACTACCAATCACCTAATTAAAAAAGACCAAATAGTTAAACATGAGTCATTAAACAAACTCAAATTAAATTAAATCTAAATCGTGGGTCTCACCCATAAGTCAAACATGGTCCAATTATATACCAAAATAGTCCTAACAAATTTATCTCAAATCCTAGTCCGAACACCCAAAACTCAATTTCAAATTCTGCTATAAATTAAACTAAACACCAATCAGTCCATGAATTTCATAAAATAAATACTCATCATTTAATTCTAAAATTTTTATCCAACGTGATAGACTCATATGGGAACAACATATAAAAATTTCGTCATTTTTTGAGAGCGGGAACTATTTTTAAAAAATAAAAAACCAAACTATTTTCGCACAGACTTTACACAGCAATCAAATTCGAAAATTTGCTCAATTAAATTATGCACTGGCTATTTTTTTTAAAAAAAAATTGGGTCATTACAGTGTCTTGCGCTCGAGCGTCAACTCTTGCGCTCGAGCGTCAACTCTTGTGCTCAAGTGGACTGTGCGTATATCAGTTCGCATCAGCCTCCTTTTTCATCACTTTTTCATCTCTTTCTCTCTCAAAACCCTAGATCGGCACTCTCTCTCTCTCTCTCTCTCTACATTTTAACTTAGATCCATTGGGTTTCCTACCCTAGCGTGTTTGAGAAAAAGTTAGAGCATTCCAAGAGCTCTGTTTTGATCCGATTGAAACTTGGTTCCGGAGTTTTTGAAGGTTCCACCTTGCTTTATTCGTCTCCCAACTTTTATGAGTTTTGACTTAGTTATTCGTTGATATGTAAGAAATATTGGAACTTATGGTGATTTTGAATAAACCAAGGGTTTTGGTTTAAAATCAAAAGAGGAATTTTCAAATGAGTGTAATGGAAATGGTTATGTGAGTAATTATGAGCTTGTGTTGGGTTAGAATGGTGTATTTTGGTGTTTGGGATGAAATCAAGAAAAATTGGAGTTTTGCCCTAAAACGGCTCAAATGATTATTTTGTATAAATAATGAAATTGGTATTGAAAACGTGACATTGGGAGGTTGTTTATATGAATAGTGTAGTCAGATATGTATTATCTCTCACCTATGGAAGTTTGGATAATTTATCTGTTGTGGAGATTGTATATCTGTTTAGAAGTATATATCTTGGGCTATCGGTATAGGATATCTATAATTGTTGTAAAAATTGCATGAGAATTAGGGAAATTGAAACTAATCACCTAGCCGTTATCATTGAATATGATTATGAATTGTATACATTGTATATGTATGATATTTGAGAGGAGAAAAATGATGTACTCCATGTTTGGGAGGAGAAATGGGATGGACTCCATTAAATTAATTTGGCCTGTGTGTTCAGGGTGAAAGTCCCTAAAAGCGCGCGTATACATGGGTGCCGATTCCCGTGGACGAAATTTTCGTAAAATGGCAAGTGAATGTATTTTGTATGATAATTATATTGGTTGGAGGCCTATGGGGTGTATCATCTGTTTGGTTGGCTAAATGAAGTGGGTATAACTAATCGATTGAGATGTAAGTTTGACATAACATGGTTTTGGAAAAAGTTGTGAAAGATTTGTCATTTGGACATTAAACATGTGCATCATATTTATATCTTTGTTAATATTCATATATTGTGTTAGATTGTTTTTATTGGGCCTTGGCTCACCTTACTTAGGAAACTATTTTCCGGTGCTAGTGATATGCCTCCTCCAAGGACTTAGCTTGGGAGGACTTAGGAGCTGAAGACTCTGTTTGTTGTTTTGTATTTAATATATGTACAAGCCTAGGACTTTATATGTGTGGAGCTTAAGACTCTCTCTTTTGTTGTAGCCAAGCATAGTCTTGGAAAGATGTATGCCTGTAGAGCATTTATTTTTTGTTGATCATTAAGTTGGTATCACATGCTAGAGATTTAGGGTAGAGCTTATGAATGTATATCGAATGTGTCACTTTCGTAAATTAACTTTGATTAATGAAAGTCTATTATTTTGTCTGTCATCTGGTATTAGTTATTTATAGATGAATTATTGTAATTATTTTGGGGGCATTACAAGAAAACTCCTACCTTTTAAAGAGTAGAACAATACAAGGAAGGAAAAATGATGGTAGGAGATGACATGAGATAGGCAAGCCTCAAAGCTTCAAGAACACAACTCCAACCTTTAAAGTGTTCTTCAATGCTGTTCCAAAATCCCACTCAAGCATTCACTCAAAACCTTCTAATCCACTTACTAATTGCATTGGGTCTCTAACTCACTAATATACACTAAACCTTGAAAAGTTTGAAATCAAGCTAGGGTTTTTCGTTTGAATTAGTGAAAACCTCTCACACTCTAACCAGGAAGAATACAACAAAAGGTTAACCCACCAATAACCCTAGTTAGCTTATAACTCAAATTTTGATCAAAAGGTCCAAATCTCATCTTCCAAAGTCAAATTAATCCTAACCATTGTTTTAAATTCAGGCCCGTTTGTTTTGGGGTTAAATAGATGGGAGGGGATTAGGATGAAGGTGAGTTATTTAGTGTTGTGTTTGTTTGTAGAGTTGGGGAGGTGATTAGGATGGAGGAGGTAATATAAATGGAGATTGGAAGGGGGATTGAGATGGAGAAGATGGAGATGGTATTAGAAAAATAGTGACGGGATTAGAAATTTTTTTATTCTTTTTATTTTTTATATATTGGGAATTTTTTTAAAAAATATTAATATTTAATTTTTTATATTTTTTTATTTGTTTTATTATTTTATATAAAAATAATTTAACAATTCATACACTAACAATTATCATCAAAGCAAACACAATTTTATTAATCCCCTCATTATGAATCCTCTCACTATGAATTTCCTTCATTCTACCTCGGAAAATATACGGGGCTTAGAGCTTTATATACACATATAGCATATATGTACTACTAGTCACCTCAAGAAAAGGAAGAAACAAGCTATTGTCTAAGAGTCCAAAGGTTCATGTACATAAAGTTCGAAAAAAAGTTAAAACTATTAAATAGTTACAATCTAAGGGGGAAAATACTTTTAGTTTGAACTAAAATATTAATTAAAGTACCTGTTTATGTCATTAAATCACAAAATTTATAGGATCATCTAATATAAATAAATTACACATAATTAACACATAATAATGATTATCTCACCAGGAGAGTCCAACTCCTGAATCTCAAGCTAGATCAAGCCCACATACGCGCAAAATGAGGCATTATGTGCATTGAGATTTCCAATCCACCAAAATATCTCCAAACTGATAAATAACCCTATATTAACATTGCGACATCCAATACAAGGCCCGGTGAGTCCATCTCTCTAATCCCGAGTCGGATCAAGTCTCGGTGTAAGCAAATTGAGGCCGTTGCTACATTCCAATCAAAAGAAACCAAAATAATTATAATTAAATTGAATTGACCCTGTCAATGTTTTAAAAATCGGATCAGTGAGCAAATCAGAAAAGAGATCGGATGGATAGGTCACCTGTTCAACTGTTAGGTTGAACCGAAATCGAACCGTGACGTCATAAATATATTAAAATTATATTTAAATAAAAATATAAGTAATAAATTTATAAATTAAAAAAATGAAAATATTAAATTATCTTCAATATTTTTCCTAATATTTTTTTTTACTAAAAAATATAATAATATATTTTAAAATATTATTAATTTTAATTTTGGAATAGGCAACCAAATATTCAATATTCCCTCCATATGATTTTAATTTAAATAATTTGATTGAAAGAAGAGCAAAAATTTGGAGGAATGTCAAAATTTCAAGTCCCCCTCTAATAAATTTGATTGAATCCCACATGGATTTCTTTAGTTTTTTTAAAAGAATTTTTTTTCTTATAAATAGGTAAAGACTTTACAATAATTTCAAACTTTCAATAAGATTCCTCACAAGAGAAAACCTTTGAAAGAGAGTTTCTAATTAAAATTTTCGTATAATATATATATATATATATATATATATAAAATAAGAAAAAAAAAAGAATTAAAAAAAAAAGAGTCAAAAAATATGAAAAAAAAAATCAAAATTCTTAATATTATAAACCAGGCTATTCAGACTGGAACTCCGACCGGTCAACGATTCATTTGATTGAACCGACTAGTTGGGTTCGATTTTTAAAACCTTAGACCCTGTAATCATACTAACACACTCTACTAGGCCCAAATTATATTGTCCCTCGGTCTTGAAGACGCTCAGGAATTGATGCACGCAAATTTGGATGATTGGTTGTATAGAAAATTAACCACTAGAGGTCTAAAATGAAATGAATAAAAAAATTGTTGGCTTAATTATAATTAATTAAATTCAATTGGGGCTCAATTACATCAAATAAAAGTTTAAATTTTTCCTAGTTATTACACTCTACACTATTTCTATATAGAAGCATGATAAGGAATCTAATTTCATTTTCTTCATGATTTCCTTGTTATGTGGTAAATCTATGCTATTTTTCATCATTTTGGATTTCCCTCACAATTTATGGTTTTTTCTTTGGCAAAATGGCATGAAAAATGGTAGAAAGCATGGGCTAAAATTTATGGATTAAAATCACATTTTAACTTGAAAATGCTTATTTCATATTTTGACCTTAAAAGGTGTACTCTTTAGTATATTTGAGGCATTTTGATATAAAAGTCATAATTTTTTTTTCTCCCTTTGTTAATATGAAAAGATGACTAAGGGGTTGTTTGGAGTGTCCTAAATAAGTACACTTTTTGTCTTTTTAGACTAAAAAGTTGAGGTTGAAAATATGAATATTTGGGTTAACTTTTTGACTTTTTGTGAAAAAATGTGTATTAAAAAATTGTATAAATTAATGTGTAGGGGAAAATTAGTATTGAGAGTTGTGTAGCCGTAATTATTGACTTTTGGTGAATAGTGATAACTTTTTAACTTTTTGAGTAACTTTTTGACTTTTTGGCTTTTTTGAGACTTCCCAAACTTGGCCTAAGTATAGACAAATTGGGGAAAATGTGATAGTTAGATAGCTTCATATAGGCTTGGTTTGGGAAGTGGGTTGGCTTTTTGGCTTTTTGGCTATTTTAGCCTGGGCTTAAAAGTTTGGTTTGGGAAGGGCTTTTTGACTTTTTGGCTTTTTTGAGTTTTTTTGTGAGAGAAGAATGTAATGATTATGGGTTGGATGTGATGTTTTGTTTGTTATGGCTAAAATAGCCTATTTTGTTTTTTATGGCTAAAATAGCCAAAAAAACCTGCAAACTCACTTGCCAAACACAGGCTAAATATGGCTAGATTTAAAAGCTGGGTTGATTTGGATTTGTTTTGACAATTCTATGAAGTTTTAAGTATTTTTACATAATGATTTTGCTAGTTTTATTAGCTTTGTTGTTATTTTATGCCCTAGATGTGTGAGCATATATTTATTGAATTATTTGAGGAATTTTAATATATAGGGGTAAAATAGTAATTTTGACCCACTAAAAATAAAATGGTAATTTTGGGCAAAAGGATAATTTGTTAATTTCGACACTAAAGTTAAAGTAGTAATTTGTAACAAAGGGCAAGATGTTAAATTTTCTGAAAGAGGTAAAATGGTCTTTTGACCCTTAGGAAAAAAATGATAATTTTGCTAGTATTGAGGGGAAACCACAAACTCTCTCGATGTACACCATTTAATATATGTATATATATATTTTTTTAATTCTTATTCATCCCTCAGCTAAATTATCCTTTTAGACAAAATCCAAAAACTCACTCTCAATTTACACACCACACTAGCCACCACTATCACCATCGGCACAGCCATAGCCTCCGTCGCCGCCCTCCACCACATTCTTCTTCCTCTTCGTTCTTGACTTTCTTCAATTCAATCCCCTCTCACTGGCACCCTATGGCCGGAGTTTTGAACTTCGCGTCTTCTCCGATTTTTTGGCAATTTCCAACTCGAAGAATACCCCAAGACCAGAGTTTCAATCGGGTCATCTACAGAATACTCTGAAATGCCTCTGAATTTCGCTTTAGTGAGCACCAAAGAAGCACCCAATTTAGGGTTTTCGCCACTGCCCAACTTCAAGCCTCCACAGCCAAAGCCCTTCTCAGTTAGACTTGATAAAATTATTGACATCTTGGGAGCTGCTCTTGCCCTGTTTTTTCGCCTTTGGACTGGTTTTTTCGTCTCTAGGTGGGTATCAATTTACTCTCTCTCTCTCTCTCTCTCTCTCTCTCTCTCTCTCTCTCTCTGTGGGTATTTGTATTCATCTATGGTAACCATAGGAGCTTAAAGAGTATAACTTGGTGTGAGAATTGGTGTCCTAATGCTTAGACGTGTGGAGATCTGAATGTGGTTGTAACTGTAGTTGGGAAGATAAGGAGGGGGATAACCTCAACTGGAGAGAGACAGCAGTGAAATGGTGTTCGCAGGGGCGATGCCAGCGGTGGAGAGATGCTAGGGGTAAGGTTAGAGTTGGGATAGTTTGGGTTGAGGAAGATGGGAATATTTTAGGAATTTTTGAAAATTTATGGTGTGCACTAAGCAAACACATTTTTTTTTTATCAAATGGGTATATTTGGAATGTGGAGGATGTGGACTGAGATAAATACCTAAGAAAGTGTGTGGAGTAAGAAATAATGTACACTGAGACAATGTGGTGTGCGGAAATAGAATTTTCCGGTAATGAGTATGTTGTAATGTTCACCTTAAAGATATTTTGTTAATTTTATTTTAAAAAATAAAATTGATGAAATGTTGTCTAAGCATGAAAAATATATTGAAAAATGAGCAAGTGTTGGAAACTAATGAAATTGAATTTCCTTACTTATGCCTCGTTTGGGGACTGGCTATTTTAGCCAAAAAGCCAAAAAGCCAACTAAAACTAGTCACATCACCTCTCTACTTTTCTGCACATCTTTTCGTAAAAAGCCAAAAAGTTACTAAAATAGCATGTTCCCAAACGAGGCCTAAGTATATTTAGTTTCTGGTGTTGGGGTCGGTATTTATTGAATTGAATGAAAAGTTTTTAAGATTCACAAAATAAATAAATAAAAAAAATAAAATAAAATTACAAATTGATCTATAATTATGTGACATGATACATGTCAATTTTTTATTCGTCATATACTTAATTATATAGGATCTATTTTTATTGTCACATCATTATAAATAAATTTAAAAATTCAAATTGTGAATCTTTAACATTACTGATGCATACTTAACTAGATCAATTTTGAATGTCCACTGATTAGAACATAGGAACCTACGGAAAGTTGAAGGACTAATAATCCTTGTGGAATAGAGTAGAGTTTTTCAATTGTCTCATAGTGAAATGGTATTACATAGGTCGGACAATATGTATATGTCGAGATTGGGAAATGAATTGATTTGTATATTACGATTATACTATTTTGCGTGTCAATTTAGATATTATACATATTCGTGTACCTAATAGTTATTTTAGATTTGAGTGAATTAAACAAGTATATTAACTTGGAAATTGATTAACTATGAAAAGATTTATAAGAGCAATATTATATTTATTTAAACTCTTACTAATACTCTTATTAAAAGTATACATGTCAAAATATGAAAATCTGATTACTTTTTTTGACAACTAATCATATTTAACTTCTTATATTTTTAATAAAATTATTAGTATGTGGAGAATTATTCAGAGTTTCCAATAGACTAGTTGTTTGCTCACTCCCTTACATGACAAGTAGTGATAAGAGGTCTTTGTCATGATCTATGTGTATCCTTTCTTTTTGATATGTTATAAATCATAGGTTAAATCGGCATAAGTGATTTTTTTTTTGTTGAACTTCATCCTAAATATATTTATGTTCTATAATATGTAAAATATTTAATTCATGTATTTGATTTTTGTATGCCATATTGTGATTTGAGACGTTATTGCAAAAATAACATTATGCAAGTTAAATAAATAAAATTGAACGAATTGATCAAACTACATTCTTTTTGGAAAAATAAGATAAAAATGAGCATTTTTGTTAGCTAATTAATCTTTTTTAAAAGGGAGATTATATCATATGCACTCTTTTTTGGGGTGTGAACCATGTACCTTAGTAATAATTTTTGTGATATGTAGTTATAATCTATTGTAGTTTTAATTAAGACTTAGTTTCAATTCATTTCGGTGTTAATTATAATTCATTGTGATGTTGTTTATAATATTATTTTAATTATAATTCAAAAGATTTTTGATTATACCTTCTATGATATATATGTATATATTTTTTTAGTTACGATTGAATAAGATCTAATTATAATATTTATAATAATTAACACCACAAAATATCGTAACTTGAATGTAACATGCAGGGCTGGCCCCGAGGGCAAGCAAGAGAGGCCTGCGTCTTGGACCCCCAAATTTCAATTGAAAATAAGGGCCCCTAAATATAATTTTACATTTCAGATATAAAAAAAAAAAAAAAAAAAAAGACCCAAATACTATAAGCCCAATTGAACATGGAGTTCAAAAAAAAGCAACAAGACTAGATTTTTATTTTTTTCTTAAGTATCTGTAATGATTGCTTTTATCTTTTTTTGGGTGAATAATTGCTTTTATCTTAATATATGAAAGTAATTTTTTTTTTTTTATAATTTCAATGATTATATGTGCAAATAAATTTTTTTGTGACTACAAACAAATAAAAAAATTATAACTTATTGTTTTGTTCATAAAAATTTTTTTTTTCAATAAAAGAGGACCTAATTTCCGAAATTCGTCTTGAGCCTCCTAAATCTCAGAGCCGGGCCTGGTAACATGCCCTAAAATAGTAAAGTTGTTAACCTTTTTCATTGTAAACTCTTGGATCATCTAGACCCTTTATTCGAAATTTAATATTTTTTGGCAATTTGACACTCAGGAATTAATAAATAAATGTAAAACATTTTTGAATAAATTATTAGATGAATTTTGGATACATTTCCTAGGTAAACTTGATATTTTGCAAATTAACAGGAGTGATCAAGGAATTGAGAGTGACCAACTGAATAAAAGTGGATTTTAACAAATAATCATGATTAGGATAATTAATTTATGTCTAATTAAATCACTTAAAAATGGGGACATAACAGCATATATGTTTTGAAAAAAATAGTTTGAAAACAAGAGGGTTACTAAAAGTTATTGGCGACGGCCACAAATAGTGGCCAGAGGTTGAGAAGACTCCCTGGAGGTGGTGATGGCTGGAGTTGGAGGAGGAGAGAGGGATGGAAAATTTATTTATAAATATTTTCTATTTGATAAAATCCAGTAAATTTTGATATTTGTTTTATTTTTTTGGATTATTTATAGAGAGACCTCCTAAATAATTAAAAAGTATCACTTTAACCTATTAATTATAAAAGCGTATAAATAGATTCCCTAAACTATTAGTATGTTTCACTTTGACCCTTTCTATTACTGCACCATGAATTAACCAAACTTTTAAACATTTTTCAGATAAAAATACTCTCTATATATTGTTGTTTTTAATATAAGCATTCATCTATTATTAGTATTGTTTTTCAAATATTCTTTGTAAATATATTTTTGCAGAAAAAATATTTAAAAAATAATAAAACATGAAGAGAGAGAGAGAGAGAGAGAGAGAGAGAGAGAGAGAGAGAGAAAAAAATTGAGAGGAAGTCTTATTAGGTGTGTTAGATAGAGTAATGACAGGAAGTGGGTTTTTTTTTTTTTTTAGAGGGGAATGACAGGAAGTGTTATTAGGTGTATTATATAGAGTGTTAAAAGGTATTTTTTGTCTTAAAAATAACAAAATAGATCAAAGTGAAACATACTAATAGTTTAGGAGGTTCATTTGTATATTTTTATAGTCAAAATTATACTTCTTAATAATTTAGGAGTATATTTGTACACTTCATAATTTAAGGGGTCAAAATAATATTTTTCAATAATTTAGGAGTCTCCGTATAAATAATCTTTTCTTTTTTCCTTTTTTTTTTTTTTGGTAATGACATGGACAGCAAATAAATTTTGAAAGAATTACTTAACAGTAGGACCAAAAAAAAGTACTTAAACATGATGGATGTAACTTATCTTATGATGGGATACAAACTTTTTAAGGATATAATTCTGAATTACACCTTTCTATATTTATGTAATTTTCTTTTTTCTATTCCACTTTGGAGTAATTTCTCATAGATTTTTGGGTACGTGGCCTACAAGTTAAGCAGCTAAACATGTTAGTAGTTGGGAGTTGCTGTGAAGTCAATAAATAATCACTCTGATTGAACAGTGAGAAAGAAAAAGTGGAAACATTGTCTAGTGGAGATTGTCAAAAATAATACTCCGAAAGCGAAATGAAGACTCAATAGCCACTTTCAAAGCTCCCCCGAGATAATATTATTATTATATAACTATTGGCCCTATAGCATTTTCCATAACTATTTGTACCACACGAGTGATGTTGACTCTCCACCATCCCATTGTTTAGTGACTATACGTAGAATGTTTTGACATACCGTTGTGGCACTGTAACAATTAGGAAGGGACGTAGCGTTAGGTTGTACTTGTGAATCAACATCTGTTCCTTGCATTTTCTCTTTATATTTTTTATTTGTAGGGTTATTGGGCCTATTTTAAGCTCAATTTTGATAATTCAAATCATTCATATTTTAAGATTTATTCAGTATATCATACCTGTAAAAAAATCAAGTTGATCAAATATTAGAAAGTATGTCTTCGGAAAACTGTTTATTAAATTCTTTAAAAAAATAATTTTTAGTTCGAGTTTTTCGAACACATGCTTTCTGATATCCGATCAACTTGATTTTTTACGGGTATTATATACTGAACAAATCTTAAAATATAAATGGCTCGAATTATCAAAATTGGTCATAAAAGTTGGTCCAATGGCCCTGCAAGTAGGAAATGCAAGGAGAAAATGCAAGGAAGGGATCCTGATTCTGTATTTGTGTCATGTTATTTAGGATTGGTGTCAAAATTATTTAAATATTAATTAATTTATTATTTATTATTATCTTATCATATTATTTTCAGTCCGTATCTAATTTATTTTTGTGTCAATACGTCAAAATAATTTACTAAAAATACCAACTGTAATTAAATTTAATTTTTTTCTTGAAAACATAAAATTTAATTAAATTAATTTCTATTGAACAAAATTATTCATAAAATATTTACCTTAAGCTCAATTCCATTTGGGGATTCAGGTCACAAGTCCAATTTCAAATTTTTTGGGGCAAATTTCTATTCTTTTGGAATCAAAAATACAAAACAATTTGAAAATAGAAAATGAGGGAGAGCTCTAATTAGAGCTACCACTAATAATGTGGTAGTGGATCTCACTCACTGCCACAGTATGTGTTGTGTCTGTTTTGTTTTGTTTTTTCTTTTTTTACTTTTCCACCTCATTAGTGGTGGGTTTAGAGCCACCAAATTAGTGGCCTCTAGCATGATTGTTTGAAAATACCATATTATTCCTAGTTGTAAGTAGTAGTTTGGCAACCATCTAACCACAGTGGGATAAAAATTAAATAAAATAAAAAAATCTTCAAATTAATAATTTTGCATTCTCAATAAATAATCTTATTAATCACGTTCTTATAAAAAAAATAAAGTTTATTAGAAAATCTTCTTTCAAGTACTTATATCCCAATTAGTACATAAAATATTATTATATTCTAATAAGTCTTATTATTTTAGATATTTAATCCACCAAATCCTAATTATCATATTTAAGGTAATTTGTGGATGAATTTACTCATACAAATATTTTTTAAACACTTAGTAGCTTGGTGTGCACTATTTTCTGACTATTTTGAATGTTTCACAATGTGAACATTCACATTAAATAAATTTGACAGTGTGAATATGCATATCATGTAACATTGTGACATTAATGCCCACTTTACTCTATTATTATTAGGGTTATTTTGATAATTATGTCACTTATAGAATCAATTAGAACATAAAAAAATAATTTACATTAAGTAGAATATAAGTAGGTGAAGAGAAATTTATGAGTAAATGTTCCCAAAAAAATCAGTCATTGGATCTGTTTTTTTCCCCCCGAAGATAGAAATTGTTATTAAGATAAAACATCAAACACCATGACAATAAATCCATTCCATTTCCTTAATGCACAAAACTTATATTAACGCTAAATAGTAAGCAAAAAAATACTTTACCTTCAATTAAAACAAATATATAGTAGTCATAATATCATATTTTATATACTTTTAATTAGTTGGATTAAGTTACTTAAAATGTTATGACATTCAGTAGTGAAAATAATTTCTCTATTATTAAATGGGTTACATCCTTATCAACTTTGTGTTACGTAGGTTCAATACTAACATGATTTATTTAATATTGGTGTGTTATCAAGTTCTATATCATATTTGTGTTTGTGTCAGAAAATGGTAAACACAAAATCTCTAATTTTGTGTATAGTTCAAATCGTGTTATCATGTTGTGTCAAAAATTATCACTCCTAATTAGAATGACAACAATTTTGATATGAACATAGAAATTATTTTTTCTGTGATTGGTTTGGTCCCATCGATATATATTATGTGATTGATTTTTTTGTTTTGTAAATTAATTCGAATGAGAAAGACACAAAAGAGTATCAGAGAAAAGTCGAATAGACATGAGTTAGAAATACCTGTCTCGAACTTTCTTGGTTAGATAGAACTAGCTTATCACCCGTGCTATGCACGGAATAATTATAGATATTTATATTTGTTTTAATTTTTTTTTAATATATAAATTATGTTTTTTAAGATTTTTTATAAAAATAATTTAACAATCTTATCACTAATCATAGTGTACAGGAGAAATTAAAAAAGCTACTGCAGTAACTATGCACGGGTTGTATCTATAATTATTTGTATGAGGGGATTTTAAATGCTAATCAGGGATTTTGACCAAATCAATAAATGCAGGCATGTGAATTGGAAAAAGTTAATAAATGCTGATCAGGAGATTTTAACCAAATCAATAAATGTTGTTTTTTTTTTTTTTAAATCAAAAATTTAGAAAATTAAGCTTGAGAGATTGGAACTCCCACAAGGCTTGGGGTTTAGAAACCCCATTTTCCTTAATATATTTACAATTATCTATATATGTGAAGTACGATTTTGAAATGTCTTTTTTTTTTTCTTTTTCTTTTTCGATCGCGCTACGTAGCTCGAAACCGCGGCTCGAAACCGCGGCTCGACACCAAAACGACGTCGTTTTGGTGTCGAATTTTTTTTTTTTTTTTTTTTCTTTCTTCCTGGTTTTCTTACAGAACGAAGAAGAAGAAGAAGAAGAAGAAGAAGGGAGAAGAAGAGAAGGGAGGAGGACTGGTTTTCTTACAGAACGAAGAAGAAGAAGAAGAAGAAGAAGAAGGGAGAAGAAGAGAAGGAGGAGGAGAGGAGGAGGAGGAGGAGGAGGAGGAGGGAGGGGCCATAAAAACCGGGGCTGGAGGAGGGGGAGGGAGGGGAGGGGAGGGGACGGGGCTGCGACGGCGGGGCTGGAGGAGGAAGGCGAGGACGACGGCGGCTGGGACGGCGGGACTGGGCTGCGACGAGGACGACCCACGGCGGGCAGACGACCCACGGCGAGGAGGAGGAAGGCGAGGACGGCGGCAGACGACCCTCTCCTCTCTCAGACGACCCTCTCCCTCTCCCTCTCTTCCTCTCCCTCTCCCTCTCCCGCTCTTCCTCTCTTGATTTCGAGCCAAAATTCGAGCCTCAAATTCGAGCACTCGATCATTTTCCTTTCTTTTTTTGTAAATGTCTTCTTTTTTTTCCTTTTTTATATTATATTAAAGTTTAATATTTTGATAATAATCATATGTGTTAGACTTTTCAAGGAATTAAATGTCTTCTTTTTTTTATTATATTATATTAAAGTTTAATATTTTGATAATAATCATATGTGTTGGACTTTTCAAGGAATTAAATGTCTTCTTTTTTTTATTATATTATATTAAAATTTATTATTTTGATAATAATCATATGTGTTGAACTTTTAAAGAAATTTTTTTTATGCTTGTTCTTAATGTATTAAAGTGTTATTATGAGGGATAATAATCATATGTGTTGGGACTTTTCAAGAAATTCATATGTGTTGGATTTCAAAGAATTTTTTTTATGCTTGTTCTTAATACATTAAAGTGTTATTATGATGGTAAGACTTGGGGGTTGGGAGAAGTTAATAAATGCTAAGGTTTTTTTTTAAAAAAAAATAAAAAAATCAGAAAATTTAGATTGGAAGATTGGAGCTCCCACAAGACTTGGGGTTAAAAACCTCATTTTGCTTAATATATAGTATAGATAAAATTTAAAATAATAAAAAAAAAAAAAGGCTTTTTAGTGAATTTATTTATTTCTATGAATGTAACAAAGGCTGTGATAGACTTACACCACCTTCTCTCCTCTTTCTCTCTCACATACATAGATATTTATACTACACCTTAAATCAGAAAAAATATCTACAATTTTCAGTTTTTCTTTCTACTTCAATTTCCCCAGCTATTGAACCAACAAGTTGTCACCAATTTTAATTTGACTTGGCTTCCTATCCAGTTATTATCTCTCTCTCTCTCTCTCTCTCTCTCTCTCTCTCTAGTAAAGAAAGGAAAAGCAAAAGACATGTGGGGTATGCAATAAGTTGGTGATGTGAACCTCCAACAATTTACTGAAAGTAATTGGGTCCAGGCCAGTCATCCTAAAACTCTTATACAAGTTGGCATGCAAGTAGGGTATTAAAGAACTTTATTATATATCAATAATGCTTTTTTTATTTTTTTATTTTTTTTATTATCATATTATGCTTGATATTTTATTTATCAATATAATATTAGTATAATGGATCTCACTATTAATGTGAATCTCCAATGCAATGTTACTGACACATTAAATAGTAAGATAAGATGATAGAAATAGATGATTATTGTAACATTACTCAATAAATATAAAAATTAAAGGTTATGCACTCACAAGATGTGTGTGCATTAATTAAAATAGTTGTAACCATCACATGATAAATAAATAAAAATTTAATGTAGACAGAAGGGGAAAAATTTGAAGAAATCAATTTTTGATAAAAAAAAAAAAAACTTGGGTAATAAAAGAGTAATTTAGACATAAAAAATGCGTGACAGTTTCACCTAGTGAATTGCATATTTTATATAATACTAGTGAATCAGTCACGGGTGAACGTTCGAAAGGTGTGCTACTATAAGTTACAAATTTTGATCTAAGATTGGATCTCATTAGTTATGGATATTTTTGATCTGGACAGTCATGGGAAACAAGACAGGTTACACGAGGGTATTTTGGAAAAAAATTTACAAAAAAGAAAATTGTGGCATCTACACCAAGTCTATCCTTCTCTTTATATATATACATATACACTAGAAGCGGTGGCAAACACAATCGTGCACATATGATAATTTTGTTTTAGAAAATAAGATTGTAAGTTATATGACTAAATTCAAAATTTAAAAATTGAAATGAATTTGAAAAATTAAAAGTTGAGAGATTTGAAAATAAATAAATAAATAAAGACTAAATTTAGGGTGTAATTTCCCATGTAACTGATATAGGGATATTTTGAGAAAATTAAAAAAATAAGACATAAACACGGAAAATTCTATTTCCACATGCCACATTATCTCTGTGCACATCATTTTTCACTCCACACACTTAGTAATTTGATTCTTAACTATTTATCTCAGTCCACACACCCCACATTCCAAATATATCTATTTAATAAAAAAATGTGTGTACACCATCATATTAGCTAACACAAATTCCCAAAATACTTCTCCCTTCAACTTGCACATCCCACCCTCTGCCGCGCACGGTCCAGCCTCTCCATCTCCGATAAGCATTCTACGGTAGCCTATAGCCTCCAACCTCCTCTGTTGAAGACCAGCATTGAAGAAGATCGACAGGCATCTTCGGCAGCCATTCTCCGGCTGTAAATTACTTATAAGGTGAGTGAATATTGCCCATCATTAAATAAAATAAGATGCAATCTAGGTTAGTTTTTTTCCATTTTTGATAGTCGTTCATAGTTGGCACACATTGAGACGAAAAACAACCATTAGGTATTGGTTTGCCGAATCATTTTAACCCATTCGGAAACCAACAATCGAATTACTTTAGACCATTCGATACTGTATTTCTGAATTTTAAGTTTTAATTCGGTTTTGTACTTCTGAAACTATTATTCATATTCAATTGTTGTTTTTCATATATTGTCTATGTATTCGGCACTGGTTTGACGAATGGTGATCGGGAACAGAAATTACATAAAATAATTTCTTAGTAAAAAAAAGTTAACTTTCTGTAGCTGCATTGGTTGTTTTGCATAACCTCCTGGTTTTCTGAATTGTTTGGCAAATCCTCCATCAAGTTTTGTTAGACAAACAATGGTAACCTAATGAGTGAACATTGGAAGAATGTTAGCAATGGAGTCTAGTATGTGAGAAATAATGGAGGAAGAATGTAGACAATGGAGTATGTAAGGAAGAATGAAGGAAGAACATAGGCAATAAAATGTGAGAAAGAGTAGAGGAAGAATGTAGCAATGGAGAGTGTGAAAAAGAGTGGAGTGTGTAAGAATGAGTGCAAATAACGTAGGCAATGGATAGTGCATGTGCACAAAGAGCTTTTACAAGAAAAAGATATGTAAAGAGATCTCTATTTTGGATGTTTAAATGTGTGGATGGATGTCTATTTTGATCATTTTATTTAAGGGTAAATTTGTAATAAAAATAAAGTTCATTAAGTGTGTACACAGAGACAATATGGTGTGTAGAAATAGAATTTCCCCATAAACACCAACTAAAGCCTTCCCTTTAATAGTATAGATAGATAGATAGAAGATAGATAGACAGACAAACAGATAGATATATAGATAGATAGATAAGAAGGTGTGTACACTCAATGGTTACATTATTAACAACTTTAAAAATTACAAAATTTGAAAGGGCAAATTACACCTTACCCCTTCAATTATAATCATTTTTCACATTACTCCCTCAATTTAAAAATTGATACAATATACCCCTTCTTCTTCTAAAGTTTTCAATCTAACCATTTTGTCATTTTGCTAACAAATATGACATGTATACATTACATGTACATTTTTCATCTGTTTTGTTAATAGAATGGAGACATAGGGATTAAATTAAAAACTTTTAGAAGATGAAGGGGTAAAGTGAAATTTGCCCAGTTTGAAATTATTAATTAGATATGAGTAAATTAAGAATGAGAAAATGTGTGGCAAAACTATAAAAAAAAAAAATGTATTCTGGGCTTTACACTTTATTTGAGAGACAATTGATGGTTCTGTTTTTCTGGATTTTTTAATTTTGTTTTTCAAGGAAAAAAATGAATAATGGCATAACTATTATTGTTACTAATCTTATGGGCATTTTGGAAAAACAAACATAAACACCAAAAAATACAGTGTTGGCTTTGTAATAGTACTAGCGGTCTGCAGAAGCATCGCTTGTGTGTAACTTGAAAAAAAATAATATAAAAATAATGACAAAGAGTAATGCATATGTAGTATTTGTTACTCAAATGGTAAAAGCTTTGTTTACCAAACCTATGAGCTTAGTTTCGAGTCACCTCTTCCCCTTAAAATAACTTTTACATAAACACCAACTATAGAAGTATTTTGGAAAAACTCAAAATATGAAACAAATTTGTGTCAACACCATGAGGAGCCATCACATATTATAATGGTATATATAGAAAGATATTAGAAGTTGGATACACGCGATACATGTGTAGAGAAAAGAATGTAGATAAAAGAGACAAAAATTGGAAAAATTAAAAATTAAAATTAGGAACTTGAACAATTATATAGGAGCAATTTAAGTACAAAAAAATATGTGAAGCCTTTCTACAGCAAATGAGTTGTGTGGTCTAATAGATAATATAGTATACATGTCATGGTAGGTGAAAATTGAATTACTTGGCTGCGACAGTACTCTAGTGAGGATAAAACTGCTTGAGACCTAAAAATACACTCACAAAAAGGCAAAGGAGTGGCTAGGGAGCACCTAGGGATTCTCCAAAGCCTAAGTTAGCAAAAGAGTAGTGTTGGCTATATATTTTGTACAAACCTATCATAGCTTGATACATGGATCGTAAAGGCCAATTTGGGGAATTAGTAAAGGTCTCCAATCATCAACAGACGTGTAGCAACTTATAGCAGTGACAATGGATACGCGAGACATAGGAACAGTTAAGATATCTAAGGTGACGTGGCCAAATGGTTGCTTCAATTTAAATTCAAATTAAGGAGGGAAGCCCAACCGTGGGAGTGGAATAGTGGAAGCAAACTGTTCAAAGCCATACTCAGTGATCATGGAGATCACTTCGACAGTTATCACCTACTTCAACGATTATCAGCCACTTCGACGGTTATCCTCAGAGCCTATAAATAGAGGAGAGTGTTCATAATGCAGGCCCTAGAACTAGATCTAGAAAACTAGTTTATTTACTTAATTTTCCAGTCCTTTAAATTCCAATCTTTTACTTTCTTGTACTGCACTTCAAATTCCTAGGAGTAATTCTAAAGTAGTTTGTTGATGTAATCCCCTTCAAAGCTGTGGAAGTGCGAAGATACTATTGTAAACTTCTATTTAATTAATGAAGTTTGATTTCTGCCACTATTTTTTCCTCTTTCTTTTACTTTGATTAGTCTTCTTAATTTTCTCCTAAAAACTATGCCACTAGTAAAGTCCTCTTCATTGAGGCTAAAAGAACTTCGAAGCAATCATCTAACTAATTGGTTAGCATTTACTAATCTTTATAAGGAGTTATTGATCCTTGCTGGCTTGCTCAAATTACATTTCTAACCTTCGACAACCAAAAAAACCAACATATATTTTTGGCACGCCTAGTGAAATACTAATAATGGCTAGACTTAGGAGACAATGAGAAAATGAATGCCTCGAAGAAGATGTAAAAGAAGATTTAGAAGCACATAACCCAGAGGATAATATAATATCACATCCCATGGATGTGCCTATCTCAACAAATCCTCCACAAATGGTCGAAGAGACCAGCATTGCAGGATATGCAACATACGTCCAGAATATTGGACAGGGCCATGAATCTGGACCTTCTACTATTCCCTTCACCCAACCAATGAATCCATGGGGATGATTGACCATCGTTATGGGATAGTAATTAATGTGTACAATGGAAATGTGGACAACATCTTTTTTGGATCGAATGAACTCATATCAACCGTCTGTCATAAGACAGGCTGAAGAGAACATAAATTTCCTTCAACAGAGATTGGCTCAAGATAAACAGCCTATGCAAAATAATAGGCAAAATGATGGTCAAACTAGTTGTCAAACTACTAGTCAAAATCATAAGAGACCATCACCTGCGCCTCAATCATGGTTTGAAGCCCTTCCTCGACCTCTGGCAAGTCGAAATGCACCTTTGCCAACCAACGAAACCATACACATTGGTGGGTCTAGTCCAACACAGGGAAATGTCATGCGAGTATTTTCAAATCCTATGTTTGAACCTATGTCTGGCACACGGGTGTTCACCAATCCTATGTTTGAATTCACACCTGGGGGATTGGAAGGAATTTTTGCGGTGGGAAGAGAAACAACACCTGTTCCTCCTTCCGTAGTTCCATTCGCAGCACCTTTTGTAGGACAAATGCCTTCCCTAAGAAGGCAGCCATACCCTCAACATTAACCAGCACAACAAGGACAACCAGTCCCAAATGTGCCTTTACATGGACCAAGAGGGCCCCAAGCACATGGAGTTCCACTAAACCTTGTGTTTCTTCCTCTAATAATGGCCCAACCAGCACATAATATGGTATATAGGGACCAAATTACTAACACTTTTAGAGAGATTTGTGGACCCATGGTCCGGGGGGGTCCAAACCCCTGTTTACAAAAAGCCCTACCCAAAATGGGTAGATAGGTTACATGAATACCCAAGGAGATTTAGGATACTAGACTTTGCCCTCTTCTATGAAAATGGAAACCAGTCAACTGTTGAACACATTGTCAAGTTTACAGGCCAATGTGGTGAATTTACCAACAATGATTATATGAAATTAAGGCTTTTTCCAAACTCTCTAACTGGGGCAGCTTTCGTATGGTATACAAACCTTACACCTGATTCTATCCAAACTTGCCAACAAATGAAAGAGGTGTTTCATGCCCAGTTTTTCCAAACAGAGCCTGAAGTATCTATGGCAGACTTGGCAAGGTTAAGCTAAAGGCCTAATGAGAAGGCTGCTCAATTCATTACTAGATTCAAAAGGGTACGAAACAAATGCAAGGTCATGCTACCTAAACCTAAATTTGTAAGGTTGGCCCAAAATAGGCTAAAGTTTAGGCTTCGAAAGAAGTTTGCCTAACCTAATTTCGAGACCTAGTAGAATTAACTTATAAAGTTACTAGACATGAGACTCTCCTTCAAGAAGAACATGATCAAAGTAATGCACCTTATAGGACCTATTATAAGGACCCTAATTTTGAAATTGATACGGCAAAGATTATAGGACAAGAACCTATGATCTGTTAAGCATTAATTCAGAAGGATACCACCATCGATCAACAGTTTAAAAAGAAAGATCTTCACAAGAAATATTCTTTCAATATAGCAAAAACAAATGACATATTTGATCATTTGTTAACAGCCCATTTTTTAAAGTTGCCTAAGGGAGTTAAGATTTCAACTTCAGAAGAAATAAAAGGCAAAATGTACTATAAATGGCATAACTCTTGGTCTCATTCAACGAAAAACCGCATTATTTTTCGAGACAGGATTCAAGAGCAAATTCAAAAAGGAAGACTGAAGTTCAAAGCCAAAATAGAGAAGGCAACGGGAATTGACATCGATCCATTTCCAAAAATCAAAGAAACTGTAGCCAATGTTGGCATACCAGACTTTCTCACCCAAAAGGTAGAGAAAAGCATCTCTTTGAAGGAATTGGATGAGGTCAATGTGCAGATACATGTGGCTACCCAAACTACCTTTAAAAAGAATATACAGTGTTCCCCAACCAGTAGGCAAAGCTTCGAAGGCTAGGGAAATGGCTCTAGCGAAGAGCTGTTAGATGATGATTCGCTCGAAGCAGCTGTCATACAACGAATATGTCCCAAATGTAGGCTAAGTTGATGGGAAACAATGCTACAAGTGTAACAACCCCAAAATCCATATCCGAAATTACTTTTTTGTCCTTGTGGGTTAATGCATTTTAATTTAATGATATCTGTTCAAACTGAGGAATTATATGTTGAGTCATGGCTTTAAAATTTAAATTACCGACCTTTACGGGTTCAGAAATCAAAATTGAGTACTTGGGTATGTTAATCGGAATTTTTAGAACTATTTGGGAAAATTAATTGGAAATCTAATTTGTCTGATTCGTTAATGCACGTTTGGGTGGTTAATTTGGTACTGTAAATTGAGGGCCTTAGAGGCTTCAAAAACCAGAACATATGACATATTTATGATCAGCGTAATTTTTAGAGTCATCTGGAAGGTTTAATTGGAATTTGATTTCGTACGATTCGTAAGGCCACGTTTGGCTCTCCCTATTGTGTTAGGTTTGTGTGTGTGTGTATATTTATATAATGGATGCCTTATGAGTTGATGGACTCATCTCTTAGAATAAAAAATATCTAAAGAAAAGGGGGAGCCACGTGAGAGAGGGAGAGATAGAGAACTCAAAGAGAAGAAGGAAGGAAGAGCTTGAGAATGAAGAGGAAAGAGAGGGAAATTGATGGAATTAAAGTAGACTTCAAGAGATTGGCTCAAGGTATGTGAAATCAACTTAACCCCTTAAGATTGATCTGTTACTAGTTTAAATTCATGATCTAAAATGAAGAGAAACCACCTAATTGAGTTGGGGTTGAGAAATATAAGTTTAGATGAACTATTTTCATGAATTGAACCTTGATTCCTTAAGAGTTGTTTAATTGAAGAGTTAAATTCTTTATAATGGTTTATCTTGAGGTTGATTATGGAAGTTGAGCTCCCATCTTGAGGTTTTGCATAGTTAGCCATATATGTGAATGAAGATATATGTAAATATGTAAGAAGTGAGCTTGAATCCCAAACCATGGCTATTTTATGCTTTTGGTGTTCTAATTCTTACCCTTGTTTTTGTGCTTGGGAATTGGATAGTATTTTGAGATTATGATGCTTAATGGAAGCTAAGAATGTGAAATTTATCATGTATTAAAGGGTTTTGGGCTTTGAATTGCATGAAATTGAAGTTTGGTTTTGAAAATGAGAAGTTCCAAATCAAAAAGCCATTTTCGGACTGAAAATTGCCCAGAGCCGTACGTGCGGCGGGTCTTCCCGCACGTGCGGCAGTACAGTCCCAAAACCAAAGTTGAATCTGCTAAAAAAGCACGTTCTCCCGCACGTGCGGCTCTATTTCCCGCACGTGCGGGAGACAGCTCTGTTCAGCTAACTTTGAATAAGCATATCTTTTACCTCCGAACTCCGTTTTGAGTGATTCTTAAGCCTAAAATTAAGCCCCGGAAGTCTAGTTTCCAATGGTGGTGGTCTCACTCCCAAATTATAAATACAGAAATAGTTATGCCCAAATTAGTGAGAGTTACTCACTTTCTGTCTACCGATTTTGTACCATTTCTTCGTCTGAACCATTTTCCTATCGATTCCTCTTATTTTCTGAGGCATGGATTATAACCTACTAAGGACTAAGGAGTTTAGAACCGATATGACTAATTTATTAAAGAGTAAAGTAAGGAATCGGGTATATTCTTATGATACTATGTGCATTGTGTTTGTAGGTCAAGACGAGAACATCGTCCCACTGCTACCAGAATCTATCACTGTGAGTAATAGTAGTGTAACGTTACGTTTCACTTACTTTCTATGATTATGATTTATGTATTGTTGTTTGTGAATGGCCTATTCCATTGATATTGTGCTTTGATTAAATTAATAGATATGTTTGAATAATAGCATTGATATGGATCAAAGGTCATTCTGTCCCTATTAATAGAAGTGGGCCCGAGGCCATTATGATGTGAATGGTTCTGTCTCTATCAATAGTACTGTAGTGATACATGTGCCTTCTGTTAATAGTTATTATTAATGTTCTGTTATTCGCAAGACAACTATGTCTGTAATAAACCATGGGGAAATTTATGTGCACTATTGTGTAATGGTATTCTTATGATTCTGGGATTAATTTGTTTTGCTAATCTGTTAGGCCTGAGACCGTTCTGTATCACATCTGGGCTTAAAGCCGTTCTGTATCATATATGTGGGCTTAAAGCCGATCTGTATCATATCTGTGAGCTTAAAGCCGATCTGTATCATATCTGTGAGCTTAAAGCCGATCTGTATCATATATGTGGGCTTAAAGCCGATCTGTATCATATCTGTGGGCTTAAAGCTGATCTGTATCATATCTGTGGGCTTAAAGCCGATCTGTATCATATCTGGGCTTAAAGTCGTTCTGTATCACATCTGGGCTTAAAGCCGTTCTGTATCATTCCTGGGCTTAAAGTCATTCTGTATTACATATGGGCCCGAGCCCGTTCTGTATTATATATGGGCCCGAGCCCGTTCTGTATTACATGTGGATCTGAGGTCGTTTTAAAAGATGATTATGAATAAGATCTGTGTAGGGTTTGATATGCATATTTACATTCTCTAAGTCTATGCTCATTTAACTCATCTCCTTACATTATTATTATTCACTGAGCCTTGCTCACTCCGCTTTTATGTATATTTATGTAGGTGAGCCATCAAGGATTGACACTAGAATTGTATTGAGGTCTACCTGTCTACCAAGCCGCCTGGGGTACTCCTCCGTGTTGAGGCCTTAATTTTGATATTTTGGGAGTTGTGTAATTTTTTTGGAGTCTTATTTAAGTGTGTGTGAGATCTGTATAATTCTGTGATTGTTTATGTAACTCTGGAAATGTATTTAAATGCTTAAATCTAATTACGCCATCATGTATGCACAAGCTCAATGGATGTTGTCTTTTATTGATATTGCTTCCGCTTAAGGCCTTGTATGTGGTTAAATATTATTTTAAAATTCTGTTTGAGGCTTATGTACGGGCCGGTCATGGACCAAACCTTTAGGGGCGGGTTTGGGTCATGACAACAAGAATGTGTAGAAAGATCGAAGGGCAGTTAGTAACCACAACAAGACGGCACATTCAAAGGATCTTAGCCAGTAACCATTTTTGGTTAGGTCTCCAGGTGCTAGGAATCTGTCAACGGGTAAGAGAGCTTTGTATGAGGCTAGGCTGCCAAATTACTACAGAGTAGTTAACAAACCCGTAAATAGGCCTGAACTTGGCCCAAAATAGGGAACCAAGACCAGTGACTGGCCTTCGAAGCTAAAAACAGCAGGCCCAACAATTGGTACAAGGGGCTCATGGGTACCAAGAGTACCAGGTTGGTTTATCATGAAGAACAAACCTAAGATACTACCAACCCATGGGAAGGCCTTTGCAAGAAGGGATAGAATGGTTAAGCTTCCTTTGGTGGCCCCAAACAATTGGGTTTTACTCAAAAATCCGAAGACAAAGGAATGGTTTCTATGATTTTTAGATCTTAGAAAAGAAAAATCCAACGCAGGTTCATTCAATACCAGAGGGATCTTAAGGGAACAAGTGAGGGGCACCTCTTTCGTGCAAACGAGAAATCAAATGGGAGAAGGAGAAAATTCGAAACCTAGTCCCAAAATCAACTGAAGTGCAAGCAGAGAGAAATTAGCTAAGGTTCATGCTGAACTGAAAACCAAAGAGAGATCAAGTCTGGCAGGCCTCGAAAAGGCCTAAATAGAAAGTGATGACGACAATGAGATAGACGAAGAAACTGGACCAGGCCAAGAATAAGTATTGGCTAAAGAAGATGAGTTCGAAGCCTTCATAGCTGAACAAGCAATGTCTATATTCAAGTCAGACCAACAACAGACCACTGATAAGGAGCTTAAAGTTCCAGAATGTTGCATGGAAGATGCATCCTAGGTATCAAGTCAGGCCAACACAGAAGGGGAGCAGATACAGCCAAAGGTGCACTTTGGCTCAATCTCCCCAATACCAATCAATACAATATACGTACTACCTTAGGAATTTCAGGGGGAAGAACGAAATCAGGAGGGTTAGGAGGGTGAGCCTATAGAAGTTTCCAGCGAGGACTCACAAGCCAGTATAGTCCAGGATGAGTCTGAAGTAGCCAAGCCTATGGAAACTGATGAAGAAAATAAAGAGGTAAGCATAGTTACTCTATCATACCCTTTTGAATATCCCACATCATCACTGACTTAACATGTTAAACCTTTGTACATTAAGGCATACTTCGATGGAATAGAGATGAACAGGGTATTAGTGGATAATGGGGCAGTAGTAAATCTACTTCCTCGTTCATCTTTGAAAAAATTAGGTAAAAGGAATCGCAGATTGATCCCAACAAGCACAACCATCCTTGGTTTTGCTGGGGACAAGCAAATGGCCGAAGGCATATTACCCATTAATTTGAGTGTGGGAACAAGGGATTGTATGACTGCCTTTTTCATTATAGACAGCAATGCCAAGTACAATGCTTTTCTTGGCAAAGATTGGATCCACACCAACAAATGTTTGCCCTCCTCTTTGCATCAAAAGGTGATGATAGCTTTAAGCAATGGGGAGACAGAGGAAATAAATGTAGGCCCACAGCCCTTTATTGCTTGTGCAGATTTTGCGAAAGCTAAGTTGTATACCAAAGGTGTGGTTCCACTTAGCATATTGAAGAAGCCTGATGGAATAGCCAAAGTAACGGCTGACGAGGAGTTAACACACCCAAAATATTTGGTGCAAGAAAGTGTTGATGATGAATATGACTACATCATCAAGGACACCAACAATGCCTAGTTGTAAGCAAAAGGATCAAGAGGCTAGGCCCTTGGCTTTGGTAAAGTTTTTCATATTGGACATCGAGGCAGTAGTCTAGAAGGTTCAAAAGGAAGAAGGAGAAGCCATAATGATTGGTTGCAAACATGAGCAACATGAGGCCAATCTATTGGCTCTAAGCAAGTATTGTGCATTGGACATTGAGACTAAAGTCTAGGAGATACAGAAAGAAGAGCTCTATGGACATATTTTGTCTATGAAGAAGAGAGCAAAGAGGCTGAGCCAGGAAAGGTTATGATAGATCAGGATGAAAGGTCTGCTTCGAAGCCGGAAGAAGCTGAAGGAGGGACATTGGTAAGCACTTAGATACAAGATCATTTGGAGAAGATCAATCTAGAAGATGCATCAGTACAACAGCCTACCTATATTAGTGCTTGGTTGGATTCTATAGCCAAGAACTAGTTATTGGCCTTTCTAAAAAAAATATAAGGATTGTTTTGCTTAGGCCTCGTTTGGGAACAGGCTATTTTAGTAACTTTTTGGCTTTTTACGAAAAGATGTGCAGAAAAGTAGAGAGGTGATGTGACTAGTTTTAGTTGGCTTTTTGGCTAAAATAGTCAGTCCCCAAACGAGGCCTTAGTCTTACAATGATCTACCTGGATTGGATAGGTCATTAGTGGAACATAGACTTCCAGTTAAGCCAAATTTTAAATCATACAAACAAAAGCCTAGACGAATGAGTCCTGAGGTGATTCAAAAAGTAAAAGAGGAGATTGCTAGGCTCCTCAAGGTAGGTTTTATTAGAACAGCCAAATATGTTGAATGGCTGTCCAATATCGTGCCTATGATCAACAAAGTGCCTATGATCAAGAAAATGGTAAATTGAGGGTATGTATTGATTTCAAAAATCTGAATTTGGCAACTCCAAAGGATGAGTACCCCATGCCTGTAGTGGATTTACTGGTGAATAGTTTAGCAGGGCATAGGGTCTTGTTTATGATGGATGGGCACTCTGGCTACAACCAGAAATGCATAGCAAAGGAAGATGTTCACAAGATAGCTTTCAGGTGTCTTGGGAACATTGGGACCTTTCAATGGGTTAAGATGCCATTTGGTTTGAAAAATGCTGGGGTAACATATCAAAGAGCAATGAACACCATCTTCCATGATCTCGTTAGAGCATACTTGGAGTGTTACATTGATGATATTGTGGTAAAATCTCAGTCTATGGAAGAGCATCTGGTCCACCTAACACAGCCTTCGAAAGAATAAGGAAATTCAAGTTAAAACTCAATCCACTCAAATGTGCTTTTGGTGTGTCAGCTGGAAACTTCTTAGGATATATATTACACAAGAAGGGAATACATATTGATCATAACAAAACTAAAGCCATCATTAAGGCTAAACCTCTATCAAGAAAGAAAGACTTCCAAAAATTCTTTAGTCAGGTTAATTTTCTTTCGAAGGTTTATTTCTAACACTGCTGGGAAAACTAAAGTTTTTTCTTCTCTGTTGAAGTTAAAAAATGAAGAAGAATTTAGATGGACTGCAGAGCATTAAGCTGCTTTCGAAGGAATAAAAGCATATTTGGCCAAACCTCTAGTATTGATGCCACCTAGTAAGGACAGACCTTTGAAGTTATACATTGCTGCAGTTGAAGAATCATTAGGAGTCTTTCTGGCTCAAGACAATAAAGAAGGCAAGGAGCAAGCGGTATATTATCTTAGTAGATTTTTAAACTTTTGTGAATGTAGATACTCAACTGTTGAAAAGCTGTGTTTAGCCTTGTACTTTGCAGCAATAAAATTAAGATATTATTTTTTCCCTACTATTGTCTTGGTAATTGCAACCACGGATTTAGTTAAGCACATGTTATCTAGACCTATATTAAGAAGAAAAATGGGCAAATGGATTTTGGCTTTGTCAGAGTTCCATTTGGAATATGTTTCCCAAAAGGTAGTAAAAAGTCAGGTATTGGCCAATTTTTTAGATGATCATCCATGCCAAACAGAAAATAAAGAAACAATGGAACTTGATACAGCAGACTTGGAACCATGGTAGATGTGGTTCGATGGATCAAAGGCTAATGGTCTGGTAGGAATTGGTGTTGTGATCAAATCACTACAAGGAGTAGAAACCACACATGGTTTCAGAATTGATGAAGCTACCTGTTATAATAATCAAGCTGAATACAAAGCTTTGATTATGGGACTTGATATACTTATTAGCTTACAAGCTCATGCAGTTGATATATTTGGAGATTCCCAATTGGTAACTAATCAAGTAAAATGGATCTTTAAATGTCAAAGTGCAAGCATGTTGCCATATTATGTTGCTATTATACATTTTATTTCCCACTTCCAAGTAGCAGATGTAACTTGTATCCCAAGATTCATGAATTACAAGGCCAATGATGTCGCACAGAAAGTTTCGAATTTTAGAAGAAAGGATAATAATGCTCAAATAGACATGGGTCAAGCAACATATCAGAAGTTGATACCACCTTTAGCAAAACGGGGTTTATTGGTAGAAGCCAATCAGAATGACTTGAAAGAGCAGGATTTGAGACATCCAATCATTCAATATTTGACTAGCTCTTCTTTGAAGGCTGGCATAAAGCTTAAGCTACAATCCATGCAGTTTATAGTGTACGAGAATGCTCTTTATAGAAAAAGAGCAGATGGTCTCTTATTGGAGTATTTGGGGCCAAAAGAATCATTGACTACCATGGCTAAAGTGCATAAAGGCATATGTGGTGCTCACCAGCCTGGGGTAAAAATGAGGTGGTTGCTTCGAAAGCATTTTTATTACTGGCTAACCATCCTTAAGGACTGCATAGAGTATACAAAAGGCTGCTAGGCATGCCAGAAGCATGGTATGATAAGACATATGCCAATAACTAATCTATATGCAGTAGTGAAGCCCTGGCCATTTAGAGAGTGGGCAATGGACATGATAGGGAAAATTTACCCACCTTCTTTGAAACAACAATGTTTCATACTAGTGGCTACAGACTACTTTACTAAATGGGTTGAGGCTAAGCCCGTAAAACTATGGATCAAACAGAAGTAATTGATTTCATCAAAGAATTGATTCATAGATTTGTCATTCCATAGACCATAACAATGGATAATGGGACTGTGTTTGATGGAAAGCTAGTAAAGGCTTTCGCAGCAAAGTTTGGAATTGTTCTTGTTAATTCCACCCCATATTATACACAAGCAAATGGCCAAGCAGAGTCATTAAACAAATCCTTGGAAAAGGGAATACAGAGTGTTGTTGAAGACAATCCTAAAGATTGGCATAACTTACTATTAGATGTGTTATGGGCTTATAGGGCTTTCCAAAGATCAAGCACAGGAATTACCCCTTATGTCTGGTATATGGGCATGATGCAGTATTACCTGTTGAGATCAATATAAAATCCTTAAGGGTCAAATGCGAGGATCACCTAAATACCGATCAATATCATCAAAGCATGCATTTGGAATTAGAAAATGTGGATGAGGTCAAAATTTTGGCACTAAATACCATCTTTCTACAAAACAGAAAAACAACCAAAAGCTATAATAAAAGGGTCTAACACATCAACTTTGATAAAGGGGACTTGGTTTGGAAAACAATACTTCCAACAGGAATTAAAAGCCACAAATTTGGAAAGTGGTCACCTAATTGGGAAGGGCATACCAAGTTCATAGAGTCTTGCCTTGGGGAGCCTACCATTTGAAGAATCTAAATGGGTATATGCATCCCAGAAAAATTAATGGTAGATATTTGAAGCATTATTACCCAATTGTGTGGGAAAGAAAAAATAAAAAACAATTGGATAAATAATAGTGTTTCATGTCATAATAAATCAAGTACATTTTGCCATAATTTGGCCCAAAATTCATTACAATGTTTCAACTGTTCCCTTACAATAAGTGCTATACTTCTAAGGGTTGGGAACAGTTGAATGGCAGTGTTCATCTTTTGCTTGTGGCTTGATAACCCCTAGTGAGAAGAATGTAGCTTCTTTGCATTTTGCTCCAAAGCTAGGTTGGCTGCTGCTAGTTTCTTTTCTAATTTTGCCTTCCTGTGTAGTAGCTGAGCTTGGAGCTGTGTGGCAGAGGAGTGTTGTTCTTTTAGCATTGTGACTTCAGAATGAACATGAGAGACAAACTCCTTGTCTTTTAAAAATTCTTTCTCTACAACCTTGGCTAGTTGATGAATATTGACATAAAATTTGATGGTTTCTGCTGCCTGAGACAAATGACCTCTGAAGACAACATTGGTCTACTCAAAGAATTGGCAGCATTTAAGGAACCCATTCTTGATTGTTTGCTTCTGTAAAGCCTTGAATGAGATCCTTGAGAAAGTCTTAATCAACTCCAAGCAGATGCCTAAATCCACTTTAGGAAGGGATCTGGTGGACTCAGCAGTAGAGGAACCTCTAATTATCTCCAAAAAAGAGTTAACTAGGTCCAAGGGCTCAGTCTTATTGCCAGACGGAAGCACTAGTGTGCATATGCCAAATAAGCTTGCTAGCTGAGCTTTTGAAGATGTCCATCTCTTCCTCTAACAATGAGAGTATGGAGGAGTTGCTAGTGGAAGGCATTGCTGAAGTAATTAGTGGAGGAGAAGGAGAGGAAAATGCCTCAGCATCATCAATAGTCCTAGCCACCAACAAGTCCAAGGAAGGGAGACTAGAACAGTATATTGAAGGAAGTGTTAATGGGCTGCCAGTGCCATCCCTGGAGGTATTAGCTGCTGGTAAAGAAGAGGGAGTAGTAGGTATACTCTCAAAAGGTAAAAAGGTGGCTAGAACTCTGGAAGGAATGGAAGCAGGCAGAGGTAAGATAATGGTCACTAAAGGCCAGTTGAGAAATTCAACAGGATTGGGAGAGGGGGAGGAAAGGATGATTGGTAGGTCAAGCCTTAAAGGAATTAAGGAAGAGGCTATAGGGAGTATAGAGGCAGGAGTTGAAAGTATCATTTGCAGAGGCTCTACACTTATTGGAAAATTGGTGTATTCCTATCCTTTTCCTTTTAGGGCCTTTTTCAAATCCGCAGGCTCAAGAATGATCTTTCAGTACCTTGTGGAGGAGAAAAAGAGGGCAACAAAGAAGGTATAGGCAGGCTAGCTATTGCTGCACATTAAAAGAAAAGAGGTATAAAAACAAAGCTAAAAGATTATATCAAAGGCAGAGGTGTTGTAAAAAGATAAGAAGAATTATCAACAATTGCAGTAGTGGTAATTGGAGAGTTGTGAAGGGTATGATGTTCAGGATCTTTACTCTTCCTTGCCGCCTCTTGCTGTGTTGCCTCGACAACAGCAGTCTTTTCCTTTAAAATTTTTTGCTACCTCTTTTTCTCAAATCTTTGAAAAACAATGACCTCCTTGGCCTATTCCTTTTCTACTGCCTTAACAGCTGCTTCATGAGCAAAATCTATGGTAAGTTCGGTAGTAGAAGAAGCTGGTTTCTTTCTTCTTTTCAAATGGGCCTCCTTTTCTTCTTCTTCTTCTTCTTCTGAAGGGACCTTAGAGACATCTTCCACAAGCTCAAGCTTGATATGGGCCTTTTTGTTCTGCTGCTTACTCTTCAGTGTGGCCAAGTTTTGTGCTCTCTGAGGTGAGGCCTCCTGCGAAGGTCCTATACCAGTAAAAGAAACTTTAAGTAAGAAGAACAATATAAAGGAAGGATAGAAAATACGAAGGAAAAGGTAGAAAGGGTACCCTTTTTGACAGCAGCCCTAGTATTTTTGGGTGAGGAGGCTGCAGTAGGGGTAAAAGTGATAGTGATGCCAGCCTCTTTTGATTTGGCTTGCCCACCCTGGGATGGCAGATCTAATTTCTGTTGTAAATCCAGGGTAGAAGTAGCAAGCTGCACCTCCATATTAACAGACCACCAGGTTTGGAACCTAGTCATAGCCCTACTGTAGCTAGTGAAAGGCACAAATTCGAAGCTGGAAAGATCTTTTCTGAACTTAACTATTGCTTCATCTAGCCTAGATTTCGATACCTTTAGGTCTCTGGTGTCAAGGTCAGAATTGGAGAGGCTGCAGAATGGGACAGGAATCCCTTGGCTAAGCCCAAATTGCCTTGCAAATTGGGAGGGGCAATAGTCTTCAGAAATGCACATGTAAGCTCTAGGATTTAAAGTGCCAATAAAGAGCTCCCTTGGCAGTAGAATGGAGGCCTACATTTCTTTGTGAACAGGCCTGGAACAGATGGAATTAGCCAAAAATAAACCTTAATCATTCTGGCCCCACAGCAGCATCGAAGAGGCGGAAGAAGTAAAGGTGAGCAACTAAAGGTAGGTAATGAAAGAAAGAGAAATAATATACAAAGCTGGGGGGATGTAAGGAAACCCTGGCATATTTCTCCCCGTATGTAGTAGGATCCTGTACCAGAAATCTTAAGCTGGAGGGATGTAAGGAAACCCTGGCATATTTCTCCCCGTATGTAGTAGGATCCTGTACCAGAAATCTTAAGGTTCGAGAATGAAGGTCAGTGAAGTAAGCAAAAAGCCAAAGTTGAAGGATCCAAATAGAACCCCCTTGGTTCAGCTCTAGAGGCCTCTTAGAAAATTGGGACCAAACCCTTATAGATGACCAAGGACATAAGGGGCCAAGGCAATCCTTTTCCCTGAAGCCAGAGCCTTGGCAAGAGGGAGAAATTCGGGCATTATTTTTTGAGAATAAGTACAGAAAAGGAATTTACAAAGCTAGTAAAGGATGAAAGAAAAGAACTCATGGTCGGCCACAACACCTTTCTTTTTATTCTCAGAGGCTACGAAGTCACTGTAAGAATAATTAGAAGAAGGAACAGAGAAGGAGACCTTAAAGTCTGGATAATGAGGACCAAAAGTGCCACTAGCAGATAAAAGCCCTAGAAGGTGGCACATATCAAGAACAGTGGGGCCCATCATGCCACACCGAAATTGGAAGAAGTTAAAGGCAGGATTCCAAAAACAAAGAGTAGTTAGGATAGGAAGAGGGTCCTCAAGAATTATGAACCTAGAGAGTCGAAGGGCATCAAGAATGCAGAGGTCCTCCAAGTCTTGTTCCCGGGCTCCAACTACTCTGTCGTACCACTCTTCCCACTCAGTCTTCAATGTGCACCAGTAATTGTGAGGTCGATTAACCCTCAAACTTCTCCTGTTGAAGCTTTTTTCGTAGAGGAGGTAGTGGTCCTCCAAGCGCGGGTACAAGGGAGAAAGTGTAGTAAGAGCCTCCTTAAAGATGGGGCCAAGGACATACTTCCCTTGAGCGTGGTGGCGAGGGATGAAGATCCTCCCATCAATAGCACTTTGACCCTCTGGTATTTCGTACTTGGCTATCTTGTCATTAATGCACCTCCTCAAAGCCACTGAGGGACGCAAATGTTCAATGACTGGTATTTTCACAGAAGAATAAGAAGAAGCCATTGATGAAGGATTGAAAGAAGAGTGAAGAGAGTGAAAAGAGAAGGGTAAGGAGTTAAAGTCAGCAACAATGGGAGTGAGAGTAAAGACTGGACAAACAAATAGGTAAGAGCGTGACAAATTGGGGCTTTATACCTTTTTTGTCCAAATTACCCATTTCATCTAATGGGTCAAATAGGCCCAGGTTATTTAAATTTTATTTTGACCCATGTGGGATCAAGGCCTTTGTTTTTGACCTCTCACAAAGAAAATTTCCTCCAAATCAGCATCTTGTTACCTTATAAGGGAAGAAAATAAATTGCAAAGTGTTTGTCTTAGCTTCGAAATGAATAGTTGGCTTCGAAGCCAATATGTTGCTAGAATTTTGAAGCCCATACCTTAACTCAATTAAAGTTAGAACTTGTTTAACAATTCTAAGGTCTTAAAAGTATGATCCTAGGCGTTCTGCCAAAGAAGATTTCCTTCAAAGGAATATTTTATTATCTTTTGAGGAAAGAAAGTGTACCTTTAAGTGCTTTGTTTGGCCTCGAAATAAGGGGGTACTGTGAGGCCAATATTTGTTGGAATGGTGTGAAAGTTTTGTAGATTAAAAGACTTGCAAATTGGCAAAAGTGAACCTATGTCTTCAAATTTCAAAAGTATGAAAGTACATTCTTGGGCTTTCTACTAAGCAGAGCCCTTCGAAGGAGGGTGTTATCACTTTTTGAAGGAAACTATGCAGGCTTCAAAATAGACGGGTTGCTCTGAAGCTAATATTTGTTAAATATGTAAACAAGTTGAATGACAATAGTCATGTATATTGACAAACATAAACCATACAATTAGAACACAAAACCCCAATTCTATTAATGTAAACATTTACACTAAGAGGGCCTATTTGGCTATATTATCAATCTCGTAAAAATAAGGAATAGATAAAGTTACAAGGTTATGGAACTTTGTCCAACAACATTCAATAAATACATGTTTCTTTTTTAACCTTTTCTCTATCTTATCTAAATTTGGCTTGTGTAATTGGTGAGCCCGTAGTTGGTAAAAAATTTGTTAGGCCCTCATTACAAATTTTGTTTGTTTTAAAGCGTTCTCCACTTCATCCATCCCATACATGTCACCCATATCAAAATCTTCTCCACACTCTGAATCATGGTTCTTGAAATCTTCATACTCTTCAAGAAGATTCTCCGCCTCAAATTGGGTTTGAATGCGAACGGCAGAAATCTCATCCAATGACTCGCTAGTGGCCAAGGCATTTTTGTGCCAATTAAACAGTAAGGGGAGTTGGTCCAAGAAAGTGTGAAGTTCTACTTGGGCCATAGGGTTGAGGTTGTTTCTTCGAGAGACAATGTCACGAGCCCATAGAAATTTTTGATAAAGGGTGTCACCTCGAAGGACTTCGAAGTACAAGTGGGAAAAGGCAACAAGCAGGGTTTGGGCTTTGTACTGCTGGTAAGCAATTGGAGGAACTGGAGCTTGGTACGGAGCAAGTGCTAACCTTCAAAGAGAGTAAGTTTTAATTCCTCAATCCAATTAGGATTAGAAAGAAGAGGAGGCGCAGTTGGGTTCACTCCAAAAGAAGGTGGAAACTGGGGCTCATTCACACACTCTAGCTAGTCAGAAGAGCAGAGCTTTGCCTTCTTAGCCAAGAGTAAGGGACTTAGTCCCAAAGCTTCGATTGGATGAGGGGCCTTCCACACTATTTTTGTTGATAAGGTGGAAAGATACCACGCCGAAAGAAGGTTGTCTTCGAGGCAGTGGAGATGATCAAGTGGCACATAAGGATATACCACGGAGCTGCGCAAAGAAGGAGGAATCACAGTGGGGTCGTTGAATTCAACAAGTCTGTGATGAATTCGCTCCCTTGTTTGGGGTTGGGTTGGTGCTGGCCAAGCATTCCAACCAATAGTTCCAGAATGAGCAATGAAGGAAAAGGTTTAATTAGCCATTAAAGATGTATCTGTCCCTTCGCTTGCACAGATAGTGGAGGTAAAGACCAAGCACAAGAAGAAGTTCAGTGTTTTAAAACATTGCTTGGGGACGGTTATACTTCCAGGATAATTGATTACCATGCACGTTCTAGGATATGAGCAACAATGCATCAATCCACTAATATTACTAAGTATTGGCTATATTAGTGCGGGGGGTAATGTTGGCTATATATTTTTTACAAACCTATTGCAGCCTGACACATGGATTGTAAAGGGCAATTTGGGGAATCAATAAAGGTCTCCAATCATCAACAGACGCGTGGTAACTTCTAGCAGTGACAATGGATCCGTGAGAAATGGAAACAGTCGAGATACCCAAGGTGATGTGGCCAAACAGTTGCTTACAATTTAAATTCAAATTCAAGAGGGAAGCCCAACCGTAGGAGTGGAATAGTGGAAGCAAACTATTCAAAGCCATACTCAGTGATCATGGAGATCACTTCGACAATTATCACCTATTTCGACAGTTATCAGCCACTTCGACAGTAATCCTCAGAGCCTATAAATAGAGGAGAGTGCTGATAATGCAGGCCCCATAACCAGATCTAGAAAACTAGTTTATTTACTTTATTTTTTCCAATCCTTTAAATCCCAGTCTTTTACTTTCCTATACTACACTTCAAATTCCTAGGAGTAATTCTGAACTAGTTTGTTAATGTAATCTCCTTCGGAGCTGTGGAAGTGCGAAGGTACTATTGTAAAATTTTGTTACTTAATGAAATTTGATTTCTGCCACTGTTTTTTCCTCTTTCTTTTACTTTGATTAGTCTTCTTAATTTTTTTCCTAAAAACTAAGCCACCAGTAAAGTCCTCTTCATTGCGGTTAAAAGAATTTCGCAGCAATCATCTGACTAATTGGTTGGCATTTACTAATCTTTGTAAGGACTTATTGATCCTTACTAGCAAGCTCGAATTACATTTCTAACCTTCGAAAGCCAAAAAAGCCAACAAGTAGATAAAGAAGCAAAATGTGAGAGTATAGATTCAGAAAGTGTACTGAATTGTGTGTACCTTAGACTTTGTTACCTTCTTTATTTATACTCTACTCCCACTAGCTGTTGTGGGTGGTTAACCCTCCTCACAATCCTCACGTCAATCCCTTTTCTCTGGGGATTGCGCACCTGATTGGTGCGTTTATCTAGAAGTTACTTGGACCATTATTTTAGGAACACACATTTGATTGAGTCTGATCCATGTAGGCGCGCATCCTATATGCCCTGGTCCTAATCGTCTGGACCCCTAATTCTTGGACTCAAAGACCTTTGATCTAGCATTTTTAATATTCTGGACTCAGATTTCAGGTCCTACTTTATGGTTTAATTTGCCCTTCCACACTTGTTATAGTGTAATATAATGCAAGTATGGTCCAATCTGTGTAGACTAATATGGTGTGTTGCTTCATTTCATTTTGCTCTCTGATCTACTGGACAAACTACAATTTAAATTAAGATATGCCCTCCTTTCTACCTTTGACAAATTCTCAAAACTCTTTTGTTATGGTTTCTATCTTTGTATGAGAAAAGGCTAATCTGGTTCTTCTATTTTTCAAAAAGTAAAAATGTATGGATATCCAAATTATTATTTATTTATTTTTATTATTTGAGCTATTAAGTAGGAACCAGTTGCACAATTGGTAATGGATTACAACATACAAACATAAACTCATTGTAAATAATAATACATACGCGCATTTTTTTTTCTAAATTATAGTTCATAAAATGCAACACTAGTAGTACTACATTAATCCCCTAATAGGAACAAATAAATTAATTAATATATTTTTCTCTTATAACGAGAAAGAAATAATTACTTTTTTGTTTGAACAACAACTGACTCTCTAACCTCTAGCATAAGAGTGTACAAAAGTAATCAAGTGATTTGACTCAATTGAACCAAGATAGTTAACCCATTAGTTCATATAGATATCCCTTGAAACGATAAGAAGGTCAAAGGTTCAGGGTTCGAGTCGATGGAGTGATTGCGACCCTTTTATTGTAATCTATAGCGATTCTGGTTTAGACCCGACCCAATTTGTATTCTGGACTCGAGTTTCATGATTCTGTATTGTTGTTCTTGTCTTATTCCTCTTTTCTCTCCTTGAGTTTGGCTATTGGATTGTATTGGTTGCGTTTGGAACAGGTTGGTAGCTTGGTTTTCAAACTTTTGTTGCCCAGAATTTTACTCCTCCGCTCGAGCGTCACTTCTTACGCTCAGGTGGGCTTTGTGAATTCTCAATACTTTTGCAGGTCTGCAAAACTACTAAGAAAGTGTATTCCACGCTCGAGCGGTTATTCCTGTGCTCGAGCGGTCTCAACTTGAGCGACCTTTCTTGCGCTCGAGTGTTAGTCTGCTATCTACAAAACTACTGGGAGTGTGTAACCTATGCTCGAGTGTCACTTCTTGCACTCGAGCGAAACAACTTATTGTGTCTGGACGCTTGAGCGTCACTTCTTGCGCTCGAGTGAACTGTGCGTATTTCAGTCTGTAAAAGTGACATTTTACATCACTTTTTCATTTCATTTTCTCTCTAAACATTTCAAAAACCCTAAATCTAGAGCTTCTCTCTCTAAATATCCCTCTCTCTCTCTCTCTACATTTTCACCTAGATTTAGTGGTTTCTCTACCCATGTGCCTTTGTTAAAAAGGTAAAGCATCTTAAGGGTTACGTTTTCAGCTGAATAGAATTAGGTTTTCATCCGAGTTTCTTCCTTGCTTTGCTCATCTTCTAACTTTGAGATAGGGATTTTCTACACTCTTCTATGGTTTTTAACTTAGCTATTTGTTTTTCATAAACAATATTGTGATTTTGGAGGATTTTGAACAAACATAGGGTTTGGGTTAAAATCAAAGGAGGGGTTTACAAATGGATGTATTGAAAATGGTTATGGGAGTAAATATGAGGTTGTGTTGTAATAAAATTGTTGATTTTGATACTTGGGGTTGGATTTTGGAAGAAAAAGAAGTTTGCCTTAAAATGTCTCAAATAATTATTTTATATAAATAAATGAAATTGGTATTGAAAATGTGAAATTAGATGGATGTTTACAAAAATGGTGGAGTTGGATATGTATTATCACTCACTAATGAAATTTGGATAATTTATATGTCTTGGAGACTGTATATCTGTTTAGAAATATCTGTTTTGGGCTATCGGTGGAAGATAGCTATGATTGTTATAGAAATTACATGAGAATTAAGTGAATTGAAACTAATTTCTCATCCATTTGCATTGAGTGTTGTCACATCTTTAATACATTGTAAATGTATGATGTTTAGGAGAATAAAAAGGTTGTACTCCATGTTTGGGATAAGAAAGAGAATGTACTCCATTGAATTAAGTTGGCCGGAGTGTCCAGGATGAAAGTCCTGAAAACCACGAGTATACATAGGTGTCGATTCCCACGGATGAAATATCCGTAAAATGGCAAATAGAAGTGTTTGTGCGATGGCTATATTGGTTCAAGACCCACTGAGTTGTATCCTCAGTTTGGTTGTCTAAGTAAAACGGAAATGACTCATGAATGGAGATAAAATGGATCGAGATATAAGTTTGACATGGTATGATTTTGTAAAAGAGTTGTAAATGATTTTGTCACGAACATTGTATGTGTATATCACACTAATATCTTTGTTAAGATTCATATATTGTGTTAGATTATTTCTATTGGGTTTTAACTCATCCTATTTGGAAAAATCATTTTCAGGTGCTGGTAATATACCTTCACTAAGGACTTAGCTTGGGAGGACTATAGAGCTGAAGGCTTAGTTTTTGTTATTTTGTATTCAACTTTTGTACAAGCCTGAGGTTTTATTTGTATTAAGCTTACGACTCACTTTTGATGTACCGAAGCCTTGACTTGGAAAGATGTAAGCTTTTAGAGCATATGATTACTTGTTTAGCTTTTATTACATTATTACTGTTTGATAACATATGCTGTAAATTCAGGATATTCTATTTATGAATGTATATAGCATGTGTCACCCTTTTGTACAATCGAATCTCATGTAATAGAAAGACATTATGCTCTGATTCATAATGTTATTTACTTATCGTTTTAGATGGTATATTCCATTTATTTCGGGACATTACATAATCTAAGGGCATATTTGTTTGGACAGACTGGATAAGGGGGGATTGTAATTCACCAGACTGTTAGTCCTAGGATATATTGTTCTCGGACTATTTGGTTGAGCTGGATTTGTCTCATATGTTTGTTTAGCCATGAGATTAGATGTATGGATTAGACTATTATATTGAATTCTATGTTTGTTTGGAATATTATGGAGAAGGATAAATGCTCAAAAGACTATTTTGCCCTTTTGAATTATTTACTAAATAATAGGAATATTAAATCTGAATTATAAATTTTATTTAATTTTTTTACTATAACTTTTAAAAAATTAAATAAATAGAATATTAATAATTTCATAATTTTATTTTAATTTGTAGTTGGGATTTTTAAATTTTATTTTACTTTACTAAGTATAATTAATACCATATGATTATTAAAATAAATAATTTAATAAGTATTAATAATTTAATAAATAAAATTTATTAAGTATAAATAATTTATTATGTATAAATAATTTAATAAATAAAAGAAAAAGAAAAAGAATCTGCCCAATTGGCTCTCTCAAATGCAAATCCATTATTGCTAAAGTCAAAAATTAATTACTTATTCTCTATTCAATAATCTTTCTTTAAAGGTTTATTTCTTCCTTGTTATGAAATTTTTTCCTATATTGTCATAACGGTTATTGGTGTTGAACTTGCGGCTATATTTTGCGTAATTTAATTTTTATTTTATTTTTATAAATAATCTTCTTCCAATTGTGGGAAGAAAAAAAGTACATTGTGCTAATCTAATATCTAATCTATGTTTTTCCAGGATGGAAAAAAAAAAAAGGAGGGTGTAAATTACAAGCAATTTCTTTGAGATTTGATATATATATATATATATAATTAGTCTTACATTTTAAATATAATTATCATTATCTCTCTCAAAATTTTAACTCACATGACACTTAAGTCATTGTTTATTAGTGATTCGTTAGTTGTATGATTAAATAATAATATTATTATATTTATATACTAATATATATATATATATATATATATATCAGTATCTACTCACCATTACACATTAACTAGCGCTCCACCCGTGTTATGCACAGGTTGTATTTATAATTATCTATACTATATATTAAGCAAAAATGGATTTTTAATCCCAAGCCTTGTGGGAGCTCCAATCTCCCAATCTAAATTTCCAGATTTTTTGATTTAAAAAAAAAAAAAATCTTAGCATTTATTAACATCTCCCAACTCCCAAGTCTTACCCTCATAATAACACTTTAATGCATTAAGAACAAGCATAAAAAAAATTCTTTGAAATCCAACACATATGAATTTCCTTGAAAAGTCTCAACACATATGATTATTATCCCTCATAATAACACTTTAATGCATTAAGAACAAACATAAAAAAAATTTCTTGAAAAGTCCAACACATATGATTATTATCAAAATATTAAACTTTAATATAATATAATAAAAAAAAAGACATTTAATTCCTTGAAAAATCCAACACATATGATTATTATCAAAATATTAAACTTTAATATAATATAATAATAAAAAAAAGACATTTAATTCCTTGAAAAGTCCAACACATATGATTATTATCAAAATATTAAACTTTAATATAATATAAAAAAGGAAAAAAAGAAGACATTTAAAAAAAAATTAAAAATCACAATTCACATATATAGATAATTGTAAACACAATAAAATAGGAAGGCATTCATGTCTACATGTCTTTTTTATAAGATCTCCTCCATTATAATAAGATAGCACTTTATTTCTCTCATCTTATAATCTATCTATATATATATTATATTATATATTATCTATCTATACTATATATTAAGCAAAAGGGGATTTTTAACCCCGAAGGTCTGTGAAAGCTTCAATATCCCAATCTGAATTTTCTAAATTTTTTATTTTTTATTTAAAAAAAATCTCAGCATTTATTGATTTGGTCAAAATCCTCTAATCAGCATTTATTAAATTTTTTCAATCCACATGTCTTTCCACATGCCTGCATTTATTGATTCAGTCAAAATCCCCTAATCAGCATTTAAAATCTCATCATACAAATAATTATAGATACAATCCATGTATAGTTACTGCAGTACCTTTTTCAACTTCTTCCATACACTATAGTTAGTGATAAGATTGTTAAATTATTTTTATAAAAAATCTTTAAAAACATAATTTATATATTATAAAAAAATCTAAAATAAATATAAAATATCTATAATTATCCCGTGCATAGCACGGGTGATAGGCTAGTTTGTGTATATGTGAATTGTGATTTTTAATTTTTAAATTTTTTTTTTTTTTTGGCCATAAGCATTTATTGATTTGGTCAAAATCCTCTAATCAGCATTTATTAAATTTTTTCAATCCACATGTCTTTCCACATGCCTGCATTTATTGATTCAGTCAAAATCCCCTAATCAGCATTTAAAATCTCATCATACAAATAATTATAGATACAATCCATGTATAGTTACTGCAGTACCTTTTTCAACTTCTTCCATACACTATAGTTAGTGATAAGATTGTTAAATTATTTTTATAAAAAATCTTTAAAAACATAATTTATATATTATAAAAAAATCTAAAATAAATATAAAATATCTATAATTATCCCGTGCATAGCACGGGTGATAGGCTAGTTTGTGTATATGTGAATTGTGATTTTTAATTTTTAAATTTTTTTTTTTTTTGGCAATACAGAAAAAGGAACATAACAAATGCAGCATATCTTCAATCAATTCTTTCATATTTTCTTTTATTCAAAATTTAAAAATAATGTATGGGCAAAATTTATAACTAAATTAAGAAAAGGAAAGTTACTAGTACCAAATAATGTATGGGCAAAATTTAAAAGCATTTTATTTAACTAGTACCAAATATAATTTTCTTAGCAAAAAGGAAAGTTATAAAATTTTGTTGCAAATTTTTAAATGTCTATTGTTAAATATGTTATTCTACTTACTTGTTTGTTTACTTGCTTGCTTTGAAAATTTTAATCTTTGATCTTTGCTCCACATTCATCATATTGTTTTATTTGTTTTTCTTCTTCTTACTTGATTTTCACATAATACTTCTTTCATGGTATATTTTCAAGTGTATTAGTGAAAATATCATACACTTAAAATGTACAAAATTACAATATATACAGAAAAAAGTAAGTAATTGCCCAAAACTAAAACTACTTTAAGAAAAAATAAAAAATAAAAACAAAAATAAAATAGTTTGAAATAGAAAATGATTTATTTATTTATTAATTAATTTTTAAAATTAAAATTTTAAAGAAAACAAAGAAAACTATACAATAAAAAAAAAAAGTGCAGAAGCTAACATAAAATATAATACAAAAAATAAATAAATTATAGGATTTTCAAAAAGTAAAACTCAGAAAAAAAAATATTTGTAAAATCTTGTCTATTCATTTATATTTTGTGTATTTTTTTTGTACTTTCAATCACGAAAATGACATTGAAATAATTTGCACTTCTTACATTAGGTCCATCTAATAGCTTTAACAAACATAGATGTAATAAATTTCATAATACAAAACACAAACAATTGTAAGATAAAGTATCTAAAAAAAATGAAAGAAACGTTCAATGATGATATAGAAGCACACCTGACATTTTAATTGGAGGTATAACCAGATAATTGCTATAGAAGAGAAAGACAACCTTTATTTTTCATCATAACAATTACATAATTGAATATATAATTTTAATATCTCTCACTCTTTCACACATCCAATTCTCTATCAATATTAGAATGAATACATGAATCAAAAAAATGGAACATTTAAGAAAACAAAGATATGTGATTCAAGACCATTTAATTGTTGAATTTTATTAATTAATAGTTATTAGGCTTCAATGGTCGGGTTTCTAATATTTGTTAGCCATTAAAGCTGAGTTCTTTGGTTTCATCTATATTCACTTGATAATTTGAGAGTGGACACGTGTCATGCCTTTACATAAATACTTGGCACATTTTTTTAGCATTATTAATGAAATGCACAGTTTATTTTATTTTATTTTTTTTTGTAATTGTAACTTGTTATTTTTTAATAAGAATTTATATTTGTTTTAGATATTTTTTTAATATAGAAATTATTTATTTTTTAGACTTTAATGAAATGCAAAGTGTAATTTTTTTTTTTTTTTGCAATTGAAACCTATTATTTTTTGATAAGAATATATATTTGTTTTAGATATTTTTTTATTATACAAATTATTTTTTTTAGATTTTAATGAAATGCACAATGTAATTTTTTTTCTATTTTTTTTCGCAATTGCAACCTGTTACTTTTTATTAAGAATTTGTATTTGTTTTAGATATTTTTTTAATAAACAAATTATGTTTTATAGTGTAAGTTTTTTTTTTCTCTTTTTTTTTTTTTTGGCAATTGCAACCTGTTATTTTTTGATAAGAATTTATATTTGTTTTAGATATTTTTTTATTATACAAATTATTTATTTTTTTTAGATTTTAATGAAATGCACAGTGTAATTTTTTTCTCTTTTTTTTTTTTTTTTTTTTTGGCGATTGAAACCTATTATTTTTTTAATATACAAATTATTTTTTTAGATTTTAATGAAATACACTGTGTAATTCTTTTTACTCTTTTTTTTTCGCAATTGCAACTTGTTATTTTTTAATAAGAATTTGTATTTGTTTTAGATATTTTCTTAATAAACAAATTAGTTTTTACATTGTAATTTTTTTCTCTTTTTTTTTTGCAATTGCAACCTGTTATTTTTTAATAAGAACTTATATTTGTTTTAGATATTTTTTTAATAAACAAATTATTTTTTTAGATTTTTTATAAAAATAATTTAACAATCCTAGCACTAACCATAATGTATAGGAGAAGTTGAAAATGATGCGGTAATATCTATGGGAGAAGTTAAAAAGGCCTGTAATTTAAATCGAAAAATTAAAAAATTAAGATTGAGATATTAGAGTTATATATATATAAGACTTTTGGGAAGATGGTTAAAAGTTGACTTTTGCCTATTAGCCAAGCTTTTTGGCTTTTTGAAAAAGTCATTTGAGAAGTTGGAAAAAAGCTTTTTCTTGACTTTTTACTTAATATTTGTTTATACTTTCACCTCATAATCAAATGATCAAAATACCATCATCTATTTTAAAAAAATAATCACTTTCACCCATGTCGCAAATTTAAACAACATGGAGGGTATAACTCTAATTTCACAGATAGTTTTTAACTACCTTCTGAAATGGTTTGATGGCAAAAAAACCTTTAGCTTTTTTGGCCCAAGTTGCAAACACAACTTTTTTTTCTTTTGTTCCCAAATGAAGCCATAGACCCGTTTGTTTTGGGGTTAAATAGGTGGGAGGGGATTAGGATGGAGGTGGGGTTATTTAGTGTTGTTTTTGTTTCTAGAGTTGGGGAGAGGATTAGGATGGATGAGGTGATATAGATGGAGGTTGGAAGGGGGATTGAGATGAAGGAGGTAGAGATGGTATTAGAAAAATAGTGAGGGGATTAGAAATTTTTTTATTTTTTATATATTGGGAATTTTTTTTAAATATTAATATTTAATTTTTTATATTTTTTTTATTTGTTTTATTATTTTATATAAAAATAATTTAACAATTCCTACACTAACAACTATCATCAAAACAAACACAATTTTACTTAATCCCCTCACTATGAATCCCCTCTATTCTACCTCTGAAAACAAACGGGGCCATAGTGTAAACTTGTTTCCTTTAGCCTTTATCCGAATCCAAATAATTTTTTCAATTATTTATAGGCCAAGTTTGGCATATCCCCAAAAAGTCAAAAAGTTAAAAAGTTACTCAAAAAGTTAAAAAGTTATCACTATTCACCAAAAAAAATATTAAAAAATTAATTTTCTACACAAAATTACAACTCATAATCTAACATGTTCAGCTCTATTGATGCGTTTGTGTGTGAAAATTGCACAGTTTGGGGGCAATTTTCATACATTTCTGTTCGGCCCGTGGGGGCCCATCACGGGTCCCGTTTTGATAATCTGAATCGTTAATGTGTAGAACTCGTCGAGTACTATATGTTCATAAAAAATCACATTGATCAGATATCAATAACTACATGATCAAATCAGTTTTGTATAAAAAAATGGATGGTGTTATAATTAACGATTGAAAAAAATAAATCTGATTAGATAGCTATCGATATCCGATCAACGTAATTTTTTATAGACATAAAGTACTCAACGAGTTCTACACATTAAACGATTCAGATTATCAAAATAGAACCTGTGATGGCCCCCATGGGCCGAACAAATCCAGCTAGTGTAATGCCCATTTAGTAGCCAATCATTACTTAGCATCAATTCCCCTCCCAAAAAAGTATGGTTGCACAACTCTCAATCCTAATCTTTCCATACACACTTATTTATATAATTTTTTTAATACACGTTTTTTCATAAAAAGTCAAAAAGTTATCTCAAACATTCATATTTTTTTCCTTAACTTTTTAGTCCAAAAAAACAAAAAGTACACTTATTTAAGATACCCCAAACAACAACTTCAAAATCAAAGTCAATGTGAATCCATTTCCATATACATGTTACAAAAGTATATAATTAATTTAGAATTTGTTAGGCTAGTAAACACCCATGATTGACAATAATTAACTTCAATGATTTGGAAATATAATAAAATAAATAAAAGAGTAACTTCTAGCCCACTTGCCAATGAAGACCGAGTTCAGTCATCAGGGTAGAAAAAGGAGGTTTGAGTAGAACATAGTCCACTATTAATTATTATTGCAATCCCGATTAATTATTGAAAAATGTTACATATAAATTTTTTTTTTTAATTTTTTTTACACTGAGGCAAAGGTGAGTGTATTCTATATGAATTTATTAATATAGGCTCTATTGGCTTGTGTTTATGGCCCGTTTGTTTGTTGGATTAAATTGAATTGAATTAATAATATAATGAGATTAAGGAGATTATTAGTCTTGTAATATTAAGTTAGAGATATATGATAAATTATATTTATTTATGTACTAGAGTAATGATGTTACTTAGTTGAAATTAAATATATAAAATTATTTAAAAGTCCTTGTTATATAAAAGGTAACCCTGTTATTTTTGTAAAATGAGAACCAAAATAATTAATTTGCCTCCAATCGATTTCAATATCACCTCCCTATGAAATTGTCCCCCCCCCCCCCCGGCCGGGGTTTCAAAGTCTCATAGTACTCTTTGGAAGGATTGGATTGGCGACTGGACTCATATCCAATTTACCATGGAATCTATTATTTGGTTAAAAATTTGTAAGTCGGATTAGGAGTTTTATTGGATTATAAATCTCATATATGTTAGATTATTGTGTTCTAGGGGATGTGAGGTAGAAATGGTAGGATTGGAATCCTATGGTATTAAAGTTGTAAAATGAAGCATTTACCCTCCAAGTATTTGATTTTATTATGTCTTGTATTTAGTAAAATAAAATAAAATATAAAAATCTCAATTAAAAAATAAAATAAATTTATTTATTTTTATTGATGTTTATTTATTTAATTTTTTAAATAAATTTTTATAGATGTTTTATTTTAAATTTTTGTTTATATTTTATTTAATTTATATTTTATTCAATTTCATTATTTAATTTTTATAGATTTTTTATTTAATATTCATTATTTTTTAAAATAAATTTTATTTTAAAAATAATATAAATTTTTATTGATGTTTATTTATTTAATTTTACAAAAAGAAAATTATTTATTTATTATAAAATAAAATAAAATAAATTTTTTATTTAATCTAGCCAAAAAAAAATTAAAATATTAAAGACAGATTTAATATTGTTATTACTTAGTAAACCATTAAAAAGGATAAAATCATTATTCATAATATTCCAATCAAACATTAAATTCAATAAGATAGTCATTTCTAAACATCTAATTTCATGAGAAAACAAACGTGAGATATACATCATTTCCAATCAAATTGTCCAGTGACTATATATCTTAAGATCAATTGTTCGATAGATTACGATCTCTACTGATCCAGTCCGTCCAAAAAAACATAACCTTAATTCCTTGACAATTTTTCAAAACAAACATAATTTTTGTGGACTTCCACCTCTAATCCAATCTCATCCTTTATTTTTGAAAACAAATAGGCCCTACGATAAAAATAAGATTATGTGTTAAATATTCTACTTATCTTATATGTGTATTGGTCATCTCTCTCATTTTAAAAATTATATTTATATTTCCATATACTTTTTGAAAAATGGGTCTTGTATGAGTACTCTAAGGCTATGTTTATTTCCGCGGACATGTGCTTAGGATTTAATTAATAGTCTAATAAAATTATTAATCTAATGTTTGGTTTAAAAATTAAAGTAAAGACTAACAATTCATCCGGATGTGGTATCACACAAATGATGGATTATTTAATCCCACATAGGGGGTGTGATATAAATTGGACGACGAAATCAAAGTCTAAACTAACTTATCAAATGACCATAATAGAGGTATTATGGTCAATATATTGGATGTCCCATGTCTTTTCATGTCCTGTCCATTCCAATCCCCTTAAACAAACATCGGATTGGATAATATTTTGTTAATCCTTTTTTATAATCCTAACCCAATCTAAACATAGGATAAGATACAATCCAAAGGGATTCATAGTCCTAGGACTATTAGTAATGAGAATGCTAATCCAACGTAATCTAGTCAGCCCAAACAAACATGGCCTAAAATCACTAATTAACCGAGTTTAAAATAATTATAAATTTTTATATGTATATATGATACATATTTTTATAATAAATACATATTCATATTCATTGTAAAAAAATTTAACAATAAGCGCTCTTAAGAGTATCTCCAATTCACCCTCTATATATTCATATTTGAAGAATTTGCTCTCCAACTCTTCCTCTAAAAACATCTCTATTTGGGAGGATGAGTGGTTCATCCTTCATATTTGGAGGAAGGATGAGAAAGGGAAATTCTATTTTCACACACCTACTTATTTAATCTACACACTTAATGAAACTTTATTTTAATGACGATTATACCCTAAAATAAAATGATCATAATAAACATCAAAACCCTAGCCATTCTTTTCTCTCTCTCTCTCTCTCTCTCTCTCTCTCTCTCCACCAACAATAAACAAACTCACAAATCCTTTTTTATTTTTTCCTCTCTCTAATCATTTCAATTTGTTTCAGTTACGAATCCAATGGAGAACAGCATAGAGGAAGACGATATTTTCAAACAATCATATGATATATGCCTTCGTAATTTTGTGTTATACATATTAACAAATATCTTTCTAGCTATAAAGTCAGATATATTTGCTTGTGATTTAATTGCAGTTTGCGGAGTACCATAAGATGGCATACTTGGATGGAGACATTCAGGTGTTTGAAAATATAGACCAACCCTTTGACAACCTAAACGGCCACTTCTATTATGTGAAAGATTGTTTCTGCGAGAAGATTTGGTCTCACACCCAACAAAATCCAAATGGTTCGTTGTCAACAACAATCAGACGGTCTCTGCTTTCTCATCATCATCGTCTCTACTATCATAGCCACAAAACCACCATTTTGATTTTTCGACGAGTTTTTCGGTGAGCTCTTGATGAGGAGAGAGAGAGAGAGCATACCCATGGATGTGTGTGGGTGGGTATTTGGGTAGAAAGTGTGTATACAATATTTGAGTTAAGGATTATAATTAGAATATATGGGGTGTGAAATGAGATAAATAATGCCTAATCAAATTCATAAGTGTGTGCACTGAGATAAGTAGGTGTGTAGAAATAGAACTTCTCGATAAGAAATGGAGAATGACCTCCATAACACTATTCACTTTTTATATACCAATTTTGTCCTCAATACCTCTTCCTTTCAACTTTATCTACGAATCATATCCTTTTTGTATTTTGGGTTTTAAATTATAAAATTCAAATAAATTTTAGGGCAAAACTCAATTAACCCCTGCGGTTTAAGGCCAGAGCATTTTGCCCTCTATCGTTCAAAAATAGGCATGTCACAACCCAAACCCATCCCAAAAAGTTCGGATCATAAACGACCAGTAATCACTCGACTACTTACGGCCACATACAATTTGCAAAATGTTTATCATTATGGGGCTTGAAGTGGAAGCAAATATTAAAAAATAATGTCCATTGAGCAGTACTTAAATGATCAGAATAAACTCTTAGATAGTTAGCATGATATCCAAACATAGCTTATACATGTAGGAATCAACAACATTAAGTTTACGCATTCACCTGCCTATTTAACAAAACCAAAATAGAGGACTTAACATGAAACCAACATATAACAAACACCGGGCAAAAGTCTTAACATAGGCATAAAGTTAAAATACAACAGCTCCATCTTGGAATTTCGACATAATGAGTCCTCATCAACAATTTCCTAAGGCTGACTCTAGGGTTGACCTCCATGCTACTCACCTACATACATATAACATAGGGAGTGAGCGACGCCCAATGAATAATAGTAGAGTAAAGAGAAACAAATGAATATTCTTGACTTAAAAAAGAGGTGTGGAGGAGTATTTTATGAATGACAGCACGTGGCTAAGGTGACGCTGAATCAGCCGAGATGCCACGTGGCTTGGTCATACTATCGAAATGATATCAGTTAGGTCGAGGTTATCTGCGGAGATGTCAAAATCCGAGATAAGCAGATAAGGGACAAGAGTCCTAGAACAGGGAAGGATCTACCTAGATAAAGATAAGGCTCAAGAAGAGTTTATCTCTATCTAGCTGAGGGTCAAGGATGAGCACTGAGCCTGAGTCTATTGAAGTAAGGCTTCTAAAGGGATCAGGTCACTGCCGATTATAAAAGTAAGGCACCCTCGTGGGTCAAAGGTAAGTCCTTTCTTGTGAGTTTAAGCACTATATTGGTTATCTATGAGAGATACTGTTTTACTGACTTGATCGTCAGAGTGCCTCTGGGTGAACGAACCACCACCGGATTCTTGTCTTCTTGTGCAGGTCGTTGGGCTTAATCTATTCTGCTAGTGCTCTCCAGCTAAGTTCCCTGTTTGGTTGTGTGGTCAAAAATCAACACCCACAATTTGACGCCGTCTATGGGAACTTAGTTAAAATGGATGGCCAACAACGGACAGGAAGAAAAGATTGGAGATGACGTCCACAGTGAAAGTGGTCAGCATGTTGATCCTAACATCGGTGAGGAAAACCGTAATGAATGAGTACAAGATCCGAATCCTGGAGAAAATGACGTTAGCAAAGAAGGGAACGCCCTAGAAAAGGGTGGCCGAGATGAGTATTACAACGAAAGTGACCTCCAGATATGGAATGATAAATGCCTAAGAAGGGACGGCGAGATGAAATGGATGGCAAATAAATTGGCAGACCTACAGTCGGTTGTCAACTTCATAATGCAAAATAACGTGATACAACCACCATTCCCGTTGTAAGACACGCTGATACCAGCAGCCAAGACTGATGCCCAGAAGGGGGGCAGAAGACAATCCCAGTAGTCTTGTAGCTCGGCAAGGAAAATGAGCATTCACATCGGCCGTCACGGGATGTCAGGCGAGTCGAGTCAGTGAGAGGTAAGTTGTAGAAAACACCACAAACCAAGGGAACCTATGTCAAAGAACCTCGGCATATCCAGAGGAAGGGCCTGTGTTTTGATGTAGTGGATGAGGAGAAGTCTAAACAGACACATAATTACACCGGGAGTAGCGCGCCAAAAAGACTAAAATCTGTTGATAGCCGAGCTCTCGGACGAACGAAGGAGGATTTGAGAGACTACCTCCAGAGAAAGTGGCACAACACCGAGATCACATCCCCCATCAAGCCTAGGACACCTTTCTCGGTGGAGTTGGATACGTTTGAGGCCCTAAAGAGATTCCACATGTTGAGATTCCAGATTTATGACGGTAAGTCTGATCTGAACTTTCATGTTGGTTTATATTTGGATTCGATGGCTTTGTGGAGTGGGAATGAGCAGTTGTTGTGCAAGGTATTCCCCTCATCCTTTGGGGAGATCGCATCAGATTAGTTTTACAAGTTGCCGAAAGGAACTGTGAAGAGTTAGGAAATCCTGGCCGAGATATTTGTGGCCAGGTCTATTATGAACAAGTTGCAGCCACTAAAGGTAGACTCCCTATTGGCTTTGAAAATTAGTGAGGGTGAAACCCTTAGGGCTTACGCCAAGAGATATTATGAAGTGTTCAACCGAATTTCGGCCTACAACCAGGAGCTGGCAGTCGTATCATTCAAAAACGGCATGGATGATGAATGCCCACTTCGAAAATCACTAGCAAAAACTCTACCAAAGAGCATAGAGGAGCTCATGGCATGGATTGAGAAGTACACCAAAGCAAGAGAAGAGAAACGGCTTGCCGAAACGAGGCCGAGGTAATTTTGGTATAAATAGACAGGAGACAGGGTTGAGGGCTGCAGAGGTAGTCACCACTGTATTCAGAATCCCAATCTACAAAGTCCTGGAAAGAATCAAGAACCAGCCGTATTACAGAGCGCCGAAGAAGATCCATGGGGAGTTTATGGGAAGGAGCATTGGGAAGCATTGTGCTTGCCATAATGAGGATGGGCACTTGACTTAGGGGTACAGGGCGCTGAAGACGCACTTGGAATATCTGGTTAGACAGGGTCACCTGAGAGACCTAGTAGATGAGGCCAGAACAAGGAAAGCGCATGTAAGGCTTTCCCAGGCACTAGTAGCACCACCTCCACCACCGCCACTACAGTAAGCAGAAGGACCTTGAGTGATCAATGTGATTCACTCGAGAGTCAATGAGAATGATGTATGAGGGGAGACCCGGAGAGTAAGGCACCTGCAGCATATGTATCAGGTCCAACAAAAGAAGCCGAGGGCAAATGAGTACCAGGGGCCAATAGTTTTTTTAACCAAGACAAACTTGGATATGATGCAGCATCCACACAACGATGCCCTCATGATAACACTAAAGATTGGAGAATGCCAAGTGAGACGCATACTGGTTGATCAAGGCAGTTCTTGTGATATCATGTATGTTAGATGTTACAATGAGTTTGGCCTTCACCCAGATGATCTAGAACAATCTGACAGCCCGATGGTTGGATTCAACGGGACACCAACATGGCCTTTAGGTGCCACGAATTCGGAGGTACAAGCAGACTCGAAGAAGGTAAACACGGAGTTTATAGTAATTGACACCCCCTTCCCTTATAATGTTATTTTGGGAAGACCGTGGTTGCACGCAATGAGGGATGTTTCCTCAACGCTGCACCGGCTGTTACGAATCCCAACCAAATAGGGGATTGAGGAGATCAGGTGAAAGAAAAAAATTTCTTCATGCCAACAATGAAGTCCACCTGCAACATACAGAAGGCAGAGAGAGTGGAAATTGAGGACAAGGACATAGAGATCCTAGATGATGTCGACAAAGAACCAGTCGACAAGAGTGAAAAAGATTTGAAGAAAATTCTTATCCAAGAAGGTGATGAAGAGCGCTTCTTTCTTCTTAGCTTAGGCTTAGCCAAGGAGGATGAAAAGGAGTTGGAGACTTTCCTGCGAGCAAATATAGAAATGTTTACCTAGACGCCCTATCAGATACTTAGCATTGACCCCGAGGTCGCTTGTCACAAGTTTAATGCGGACAGGTCGACTAAACTTGTCATCCAGCGAGCAAGAAGGCCGACCTTGATACATGCGAAGGCAGTCGAGAAGAAAGTGGACAAGCTGTTGAAAGCCGAGGCCATTAGGGAGGTGAACTACCTTACCTGGCTGTCCAACACAGTGGTAATAAAAAAGAAAAACGACAAGTGAAGGGTCTGCGTGGACTTCATCAGCCTAAATAAGGCTTGTCCCAAGGATAGCTTCCCTTTGCCTAAGATCGATCAGCTAGTGATTGCCACTTCAAGGCATGGGAGGATAAGTTTCTTGGACGCATACATAGGCTACCACTAGATAGCAATGTATGCTCCAGATGAAGAGAAGACGACATTCATCACCTCGAAAGGACTCTATTGTTACAGAGTGATGCCTTTCGAGTTGAAAAATGCAGGAGCAACCTACCAGAAGTTAGTGACCAAGATGTTTAAGAACCTGATTGGGAGGACAGTAAAGGCCTACATCGATGACATGGTCATGAAGACCAAAGAACCTGAGAATCATCTGGCCGACTTACAAGCAGTTTTTGATATCCTAAAAACATATCAACTTCGGCTCAATGCCTCTAAATGTGCATTTGGAGTCGGTTCCGGTAAGTTTCTAGGATACCTGGTCACCAGAAGAGGGCATTAAAGCAAGCACAGATCAGATCAGATCAGGGTCATCCTTGACTTAAAGAGCCCGACAAAAGCCAAGTAGGTCCAGATTTTGACCGGCAAGGCAGTAGCCCTTAACAAGTTTATCAGCCGAAGTTCTGATAAATTTAAACCATTTTTTCAATTGTTGAAGAAAGCCACAGATTTTTTGTGGATAGAAGAATGTGAAGTCGCCTTTGCCGACTTGAAAAGTTACCTGACAACAGCTCCAGCTTTGTCAACTCCAATACCTAGAGAAGAACTATTCCTGTACTTGGTAGAATCAGACCACGTTATCAGCATGGTGGTAATCCGCGAAGAGGAGAGGGAACAGAATGCGGTATACTATGTAAGGAAGACCTTGGCAAGTGCAAAAACTAGGTACCTACCCTTGGAGAAGTTAACACTAGCCCTAGTGATGGCTTCCAACAAGTTGAATCACTACTTCCAAGCCCACAAGATTGTAGTGTTAACTGAGCATCCCCTAAAGTCCCTGTTACAGCATAGAGATCTAACAGGCAGAGTAACTAGATGGGCAGTGGTATTGGCCCAATACGACTTGGAATACGACTTGGAATTCAGGCCTAGAACAGAAGTCAAGGGCCAGGTTCTAGCTAACTTCGTGGCCGAGTTCACTCCAGGTGCTATCCTAAGGCAGACTCTGATGAGCCGCGACTTAGGATGTCCAGGAGAATATGAGGAAACCTAACTAGGGCCAAAGAACCCCACTCCAACAACATACAAGGAAGAATAAAAACCAAAGCCCTGCGATATTTATATCGGAGACTCCTTCCAGCTCTTTGTCGACAGAAGCTCAAACTGGCAGGGAGCAGGGCAGGAGTAGTGTTAGTATCACCAGATAGGCGAATGATAGAACAATCTATTCGTTTGGGGTTCAAGGCCTCAAATAACAAAGTAGAGTATGAAGCACTGATTGCGGGGTTGAAACTAGCAGCAACCATAGAAGCAGATAAGGTAGTGGTCTTTTGTGACTCCCAGCTTATTGTGAATCAAACAACTGGCGAATATGCAGCCCGAGATCAGAGGATGATTGCCTATGTCAAGGAGGTTGTCAGGTTGCTAACATTGTTTGATAATTGTTGACTACAGCAGGTTAGCCGAGATGATAATAGTCACGCCGACGCCCTGGCAAACCTGGCTAGTGCAATAAAGTCAGGGAAATCAAAGAGAATCATGGTTGATTATTTGACAAGACCAAGTGTAGAGCCTCTGATAACGGAGTATGAAGCAATGTGCGTGGAAAGGGGTCCTAGCTAGATAGACGCCATAGTTATGTTCCTCAGAGAAGGCAGACTACCAGATGACCGAAAGGATGTAACAAAACCAAGTTGAAGTCGGCTAGGTTTTGTTTATTAGTAGAAGGCCATCTATACAGGAGATCCTTCACTGGACCTTTGCTACAGTGTGTGCACCCCTCTCAAGTAGATGACTTTTTATATGAGATCCGCGAAGGAGTTTGTGGAGGCCATGCAGGGGGTAGGTCAATTGCCCATAAAGTCATATCCTAGGGATATTGATGGCCATACATGCAGAAGGATGACGAAGCCTATGCCAAGAAGTGTGAGAAGTGTCAAAGGTTTGCACCTTTGATACATTAGCTGGCAGCAGATCTAAACCCAGTGTCTAGTCTTTGGCCGTTTGCCCAGTGGGGCATGGACCTAGTAGGACAACTGCCCCAGGCAACTGGACAGAGAAAGTTCATATTCGTAGTCATAGACTACTTTACAAAGTGGGTAGAGGCTGAACCCCTTGCAAAGATTCGAGATATTGATGTGAAGAACTTCATCTAGAAGAACATAATCTCCAGGTTTGGGATCCCAAGGGCCATTATAGCAAATAATGGCACCAAGTTTGATAGTAAATTGATCAAAAGCTTTTGTGCAAAGTACAAGATTAAGAACTATTACTCTACTCCTAGTTTTCCCCAGAGTAATGGTCAGGCAGAAACATCCAACAAGACCATCCTGGATGGGATCAAGAAGAAGCTAGAAGTAGCCAAGGGAAAATAGGTGAAAGAATTGCCCAATGTGCTATGGGCATATCGGACTACGCCGAGAAGATTAACTGGGGAGTCTCCTTTTGCCATGGAATATGGCACTGAAGTAGTCATCCCATTGGAGGTCAGCATTCCTGGAATCAGAACCCAGGGAGTGGAGAATGGAACCAATGAGACATTCCTTGTTCGAGATCTGAATCTGTTGGATGAAAGAAGGGAGAGAGCATTGGGAACATACCAGCAGCGACTTGCTAGGGCTTATAATAAGAAGGTCAACTCAAGGGAGTTCAAGGTTGGGAACCTCGTCCTTAGAAAAGTCATCAGTAATAAGAAGGATCCCAGGGAGGGCAAGCTTGGCCCAAACTGGAAAGAACCATATCACATTATCTCAGTCGCCAGCAATAGCGCATATCGGCTAGAAGACATTGATGGCAAGGAGCTGCCAAGACCATGGAACACTTGCAATTTGAATTTTTTCTACCATTAGTTTTTGTTTTTTAAGATTTATGTAATGATTTATTAGCCGAAGTTTTAATAAAATGCTAGCTCGATTTTGTTTTTGTAATTATTGTTGAAAAACTTGTGCGATAAGACTGAACAGTCTTATGACGATGTTCCCATAGTGAACATGATAACTTAGACTTGCCATATGGTAGAGTTGAACTAACTTTACGATGTTTTGGCATAAAACATGACGAATGACTTAGACTTGCCATATGGCAAAGTTGAATTAAAGCTTTCCATATGGTAGAGTTGAACTAAGTTTGTGATATTTTGGCATAAAACATGACGAATGACTTAAACTTGCCGTATGGTAGAGTTGAATTAACACTTGCCATATGATAGAGTTGAACTAAGTTGGCGATGTTTCAAAATGAAACATGATAAGTAATTTCGACTTGCCATGACGGCAGAGTTGGACTAAGTTTGATCTAGTCAGATTAACAGAGACCCTAAAGTAGAAAAAACCTTGGCTAAGATGTGTTTGAATTAGACTTCGGCAAAAATTAGAGATACATGCGTAATGTGAACATAAGTGGTACTTAGGTTCATATTAGGGGATAGGAAGCAGGAATAAAGAATAGGCTTGACATTTATTGAAATTTTTGAAAAAATTTGCAAGTTAGTGTCAGCTGAGGTATCTAGATGAGGGGACACTCAAGTTGTTTGTTACCCAAGATCACCAACCAGGTCGTCAAACCTGGAAATGTTGGAAAAGTGAAGTATTGATTAAAAAAAAAAAAAACAGCAAGTACAAGGAAGCAATACTTGTTGAATGTTATTCAAAGAATTTTTATAAAGTGCCCGTTGGTCAAGATCACAGTAAAAGGTGAACTCCGAGGTAAGTTGGTCCAAGGTGACCAACTAAGGATGCACCCGAGATCCGAGATGATACATGTCAGATGTGTTCTAACCCAAAGTAATTACATAGTTAAAGTATACTTGGGAGAAGTACAAAAATATTCTAAGTATGGAAACATACAAGACAATAAAAACAGAGACAAGCATTCAACACTTAGTCAAAAAAAGGACTTGCATTCAAAAAGATAACTTGTTCAGATACAAAAGAAGGCACATCAGCCAAACAAGAGCAAGCATCCTTCACAAGAAAAAAGATTATAAGTACTGAAAAGAGAAAAAGTTCAAAGAAAAAAGAAAAAAATCCCAAGTATATGAGTCTCTAAATGTTTTCCTCAGACTGCCCTGCCTCGGCAATTAGAGTTGTTTCAACCTCGGCAGTCAGCTGGGCAGATTTTTCGTCTTCAATTTTGGCGTCAATCTCGAGTAGGGTCTAGTCAAGACTCTTCTTGGCGGATTGGATCTCGGCCTCTTGGGGAGCCTTCTTTGCAGAGATATCTTTGAAGACCTCATCATCCTCCTTATCCTGAGTCAAATCTAAGACTTGATCATTCAGAGTTAGGGATTTCACCCCAGCAGCTTCAGTTTCTTCGACATCAACCCTGGCGAATGAATCTTCAGACTTGTCGGCTTCAGCGTCTTCTTTCCCATCAGCCTGGTCGTTTGATTAGTTTGGAGTAAAAGGGAATGACAGAGCAAGTCGGCTGGCGTCACGAAGGGGTGAGTCGTCGGGGATGGCCAACTCCTTCAAAGTAGCCATCCAGCCAAGGGTGAACCCCTTGTTGCATGCCAGATCAACTTGCTTCTTATAGGCATCACGGACGTCGGCTACCCCTTTGGCGTAGGCCTTCTTGTCGGCAGCCTTAAGTTCGGCCTCTTTGGTGGCAAGCGCAATCTGAAGCTCATTCTGGGCCTGGACCATTTTTTCCATAGCATCTTTTGCTTCGGCCTTAGCGACCTCGGTAACATTTTCTGCGGCTTCAGCGCGGTCCTCTACTTTGTTTTGGGTCACCAGGGCAGCCTTAGCCTGGTCTAACAGACCTCGGATGCGAGCCTCGACCTGATTCAACGAAGAGAGGAGCTTGGCAGCCTCCTTTGTCTTACTGGTCATCTACTTCTTGAATGCCTCATCCTTGACTGTAAAAGAGTGACCCTGTTGAATGGCCTGCAAGAAGAGAAAGATAAACAAAAAATTTCATTAAGTACAAAATCCAGAATTGAAATTGAACGAAAAAACAAAGTGCACAAACTTACCAAAACGCAATGTTGCATCATCAAGGCGTAATCCTCATACTCAATAAGCTCGGCCATTCGGTTGAGGTCGGTCGGCGAGAGAACGGCAGTAGAGAGGGCAGTACCAACCTCCACATTGTTGAGCACATTTTCCCCGTCCAACAAAGGTCGGTCTCCGACCATGACTGTCGGGGCCTAGGGTGCGTCGACATGGAAAATGCCAGGATGAGTTGTGCCATCCAACCTTAGCTTTTTTTATGAAGGTTCCTCGAATGGCCCAGCCTCGGCAGGCCTATTCTCGGCGGCAAATGATTTTTCCTTGATCTAGAACAACTTTGAGATCGGCACAGTGTCCTCAAACTCAACTTCTGTGGCGATAGCTTTTTCCTTAGCTCTTTTTACCCTCTTGACTTTGGGCTTGGGTTGGGTTGGGTTTGAGAAGGGAAAAAAGAATAGCCCAACACCATGCTAGGGATGTCGGCGAGAAGGTCCTCGGGTACAATTTTTGTACGACCCATTTCATCGACAGTAGCAATAATGGTGACGCTAGAACCAAAATGAATTGCTAGCAAGGAAATAAGAGGTTTAGAGGGATCTATGGCAGAGGTGACTGAACTTCGGCATTTGCGGTTGCGATTTCTTCCAGCTGGAGTGTTATGAAGAGCTCAGTGCTGGCGCTGGCGTTGGAATGGAGGAATCAATTGGGGGGCAAAAGTGGATGGCCGCTCTGCTGGATTAGATGTGGAGGCCTGGTCTGACCTTGGGGATGAAGTGACTGACGAAGTTGTGGAAGATGGAGGAGACTTACTTTTGCGAGGAACGTAGGGCAAAGGGCTTCGGTATGTCGGGATGTAGTTGAAAAGGATTGGAGCTTTGTGGACTTCAATTGGTAAGCTGAGAAGGTGAACCAAGTCCTTACTTGGCACATATGTCTATCGAAAGTTCTTTTTTGGCTGAGGAAGGGCTGCAAAGACAAAAAAAAGAGAGCATTAGAATAGATTAACAGAAAGACTCTTAAATAAGGCAGTAGAGAAGGGACTTTGGGAGGGACTAAGTCCTTACCCTTGTCATCCCTAAAAACTTCATGGCACAATGGAAAAAGGTGGAGCGCATCGTCTGGCACGAACTCCCTATTACCCGAGATAATCGGGTAGTAGTCTGTTGCACCCTTATTGGAGTCTGGAATGTCGGCTATCAACTTGTATTGTGTAGATCTCAGCTTGAGGTAATAAGTGTAGCCAGTATTGGTCTTAAGGCCACACATAGTATAGTATTACTGGATATCGGATAGTGTTATTCTGGCATTCTCTCGACATACCAGCTCGGCAATGCCATTGATGATCTTAAAGGAGTTAACGGCTAGCTGCATGGGATTGAGTTTGTAGTAATGGAGGACTTCCTTAAAGAGGATGTTAAGGGGAAACCTGACTCCACCCTCAATAATGGAGACTACTAGAAAGGGCATGTAATCCTTTCCAGGCATGATATAGTCATTCTCTCCAGCCAACCGGATCTGAACGTTGACTGGAATGGAGAACTCTTGCCTAAAGTTTTCTAACTTAGGAGGCATATCTACCCTCCACCTAAATATCCCCATGATCTTGGATTAAGGTGATTGGTGGAAAATTTCAGATAAAATAGGTTAATATGGGTTATGAGAACCTCGACTAAAACCTAGAGAGCACTAAAGTGAAGGTTTTTGGAGATCAATGGGAAATTTGTTTTAGTTTTCCTAAAGAATAGGGTTCTAAGTGAAATCCCAAACCTAAGTTTATGAAGAAACAAGAATCAAATGCAGAATTTGGAAACCAAGAAAGAAGACCAGAAAAAAAACGTAATTCAGAAACTAAGAATGATGCAGAGAACAAGAAAACAGATATGCCCACACCAAATAACAAAAATTCGTGAAAGAATGTGTGTGCAAAGCTGTGTACAAGAACCATCAACAATACAAAAACAGATTCAAAAAACAAAACAGGTTTGCAATGTCCAGAACATGAGAAATGAGGATAAACAAAACACAAGGACGAGTACAGATTCAAGGGCAATACGAGAATACTTGCAGCAAATGTATTGAAGAAACGGTAAAACTGAAATTTGAAAGAAATTAGTAACTTACCGATTAAAACCAAAGAAACAACGCCAGAATAGTGCTCGCAGGAGTTAGACGCTATCTTTAGTTGAAACAAAATAGTCGAAAGGGGTGCCGAAAGTAGTGAACGGAACGGGTACAGAGAGCTCGCGAATGCAACAATGGAGGTTTGGAGTTTTAGAGAGAGAAAATATGGGACAAAGGAGGAAATCGAATTTGCAAAAGTGAAGAGACAAGGAGAGAGAGAGAGAGAGAGAGAGAGAAAGTTTTGTCAAAAATATGAAAAAGCGACAAAACATAATGAGATGCCTTGGACGACGTGCTTGTCAGACAGCATGGACAGAAATGACGTGACCTGATAGCGCATGTCAGGTACGAACCAATGAATGAGGGACACGTAGATGAAACGGTTGAAAAGGCTGTGCGAGACAGCTCATACGTAGTTAGAACTCTTGAAATTCTTAGAGTAGTGAGGAGATAACCTCGACTAAAGGAGTGGTCTCAGCTGAGATGCTTAAAGAAATTGATTTTTGGTTCTTGATCCTTGGGAAAGTAGACAGTTGAGTTCTAGTTATATGGAGCCGACGAGTTATGATCTCGGTCAAAGAGAAAAATGAATTTTTAGCCGACATGAAGTGTGAACGAACGATGTAGGTTCCATCACCTCAAGTTGCCGAGGTAATAGAACCTAAGAGGCAATTGTAGAGTATTTTATGAATGACAGCATGTGGCTAAGGTGACACCGAAGTGTCTGTCGAGATGCCACGTGGCCTGGTCACACTGCCGAGATGATCTTGGTTAAGCCGAGGTTATCTGTGGAGATGCTGGAATCTGAGATAAGTAAATAAGGGACAAGAGTCCTAGAACAGGAGAGGGTCTCAGTCTGGATAAAGATAAGACTTAAGAAAAGTTTATCTTTATCTAGCTGAGGGTCCAGGATGAGCACTAAGCTTGAGTCCATTGAAGTAAGGCTTTTAAAGGGATCAGGTCACTGCTGGTTATAAAAGTAAGGCACCCTTGTGGGTCAAAGGTAAGTTCTTTCTTGTGAGTTTAAGCACTATATTTGCTATCTGTAAGAGATAATGTTTTACTGACTTGATCGTCGAAGTGCCTCCAGGTGGACGAACCACCGCCGGATTATTGTCTTCTTGTGCAAGTCGTTGGGCTTAATCTATTCTGCCGGTGCTCTCCAACTAAGTTCCATGTTTGGTTATGTGGTCAAAAATCAACACCCACAGAGGCATATTATGTGAACACAATTCTTTTCTGAAATTACATCCTTCATGACGTTATCCATAATCACATTCAAAGAACGGCCTTGGGCACAACATATTACGGAACGGCCTCAGGCCCAACATATAACAGAACGACCTCGGGCCCACGTATGACAAAATGACCTCGAGTCCAATATATATCAAAACGGCCTCGGGCCCACATATGACAAAATGACCTCGAGTGCAATCATATATTATCATATCATTAACATAACGGCCTCGGGCCCAAGCACATCATAGCATAAATGAAACGACCTTAGGTCCATATTGCATATGTCATGTAACATTCATAAAACTCATTCATTTCGATTCAAACACAATTTCATGATGAATCACTGTACTTGGATCAAAACAATTATTTAAGAACATATCCTTATAATACTATTACTCATAGTGCGTTTGGTCTTGCAGCATTGCCTCCGGCACACGACCTACACAAAGCATGTCACATACACATTCGATAAATAATTCGTTTCATTTCATACACTTTTCTTTTAATAGGTCATAACATTTTTCATTGGATTTTTAACCATCATTTCACTTCCCGGAGGATTTAAGTAACGTCGGGAATGCGTTCGGGAGGCTGGGGAGGTCAACACAAGAAAGTAGAATTTTTCTCTTCTACTAGCTACTTATTCAGCCGATCCAACTGCTTGAGCAGTCAAGTTCCGCTTGTGCTGAGGTGGTGGCCACTCGAGCGTACAAAATGGTTTTCCCTGATTTGGTCCATGCTCCGCTCGTGAGGAGCCCACAGCTGCACGAGCGGTCTGGGCAATTGCAAACAATCCAAAAATGGAGTTTTGAAGCCAAGTTCCCAAACAAAATTTCAAGCCCAAATTCATGCAAAACTAACTCAAAACTTGATATACTAACATGATTCAAGTATAATTTCAATTCATACACATCAATCTTGCTTCAATGTCAAAATCAAAGTTTCAGCTTTTTCCATATATATACAAAACCTCATGATCAAGTTCAAAATATATATATATACACATGGATGATCCTTACACAAATGCTTGCTGTATGGACAAATTAGGGTTTATTTCATGCATTAATCACAAGCTTGAACTCAAATCAAACAAAGTTGAAGGGATTAAGGTCCAATTTCTTGAATTTAGTTCAAACAATTACATAACTCAAATCATTACATAACTCAAACCCTAACTCATATAAGTGTTAAATCTTCAAATTCCTCTTAACTTCAAGCAAAAGATGAGTTATTTACAAAAATTCTAAGTAGATTTACATACCTTAGCTCAAATTTAGGGTTTGCCCCTTGAATCTCTTCCAAAACCCTAGCTTCTCCTCTTCCTCTCTCTCTCTAACTCACTCTCTAGCAAACTCTCAACAAAAGTGATGAAGGAAAGAAGCTATATACTTATATACATTGGACCAATTAACTTAATTAATCATTACAAATCGTAATTTTACAAAATTCATAGTAGGCTCTAAAAATCATGCCGAACACAGATATGAAGTTGGTTTTGGTTTTTGGCACCTCTAAGGCTTTCAATTTAAGTTCAAAGTTGTAACTGCAATAGATACTCCTACATTCGACAGATATAATTCCAAAATCACATAATTCACACACTTAAACATAAAACTCCATATCAAACTCATAATCACATACATAATTAAGCATAATACGGATTGGGTTATCACAAGGCAGACAACCCCCTTATAATTTTGGATTAAATTGCAATTCTAACACTGTTAAAAATGATATAAAATTACCTTGATACCCCTTTGTCATTCTACCTAATTTTTGCTTCTCTTATTTTATTTCTCTCTTTTTCTCTTTGGCACATAATCTCTAACTTAAGCAACAATCAGTGTGTTTGGTTTGAGTTTTCTGAATTAAGTTTTTTGAAAACTGAATTTTTTGGTTTTCGTATTCTTTTGTTTTTAGTGAATATTTTTTACATTTTAAATATTTTTTTTACTTTTTTAGATGCACCTTAGTTAGATGTATCTAAAAAGTAAAAAATTTGTGAAAAAATATTTTAAAAAATTAATAAATACATAGAAATACAAAAAATGTACTGAATTCTTGTATTTTTTTGTATTTTTGGAATTTAGTGAATTTTTAAAAGATTTTTTTTATAATTTTTTTACTTTTTTAGATGTATTTATGTTAGGTGTGTCTAAAAAGTAAAAAAATTGCTTAAAATATTAAAAAAAATTCAGTAAAAACAAAAAAACACGGAAAATAAGAAAGTAGAATTTTCTGAAAAGTGTTTTCTGAAAAATGAAAACGAGCAAGCTGAATAATTTTTCATAAAAAATAAAATTAATTCAATTGATAACCACCCATCAAAAGGAAAACATAAATAAATAAACCTCTAATTATTTATTTAATTTCTAACTTTTTAAACTAATTTTCATTTAATTATATTTTGCACAAAAACAGATACATACATGCATACACAATCTACATATATATACGGTACAATAATAGAAAGAGAAAAGGGGTTGGTTGTTGATAAATATGAGAGAAACAAAATCAGCTAAAATAAATTAAAATGAGAAAGATGAAATTACATTTTTTTAAGATAGGATGAAATTACAGATTTAAAATATATATATATTCTTCTCTATTTTCTGTTCTCTGTTCTCCGTTCTGGGTTGTTTCTTCCCCCAAAAAAAAAGATACATATATACACATGTATACACAATATATATACACATTGTATATACTGTAAAATGAAATCAAATAATCATTTGGATTGATCAAATCATGTAATCATCAATTAAAACTTAACATAAAGAATTTAGATTTTTTGGATCAAAGCCTCGTATATATCATGGACGAACTAACGCACTATAAATAATAAACATATTGTTGGAAAAAAATGGTTTTTTGGTGACTTTAATTAAATATTAAAGTGGGTCCCAACCATCTTTTGTGTTGGGTCCAAGTGGGTCTAGATACTTTGCATTGAGATCTTTACACCACAGATAGAATGGCCAAAAACCATTGAGATTTGAATGAGAAATTGCCTCATGAAGTTAGCTTCATGAAAGAGGTAATGAGGTTTGTAACTCCTGCCTTTATTACAGAGTTTAATAGAGCATTAATGGGGTTTGTAACTCCTGCCTTTATTGCAAAGGTTAATGGTGCATTATGACCAGCCATAAAGGCTGGAGGCTCTTCCTCTCTCCCCTATACATGTATAAATTGAGACTCTCCTGTCAAGTCTCAAACACAGAAATTTTTGCTTCCATTTCACAAGTCAGTTTGCCTGAAAGTTCCTATAGTGAGAGAGTACTGCCACTGTTTTGTTCGCTAAGCTAGACAGAGAGTGCTTCTGCCGTAGCTGGTTTTGACCGTCGTATCCTGGGAGACAGACGCCGGGATTCTTCAAGCACTCGACCCGTGAGGCGGCGAAATCTGTTTTAAGGAAACTGCTTCCGTGCAGGCTTCGGTTTCATCTCTTTACCCTTTTATTGTTTTGTGTATTTCTGTTGAAATTTAGTTGTAATTATCAGCATATGTTCTTGTATATAATTTGATTTCTTCATAAATCTATTTATTTAATTTCAAAATATGAACAACAAGCTTAAAACAGATCTCTTTATATTTTTTCTATGAAATTGATCGAATAGATTTATATAGACAATTGTATAATGTTACTAGGAACGGTTGCGGAATTGCTCCCTATTTCAATGATTGTAAATTATGCAATGTGATTCTCTAATTGCTTAGTTTAATTAGAATGCTCTATCATAATTTGTATACTTAATTGTATTACTCTGATCTTATTTTATGCGTATGGTTCATCATTCCCCTTCTATGATTTGCATGAATTTTAAGGTTTGACTTGAAGTGCTTGGTTATTAGTTTATTACATATAAACAATTCAAATTATTTACATAAACTGCATGCTACTTATTTGGTTTCATCCTATTTGACTAATGTTGCATATGTATATCTTGGTTTTGCATGCTTCTAGCTTTACTATCTAATTTGCATGTGAAATTGCTTCTAGTTTTCTAGAGTTATACACATAAGTTATTTCCATGTTTATTATTTAATAATTCTTATATAAATTTTAAGATTTGTAATGTGTGGTTTTATTTCCATGAATAGTGTGTGATTTAATTGGATGAATTAAAGTTTGAATTAAATGTAGTTCTTTGGAGTTATAAAATTTGTGTAACTTGCCTATATTTATTTACATGGTTATTGTGAATTAAATTCTTATATAATTTATGGCAATTAATTTTTAATTTAATATAGAAGTTATAAGGTTTTGTAACTGGTATAGTATCTTAATTCCTTAGTTATTTTGCTATTCTATGATTTGCTAGAAGGTTAAATAATATTTGATTGTATGTACAATTGCTTTAGATTAGTTGCTTTATATTATGTTGTCGTTTGCTACTAACTCTCTTTGTAGGTATACCTAAGCGTAGAAAGGAATTGTATGGACTACTTATAATCCTCAATTGGATTGGTTTATTTTCCTTTATATTTGAAGAAATTTTTTGCCAAAGGGCTACACTTCTACAAGAGCATTGAAGTTTTGGGTTATAAGTAAATATTCAGCCAGAAGGCTACCCATTGCCAGAGGGCACGAGTTTGAGTTAAGCCAGAGGGCTTCATTTTCTACTAGAGAGCATGAGAACATGTGAAGTTTGCAAAGAATGCATTAGACGGAGGGCTACAGTTTGCCAGATGGCTTCAGCTAAAGTGTCTTAAGGTTTGAGTTTGCTAGAGAGCAACAGCCAAGAGGGTTTCAGAGATTTAGTTGGTTTGTTTACCAATTTGAAGCAGCAAGTTTTATTTGCTTGTATTATTAGAAGCATTTTATATACATGTATTTGGTTGTAGCAATTTTTAAATTGCTTGTAAGTTTGGAACTTGGTTTGGTTTTCTGTAATAGAAACCAAAGTGTTTAGCCTTGGCTAAAGAGGAGTTCTTATTTGTTCAGAAATGACAACTAAGACGGATTTGATTTCAAACCGTTAGGGTTTGAGGAAGTCTTTGGGTTTAATCATTTTATTCCCAAAGTGTTGAAAAACCAAGTTTGGAGAAAGTCTTTGGTTATAATCTGATTATTTCCAAAGTGTTTTGGTTTGAAAAAAGAAACCAAATTTTAGCATTAGCTAAAATATCTCTGATTTTTATTCAGAAATCATGAGCTCAGTTCCGGGAGTACCGGTTAACTTTCATGGGCTCAGTTCCGGGAGTACCGGTTAACTTTTATGAGTGGTGTAATTCTGGTAGCAAATTTTATTTGCTTGGAAATTGGTTTGTTATAACCTGGTTTATCCCCTGGAAATCTTAATTTTAAAATTGTTTCCTATGGACTAGGAGTCAACATGCTCTTGATGTTTTGTCAAAAGGTTAACTGGGTTTTAAGTGGGACCGATGTGACCCCTCCAGTCTTCCTAGGAACATTCCTGACCATGTTCGATTCTAGGTTAAATGGTGAAACTAGTTTTGAATTAAATTTCCATCTGAGGGATTTTCTAAGGGTTAATTTTAATTTCTGGAATCACAGAAGTGAAATTCTGTTGTGATGCTTCAGAAATGGCTTTAAAAGGTGACAAAAAGAAATGTTGTTCCACCTGACAACCTTAGCCTTGCGAGATTCTTAAAGGAAGATCTTAAGAGATCAAGTATGATTAAAGGAAATCATAAGATTGCATGATAACATTTCTGAATTGATCAGAGGCAATTAGTATGGTATCCTTGTGTTATTTATAGCATTTATGATTGCTATGTGACTTTGCTTGAAAGCAAAGATGAGACAACCCGTTAGGGTGGGTGAATATAATTTTGAATTTTTAAATTCCAAATATATTCTTAAATTGGTGGCTCCTAGTGAGTACAAGATCACTAATCACAAAGATAGAAAACTGGTGGTTCCTAGGAGGTGTTAGACCACTGGCTACACAGTTATGAGATTGTGGTTCCTAGTAGTGAACAGATTACTGATCACATGTCAAGACATGATGATTCCTAGTAGTAGAGAGGCTACTGGTCATATGTCAAGACATGATGATTCCTAGTAATGAAAGAGTCTATTGATCCTATGTCAGGACGTTGTGATTCCTAGTAGTAAAGTGACTACTGATCACAGGTTAAGACATTGTGATTCCTAGTAGTAGAAAGTCTACTGACCACATGCTGAGAAATTAGTGATTTCTAGTGATAAGACTACTGGCCATGTTATGAAGTTCCGAATAGTAGACTATTGAACACTGGATTTGTGTTTCCTAATAGTAAGACTATTGGCTTCAGAGTGATAAGTTGGACCAAATATATTTGGGTGCCTAATTCGGTTGATGACATTCTGGGAATGTATTTACTGTGATATGATTTTGAGAGTTTCATAATCATTGTGACACAAGGATTTGTTTAAGACTTTGTATAAATTCTACAAAGAAGACTTAATTATCCTCCGAATTGAGAGGATAATAGAAAGAAAGGAGGGAGTACCTCTTCAGTGAATGCCAATGTCATTGAGCATGGAAAATTTTCTGGAATGAGGGAGAAGCCCCCCTTAAACGAAGTCCTGTATGTTCCGGACTTTCGCATGGTTTTTGAGTCCGACAAGGTTGTTTTGACGAAACACAAGTGTGAAACTTGTGTTGAAGCGAAGTGGACAAGATCCCGTATGAGTTATGGAAAGGCGTTAAGCCTTCTTATAAATTCTTACAAATGTGGGGGTGTCATGCAAAAGGTGGAAATACCTAAACCCAAGAGGGTTAGGATAAGCCTAAAAATCCGTTGACTGTGTATTCAACGGTTGTGCACAATATAGCAGTGCATATTGATTTCTTGTGGTTCAATCTGCTATTCCAGATATACACAAGAATACTATCATGGAATCAAGAAATGCATTTTTCTTTGAAAATGTATTTCCGTGTCGTCTCCAAGAAGGGATTCAGAGTTCCATGAAAGAGGTTGAAGGTGACAATGATCACATAGCTAATCAAACAAATGATCACTTGCGTGATCAAGCAAAGATGTAGATGAGCCAAGAAGAGTAAGAGGGCAAGGACTACAAAGTCCTTTGGTCCGGACTTCTTGACTTATATGTTAGAGGGAGAACCTCAAACTTTCCACGAAGCTATGACTTCTCCTGAGAGTCCTTGATGGAAAGAAGCGATCAAAAGTAAGATTGACTCCATCTTACAAAATCACACCTGGGTTGGTAGATTTACCTCCAGGTTGTAAGCCTTTAGGCTGAAAATGGATTTTTAAAAGAAAGATGAAGGCCGATGGGTCAATTGACAAGTATAAGGCGAGGCTCGTTATCAAACGGTACAGGCAACGAGAAGGCTTGGATTACTTTGATACGTACTCACCTGTTACTAGGATAACATCCATTCGGATGGTGATTGCTATTGCTGCTTTGCGCAATCTAGAAATTTACCAGATGGATGTAACGACAACTTTCTTAAATGGGATTTGAATGAAGAAATCTACATGGAGCAACCTGAAGGGTTTTCAGCTCCAGGACAAAGCAAGAAAGTTTGTAAACTTGTCAAATCTTTGTATGGTTTGAAGCAAGCGCCTAAACAATGGCATGAGAAGTTTGACAACGTAATGTTGTCAAGTGGGTTTAGAATCAACGAATGTGACATGTGTGTTTATGTCAAAGACACTGACAGAGGTTATGTCATTGTGTGTCTATATGTTGATGATATGCTCATTATAGGTAGTAACGATGAAATGATCAAAACTACCAAGAAGTTGTTAAACTCTAAGTTTGACATGAAAGATATGGGCATTGCAGATGTTATTCTGGGAATTAAGATTACCAGAATCTCTGACGGAATTGTACTATCTCAGTCTCATTATGTTGATAAGATACTTGAGAAGTTTAGTGGATCAGATACGAGTGTGTCATCGACACCTGTAGACTTAAGTCTACATTTTACCAAGAATAATAATGAAAGTGTCTCACAGTTAGAATATTCTCGGGTAATTGGAAGTTTAATGTATCTGATGACTTGTACTAGGCCGGATATAGCTTACTCGGTTAGCAGGCTTAGTAGATACACAAGTAATCCCGATGCTTCTCATTGGAAGGGCATTGTGCGGGTGTTAAGGTATTTACGCTATACTCGGGATTATGGGCTGCATTATACTCGATATCCAGCGGTGCTTGAAGGCTATAGTGACGCAAATTGGATATCAGATATAAAAGACTCAAAGTCCACTAGTGGATATGTGTTCACTCTTGGTGGAGCAGCCGTGTCTTGGAAATCTTCCAAGCAAACGTGTATATCTAGATCAACGATGGAATCAGAGTTTATTGCTTTGGATAAAGCAATGGAAGAAGCTGAATGGCTTTGCCATTTCCTTGAAGATATTCCACGTTGGTCTAAACCTGTGCCTGCTATTTGTATTCATTGTGATAGTCAATCTGCAATTGGTAGGGCACAGAGTAATATGTATAATGGAAAGTCTAGACATATCCGTCGTAGACATAATTCCATACGACAACTACTCTCGAATGGAGTTGTCTCTATAGACTATGTAAAGTCTAAGGACAACATTGCGGATCCGCTAACCAAAGGGTTAAATCGAGTGTTAGTCGAAACGTCGTCAAAAGGAATGGGGTTGAGGCCTTTGGAAGTTACCGGAATGGAAACCCAACCTAGTTGACTGGAGATCCCAAGATCTAGGTTCAATGGGACAACCTAATTGCGTGTAACGGTGGTATGTCACTGAGGAGGTTAAACCTCCAGCCATTCCTTCTATCAGTGATACCTGCAAGTGTAGAGGTTAAGCTGAGCTTTTAATGACTCTAGTGTGTTAAGCTGTTGAGCTGAGTATAGCAGGATACTCAAGTAGAGTCACCTATGTGAGTGTGAAGTGGGGCCGCTTCTAGAAGAATTGGGAGGCCAAGATTCTTTGAAACCACTCGCTGAACCAGGCTAGTGTCCAGGGCCACACAGGGCACACCAGTGAGAACAGAATGGTGGTAGGAGTAATTCCCGTGTGAGATCTATTGTCTCAGTTTACATAAACGGCAGAGCAGTTCAAGATGTCATATTCACTGATCAGCCAGTAAACTCGATAGGTTTTCACTGGGAGAGGTTCAAAGCCAAAAGCTACCTTCTCTGATGTCGGGGTTAGTCGTTGTACTCTCTCTCCGAGTCATTATTGTTGAACGGTGTCCGTTTGTTGAGTCATTCGGTCAATTTTTATTCATGTGGGGGATTGTTGGAAAAAATGGTTTTTTGGTGACTTTAATTAAATATTAAAGTGGGTCCCAACCATCTTTTGTGTTGGGTCCAAGTGGGTCTAGATACTTTGCATTGAGATCTTTACACCACAGATAGAATGGCCAAAAACCATTGAGATTTGAATGAGAAATTGCCTCATGAAGTTAGCTTCATGAAAGAGGTAATGAGGTTTGTAACTCCTGCCTTTATTACAGAGTTTAATAGAGCATTAATGGGGTTTGTAACTCCTGCCTTTATTGCAAGGTTAATGGTGCATTATGACCAGCCATAAAGGCTGGAGGCTCTTCCTCTCTCCCCTATACATGTATAAATTGAGACCCTCTGTCAAGTCTCAACACAGAAATTTTTGCTTCCATTTCACAAGTCAGTTTGCCTGAAAGTTCCTATAGTGAGAGAGTACTGCCACTGTTTTGTTCGCTAAGCTAGACAGAGAGTGCTTCTGCCGTAGCTGGTTTTGACCGTCGTATCCTGGGAGACAGACGCCGGGATTCCTCAAGCACTCGACCCGTGAAGCGGCGAAATCTGTTTTAAGGAAACTGCTTCCGTGCAGGCTTCGGTTTCGTCTCTTTACCCTTTTATTGTTTTGTGTATTTCTGTTGAAATTTAGTTGTAATTATCAGCATATGTTCTTGGTATATAATTTGATTTCTTCATAAATCTATTTATTTAATTTCAAAATATGAACAACACATATCATGGACGGCAACAATGGTTTGGAAGGGAACATGGAGCGGCAGTAATGGTTGAGGACGAGGAGATGACTTGTGAGAAGAGATGGTCTAGCAACGGTTGTCAAGTTGGGAAGAGATGGCGGCAATGGCGGCAATGATCTAGGAGGTAAAAGGGGTTGGCAGCAGCGAGCAGAGAAGGTGAGGTAGTGACGATGTTTTGTTAAAGAAAAGAGACAGTGATCATGACCAGGAGAGAAGAGAGAGCTTGGCTAGGTTAGAGTTTCTTGGATTAGGATTTTCAAGATTTTGAGGAAAATGATAAAGAAGAGGGTATAAATGTCTTTTCCTATATTAATTTCACATTAATTTTTTCAAAAAAGAGACCCAGTTACACTCATTGGTTAGTTTGGATGGAAAGTATAACAATAGCAATTTAGTCCAAAATCATGATGGAGCTGTTTGCCTATTTTTAAACCATAGGGAGTGAAGTGCTCCAATCTTTAACCATGGGACAGTATAGTGAATTTTATCTTAATTTTTAATATGCACATCTTATTTTTATAAAGTTAGTATCATTAAAATGATTAAAATCATACCTTCAAAATGAGTCTAATATTAAATATATCAAAAAATTAAAAATTAAGGACTTATTAATAAACCAAAATTATTCACATTTTGAAGAAAATATTTTGGAGGAAAATATTTAGAGAAGAAACTGAATGCGGCGTTTGGTTTCGTTTGGTTTTGTTTTAAAATTGTGATTCTAATAAAAAAAAAAAAAATTTCTTTTTAAAACTCATAACCAAACACACAATTCAAAAATATATCAAATTCAATTCAAAAAGTATTTTCAAAACTCATAACCAAACTCAAAACTTAATTCAAAACTCTTTTTAAAACTAAAAACTAAACTCTTTTCAAAACTCAATTTCACAAAAAAAACAAAAAACAAAACAAAAAAATCAAAAAAAATATATTTATTTTGTTTTTTAAAATTATTTTTAGAATCATTATTTGAGTGTGGAGTCGTGTTTTGAGTTATGAGTTTTGAGTTAAATTTTGAAAAGAGAAAATTTGTTTGGTTATGAGTTTTGAAAAAAAAAAATTTTTGAGTAGTATCTTGAATTTTGAGTTGTATTTTGAAATTTTTTGGATTTATTTTTTTTAAATATTTTAAAAAATTCTCAATTTTACTTTTTTAAGGTAAATATTTTATATTTTAAATATTTATTTATTTATGTTAATGTGCACTGTGTTTCAGACATTTGTGTACTATATTTTTTAAAAATATTTTAAGTATATTTTTTTCAATATTAAAAAAATTTAAAAAATATCTTTTTTTTAAAATATTTTATTTTATTTTATAAATATATTTTTAAATATTTTAATTTTTTTGATACATATTTGGTTATAATTTGAGTGTGAAGTTTTGAAAGTAGTGTCGAGTTTTGAGTTATATATTTAGTTATGAGTTTTGAAAATAGTTTTTAAATTGAGTTTTCAGTTATGTGTTTGGTTACAATTTGAGCTTTGAGTTGTGTTTTAAGTTTAAAAAATTAAAAAATTTAAAATATTTATAAAATAAAAAAATATTTAAAATAAAAAAAATTAAATATTTAAAATAAAAAATATATATTTAAAATAAAAAATAAAATTCTCTTAAACATTTTTAAATATTTAAACAAATAAATCCAAAAATTTCAAAATACAATTCAAAATTCAAAATAAAACTCAAAACTCAAAATAAAATTCAAAATTCTTTTTAAAACTCAAAATTCAAAAACTCTTTTCAAAATATTTTCAATAATTTTTTTTTTAAAATTTATAATTAAATAAATTTTCTCTTTTCAAAATTTAAATTATAATTCTATACTTAAATCATAATTTTAAAACTAAATCACACAATAATCACTTTTTTAATAAAAAAATTATTTTCATCCATTGAATTCGCGATGGGCTAAGAGCACCTATTAACCAAGCGAAGTGTTACTTGACTTCTTTGACATCGACTCGCTTCGAAAAGGATCTTAAAGAGTGATTGATTAGACAGAGGCATAAGAATTTGATTGGCGGATGAGTAGATGAAATTATTTTAGGCCCACACCTAAAAAATTGAGTTTTTTAACCCAAAATGAAAAAGGTATAAGAAAAAGAGGCATAGAAAAATATATTTTAGGCCCACAATTTGATTGGCCGATGAGTAGATGAAATTATTAGTGAGATGATAATTAATGAAAAGATTGTTAATGTGAGGATTATTGGTGAGGAGATTGAGTAAAAATATATTTATTTTGATGATAATATTAGAGATGGTTAATAATAAGATTATTAAGTTATTTTTATATAAAATAAATAAAAACAATTATTTCTATATTTAAAACAAATATTAAAATAAACATGTGTATTTGGTAAGAAAAATAAAATTAAAAAAATAATATTTTTATATAAAATAAATTCAATCCACTCACTATTTTTCCCGTCTAAAAACTATCTAATCTAGTCCACCACAAAGGGGATTAATAATCCAACTGGAGTCTTAACTCTCCGGTGTAATCCCAAACCAAACATGTCATTGGTGGACCCACTTCATACACAATCCATTCCCATCCTTCACCCGGCCAAACAAACGATCCCTAGATGATGAAGAAATTTGGAAACAATAAATTTAGAAATAAAGAAATTAAACACTTGTCATCAGATATAGAAACTAAATGGATAATGGACTCTATCAATAAATTTTGTAAAATTTTTGTTTTTTTAGAAATGGACTCCATCAATAGATTTTGTAAAATTTTGTTTATTCATATATTTTTTGTGTTTGATTATATGTTTGATTTATATATTCCTAATATTATTGATTTTAAAATGTAACGATGATATGTACTAGAGGAAAGAAAATCAGAAAATTTTGTTGGGTACTATACAAATTGAAAAGAAAAAATCGGATTGGCATTTTTAAAAAAAAAATTTGATGGGCACACTCCATGATCTCCATTGATAAATTTTAATAAAGAAGAATGCCTTTTTTAAAAAAGTTTTGGGTAAATTACAAATATACATTCTGAATTTTGATTAAAATATGAATCGTTCTATGTAGTTTTGAAAATTACATTCTACCCCTGAGGTTTCTAATTCATAACAAATCGCTCATTTTATTAATAAATCATTAAATCAATTAATAGTTTTAATAATGTTAAAAATATGTTTTAATTAATAATTTAGGTAATTTTATTATTAAATAGGAGAAGAATTATGAATTTCATTTTTTTAGTTAATTCTATTAAATAAAAAATTCTAACAATGAAGTATTTATAATTTTTCAAATCACATGAAACAATCTGTATTTTAAACAAATTTCAAAGAATATATTTGTAATTTACTCAATTGTTTTCAAAATTACGTACCCCAAACCAAAAAAAAATGTGAATTATTCCATAAAATGAATGTTGTTAGTGCTACACTGTGTGTAAATATGTTGAATGTCTGAATTTTATAATTCATATTTTTTATTGTTTAATGAAATCTTAATTAATGACGATAATTGATAGAGTTGATCCCGACAATATAATGATTCAATATTAATCCGGTGGTTATGATTTGACCATTTGATCAAGTATTTTGTTAATAATAATAATGGTAATTTCGGTAGACTTGATCCCAACAATAAAATAATTCAGGTCTCGTTTGGGAACATGTTTTTTTAATAATTTTTTAATTTTTTGACTAAAAAGTGATGTAAAAAAATTATTTGGAATGAATTTTTTATTTTTTACGAAAAGATGTGCAAAAAGTAAAGAGAAAATGAAATCTTTGACTTTTTGATATAAGTTGTTGACTTTTTAATTTTTTTAATAACTTTTTAACTAAAAAATCACTTGCGAAACGAGGCCTTTTGGCAGTTATGATTTAACTATTTGATCAAGTATTTTGTTAATAATAATAATGGTAACAATGATAATATGGATAGAGTTGATCCCAACAATATAGTGCCTCAGTGTCATTTTGGGAACATAGTAAAAAGTTACGTTTTGGACAAAATGTTCAAAAATGTGGCTGCCAAAAACGCAAGAAAATCCCTTTAGGAAGTGCCAAAAACGCAGCCCTAAAATTACAAATTAGAACCTATGAAAAAAAAATAAAAAAATAAATCTCTTATGTTGGGTAAGGGTATTTTAGTCATTTTAATTTGATTTGAGACCATAAATAATTAATAAACTAAAAAGCAAAAGGTTAACTTTTTACCAACTTCTCAAATCATTTTCAAAAAAGTCAAAAAACTTGATAAAAAATCAAAAATCAACCTTTTACCAACTTCCCAAAGCAACCCTCAATATTAATTTGGCAGTTATGATTCAGCTATATAGATAGAGTTCATACTGCACATTCAACAGTATAACAAATTTCAACAACACATTATTACGAGCATATAACAAAATACAAACTTTTTAATCACACAACACAAAATATTCCAAACAAATACAGGAGAGAAAAAATTTCCTGTGGAAGAATCAAATTCATGACGTCCTGCTAGATGCAAAATTTCTTTTGTAGACACAAAATACACAATTCTTTTAGCAACGTTGGGATTTAAACATTTAGCCTTTGTGGCTGATTTAGGCCTCGTTTGGGAACTCTTCCTTTTAGTTAAAAAGTCAAAAAGTTATTAAATTAGTCAAAAAACTAATAACCCATACCAAAAAGTCAAAGATTCTCTTTTCTCTCTACTTTTTGCATATCTTTTCGTAAAAAGCTAAAAAGTCATCTCCAACATATTAGTTTTTTTTTGCTCATATTTTAACCAAATAGCCAAAAAGTTACTAAATTAGCCTGTTCACAAACGGGGCCTTAGTTGAGCTAAAAAAAATATAAAAGACAAAATAAACTGAATAAGTTAATAAGACAAAATGTCACATCTAAATTATAATTATTTCACTTTTTCTTTTATAAAAATCAAAAAAATCAAACCAAATAAATTTTTTAATCCCAAATTAAAAAAAGTCTCAACTCAAAAAAATCAATTAAAAAAGTCAATGTCAAATGACTTCAATATGTCTCAATTTATATGAAAGTTTTGACCCATTTTGTGGTTGGTTATGTACGCCTACAATTATTTATTAATAATTATAATTTTAAAATCATCAAAATATAGCAAGTCACTTTCATCACACTGTAAATTATTTTTAGGGGTTGATTGAGGTGTTTTAAAAAAGTGTATTTTTTATTTTTTTGGATTAAAAAATTGAGAAAAAAAATATAGATATTTAGGTTAACTTTTTGACTTTTTATGAAAAAATGTGTATTAAAAAATTGTATAAATAAGTGTATAGGAGAAGATAGGGTAGGAGGCCGTACGGATTGGCAGTGGAGCCGGCTAGGTGAGTAGATGAGGAAATATTGTCTCATTCTTGGGCTTTGATTGGATGGTGTTGTTTGGCCGGTGGGGGCCCACCACAGGTCCCGTTTTTCTAATCGGAACCGTTGAATGTGTAGAACTCGTCGAGTACTATATGCTTGTAAAAAATCACGTTGATTGGATATCGATAGTTATCTGATCGTGTTAGTTTTTTTTTGTTAACTGTTAACTATAACACCATCCATTTTTATACAAAACTGATTTGATCATATAGTTAACGATATCCGATAGACGTGACTTTTTACAGACATATAGTACTAGACGAATTCTACATATTAACGGTTTAGATTATCAAAACGGGACCCATGGTGGGCCCCACGGGCCCAACTTTACCATCAAATTTAGTGAATATTCTACTATAATTTTTTTTTTCTCTGTCACTAACTGAACTCATCACGTCAGTACCATCATTTGGGCCAACTTTTTTATTTGTATTAATATTTGTATATTAATTTTTAAAATTTTTTTTTTTTGTGAATAATGATAACTTTTAAATTTTTTAAGTAAATTTTTAATTTTTTGATTTTTTCAAAGGTTGCCAAACCTGCCTAAGTATTACTTGATTACTGACTTTGAGCTCGTCTGTATTCAGCAACACAACTCTACAACTCCACATTGAAAATAACCAATTCAAGCCTATCCTTTTCCCATGGGCCATTTTCCAAATATATAAATATGGTACAAATTGGATTGTGATTGTGCATTCAATAATAGAACCCATAGTCCAAATAACTAAAACTCCTCATTCACAACACAACTCTACAACTCCACATTGAAAATAACCATTCAAGCCTATCCTTTTCCCACGGGCCATTTTCCAAATATATAAATATGGTACAAATTGGATTGTGATTGTGCATTCAATAATAGAACCCATAGTCCAAATAACTAAAGCTCCTCATTCACAATAATCAATGTAGGGTAAATTATATTAACAGTTTCTATAGTTTTGTTTCTTTGTTATTTTAGTTTTTGACTTTTCAATTGTGATATATTTGATTTCAATTTTGAATCTTGTTTCAAATAAGGACAATTGAAGATATCATTACTCAATTTCAAGAACAAAGTCATCAATTTAATAAAATATAAACTAATTTGATAAAAATAAATTTCAAAAAAATATTTTTGAATTTTTAAAAATTATTTCTACCCACTAAAGATAAAATTATGTAAAATTGATAAATTTTGTAGACATTTATTTATTTACTAAATTAATTTTTATTATGTGTTTGGATGATAATCATATAATGGGTGGTTATATTTATTTTCATTAAATTAGTTTATATTTTTTCCAAAAGTCAAATATGGTAACAACTTTGATATCATTATTAAATCAATCCATTAAATTAAAAAAAATTCAAAATTAAAAACATTTCATGTATTAAATATATCGATTACACATTAAAAGTTTAACAACTATCCATTACATTATTATCTGCCAAACATATAATACAAATTAATTTGGTAAAAAAAAAAAGGGTAAAGTACATTGACACCCCTTGAGGTTTATGTTTATTACAGTTTTCCCACCACTTTTTGGAAATTACATCCCCCTCCCAGAGGTTTAAACTTTCATTACAGATTACTCCCTCCAGCAGTTTAATTTTTTTAAATAATAATTTTTCCCTCACTGGGTAATTACATTGACACCCCTCACATTTTAAAAATTACAATCCCCTCCCCAAGGTTTAAAGTAACATTACCAATTGCCCCCTCGGTTAGTATTAGTTGAAAAAAAAATTCATTGGAAAAAAAAAATAATTGGAAAAAAAATTATTTGAAAAAAAAAATTAATTGAAAAAAAAAATTTTGTTAGTCAAATTTTTAAATTTCTGTTTAAAAACCAACGTAAGATAAAAATTACACTAACACCCCTTGAGATTTATGTTTATCACACTCGAAAGATAAAAATTATATAAAAATGATAATTATTTTTTATTTCTTAACCAAATTAATTTTTAATTTTTTAAAAAAATTCTAAAAATCAAACCATACATAGCCTAAGAATCTTTTGATAAGTTATTTCTTACGTTGATAACTTATTTAAATATTTGTTAATTTTACGACATTTTTACCATCTGAGGCCTGTTTGGTAACCATTTCGTTTTCAATTTTCAATTTATATTTACAAAAATTTTAAAAACTGTCATAAAAACTTATTTGATAGTTTTTTTGGTTTATAAATGGTTGTCTAAGTTTGTAAATTTAAGAAAAAAAACGTAAATTCAAAAAATGAGTTTACGTTGGTTTTTAAAAAAAAATTAAAAATTTTGACTAACAAAAAATTTTTTCAATTAATTTTTTTTCAAATTAATTTTTTTTTTTCAATGAATTTTTTTTTTTCAACTAATACTAACCGAGGGGGCAATTGGTAATACTACTTTAAACCTGGATTGTAATTTCTAAAATGTGAGGGTTGTCAATGTAATTTACCCATTAAGGGCAAAATTGGTATTTAAAAAAATTAAATTGCTGGAGAGAGCAATCTGTAATGTAACTTTAAACTTCAGGGAGGGGGATGTAATTTTCAAAAGGTGAGGGGAGAACGGTAATAAACATAAACCTCAAGGAGTATCAATGTAATTTACCCAAACAAATAAAATAAATGTCTAAAAAATTTATTAATTTTACATAATTTTATCTTTGGTGGGTAGAAATAATTTTTCAAAATTCAAAAATATTTTTTTGAAATTTATTTTTGTCAAATTAGTTTATATTTTATCAAATTAATGACTTTGCCCTTAAAATTAAGCAGTGGTATCTTCAGTTGTCCTTATTTGAAACAAAATTCAAAATTCAAGATCAAATGTGTCACAATTGAAAAATTAAGGAGTAAAGTGACACGAGTCCTAAACTATAAGGCCTGTTAGTATAATTCTCCCATTAATACATGTACCATCAAAGTTCATTAAAATATTGTAAATTGTTGTTCTTGTGAAGGTAAAAATGGCATTTGCCCAAGCAAAATGCACTTGTTTAGTGCATTCAGCCCTCGTTTGGGATTAATGCTTGGGTTACTTTAGTCATATGCGTCCAAAATAGGCTAATTCAATCAGAAAAAACAAAATGAAATCACGTGTTATCTAAGGGTTCAGTCAGTGTCAAAATTACCAAATTACCCCTGGTTTGATTCATTTTCTCTCACATCAACAACAAAAGAAACCACACTCATTTCCTCAGCTAGAGCACCGTTAGACAAGAAAAAGAAGATGATTTGGCCGAATCTATCACCGAAAAAGAACAGCAACGGCTATTGTCCACATCCGAAGCCGATCGGAGTGAGGATCGATGGCTATACTGCAACCATTACGTCCTCGCCACAGCCGATTGTGAAGTACACAGATTTTTTTTTTGCTTTTTGGGTATTTCGTCTCCTTCAACCCGACCTGCTAGGGTATATTGATTAAGCGTCCATTTTTTTTTATTTTGTCCATGTTATTTGTTTGTTAGCCATCTGGGAAAACGTATCATTTTGGATCAGACATGAAATTGTGATGTGTGGAAAGGGAAAATTTGTTATTTACTTGTTAAGTTTGAGCATAGTAGAACCATGGCAAACCACGAGATTATGATTTGATGACTGTGAGAGAAAAAATAAATAAATAAAGAAAAATGATTTGTTACTCGAATCTGAATGCCCCTCAAGCCCAAAACGATGTCGTTTTGGGCTTAGGCTTTTTTTTTTTTTTTTTCCTTTTTTTCTGCCATTTTCGACGCAGAGGAAGAAGAGGGAGAGGGAGAGAGAGAGAGAGAGAGAGAGAGGGAGAGAGAGGCGTCGTCTCGCCGCCCGATCGCCGCCCGCCGACGCTCGTCGCAGCCGCCCGATCGTCACCCACCGTCGCTCGTCGCAGCTCCGGCTCTGCCTCGCCGCCCCGGCCTCCGCCCCTGCCTCATCCCCGAGTTTGTTGGCCCCCTCCCCTCCCCTCCCCCCTCCTTCTCTTTCTCTCCTCCCCCTCCCCCGTCTTCGTCTTCCTTCTTCTGCTGAAAAAAAAAAAAAAAAAAAAAAAATTAAAACCATGAAACGACGTCGTTTCATAATTTCGGGGCACTCGGGACGGACGAATTCGAGCTCCGAATCACAACTCATAAATAAAATGGCCACGTACTATGTCGAACCAAACTTCTCAAAAATGAAAATATTGGAGCATTTGACAAGTTGGGTAAAAGGTAGCAATATGATTAACAAATTATAAAACAAGTTCGGAGGTGATGGGCCCAAAAATATATTACAAAAGGGAATTTTTTTATTTTTTTTTCAAAATAGGGTAAAATTGGCCATTTTATCGTAATTATGAAAAAACAAATAATAAAAAAAAATCAAGGTATTACGAAAATAATACACTGATGTGGCAGCCTATGATGACACGCGGTCAGAAATTGACGAAAAGAAAATTGAAAAAGAAAAAAAGTTATGTCCACCAAAAAGCCTATCACAAACTAGATTTTTTTAATTTTAGACGAAAATAGTCAAAAAAAATCAAATAATCAATCCACATCCCAAATGAAGCCTTAAATGCAGTGCTTTTGCTATTGCAAAAACTTAAAATAAAATAAGAGATCTCCAATAGAGATGTTAAATTTGTGTGTTAGTGTGTTCAATGGCGGAGGCACATAGGGCCTAGGGGGGTCACATACCGACACTGGGTTTTGGGATTTTTTTTTTTTAAACATAAAGAAAATATTTTAAATAAAAAATATTATTTAAAATGAAATGTCAATAACATTTTTAAAATTTTGAGAACAATAATAGTTATTTTGATTGAAAATAAAGAGACTATGATAAGTCATATTATTATCTATGAAAGTTTCAATATAATGGTGACGTCTATCATTATTGACATGCAAACATAATTAATTTCAATGAAGATATGGAATCTATTGGATTATTAGTTACATTTGACATGTGGAGTTTATCCTCTTTGGGTGTGTTTGATTGGGGGGATAAGAGGGAGGACTATTTGCTGTGCGAATTGTAATCCGGGGAAATCATCCAATCTGCCGTTTTTTTTTTTTTTAATCCGCCGGACATGGAATCCGACCGGACTCCTTATCCCCCATATGGGGGACTATTGTATCCTAGGGGGGGTGTGGGACAATTTTTAGAGGACTATCCACTGTTGGGATTAGGTAGTAAAATAATCATTTTGACCATCTACTATTTAATTATGTATTATATTTAATAAAATTTAAATGTCTCAATTTAAAAATAAAATAATTTTATTTAACTTTTTATTGATGTTTTATTTATTTAATTTTTTAAAATAATTTTTTATAGATATTTTATTGATGTTTTATTTTAAAATTTTGTTTATATTTTATTTAATTTCATTATTTAAATTTAATAGATGTTTTATTTAATTTCATTGTTTAATTATTATTATTTTTAAAAACAAATTTATTTAAAATTTTAATCAAAAAAATAACATATATTTTTATTGATATTTTATTTATTTAATTTTTAAAAAATAAATTTATTTAATTGTGTAAAAAATAAAATAAAATAAATTTTTATTGAATCTAGCTAAAAATAATTAAAATATTAAAGGTAAGTTTAATATTGCTATTACTACGTAAACAATTGGAAAATGGTAAAACAGTCATTTGTTCATTTATCTTATCCAGTCCGTCCAACCAAGCATTGAATTCACTAAAAATAGTCATTTCCAGACATATAATCCTATGAAAAAAACAAACACATGATACATATCCATTCCAACCAAATAGTCCGGGGGATTCACAGTCTCAGAATTCAAATCCGATGGATTCTAATCCCCCCTTATCCAGTCCGTCCAATCAAACACACCCTATGTATTTTTTTCCATTCATAACTAAATTGGCCACAATATAAATTATAATCAAGCAGCACATCTTCAATTATAAAATAAAAAAAAAATTACAATAGGTCATAACTTATATCAAAATGAGTCATAACTAACTATTACTTGATATATAGTCATAACCAAAATAACAATCACAAAAAGTTATAACTAAATTATATCTAACACTATTGTTAGACTTATTTATTTTGATAATTTATTTAATTATGTTTTTAATTTATTTGAAAGAGAAAAATAAAATCAAAATATATTTTGATGATTTATTTGAAAGAGAAAAATAGAATCAAAATATTTTGATGATTTATTTGAAAGAGAAAAATAGAATCAAAATTTATTTTGTCCCATTATTTCTCACCTAAACCTTTATCCTAAATGTTGTTAGAATATATTTAATATTTGATTAAATCAGGAGTTCAAACAGCCTAAAAATAGAGGTTCAAACAGCCCAGCACAGCAACAGTTCAAAAGGTTCAAAAAGTTCAAGTAGAAGATATTCAAATTTGTAATGATGGAGTGGAAGATATTCAAATTAGTAATGATGGAGTACAATGGCTATAAACGACTATAAATTCAAATGAATACAACAGCTATAAACGGCTATAAGTTTCATTATATATATCAAAGCCTCTAATGTAAACAAGTTGCAAAAAAATCAGAAAATATTCTTTGATCTATAATCACTCACATCTATTCTCTGAAAAATTCTCTAAGGAATGTTCTTCAATTTTTGTTTATATCATCTTTCAGAAATTATACACTGAGACGTATAGCTTTAAGCCCATCTTTCCTGTGTGAGGTTTACAGAAAAATCAGAGTTTCATTTTTATATCTATCTTTGATAGATAATTCTTGTAACTTTCTGTGAAAGCTAAAACACCTTCTTTTCAACCTTGTAAGAGTGTAATACACTCAGTGTTCTTGACTTAGAAAGTCTGTGTAAAATCCGTGGATTGCTAGCACCCCCGTGAAGCTAGAGCATAGTGAAAAATCTCAAGTGAAGCTTGAGGAGTGGACGTAGACTGAGTTGAAACCGAACCACTACAAATTTGTTTGCCTCTCTCTTCCTTATCTCTTTATTTTATTTAAATTGCTGTAACTATATTTCACATTTTCACTGTACTAAAATCATTAACTGACATAGTTGTTAGAATACTTGTTTTAATTATTTTTATTTCATTAATTATATTTATCTATTGTGCTAGTCATAATTTTTATTAGGGTATTACTAATTTTTAATTGTAAAAACCTAATTCACCCCCCCTCTTAGGTTGTCTTTTGGGTAACAATTGATATTAGAGCCTAGACTCTTGTTTTAAATTTAACCATTTAAGAGTTTCGATCCGTGGCAACCTTAGCTGAAGGACAAGCCACAAATAGGCCACCATTGTTTAACGGAAACAACTATAGTCATTGGAAGGATAAGATGACCCTATACCTACAAGTCACTGATTATGCCATGTGGATTATTGTCACCAAAGGTCCAAAAATTCCTACCAAATTAATAGACAATATTAGTGCACCTAAAACTGAAGATGAATGTGATGAGAGAGATCATAAATTATTGCAAGGCAATGTTAAAGCCAAACTCACCATTTTTTGTGGATTAGACTCTAAGGAGTACAATAGAATTTCAAGTTGTGATTCGGCAAAAGAAATTTGGGACAAACTTGAGGTAACGTATGAAAATACAAACCAAGTGAAAGAATCTCGTATTGATATGCTTGTTCATAGTTATGAATTGTTTAAAATGAACTCTGATGAATCTATTTCAAGAATGTTTACTAGATTTACTGAAATTATAAACTCTTTGAAATCTCTTGGCAAAACTTATACTAACAGTGAGTTGGTAAGAAAAGTTCTTAGTTGTTTACCAAAGAATTGGGAAGCAAAGGTCGCGAACATTATAGAAGCCAAAAATCTCTCCACACTTGGATTGGATGAGCTTATGGGTTCCCTTATGACTCATGAGATCACCATGAAAGGACATGAGGATGTTGAAAACAAAAAGAAAAGTGAAATTGCATTCAAAGCCTCATCAAATGAAGAAGAACATGAAGACTCCAGTGAGGATGAAAGCTATGCCATGTTTAGTAGAAATCTCAAAAAACACTTCAAGAAAAACAATTATGAAGGAAGAAGACCTTTTAAGAAAGAGTACAACAAAGATAATAAGAAAAAGCCTATAATTTGCTATGAGTGCAAAAATCCTAGACATATGAAGATGGATTGTCCAAAATTGAAGAATCATGGAAAAGACTACAAAAGAAACAAAAAGGCCATGGTAGCAGCTTGGGGAGAAAGTGAAGATAAAAGCTCAAGTGATGAAATTAAAAATGAAGTAGCCAACTTATGTCTCATGGCTCTTGAAAATGAAGACTCTACTCAAGATGAGGTAACTACTCTTTATGAAGAACTTGAAAGTGTATTCCATGAACTACAAGAAGAATTTAGAAAAGTTTGTGCCAAAAATAATGTGTTGAAGAAATCTGTTGCATCTTTTTCTATTAATGTAGAAGAATTAAAGAAAGAAAAAATTGTTTTAAAAAATGATTTTGACACCGTCTCTAATGAGAAAACTGTTTTACAAAACAATGTTGATGATTTAACAAAAACATTTGAAAATTTTGTAAAAGGTAGAGATAATCTTAACATGCTTCTTGGAAATTAAAGATGTGTTTTCGATAAGGCGGACATTGGATATGATCCTATTAAAAAACAAAAGAATCTCAATACAATTTTTGAAAAGGCACCTCTCGTGACTCACCCTCATATTACTTGTCATTATTATAGAAAGAAAGGCCATTATATATATTCTTGTCCATTCAAAAATAATATAAACATGGGAATTAAAAAGATTTGAATTGTTAAGGGATCTAACAAAACTAACCAAGAATGATCTAATAAACTATGGGTACCAAAAACCAACACTTGATTGTTATCTTGTAGGTTTGTTTTAAGTCCAAAACTAAAGAAGGGAAGTGGTACCTTGATAGTGGATGTTCCAAACACATGACCGGAGATAAATCATTCTTTACTAAACTATCATCGAAAGATGGAGGATTTGTTACTTTTGGAGACAATAAGAAAGGAAAAATCATCGGTATTGGTAGCATCGGTATTTCTCCTAACCCTTCTATTGAAAATGTTTTACTTGTTGATGAACTTAAGCATAACCTACTTAGTATTGGTCAATTATGTGATAAAGGTAATCGAGTTATTTTTGATAAATCACATTGCACAATTGAAAGCAAAAATAATCATAAAGCTTTATTCGTTGGTAATCGCCATGATAATGTTTATGTTTTTCATCTTAATGATCTCTATGCTAGTGATGTTAAATGTTTATATGTTAATAATGAAAATAGTTGGTTATGGCATAGAAGACTTGGTCATGCTCATATGGATTTAATTGCTAAACTTTTGAGAAAGGATTTGGTCATTGGACTTCCAAAAATTAAATTTGAAAAAGATCATCTTTGTAGTACTTGTCAACAAGGAAAACAAACTAAAATATCATTTAAATCAAAATCTCATATTTTCACAACTAGACCTTTACAACTATTGCATATGGATTTATTTGGTCCCTCAAGGACATCTAGTCTATGTGGTAAACGTTATTGTCTTGTTATTGTTGATGATTATTCAAGATTTACATGGGTTATGTTTTTAGCATACAAAGATGAAACATTTTTTTGTTTCACAAAACTTTGTCGTAGAATTCAAAATGAAAAAGGCTTTCTTATTACTAATATTCGAACTGACCATGGTAGAGAACTTGAAAATGAGAAATTTGAATTGTTTTGTGATGAGCATGGTATTGGACATAATTCTTCAGCACCTAGAACCCCTCAACAAAATGGTGTAGTAGAAAGGAAGAATAGAACTTTAAAAGAGATGAGTAGAACAATACTTTGCGAAAAAAAATTTCCTAAATATTTTTGGGCCGAAGCCGTTCACACCGCATGTTATATTTTAAATCGTGCATTAATTAGACCTATTCTCAAAAAGACTCCTTATGAACTTTGGCATGATAAAAAGCCCAACATTAGTCACTTGCATGTTTTTGGTTGTAAATTGTTTGTGCTTAATAATGGTAAGGATAACTTAGGTAAATTTGATTCAAAATCTGATGAAGTAATTTTTCTTGGCTATTCCTTAACTACCAAAGCTTATCGTGTTTTTAATAAAAGAACTTTTGTTGTGGAAGAATTTATACATGTGGCATTTGATGAAACTAACATCTTTGCTCAAAAGCAAATTGTTAGCGATAATATAGATTTGGAACCAAATGTAGAAGATTCAAAAATCTACAAAAAAGAGAACCAACCATGTAAGTTGAACAAATAGATTGAACAACCTATTCTCCCACCTCAAGAAGAAGGAGGAAACCATGATGATTTCCCAAGAGAATGAAAGTTTGTTCATAATCACCCTAAGGATTTAATCCTAGGTGACCCTACAAAAGATATTAAAACTCGCTCTTCACTTAGAAATATTTGTAATAACTTGGCTTTTCTCTCACAGATTCAGCCTAAAAACTTTCAAGAAGCTGAATTTGATGAACATTGGATGATCGCTATGCATGAAGAGCTTAACCAATTTGAGAGAAACAAAGTGTGGGAACTTGTGCCAAAACCTAAAGATCATACCATTATCGGTACCAAATGGATCTTTCGAAACAAGCTTGATGAATCCGGCACAATTATAAGAAACAAGGTTAGACTTGTTGCACAAGGATACAATCAAGAAGAAGATATTGATTTCGATGAAATCTTTGCTTCGGTTGCTAGATTAGAAGCCATTCGCATGTTACTTGCATTTGCATGTTTTAGAGATTTCAAACTTTATCAAATAGATGTAAAAAGTGATTTTCTTAATAGTTTTATAAATGAGGAAATTTATGTTAAACAACTCCTAGGTTTTGAAGATCAGGCTTTTCTAAATCATGTTTTTAAACTATCAAAAGTTTTATGTGGTTTGAAACAAGCACCTCGTGCATGGTATGAACGATTAAGTAAATGTTTGATTGAAAATAATTTTTCTAGAGGAACGATTGACACAACACTTTTTGTTAAAACTAAAATTGATGATTTACTTATTGTGCAAATATATGTGGATGACATTATATTTGGTGCTACTAATGAAACCTTGTGTAAGGAATTTGCTAAGTGTATGCAAGGTGAATTTGAGATGAGCATGATGGGAGAGCTAAATTATTTCCTTGGGCTTCAAATCAAACAATGTAAGGAATGAATTTTTATCAACCAAGCTAAGTACACAAAAGAACTACTCAAAAAGTTTGGTATGTATGACTCAAAAATAGCTGGAACACCTATGAGCACATCCATTAAGCTAGACAAAGATGAAAAAGGTAAGTCCATTGATCAAACAAAATATCGAGGTATGATCAGTTCACTTTTTATTTAACTGCAAGTAGACTCGATATTATGTTTAGTGTTTGTATGTGTGCTAGTTATCAATCAAATCCTAAGGAAATTACATCTCAGTGTTGTTAAAAGAATTTTTAAATATCTTGTTGGCACTCAAAATTTGAGACTGTTTTATCCTAGAGGTGTTGCATTTGATTTAATTAGTTATTCGGATGCCGACTTTGCCGGATGCAAACTTGATAGAAAAAGCACTAGTGACACTTGTCACTTTCTTGGTAACTCATTAGTATCTTGGTTTAGCAAAAAGCAAAATTATGTTGCTTTATCAATGGCCGAAGTTGAATATATAGCTTTCGGAAGTTGTTGTACCCAAATACTTTGGATGAAACAACAATTGGAGGACTTTGATTTGCATTATGATCATATCCTTATTAAATGTGATTATATTAGTGCCATCAATTAAGCAAAAATCCTGTTCAACACTCACGAACAAAACATATTGAAATTCGACATCATTTTTTAAGAGATCACGTTCAAAAAGGGGATATTGTACTTGAATTTGTAAACACCGACAAGCAATTGGCGAATATTTTCACAAAACTCCTAAGCGAGGATCGCTTCAATTTTATTTGTGGCGAGCTTGGAATGTCAATTTCTACTTAAAAACTTTTGTTATGACTGTGAAATTTGAATTTTTGTTAAAATGATGTATGTGTATTGCTACATTGATATAGAAACATTTATATCAGTTGAATGCTCACAAGTCCTTCATACATTTATTCTTCTTAACAGTTTGCTATTTTCAACTGTGTAAATTTTTATTTATTTTTGGTTCTGTATCTTGAGGTAAAATTAATTTTGCATACATTGATTTTTTTAAAACTCTCATGGTATTTTTTTTGTATTACCATTCCAGCAACACCAACGTCCCGTTAAGTTTAATTTCTACTGGTATTATTTTATTTTAATTTTGCTATTAGGCTTAATTTCTTTTATTTTTATTTTTTTCTCATTATTATTTTTTGTTTGGGCTTAATTTTCTTATTTTTTTCTGCTTTTTAATTTCATTTTTCAGTACTTAAACATAAAAACAAAAGCAAATCAAAATATAAATATTTACATAAAAAAAAAAATACACCTTTCATTTTTTTTATGGTCATACGTCGATCACAATAAACATATTTACATAAAAAAAAAAAACCCTTCATTTTTTTACGGCCATACGCCGATCTTACTTATTCCCCTCTTCCATCGTTTTCTTCCTCTTTTTATCACCTTGGGGGGCCCTTGTAGGCCCTGCCTCCGTGCTTTCATCGAGAGCGACGACTCCCCGCTAACTATCAAAGGCCAAGAATGACGTTGCTCTAAATCGAGTCATAGAGGTGGTCTTCCGTTTAAGCTCTTTATTTTCGGCCTTCAGTGCACCTATCTCTGCTCGCGCATCCTTGTCCATGCGCTGGAGCAGGGAGATTTGGGCGTTGACCTGGTGGAGCTCACTCGTTCTGTTCTGCAGTTGATGCGTCAATTTTGTGACTGCAGTCACCGTCTCCATACAGGACGTCAGTGTAAAATGATTGGCTTCGATGTCTGATTGAGCTGTCATTATTTGCTCAATCGACATCATAGGAAGGTTGGAAAGCGTAGGAGCCGGGGCACTTGGTCCAGCAGTGCTTACGAGATCGCTTAGGTCCGGAAACAGAGTGAGGGGACGAGATGAGGACGCCATGGATTAGAGGTGAGAGGTGTCAAAGAAATGAGTTGCAAAGAAATAGAAGCGAATAAACTGAGGTTTGGCCTTCTCCATTCAGTTTCTTTTTTTTGTCTCTCGATAAGGAAGAAGAAACAGAAGAGAGTGGTGAAGAAGAGATAGAAGAGAATGGTGAAGAAGAAAATGGAAGAGTATGTGATTAAGAAGAAGGCAAAAGCGAAGAAGACAAGGAGGGAGAGGGAGCCAAGGCGAGCGGCAATCGATGAGAGCTGCTTTTGTCAGCCAATGACGCAAAAGTGAGGTCGCGTGTCAAACGCGTTTATCGAAGGAAAAAATAGACGCGAGAGAGTTGTATGTGTATGCATATATGTATGTATATGTTTTCAATTGTATAGATGCCATTTATCTTTATCATTTTCCTCCTCCTCCTTCAGATTCTGACCCATGATTTCCTTTTGATAATGTCACAGGGGGAGAAATTATATGATGTTATGTATTATGGTATTATTTTCAAACTAATCTGATGTTATGTATTTATAGTTTGATATCTTAATCTTATATCATGTTGTTGATTAAAGCTTATTTATTACACATGTACTAACCTATGTATCTAGAAATGAATTCAGGGAGTATGACTTGAGGGGGAGCTTTTCTTACTCCCAAATTAAATCAAAACATCATTGTGTGCCATCATAAAAAAAGGGAGAGATTGTTAGACTTATTTATTTTGATGATTTTTTTAATTATGTTTTTTAATTTATTTGGAAGAGAAAAATAAAATCAAAATATATTTTGATGATTTATTTGAAAGAGAAAAATAGAATCAAAATTTATTTTGATGATTCTATGTTTTAATTTATTTGAAAGAGAAAAATAAAATCAAAATTTATTTTGTCCCATTATTTCTCACCTAAACCTTTATCCTAAATGTTGTTAGAATGTATTTAATATTTGATTAAATCAGGAGTTCAAATAGCTCAAAAATAGAGGTTCAAACAGCCCAGCAAAGCAGCAGTTCAAAAGGTTCAAAATGTTCAAGTGAAAGATATACAAATTTGTAATGATGGAGTGGAAGATATTCAAATTAGTAATGATGGAGTACAACAGCTATAAATTCAAATGAATACAACGGCTATAAAACGGGTATAAATTCAAATGAATACAACGGCTATAAACGGCTATAAGTTTCATTATATATACCAAAGCCTTTAATGTGAACAAGTTACAAAAAAACCTGAAAATATTCTTTGATCTATAATCACTTACATCTATTCTCTGAAAAATTCTCTGAGGAGTGTTCTTTAATTTTTGTTTACATCATCTTTCAGAAATTATACACTGAGACGTATAGCTTTAAGCACATCTTTCCTGTGTGAGGTTTACAGAAAAATCAGAGCTTCATTTTTATATCTATCTTTGAGAGATAATTCTTATAACTTTCTGTGAAAGTTAAAACACCTTCTTTTCAACCTTGTAAGAGTGTAGTACACTCAGTATTCTTGACTTAGAAAGTCTGTGTAAAATCCGTGGAGAATTGCTCCATTTATAAAGAGGTTGCTAGCACCCCCGTGAAGTTAGAGCATAGTGAAAAATCTCAAGTGAAGCTTGAGGAGTGGGCGTAGGCCGAGTTGAAGCCGAACCACTATAAATTTATTTGCCTCTCTCTCCCTTATATCTTTATTTTATTTAAATTGCTGTAACTAAATTTCACATTTTCACTGTGCTAAAATCATTAACTGACATAGTTGTTAGAAGACTTGTTTTAATTATTTTTATTTCATTAATTATATTTATCTATTGTGCTAGTCATAATTTTTCTTAGGGTATTATTAATTTTTAATTATAAAAACCTAATTCACCCCCATCTTAGGTTGTCTTTTGGTTAACAACTATAATGTGTTACAACTAAAGACCACAAAGATTATAATTACGACATATGATAGACAGTTTTTTTGCGGTATGTTTTATAGAAATTCTCTTCTAAAATATATCATTTCTATCTCAACTTATCTTCTTTTTTAATTTTCCAATCCACTTATGAAATAGTTACTCCCCAATATTTGTATAAAATTTAATCTCAAATCCCTTAATTTAAAATTTACATTTATCCAAATGAACTCTTAATATTTAAGTTTAGTAATATCTCATTGTTATTTATTATGAAAAAAAAAATTAATGTTGTCATTAATTTGTACTCATCTTCACTGAATTCCTAATTACGACACTGAGAGTTATATATTAACTTGTCTACTAAAGTTACAAAATATACATTAACTGAAATCTTTTCGACATCTTACAATAACAAAATACTACACATGGTGACTGAAATATGCCCTAAGTTTTTTAAAATTTTAACATCTATGGATGGTGCATTGCAAGTCTGTAATTGTAACAAAAGGGTGGTGTTTGTGAGCCTACACAGGTAGGCATATATAGGCAGCACATATGGCTACAATAAATAAAGGTTTATGGTCGATTAATTATTACATGATTCAAACTTAATTTTAATCCTGACCAATCAACAGTGATAACTTCAACAAGTTCGAAGAAAAAATTGTGTGAAATGACTCCCAATAAAAGTGCGATGGCAAATTCACATTCACCAAAGTATTTATCATGATTAATCGGGAACAAAATGAGTTGAAAACTATTCAATAATTACTCTAAAACAAGTGATGTTTCAACAAACCTCCACTAACATACTTTGCAAATGAAGAAATTATTTGAACAGGAAGAAATTATTTGTTGATCCTAGGATATGGCCAGGTGTACCAAATGTGCTTTGACTAAAACCTCCACCAACATACTTTGCAAATGGAGAAATTATTTGTTGATCAGGATATGCAGTGTGCCAAATGTGCGGTGACTAAGAGCTCGTTTGGGAAAGAGGGTTTTGAATTTTTTTGATTAAAATAGTCACAAAAAATAAAATAGATTTTTTAGCTTAATAAAATAAAATATCACTTCTAACTCATAATCATCATATTATTTCTCTCACAAAAAAGTTAAAAAAGTCAAAAGTCATTCTCAAACGAAACTTTTTAGCCCTATATTAAAATAGCCAAAAAAATCAACTCCCTTTCCGAACGAATCCTAATGTGTTTGTTTGGACAGATTGGATAAGGGGAGATTGTAATTTATCGGACTATTAGTCCCGGGATACATTGTCCCCGGACTATTTGGTTGGACTGGATTTGTATCCTATGTTTGTTTAGTCATGGAATTATGTGTCTGGATTGGACTATTTTTAGTGAATCCAATATTTGGTTAGACGGACTAGATAAGGATAAATGTTCAAAAGACTATTTTACCCTTGTAATTTATAATTTTTATTTAATATATAATTTTAAATTTGTAATCTATAATTTATAATTCAACAACACTAAAAAAATTTAATTTATAAGGTCATAATTTTTAATTTATTATTTTCAATTAAGTTAAATTTATAATTTATAATTTATATTTTTTATTTAATATATAATTTTAAATTAACAACACTAAAAAAATAATTTTATTTAATATGTAAATTTAATTTTTTAACAACACTAAAAAAATTTAATTTATAAGGCCATAATTTTTAATTTATTATTTTTATTTAAATTTAATTTATAATTTATAATTAAAATTTTTTATTTAATATATAATTTTAAATTAACAACACTAAAAAAATAATTTATAAATGTTAAAAAGACTATTTTACCCTTTTCTTATTGTTTACTAAGTAATAACATGGAGGGTAAAATGGATATTTCACAAAATAATCCCATGGGATACCAATCCCATGGTTTCTATTCCACCTCCCCCATGGGATAGGATAGTCCCATATTTGTGGAACTAATAGTCCGGAGCAAAATTTTTCAAACAAACAATGGACTATTAGTCCGATGTGACTAATAGTCCAATCCCACCCCCTAATCCTTCAAAACAAACACACCCAATCAAACAATTCGCACAGTAAATAGTCCAATCCCTTAGGGTGTGTTTGATTGGGGGGATTGGGGGGGGACTATCCACTATTTGGACTTGAGTCCAAATAGTGTTCCTAATCCGTCGTTTGATTTTTTTTTAGTCCGCCGGACATGGAGTCCGGCCGGACTCCATGTCCCCCATATGGGGGACTATCCTGTCCTGGGGGGGGGTGGGACAGAATGTGGGGGACTAATCACTGTTTGAATTAGATAATGAAATGACCATTTTGACCCTCTACTATTTAATTATGTATTATATTTAATAAAATTCAATAAAATTTAAATGTCTCAATTTAAAAATAAAATAATTTTATTTAACTTTTTATTGATGTTTTATTTATTTAATTTTTTAAAATAATTTTTTATAGATATTTTATTGATGTTTTATTTTAAAATTTTGTTTATAATTTATTTAATTTCATTATTTAAATTGTAATAGGTGTTTTATTTTAAAATTTATTTAAAATTTTAATTAAAAAAATAATATAAATTTTTTATACAGGTTATACAGTATTTGATTAAATCAAATTTAGTGGTTATTTATTTATTTAATTGTGTATGTAAATTTTTTTTTTTGTAAAGTTATGTATGTAAAACAAATAAATTGGATTCACTAATGACTTGTATGTAAAGTTGGACCACACAGTAAAGTTTTGTATGTAAAAAAAATAATGATTTGTTATACAGTAATGATTTAAAACAAATTTTATTGATATTTTATTTATTTATTTATTTAATTTAAAAAAAACAAATTTATTTAATTAAAAATAATTAAACGTTGGATTCATTTGTCCAAAAATAATTATCCTATCCAGTCCAAAAATAATCCGACCAAATAATTATCCTATCCAAAAATAATTTATTTAATAATTATCCTATTAAAAATAATTAATTGAAAAATGGCAAAATAGTCTTTTGTTCATTTATCCTATCCAGTCCGTCCAACCAAACGTTGGATTCAATGAAAATAGTCATTTCCAGACATCTAATCCCATGAAAAAACAAACACAGGATACATATCCAATCCGACCAAATAGTCCGGGGGATTCACAGTCCCAGGACTCAAGTCCGATGGATTCTAATCCCCCCTTTTCCAGTCCGTCCAATCAAACACACCCTAAATGTGCTGTGAGGGGTAGAAAGAGTATTGTGTTTGGTTAAGGATTGGTTTGGAAAGTGTGTTGGCTTTTTGATTTTTTGGCTTTTTTGATTATTTTAACTTGGAGTTAAAAAGTTTAATTTGAGAATGACTTTTGACATTTTTGACTTTTTTGTGAAAGAAATAATGTAATAATTATGAATTGAATGTAATATTTTATCTTATTAAACTAAAAAATCTATTTTATTTTTTGTGACTATTTTAACCAAAAAATCCTCAAACCCAACTTGCCAAACATACATAGGCTAAGCTTTTCAAACACAATTTCACCCATCGATTTGAGTAATGTATTTGATTATAATTTTTAAAAATTAATTCTATACCTATCTGTGAAAACACGTTTATTCGGTCATCCTCTCGAACGTCTAACCAGTTGACCAAAATAAATTTTTTTTTTACCTATTATTTTAATATTTTAAATAAAAATATTTTTTGATTTTTTTTTTAATTTTTTATGATTTTTGAATAGAATTTTAAATTGTGTGTTTAGTTATGAGTTGTATATTTTTAAATCAAATATCATATATCACATCACTCAATTCAAACTCTTTTACAAACTCTTTTCAAAACCCATAACTAAATAAATATTTCACACTCAAATCATAATTTCAAAACTTACAAACTCAAAATATAATTTTATTCTCAAATCATAATTTTAAACCTCTATCAAACACAATCTAAAGTTCATAAATTCGTGTCAAATCATAAAAAAAAAAAAAATCAGGAAGATAACAACATTTGTAATTGGTGGATTGCAGTGTTCGGGAGTGTCCTTGAACCCCTTAATAATTTTTCCAACAAGTTATTTGGATCACCATAATCACTATTTCAATCGAATTCCTAAAATCTCCTCAACTATCTCTGTGGAGCCAATTTGAGAAGCTAGTTACAAGTTGATTTTTAATTATTAATTATTAATTATTAATTATTTTAAGTCACATTATTTTTTATATTTTTATATTAAAAATAAAAAAATTAAAAAAAAAAACAAAAATTTTAAAAATCAACTTCTCAAATCACCCCTTTATTAAAGAAAAGCTTTATATAACTACACATTGACCTCTTTAGATTCACCCCTGAAAATTACAAAAGATTCCACCCAATAAAAGAAAGATAAACAAAAAGAAGAAGATAAATTATACCTAAAAAGGGTAGGTACTCAAAGGAGGGGGAGGGAGGAGGGGAGGGGGCGAGAGGAAGTGGCGGTGGGTCTCAAGTTCAAACTCTCACTAATAGCATTCCACTAGGGTTTTTGGTGGGCTGGAACTGACTTGACCCAAGCCCAACATGTTCTGTTGTTGTCTCACATCTGAGTTGACTCAGTACTAGCTGAGTTTCCACGCCGAGGTCGCGATGAGTGGGCGAGTTTGCCAACCCAGCATCAGACACCCACCGTTCTCCTCCACTCTGTACCCATCACCGCCGTTAAACAAAGCCAACAACATACTCGCTTGCTTGAACGCGTTCGAGCCCAGGTGAACCGACTCGAACCCGGCCGATCCGAACCGGGCTCTCCACTGAGCCAAAGTCTCGTGTCTCTCGACCCGGTCCGAACCCTCACACGCCACCACGTTGCAGATCTGCCGACCCAAGTACACCTCCGACATCACCTTATCCTGGTTGTTCACCGCCGGCGACGGCGACCCACCACCACCGCCGCCACAACCCTCCAACGAGTCGAAAAGAGTAGAGTAATAATGCAACGATTCAGTGAACCGGTCCAAGAAAACCAGTCCGTTGTGGTTCGCTTCTTGCTCAACGACAGTCAAGATCTCCGGCTTCATCTCCTTCACCGCCGACAAAACCTTCTCGATCGCACCGGGTCGAGCAAGCAATTGATGAAATTCGAAAACCGAATTCACTGCCACGGCCTCGCCTTCTCGTAGATCAAGCATCGACGCATCGAGATCGGCCAAACTATTAGCCACAAACCCTCGGAATTCGAACTCTACATGGATTGTTTCAGCCAATTGAGCCAACTTCCAACCCACTTCTTGTAAATGGTCTGTGTTGTCATGGGAAGGCGGTCCAATTCCGGTTAACCGAAAAGTGGGTGGACCGCCCGGTCGGAGAGCCAAGGCTTGCATCAGAGCCGGCCACTGCATCCCCTGTTTCATGCTGAAATCGATGACGTGGACTCGTTTCTTGGTCGCGAAAGCTTCGAGGATGGCTTGATTGGCTGTGAAGTGAGCGAATTTGAGGTAAGGGCAGGTCTCGTAGAAATGGATCTGGAGATGATCTGAGAAAGCAGAGTCTTGTGGGTTTTGAGGGTAAAGTCTGTAGATTCTCCGAGCCAGAGCTTCGGCGAAATAGGTAGCGACTTTTCTCATCGTGCCGGCTTGAGAGACGGCGAGGAAGCCGATTTGCTTCACCAGAGCTTCGGCTAGCTTGACGTTGTCTTGTTGGACGGCTTCGGCACAAGCCATGAGTGTGTGGACTAATCTGATACCGTTCTCTTGAGAGTCAACTAGGACCATCGGACGAGTCGGCTCAATCGACTCAGCCCACATCCCTAGTGGCATCGACGAGGTAACCGATGATGATGATGATGGAGAAGAAGGTTTGAATCGCTTGTTTGGGGGTTGAATTTGGGGATAAACGGCTTTACCAGGAATTGCTTTGAGATCGTAATCTGAAGATGAGTCTTGGAAGATTCTGCCATAGGGGTTTTGTTGATTGTATTGATTTTGGGTGTCCACGGATGTGACTGTGGAGGAAGATTCTATGGCGGCGAGGAATGGATCGTCGACCGGGGGTGGAAATTCAGGAAGAGGGTTGAGCTCGGTGATCATGGATTCGAGCCAAGAAGATAGATCTGATGGGTTGTAGTGAACTGTATCGAAAGCGAGGTGAGACAACCCATCTTCCTGAGCATGACCCATCACTTCTTCGAGCTGTTCCAGCTTCTGAGCAACATCAGCCATGTCGGAGGCCTTCACCTTGTAACCCAACACGGCCAGGAGCTCATCCACTCCGGCATCTTCTTCCCATGTCTTGGGTTTTCCACTTCCGCCGCCGCCGCCAGAGGAGCTCCCAACGCCATCATCGCCGCCGCCGCAAAAGGTGTCCTGATGCGGCGGAGGGGGGTAGTGCTGGTGATGCTCGCGCTTCATATCTCTATCGTGGCTATTTGGGTTTTGGGGGTTCGGAGATTTTGGAAGGAGTGGGAGTTTCTGAGAAACTCGCAAATCAAAGGAGTGTTTGAACCTGGGGATTATTGGGGATTGGGCGAGGTGTGCTTGGTTTTTCACAAGTCTCTGAGTTCTGAGTTCTTCCAGGGAAGAGAGAGAGTGTGTGAGAGGAGAGAGTGAATTTTGTGAGAAAAATATATAGCGAAGCGAGAGAAATAAGAAATGCTCGTGACGAGGCACAAGCACCAAAGAATCAACAGGCAACAACTACAGCTCATTGAAGCTGATAAGAGAAGCTGAGTGAGCACTGTTTATTGCACTGTAAACAAAATAATAAATACTTACTGCTTTAGTTTTTAAGTTTTAAGTGCTGTTTTTTTAACACAAGAGAAATAACAATGGAGTGATACAGTAAAAAAAATTCGGAGTGTTTTAAGAAGTTGATAAAAAATTAATTTTTGATTTTTTTAATTTTTTGGTAATTTTTTTGGATAAAAAAGTTGGGCTCCGTTTGGTACAATTCTCAAATTATAGTTCCATCTATTGATTTGAGTGTATTGTTTGTTTTGAGCTTTCAAATTATAATTCTACACCCATATCTCAAAACTCAATTCAAAACATAATTATTACTTTTTAGACAATCTCCAGCGGTTTACTAAACCTGACATCAAATTTGAAATTTGGTAAAATGTACTTTTTGAAGCTCCAACGGTTTCACCAAACTGGTATCAAATTGAGAATTGAACAAAAAAATCATCAAATTGAGAACAGGATACAGATTTCAGCAAATTACTGTTTGTGACCGTTGGAGGAGAGGAACCGGTCAACCGGCCGGTTGCCCCGCCGGTTAACCAACCGGTCGACCATTAAAAGGTTTAAACAGTTCAAATGGGTAAGTTCAAACAATTCAAAAAAAATAAAAATAAAAATTTTTGCCTTACCGGTCGAACGGCCGGTCAACCACTAAAAGATTCAAACAGTTCAAATAGGTAGGTTCAAACAATTTAAAAAAAAAAAAAAATTTTTTTGCCTTATCGGTCGACCAGCCGGTTGTCCCTGGAACAGATTTGATGAAAATCAACCATTGGAGTATTCTGTATCAGATTGAGAAAATGGTTATTTTTTTACTCAGATTTGGTGAAAAATTAGGTGAACCGTTGGAGATGCTCTTAAAACTCATAACCAAATACATAATTCAAAACTCTTTTCAAAACTCAATTCAAATCAATATTTTAATTTTTTTAATATTTAAATATTTTAAAAATATTTTAATTTTGTTAAGATTTTAAATATTTTAATATTTAAATATGTTACAATTTTTTAATTTTTTAAATATTTTAATTTCAAAATATTACGATTTTAATTTTTTAAATTTTAAAATATTTTATAAAAATAAATTCAAACTCTATTTTATAAAAATATTTTTAAATATTTTAATTTTTTTGTTATGTATTTGATTACGATTTGAGTGTAGAGTTGTGAAAGTAGTATGAAGTTTCGAGTTATGCGTTTGGTTATGAGTTTTAAAAATAATTTCTTAATTGAGTTTTGTTTTATGTATTTGGTTACGATTTGAGTGTAGAGTTGTTTTTAAATTTAAAATATTAACATTTTAAATGATTTAAATTTTTTGAATATTTAAATTATTTAAATTTTTACGATTTAAATTTTTTGAATATTTATTTTAATTTTTTACTTATTAAATTTTTTAGATTATTTAAATTATTTAAATATTTATGATTTAAATTTTTTGAATATTTATTTTGAAAAAAAATTATTTCCTTTGTAGTATTTTCAATTAAAAAATTGATTAATGTTATTTTCTGTTAATAATAAATTTTTTTAATTGAATTTTAAAAAGAGTTTGGTTATGAGTGTTGGTCAGAATTTTCAATAGTATGAAAGTAGTGTATTTTGTTATGAGTTATAACAATTTGAATTAAGTTTTGAAAACTCTTTCCAAAACTCATAATCAAATAATTTTTCTTACTTCACATGTCAAATCAAACTTTTAAAACTCAATTCCACACTCAATTCAACACTCTATTCAAAAACCATAACCAAACAAATTTTCTACACTCAAATCATAATTCCACAACTCACAAACTCAAAATACAACTCATACTCTCAAATCATATTTACAAAACTCTACCAAACGCAACCTTAGTTTTTTTTGTGACTTTTTGTGTAAAAAAAGTTAAAAAGTTAAAAAATTAATTTTTTACCAACTTCCTAAATTGATCCTTTATAAAATTATAAAAATTATAGCATTTTAATTATTAAATTGTATAAATTTTATTACTAATTTATAAAAAAATTTCGTGTCCCCACTGTGTTGTTATTTCCTCAAAAAATTATATATAAAAAATTCAAAATAATTTTTAGTTTTCACTTTTTTCCGTTTTTAAAAAATATTGACATTTTTGAAAAATTATAACAATTAGGTATGTCGTGAGTTTTTTTTTTAATATTTTTAAAAAATAATTTAGAGAATTGACCAAAATTTCAAATTATTTGGAAACTAGCCCACTTTTGAAATCACATTTCGAACATGCACTTTCAAATTGAAATTGTATTTTCAATATGTAATTTCAACTTTAAGTTGCATGTTCAAAATGCAATTTCAAGTCTACATGGAAAGATTTCAAGTCTATATGGGCAAAGTCTACATAGACAACGACTCGCTGATATGACAAGTTGAAAATGCAATTTTAACTACCTAAAATTGCATTGAAATTCCATTTTCAACATGCAATTTCAATATAAACTCAAAAATGCGATTTTAAGTTGATAGTCTTCTGTTGCGCTGACGTAGCAGGTTGAAGTTGCATTTTCAACATGTAATTTCAATAAAAACTTTCGTTTTTAAAATGCGATTTCAAATTTTCACAATTACAAAACCCATTCTAAAAATAACATTTAAAATTGAAATTCAAAGGTTTATTAGTTGCTCCCTACTCATCTACAAATGTGAGCCTTGCAAGGAAAAATATGGGTCTCCTCACCAACTCGCAATCAAACACTAGAGAACAATATGAAGTATTAAAAAAACAACTTCAACCCTATTCTAGGACTGTAAATGAAACCAATGAATGGTAATAAGCTGATTTGTTATCTTTGGGACTACACTAGAACCATTAAAGAGCAGTTTAGCTTAACAAATAACATATCTAACCAAAGAACAAGGATCAAGGTCTGGATGCAAGAATTCAAAAATGTATTATATCACCACTATTTAATTTTCATCCTTTTGTTTTTTTAATTGAATAATACTTAATTTTCATCAATAATTTTTTTACTTATATGAATGAAAAAATAATATTGTCATTATTTTAAAACAAAATTGTATATTTTACGATATTTATTTTGTACTTATACAATATTTGCATTAGTTTCATTCTATTTAACTTTACTAAAAAGGAGATTAGCATCATTATATGGAAAATGTTAGGCTTAATGTATTTGTTTTGAAATTTCACATCGTTGGTGACAACTATGTCAATTGACAACTCTCTGAATCGACAATCTACATAAAACTACAACTATGTCAATTGTAATGTTTATCATTTACTTCATTTTACTCATAAAAATATAAATGTTATAACACATTTTTATATTAAGAAATATGATACAACATACAACATAAATTAAGATTAATAACATTACATTCGATATTGAAATACAACACATGGTACAATTGATTTGGATAACCATTAGTTATGTGACCCACTACTTGTTGGAGGGAAATGGTTGAATGAGAAATTGTCTCATAAATGTGTATATAACTCACACATTTAAGGCTCATCAGTTTTACAAAATTGATTGGGCAGTTTTGCTAGCATTAGTTGCCAGCCTTGATGGCTAGAGGCTTCTCCCCGCTTCCCCATGGTGTATAAAAGGAGGCCCTATTCCTTGAAAAGAGATATAGAATTTTTCCTTGACATCCATACACTGTCAGTCTACTTCTCCGATAATTTTCTTCATGAGAGAGAGTGCTGCCGTTGTCCGTTCGCTAAGCTAATCAGAAGGTGCTTCTATTGTAGCTGGTAAAAACCGTCGTATCCTGGGAAGTAGACGCTGGCGTACCTCCAGCACCCAACGGTGAGGCGGCGAATCTATTTTAAGGAGACTGTGGTATTACACAGGCTTCAGTTTGCTTCCTTTAACCATTTTATATTTTATCTGTATTTTATTCAGCATGATATTTTTCTGGGATTGAAGGTTTGTTTTGTTCATCTCATAATTTTGCGATATGCAATGTGAAATTATGTAATGTGAGTAGTTTTTCCCAACAAGCTTAAAATAGATTCGTATATATTTTCTATGAAATTGATCAAATAGATTTATATAGACAATTGTATAATGTTACTAGGAACTGTTGCGGAATTGCTCCCTATTTTAATGATTGTAAATTATGCAATGTGATTCTCTAATTGCTTAGTTTAATTAGAATGCTCTATCATAATTTGCATACTTAATTGTATTAGTATGATCTTATTTTATGCGTATGGTTCATCATTCTCCTACTATGATTTGCATGAATTTTTAGGTTATAAAATATAATTTATGAATGTTGCAATTTTGACATGCTAATTCTATTCTAGGTTTTAATTTGTTACATGCGTATTATTTTCTAGACTAGATTACATGATTTAATCTTTAGAATTGTTTGCATATTAATTGTTAAATGGTTATATACTTGAAGTGCTTGGTTATTAGTTTATTACATATAAACAATTCAAATTATTTACATAAACTGCATGCTACTTATTTGGTTTCATCCTATTTGACTAATGTTGCATATGCATATTTTGGTTTTGCATGCTTCTAGCTTTACTATATAATTTGCATGTGAAATTGCTTCTAGTTTTCTAGAGTTATACACATAAGTTATTTCCATGTTTATTATTTAATAATTCTTATATAAAATTTTAAGATTTGTAATGTGTGGTTTTATTTCCATGAATAGTGTGTGAGTTAATTGGATGAATTAAAGTTTGAATTAAATGTAGTTCTTTGGAGTTATAAAATTTGTGTAACTTGCCTATATTTATTTACATGGTTATTGTGAATTAAATTCTTATATAATTTATGGCAATTAATTTTTAATTTAATGTAGAAGTTATAAGGTTTTGTAACTTGTATAGTATCTTAATTCCTTAGTTATTTTGCTATTCTATGATTTGCTAGAAGATTAAATAATATTTGATTGTATGTACAATTGCTTTAGATTAGTTGCTTTATATTATGTTGTCGTTTGCTACTAACTTTCTTTGTAGGCATACCTAAGCGTGGAAAGGAATTTTATGGACTACTTATAATCCTCAATTGGATTGGTTTATTTTTCCTTTATATTTGAAGAAATTTTTTGCCAGAGGGCATGAGTTGAGTAAAGCCAGTAGGCTTCATTTTAGCCAGAGGGCTACACTTCTACAAGAGCATTGAAGTTTTGGGTTATAAGTAAATATTCAGCCAGAAGGCTACCCATTACCAGAGGGCACGAGTTTGAGTTAAGCCAGAGGGCTTTATTTTCTACTAGAGAGCATGAGAACATGTGAAGTTTGCAAAGAATGCATTAGACGGAGGGCTACAGTTTGCCAGAGGGCTTCAGCTAAAGTGTCTTAAGGTTTGAGTTTGCTAGAGAGCAACAGCCAAGAGGGCTTCAGAGATTTAGTTGGTTTATTTACCAATTTGGTTGTAGCAATTTTAAATTGCTTGTAAGTTTGGAACTTGGTTTGGTTTTCTGGAATAGAAACCAAAGTGTTTAGCCTTGGCTAAAGAGTAGTTCTTATTTGTTCAGAAATGATAGCTAAGACGGATTTGTTTTCAAACTTTTGGGGTTTGAGGAAGTCTTTGGGTTTAATCATTTTATTCCCAAAGTGTTGGAAAACCAAGTTTGGAGAAAGTCTTTGGTTATAATCTGATTATTTCCAAAGTGTTTTGGTTTGAAAAAAGAAACCAAATTTTAGCATTAGCTAAAATATTTTTGATTTTTATTCAGAAATCATGGGCTCAGTTCTGGGAGTACCGGTTAACTTTCATGGGCTCAGTTCAGGGAGTACCGGTTAACGTTTATGAGTGGTGTAATTCTGATAGCAAATTTTATTTGCTTGGGAATTGGTTTGTTATAACCTATAACCTGGTTTATCCCCTGGAAATCTTAATTTTAAAATTGTTTCCTATGGACTAGGAGTCAACATGCTCTTGAATGTTTTGTCAAAAGGTTAACTGGGTTTTAAGTGGGAACGATGTGACCCCTCCAGTCTTCCTGGGAACATTCCTGACCATGTTCGATTCTAGGTTAAATGGTGAAACTAGTGTTTAATTAAATTTCCATCTGAGGGATTTTCTAAGGGTTAAGTTTAATTTCTGGAATCACAGAAGTGAAATTCTATTGTGATTTTTCAGAAATGGCTTCAAGAGGTGACAACAGAAATGTTGTTCGACCTGACAACGTTAAGCCTTACGAGATTCTTAAAGGAAGATCTTGAGAGATTAAGTATGATTAAAGGAAATCATAAGATTGCATGATAACATTTCTGAATGATCAGAGGCAATTAGTATGGTATCATTGTGTTATTTATAGCATTTATGATTGCTATGTGACTTTGCTTGAAAGCAAAGATGAGACAACCTGTTAGGGTGAGTGAATATATTTTTGAATTTTTAAATTCCAAATATATTCTTAAATTGGTGGCTTCTAGTGAGTACAAGATCACTAATCACAGAGATAGAAAACTGGTGGTTCCTAGGAGGTGTTAGACCACTGGCTACACAGTTATGAGGTTGTGGTTCCTAGTAGTGAACAGATTACTAATCACATGTCAAGACATCATGGTTCCTAGTAGTGGAGAGGCTACTGGTCATATGTCAAGACATGATGATTCTTAGTAATTTGATCCTATGTCAGAACGTTGTGATTCCTAGTAGTAAAGTGACTACTGATCACAGGTTAAGACATTGTGATTCCTAGTAGTAGAAAGTCTACTGACCACATGCTGAGAAGTTAGTGATTCCTAGTGATAAGACTACTGGCCAAGTTATGAAGTTCCGAATAGTAGACTATTGAACACTGGATTTGTGTTTCCTAATAGTAAGACTATTGGCTTCAGAGTGATAAGTTGGACCAAATATATTTGGGTGCCTAATTCGGTTGATGACATTCTGGGAATGTATTTACTGTGATATGATTTTGAGAGTTTCATAATCATTGTGACACAAGGATTTGTTTAAGACTTTGTATAAATTCTACAAAGAAGACTTAATTATCCGACTCCGAATTGAGAAGGATAATAGAAAGAAAGGAGGGAGTACCTCTTCAGTGAATGCAAATGTCATTGAGCATGGAAAAGTTTTCTGGAATGAGGAAGAAGCCCCCCTTGAACGAAGTCCTGTATGTTCCGAACTTTCGCATGGTTTTTGAGTCCGACAAGGTCGTTCTGACGAAACACAAGTGTGACACTTGTGTTGAAGCGAAGTGGACAAGATCCCGTATGAGTTATGGAAAGGCGTTAAGCCTTCTTATAAATTCTTACAAATGTGGGGGTGTCATGCAAAAGGTGGGAATACCTAAACCCAAGAGGGTTAGGATAAGCCTAAAAATCCGTTGACTGTGTATTCAACGGTTGTGCACAATATAGCAGTGCATATCGATTTCTTGTGGTTTAATCTGCTATTCCAGATATACACAAGAATACTATCATGGAATCAAGAAATGCATCTTTCTTTGAAAATGTATTTCCGTGTCGTCTCCAAGAAGGGATTCAGAGTTCCATGAAAGAGGTTGAAGGTGACAATGATCACATAACTAATCAAACAAATGATCACTTGCGTGATCAAGCTAAAGATGTAGATGAGCCAAGAAAGAGTAAGAGGGTAAGGACTACAAAGTCTTTTGGCCCAGACTTCTTGACTTATATGTTAGAGGGAGAACCTCAAACTTCCCACGAAGCTATGACTTCTCCTGAGAGTCCTTGATAGAAAGAAGCGATCAAAAGTAAGATTGACTCCATCTTACAAAATCACACCTAGGTGTTGGCAGATTTACCTCCAGGTTGTAAGCCTTTAGGCTGAAAATGGATTTTAAAAGTAAGATGAAGGCCGATGGGTCAATTGACAAGTATAAGGCGAGGCTCGTTATCAAAGGGTACAAGCAAGGAGAAGGCCTGGATTACTTTGATACGTATTCACCAGTGACAAGGATTACATCCATTCGCATGGTGATTGAGATAGCAGCGCTACGTGGTCTGGAGATACATCAGATAGATGTAAAGACAGCTTTCTTAAATGGAGATTTGAATGAAGAAATCTACATGGAGCAACCTGAGAGGTTTTCAACTCCAGGACAAAGCAAGAAAGTTTGTACATCGTTCAAAGTCAGTTCTTTTCCTGAAGTCATCTTCAGGATCACTGTATGGTTTGAAGCAAGCTCCCAAACAATGGCATGAGAAGTTTGACAATGCTATGTTGTCAAATGGGTTTCGAATCAATGAGTGTGATAAGTGCGTATATGTTAAAGACACTGACAAAGGTTATGTCATTTTGTGTCTATACGTTGATGACATACTCATTGTTGGTAGCAATGATGAAATGATTAAAGCTACCAAAAGATTGTTAAACTCTAAGTTTGACATGAAGGATATGGGCCTTGCAGATGTCATTCTGGGTGTTAAGATCACCAGAACATCTGGTGGTATTGTACTTTCTCAAGCTCATTATGTTAATAAGATACTTGAGAAATTTGGAAAGTCAGATACAAGTATGTTTAGGACACCGGTAGACTTAAGTCTATATTTGACCAAGAATAATGGTGAGAGTGTCTCTTAACTAGAATATTCTCGGGTCATTGGGAGTTTGATGTATCTGATGAGTTGTACAAGGCCGGATATCGCCTACGCTATTAGTAGGCTGAGTAGATACACGAGTAATCCTAATGCTACTCATTGGAAGGGCATTATGTGGGCGTTGGGGTATATCCGTTACACCCTGGATTATGGGCTGCATTATACCGGATACCCAGCGGTACTAGAAGGGTATAGTGACGCAAATTAGATATCTGATATAAAAGATTCCAAATCCACTAGTGGTTATGTGTTTACCCTCGGAGGGGCAGCCGTGTCTTGGAAATCTGCCAAGCAAACGTGTATCTCGAGATCAACGATGGAATCTGAGTTTATTGCTTTAGATAAAGCAACTGAAGAAGCTGAATGGCTTCGCCAGTTTGTTGAGGATATTCCACGTTGGCCGAAACCTGTGCCAGCTATCAGTATTCATTGCGATAGCCAATCAGCGATTGGTCGAGCACAGAGTAATATGTATAATGGAAAGTCTAGACATATCCGTCGTAGACATAATTCCATACGACAACTACTCTCAAATGGAGTTGTCTCTCTAGACTATGTCAAGTCTAAGGACAACATTGCGGATCCGCTAACCAAAGGGTTAACTCGAGAGTTAGTAGAAAAGTCGTCAAGAGGAATGGGGTTAAGGCCTTTAGTAAAGGTTACCGGAACGGCAAACCCAACCTAGTTGACTGGAGATCCTAAGATCTAGGTTCAAAGGGACAACCTAACTTCGTGTAAAGTCACTGAAGAGGTAAATCCTCTTGCCCATTCCTTTATACAGTGATGCCCTGTGGGGGTGGAAGGTTAAGCTAATGCTTTTAATGACCTTAGTGATGTGGTATAATGAAATACCGTATCTAGGTCACCTATGTGAGTGCGAAGTGGGGCCGCTTCTTTAAGAATTGCCAAGGCCGAATTCTTTAAAAAACTCACAGAACCAGGCTAGTGTTCCAGGGCCATACCGGACACACCAGTGAGAACAAGAACAATGGTTGGACTAACTCCTGTGTGAGGTCTATTGTCTCGGTTTACATAAACGGCAGAACAGTTCAAGACATCACGTTCACTGGTCAGCAAGTAAATCCGATAGGCTTTCACTACGAAAGGTTCAAGGCCAACAGCTACCTTTTCTGATGCAGGGTTAGTCTGTGTGCTCTCTCTCTTTCCGAGTCTTTGTTGATCAACGTTGAGCGTTTGCTGTATTCGGTCAATTTTTATTCATGTGGGGGATTGTTGGAGGGAAATGGTTGAATGAGAAATTGCCTCATAAATGTGTATATAACTCACACATTTAAGGCTCATCAGTTTTACAAAATTGATTGGGAAATTTTGCTAGCATTAGTTGCCAGCCTTGATGGCTAGAGGCTCCTCCCCTCTTCCCCATGGTGTATAAAAGGAGGCCCTATTCCTTGAAAAGAGATATAGAATTTTTCCTTGACATCCATACACTGTCAGTCTACTTCTCCTATAATTTTCTTCCTGAGAGAGAGTGCTGTCGTTGTCTGTTCGCTAAGCTAATCAGAAGGTGCTTCTGTTGTAGCTGGTAAAAACCGTCGTATCCTGGGAAGTAGACGCCGGCGTACCTCCAGTACCCAACGGTGAGGCGGCGAATCTATTTTAAGGAGACTGTGGTATCACACAGGTTTCGGTTTGCTTCCTTTAACCATTTTATATTTTATCTGTATTTTATTCAGCATGTTATTTTTCTGGGATTGAAGGTTTGTTTTGTTCATCTCATAATTTTGCGATATGCAATGTGAAATTATGTAATGTGAGTAGTTTTTCCCAACACTACTTGAGACTGTTACATTGCTATTTGGAGATCTCTTGAAATCGCATTCTCAACATGCAATTTCACCACTCCCGTGGATTTCAAGTATGATTTGAAGTACGGTGTTTGTAGTTGCACTCACTTAAAATCACATATTCAAAATGCAACTTCAATTGAAATCGTATATTCAAAATGCAACTTCTCTTGAAATCGCACTTTCAACATGCAATTTCACCTGCCATCAATTTCAGTCCCGTGACTACTACAATGATTTGAAGTACGGTGTTTACAGTAATTTTTCTTTTTATGTTCACTATGTTTTTATAATTTTTTTTTCTGTCCCACTATATTGTACTTTTTCCTTTGTATTATTTTTATGTTGTAGCGGTGATAATGTTGAGTGACACACTTGAAATCGCATGTTCAAAATGTAACTTCATTGAAATTGCATTTGCAACATGCGATTTCAAGTGAAGTTGCATTTTCAATATATGATTTCATTGGTAATATGCAAGATTCTTGTCAATGTCAAATCGTGAAAATGTAAAAAATAAAATAAAAAAAATAAAAATAAAAATTATGCAACACTAAAATCAGATTCTCAATATGTGACATCATTGGTAACATGCAAGATTCTCATCAATGTTAAATCGTAAGAATTTTTCTTTTATTGCTTATATAACTCCCCAAAACAATGGTGAACCAAAACATGCCAAACTCAAACTCTTCATCTTCCAGAATTTCACCATTTTCCTTCTACGAATACTATATATTTCAACATTTTAAGAGACAGCTTCCAAGAATCTTTTTCATGAAAATTACATAGGTAAAATATTCATTCAACACAAAATCATTTATTTTTATTTTTTTTATGCTAATTAAGGGTTATATTTTTCAATAACGTTTTATGTTTGATGATTTTTTTTTTCTTCCAGTTTCAATGGCAAGAAAACGATACAATCTTGCAATATATTATAATGGTGGAATAATTAATGATGAGTGTGAAATTGCATATGAGGGTCTTGATCTAAAATGGGTACGAGTTAATCGAAATATTTCATTTATTGATCTCTACAATCAATTAATCGATGCTACAAGGATAGGCCACAATGGTGGGAATGTCCTGATTACATACAGATTTCCATCTAGAAGTTACCCCTATGCTGTCTACTACATATCACTTGCGATCACAGATGATGATGGTGTCAAGGATATATTTGATATAATTGACTTAACTTCTGGTTACAACATTGCCGAGTTATATATCACTGTGGAGCCTACCTATCACGGCCCAAACCCGATACCCAAAGGTTCGGCGTCACAACAATTTCTTTTTTATTCGCAGTGTTAAAATTAATTAAATATTTTGGGGGTATTATGCCGTCAATGTTTTTCCTTATACTATTGTTAATGTTGATATGCAAGTAGGTACAAGTGAACAGACTCTCATGGATGTGTATTCCCCAATCAATACACATGACCATCACTTCGAACCTACTTTCTTTGCATCAGCCGGTCATGACTCCCATGGTGATCATTTCGAACCTACTTACATTCTATCTACTGGCGTTAACTCTGATGGGGTAGAAGATATTCAACCATGGTCCACCAATCAATTGTGTGCAACAACCACATATGTTGTACAAGAAATGATTGCAAATGACATCCACGTCCTAGTGGATGATGATTTGGACCTTGAAGAAAACGATGCTGATGAAGGAGTTGGTCTATCAACTGAAGAAGGACAGACTGACACACCTGTTTTTCACCAAGCCCCATCTCCAATGTTTACTCAGGATACATGGTCAAATGTTAATGATCCCTCCATACCGTTGGCAGTTGATGTCACTGGTATATGGGATGCAACAAAGTAGTTAAGCATAGGGCTATTGTTTCGAAACAAGGAAGACTTACAAATTGTAGTAAACCGTTATGGCATGATGAGAAACACTTAACATGTAGTGGTGAAGTCAACAACAGACTTGTGGAAATTGCATTGCAAAAATGGGTGCGAGTGGAAGCTTAGAGCATGTAAGCATGTCAAACACAGTTTATTTGAGATTACTAAATATGAAGGACCTCACACATATGTATCTGCAACGCTTACACAAGATCATGCAATGTTAAGCACAAAGTTAATTGAGCACGAAGTGCGAGAGCTTGTAAAGGCGGATCCATCAATCAAGATCTCTATACTGAGAGCCAGTATTAGGCAAAAGTTTGATAGTTTCTTACCATCTTATAATAAGGCCTGGAATACAAACCAAAAAGCCATTGCAAATATCTTTGGGGATTGGAATGAATTATACCATATCTTACCAAAATGGATGATGGCTATGATAGATTCCAATCCAGGAACTATCGTTTCATGGAAAATAATGCCGTCAGATGCTGCAAATAACGTTATATTCGAACGAGTGTTCTGGGCATTTTGTTCTTCTATCGAGGGTTTCAAACATTGCAGGCCAGTCATCAGCATAGATAGAACCTTTCTAACTGGAAAATATAAAGGTAAGTTACTAATTGCAGTTTCATGGGATGCAAACAATCATGTATTTCCAGTTGCCTTTACCGTTGTGAAGGAGGAGAGACTAGATACTTTGTCATGGTTTTTAACATGCATTAGGGAGTATTTGACACAACGAACTTGCCTCTGTCTTTTATCTGACAAACATAGAGGAATCTTATCATCTGTGAATCGCTCACGTTGGTGGCAACATCCAAATGGTTATCATCGTTACTGCATTCACCATCTTGCCAGCAACATACAAAGTAAGACAATGCAATATTGCGAGACATGATCACTTCGGCAACTTATGAGAATCAAAAGAAGAAGTTTGATTAGAAAATGAAGTCAATAGAGACTTAAATTCCAAAGCTACAGATGAACTTGATCATGTGTCACTTGAACTGTGGACGCTAGCACATGATGGCGGCAAACGTTATGGAGCCATGACTACCAACCTTTCTGAAAGCTTCAATGGAGTATTAAAGGGTGCACGACATCTTCCTATCGCATCATTGGTACAACTAACTTTTTATAAATGTGTTATTTATTTTCAGGAACGATGTAACAAGGCCAATGTTGAAATACACGCCAATGAAGTTTACAGTGCTTATGTAAAACAAATGCTCACCAAATTTGAGAAAAAGTCTAGGGGTTATTCAGTGCAGAGTTTCAATATGAATTTGGGTATTTTTGATGTTCAAACTGTTGTGAACCCCTTATATTCGAATTGGGTTTTGCATCTTCATGTGAACTTGATGGAAAGAACATGTGACTGTCAAAAATGGTAGAATTTTAAAATTCCATGTTCTCGTGTCATTGTAGTAAGTAAATTTTCCAATCTTGACCACCTACAATATGTTGATGAATGTTACACATTGAAAGCACAAACGGCATATTATCAACCCTCATTCAATCCTATAGTTGATGTTGCTTATTGGCAAGAGCCTAACTTTCCAAAACTCCATCCTAATTTGAACCTTGCTTGAACTCGTGGTCGTCCAAGGACAACACGACTTCGAAATGCTATGGATTGGCGCGAGTCTCAAACCAAACAAAATTATGGATTGTGTGGGCAACAAGGTCATAATCAGGGAAGATGTCCAAATAGCAATGTAACAGCCTCAAGTAGTGGGTCACATAACTAATGATTATCCAAATCGATTGTACCATGTGTTGTATTTCAATATTGAATGTAATGTTATCAATCTTAAGTTATGTTGTATGTTGTATCATATTTCTTAATATAAAAATGTGTTATAACATTTATATTTTTATGAATAAAATGAAGTAAATGATAAACATTACAATTGATATAGTTGTAGTTTTATGTAGATTGTTGATTCAAAGAGTTATCAATTGACATAGTTGTCGCCAAATATGTGAAATTTCAAAACAAATACATTAAGTCTCACATTTTCCATATAATGACACTAATTTCCCTTTTAGTAAAGTTAAATAGATCAAAACTAATTCAAATATTGTGTGAGTACAAAATAAATACTGCAAAATATATAATTTTGTTTAAAAAGAATGACAATATTATTTTTTCATCCATATAACTAAAAAAATTATTGACGAAAATTAAGAATTATTCAATTAAAAAACAAAAGGATGAAAATTAACTAGTGGTGACATAACACATTTTTGAATTATTACATTCAGACCTTGATCCTTGTTCTTTGGTTAGATATGTTATTTTTCAACCCAAACTGCTCTTTAATGGTTCTAGTGTAGTCCCAAAGATGACAAATCAGCTTATTACCATTCATTGGTTTCATTTACAGTCCTAGAACAGCGTTGAAATTGTCTTTTTTAATGCTTCGTATTGTTCTCTGGTGTTTGATTGCTAGTTGCTGAGGAGAACCATATTTTTTCTTGTAGGGCTCATATTTGCTGATGAGTGGGGAGCGACTAATAAACCTTTGAATTTCAATTTTAAATGATATTTTTAGAATGGGTTTTGTAATTGTGAAAATTTGGCATTTTCAAAATGAGAGTTTATATTGAAATTGCATGTTGAAAATGCAATTTCAACTTGCCACGTCAGCGCAACAGAAGACTGTCAACTTGAAATTTGAAGACTATCAACTTGAAATCGCATTTTCAAAATTGCAAGTTTATATTGAAATTGTATGTTGAAAATGTAATTTCAAGTAGTTGAAATTGCATTTTCAACATGTAACTTCAACTTGCCACATTACCGAGTTGTTGTCCATGTAGACTTGAAATCTATCTATGTAGATTTGAAATTACATTTTGAACATGCAACTTCAAGTTGAAAATGCGATTTTAATTTGAAAGTGTATGTTCAAAATGCGATTTTAAAAGTGGGTTAATTTCTCAAATAGTTTAAAAAGTGGGTCAATTCTCTAATTTTTTTTAAAAAATATTTTAAAAAAAACTTTGTCTTAACAGAGTTATGAATTTTATGTTTTCTGTTTAAAAAAAAAATAGACAATAAGTTTTCATTGAAAAAGAAATATTTGGTTTATAAAAATATTTTAATTACAAATGAAAATAAGATAAAAATAAATAAATAATTCTTTGGTGAATTGCCAATGTGGGGGGTGGAGCATGAAAAAAAAAAAAAGACAAAAAACCCAAGTTTCATATTCTTATTTTTATTTTTGGAAAAACAAAAACATTGTGAAATATTTGTTCATGCTTTGAAGTTATATAAACATAAAAATTTTCACAAATTATTCTTATTTTGATTGTCTATGTCGTTTTTATATAAATGACAATTGAGATAGAGATTTTTTTTAAAATTTTTTATCAGAAAAAAAGGATGAGTTGTTATCACGGCATCCGTGTGCTCAGGTTCTAGAATAATCGGTTGTCGGCCTAATTTAACCCAACTCAAAGAAAGGGACCACCACCGAGGCACCAGTGGAGCTCATCAACCACCCCTAACAGGGTTAAGGTTCAATCGGAGTACAGTGTGAGATTTCAAAAGAGAACTACTAGAAAATTCAGCATTTTGCACCCCTTAATAGTCGAATTTGACTTACTGCTACGGGAAGGCAATGCCTTCACCACTGGACCACCAATTCCGATGGTAATTGAGATGAAAGATTGAAGCTAGTTTTGTTAAATTTATATTTTATAATGGGTATTTATAAGGGAAATTCTAGTATACACCCCTTTAAAAATAATGTATCATATGCACCTTTAATTATATTATTTTCTTCTTTAGTTATGATCAATTTTTTTTTTTTTAATTATGACTTATGAATTCTTTAGTTATGTCTCTTGTTATGTTTAGTGTGACATTTTTTTAAATTTTTTTTAGTTATGACTCAAAAAATTAAAATTATATTATTATTATTATTTTTTAATTATAAGGTGTATAGTGTTTCCCCTATAAACTTGTAAATGAATAATTCATAAGTTATAAAATGAAAACCCCAATTCATCTCAAATTGGAAACAAACTTGAACCGAACCAATGCATAAATTTGTCCTTCTTAGATTAGGGCAATTCTTAAGTGTCCAATATATATTATATGTATTTATGTAAATTCTCATAAATATATATAAGTTGTGATTTCTCAAAATTTTATGTGTTAATTTACGTATATTTGTTAAAATTTATGTGATTTTGTGAGGTAACTTATGTATATTTGTGAGAATTTACGCAAGTATATATGGAATATATACCTTGCACACTCAAATACTTCCCCTTAGATTAATTTATGGCTCCATCACTAGATGCAAACATGTAAATCCTAAATAATTGTTTAAATAACATAATAAAATTGTGTCAAGTAACTCAATAATAAACTGTACAAAAAGCAAATGAATAAGTGATAAATAATAGATCAGGTTTTGTTTGGTTTAGTTTTAAAATTATGATTTCAATGTGGAGTTGTGATTTAAGTGTGGAATTGAGAGTCGAGTTTTGAAAACAAAAAATTTGCTTTGTTATGAGTTTTGAAAAGTATTTTTCAATTTCAAATTTTAAAAAGAGTTTTGTGTTTTTGAATTTTGAATTGTATTTTTTTGGATTTTTTTTAATATTTAAAAATGTTTAAGAAAATTTTATTTTTTATTTTAAATACATAATTTTTATTTAAATATTTTTAAATTTATTATTTTATTTTGTGTAGGGGGTTTGATGTGAACAGTAATTAGGAGAGTGATTAAAGAGACAAAACTATGTTAATGGTCCAACAAAGTCGGAATGACTGGAGAATAAGTCAACAAAAATCTGGAAAAGTTGGAGAATGAGTAGTTGGGTGAGAGTGGAGCAAGTGGTTCAAGGAGAAGAGGATGTCAATGCACAAATGGGCAACATCTCTCCAAATCCCCATAAATCCTATCTTTCGACTTTGGGAAATGGGTCCTATTTATAGGCTTTTCCTTGGTATCAAAGGATGCCAAATAAATTGAGGACATGTGTTCCTGAGAATCAAATGAAATATTTTGCTTTGAACCACCAGGCCGAAGGTGTCATGTGTCTCCCTATGTGTACTATGTACTATCGGTTTGGCACAAAACTCATAACTCAAAACACAATTTCTACACTCAAGTCATGATTTTAAAAAACAAAATAAAAAAATATTTTTTGAATATATATATATATATATTAAATAGAGTTTTGAAAAGAGTTTGGTTTTAAGTTTTGAAAAGAGTTTTGAGTTATGTGTTGGGTTATGAGTTTTGAAAATAATTTTTGAATTGAGTTTGATATGTTTTTGAATTGTGTGTTTGATTTTGAATTTTGAAAAAAAAATTAAATTTTTTTAATTGGAATCACAATTCAAAAACAAAATAAAATGCCGCCTTACTATTTTTTCTTTTGTTTTTTCTTTTTGTATACTACGCATTGTCATTTTAAATTAAAAAAGGTTTAAAGAGTGTTTTAAAACATATAATAATGTGGTAATTATAGACCGTTAATTTTAAATTTAATCTAAGAGCAATATTAGGGGTTCTATAAAAATTATCGAAAATTCTTCAAAATACTAACAGGGTTGTGGAATACCATATGGTATCCATACTAGGGTTAGATAAACGTTGAATTCAACTAGGTCAGATTCAGGCCAAGCTAGCACTACATAATAAGAGATTTTGTTTATGTCCAAGCTCGACCTGACCCTAGCATTAGTCTCTATATCTTTCCAAGCTCGGTCTAAAAAATAATTACAAATCTTAAACCCACTCATCGGGTTATATGTTAAAAAAATTAAATCATTCCATAATTACATTCTATCATACATTATATTTCTTAGATAAATATAATGACATAATTATAAATTGAAAGATTTTGTATATAAATTGAAGGATTTTTTTAAATAATTCAATCATATATCACCACAATGTGAGTTTCAACAAAATCAACAAAGATAAAATCTAGACCTCAACCAAAAATATATATTTTAATGTATCATAAATAATTAATTAATTAATTTAATAATGGGCCGAGTTGGGTTGAAAGTGTAAATCCTGTAACATACCCCCCCTCCAAAAAAAAAAGAAAGACATTCTACTCCCGTATAGTATTACTAACATGCGGAACATAACAACAATATACAACATCATTTCCAATACATGCCTCGGTACATTCTTTTAATCCTACAACATGAATTCGTACTAGAATGAATAAAATTAAACTATTACAGGTTAATGCCTTAAATGCTACAAATTTTCAAGGGCCTTGTCCGGTTGCAACAAATGAGTCACAACTCAATACAAAGAAGCTCGTGGCTTACATTACAAACAAATAACTAAAGAAGACAATACATACGAGCCTCAAGCTCCAAGATCCTCCCAAGTCATCACCTTGGCGGAGGCACATCGATTCATCTGAAAGTGGTTTCCCTCGTAAGGTGAGCATAAAGCCCAGTAAAAATAAACTTAATAACATGTATGAAGCTTAACAATGTCATAAGATGAATGCACGTGAAATGATATGATAAAACCTGTATTTTTTCTCTTTGAAACAATGTGATGCGAGATTTCCAAAATATCTTTCCAAATCAACAATATATGTTCAAAACCATTAAGTGGTAAATATAATGAATAAATCTCCAGGGCTAGTGTTCGTAATAGTAACTATATAAGTCACTATGCCATTTTTACCGGTATTAACCAGAAGGCTCGGCACCTACCGCGCGACTTTTAGGTCTTACACCAGGGACACATGCCAACTTAATTCTACCCCCCTCACAGCTTTACCATTTTATTTATCCTTTCAGTGATACAACACATGCATCTAAAAATGATAATATACTTTCCGAAACATGAAATCTCCAGTTACAAATCTATGATATGCACAATGCGATGTATGATTTGTAAAGATTTCCATTCCTTAATCAATATGCAGTTCCTACAACAATCAATACAATCCTTCACTAGTTGCCAAAACAATTATCTTTAAGTAAAAGACAACAACAATAATAGTATTCCAAAAATCATAACCAAATTGGAATCCCAATGATTCATACAAAATCTTATGATTTCCAAAACAACGTTCACACTCAGTGACGGAGCCAAGAAATTAAGGTAAAAGGGCACTTTATAATTTTAATTTTTTTTATGATCAACAATAAAATAATGATTATTTTATGAGCTAAATTTAAGTATAAAAATGTAATTATTTATTATTAATAGCAACTAATCAAAATTCTATAATAATGTGGAATAACTCGGACACAATAGTAATGTAAGTATGCAATTTTAGCACAAAAAATTACAAATTGAAATTCTAAATTTTAGAAAATAGAAGCAAATCATTTTAGCACCAATCATTATAAAATTTCTATAATTTTTATTTGATAGAAAAATATTAGAGAGAACGTATTGATTATAAAATGTGTTTTGAATAGAAATTATTAGATAATCTCAGAATATTATGTAGTGTTGATGACGTGGTGCTTTGGATATAAGAAATCGCAACTCACACTAAGTGATTCATCTATTATCTTCCAATTACCTGACAATAATGAGTTACTATGTTCCATTCATAAAATTTGACACTATATTTTTGATTTAGACCACCACATAAATAACACCATATGGCACTGCAAGAGTACTAAATAAACTACATATTGTGTGTGAACAATACAACAAAATAAATAAATAAATAAATAAAAACTGAGAGGGGGGCACGTGACCTCCCTAGCCCTGCTGTGGCTTCGCCACTACTCACACTCCTCACGAGTCCTATGAAGCTCAACCAAAAATATACCATTTTTCCCAACAACGTTCGTATCGTTTCCAACAAAATCACCATTTCAAAAGAGTAAATAATACTCGGTGTTTTCTAATAATTCAAAACATTTCTCAACCAAATCTCATTTCAATCGAAATACCATAATCATTCCAATTCCTTCTTTTTCCATAAAAACATCCAAAACCCTAGTTCTTTATTAACCTTTGAAAATCCATTAAAACCAAATCTTTTCTTCAAAAATACATAACACAACAACCACGAGGTTACCGATCCCAAACCATAAATGAAAACAAGTATTTTTCCCCAAGTTTGTGCATTAATAAATATATATCCAAATCCTTTTTTTTTTTTTAGAAAACCCATAACTAACAAAAATAACATATAATGGAGCTAAACAATATGCACACCATTAAGAAAATCCTTACCTTAATTCCGGAAGAGGAGAAAGCCCCACAACCCCAAAACTTAATGTCGAGAAAACGCGAACTTCTCAGATTAAAACAAAACTCTCTACGAACTCTATCTTTTCTTCAAAGGACTAAGGTGTGGAGATCAAAGGGTGAGGGTGTATTTGAGGTTTAAAAGTGAGTTTTAGAGAGAGAGAGAGAGAGAGTAGATCTAGGTTTTTGAAATGTTTAGAGAGAGAGAGAGAGGTGAAAAAGTGATCCAAAAAATGATTTTTACGGACTCATATATGTGTAGACCGCTCGAGCATAGAAATGGTGGCTCGAGTGACCAAACACAACAAGTGAGATCGCTTGAGTGAACAAAGTACTGCTCGAGTGCACAATGACATACCCTCAGAAGTTTTGCAGATAAAAGCTAACCGCTCGAGTGCAAGAAAGACCGCTAGAGCCAAAACAACTCGAGTGTAAGAAACACCGCTTGAGCGAAGAATGCCATACTCCCAATAGTTGAGCGAACAAGCCAAAATCTAGGTAGCAACAGTTTTGAAAAATTAACTCCCAACCTATTTCAAATACAACTAAGACACTCCAATAACACCAAGACACTCCAATAACAAAACTCGACAAGGAATAAGATGAATAAAGATATGAACAACCATTCAAGACAAGAAATATCGAATCAAAATAATAAACGAGTCGGGTCTAAAGCAGAATCGTTATAAATCCCAAGCCTGACCCATTAATATTTCGGGTAGAAAATGTTGGTCTAGTCTAGTCTTATGGGTTAAAACAACCTTCCCAAGCCCTAGAAAAATATGGTTGGATATGACAAGCTAGGCAGACCAACGGGTTGTATACCCCTCCTAACCCACATCCATATAAGTATTGTGATTTTAGATTCAAGAAATATTATTTTGCCCTCAAAACAATTAAGAGAAAATCAATTTGGCATCCAGACTTCGCATTATTTGAATTTAACTCCTAATTTTTTTTTTAAAATTTAATTAATTTACCCTCCACTATCTGTTTCCGTCTATAATTAAATGAAACTTACTGACGTGGCACCAAACTATATTTGGAACTTCATTTACCCTATAAACTATACCTTAAAAATCAATTAGCCCCCAAATATAAAAAAAAATAAAAAAAATAAATATTTAATAAATAATTTTTTATCTCAATAATGAAAAAAATTAAATTTTAAATAATATATTTTGCCAATATATATATATATATATATATAATTCCTCATTTAGAATTATCTGTTTAAGTCTCAAATTATCTTGAGTCGATCTTGGACAAACTAATTGAGCCAAAAATTTATTGGCTACACTATTTGTGTGTGCGCGCAATTGTAACTAATTTATTTTCCAAATTAATTTCAATAGAATTGATTGATTAATCGTAATTTCAAAATTGAGTAGGAAAAAAAAATTTAAATTCAATTACTATCTAAAGATTATTCAACGTGACTAATAATCAATTTTTTTATTTTTTCATTTTTGAGATGAAAAATTATTTTGTTCTAATTGTGACGACCGGGTCCTTTCTCCCTTTCTTTCTTCGCTCTATTTCCCTTTTACCTTCGTTGGATTTGAATGTCTGGAATGGTTCATAGATTAGAGTTCTAGTTCTTTTTCGTTTGGTGTTGAATTTCGCTTGTTCCAGAGTGTGCGCGGGTGAGTCCGAAGTGCCAGGAGCGAAACAAGAGTTTTGAGTGGCTAGGACAGGGCTGCACGTGTGGGGCCCTAGGTCGTACATGCGGAATCGGGCCACTCGAGCGGTGGGAGGGGCCGCACGAGCGGTGGAGGTTGACACCCAGAAAATTCAATTCTGTCTAAGAGTGTACGAGCGGAGAAAATGGGTTGCACGAGCGGTCAAGGTGGGCCGCTCAAGCGGTGGGAAAGGCCGCACGAGCGACCAACTAGGTAGTCCGAGCCCTATTTTTTTTACATTTTTTGGTCCGAATGTATAGCCCCTTTTGCTCATTTTTCTCTCATTCTAAACCTAATTTCTGTCCCCCTTCTCTCTAGAAAACACCTCAAACATCCAAAAACTCTTTGATTCTTGTGATTCTTGGGTCAAGATCATCACCATTTCTCACAAATCTTGAAGGTCCAAGCTAGGGTTTCACTTGGTGTGGAAGAGGTTGAAGGATTCTCCATTTAAAAGCTAGGGTTTCTTTCTCTCCAACTTCTCAAGCCTTTAAGGTAGGGTTTTCTTGAGTCATATATACAAGTTTTGCTAGAGTGATATTGTTTTAAAAGGGTTCTTGAAGTTTTGTGTTGATTTCTTTGATTTTGATTCAAAATGAAGAGGGCTTTGAATGTGGGTTTGTATCTCAACCTTTTACTATTATTTTGAGGGTTTTCCTCTATTAAACTCTTGAAAAATGGTGTGATGGAGTTTCTCTTAGAAATTGATGAAAGTTTGTTATTGATGAAAACCCTAGAAATTGAGGATTTTTGGTAAAATGGAAAATGTCTTTGAAATTTCTTGTTTTCGTGTGTTAAAAAGATGAATGAGAGGGGTTTCATCAATGTTTAACAAGATGGCAAATTTACTTGATGTATGAGAAGGAGGTGTTATTTAAATATTAGTGCTAATACTTGAATAAGCAAGCTTGTGTGTGATAAATTGTTGGATGTCATAAATGGTGGGAAAGTTGTAAACATTGGGGATTTATATTTGAAATATGTCACTTGTAGCCATGGAGAGACTAATTTGTTATGACATGTGAAATGAGAATTGTGGCAATATGTTGATGACACATGTTAATTTTGTGAAAGAATATTGAAAGGGGAATATGAGAATGTGAATGTTGACATTGTTGTAGAGATATTCAACATGGAGAAATGTTATGAGATATGGGAAAGATCTTTGCATTGCATGTTACTTCATTTTTCATTGTGCATTGTGAACTCAAATCAAAGAGATTTACATCATGAAGAAAAGTATTATTGTAATGAGAACTATGAAATTGTGTAAGGGGTAAATACGTTGGTAAGTCCGGATAGGAGGTGTAGATGAATTTGTTAAGTTGGCCTGAGTGTCCTTGGTGAAAGACCAGAAACCGTGCGGATAAGTGTCGAGCCTTCTGGTTAATACCGGTAAAATGACAATTTGGTAGTACTCGTATAATTTACTTGCAGACACCCAACCTAGGGATTACCAGTGTCGTATTTACTGCTCCCAAGAACGTGGTGATTTTTCAACTAGTACATTGAAAAGAAATTTTCCTTTATCATTGGCATTTGCATGAGATTACATATGCAATTTTTTTTTTTTTTAAATGTTGAGGAAACATACATAATTGTATATACTTTGTGAGAATTCTCTACTGGGCTTTGTGCTCACCCCTATGGATTTTGGTGCAGGTAAAGACGTAGTGATCCCTCCAAATTGAAGGCGTGGATATGTTCTTGAGAAGAGTAGATCACTCTCTATTTTTGTTGTGAAATTTTTGTAAAGCCAAGGGCCATTCTTGTATGGGTCCGAGAGACCACTTTTATGTAACTAGGTTTAAGCCTTGGAAGTTGTAGCTCGTAAGGGCATTTTATTTATTTTAGAACTTTATGTTTCACATGCTATAGATTCATGTGTAAACTTACCTATGAATGTGTAAATTGCATGTGGAACCTTTTGTATAAACCTTGGAGATTAAGATGTAAAGGTTGGAGAATGGTTATATCTATTTGATGAATGTGGCTAGATGTATTAGATATGTTGGGATTATTTTGGGGCGTGACACTAATTTTCTAAACTCAGTTTTTAAAAAAAATTATTATTTTTTTGTTTTTCATGTTTTTTTAAGTGAATTTTTTTAATATTTTAAGTAATTTCTTTTTTTACTTTTTAAATGCACCTAATCTAGATGTAATTAAAAAATAAAATATTTGAAATTTCTACATGTTTAAATTTTCTATCTGTTCATTTTTTTTCTATTCATTTTTTTTATCTATTCAAATACTAGATCATCATCGAAGAAAAAAAAGAAAAAACGATTATAATATTGAAATGATAATATTCATCATACATTGGTACACTGAACCATGAGATCATCTACAACATTTATGAGTTTTGATGATGTCCATGTAATTGTATGATGAATATTCATAATGGATTATAATTAAATCATAATCACACTTTTTTTTTTTGAATTAAACATAATCATAATCACACTCTAATCAATCATAACCAACCCTACAATAATTATAACCAAATATTACAATAAGTTCTATAAATTTAACATAATTATATTGATAAATATTTTGGTGTGCATTGATTCAATCCTGTAAGTTTGTGAAAACTTACGTGAATACATGAATTTGTATTCAACTTAAACATTTTTATGAGATCACTTATATAAGTAAATTTATATAATTTTGTGGTAAGATCGCATACGGTGTATACTGCATATTGGAGAATTTTCCAAACTTTCACTTAAAGTTCACATAAAACTATTCTCGTCTTTTTTGATATTTATGAAAAAATAATGTTATCACCCCTATTAGACATTAGTCATATTTTTTACACCATCTATATTAATTTTGATATTTTTAATCTTATTAAAAAAAATTAATGTAATTCTATTAAAATTATAAGATTAACATAATTTATACAATTTTTTTTTTTTTTTTAAAATGTGTATCATAGAAGTGAACAAATTTTAGACAAAGGTTGTAGTCTTAGGGTCCGTTTGGGAAGGGCTAATTTGGCTATTTTAGCCACAAAAAATAAAATAGGCTATTTTAGCCATAAAAAATAAAACATCACATCCAACCCATAATCATTACACTCTTCTCTCACAAAAAAAGCCAAAAAAGCCAAAAAGTCAAAAAACCTTTCCCAAACCAGACTTTTTAGCCCAGGCTAAAATAGCCAAAAAAGTCAAAAAGCCAAAAAGCCAACCCACTTTCCAAACCAACCCTTAGTGGTCATAAAATATTAAGGTGTTGTTTGACAAATTTGACTTTTTGATTTTTTTAACTTTTTTAGTCTGAGACTTTTTTATTCGTTTGATTTTCTTGTTTGATTTTTTTGACTTTTTTGCATTCGATTGACAAAATTGTCTTCCACTTGAAAATAATGTTTTTTTTTTACTTTTTATTTGTATATGGATCAATTTGATAATTTTGCATCAAAAATTAAGTGTTTTGTCATTTTATAATTTTATGACTTTTTTTTTATCCTTATGTGCTTATTTAGTCTCAATATATTTACCAAACCAGGCTAACTTGCCATATAATCTAATTATTAACATGATACTACTCACGTTATCTTCATTAAAAATTTAAAAAAAAAAAAAAAAAAAAAAAATGATGAAGAAGGGTGACGAGGTGATTATTGAGGCTATTTTGAGAAGATGGTAAAAAATAATTTTTTGGCTTTTAACTAAGCTTTTGACTTTTTTAGACAAATAATTTGAGAAATTAGTAAAAAGTTACTTTTGGCTTTTTTTGATTAATATTTGTTTATGATGTCAAATCACAATAAAATGACCAAACTACCATCATTAATTTAAAATATTTACAACTTCACTTATGTAGCATATTTTGATTTATGAGGAGTAGAATTGTAATTTCACCAGTAGCTAAAAACTAATTTCTCAAATGAAAAAAAATATAAAAAACTTAGGCTGTGTTTGGTTGTGCTTTTGAAATGTGATTCTATATGCTAGTTTTAGCTTCATGTTTGGTAAGAGTTTTGGAATTAATTTTCCAAAACTCTGCCGAAAGCTCTATCCATTCTGTTGTATTTTTTTTTTCCAGGGGAAAACCACGGTCTTCCCTAGGGACTACGACCCGGACGTCCTTGAGGACATCTACCCGGATGTCCTCTGCTGTATAGATTTTTTTTTTTTTTTTTTTTTTTTTTTTTTTTTTTTTTGCAATTGATTTATATAATTGGGAAAAATATTTTATGAAATTTTAAAAATTTTTAATGTGCTTTCAAATAATTTTGAGTTGTATGTTTAGTTATGAGTTGTAAATTTTTATATCACATATCAAATATCACATCAACAATTCCTTACTCAAATCAAATCTCTTTTCCAAAACTATTTTCAAAATTCTTTACCAAACAAATTTTCTGCACTCAAATCATAATTCTACAACACACAAACTCAAAATACAACTCATACTCTCAAATCACAACCAAATGCAACCTTAACTTTTAACTTTTACTACAAATCAAAAAAAAAATGAATAAAAATCAACTTCTCAAAATAGCCCTGAAAGTGAAACAACGCCCCTAACTGACAGAAGCACCCCCACTATCGCCAGCTCCAGCTCTGTTCCTGCGTCTGCGCCACTAGCAGCAGCAGAAGCAGATGCAGTGCACCACATTCTGTGAGGCTCTCTGAGCGATCAGTAATTCAGTACTAGTGTGCTGTACATGTACTATCCCTCCTCTCTCTCCACCTCCATTGCCTTCACGTGATATTGGACGCGTGTAATGTTCCTGAGCTTAGGTGGTTGAAAAAATGCCACACACACACACATATCCACCATCGGATGCCGTTGCTTTTGTTTCCTATTTTTAGCCCTACTATTGGATAGAACAACCACAGATGGATAGAATAGATAACCCACCATGTGCATTTCTCTTTCATTGTTTACATACTATAAAATAAAGCTTATTTTAGACTCGGGTCTCGTTTTACACATCTTTTCGTAAAAAGTTAAAAAATTATCTCAAACATATTAATTTTTTTTAATTTATATTTTAGTCAAATAGTCAAAAAATTACTAAATTAGCCTGTTCCCAAACGAGGCCTCAATTTTAATTTTATTTCTTTTCTCACCCAAAAAAAAAAAAAAATCAAAAAATTAAAAAAAATCAAATTTTAATAATTTTTTTAAAAGTAAATTATAAATACAATACAATTCTGAAAATTTATATAAAATATAGTTTTTTTTTTATATAATTTTAAAAGTTATATCAAGTATTTTTAAGTTTTTAATTGTAAAACAGATAAGTCGTTTCATTAATAAATCATCAAATAAATTAACGATTTTTAATAATATTAAAAATATATTTTAATTAATAATTTAAATAATTGTATTATTGATTAACGAAAATTGCTAATGTGTACAAATGATTTTTTGCATTTTTTTTTAAAAGAAAATCCTCATATTCTCCCTCAAGTCCAGGGTAACGTCCCTTGCAGAGATCACCAAGGTGTCTATTGTCCGTTCCGAGTAAGAAGACTATAACTTGGGAAGTTGCTCCGACCTCCCAAGACAAGCTCCATTTAAGGCAGGACTCGTGCAGCGGGAGAGTATTGAGCCCACACCAAGTGTTATGGTAGCAACAACTTGAAACTAAACTTTTAACCAATTCCGCTACACCCAAAAAATTGGTCTAAGAGAATTTTTGAACCTAGGACCTGGGGGTTTAATCCCCATGCCTTTGCCAAGTTGCCAACCATCTTTAGGTTATTTTTTTTTTAGCAATTTGTCATTGCCTAGCACCAATGTTTTGAAACCTGCATCAAATTGGCAATTGTCTTATCAGCTAGTCTATAATTTAGATGAAATAGAAAATCAGTTCAAGTCGTGGAGAGTTTGATATTCCTAGTAGTGATTTATATATATATATATATTCAAGTTTGTGTTAATGGTAGTTATTAGGCTTGATGATTATTGATTTTTTAATTGAATTTTAATTGTTGAATTTGATGTAATGCTTCTGTCCCGATCCGAACTAGCTCTTAAAAGTTTAGGTCATAACTGGCCAGTAATCACTTGATTACCTTCAGCCTCATACAAACATAAAGAGTAATTATAATAATGGGGCCATAAGCGGAAACATATCACAAATGAAGAAGTCCACTGAATTGTGCCAATATGAGCAAAATTATAAAACTTACACCATAATGCATTAACACATATACATGTCTATGCCAAAAATATAAGTACCATAGGAAATTTTGTACGTATTGTTTACATATCCTAAGACCAAAATAACACAAACAAAATAAACTCAAACCATAATGGGAGTCAAATGCAAAACTCCATCTCTGAGGCATGACTCGACAGGTTTACAAAATAGCTTCTGAAGCTGACTTTAAGAGTGGGCTCCATCCTGTGAATCACCTACACATGCATACATAATTGGGTGAGCGAAGCTTAATGAATAATAATACAGTAAAGTAGTGTAAATGAATGAGCATAAAGTTCTCACAATATCCATAGTCATAGTACGGAACGGCCTCAAGCCCATTATATAAGCAGAACGGCCTTAGGCCCATTACATAAACAAAACGACATTAGGCCCATCATATCAGAATGGCCTTAGGCCCACAAAGGTACAGACTGGCATTGGGCCCACATATTTACAGCTATTTAGAACGACTTTAGATTCAATCACATATTATCATGTCATTAATAATGAACGACCTCGGGCCCACATATGACACAGAACGGCCTCGGGGCCTACATAATGGCCTTAGGCCCAAACATATTATAACATAAACAAAACGACCTTAGGTCCACATTGCACATGTCATATAATTTTTATGAATTTCATTTATTTTGGTCAAAACACAATGTTGGCATGATTTACCATTCATGGCTCAGAGTACACAATTAAAAACGTATATGTACAATACTATTATTCACAGTGCGTTTGATCTTGCGGCGTTTCCTCCGACACACGACCTATACAAAACATATCACACACACATTCGATAAATAATTCGTTCATTACGTACACTTTTCTTTTAGCGATTTACAACATTTTCCAATGGTTTCAAATCATCATTTCATACTCCCGATGTGACACCTGAGTTTTTCGCTCTGCTTGAGTGAAGCTTTTCTCACTCGAGTGTAGACCTTTAGCTCCCAGTAAATAGCAACTTTGCAGGCGGGTTGTAACGCCCCCTCTTCAAAAGACCAACTACCACTCCTTACGGTAAACACAAGTAAATCTTCAATATCCACGTCAACCCCCAAATCTCCAACATTTTGCATACATAATCATAAGAGATTACGAAATAGTACCACATACAAATATACATTCAACGACCTTAGTACATGAATCTATAGCATGTGACATAACCAGTTAAAAGTATATAAATGCCCTCAAGGGCTACAAAGTCCAAGGCTTAAGCCCGGTTATACGAAATGGTTGCTTGAACCCACATATATCTAGCCCTTGGCTTGTAAAAATAATCACAACAAAACAAGAGCCTTGTGCTCTCAAAATGCACTTCACGCCCTTAGTTTGGTGGAATCACCACATCTTTTCCTGTACAAAATCCCATAGGGTGAGCATAAAGCTTGGTAGGAAATTCTTAACAAAGTATATACATTTTATACAATTCTCATAAGATGAAATGCACATGCCATGCATTGCTTTTAAAAGAAAATTGCATCTTCATCCTTTTGAAAAAAAAAACCATTATGCACAATGAAATCTTGAAAATTCAACAAATCAATAATTTTAAATCAAGTTCAAGGGGTGGTATATACGACTCAGGTAATTCTTAGGTTGGTGTCTGCAAGTAGACATAACTAGCACTACCAAATACCCACTTTACAGGTAGCTAACCGGGAGGCACGTAGTACCTCTTCCGCGCGTGTTTTTGGTCTTTTACCCTGGACACTCATGTCAACTTAATTAATATTAACTACACCCCTTATCCAGACTTACCAACGTATTTACTCCAAAAACAATTCAATGAGATCTTGTTTCACAAACATTCCTTTCTCAATGCAAAAATTTTCAAATCTCAATTCAAAATTCGTAACAACCAAATAAATTAAAATGCCAATGCAACATATATCAAGGCATTATAATATTCTTCCATTTTCAATTCTTCCACACAATTTCCCCCCCATTGTGATCACAATTCTCATTTCTCTTTCCAATGCAATTTCACAAGATAAACATATATTCATTTATATCTATCGAAGAGTAGCAATATTTTCACATTTCATGCATTCTCAACAATTTAGTCATTTCATGACTATATTCAAATTTTTGAACAATAAACTTCAAAACCAACTATTTCTTATATTCTATGGAATTTCTCATTTATATACAACAATATAAAATTCTCAATCATTCATTCATTTTAACACTTTAACGAGTAAAAACCCATGAATTCTCAACATCTCTTCCAAAAAAATCTCCAATTTCTAGGTTTTCACCAAAACTAGACATTTTCTTATCTTTTTGAAAAATTTCTCCAAAACATCTTTCCTTAACAATGTAGTTCAAACTCTCAAGAAATTTTTAAAAACAAGGTGTAAACCCACTTTTAAAATCATCAACACTTTTGAGTCAAAAATCAAATTTCAATACCACCAAAGGGAGTTCCAAAATCAACATAATCTTGCAAATATATATATATATATTATATATATATAACTCTAAGAAAATCTCTATCTCAAGTTCCAGAAGGGAAAGAGTGAAAGATACCCCAAAATCAACGGCGTTGAAACTTGATCTCCACCTCACAAAACTTAGCCCTCGAAGAGTTTTCCAACTTTGATGAAGGGGCTATGGTCAAAACTCTAATGAATTTGAAGAAATCAAAGATTTTATATAATTTGGTGTAGATAAATGTAGAGAGAAGGAAGAGAAATGAGTTTTAGAGAGAGATATACAAAAAGTGAGATACACTAATCCCAAAGTGAAGAAAAAGTAAAAATTTTAGGACTTAGCGTTTTCCCGCATGTGCGGCACCTCCTTCACCATACGCGTGGCCTCCACCCCCGCACGTGTGGCCCATTCCCCGTACCTGCAATTTCACGTGCGATTATTTCAGTAGAGCACCTTGGCAATCCCCTGCTCACCGTATATGCGGCCTCACCTCCCGTACGTGCAACCCCTCTTTTGCACGTGTGGCCCAATCCTTCGCACGAACGGTTCTGCCTCCCAGCTAAAAATTTCAGCAGCTAAACCCGAGACATTTCGGGTCTAACCTCACGCCTTCTGAAACATGTGAAACTCAACGCCGATATAAAATAAGGACGAGAATTTTAAAAAAAGGCTTACAAAAACGATAAACACAGACGGTTGACATGGCCTCAAGTTAAATCTCGACGCTCTAAGATGAGTAAACCTAACACAAATGAAAGAACAACGGGATGGGTTATGTACCCGGTCATCACAACGGGCCGCTCAAGCGAAGAAATTGTCGCTCGAGCATGGAATGCATACTTCTAGCAGTTTTATTGTAGCTTTGCAAAACTTCTGGGACATGTTCTTTTCCGCTCGAGCGAAGGAAGTTGTGCTTGAGCTCACTCACTTAGTTATGTCTTACACTTAAGCGTCAGAAGTTGCATTGGAGCGACCTGTCAGGGACAACAGATTTAAATGTGATTCCAAGTCATTTTCTTTGCACTTTTCCATTCTCTCTCTCTCTCTCTCTCTCTCTCTCTTTCTCTCTCTCTCTAACTCTACATTTTGTCAAACCCTAGCTCACAAAACTATAGATTTCTCCAATCTTGACTCAAGATCCATCCAAGATCTCCCAAGATTAGTTATAAGAAAAGCTAGATCGACACTTTCACTGGTTGTTTCGCTAGATCATCAAAGTACGAGCGTGTGTTGCCACCCTAGTATACCAACTTGAGGTAGGGGTGTCTTTAATTCTTTATATCTTCAATTTGAGCTAATTTATGTGATGTTTCATAACTACTCATGGTGTATCTACATATAGATATATATGTATATATATATATACATATATCTATATAGATTGTGAGTATATGGTAGTGTGGATGAATAACTGGGTTCATGTGGTAAATTTTTCTTGACTAAGCAATGAGTTGTGCTTAATATGGATGATTATCACCGTTGATAAGGAGTAATGGCCTCAATTTCATTAGGAAGGGAAAAACCCCAATTTTACTCATTGAGTGTAATTATTTGACTTTGAGTTGGAAACATGTGATTTAAATGTTCTCTTTGATGCATACCTTGAGTTGAGAATGATTGTTGGTGTTAGACCCTTGGTTTAGACAATGTGAAGAGGTGGATTCCTTTAAGGAGTGGTTTCATTTTGGGAAATCATACACTAATTGCAAATTCATACATCATTTGCATTGCCTTCTCTTTTGGTTCTATCTTTGTACAAATGGTTGGAAGTTGAATGCTGGTAATTAGCCTATGATTTTGCGTAGTGAGTTGGGTTGGAATTGAGTTGTGTTATGTCATTGGTACCTGCATGAGGAGTCAAGGTGGCCAATTGCCCTGTCTGTGTATGTCTCTGGACGAATGTGGGAAAATGTTTTGGGGTGTCCACGAGCTCGTTGTTTCTTGGAGCCGGCAAAAATGGAAAAATGAATGGTTTTGGGTGTCCACATCCCCACCTTTTATGGAGCCGACAAATGTAGAAGGTTATGATGTTTTGGGTGTCTATCGCCATGCCGTTTCTGGAATCGGCAAATGTGGGATTATTTTCTATATATGACTATAATTATCTATGTATGTTTTGATTTTTTACTCTTACCTGAGGATGTCATGGCTGAGTTACCGACCTATGAGAATGTGGGAAAGATGAGATATGTTCAAAGCATTGCATCTTTTCAATTGCATACTCTTGCATTGTTTTACATTCTTTTTCCTACATTCCCATGAACTGCATTGCATAAGCATAAGCCTTTCAAATGATTATATAATTTGTTAAATGCATCACTTACTGAGTTAATGCTCACCTTAAAAACTAACCAATTTTTAGGAACTGAGGACGAGACACCTTTCAAGTGATGATGTCAATTGAGCTAGCAGGTTTCGTTGAGGTTTCTTCAGGCACGATGATAATTGTATTTAGAAGTTGATTTTTGTGTCTTAGTTTTGTGAAGAACATTGTGATAAGAAAGAAGCCCCTGGTGGGTTTAAATTTTTGACTACTTATTTTCTTTTGAACTATTTTAATGTTTTGAGAAATGTAAAGGAACAACTATGTAAATTTCTTTTGAGAATAGTTCAAAGGGAAAGAAAGCCATGAGTGTATTGCTATTTTATTGTATTTGTCTAGATCTTGTATAGTGATAATGCTTGGAAGAACCATTTCGTGGAATGGGTCTTTAGGGCGTTACATCGGAGGGTTTGCAAAAGGTCAGGAATACATTCAAAAGATCGGAAAGGTCAACACAAGAAAACAGGATTTTCTTCCCTTCTTGGCTGCACATGCGGCTGGTCCAACCGCTCGAGTGGTTATGTTCTGCTTATGCAGAAGTGTGAGCAGCTCGAGTGTGCAGAATAGAATTCACAAGTTTGGTTCATGGTCTGCTCGTATGGAGCCCGTGGCCGCACGAGCAATCTAGGCAAAAACCAGACAGTCCGAAATTGGCACAAAATGAAATCTTCCAAACTCATTTCCAATCCCAACTTCATGCAAAACTAACCAAAAAACATGATATATTAGCATGATACAAGTGTAATTTCACTTTAAACATATCAATCTTGCTTCAACATCAAATTCATGGTCTTATCTTTTTCATACAATCATGAATTTCATACATAAGCTCAAAATACATACAAACATGATGAATCTTCCAACAAATCTTGATTGTATGGACCATCTAGAGTTCATTTCATGCATAAATCACAAGATTGAGCTCAAATCACACAAGGTTGAAGAGATTTCTTGATTTTATTTCAAACCATTACACAACTCAAACCCTAACTCAAAATTTCCAATTTTTTCTTGATTTCATGTCAAAGATGAGAAAGACAAAGATTTTAAATAAATTTACATACCTTAGTATCAATCTAGGGGTTGCCTTCTGAAACTCTAGCAAAATCCTAACGTTTCGTCTTCCTCTCTCTCTAACTCACTCTAGCAAAACTCTCAACCAAAAATAAAGAACACAAAGGGCTATACATATATATGACTTAACTCATAAATCTTAATTTAATCATTACAAATCGTAATTTTATAAAATTTCACCGTAAGCTCTAAAAATCATGTTAAATACAAATATGAAGTCGGTTTTGGTTTCTGGCGCCTCTAAGGCTTTTAATTTCAGTTTAAAGTTGCAATTGCAACAGATATTTTTACATTCAACAGATATTATTCTAAATTCACATAATTCACGTACTTAAATTTACAAATTCATATAAAAAACATAAACATATGTATAATTAAGCATAATACGGGTTGGGTTATCACAGCTTCTCATGTTATATTTACTCTTCTACTCATTGAAAAAAAAAAAAAAAAAAACTCACTGAAGTACAAAATTTTCACATAATGCTCGAATCAAGATCATCATTAATTATTTGGCCAATCAAAAAAGAGAAAGACTAGTTAAAATAAACAATAGAGAAGTTGCCTTCGAAGACGAAATGAAGTTACAATTAACATGGGCCATGAAGCAATGGTAGAGAAAAAGAAAGAAATAGGGGAGTTTCAACTAGAAAGGTATCTTTTAAGGGTGAGTTTGGTTAATATAAAAATGATGGAAAAAGTGCTTAATAATAATAATAATAATAATAATAATAATAATAGAACATTTTCCATGCCTGTTAGAGCAAGAGGGTAGGATAAAGTGTATAAGAAAGTAGAATTTTAGAGTAAACTACATTAACCTTATGACATTTAGAGAAAATATAAACGAATGGTAGATTCATAATTTAAAATTTGTAATTCATTTATAACAATATGATAAGACAATGGACCCTTTTAAGGGCTGCAATCTTTTTTCAAAACATAATAAACTTTATACATTTGTCATAATTATACTAACATTTTTCTAATAAGTTAGTGATTAAAATTAATACAAATAGTATGTAAATACAAAGATAAAGAGAAATGAAATACATATTTCATTACAAAAAATATAATATTATTTTTCATACATATAATTAATGGATTGTTGATTGAAAAAGGAGTTTGGTATTATGTAAATCAAAACCGTAAATGAGTCTAACATAATTATGTTAAATTTATGAAAGTTTAATTAATATATTTCATTCAAACTTTAAAGAGAATTGGTGTAATTTATCTTAATTTTTTTTTATAACATATTTCAGCCTGATAATTTGACTTCTTACTGCTACTACTATTCTTCTTCTTTTTTTAATTTTTATTTTTTAAATTGAAAAAGAATAACCAATATCTTACTTCCCAATTAATTTCATAAATTTTCACATCTCCATCTCTTATTGCCCCTTACACCGGCACCGTACCAACTGTCCACATCCACAATCATTATCTTTGGCTAATATTATGGTACACGGCTCTTATGTATTATATATATATATATATATATATTAATAGACAAAAGTCAATAATTAAATTAGGAGTTATTTGGGGTATTTTAAATAAGTACATTTTTAATATTTTGATAAAAAAAATAGACAGAAAAAAGATGTGTATTTGGGATAACTTTTCATTTTTTTTACAAAAAAATATGTATTAAAATATTATATAAAATAGTAAAATTACATTATTACCCCTATGTTCTAGACTTAGTGACCGTGCTTATTGAAGGACAGTACGGATTGCCCTGCAAATGGTGATAACTTCAAAACATATATACATATAACATGAGACTTCACGGGTACTATTAGGCTCGTGGGGGCCCACCACGAGTCCCATTTTGGTAATTCGAACCGATCAATGTGTAGAACTCGTTGAGTACTATATGTCTGCAAAATATCACAGTGATCGGATATCGATAGCTATGTGATCAAAATAGTTTTATATGAAAAAATGGACTGTAAAAAATAAACGGCTGACAAAAATCTGATTGGATCACATAGCTATCCATATTCGATTAACGTGATTTTTTACAAGCATATAGTACTCGACAAGTTCTACATATTGAATTATTCGGATTATCGAAATGGAACCCATGGTGGGCCCCCATGGGCCCAATAATATTCCAACTTAATGAATATATATATTTAATTTGTAATTTGTACCATCACAGTGCATGTATATAATTTTTCCCATCACTTCAGTACTATCACCTATGTAAAGTGGGATTGTAGTTTTTTTTGTGTAAATTAATTTTTTTTATATTTTTAATTTGTGAATAGTGATAACTTTTTTATTTTTTAGTAACTTTTTACCTTTTTACCTTTTTTATAACATGCCATACCAACCCTTAGTAATTATGTGAATTAGTTATCCAACCCTTGTAAAGTATCAAAAGTGTGCATCATATGAACTTTTATTATGTATTTTTGTGGTTATGTTATGTATTTTTGTGATAAATATTATGCATTTTTTCTGACAGAGTTATGATAATTTGTGATTTAGAAATGAAATTACACATTTTACGATAATATTAGATATTTTAATTTTACACATTTTTTTATTAGAAAATATTTAGATTAAAAAATATGTAATATTACCCCAAAAATACATAATATTACTACAAAAATATATAAGATCAATTTTTAACCATAAATTATCGTAACCCTACTAAAAAATTAATACATAGCACCAACAAAATACATATACATAAGGTGGAGACCTTTCCAGGGCTATGTACATAGCATTTCCCATGCATTTTGGTTAATATTATTAAAATATGTTTGGAGCTCAAATTTTTTTGGATGAGTGATTGTTTTGTGTGGTAAAGATTAAATTTGTATAATATGAGATTCATATGTAAAATAAATTTAAATCATAACATAATAATTATAAATAATTTCTAAATTGATAAATTTGAATTTATATTACTGAAATTATTATTGTGTATTTGTACTTCTTCTTCTACATTTATTTATTTATTTATTTTTGCTAAGAGAAAGAGTGGTTGGAGAATGATGACAAAATATTATTTGATACTTGTGGGGGCCGAATAAATATATGACATTGGAGGCCCAAAAGCAAACCGATTTGGGAATAGGGCCGTTGACAAGTCGGCCCAAACTAGAAGCCCACGTGGCAAATAGGCCGTAGCCGATGGGAACAGGGTCGTGGGCAAGTCAACCCAAACCAGAAGCCCACGTGGCAAGTAGGCCGTACCTGATGGGAACAAGGTCGTAGACAAGCTGAATAGAATCAAATGACTTAGCCAAATATTTCATGGGTCATGTGGGGGCCCAATTACGAAGTTAGGATGTCTGAAAAGAGGAAATGGGCCCTGGAGAACAATATAAAAGTAGGAGCCTCAATCAACGAAAGGTATATGAAAAATAGCAAATAACTTGTGAGTAAAGTAAAATCAAGAAAAGACTAACTTGCTCGCTGAAATGCTAATTCTTGTACCCCCAACTGGAGCGTTTGTTCTTATTTTAGGTAGCGTCTCAAGAATAAAGAAGGTCTGGCTTGATCAGAGAGAGTATTTCCAAATCCTTTTCACCACAATTGGCGCTGTCTGTAGGAATACTCAAGCTCGTTTATGGCAGACATAACAAATGATCCTTCACTCGTTGAGGATGCTGTTACACCAAGAACAACATCTGGTCAGAAAAATATCACTCCATGAAGATCCCTGAACTTTGATCCCATAGCTCCATCCTTGCCTTCGACCTCAGTGCAGGAAACCATGCAGACGATGATAGACCAAGCAAAGCGAAATGAACAACGTCTGAAAGATATGGCGGCTGATAATGAACATCTATGTAAAGAATTGGCTCTAGAATTAGCAAAGTCCTAGCAGACCGTTCCACATCATGACCGGGGCTGGTCGCCAGAGAAGAAGGATAATCAACAGCTATCATGATCCAAACCCGCCCATATGGGTTTAGCATCGTAACCGACCAGTAATCCTTAGATTACCAAAGGCCTCTTGACAAATTAACATATAGTTAGGGGCTGTAGAAGCAAATATACAAAACATACGAGGTCCAATGAGTTGTGATGACATACATGGGACAAAATAATCAAAAGTCTTTATAAACATACGAGTGATAACCAAAAGATATAATATTTACATACCATACTTAGGCGTATATGTCAAAAACCTCGCCCATAACTTAACAGACAGACATAGTCTAATATGATTACAAAGATAGCCTTAAAACTTGACTTCATCCGGAACCTCCTCGGGAGGCGTAAAGGTTGGCTGACAAAAACTTAAACATAGGCTGTCAACTCTAGGTCTGGTCACGTGCTTGCTCACCTACATACATAATATAAACAGTGAGCGGAAGCCCAGTGAATAATAATGGAGTAAAGGGTTTTGATGAATGAAGTCCATACAGATTCAGAAATCATAATTCAGATTCATATTCGTATTCTTGTTCAAATGATATACATAAATCATAATTCATGCTTAATCATACATGGTAGATCCATTAGCACTAACATGACAGATACAGAACAGATGCAGAACATATGATGGTTATGAATAACCAGTTCCATAAAGGAACCTTCGGATTTGGGTAACAGAGAATAAACATGCTGAGCCCCATGATGGAGCCTCTGGTACAGGTAATAGAGTGCAGACATATTAACTTCCATAATGGAACCTCCGATACCAGGTAACAGCTAACAGATATCACATGATGCTAAGGATGCCACGAATACATTATTAGAAATTGGACAATCATTTATTGTACAGAACATATCATTTCAGAAAATAGATCTTATTTCATCATACAGAAAATAAATAAAGTTGAACATAGCTTTACTAAGTTATTACTCACAGTTGGCTTTAAGTGCAGACAGACAGAGTAGACTAATCAGACGGTCTACGGCGCGTGACCTACATGAACACATAACAAACACACACCTGAAACACACGTTTGAATTGTACATAACTTACTTTATTCGCTCTAAGCGTGTTTTTAGCCTTTAACCTCGTTGTGGAGTTTTAATGATGGCCTAGAAATGCCTAGGATGGCATGAGGATGCAAAAATGTATTTGAAAACATTTTTCAAAACTTGCTGAAGGTAGGGTCCACGCTCGAGCGTGGATTCCCTCGCTCGAGCGAACATGCAAGAAGTGAAGGTTCGCTCGAGCGTGACTTCCCTCGCTTGAGCGGACTGTAAACTTTGGAAAAAGTACTGGTTGCTTGCTTTTCACGCTCGATGGACGCTCGATCCATGCTCGAGCGTGAGTCTTAGACCCTCGCTCGAGCGTGACTTCTGTTGCTCGAGCGTGCTACAAAACATATGAACTTCTGGATACATGCATTTCACGCTCGAGCGAGCTTCCAGTCGCTCGAGCGGAAGTGTACGCACTCAGAGTGCTCGCTCAAGCGTAAACTCCTATGCTTGAGCGTGAATGCAAAATCTGGAATTTCCAGATTTGATCTTCAAGCTTCAAACTCAAACCAAACACTTCAAAACTCAACATTTTGGGCCAAAATTCTGGAAAACATTTAGAAACTCACAAAACATCATGACTTGAAGATCATTTCATGAAATCATGGCCCAAGGGCATGCCAATTGTACAAAATTTCAACTTAAACTTTATGAATGTTCAATAACATAACATGCATGAATTCTCTTGTACTCACTCACTTCAAAACATGATCAAATTTGGCAAATTGATAGAAAACATGATGAATTCCCAAAATATAAGTGAGATGAACACATGAATGAAAGAATCCTTTGAAATCATGCTCAATTTGTGAAGAAATGAACATGCATGTGAGAATTCTCATGGAAACAACTTCAAACTCCATGATATGGACATGCATGCATGAATTTATTCTTAAATCTACTCTTTAAGTTACTTCCTGACTTTAATCCCTAATTTCCATGAACCCATGCATTAAACAACTCTATTTCACAATTAAAAGGGTGGATTCCTACCTTAAGTCTTGAATTCTCAAGAGTGGTAGCTTAATCCTCCAAGTCCTCTTCAATTTCCTCTAAATCTCAAGCAAGTCTCTTGTTGAGTTCAATTTCCTCCCTACTCTCTTTCCCTCTCATGTTTTTGTGTCTATGACAGCTCAAGGATGCATGTAAGATGAAGAAAAGAAGTGAGTGGGGAATAAAAAGGTGCCTTATATAGGCTTAGATCAAGATTTCATTAGTTAGGCTTAATTGAGCATTAATTATTCCAATTTAATCGTTCCGAAGCGAATTTCAATTAAACCTACCATAAAATTCTAAAAATCCCAATTAACACATAAGTCAAGTCAATTTTTGAATTAGATGCCGATAAGGCCTTCAATTCACAGAACAAAGCATAAACATGAACATATCTTCCTACGACAACAGATATGGACACAAATAATGCAACACGCACAAGCAATTTAATTTAGAATTTCGTCTTAATTACTTATTAAGCATAATTAATCATGGGTTAGTGCTAATCATGGGTTATGGTTGTTACAACAGCGTCAGTATCAGAGACACGACAACAGTAGCACCTCCGACTTATCATCTCAAGAGCCTAGGAAAAAGGGGCAAGTTAACACGTCCAGCTTATCTAAGGGAAGTCAGTATATGTGGCACAGGCAAGGAAAAGGAGATGATGGCTCGGATGTAGAAAACAAACACGATCCTTTCGTACGACGCATTGCAAAGGCTGTACTGCCTAAAAAGTTCAAAGCACCGACATTTACTTAGTATGATAGCAAATCAGATCATATGGATTACATTCGTCATTACAAGCAAGCGATGACATTGCATGCCGATGATGAACCACTTATGTGCTGTGACAACCCTCACCTCTAATTAGCGTTAATTTGTGATTAAGCATGATAAGTAATTGATAACATGAGTGTGTTGTTTTAATTATATTACTATCTGTTTGTTATAAAACGATCTGTTCATGTTTTGATTTCAAATTGCGAATTGAAAGCCTTATCGGCGACCGATTCAGAAATTGATTTGTGTTATATGCTAATTAGGATTTATATGATTTTATGGTAGGTTTAATTAAAATTTGATTTGGAATGATTAAATTAGAATAAATAATGTTAAATTACTTTAGCTTGAGTTTATTACACATTTGCCATTGGTGGGCCTTTACAAGGCCATTTGTTTGTTTTCTTTTTTGTTGACACCATTCTCCATCCACCTCCTTGCCCAAAACGTGAGAGAGAGGGAGAATAGGGGAAATTTAGTTCAACAAGTGTATTGCTTGAATTTGAGAGGAAATTGAAGGAGTCTTGGAGATTAGTTCATCTAGCTTAAGATTTTAGTGTCCTAAGCCCAATTGAACTTCTAAGGCAAAGAAACCAAGTCCCTAGCCTTGAATTTAAGTTGAATCACCTATGCTTTCAAGTGAATTGAATTATGAGATATGAGATTTAAGCTTAAGAAACATTAATTCACGCATGCATGTCTATATCATGGAGTTTGAAGTTATTTTGCATGAAGTTCTTCCATGTATGTTCATATTATAGTTGTAATCTATGAATTCATCATGTTTTTGGAAAGAATGGCTCATTTGATAATGCGTTAGAAGCTATGAATTCAAATAAACACATGCATGGCATAATTACATCATGTTCTTTTATTTGAAGTTGAATTGGTGTTCAATTGTCATACTTTTGGGCTTTGATTTTTTGAAATGATCTTTAAAACATGTTGTATTATGGGTTTCTAAGTGTTTTCCAAAAATTTGGCCCAAAGGATGAGTTTTGGCATGTTTGATTCTTGGTTCGAAGCTTGGGAGCAAATCTGGAAAACCTAGAATTTGGCTTCCTCGCTCGAGCGAAGGATTCTACGCTCGAGCGACCACCTTTGTTTTCAGAATCCCGCTCGAGTGACGAAATGCTGGCTCGAGCGTAAATTGCAAGCTCTCAGGTTTTTGTGTGTGCAGTTGCACGCTCGAGCGACGAGACCTACGCTCGAGCGAAGAACTGTGTCTCACGCTCGAGCGAGCATCGAGCGGAGAATTTCAGTAACCAGTACTTTTTACATCTTTGCAGATCGCCCGAGCGAGGAAATCTACGCTCGAGCGACCTCTCTCATTTGGTAAGCTCGCTCGAGTTAAGGAGTCTACGCTCGAGCGGGACCCCTATTTTCAACAAGTTTTGAAAAATGTTTTTAAGTACATTTCTGCATCCTCATTCCATCCTAGGCATTCCTAGGCCCTGTTTAAGGCATCATAATGAGGATAATGTTCTAGAACCACACCAAATCAAGTTAGGGGCTAAGTTGTTAATCTCGAGCGTGTAATTTTGTGTGTGTTCGTTCTGCAACTGTGTCGGGTTGACACCCGATGACGCTGATTAGCCTGCCTATAGCCCAGTAATCTGTGAGTAACAATGTTGTAAAGATATGTTCAAATATAATTGTTTTCTGAACGATTGACTGTACTGCTATCTGAAGTGACATTGTTTACTGAATGAATGTCTGTCCTATTTTATGAACTGTACTCGTGGCATCCATAGCAACTTACTGTTACTGTTACTGCTACTACTACTGTACTGTTACTGTTACTGCTACTGTTACAGAGATCTCTGTCAGTTCCAATATTTGAAACTACTATTGTTTACTGTTTTGATGGCCATCAACTGACTGTTCGGTTTATTAAGACCTACTGTACTGTTCTGCTATTGGATGTACCACGTATGACTGCTATGATTTCTAAATGACTGATATGGCATGAAATATGAGTCACTGATTGAATAACTGATCTACCGATGCAAATGACTATTTTAATTACTGAAAGGATATTCATCCTTGATCCCTTTACACATTTGTTATTCACTGGGCTTTAGCTCACAGTTTATATATATATGTAGGTAGCCAGGCACCGGACCAAAGCTAGAAGCGTCGAGTTAAGCTCATGTTTTGTCCAGCCAACCGTTGTGTCTCACTTTGAGGTTCCAAGTCTGCTCGAGCCAAGGCTGTTTTTGGGGTGTTTCAGATTCACCCTTTTGTCTCTGTTATGTATTGAATGTTTAAGACTTGGTTGTACAGTTATGGTGAAGGGATTGGATCCCTAACCTGCATGTTATGTGTATCTGATATGTATATATGTTTATGGTTATGAATGTGGATTAGTTCATAAACGTTTTTCCCATTCGGGTTTTCACAGCTCATAGGACACCTTGTTATTACTGTTTGGCTTCCGCTAGCCCCTTTTATATTGTATTACTGTTATTACTGTCATTCAGACTATCGGTAATAACAGATTACTGGCCGGTTACGATGCTAAACCCTTAGGGGCGGGTTTGGGTCGTGACATGTACCGAATGTTCTGTAGTAGCTTGGGACCGTTGGCCATCATATGGTATTACAAACTAGAGCCAACCTCAGTGAAAAGTTTCGATCAGCTCCAAAAATCCTGCAGGGCAAGATTCATTACCAATGAGACCCAACCAAAGCAAGTTGACTCGCTTTAGGCAATGCAAATCAAGCCGGAAGAGACCCTCCGTAAATACTTGGTGCTATTGGGAATGTTTCAACCTAGTAGATGATGCCTGCACTGATTTCATGGCCATCACTGCTTTTAAGATGGGACTACACCCCGATAGTCTGCTCAGAAGCTCATTGACTAGACGAACACCTAAAACAGTCTGGGCCCTAATAAAGAAGGTTGAGGAGTATTGTAAGGTGGAGGAAGACGCCCTCCGTGTTAAAGCCAGGCAGAAGGCTGTGGAGACAATGTCACCTACCCTGGTACAACCGATAAGTGCTGTACCACCAGAGGAGACCTGAACCAAGAGGGCAGACGAAACGAGAGAATCGCTGAGATTTGCGCCGATCTAGTGAACAGTGTTCACGTCACTCGAGCGAGCAATATCAAGTGGAAAGCAGATACCCCAAGCGGTCAGACAAGAAGTATATAGAGTTGGCCGAGCCGATCAGCAAGATCCTACCTAAAATCTGACATCTACCGTTATTTGAGTGGCCGGCCAAGATGATTGGGCCCTCTTACACAAGACGGAGGGATCGGCAATGTGAATACCACAAGGACCACGGGTACGAGATCGATAGATGCTATGCCTCGAAGGACCATCTCGAGGAGCTGGTACAAGATGGCCAAATGGCTTAACATATCCTCCACAAGAGCAATCCACCAAACACGGTGGCTCTACACCTGGACTCACCTCCACTTGGTGTGATTCATATGATATATAGTCTTCCGCCACCAAACCACGTATATACTATTCAGCTACAACCCTGCCCGTCCAAGCCGTGCACACTAGTCAAACAGGTTCATGAGACTGGCAAGATTAGCTTCGAGGATGCTAATCTTGAAGGGGTGACCCCCCTCCCCCCCCCCTCCCACGATGATGCCCTTGTCATCAAGTTGCGCATAAACAAATTCATCGTCAAACTCATTCTGATTTATTAGGGAAGCACCTCAGAAATAATGTACCACAAGACATTTCTTAAGCTCGGCTTCACTGATTCGGACCTCCTGTTGACCGCATACCCCTTGTTTGGCTTCAACGCCAATCCTGAATATCCTTTGGGAAAAATCATGTTATCAGTGTGTGCAAGCACCAAATCAATTGACGTAGAATTCCTAGTCATCAAGCTTCCATCACCATACAATATAATCATGGGCAGAACTTGGTTGCACGCGATGCATGCCATTTCAAGCACTTTCCATCAGTTACTCCGCTTTCCAACATAACACGGCATTGAGCAAATTCGAGGTTCTTAGCAGTCAGCAAAGGAATGGTACCTCACTGCCTCGACGAAAAAGCCAAGGGAACTTGAACTGAACTCGATTGAAGTTTCGGATCGAGAAAGCCTGAAGGATATTGGAAAAACCCCCATTGACAAGGCCGCTGAAGACCTCAAACGGATTGGGATCAAAGAGGAACTCGACAAATTCTTCTTGATCGACACTTGTCTTGATATAGCTGAGCGGCGGGAGTTGGTTTCCTTCATACTCGGTAATATTGATGTGTTTGCATGGACACTATACGAGATGCCAGGAGTGGACCCCAGTGCGGTTCTACATTGCGGTCCTACATTGCTTAAATGTCAATCCTAAAGTCAAACCAATCATTTAGAGGAGTCGCCGATTGGCAGCCGAGCATACTTCGGCCGTGGTTGTCAAAGTCAACAAGCTTCTGGAGGCTGGGGCAATCCGCGAAGTAACTTATCCCATGTGGTTGTCCAATATCGTGGTTGTAAAGAAGAATAGTGGATCATGGCGCGTTTGCGTGGACTTCACTGACTTGAACAAAGCCTGTCCCAAGGATTGTTTTTCTCTGCCCAAAATTGACCAACTGGTGGACGCAACCACTCATCACTAACTCATGAGCTTCTTGGATGCCTATAGAGGCTATCACCAAATTTCTATGCATCCAAAAAACTAAGAAAAGACGGCATTCCTCACCCCAAGGGGAACCTATTGTTATAAGGTCATGCCCTTCGGACTGAAGAATGTCGGGGCAACGTGTCAGAGGCTGGTCGCCACCATGTTCAAAGAACAACTCAGTCGTACCATGGAAGTGTACATTGATGACATGGTAGTGCAGTTGCGCCGTTATGCCCCTAGAGAATTGGTCCTCAAAAAAGTGCTTCCTGCCACAAAAAATCCAGCGGATGGAAAACTCGGCTCCAACTGGAACGGCCCCTATCAGATTGATTCTATTACTAGTGCAGGGGCATATTGGCTCTCGGACATGACTGGCAAGAGATTGCCCCGACCCTGGAATTCGACCCACTTACACTAATTTTATCATTAAACCACTTAGAGGTTATTCTTGTTTTTTGCTATGTAACACTGTAGACATTCCCGAACGTCCCGGGAGGATGAATCCCGTTCTGTTCGTCTGTGGGGCTTACTACCGTTCAAGACTCAAATTGTCACGGTTCTAAATCTGAACCAAAGAGTCCAAATCCGGCAAATCGTTTTTGAGAAAATAGATTTTTAGAAAAGAAGTGCCAAACATGGACTGCTTTGTCAGATACAGAGTCGCCACCTAAATATTTTTTAATGGGGGAATTTAGGAAACCCTGACTCGGTGCCAAAGGCCACGTGTCCGTCATCACCAAAGTTGCCTCGGCTCGGGAACTTGGGTACGATTGGGGAAGGTTAGCTATGAGCACCCCCTCTCGCTCGATCCGAAGATCGGCCTCTACTAACCATGATATCTGATTTTGAAAACGTTATGTGTTCTTATTCCGGTTAATTAGCTAGAATTACTATGTGATGCGCACAACACAAAAGTATAGACTAGATTGCCTAATTTGGAACGAAGCATTGCATATCCGTTTGTTTGGAAAACACTTTGGAATTTGCTACTCGCAAGTAGGCTAAAATACGGATTTCAATGAGTTGTTCCAACTCAAACAATCCAACCTTCACCTACCGGCATTCAGGCAGTTTATATCACATAAGCATCTAGCCACATGGTAAGTATGCTGTCATGTTAACATCCACACTCATGCGAGATGCTAAAGCATAAAATACTTACAATGTACTCCGCGCCAAAACAAGAACATGTTAGCAATCATGCATGATCCAAGTCCATGTTTAAATGCCTAATGCAACGCATACGGAATGTTACTAGAATAGGCTCGGCTAATCTATGAATGACATGTGGAATGCACAGATAGCATGTATTCAAGTTAGATTTGAAATACTATGCATTTAGTATGATGTGCCGAGCTCAGTGCATGCAATACTGATGAATAATGCACGCATGCATAGCATAAGGTATGCTAAAGTAAATATGTCCTAATACTAACCATCAAAGTAGGTAAGTAAAAGGGAGAAAGAAGTGGGGGTTGGAAGACATGCACGCACGCACCCACACTTATTACAAATTTGCCCTCGCTCGGAGGGACCGAAAGAATAATACAATTAATTAACCTACAAGCTAATTAATTATTACAGACCAATTGAATTAGTTAAGCAAATTAACTAATCTAATGAAAGCAATAAGCAGCCTCGGGAAGAGGGTCTAATGCATGCGCGCTCGGTTCCGCTCGGAAAGCCACTGCCATGTATAAGATGTCTCTGCTTTGGCTGTCCTGCTCCTCTGAAGACTACACAAGTCCCAGGATATGCTCTCTGCACACTGTGGAACACCACCGGCTAAGGGAATTGGTCACCGGCCATGGAGAATGGTCACCGGCCACAAATTGAGTTATCGGCCACTGATGGATGGCCGGTCGGCACTGAAGATGGTCGGCCGGCCGGCCAAATCTTCCTGCAGAATCTGTGTTGACAGCAACAGAGGACAAAACAAAGCATGGCAATGCATTTCAAGCAATGTATGCACCAACCACACCCCTTATCATGTGTATGACTCAAAGGAGGATGGGCCTCGATTCTCAGACCACCAATCGCGCATTTCCATGCATGATGGTCCAAAGAAGCAAGTGTGCATTTTAATTTCAAATGAAATGCAAACCAAATAAGCAAACAAAGGGGCTTTCAACCTCTATCATGGCTTGATCAAGAGGTGAAAGATGTATGCAAATGCAATGCAACCTAAGTATGTTAACTAGGCATGGAATATGAGCATATGGGAAGCATGCAAGGCATATAACAAGCATACAAGTTAAATGAGCATACAAGGTACGATGCCAACACACAAACATGCAAAACATATGGCATGTTAAGCAACCAAAACAAGGAGGGGAATGCATGCCAAATGCAACACCATTTCAACATGCAACAACATGTCATAAGCTAAGCATGCAACAACATGCCAAGGGATGGACTTAAACTAAATTAGGCAGCCCTCAAACAAGCCTAAAACAGTAGCCAATGCTATGGAAATGAGGGCCAACACACACACACACACATGTACATGTTGATGGGCCAACACTTAAGCATAAAGGAACAACTTCTAAGCACACTTAAAAGGAGGCAAACATGGACAATTAGCATGCAATGTAAGCTCTAAAAAAACATGTAGGAAATGATGCCAAATCAACCTACTAATGCAAGCTAAGCATGCAACCAAGCCCAAGGACCTAAGGCAAGCCAAGGAGGTATTGAACTACCCTTAACAAAACCAAACATGGCATGAATTGAATGACCAAAATCAAAGGTTTAGTATGTTAAAACAAAGCTAAAAACACAGTGACATGGCATCCTAGGGGGCCTAAACATGATGGCATGCATGAAGGCCTAAACATGGAGCATGAGATGACAACCTTATAAAGCATTAAAGGGACATCAAATGCAAGCATAAAAGCACATCATGAGGTCTGAAATAACATGCCAAGTGGTTCCAAACCACTGAAACAAAGCAAGGATAGCATGCTAGAGGGGCCAATGCTTAAGGCATACAAGAGGGATTACATGGTGGCTATACAAAGCAAAGCATGGATGACCCAAACAACCAAAAACAGTCCTCAAGCACACTAAAACATGCATATAAGCTTCACAAAGCTTGGCCAAAATACATGAGCATGGTAGTCTAAATGCTATGCAAGTATTAAGGCAAATCATGGCATTACAAGGCATGTATGCTAAGCAAGCATGGTGTACCAAAACCAACTCAAAACAGTGCTAAATCATGACATAATAAGCACAAAAAACAGCTAAGGCATGGCTAACATGAACTTAAATTAGATGCTCCCTCAAGAGGCAAAAATGGCCCTTTTCAAGGACAACAAGGAGAGGGGGTGGCCCTCTCCTTCTTAGGACCTCAAGGCATTATCCTCACCTCTGAAATCCCTTAAGATTTTAGTGGTGAGGAGGCCCAAACACAATGGTCCCGGAGCTCAACCAAAATGGCACAAAACAAAGGCCAAACAAGCCTTAAGAGGGGTCAAACGACCCCAAAGCTTAAAATACCCTTAAAAAACTATTTAGAGTAGGCAAAAACAAGACTTTTATGTGTTATATGCTAAGCTCAAAAACAGATGCAAGATAGTCAAAAAAGCTTTGCAAATATGGGGTATTTAAAGGAGTAAGTGCTCACCCTTGTAGACCCTCTTCAAGAATGGAAGACCAGCAGCTTCTTTGGCTTAAACCAGCTCCAAAACTTCAAAAACAACCTTCAAGGGCCTCAGCTCCAAGAGGATAGTGTAATAGTGGGTGTTGGTGTGCAAAAATGAGACAAAACACACACAAAACACAAAAGATAGGAAGGTATAGATATAAGATAGATACAAATCCTAACCCTAAAACCAGAGCCCCTCTGAAAATGTTGTCTAGCCCTAAAAGAGGGAGAGGAGGCCTCCTCTTATAGAGCTTCAATCTTGTAAGCTTACAAGACAAGCTAGCTAAGAGGGAAATCCCTCCATACACGTGTATGGAGGGGAGCCAAGTGCATGCCAGCTGCATGAAAATATCTGCAAAAGCAGATGCACAGTAGTCGGCCGGCCAAAAATGCAATTGACCAAAAAAAGATAGCCGGCCGGCCATCCATAGTGCCGGCCGGCCAAACATTTGGCCGGTGGCAACAAGACACAGCCGGTGGCCTCAAGCCATGGCCGGTCGAGTGTGGGGATGGCCCACAAGCCATTCCCTGCCCCTCCAAGGCAAAGCACAAGTGTTTGGTGCAAAACCAAACACAAAACAGTCGAGTTGAGAGATCCTGAGGCAAGGCGCGTATTCGAGACCTCTGGGAACTCAAGACGAACACAAACATGAATGATCACCGGGTGTTCAAGCAGTGACGTCCAAGTCTTGAGGACGGTCAAAAATGGGGTGTCTACAAACACTGTGTGCATCTATATAGTTAATCAGTGATTTAGTAGCTCTTCTCGTATGATTGATTTCAAACGGCCGTTTGGCTGCATAAAGCCAATGAATTCGGAGCGCTTTTGTGCTTGTTCACAATTGGCCATTATAAAGACTCCGAATTTGGAGCCCCTTTATGCTCGGCACGATTGGCTGAGAAAGCCTTCGAATTCGGAGTGCCCTTCGTGCTTGTTCATGATTGGCCATTACAAAGACTTCGAATTCGTAACGCCCTTCGTGTTTGTTCACGATTAGCCATTACAAAGACTTCGAATTCGGAGTGCCTTCGTGCTCAGCACGATCGACCGAGAAAGCCTCTGAATTCGAAGCGCCCTTTATGCTTGTTCATGATTGGCCATTACAAAGACTTCGAATTTGGAGAGCCTTGGTGCTCGGCACAATCGGCCGAGAAAGCCTTCAAATTTGGAGCACCCTTCGTGCTTGTTCATGATTAGCCATTACAAAGACTCCGAATTCAGAGCGCCATTCGTGCTTGTTCACGATTGGCCATTACAAAGATTTTGAATTCGGAGCACCTTTGTGCTCGGCATGATCGGCTAAGAAAGCCTTCAAATTAGGAGCGCCCTTCGTGCTTGCTCACGATTGGCCATTACAAAGACTATGAATTCAGAGCGCTGTTGTGCTCGCCACGATAGGCTGAGAAAGCCTTCGAATTTGGAGTGCCCTTCATGCTTGTTCACTATTGGCCATTACAAAGACTCCGAATTCAGAGCGCCTTTCGTGTTTGTTCACGATTGGCCATTACAAAGCGTCCGGATTCAGAGTGCCTTTTGTGTTCACAATTGGCCATTACAAAGACCCCAAATTCTTGGGTAGAATTCGGAGCACCTTTTGTGTTTAACACGGTGGTAAGAATTGCCGAAATCAACAAATTCATCATTAACAAAATGCAATGAAATTCCATTGGTCAATAGATATTCATTTCAAACAAAGATATTGATTATAGAACACAAAAATATTTATTTCAAACGACAATTACAACAATTCCACTAGATTAAATTTTACAAATAGATACCTCCTGCTGTTCAGGCCTTATTTGGGTCGACCACCTCTCCTTCACCATTCGTCTTCTCGGTATCATAGGCCTTGAACGGAAACTTGTAATTCTGGTACAGCAGAGACGCCGAGTCGATACCAGGGGCTTAAAGGGCCTTAATCTATGCATGCTTGAAGCCTCAGTTCTCGCATCGGCAAACATCATCTGCCAACTTCTCCCTGGTCTTCTCAATGTCGATTTTTCGTCCATTAAAAAGCCCTCCTTATAAGCCCGAGATCGTGTCGCTTCTGTTGCAAAAACACTTGTCGTGTCACGATCAACTATGGCATGATCTATTAGGCGTTGGTTCACTTTGTCGATCACAACTAGATTCATCGCGTTCGCCGGCTACGTCACGGCGGCCTTGGCTTTTACACAGCACTCCAAGTTCCGAATGCTCTCATCTTTCTGCTCAATTTATCTCTGCGTGGCACGAAGGCGCATGCTAATATCGTATGAGCTGTAGAGTCCTCTGATCCCCCCATGGACACCTTCTTTGAAGACTTCATAATCGCCCCGTCCGACCATGGATTGCTGTACGTCGAGTGGAAATATTTGTGAGTAAATTCCAACGCCACGTTCGGATTATGGATAATTGAGTCCGCTTTGGTCATGGGTTTGTTTCCAATAAAGACCAAAAAACTCAAAGGGCGTGGCGGTCTATTCGGCTCATTTCACACAGAAGCCTGCGCACTCGCAGCTCTTGTGCTCCCTCTTTGTTGTGCCCTACTTTTGGGAGACTTCTCTACTTCGCTTCTTCTTAGGGACCTACTTCAATGTTTGGGTGATCGACGTCTCTCTTGCTTCTCTGATGCCACATTTTTCGCTTGAATAGGTTCGCCATCTACTTCGCAATTCATTTCTGCATCCAGCTCTGCTAAGCTCTTCACTTCTCCTTTATTGTTGAAGAATAACCTTCCAGACATACAGCTTTGCTTACCACGACGCAGTATGTTCACCGTTGACACTCTATTCGCTAATCACTCATTTACTATCGAATGCCCTTTCGTTATTTATGCAATGTCTATTTGGCTACCCTATTCATTAATTACGGATGCAATGATTACGATGCACCCGCTACCGCCGTACCTATTTGGCGTCAACTTTACGTAAACTCCAGGACAGATATGTGAATGTATTCGGCCTTTAAAGCTTTGGCCAAATTATAGAACCATGCCCCACTTGACCACTGAAGTTCCTTATTGTGAACTTGTTTAGCTTTATGTTTTATTCGGCATTGGCATGATGTGTTCAACTAGGGCAGGGGCAGATATGTGAATTTATTTGGCTTCTAAAGCTTTGGCCGAATTACAGCACCATGCCCTGCTTGACCACTGAAGTTCCTTATTGTGAACTTGTTTAGCTTTATGATTTATTCGGGGTTGGCACGACGTGTTCACCTAGGACAAGGGCAACTATGTGAATCTATTCAGCTTCTAAAGCTTTGGCCGACCCAAAGTGGCGCCGAATGACAACACCATGCCCATTTGACCACTAAAGTGAGCTCCTTGTTGTGGAGTGGGCTTATTTATTTCTTGGGTTCCTTATTGATTAATGGACTATTTGTCATTTTTTATTCGGCAATCTTTGTTCGCAAACGATTACTCATTAGTCCAACTTTAAAAACAAAAAGGGCATTTTCATTGATACACTTAGCAACTACAGACGCCACTTTATACATGAAAACGACCCTAATACGAATTGTCAACTAAACAAAATGACCAAACACAACAGAAAATACAATAAAAACAACATAACTCAAAACAAACAGAAACTTTATATTTGTTCGGCTCCATGACTCCTCAAGGTCTGATTCCAGTGGATTTACTTCCGGCTACTCATAAGGAATTGGTTGATCAAGCGTCACCTTAGCGGCCGCCAAAGCTTTGAGCCAACCATGCTTGAAGCCTCAAGTTTCAAATTGCAAGGCCTCGTCTGCATACTTCTCCATGGCTGCAAGCCCTTCGACATCGAATGCTTCGAACGCCTTTGACTCGGCGAGATCCTTAGCCTTCTTTGCCTCCTCAAGGTCGGCCTTTAGTTTTTTGATCTCTTTGTTAGCCGACTTTAGAGCACCATCAGTCAAATTTGCTCTTTCCTCGGCGGCCCTCCGAAGCAGATCAGCGTGCTTAGTTTTTTCTTTTTTGGTGGTGGCCTTCGCTTGCTCTTCTTCTGCCCTCTTGGCCATGGCCTTGACTTTCATCGATGCCACTGCCAAATCGGCTATAGCTTCTTTGGCATTGCCTTTCTCCACCTCAATTTCAGCTTTTAGCACGCCAATTTGCTCCACGACATTGTAATGATGACGACCGATTTCGGTAATTCTTCTTGCCGCCTAAAACAACAGTAAAACAAGGGCACGTTAGTCGGCGTGTAAAATAAAATGATACGTTTTTAAGTGTTATTTACCAGTATAACCGACTGAGTAGCCAAGGCAATTGAGACCACATCCGGTTCGGCACAGAATGCAGTCTTGTCCACTGGAAATGAAATTGCTGAAGCCACACTGAGGGCCATGGCAGGATCTTTGATAGCTAATGCACCGGTGGGAACTGGCGCACTTTTTATCCTTGGTTGAATTATGAATGGTGCGACTAGGTTAGGCGAAGGCTCTACAACCCTAGGCCATTTATCGATTGGTTCCTTACATAACTCAGCAATGATCTTGGCAGGGCGTATCTCCCCTCTTTGCTCTGTGCCTGAAGCCTCAATTTGCTTTTTAGGGACTGATTTGGCCACAACAATCTCTCAGGCCGTTTCCTCGGGAACAACCGCTAGAGGGGGAACTTCTTAGCTCCCAACACTTTTAGCTCTCTTCCTTGCCACCATCCTTTCGATATTTCTTCTCCTGGCGAATTCAGCAAGGGATTCTCCGACCATATCCTCGAAATCGGCCCCAGGTAAATCGCCCAAGTCAGTAAGGATGTCGTCCTCTAGGGAAGTTAAATCTATTCGGCCCGAAGTGGATGGATGGTTAGTACGATTGTCAGGGTCGACTTGCTCAATGGCCAAGTCAATTGCCTTATCAAGTTCCTCCTCCTCCAAACGGCCCTCTGATTCTGCTGCGTTGGACTAATTCGGTTGCTCAACGTCTTGGTCACCGACTTCACCTCCTTGGTCTCTAGAGCTAAACCCTTAAGACTAATATCCCTTAAGCTTTTGTAGCTTGGGAAAATAAGAGCTGTCAGATGTTGTTCACCTTTTGGAATTGGGATGTGGTTAGCAGCCGAAAATGTGGAGTATGTTGGGTCGTACTTCAATAGCATGTGGGCGGCGCACCCTTGTCTTTGAAGATTTGGGCGGCCAAAGTATTCAAGAACAGTCTTAACTTGGGCAAGCATAGTTTTGTCAGTTGAAGTGAGGGCTCTTTTGAGATCATTGCCTATACAAACAGAAAGATTAACACATAGAATTTAAGTCGAATAAACGTATAAATAAGCAACAGGTCTATATGGCCACCTAGCTCGCCTTTCTGTCTAGGCACTAGGTCCAGGTGATCTTCTCCGTCGCTGAATTTGCAATTTCCTTGGACGACGACCATGATGTTGTCAACTCTCTTACCAAAGCTGGCAAGCATAGTCACCAATTGGTGATCTGTGTCCTTGGCTCTCAGAAAGTGAAGGCTTTGTTGACCGGATGATTTCGCCAAGACATAACAGTGCTGAATAGTAGAGATTCCTAAGTTAAGCCGAAGTTGGCAGTTCAATTCTACTACATCCATTATTATCCAGTAAAAGTTCACGCTAGGTTGGGAGGGGATTAAACCCCAATAGTGCAGAACGGCCCTCAGAAGAGGATGAAGGGGGAAACGGACTCTGCCCTCAACGATTGATAGAAGAGGAAAGATGATTGTGTTCACGTTAGACCTCTCTATGTCAACCACATTGTTTGCGACGAGGGACAAATGGACGTTGTCTAGGATTGAGAAATGAGGATGGAAGGCGGCATTTCGACCCTCAGAGAGGAGAGCTTTCAAATGTTCGCCATTTAAGATGGAATAGAAAAATACTAATAAAAAGCCACACAAAGGGGACTAGAATGAGACAACAAGAGAAGAAAAGAGAGAGAGACTTTCAGGTCGGAGTGAGAGGAGAACGGTGGGGAGCAGAATCAAAATTGCAGAAGTCTTAAAGAAGGAAGGTTGATGTGAGGAATACCAAAGGCAAGAACCAAGAGCTTTTCAACTCAAAAAACATAAAGGGACAATGCATTTTCAAACTGCATTAAATGAGTGTCAAATACGAAGGGGCGGGAAGTTGTAATGATTTCGTATCACGTTTTTTTTTGACGAATCAATACTAAAAGGAGTGCATGCGCCGTATTTCTAACTTTCGAGATAGGTTTCCATCTACAGGCCTAATGGTATAAATTACTGACAATCGAAAATGGCGATTAAAAGGAGTTTAATCGGATGCTTGGGGGGCAATCGTGGGGGCCGAATAAATATATGACATTGGAGGCCCAAAAGCAAGCCCATTTGGGAACAGGGCTGTTGACAACTTCTCCAAAAGCAAGCCCATTTGGGAACAGGGCAGTTGACAACTTGGCCTAAACCAGAAGCCGATGGGAACAGGGCCATAGACAAGTCGGTCTAAACTAGAAGCCCACATGGCAAGTAGGTCATAGTTGATGGGAACAGGGCCGTAGACAAGTCAATAGAACCAAGCTAAAGGGCCGACATAGCTAAATATCTCATGGCTCATGTGGAGGCCCAATTACGAAGTCAGGATGTCTGAAAGGAGGAAATGGGCATTGGAGAACAATATAAAAGGAGGAGCCTCGATCAAAGAAAGGTAAGTGAAAAATAGCAAATAACTTGTGAGTAAAGTAAAATCAAGAAAAAATTAACTTTGCTTGTCAGAGTGCTAATTCCGGCACCTGTGACTGGAGCGTTTATTCCTATTTCAGGTAGCATTTCAAGGATCAAGAAGGTTTGGCCTGATCAGAGAGAGTATTTCCAAATCCTTTTCATCGTAATACCAATTGATATGGTTAGGGTAATGTAAAGTACATATATATATATATATATATGTGTGTGTGTGTGTGTGTGTTTGTGTGTGTGAAATTTTCACAAGAATTTCATCTTAACCAAATGAATACATTATCTTTTCTTTTAATTTATTTTGGTTTTGTTTAGGAAGTTAGCTATTTAATTTTTTGGTTATTATAACCTAACTAAAATAATTGTGTTTGAGAAGTCAGTTTTTTTTAGTTGATTTGATGGTTGTGGAAGAAAAAACTTAAATAATTATGAATTGAATGTGATATTTTATCTTATTAACTATTTTAACCTATTAGTCGACTATTTTATCACTTTTACAATTCTATTGTATTTTTCATTGTAATCAAATGGAGAGAAATAGCAAAGCACATGTTCAATTTGGTAAAGTGAAGGACACAAAGGGACGAGCACTACACTACACGAGCTCTCGTAAGTATAGAACTAGTCTTATCTTTGAAGTGGAGGAACCTCATGTTGCTTGTTTCTGGTGATGCTTGTAGCACTAGATAACATGCGTTTTCGTAAATATTAAATTTTTTTGGTGACCGCTACATAGGAGCGATAGCGAAACCAAGGTGTATGAGGGTGATCATTCTCTTTAAGTCAACTACCTCTCGGTTCCTCCGAGAGCAGATGAGCGCGATTTTATGCCTAAAACAAAAATAGATTTTGATTCGCTACCCTTCTAATAGATATGGGACACGAGCACAAGATTGGGAATCTTTCCAGAACAAATTTGTCCATCCAAATAAAGATTTAAAGCCTAAATCAAGAAACTTCTAACAACTCTTAATTAATTAATTTATTTTTAGTTTTTTTAGGTACATTCATCATATGCATTGCATTAGAGCATCTCCAACGGTTACTCAGATTTTTCACCAAATCTGAGTTAAAAAGTGGCCATTCTCTTAATCTGATACTTCGCGCTCTAACGGTTCAGTATCAAATCCTTTTCATCAAATTTGTGCCGGGCAACCGGTTGGTTGACCGGCCGGTCGACCGGCCGGTCAACCGGTAACGGCAAATATATATATATATATTTTTTTGATTTTTTTTTGAACCTTTTGGTGGTCGACCGGTTAGGCAAAAAAAAAAAATTTTTTTTTTTTGGACCGGTTTGAACTTTTTTTTTGGAACTGTTTGAACTTTTGGTGGGCGACCGGTTGGTCAACCGGCCGGTCGACCGGTTCGTCTCCTGGCAACGGTCATCTACAGTGTTTTGGTGAAACGCGGAGTCTGTCATCAGTTTGGTGAAACTTTTGCTGAAATCTCATTTTGGTATGACTTTGGTGCAACCGTTGGAGCATGAAAAAGTGAGTCTTTCATCAAAATTTAAATCTGATGCTGGGTTTGGTTCACCGTTGGAGATGGTCGTATAACTTCTATCATAAAAAAAAAAAAAACCTTTATAGATATGAGTAAGAAAAGAAAGTAAAAAGTCTTATTTAGAAGTTCTCCCTAAATCGTTTAGCATGTTCAACAATAAGCCTTAAGTGAGGTACAATTGACTTAAAACTTGAACACTAGAATAAATTGAACTTAATTCAACAAGTAATACTATTTATTTGTTTGGTTTAATAATTTTTTAAACTAATTTTTGAGTTTTTAATTTGCTTCTTTATTTTATTTTATTATTTTAAGTATTTTTAAAAATATTTTAATTAATTTTTTTTACTTGTTAGATCCACTTAATCTAGATATATTTAAAAAGTATAAAATTTATCAAAAATCTTTTAAAAATTCACTATATACGAAAAAAATATAAAAATTCAATATATTTTTGTGTTTTTTCATATTTATTATTATTTTTTTGGATTTCTTCACAAATATTTTAATTTTTAAATACATTTTGATTATGTAGATCTAAAAAAAATCTTTTTTAATGAAAATACGAAAAAAGTTCACCAAGGACAACAAAATACAAAAAACAAAAAACAAAAAATTATTTTTGAAAAACTCAAAACCAAATAGTGTAATTACGATCTTATCAAGACACTTAACTAGAAAAATCACATAATGTATTCAATTTTAAGTGTTAAATTAAATTATCAATCTACCTTAAGTACTTGTCTTTAAACCTTTTGCATTGTTATTTTCTTGAGGAAAATAATTTGAGAAACTTTGCATGGACATTGGACAATTTAAAAGCTTGCACAATTGGACAAACAAAATGTCCAAACAATTTGTAGTGAAAAAAACATATCACCAAAGATTAATTCAGCTAATGCATGTTAGAATCAACATTTGTAAACAAATGCAATTGTCCATTCACATTGATCCTTAAAATTATTCTAAAAACAATCACTAAGATATAAAACTATGTCCCTATCAATTTCATTCATGATTTGAAATACATGGATTAATGTACTTTAGATGAACATTATTGATTTAATTAGTTTAACATTCTTGAGCAAGTGTTCTTCATTAGTATATATTAAAATGATAGCTCAATTAAAATTAATAACAATAAAAGTTGACATCAAAATACATCAGCATTCCATAAGCAAATAATCAAATTTTATATGGAGAGGATTATTCTGCCGCTTCCATGCATGAAGGGCTCGAATGTATCGTAACAATTATGTGAGAAATAAATTTCACTCTTAAATAATTCAGGTTTTTATTTTTATTATTTTTATTTTTTTATTGGTTTTTTAAATATTGAATTTTATTATTGTTCCTCAAGTGTCTTTGCCGGCATTAGGATGTGGATAGGACATTCATTACATCACACACAATAAAATAAATAAATAGATAAATAAATAAAATAATAATAATCGTGTTTGGTATTTTTTTTATTTTTTATTTTGGGGCATTTACACTCCCATTTTGTGAAATTATACTCTATTAAGTTCTAGATAAGATTTTTTACTCCTTCAAGTCTCATTAATTTTTAATAGATAAAATTACCTTTAAAAACAATGGTTGGTCATTATTTATAATTATTTATAAAAGAGTATGGTGATTTAACATTTATTTTGATTTTTAAATTTTCAAAATATCATAATTTTTACAATATACATTTATTTTTATTTTTTTTTTTATAAATTTTATATTTATAGAATCAACCCAACGAAATCTATCACATAAGGCCAATATTAAATAAATGAAAAGGCCAATATTAAATATAAAATTATATAAAAATGAAAATATGTTTTTTTATTATAAATTCACAATTTAAGAAATTTTAATTGTAAATTTTCTTAACTTAACTACAATATTTACTTAGTTGAATTTTTTCTTATAAAATATATGGAGTTGGTTGAGTTATTTAGGAGAAAATTTCATACAAAATTGAAAAAAAAAAATCATACTTAAAATGAGGAAGTTACACTAAAAACTATAAATTTCATCCAAAATTAAAAAAATTAAATTGCAACTATGAAATTTGTGTAAAATATATGATTCCTAATATTGAAAAAATACTTCGGCAAAATTGAAAAATTTCTCAATTTTTTTTTCAATTTTAAAATTGATAATATTATCATTTTTAACACTTAAAAAAACTGAGAAATTTCTCAGTTTTACTAGATAGTTTCGCAAATTGAGAAATTGTTAGTTTCGTATAGCTAAAAAAAATAATATTTTATTTTCATAAAATTTTATGTTCAATATTGGTCTTATTTGATAGATCTCATTGGGTAGACTCCAAAAATATAATTTTTATTGAAAATAAATATGTATAATAAAAGTTATGAAGTTTTTAAGTTTTGAAATAACAAGACAAAAATAAATGTCACATCACCAATACTACTTGAGTAAGAGAAATTATCTAGTGTTTTTGAAGCATAGTTAGGTGATTACCAAAAGATTTGTGATTGATAGAGAGGGTGAAGCCCACAATTTTGTATAAAGGCATGAGGTATTATGTTTGGTGATTGGTGGATAATATATTGTCTTGTGGTACACTTGTAACAATTTATAATTTTTCATTAGTACTTAATGGATAGGGGTGTAATTTTGACCCGGCGCGACTCGGTCCGGCCCATGTCGGGCCTTGCGGGCTCCCGCCAAAAAATCGGGCCAGGCCAGCCCACGGGCCAGAAAAACTAGGCTCAGGCCCAGGGGTATTCGGGCTTTGGGCGGGCTAGTGGGGCGAGCCCCTGGGCTTGGGCCTAGGCTCGAGCTTTGGGCGGGCCTAAACAATTAAAAATTTTTTTTTTTTATTTTTTCCACCAAAATTTTATTATTTTCTATTAAAAATAACACTGGCCATCGGGTCGGCCGGACTTTTAGGTGGGCCTTGAGCAGGCCAATGGGCCGGGCCGGGCCGGGCCGGACTTTAAAATGATGGCCTAGGCCCAGGCCTAAGGCCTCGGGCTGGGCTTGGGCTCGGGCCTAAACGGGCCTTAATGAACCGGGCCCACCTTGGGCCGCCCGCGGGCTGCGGGCCACGGGCCAAAATTACACCTCTATTAAGGGATTGACGCTTCTCAATTCATTCTGCCTTTTAATAAGGGTAAAACAATCATGTATACATAAATATTTTGAAAATAGGACTTTATGAGTTGAAAAAAAGGAAGGAGGACTTAATGGAACACCGACCTTACCAATAGAACTTTTAGGTAATTAACCATTTTATTTTTTATTTTATGAAAAAAAAAGTATATGGAAAAACGACTTAAGGATAAACTACCAATAGGTCATAATAGTTGGACTTAATTCCCATCAAATTTTATTGAAAATAAGTCATACTAAATCGTCATTAAGAATAATTTTTTTGTGACAATTTTTGTATATGTCGCTAAAAATTGACAATTAGTGACTTTTTTGTCACGATTTTATAAATTGTCGCTAAAACTTACAATTATGACATTTTTCTGTGATGAATTTTCAAACTGTCGTTAAAAGTTAAAAATTAGTAACTTTTTTTTGTGATGATTTTTTTAAACCGTCGCTAAAATATATAATTAGTGACTTTTTTTGTGACAATTTTCAAACGGTCGGTGAAAATTAATAATTAGTGACGTTTTTTTAATAGTGTTTGATGAAAAGCATCATTAATTATTATAGAACCTATTGGAAAATAAGTCCACCTATTAGGACCTACATGTAAGTCCCCCAAAACTTAATTCATTATGACATATAAGGGTGTGGAGAAATAATTTTTGAATTGTCCACATGGTTTGGTAGTTAGTTGAGGTGCCACGTGGATAACTGTGATTGACCGAGGTGTGATTCTATCACACTGAATTCGAGATATTCAAAAAGGGACCTCAGTCCCAGTTGGAGACAGATTCTTAAGTTGGATAAGATGAGACTTTTGCAAGAGGTTTATCCTAATCTAACTAGAATAGATGAGACCTGAATACGTGTTTGGAATAAGTGTGTCTTAGTGAAGTTTGACTTCTAGGAAGATGAGGACAGAGGTTATTATATAAAAAGAGGCACTCTGTGGGTTAAATGTATGTTTCTACTTGTAAGTTATTTGAGTTGTTATTTTGTGATTATCTTTGACAGATATTGTTATTGACTAAATTATTGGAGTGTCATTTGGATTAGTAGCAACGGGTTTAGGTATTTTGCTGTTTAACTGGTTTAGGTATTTTGTTCTTTGTTGAAGGTGTTGATTCCATTTAGTATACATGCTCTTCGATTTTGTTCCCAAGATTTAGGAAGGAGATCAGAATTGGATGTGTAGTCAGATTTTAACATACATATTTATCCAAATAAAAATGATTTTATGTTTTTGAACTTCTCTTGTTTTGATTTATGAAAGCACAAAATTAGAACAAAGATGAAAAAAGAAAATATACCAAACTTGCCCTTAAGCATTCTGGTCTAAGCATTTTTGTTTTAGATAGGAAATGGCCAAGGCCAACAAAGAGAACTTACTAACCAACTGGACAAGAGAAATTGTGTTGTTCATTTGTTAGCAAAAATTTGGTTTGGGTCAAATTGACAAAAGAGATTCGACAGAGAAGCCAACTTTCATGAACAACAATTTAATTAGGTAATGTGGTTGATGTGCTATGCCTTGACAAATTTAAGGACTTCTTTGGAGGTTGTAATGTGAAGAACTAAGTGCAAATAAATTGAAATTCGATTAAAAAACACTTAAACTTGTCACTTAATTATAAGAATCAAATTACAAGTTCAAATCAAGTTATAATTGATAGGGCCAAACTGGGTACAAAAAGCTGAATTACAAATGCACTACTCCTAAATACAACAACTGCTCCTAAGTATAACAACTACTCCTAAGTTTTACATGAATTGTGAATTTGGTTGAAGGTCTCCTATTCTCTGAGTTCCTAGCTTTTATATGGCCTCCAATGGCTATGTTGTGCTGTCACGTGTCTATTTGCTAGGCTCCTATAATTGCCCACGAACTGCAACTGGCTTTGCACTTTCTCTTCTCCTGCAATTGCCATGGGTCACTGTAACAGCGCCCGCGGGGGACCTCGGCTACAGTTCGGACTCTCCTTTTTGTGTGTTGCGGTTCTAAATCTGAACCAAAGAGTCCAACTTTGGCAAATCGTTTTGAAGAAAAACAGATTTTTGAAAAGTAGTGCCAAACATGGACTGCTTTGCCAGATTACAGAGTCGCCACCTAAATATTTTTTATGGGGGAATTTAGGAAACCCTGACTCGGTGCCGAAGGCCACGTGTCCGTCATCACCAAATGTCTTGGCTCGGGAGCTTGGGTACGATTGGGGAAGGTCAGCTATGAGCACCCCCTTTTGCCCGGTCCGAAGACCGGCCTCTACTAACCGTGATATCCGATTTTGAAAACAATACATGCTCTTATTCCAATTATTAGCCTAGAATTACTATGTTATGCGCACAGCAAACAAGTATAGACTAGATTGCCTAATTCGGAAATAATCATTGCATATCCGTTTGTTTTGAAAGCGTTTCGGGTTTTGCTACTCGCAAGTAGGCTAAAATACGGATTTCAATGAGTTTTCCAACTCAAGCAACCCAACCTCCACCCACAGGCATTCAAACAGTTTATCTCACATAAGCACTTAGCCGCATGGTAAGCATACTGTCATGGCAACATTCACACGCATGTGGTATGCTAAAGCGTAAATACTTACATCGTACTCCGTGCCAAAACAGTAAACTAGTTAGCAAACATGCATGACCTAGTTCATGTTAAATGGCTAATGCAATACATACAGCATGTAATTAGGATAGGCTCGGCTAACCCTAAAAATGGCATGTGAAGTGCACTTTATTTGATGCACGTATTCAATTTGGAATTGAAAGTACGATGCAGTTTGCATGATGTACCGAGCCCGATGCATGTAAACAAATGCATGGATGCACGCATGCATTGCATAAGGTATGCTAAAATAGACGTGCCCTAATCTACCATCATAAGCAGGTAAATAAAAGGGAGAAAGAAGTGGGGGTTGGAAGACATACATCACACTCACCCACACTTATTACAATTATGCCCTCGCTCGGAGGGACCAAAAGAATAATACAAATTAATTAACTACGCAAGCTAATTAAATATTACAAATTAATTAAATTAACAAATTAATTTATCTAAGGAAAACAGTAAACCGCCTCGGGGCGAGGGCTCAATGCACGCGCACTCGGATTCCGCTCGGAATTGCACTGCCATGCCTAGCTTGCCTCTGTTTTCCCTGATTTGCTCCTCAGAAGACTGCCACAGTCTTAGGAATACTTCCTTAGGTACTGGAGATCACTACCGGCTGCACAAAACTTCCACCGGCAATGGATTGAGCACATCGGCACTAAATTGATCCATCGGCTGCAAATTGACTGCCGGTCGGCACTGAATGCCTGCAGGACCTGCAACTCACAGTAGCAGAGGGCAAATACTGGCATGGCAATGCAATTCAAAGCATGTATGCACTAAACACACTCCTTATCATACTAGTGACTCAAAGGAAGATATGCCTCGATTCTCGGACCACCAATCACGCATTTCCATGCATGATGGCCCAAAGAACCAAGAATGCAACTTTGATTTCAAATGCATGCAATCCATAGAATCAAATAAGGGTGCCAAACCTCCATCAAACTTCACTTCAAGAGGCCTAGCATGCATGCCAATGCAATGCAACCCTGAGCATGTTATCTATATGCAATATGGACAGTGCAAGACACTTATGCAAACACACAAGCAAGCATACAAGGCAAGCATGCAAACCAAGTGAAAGGGGAACCTAATCATGAATTGGGCAGCCCCTAATAGGCCCAAAATCAGTGGCTAAAGTGCCCAAAAATGAAGGCTAAAATACACACACACATGCATGCAATTATGGTCCAACACTTAGGCACAAACATGGCAACTCTCAAGCACACTTAAGGAGACCAAACATAGGCAATGAGCATGCGTTGTAAGCTCTGAAAATCATGCTAAACATGGTGCCAAACCAACTTAAGATAGACCAAACAAAGCATGCAAACGGCCTAAGTACTTGAGGCGAGCCATGGAGGCTTAAGCCAAGGACAAACCCACCAAGCCTCACAAGGCAAAGGGGACTCAAAACAGGTCAAAGGCAGACCTAAACAAGGCTAGAGGCGCACCTAGATGGCACCTAAGAGGCTCAATCATGGAGGCATGCAAAATGACCAAAACATGGAGCATACAACTCATGTTTTTAAAGTATTAAAGGGGCAACTAAGGTAAGCATACAAGCACACTAGAGGGACTGAAATGACATGCTAGATGATTCCAAACCATCAAAATGAGGTAAGCAACACATGCTACACATGCGTGCTCAAAGGCTAGCAAGCCTAAAATGCAAAGGGGCTATATAATGCATGCCAAGATCAACCCAAATGACTATGGACAGAGCTAAAACATGGCAAAATAAGCACAAAACATTCACAAATCTAAGCCTAAAGCGTGCTCAAATTAGGGCTAACAACCTAGGCATGTTAAGGGACCAAAGAGGCATTACAAAGCAACTATGCAAAACATGCAAGGAGTGCTAAAACCAACACTTATCAATGTCATATTAGGGCATAATAAACATAAAATGAAGCCAAGACATGCTCTTCAAACATTCAAAACTATGCTCCCTTAAGAGACCAAAACTTGCCCTTTTCAAGGACATCAAGACGAGGGGGTGGCCTCCTCCTTCTTAGGACTTTAAGGCATCATCTACACCACTGAAATCCCTCAAGATTTCAGTGGTGAAGAGACCCAAGCACCAAAATCCCGGAGCTCAACAAAATAGCACCAAAATGAGGCCTTTCAAGGCCTAAGAGGGGTCAAACTTCCCCAAAGCACAAAGTACCCTTAATAAACTATCAAGAGGGCTAAAAAAAAGAACTTTTATGTGTTGATCACCAAGCACAAAAACAGTTTTAAGCTACGTAAAAATGGAGTGCAAAAATGGGGAATAAAAGACTAGTTTCTTACCCTTGTTGACCACCTTCACAAATGTTGATGTTGTTGCCTCCTTGAGCTTCAATCCAGCCAAAAATAGCAAGAACAAGCCCTTGGAACCTCAGTAGCCAAAGGAAGGTGAAGCACTAGGTGCTTGTGTGCAATAGTAAGACAAAACACACACACTAAGCTTAAGGGAGAGAGAGAGAGATATAGGATAGATACACAAACCCTAACCTAAAACCAGAGCTCTCTCTGAGTGTTTTCTTTCTAACTCTCAAAATTTTCTAACCCTTGAGCCAAGAGAAGAGAGTCTTCTCTTATAGGAATCAAAGCTTACAAGCTAAGTAAACCAAAGGCTCATCCCTCCATACACGTGTATGGAGGGGAAACAAGTGCTACAAAGCTGTCTGAAAATATCTCCAAAAACAGCTGTAAAGTGATCGGCAGGGCAAAATGGTCATTTTGCCAAAAATAGTGCCGATCGGCACAAAAGAGTGTCGACCGGCACAAAAGAGTGCCGACCGGCACAATATAGTGCCGATGGCAACATCAACCAGCCGGTGGCCTCTAGCCACTGCCGGTGGTGTGTGGGGATGCCTCACAAGGCATTCCCTGCCCCTCCAAGGCAAAGCACAAGTGTTTGGTGCAAAACCAGACACAAAACGGTCAAGTTCGGAGATCCTGAGGCATGGCGCGTAGCCGAGAACTCCGGGAACTCCAAACGAACACAAACATGGATGATCACCGAGCGTCCAAGCGGTGACGTCCAAGTCTTGAGGACGGTCAAAAATGGGGTGTCTACAGTTGCCCCTCTTTGACAGAACTCGAAAGTCATAACAATGACGGGAGTGAATGTCAAAGCCCAGAGACGACCCATTTGTGACAAGGCCGAAGACTTGGGCAAACATACAAAGCGCAAATGGTTGAACTCGCAAGCTGCCTACGTATCCCTTTAGGAATCAAACCAGCGTAGTTCAGGCACAGGCATACAAGCCGCAGATAAGGTATGCGCCCGTAGGCGGGGGCAAGATGCAACTGACGATGGAAAAGGCCGAGCATAACTTATGATCATGTAAAGAAAGCTGTAATGAAGCACACATGTGACAGTTATAAGCTAGCATACCAAACTACACTACAATGCAGAAAGGATGTAAGAGAATTATGGAATTCTCAATACGTCTCACTCGGGAGATACAATACCTGCGCGGCTCGTCCGGTTGCACCGGCCTCGAATGAGTCGTACATACAATATCGTGCCTGCAAAAGAAAGCAAACTTGACAGATACAACATCGTTAGCAATATGCATAACAATGCAGTCGAAAGTGCGTAACAATGCATGCAATGTGTACAGCAAGATAGTAGAATTGAACACATGTGAGTAAAGCAATGCACACGTGCACGCAATGTGTATGGAAAGAGAATTCGAACACATATCGGTAAAGCGAGGCACGCATACCATGCAATGTGCATATAGGGGACTTGAACACATATCAGTAAAGCAAAGCACGCATACAATGCAATGTGTATATAGAAAAAAAAAGGAACTTGAACACATATCAGTAAAGCAGTGCACGTATACAATGCAATGTGTATGAAAAGGAATCTTGAGCACATATCAGTAGCAGTGCACGCATACAATGCAATGTGTATAAAGGAGGAATTTGAACACATATCAGTAAAGCAAAGCACGCATACAATGCAATGTGTATAAAAAGGAACTTGAACACATATCAGTAAAGCAGTGCACGCATACAATGCAATGTGTATATAGGAGGAACTTGAACACATATCAGTAAAGCAAAGCACGCATACAATGCAATGTGTATAAAAAGGAATCTTGAACACATATCAGTAAAGCAGTGCACGCATACAATGCAATGTGTATAAAGGAGGAATTTGAACACATCAGTAAAGCAAAGCACGCATACAATGCAATGTGTATAAAAAGGAACTTGAACACATATCAGTAAAGCAGTGCACGCATACAATGCAATGTGTATAAAGGAGGAATTTGAACACATATCAGTAAAGCAAAGCACGCATACAATGCAATGTGTATATAGGAGGAACTTGAACACATATCAGTAAAGCAAAGCACGCATACAATGCAATGTGTATAAAAAGGAACTTGAACACATATCAGTAAAGCAGTGCACGCATACAATGCAATGTGTATAAAGGAGGTTGAAACTGATCATGGTAGACATGATGCTGGAATGCAACGTACTGCAACTCCGTGTAATTGAAATGATTTAGAGAATTCACAAGATATAAAAGGATACGGGAAGGGACGTCCTTCGCATGTTCCGAGCATTGCTCACGAGAGTTGTGGTACGAGGTCAACTCGAAGCTCCACTTGCATTCTGACAGTGCATTTTCTCGTATTGTCTTGAATAATGAAGGTGCCAAACCCCATAATTGACCCGAACAAGGGCGCAAAAGGTACGATGACCGAAAGGGGGAGGTTACCGGTGTCAAACCCAGCACTTTGCTACCCTGCTATTCTTCTGCTTTATTTTCCTTTTTTACTAGGAGTTTAAGCACATTGCACTGCCTTAGGCAGGTTTTATTTCTCAAAAGCGCGTGCTTTTGCAAAACATATGATGGAAATGAAACAACTGTTTGTTCAAAAAGTGCTATATTTGCACGTTCTATGCATTGCATCGCAAGGCATCACACAACAATGTGACTGAAATTGAAACCGTGTTTTGAAAACCAAAGCATCGCATCGTAATAATCAGGTAGTAAACCAATTACAACTCGATAAGCAAAACATGGTGACTCAGCAAACTAGCCAAATGCGAGTACACCTTGACAAACATTACAAAGACTCAAAGAGAGTGAAATACAACTCGATAAGCAAATATGCAACAACTCGATAAGCAAACGGGCGCGCCCTCGTAAGAATTGATCACTGGAGGGCATCGAAAGGGGGGATCTTCCCAATTCCTAGCATAAACAGTTCAGAGGGCAAGGGTGAGCACCACCGGCCCAGCAGAAAGTCCACCGGCTGCGTGTAAAGGCCATCGGCCGAAAGGGTGATCTATCGGCCAAAACAGATGGCCGGTCGGCACTATAGTTGGCCGGTCGGCACTAAATTGTCAGCACCAGCAGAATGTTGACATCTGTCCTTCACTCAATCTTATCTTCTTCAAAAGGGTCTCAACTTCGTGGTTCTCTTCATTTCCACACTGATTTGCTCCAAATGGAAGAATTTCTTGCCCAAAATCTCGCAACTTGGATTAACAACTTGGATGGCTCGGAAAAGCTGAATTTCCGGGCTTTCGGCATAAATGCACTATTCACTCTGCGCTGCATTTTTCATTTTCCATTCCTCCATGCCGCGGCAAGGTTTTGGAACCCGGTGACACATGTCTTTAGCTTTAGCGGGCAAGAGGTGTGTCCTACCTTCGAAGATTTCCAAGCTTTAATGGAGTGCGAACGTGACGAGGAAATTTTGCCTCAACTCAATTTTGGCCACGCCCAAGCCTTGGGACGGATATGTGGCCTTACCATGTACGATGCTCGATCCCTGATTCGTGACGGAATGCTGGATATTCCTAGCCTGGTTTATCGATTTTCTGACGCCGGTGACCACAGTGACCATCATTGGCAAGGCTTTCGACAACATGCCCTCTGTTCGTGTGTATTAGCTCATCCTCCAGAGCCGGTGACCGCAGTGACCATCATTGCTTCCGGCTCTGGAGGATCTAGTGTTCGATTGATTGAAGTTGTCCAAGGTTTGAAGGAGGGCAAGAGCTGCATTGCCATGACGCTGGCTGAGACACTGATCGGCTTGGACGCCTTTTATCGTCGAGAGACAACCAGGTTTGCGGGGAGCCCGCTACTACTACAGGTAATGCTTCCCACCTCATCTCGCGTATATATGCTCACGTCGCTCGGCTCTCAAGCTCGGTTTTTTCTCACAACACCCTTTTCTCACTTTTTTCTCATCATACATCTCTCTATTCTTTATTCTCTCATTTTTCATCCCTCCCCAGGTATGGTTGATGGATAAACTGCAGGTTGTGGACTCTTGTCCAGCATATTCAGCTCGCGGCTATTTCTTTCGGCAACGCCTAGTTGATGCCCTTGATGAGGGTTGGTGGTTCGAATGGATGTGCAACTTGTCCGCAGACAATATTGCTTGGCGATGTCCTTGGCTCAATCTCCCGGCGATGAGCTATAGCATGTCTCGGCAGACTGGAATTCGGTTGATTGGCTTGAATCACTGCGTGTTCTATTTTCCATTCCGTATCCGGCGCCAGTTTGGCCACGATCAGATTTGTCCGCCGGAGGGGATAGAGTATCCGGCTACATTTCCGGTCGGAGGTACGCAGCTTATCCGACAGGCCGCCGCGTGGAGGACTAGAGAACTCCTTGTCCCCGCTCCCACTTTTAATTACACTTTGCCTGACGAGTGTTGGGACTGGCTCAATGAAGAGGCACAGGAGGGGCCCACTTTGGCATCAGAGGCTTCAACTAGCTCTGGGAGGGGGCGCAGGGACATTTGACTTGACCATGCCCCAGGTTTATTGCTTTATTAGTACTTTCAAGTTTTCTTTATGAATGTAATAAAAAGCAACTTCAATTTTATGCAAGAGCAAGAGAACTCTATTTGAAATCAATGAAATTGAAGGTTGTGGTACTGAAAATTTTCCGTTTTGGTCCAGAAATGGTCTTAGTTGTAAAAAGATTTATTTGAACAAAGTCATCTTCATTAAAACTTTCCAAAACTATTTTCGATATGGATCAGAACTAGACACGCTTGAGATCTGTCACTGAGATGCACAACCCTGGATCTTAGCAACTGGAAAGTTGCCCCTTGTTTGAATGGTACCGCGGCACTGTACGGCAACGGAAAGTTGCCCCTAGTCTGAATAGCACTATACCAGAGATTGCGATAAATGCCGATGGGCAAAGATGACCAAGACGATCAAATGGACAAAGTTGATCGGGGAAGAGTTTATGGCTGAACTTCGGGATGAAGCTGCCTACGTATCCCAATGATGGGAATCAAGCCTTACGTAGTTCAGGCTTGGGTTCACTCGAGTATTTTCACTCTCCTTTTGCGCTCTAAACTTTGCCAAGGCCGCCCTTTGCGGGTTTTCAACCTTGCGAGCTCAGTTTTTACTTTCCAATTTTTTGTGCTCTGAATTTTGCCTAGGTCGCCCTTTCGGGTTTTCGGCCCAATGAGCCTCTCAGGGGTAATATTTCTTCAACTTGTCCATGTTGATCGGTTGGGAGAACTCTAGGCCATCTAGGTCCATCAAAACTACAGCTCCACCTGACCAGATAGACTTGATGATATAGGGACCAGTCCAATTGGGTCTGAACTTGCCCCTTGGGTCGTGGATGGGAGCTCGGTTGTCTTTGAGTACCAAATCTCCTTCCTTCAAATTCCTAGACTTGACTTTCTTGTTAAAAGCCCGGGCGATTCTACGTTGATATCCTTGGACATGGTACAGTGCTTTTAATCTCCTTTCATCGAAAAGCATGAGTTCCTCGAATCTGCTCTGCTGCCAATCTGCCTCGGCTATCTGACACTCAGCCAATACTCGTAGAGACGGAACCTCAATCTCTATAGGTAGGACAGCCTCCATCCCATATACCAAGGAATACGGAGTCGCCCCGGTAGAAGTTCTAATTGAAGTTCGGTAGCCCCACAGAGCAAACGGAAACTTATCTGGCCAGTCCCGATAGGTTTCCACCATCTTCTGCAGTATGTGTTTGATGTTCTTGTTAGCGGCCTCAACTGCTCCGTTGGTCTGCGGCCGATATGTGGATGACTTATGAAAAGGCACATTATACTTCTCCAACAGATCAATCACCTCCTTCTTGAAGTGGGAACCATTGTCCGAAATGATCTCATTCGGGACACCATAACGGCAGATAATGTTGTTTCTGATAAACTTTGCGACATGCGAAGCCTTCAACACGGCATAAGATTGGGCCTCGACCCACTTTGTAAAGTAATCTATCGCTACCAAGATAAATACCTCATGCCCATTCGACCCCTTCGGGTAACAGCTCCAATCACATCGATCCCCCAAACTGAAAATGGCCATGGTGACGTCATGTTGTACAGCTTTGACGGCGGGATGTTCATGCGGTTTGCGTGAATCTGGCATTTGTGGCATCGCCGAACAAAGCCGATACAATCTTCCTCCATGGTAGACCAGTAGTAGCCCTGTCTAAGGATCTTCTGTGCCAGCATTACCCCATTCATATGTGCCCCACATTCTCCTCCATGGATGGCCTCCATCAGGCGCTTCGACTCTTCGGTTTCCACACACAGCTTGTGCATTCCCAGATGACCTCTTTTGTACAACTTACCCCCACAGATGATAAACTGAACAACCATTCTTCTAATTGCCCTTTTGTCTTTGGCATTCGCCCCTGGTGGATATGCCTCCTTCTCCAAGAAGTTCCATATGTCGTAATACCAAGGGTTGTTATCTTGCACTTCATCTATGGCAGAGATTGACTCGTAGGCAGGTGCAAATTTCTGGTCAATAATGACTGGACGCATCCGGACCCCAGATGGGATGTCTATCATGGAAGATAGAGTTGCTAGCGAATCTGCAAACCTGTTGTTCTCTCTTAACTAGGTGAGTGTGAAATTTAGCTTTTCAAACCGCGGAATTAACAAATCCAAGGTCTGGTGGTAAATTATCATCTTTTCCTCTTTTATTTCCAATCTCCTTTAGCTTGAGATACAACTAAGTTCGAATCCCCAATGACGTCCAATCGCCTTGCCCCTAGTTCTAGGGCAGTCTCTAGACCGGCAATACATGCCTCATACTCTGCCTCATTATTCGAGACTTTGAATCGGAGTTTGAATGCTAAAGGGATACGGGAATCGTCAGGTGCGATCAGCAACACTCCTATCCCATACCCGTATTGATTTGATGCTCCGTCAAAGTACATCGTCCAAGTTTCATCTTCGATGTGCAGAATGGCTTCATCTGGGAATAAGTACTCAACTGCTTCATCCCCTTCAACCAGGGTGGTCGGCAAGGAACTCTGCTACCGCTCTTCCTTTTACTGACTTGCGCGTCACATACTTGAGATCAAATTCGGAGAGCAACAGCAACCAACGAGCTAGCCTACCCGTAAGCGCTGGTTTCTCGAAAAGATATTTGATGGGATCAAGTCGTGAAACCAACATTACAGAGTGAGCTAACAGGTAGTGCCGCAGCTTCCTGGTAGCCCATACCAAGGCCAAACAAGCCTTCTCCAACGGAGTGTAGCGGGTCTCGTAATCCAACATCTTCTTGCTCAGATAGTAGATAGCCCTTTCCACTTTATCTTCCGACTCTTGTGCGAGCATGCAGCCCATTGTAGTTTCAGTCACTGACAGGTACAGTATCAACGGTTTTCCCGGCTTTGGTGGTGACAAGACGGGTGGGTTCTGTAGATATTCCTTAATTTGTTCAAATGCAGCTTGGCATCGGCCTTCCCATTGGAACTTCTTTCCTTTCTTCAAGAGACCAAAAAGTGGTTCACAAGTTAGGGTTAGTTTAGAGATAAACCGTCTTATGAATTGCACTTTACCCAGAAAGCCTTGCACCTCCTTTTCAGTCATTGGTGGTGGCATTTCTAGGATGGCCTTGATTTTGGAAGGGTCAACCTCGATGCCCCTTTGTGTAATCAGAAATCCCAGCATTTTTCCCGCTGTAACACCGAACGTACACTTCTGAGGATTTAACCGCAGCCGAAATTCCCTGATCCTTTGGAAAAACTTTTGCAAGGCGGTGTAGTGGCCCTCTCTTTCTTTGGACTTGACAATCATGTCGTCCACGTACACCTCGACCTCTTTATGGATCATGTCATGTAGTATTGTGGTTGCAGCCCGTTGATATGTAGCCCCAGCGTTCTTCAGCCCAAATGGCATTACTCTGTAGCAATATGTACCCCACGGGGTGGTAAAAGCAGTCTTCTCCCGGTCTTCGGGTGCCATTACTATCTGATTATAGCCTGAAAAGCCATCCATGAACGAGAGCAAAGCATGCCCCGCTGTGAAATCTACTAACTCGTCGATATGCGGCAAAGGAAAGTCATCATTTGGACTGGCTCTGTTCAAATCCCTGAAGTCCACACATACCCGGATTCTGCCATCCTTCTTCGGCACTGGAACAATGTTGGCCAACCAAGTCGGGTATTCGGATACCAGCAGGAAGCCTGCGTCAATCTGCTTGGTGACCTCTTCCTTGATCTTAATGGCCCAATCAGGGCGGATCCTTCTGAGCTTCTGTTTGACAGGTCGGGCCTCGGGGTCAAGAGGGATCCGGTGCTGTACAATCTCAGGATCGATTCCAGGCATGTCTTCGTAGGACCACGCGAAAACATCTTTGAAATTTTTTAATAAAGCGACTAAGCGCTCGCGTTCCTCCGAAGACAACGTGGACCCGATCTGGACCAGCCGCGGGTCCTTCTCAGTACCAATGTTCACGGTAGTGATTTCATCCATTAAGGGTTTAACAAACCTCTCTTGCTCTTGTTCAATTAGTCGTTGCAAAACCGGAGGAATTTCATCCTCGTCGTTTTCATCAAAATTTTGAAAGTCCTGATTTAAACAATAAACCAAAGGCACAGAAAAGTACTCGGAAACCACAGTCACCTCATTCTCATTAGATACTTCCGAACCGTCCAATTCTTCTGTTACAACAGACTCAAAAGAGAAAGAAAAAGACGACCTGGACAGGACTGTGGCATCCGGGTTATCACCCCCAGGAATACCGAACTCAGACCCAGACGAGCTGGAACCTGATTCCGACCCACAAGACTCGGTGGAATCAGATTCCGGCTCACTACCTGACCCGGTGCTGCTAGATAAAAATCCCTCCTCATACTGCCAGGTGAGGGAGGGTGCGATGGATGCATCCAAAATAGCTGCTGGTCGGCCCGCAGCCGTTTCATCTCCGATCATGGACACCAAGGAGTTATCCCCCAAGCACAACTGGTCGATCGAAGGATCTGAAAGTAGACATGCCAGTGCTACCCCCATTTCGAATTCTGTGTCCGCAGACTCTGCTTCCCTGCTAGGCTCAGTCTCAACTGTTGGGTCTGTCTGTTTTTCAACAACATCATCCCCAAATAACTGTAGGTCAAAGAAAATTTCGAACCCCGGCACGCGCTTCTTCTCTGCGTTCCACCACGGCTCCGGAAAACCACAGAATGGAAAATCCTCCCCCTCCCGGACGAAGCGTCCGTTCAGGGTACCTCGGATGGGCCGATGCATCAATTCAAAGGGCTTTCCCATCTGTTTTGCTTTGGTCCTCGCAACTGTCTCTTTTCCTTTTCTTACCCAATCTTCCTTGGTGGGCGTATATCCCAGGCCAAAGGTATGGGGGTTGTGCGGCACTTCGGCCAACGCTGCAATGCCTTTACGGCCGCTCTTTCCTAATCCCATCCCGGGGATGTATTGGAGCTTGTTCATGAGATACACTGCTTGGGCACTGACATATATCCCTTCATTCGTAGCCATGATATTCTGTACGACCTGAGCCTCGGCCAAGGTAAAACCTGATATGAATACATCCTCCATGCCATGCTCAATTTCCAGAACAGGCGTGGATACCTCTGGTGGTGGGTGGATTGACGAATTCCCAAAGACAATGGCTACTCCCTTCCCGTAGGGGTATTTCACCATTTGATGCAAAGTAGATGACACTGCCTTCACCTGATGCAGCCACGGCCGTCCTAAAAGCAAATTGAAGGTTGCAGGGACCTCTAAGACATGGAAATCTATCTTGTGCTGCCCCGGCCCAACCTTTGTCTGAACTTTAACTGTTCCCATTACTTCTTTACTTGTATTGTCATATGCCTGGATGACCTGGGCTGTTGGTACAAAATCCGTGGTTTTCAAGCCAATCGCATATGCCGTCCTCGCTGGGCAGACATTAATGGCGGACCCGGTATCAACAAGTACCACCGGTATCCACTTATTTCTACACTCCACGGAGATGTAGAGGGGTTTATTGTGATTTATGCCCTCGGGCGGAAGTTCTTTGTCGGAAAAGGTCAGCATCGGGGTACCTCCTCCCGGGAAGACCAATCCTACCAGCTGCTCTGGCGTGGTTTCTATTGAAAGCTTTGCTTTGTCCATGGCTGATAAAACAGCCTCTCTATGCACCCGTGATGCCATGAGCAGTCCCCAAATGGAGATGTCTGCTTGTATCTTTTTCAGCTGTTTGAGTACAGCTTCTTCCTCAAGTTGTTTCTCCTTTTGCTTCTCGGCTTCCCTATCCTTTCCTGAGGCCTCTGGTTGATCCAAGTGTGGGGGTTTGAAATACCGCCCACTCCTCGTCATGTGGTCGACCTCTCCAAGGTACCAAGTGTTATCAGGTTGGTTATTCCCCCAATCTTCGTCGGTGTGAGCAAGACATAGGTCTTCATCTTCCCACCACATTCCATCAGCAGCTGACAAACATCTGTCTGGCCCTGGTATGACTGTTTTTGCGCTCGCAGCACCTTCCATCCATATACCTGCAGTATTCTCGGTTCCTATGCACACAGCAGTTTCAGCTCCCACATGGGCCTTTGCTTTCCTGATTCTCTCGGAATCTTCAAAACTTGCTTGTTCTGCCATGACTGTCTGTTCAATCATCTCCGTACTCAAAATGTTCCAATCTCGGGCGAAATTCTTGACACCGGCGCCCTCCGGTGATGTGTTCTGCTCTTCGACCCTTCCGGCCGTCACTAATAGTCTCATTCCTGCTGAACTCTGCTCTGCCTGAAATTTTCCTACCACATCGGGCTGATCGTCCAACCACCCTGTAGCTTCCGCTGAATCCCCATAATCGAACCATGCGACTGCCGCGTCTTCTGGGTATTGGTCATTGTAAAACTGGAGATCGGCAAGATCCTCCCCCACAACTGTTACATCATCTGTTCCCTGCCCCAGGCTATCTCCTTGGATCATACACAACTCTCCCCCTGTTGGCAATTCTACTCCGGGCCCATCTTGGCCTTTTGATGAAATGTAGTCACTCGGACTATATGTCTTCCCAACGTAACTCCCAGATTCCGCAGACTCTGACTCAAACAACTGTTTTTCCTCTGGGATCTCCCTTTCCTTGTTCTTGGCGGTCACCGCCACTGGCTTAGATTGGGTCATGGAGATGTCCATCATGCACAAGTCGGTGCAATCGGGGAGGAACACCTCTGGTTTAGGCAAGTGGGTAGGTGTGATATAGATACTAGGGTCGTAGGACACGGTCCCAGTATGGATGAAATTGAGTCTTTTGGGTGGTGGAGCTTGGTTATGTGCGGGGAGGGGATTTGTAGTAACATTGGGTTTTCGGGAGGCAAAATCACCCCATTGTCGATGAGATCTTGGATCTCATGACGCAACCGGAAGCACAGATCGGTGTCGTGACCGTGTTGTTGCTGAAAGGCACAATATTTGCCGGGTTATGGGTAGGAGGGTTTTTCTGGTAAGGGCCGCGGCTCTAGGGGCTTCAGGTGCCCTTTTTTGATCAAAACCCCCAGAGCTTTGGATAGGGGCATATATAGTGGGGCGAAGGTTCTGGTATTTCTGGGTGGGTATTTGGTTGTTTGTGGGTTGCTTTCGGACGCGCCGGAGAATGGTGCAGCTGCCGTATTTCTTGGGGGGGTTGGCGGTGACCATGCTTACTTCGGTGGCTCTCGTAGTAGTAGCGCCACTCGGGCCTGCATTGCTACCACGGTTGAAAGTTCGTCGGGGTTGCTCCCGGTCGTTATCAATCAAGCCTTGCTTCAAGGCATCTTCAATCTGCACCCCCATTTCATGTAGGTCAGAAAAAGTAGGAAAGGGGAGAACTATCATCTTTTGCATCAACTTCGGCTGAAGATTGCGCACAATCATCTGAATCTGGTCTTTGTCCATAGGCCTCAAGGTCATCATCGAAGCCTTGGCCCTCCATCTGGTTACAAACTCTGAAAAACTCTCCTTAGGCTCTTGCCTAGTCGTCTCGAGATCACGGGTCGTAATCTCAATCTGTGTATTGTACGAATACTGTACGATGAAGGCCTCAGCCATTTCGTCCCAATTCCTCTTGACATCATCTTCTAGCTTGGCATACCATATGACCGCCACACCCGACAGGGTCCGGCCAAACAAAGACAACTTCTGAAGCCTACTGAGGCCCATCGGCCTTAGAACATCTGAAAACAGTCTTAAATGCACCATGGGGTCCCCGGACCCGTCAAATCGATCAATATGAGGCATTTTGAATCTGTCGGGCAACGTCACAGCTGCGTCTGTGTATCCATCTTCGATATCGGGGATAGTCTTGACCCCTTGGGATCTCTTGAACAGCTTTTCAAGCTTGCTCAACTTTAGTGCTGTGGGATCAGTCTCGAACTCAAAGGGAGAGTCTGGTAGGTTGGTGGGCGTTTTTGATAGCTGAGGTTGGATTTGAGGTAGGGTTGGAGGTGGGGGTGGTCCTGTGGGCAGTTCTGTATCAGTCTGAACATTGGCTGTCTCCCCGACATTAGGAACTCCTGGCGGGGAAGGAACTTGATGCGAAGCAGATGCTCCGGTCTGCTGCTCTAGCCTGGCTATTGTCTCTGCCTGTTCCTTTACCAGTGTGGCCTGTTGCCTGGTGAATTCTGCCTGTCGGACAGCATCTTGCTGCATCATTTTCATGCTTTCTTGGAGGTGGCGCACCATCTCTTCTAAACTAGCCATGCTATTCTGCTCTGGTTGAAATACCGGTATATGTTCTCTCTCTGTTGGTGACACGGAACCCTGATCCCTACTGAACACAGGTGGGGTAGATAAGGCCCTCTGAACTGACTGCTGTGCTGAGGTCCTCTGTCTGACTGACCTCCGCTTAGTAACCGGGGGTAGTGAACAGTACACTGGTTGTCCGTCTACCAGATCCTCAGATCGATGGAGTCGACGACCTCTAGTCCAGAGTGCTCGGGGAGTATCTACTGGGTCAGAAGCAATCGTGCTCAACTACCTAGTAAAAAAAAGATAAATAAAACGTATAAATAACAGAAAATCGGACAGCATAACGACATAAAATAAACAACACACGGTTGGATAACACGCTGAACTCGATTCACTGTCCCTCCGATACTAATCACTATTTCTGAATCATTGCCCCCAAGTCTGAATCTTGTACCCACAGATAACTGATTCCCCAAAATACTGTTACTGGTGCCCTCAGGCCGGATAAAACTTGCAAACTGACATGCGCATTCCCTGTAGAGATACATTCTAAAAAGCACATAGCAGGTAAATGAAAGCCAATACACCCCTAAGTTGGGGTAGGGTTTCCTTGTCCTATTTTGTCAGGAGCTAGGGTTTCACTACGCACACAGCGGTTTCAAACAACCTATATCGGGTGAGCAACCTGTCTTAGTTTGGAATGGTCACTATGGATCCGAATATGCACTAGGTCGAATGGTCGAAAAGGGTGCCCCGGTAAAACCGGGGTTTGTGTTCCCATGCTGTCAGAGCCCATAACCGGTCAGCCTTACGGTCATGCCTTGACAAGACAAGCCTCCGGCAAACCGTTCAGGAATGGCAGATGGCAAACACGGTGTCCTAGGCGCACCAATGCAAATGCAATGCAAAGAGACACATAAACGAAAATCAAAACAGGATATCACGAGTTCGAGTCAAGCTCTCTAAAATCCCCAGCGGAGTCACCAGAAACTGTAACATGCCCGCGGGGGACCTCGGCTACAGTTCGGACTCTCCTTTTTGTGTGTTGCGGTTCTAAATCTGAACCAAAGAGTCCAACTCTGGCAAATCGTTTTGAAGAAAAACAGATTTTTGAAAAGTAGTGCCAAACATGGACTGTTTTGCCAGATTACAGAGTCGCCACCTAAATATTTTTTATGGGGGAATTTAGGAAACCCTGACTCGGTGCCGAAGGCCACGTGTCCGTCATCACCAAATGTCTTGGCTCGGGAGCTTGGGTACGATTGGGGAAGGTCAGCTATGAGCACCCCCTTTCGCCCGGTCCGAAGACCGGCCTCTACTAACCGTGATATCCGATTTTGAAAACAATACATGCTCTTATTCCAATTATTAGCCTAGAATTACTATGTTATGCGCACAGCAAACAAGTATAGACTAGATTGCCTAATTCGGAAATAATCATTGCATATCCGTTTGTTTTGAAAGCGTTTCGGGTTTTGCTACTCGCAAGTAGGCTAAAATACGGATTTCAATGAGTTTTCCAACTCAAGCAACCCAACCTCCACCCACAGGCATTCAAACAGTTTATCTCACATAAGCACTTAGCCGCATGGTAAGCATACTGTCATGGCAACATTCACACGCATGTGGTATGCTAAAGCGTAAATACTTACATCGTACTCCGTGCCAAAACAGTAAACTAGTTAGCAAACATGCATGACCTAGTTCATGTTAAATGGCTAATGCAACACATACAGCATGTAATTAGGATAGGCTCGGCTAACCCTAAAAATGGCATGTGAAGTGCACTTTATTTGATGCACGTATTCAATTTGGAATTGAAAGTACGATGCAGTTTGCATGATGTACCGAGCCCGATGCATGTAAACAAATGCATGGATGCACGCATGCATTGCATAAGGTATGCTAAAATAGACGTGCCCTAATCTACCATCATAAGCAGGTAAATAAAAGGGAGAAAGAAGTGGGGGTTGGAAGACATACATCACACTCACCCACACTTATTACAATTATGCCCTCGCTCGGAGGGACCAAAAGAATAATACAAATTAATTAACTACGCAAGCTAATTAAATATTACAAATTAATTAAATTAACAAATTAATTTATCTAAGGAAAATAGTAAACCGCCTCGGGGCGAGGGCTCAATGCACGCGCACTCGGATTCCGCTCGGAATTGCACTGCCATGCCTAGCTTGCCTCTGTTTTCCCTGATTTGCTCCTCAGAAGACTGCCACAGTCTTAGGAATACTTCCTTAGGTACTGGAGATCACTACCGGCTGCACAAAACTTCCACCGGCAATGGATTGAGCACATCGGCACTAAATTGATCCATCGGCTGCAAATTGACTGCCGGTCGGCACTGAATGCCTGCAGGACCTGCAACTCACAGTAGCAGAGGGCAAATACTGGCATGGCAATGCAATTCAAAGCATGTATGCACTAAACACACTCCTTATCATACTAGTGACTCAAAGGAAGATATGCCTCGATTCTCGGACCACCAATCACGCATTTCCATGCATGATGGCCCAAAGAACCAAGAATGCAACTTTGATTTCAAATGCATGCAATCCATAGAATCAAATAAGGGTGCCAAACCTCCATCAAACTTCACTTCAAGAGGCCTAGCATGCATGCCAATGCAATGCAACCCTGAGCATGTTATCTATATGCAATATGGACAGTGCAAGGCACTTATGCAAACACACAAGCAAGCATACAAGGCAAGCATGCAAACCAAGTGAAAGGGGAACCTAATCATGAATTGGGCAGCCCCTAATAGGCCCAAAATCAGTGGCTAAAGTGCCCAAAAATGAAGGCTAAAATACACACACACATGCATGCAATTATGGTCCAACACTTAGGCACAAACATGGCAACTCTCAAGCACACTTAAGGAGACCAAACATAGGCAATGAGCATGCGTTGTAAGCTCTGAAAATCATGCTAAACATGGTGCCAAACCAACTTAAGATAGACCAAACAAAGCATGCAAACGGCCTAAGTACTTGAGGCGAGCCATGGAGGCTTAAGCCAAGGCCAAACCCACTAAGCCTTACAAGGCAAAGGGGACTCAAAACAGGTCAAAGGCAGACCTAAACAAGGCTAGAGGCGCACCTAGATGGCACCTAAGAGGCTCAATCATGGAGGCATGCAAAATGACCAAAACATGGAGCATACAACTCATGTTTTTAAAGCATTAAAGAGGCAACTAAGGTAAGCATACAAGCACACTAGAGGGACTGAAATGACATGCTAGATGATTCCAAACCATCAAAATGAGGTAAGCAACACATGCTACACATGCGTGCTCAAAGGCTAGCAAGCCTAAAATGCAAAGGGGCTATATAATGCATGCCAAGATCAACCCAAATGACTATGGACAGAGCTAAAACATGGCAAAATAAGCACAAAACATTCACAAATCTAAGCCTAAAGCGTGCTCAAATTAGGGCTAACAACCTAGGCATGTTAAGGGACCAAAGAGGCATTACAAAGCAACTATGCAAAACATGCAAGGAGTGCTAAAACCAACACTTATCAATGTCATATTAGGGCATAATAAACATAAAATGCAGCCAAGACATGCTCTTCAAACATTCAAAACTATGCTCCCTTAAGAGACCAAAACTTGCCCTTTTCAAGGACATCAAGGAGAGGGGGTGGCCTCCTCCTTCTTAGGACTTTAAGGCATCATCTACACCACTGAAATCCCTCAAGATTTCAGTGGTGAAGAGACCCAAGCACCAAAATCCCGGAGCTCAACAAAATAGCACCAAAATGAGGCCTTTCAAGGCCTAAGAGGGGTCAAACTTCCCCAAAGCACAAAGTACCCTTAATAAACTATCAAGAGGGCTTAAAAACAGAACTTTTATGTGTTGATCACCAAGCACAAAAACAGTTCTAAGCTACGTAAAAATGGAGTGCAGAAATGGGGAATAAAAGACTAGTTTCTTACCCTTGTTGACCACCTTCACAAATGTTGATGTTGTTGCCTCCTTGAGCTTCAATCCAGCCAAAAATAGCAAGAACAAGCCCTTGGAACCTCAGTAGCCAAAGGAAGGTGAAGCACTAGGTGCTTGTGTGCAATAGTAAGACAAAACACACACACTAAGCTTAAGGGAGAGAGAGAGAGAGAGATATAGGATAGATACACAAACCCTAACCTAAAACTAGAGCTCTCTCTGAGTGTTTTCTTTCTAACTCTCAAAATTTTCTAACCCTTGAGCCAAGAGAAGAGAGTCTTCTCTTATAGGAATCAAAGCTTACAAGCTAAGTAAACCAAAGGCTCATCCCTCCATACACGTGTATGGAGGGGAAACAAGTGCTACAAAGCTGTCTGAAAATATCTCCAAAAACAGCTGTAAAGTGATCGGCAGGGCAAAATGGTCATTTTGCCAAAAAGAGTGTCGACCGGCACAAAGGAGTGCCGACCGGCACAATATAGTGCCGATGGCAACATCAACCAGCCGGTGGCCTCTAGCCACTGCCGGTGGTGTGTGGGGATGCCTCACAAGGCATTCCCTGCCCCTCCAAGGCAAAGCACAAGTGTTTGGTGCAAAACCAGACACAAAACGGTCAAGTTCGGAGATCCTGAGGCATGGCGCGTAGCCGAGAACTCCGGGAACTCCAAACGAACACAAACATGGATGATCACCGAGCGTCCAAGCGGTGACGTCCAAGTCTTGAGGACGGTCAAAAATGGGGTGTCTACAGTCACACCCTTATTCCTCTTTCTTAGGCCATTAACTTCACTTCTTTCATTCTTGGTCCTACTCTTCACGCGCTCATGCCTCTATCGACAAAGGATTCCAAGTTTTGGTGCCAACAATGCCCCCTCATTCAAGGTAAAACTAGGTTTTGCCTTGAATGAATACTCTTTGACATTGAAACTAATTAAGACTTAAAACTAGGCGCTCTGTATTAACATGGCTCAATTGACAAATAAAACAACTGGCCGTGTATATGAGCCCAAAAGTTGATATAGCCCAATACAGGGATGTCCCAAGCAATATAAACTTAGAAATTTGAATCCAAGCTCTACCTTTGCCTCTTCATCTCTTGCACCTTCTCTTTTAACCCTTCAGCTTTTGCAAAAACCCTAGCAATGGCACCCAAGAAGACTTCTTCTCAATCGAAAGCTAAGTAGCCAGAAACCCTAGAACCTTTTCCAGTTCTCCACTTTCCCGCTGAGATCAAGGAGAAAATTCAAACTCATACATTTGACAGTTGCATTATTATTGGGAGCACCATTGCTCAAGGAGAGATGGGTCCATCTTTCGTCAAAACCATTCTTGACGAGGTGGCTCCCTACTTCCCTATTGCTCAAACAGAGAGCCTACTGCTTGGCAGAGCTAAGCTATCTTGGCATTAGTGGGACATCAGCCGTAACCCTTTGTGATTATGGATGAAGGCCTGTGCGGATTGGAAGCTCTGGGTCAACAGGATCATGAAGTATGATATAGACCTCTAGCGAGCCCTTGGTATTTATGATACCATTCGTCTATCAACATTTGCTATGGACATGGACAAGTGGACCACTAGTGTTGCAACCTATTTTCGGTCCACCTCCCGTAACTCTATGATACTCAAATGCAGTATGATCTCACCCACCATTCTAGATGTTGTACACTTAACTGGACTTCCTATGGGTGGTTAGCATATTGGTGCCCTTTTGACACCTCACAAGGTCAATTTTAATAATGTTACCAACATTAGCTATGGTAGTTTTATGAAAACATATATCAAAAGTTCAACTTAGAACCCATTGATGTAGAAAAAATAGCTTTTTATCTTTTATGGCTATGCTAATTCCTTTTTTGTATTCCTGGCTTTAAAGTCACCAAGGAATATTTGCCCCTTGCTACTTGCATTTAAGAGGGCACTGATTTAACTTTTGCTCCTTTCTTGTTGGCCACCTTATACAGAGGCCTTTTTTTACCTTGTCCACCAAAGAGATAGATGTCAATTGTGGTGGCCCTTTTTGGCTCTTTAGGCCTAGCTTTTTGTCTATTTTCCCAAGGTCAGGCCTTCCCAACAGACACCGTTTTCCTCTCATTGTGAGAGTTATGCTGAACATTTCCTCTCCTATTGACCATCCACTAATATGTCATTCACTAAAGCCTTCTCCTTTTTTTATGAACTCCCTATTGTAGACACCTCATTTTGACCGCCTCTAAGACTTGGGCACCTCAATTCGAAAACTCGATGATGAAAGTTACATTATGCAAATTGTTCGAATCTTCAGCAAACGAATTACGTTTCGATCTTCAAACCTAAGCCTTCTACCCCATTTGGACCAAAACCCTTTTTTTAGCTTGACTACTCAGTGAGCAGCTGTAGACACCCCATTTTTGACCGACCTTAAGACTCAGACGTCATCGTTTGTGCGCATGATGATTGCGCATGTTTGTGCTTGTTTCGAGCGCTCGAAGGTCTCGACTGAGTGCCTTGTCTTTGAGGCTCTTGACACTTTGTGTTTTGGCCTTGTTTTTTGTGCCAACCCTTGTTGCCTCTTGCCTTGGGGAGAGGAGGGCCTTGCCGGTCACTTTTCTCCCTTGTAGGCCACTTTAAGTGGCCGGCCGGCTAGAGAAAGTGGTCGGCCGGACACTTAACTGGCTGGTAGCCACTTTTTCTCCTTTTCAGATATTTGTAGATCTTTTGAGCCAGTTGTGGCCCACTGAATTCATCCTCCATACACGTGTATGGAGGGATTGAGCAAGCCTTTTGGCTTGCTTGGCCTATATAAAGGGAGCCTCCTCTCCCTTGAGAAGGGTTCGGTTTTTTTTCAGAGCTAAAAATATCCGCTCTCTCTAGAATTCTCACTCTCTCTCTCTCTCTCTCTCTCTCTCTTTTTATATTGTGCTATTGTGCTTAGAAGTGCTATTTTTTTCACACTTTTGCACACAAACACCTAGTCAAACACCATAACTTTGGAGCTGAGGTCCCTTAGAGCTTGGTTTGAGGACTTTGGATTGGTTTTGGTCCAAAAATTGTGGCTGAAGTTGCTATCTTGCCTTTGTTCTTCAAGGGTAAGAGACTAGCCCCTTTTAAGCTTTGTTTTGCTTAAGTCTTTTACCACCTTTGCATGCTATTTAAAGGCTAGTTTTAGCCTCTCAAAAACTTTGATTTTAAGACTTTAAAGTGTTGGTTTGAACCTTGTGAGGTTAGGGGAGGGGGGAGGGGGTCCCTCTCTTTTGCTCTTTGGCTTGTTAGGCCTCTTGAGCCAACTCTCTAAGTTTTTGGTTCTTCCCTTGCTTGGCCTTTTTACCACTGAAACTTAGAGGAATTTCAATGGTAAAAAGTTGCTCTTGTGGTCCAAAATAGGAGGGGGGTGGTCTCCCTCTCCTTATGTCTTGCTTGTATGCTTTGTTGGCCTCATACTTGAGCATGCTCTTTTACTCTTTTATGACCTAGCTCAAGCTTGTTTTTGTGGCCTGTTGGGCCTGCCATAGCTCTGTTTTTGGTTGGTTCGGCCATTGGTTGCTTGTTTCTTACACTTGTAGTGTAATTCTTGCAAATTAGCCTTGTATGCTTAATGCTTTGGTCCATTATTCTAGCATGTATTGGCTCCACTCCAGCATGTTTTTGGTCATTATTTAACATGCCTTAACTCTAATTTTGGTTGGTGGAGTCACCTCTTGCTTGGTTTTTGTACTTGTAGTGCAATTCTCTTTGTAGGCCTAACATGCATCATGCATTATGCCTCTAATCCTAGCTTGTGTTAGCTCTATCTCAGCATGTATTTGCTATTATTTTGGCATACCTTAGCTCTGTTTTGAGTGGTCCTGGCCATGTGAGACTTGTTGTGACAACCTAAACCCGCCCCTAAGGGTTTAGCATCGTAACCGGCTAGTAATCCGTGATTACCAAAGGCCTGCTTAATAGTAATAACAATAGTACAGAGTAAGGGGCTGGCGGAAGCCAAACAGTAAATAAAAGATGTCCAATGAGCTGTGAAAATCTGGATGAAAAAAGACTTTTATGGACTAGTCTACATTCATAACCATAAACATATATACATGTCAGATACACATAACATACAGGTTAGGGATCCAATCCCTTCACCATAACTGTACAGTCAAAAGTCTTAAGCATTCATTACAAAACAGAGACAAAAGGGTGAATCTGAAACACTCCAAAACAGCCTTGGCTTGAACGGACTCAGAACCTCGAAGTGAGGCACAATGGTTGGCTTGACAAAACATGAGCTTAACTTGACGCTTCTAGTTTCGGTCCGGTGCCTGGCCACCTACATACATATATAAATTGTGAGCTAAAGCCTAGTGAATAACGAATGCGTAAAGGGATTAAGAATGAATGTCCTTTCAGTAATTAAAACAGTCATTTGCATCAGTAGATCAGTTATTCAATCAGTGGCTCATATTTCATGCCATATCAGTCAATTAGAAATCATAACAATCATATGTGGTACATCCAATAGCAAAACAGTATAGTAGGTGTTAATAAACCGAGCAGTCAGTTGATGGCCATCAAACAGTAAACAGTAATAGTTCCAAACATTGGAACCGACAGAGATCTCTGTAACAGTATCAGTAACAGTAACAGTACAGTAGCAGTAACAGTAACAGTAAGTTGCTATGGATACCACGAGTACAGTTTATAAAATAGGACAAACATTCCTTCAGTAAACAATGTTCCTTCAGAAAGTAGTACGGTCGATCATTCAGAAAATAATCATAATTGAACATATCTTTACAACATTGTTACTCACAGATTACTGGGCTATAGACAGGCTAGTCAGCGTCCTCGGGTGCCAACCCTACACAGTTGCAGAACGAACACACACTAAGTTACACACTTGGGATTAATAACCTAGCCCCTTAACTTGACTTGGTGTGGTTCTATAACATTATCCTCATGAAGATGCCTTAAACGTGGCCTAGGAATGCCTAGGATGGGATGAGGATGCAAAAATGTAGTTTAAAACACTTTTCAAAATTTTGCTGAAAACAGGGGTCTCGCTCGAGCGTGGCTTTCTCCGCTCGAGCGAGCTTACCAAAACAGAGGGGTCGCTCGAGCGTAGACTTCCTCGCTCAAGCGGTCTGTAAAAAATGCAAAAAGTGCTGGTTGCTGAAATTGTCCGCTCGATGCTCGCTCAAGCGTGAGACACGATTTTTCACTCGAGCGTGCGTCTATACACGCAAAAACCTGAGAGCTTGCAATCTACGCTCGAGCCAGCATTCCGTCGCTCGAGCGGAGCTCTGAACACAAAGGTGGTCGCTCGAGCGTGGAAGCCAAAATCTGGGTTTTCCAGATTTGCTTCCAAAGCTCAAACCAAGAATCAAACATGCCAAAACTCAATCTTTTGGGCCAATTTTCTGGAAAACACTTGGAAACTCATAATACAACATGTTTTGAAGATCACTTAACAAAATCAAAGCCCAAAAGTATGCCAATTGAACACAATTTCAACTAAAACTTTATGAACATAACAAGAACATTACATGCATGAGTTCTCATGAACTCTAATGCTCCAAAGCATGATCACATGCAAACTTGAACTCAAAAACATGGTGAATTTCTAGAGTACAACCACAATATGGACATGCATGCAAGGATTTCATGAAAGCAACCTCAAAATTCTATGATATGGACATGCATGCATGAATTCACTCTCAAATTAACACTTTAAGCTAATTCTTGACTCTAATCACCAATTGAACATAATTTCAATGAAACTTTCATGAACAATGCATGTAACAACTTAAATTCATAATTAAAAGAATGAATTTCCTACCTTAAGTCTTGAATTCCAAGTGTGGTAGCTCAAATATGCAATTCTCCTTCAATTCCTCTAATTTTCCAAGCCAATCTCTAGATGAATTTAGTTTTCTCCTACTCTCTCTCTCACTCATGGTTTGCTCAAGAAAATGGATGAAGAATGGTGCCAAACAAGTATAAGGTCAAGCAAATGACCTTGAAAGGCCCACTAGTGGCAAGAGTGTAAATAACTCTAGCTAATGTAATTTAACATTATTTATTCTAATTTAATCATTCCAAATTGAATTTTAATTAAACCTACCATAAAATTCTATAAATCCTAATTGGCATATAACACTAATCAATTTCTGAATCGGTCGCCGATAAGGCTTTCAATTCGCAGTTCGAAATTAAAACATAAACAGATCATTCAGTAACAAACATATAGAAATGCATTTAAGGCAACACACTCATGTAATCAATTTAGGATTTCATCATAATCAATTACTTATCATGCTAAATTACGAATTAACGCTAATCAGAGGGAAGGGTTGTCACACTTGTTGTGTATGGTTGTAGTGTAAGGGCCTTGACTAGCTTTGAGTTTCAAAGCCTCTTGCATGCTTTACTTGTGGTGATTGCATGCCTTAGCCTTGTTTCTCACATGATTTCAGTGTGTATAGCATAGTCACACTCTCACATATTCCACTCTTTCATAGCTTTTGTGAGTTGTGCCTTATGCCTCGTTTATGAGCCAATACGTATGCATGCTTGCCTAGGCTTTTGGGCTGCCATCTCAACATGTTTTGGTCTTTGTTTTGGCCTAATTGAGCTCTGTCCATAGCTAGTTTAATCATTTGTGCCATGTATTGCATGCCTCTTGTGTAGTGCCCCTTACTAGCCTTGTGCCTTAGGCCTCCTAGCATGCCTTATTTGTGATGTTTATGTGATATGACATCATTTCTCACATGATTTCAGAGCATATAGCCTTGTTAAACTCTCATGTTTGTCACTCTTTAATTATGTTTAAGAGTTGTGCCCTTATGCCTTGTTGATGAGCCAATGCATGAGCATCATTATCTTTCCTTTCATGCTATCATTTCAGAGTGTTTTGGCCACTATTTTGGCATGCATGAGGTCTATCTAAGGCTGGTTTAGTCCATTGAGCATTGCATTGCATAGTCCTAGTGTTGCGTACTTCACTAGCTTTCATGCTTAAGTTTTCTAGCATGCCATACTTGTGTTGATTAGCATGGTATGTTATCCGTTGGCATATGATTTTGGAGCATATACCTCTGTCACACTCTCACACATATCACTCGTTAAGTGCTTTTGAGAGTTGAGTGTGATGCCTTGCTTGCGAGCACACAAATGAGCATGCGTTCCTTGCCTTTTGTGCTTAATTTTTGGTGTGTGTTGGCCACTGTTTTGGAGCATCTTAGGTTTGTCCATATGTGGTTTGACCATTTGAGTATTGTAGTGAATGCCTCATGTGTAATACACTTCATTACCTTTGGTGCCTTAGCTTCTAAACATGCCGTGCATGCATTGTTTACCTGATAGAGTCTTGTGTATGTCACTTTAGTATTGAAAGATGAGCATCTTGTTTGCATTGTATTGTGTTTGGATCAGACGTTAATTCAAACACAAGGAATGTGGTACGTTTCATACTCAAAGTGATGAAACGTGTTGCATTTCTTGGTCGCCAACCCTCTTGATCATGCATGATAGAGGTGGAGGCTCTTATGTGTTGTTTGTGCATTCACTAACATTGTGCGAGCTTGGCTCTTTGGCCATCATGCATTGAGATGTGTGATTGGTGGCTTGAGAGTCGAGTACTACGCTCCTTTGAGCTTGAGAAATGATAAGGAGAGTAGTTGTACATACATTTCCTTGTGAATGCATTGTTGTGCCTTTGTTGATCTCTGTTGCAGCAAAATTGAGGTTCTGGAAAAGGAAGTGGCCGGCCAGCCACTTGCACTAGCCTGCCGGCCAGTTGTAGTGGCCTGCCGACCAGTTGAAGTGGCCGGCCGACCACTTGTAGCAAATTTTTCCAAAATGCTCCTGTTTTGAGGCAGATGCAACCTGAAAGTGTGTTCGATGCTCCGAGGTCACCACAAGTGCAAACAGAGACAACTTATAGCAAGGCGATGCATTTCCGGGCGAAGTAAACCGAGCATGCATATCTCCCTCCCCTCATGGCCATTTTAACTGCTTTATTTAGCTAGTTAGTTTGTCGTTTTTGTAATTAATGAGTTAATGTATTTAGCTAATTTAATTCATTATTGTAATATTCTATTTAACTTAGCATAGCTAGTTTCAATTTGGTTTGTAATTAATTAGCTTAGTATAGTTAATTAATTGATCTGTAATAAGTAGCTTAGCTTAGCTCTTATTTATTCGGATCCTTCGTCGAGAGGGCAAATGTTGTAATAAGTGTGCCTGTGTGTGTGAATGTTTTCCAACCGCACGTCTTTCTCCCTTTTACTTATCCACTTTCAGTGGTTAGATTAGGGCATATTTCAATTAGCATCCTTATGCTTGCATACGTGCATCATTCATTTGTCTTGCATGCACCGAGCTCGGCACATCATCCAAACCGCATCGTATTTCAATACTTTTTTTGAATACATGTATCGAATTGTCGCATTCATATGCCATCTTAGATAGCCGAGCCTATTTAGTTGCATTTTTGCATGTGTTGCATTAAGCATTGTTAACATAGCTAGGATCATGCATTGATTACTAACTAGCTTCTGTTTTGGCTCGGAGTACACTGTGAGTGTTTACGCTTTAGCATACTGCATGAGATGTGAATGTTACCATATCAGCATGCTTGCCATGAGGCTATTTGCTTAATTGCTATAACTGTCTGAATGCCTATGGATGAAGGCTTCATTGCTTGAATTGGAACAATTCATCGAAGTGTGAGTTTTAAGCCCTCTTGGAGTGGCAAAATCATGTTGTTTTAAGCCCACTTGAGAGTGGCAAATCCGGATTTTAGCCTACTTGCGAGTAGCAACTTCAAACTATTTTCGAAAATAAATATGAGATGTTTTGTTCCAATTTAGGCGATCTAGTCTATACTTGTGTGTTGTGTGCATCACATAGTAAGTTAGCTAATAATCTGAATAAGAACACATGTGTTTTCAAAAACAACATATCATGTTAGTAGAGGCCGATCTTTGATCGGGCGAGTGGGGGTGCTCATTCAGGACCTTCCCCTCTCGTACCCAAGTTCCCGAGCCGAGGCAACTTTGGTGATGACGGCCTAAACTTGTCTTTCCTATGGGTTGTAGAGAATTTTGTCTAGTTTTCATAACATCTTTTAGAACTTTCATAGCTTTTCTAGATTTTTAGTTATTCAAGAAACACTCCAGTGCTGTCCAGGTTCGTTGATCATTACAAAAATCAGATTTTCTTTCAAACCGCTTGCTCTTTTTCAATGAAACCAATTTTACTTGAAAGATAACCCTTTAAGGAAGTTTTTGACATAAAAATGAGGTCAAGGAAATAATTCAACATTTTTCTAGAATTTTTGCAAGTTGGCTGAAAAATTGGTTCTTTGAGCACAAAGCTTGAAATAAGGGAGAAGGTAAGAAAAGAGGGTAACCGAGGATAATTGTTTCACTTGTTTTATAATAAAAACATGCTAAATAGTATGTATTAAACTCAGAAATTTGGAATGAAGGTGTTCCTTTAGAAATTATGAGAGATAGGTGTAGAAAAGGATAGTTTTGCACCGATTTGGAGAAAACACAAGTAAGGGTGGAATAAGGCTCAATTCTTTTCAATTTAACACAAGAATACCATTACAACACATCTGAGAATATTGTTTTAAACCTCTAATAATATGTATTTGGAAAAGTAAAATAAAAGAGAGTTGTGTTTTGGCTTACTTGGAGCTAGGTTGAATTGCTAACAAAACCTTCTCTTTCTCTTCTTTCCTCCACCAAGCTCACTCTCTTTCCTTTTCTTCTTCTCTCAGCTATGTGATATGTTTGAGTGTGTTTTCTAGTGTGCAAAATACTAAGGGAGAGGTTTTATTTATAATATAATTGGTGTAAAAGGTCCAAATTCCCATTGGTTCGAAATGGATTGGATATTTTAGATTTAGTTTGAACTCAATGGAATAATGGATGATTAGAGGCCTTTATTATGCAATTAATCATGATCTAGTTAGGCTTTAATTGGAATGAAACTTGAGGCGGAAACAAGGTTCCATGTTTTGGGGTGTACTAGAATACTTTTCCACAAATTCATGGATTATGTTTGAAAAGAATGCATCAATTTCTATTCCCAAGGGTGGCCGGCCATTGATGGTGATTTTGGGAAGATTTTCCTTTTTGTTTTTGTGTATAATTTGATAGTTATTTCAAGATATTGTGTACAATTTATCAAATAAGTTTAAAGGTACAAGTATGTATATATATATAATAGTACTAACTTGGGGTCAATTTCGTAATTTGATTAAAATGTGAGGGCCTTGGCTTTAATTTATGAATTTGAACATTTAATTAAGTGTAGTGTTTAATTTATTTAAGGTCTAGAATTTTAATTCGGTTAAAGTTTCTTTGTTTTGAATTAAACGGCGAATTGTACTGAGAACCGGAAACCTAAGGTTTCTATGTGGAAAATATACTTAGAAAATTAATTTAATTATTATTAGGGTTTTAGAAATGGTTCCTGAGTTCCTAGGTTCAATTTAGCGTTTGTGAGTTTCTAGTTGGCGCATGTTTTTTATTCTAGGGTTAAAATTGAAATTAATTAAGAAATTGAGGGACTGTAAAAAAATAATTTAAACGTAAGGGCTGAAGAAAATATTGCAAAGATCAGGGGTGTCAGAACCTATCCCCTTTAAAGAAATTTCATCCTCGAAATTAAACTATATATTATTTTCAAATAGCAGCGGATAGTTTGCTCTCATCGAGTCCTCGCGCTCCCAAGTACCCTTATCAAATGGACTGTCTTGCCCCTGAGGTTCTTCTTTTATCTGTCTTGACTTGCTACAGTTCCCTCTTCAAAAGTAGCATCTTTATTAATGTTAATTTCCTTCCAATTGATGATGTGCGATGGATCTGCAAAGTACTTTCGCAGCATAGATACGTGACAGACATTGTGTATTTTGGCTAACTGCGGAGGTAAAGCCAATCTATATGCAACTTCTCTAACTCGTTGTAATACTTCGAAGGGTCTGATATATCGAGGCTAGAGCTTCCTTTTTTGTCCAAAACATATAATTCTAAATCGAGGTTGAACTTCTAAAAACACATGATTATCGACTTCAACTAGTAGAGGCTTTCTTCTTCTATTTGTATAATTGTTTGGTAGTCCTAAGCTACCTTCAACCATTGTCGGATAAGTTTGACTTTCTCAGTGGTTTCTAGAACAAGTTCAAGTCCTATTAGACCTGCTTCACCTACTTCAGTTCAAGAGATTGGTGATCGGCAAGGTCGCCTATACAATGCTTCAAAAGGTGCCATTCTAATACTGGCTTGGAAACTACTGTTGTACAAGAATTCAATTTGTGGAAGGTGTCGTTCCCAATTTCCTTGAAAAGCCATTACACAAGCTCTCAACATATCTTTAACGGTTTGGATGGTGCGCTCAGATTGTCCATTTGTCTGAGGATGAAAAGCTGTACTAAAACACAACTCAATGCCCAGAGCTTCTTGTAGACTTTTTTTGGAACCGGGAGGTAAAACATGGGTCGTAGTCTGATACAATGGTCACTAGGATTCCATGTATCCGAATGATCTCTCGAATATAAAGGTTGCACAAGGAGTCAGTTATCTTGTAGGGTAGAAAATGGGTGGTTTTCGACTATCCACTATAACCCAGATAGCATCACGGCCCTTGGGGTTTTGGATAACCTAGTCACAAAATATATTCTTACATGTTCCCACTTCCATTTGGCTATTGGTAGAGACTGTAAAATTCCTCCTGGTTTCTGATGTCCTACCAACATATGTAAGGAATCTTGCCACAAACTTAGCCACATCTTTTTTCATACCATTTCAGCAATACGGTCGCTTCAAATTGTGGTCCATTTTACTCCTTCCTAGATGTACCAGAAGGGCCGAATGATGAAATTCTTTCTCTAAGTAACTTGCTATTTGGTACAAATAGGTTGCCTTGGTATTTTAATTTCCTATTTGAGTGAATTGACCAGTTGGGTACTGTTTTCTTGATTCCAAGTGTCTTGATTAAAACTATTTCTTGATCGTGATCTTGAGCTCCCATGACTTCACTTACTAACTTAGGCATCACATTTGTGAACCAAGGTGTGCCTTCCGATATTGAACCTTCACTTGAACTCCAAATTCATTAAGAATTTTAACCATATCCCACTCTTTTACAGCCAATCTAGCTATCATTCCCCTACTCTTGCTCCTTAACGCCTCTGCAACTACGTTAGCCTTACTGAGATGATATGAGAGAGTAAACTGATAGTCTTCGAGATACACCATCCACTATCTCTGCCTCAGGTTTAGGTCCTTCTGTGCAAACAGATACTTTAAACTATTGTGATCTGTGAAAATCCCAAACTATTCTCTATACTAGTAATGTCGTCATTATTTTAGGTCAAAAACCACGGCCGCTAATCCAAGTCATGCGTTGGATAATTTTGCTCATGTAACTTTAATTGCTTGGAACCATAGGCTACTACCTTCCAATTCTATAAGAGTACGTAGCCTAACTCTTCATTGGATGCATCACAATAAACAGTGTACCCTACATCTTGTTTCGGAATGATTAATATTGGTGCGTTGGTTAATCTTGTCTTGAATTCTTGAAAGACCTTTCGCAAGCTTCATTCCATTCGTACTTTACTCATTTTTGCATCAATTGTGTCATTGGCTTGGCTAGTTTAGAGAAATCTTGAATGAACCTTCGATAATACCCAGTTAGTCCTAAGAAACTACGAATTCCATTACAGTCTTTGGTTGCTTCCAATCCAAGACTGCTTCTACCTTGGTTGAATCTACCGCAATCCATTTCTCAGATACTAGATGTCCCAAAAATTTTACTTCTTTTAACTGGAACTCACATTTACTTGCCTTAGTGTATAGCTAGTTATCTCTAAGGACTTGAAGAACAATCCTCAAATGTTATTCACGCTCCTCCTCGAACCTTAAATTTATTAAAATATCGTCAATGAACACTACTACAAAATGGTCAAGGTATGGGGTAAAGATTGTTCATTAGGCTCATGACTACTGTTGGTGCATTGGTTAGTCTGAAGAGCATTACTACAAACTCGTGGTGACCATACTTAGTCCAAAACGCAATCTTCGGTATAGCCTCATCCTTGACTTGTAGTTGATGGTAATCTGACCTGAGATCAATTTTTGAATAAAACTATGAATCTCTAAGTTGATCAAAAAGGTCATCAATTCTTGAAAGCGGATACCATTTCTTGATCGCGACTCGAATAAGTTGACGACAGTCGATGCATAACCTTAACGTCCCATCCTTTTTCTTGGAAAATAGAACGGGTGGTCCCCACGGCGAGGTACTCGGTCTAATAAATCCCTTTTTGGGCAATTCTTGTAGGTTCTTTAATTCCCATAGTTCCATAGGTGCCACTAGCTTGTAGCTCTATACTAAAGTCTACTTCTCCGGATGTTGGTAGTCTTGGTAATTCCTCAGGAAAGACGTCTGCATACTTACGGACAACTCGAGAAAGTTACATCTTAATCCATTCTTTCTCATTTAGAATCAAACTTGCCATCCATCTCACAAGTTGATCGTGCAAACATGTCTTATGTTTCATTGTGGTTAGGGAATCTTGTCTATTCCCTTTAAATTGGAAACGTGTTCTGTTGAGCGCATAAGCCAGTACTTTCTTCTGATTGTAGGATCCAGACCCCATTCAAACTTCCTTGTCTTCTCTTCGTCATTCTTTACGTATCGAGTGGCATAACGAGCCAATTCTTTAAATTTTGCAGCGTATTGTGCCACAGTCATGCTGCCTTGTTCTAGTCTCGGGGACTCCAAAACTCGTTCTCGCCTGATGGTATTTGGGAAGTACTTTTTGAAGTGTCGCGATTACTTCTCATTAATGCCCACTAATGATCTATTTCATCGTCTAACTTGTACACATAGCTAGGGTAATATGGTTGGCATGTTGAATAATTCCCATTGTATCCAATCATTTTCTCAATTTTGCTATCCATGTATTTGGTACCTCAGTGAATTTTGGTAGCCTTTGCTTTCTAAATTCAGAGAAAAAATGGGTTCTATTAATCTGCCTATTTCCTCTTATTTGTCCCAATTCTTCTAGAATTTGATGCCCAAAATGGTTAGGGATCTCTGGCTCCTGCAGGTATAGGTCCATTTTCAGGGTGTTGATTTCTTGGTATAGCATTTCTAGCGTGTTGTTGTTCACGTGCTCCAGCGTTGTTCTTTGTTTCCGTGTAGTTGTTGGCACATATATCCACCATCCTAAGACATAAGTTGTGGTCTAATTACGGAGGTGAATCCTTAAGAGTAATTTAACTAATCTTTAGGGTTTATTTATCCTAGGGTGTTTGAAACAATAAGATCAAATAGTAGATAACAAATTTAGGGAAACACACAATACGACTTCATATATATAGGAAAAATAATAACTACCAGAATTTGGTTAATGGAATGATTACAATGTGGATATTGAAGAGTATGAAGTGTTAATAGCATCAATGAACACATGGATCATCAGAAATATAGATAAATGATTTAATGGAATGGATGACACTATGGTTTCATACGTCAATATGGTCAAGGTAATAGAGGTAGTGACTAAGCTAGATATTTAACTTGAAACTGCATTGGCCATCTGCATTTCAAACTAAATATCCAAGATTCGTCACCAAGTAAAGAAAATGAAACCATTGATAAGAAGCCTTGCTCTAAATAATCAGGGCTCAAATGAGGTCAATTTTACAAAGGGTAGTATATAAAATAAAACTAGATGGTCATGACTTAATCTTAGAAAATGATGACATCGAATAAAGGTTACAAATACAAGATAAGGGTGCAACGATCGATAGAAGATGCGTAGAACTAATAGTACCCCTATTGCGCGATGTGAGGCCTTGCCCAGAGTTAAAACCACTTCTCGATCCTAAAATATGTCCTCATGAGTCGATGTTGCTATGCAAATTCGAAGAAAAGCCCTAAGATAAGTTAAGAAAATTTCTATTTTTGATGTCTTTTAGTTGATAGAATAGGTAATGTCATAGTCGGAGTAAGGTAGTCGTTAATCGCAGGTCGAAACGCGTGGGTAAGAGTTGAACCTAAGCTCTGATACCAAGTTGTGATACCCTAATTTCTACTCTAAGGGTTAGGGTAACGTTACTAAAGAGTCATTTGGTCAGTGGCCAAGTAAGATCCCAGGAAGGTCAGAGGAATCAATATAGCCTCCCTTCTAAGTCCAACCATCTTGGATAACAAGCTATCTGTGATGACCCCATCGGGTAATACTTTATATTTAATTAATGACGTAGATTTAAATTTTAATTGCCTACTATTCTGATTTAATTTGGGAATTATGAAAATTATGGAGACTGATTCGTATACGATTCTATTGAATATTTATTTTGGAATTAGAAATTGAAAGCTTAGATGGCTCAAGAGAGTATAATTGGTGAATTGAATTATTTTAATTTCGAGTATCGGACCATATGGGAGTTTAATTAAATATTTGATTCAGTTTAGTAAGATTAAGATTTAATCAGTTGGGTTGGAATTGGAGTTAATTAAGTCATGAGAATTGGGAATTACGACTATTATGAATTAAATTTAATTATGATGTGTTCATTTGAGTATGTAATTTACTGATGGAGACCTTGAGTTTGACCTGAAATTGAAGGCCTTACTAATGTGAAAAATCAAAATTGACGATGGAAATAAGCTTAATTTGATATTTGGAGCCTTTTGGGAGTTTGATTAAAAAAAAAATCTGATTCCGATTGATAAATTTAAATATAATTAATTGGGCTCTAATGGAAGTCAAATTAGGTTAATTAAATTGTGTGAGACTTGTGATTAGTCATGATTAGTTTAATTATGTCGTTGATGTGGAATTGCAAGTCTAAGGATGTGAATTTTGAGGATTTGAAGTTATATTTGTTGATTGTAGAAAAATCTATTGAAATTACAGCTTTAAACGGAAAATTGAGGACCTTAGAGGTGCCAGAAAACAAAACCAATTACATATTTGGGATCAGCATGATTTTTAGAGCCTAGTATGAAGTTTTGTAAAAATATGATTCGGAATGAATTAAATTGACTTTATTAAATATTATATCTTATATATGTATATATAAGTATATGGGCCTTTGTTGAGATAGACTCAACAAAAGAAAGGAAAAGAAAAATCTAGAGAGAAGAGAAAGAAGCAAGAGAGAAAGAAGAAAAAGCTCAAGATTGAAGAAGAAACATAGAGACATTGAAGGAATTGAAGTAGAATTCAAGAGATTGGCTCAAGGTATATAGAAATCAACTTAACTTCTTGGAATTAACCTATTATTTGTTTGAATTCAAGACTCAAGATGAAGATTAAACACCTAATTGAGTTAGGATTTTGAAGTATAAGTTTAAATGGGCCCTCTTCATGGAATTGAACTTTGATTCTTTGGATTTGCTTGATTGAAGAGTCAATTTCCTTAAATTTACTTGACTTGAGTTTGATTGTGAGAAATTAAGTCCTAATCTTTAGCTTTTGAATGGTTTGGGATCATAATGAAGATCTATGTGAATTTGGAAGAAGAAGTTTTGAAAAAGTTTGAAAAAGAACTAAAACAAGGATTTTGATCTTTCTTGCTTGAAGATTCATTGTATTTTGGATGTTTTGATTTAGAAAACAATCATAATCTTATGTTTTCTATTAGTTTTACATGTTTTTGAGTGATTTGAGTTGAAACCTAGCTTGGAAAATGGAAGAACAAGTGATAGAACAATAGACATTTTCGACAATAGCTTTTTACCCAGTTTCGTACGTGCGGAGAGGTTTCTCGCACGTGCGGCCATCAGAGCCAACAACATTTTGCATTCTGAAATAATTGCACGTGCCACCGCACATGCAATATCGTCCCACATGTGCAGTACCCCTATTTCAGCCCAACTTTAAAAAGGTATATCTCCCTCATCCGGACTCTGTTTTAAGTGATTCTTGATCCTAAATTCAAGCCCCGGAAGTCTAGTTTCCAATGGTGATAATATCACTTCCAAATTCTAAGTACAAAAATAGATATGTTCAAATTAGTGAAAGCTGTTCACTTTCTTTCTAACCGTTTCATGCTATTTCCTCTCCGAACCTAGTTTTCTTTCGTTTCTTTCTATTTTCCTAGACACAAATTATGACCCATTGAGGACTAATGAGTTTAGAACCAACATAAATAATTGGCTAAGGAGCAAAGTAAGGGAACAGTTTATTTGATTTAGAAAAGATTAAGAGAAGTAAATTTGATCGAGAGAGAAGTAATATTATGTTTCGATATGTTGTGCTATGTGCATTGTGATTTCAGGTCAAGATTCGAGGACTGGTCAACAATTTCTAGAAACCACAGTGAGTAATAGTAAAGTAAGGATATATTCTTAATTATCCATTTTGATTTATGTACGACATTATTTTCTGAACATCGTATTTTGTTCAAATTGAATGTGTTTTCAAGAAATGTGATATGGTTTATGAATATGAAATGTGGACTGTTTGTAATATGATATGTTAGCCCAAGGCTGTTCTGTTTATGATATGATATGTTGGGCCTAAGGCCGTTTCGTTCTATGTAAGAGGTGGAGACATGTCGATGTTCCATCTACTCTATGATAAGATATGATTGGACCTAAGGTCGTTCTGAATAGAGGTGGAGACATGTCGATGTTCCATCTACTCTACGATAAGATACGATTGGACCTGAGGCCGTTTTGAACATCTGTTAACATGTGATTGGGCCCGAGGTCGTTCTGTACTAAGTGTGGGCCCGGGGCTGTTCTGTATCATATGTGGGCCTGAGGCCGTTCTGTGGACCCGAGGTCGTTCTGTAAATGTGATGTGAATATGGGATTTTGGAAACTGTTGTATGACTCTTGTTTAAAAAAAAAAATGCTATATTACATGAATGAATGGATGTCCCTTTTTGAAATGCAGTCGTGACCTTTTGTATATAAACAGATGTACCACATATCACGTAAAATGTTTTGTAATGGATTCAGATATATGTTTCATTTGAGAAAGCATGGATTTTGATACGATAAATGTTGCTCTAAAAATGATTTAAGATAGGTTTCGGAATCATAAGACATATTTTTCTAATTTTAAGGACATCATTCACTAACCTCTTTACTTTCTTATTACTTACTGGGCTTTAGCTCACTCTTTTTTTTTTATGAAAAATTTATATATATATATATATATATTTAGGTGAGCAATCGAAGGATCAACATTAGAGTTTATCCTAGAGTCCACCTCTCCGTCAAGGTGTAGAGGTGTAGTGTTATTTCGCCAAGCCTAGTTTTGTTTGAAGTCTTTCATATAGTGTGTGAGATATGTATAAGCTCTATTGTTGTATATGTAAATATTGAAAATGTAGTTGAATGGTTTAATTATTTCAGGTCATCATGTATGCACAGCTCAATGGACATTTATTATTTTTGTTCTGCTTCTGCTTAAGGCCCCCGTTATTGAATGGATTTTTTTTTGAAATTTTGTATTTGAGGCCTAAGTATAGGTCGGTCATGGTGTAAACCTTTAGCGGTGGGTATGGGTCATGACACTATCTTTTTCACAGATCTTAAGAGGTATTAACATAAGGTCTCATAAGTAATGCGGAGATAGGCCTATGATTACAAAAACAAATAATTATTACAGTGTTTTGAATCTTAAATTACAAAGTGAGTTCTATTACTATTACAATCCAAAAAATAAAAGCACGAATAGACTTATAAGAAAAATGGCTTCTAACTTTATGTAAAACAGACACAAGTCTTCAAATGTCTCTGGCTCTTTGTCGGCCTCGTATGTTTCTTCGATACCTGGCGTGAAATGCCATGAGATTTGAATGTCCAATAAACGCACACACACCCGTCCCTTTTTCCCAATCTAATACACAATAGCAATTACAACAATAGGGGAAAGAAACATGATATTCAAGTAAATAACAAGGGTTAAAAGGTTAGTTGTTAGTAGTCTAGAAATCCCCCAAAGAGATTTCATCCTCCAACCACAAGAATCGGACGCAGATTATTTGGTATGCCCCATCTTTTGCTGCTTTATTACAGACCTTACCTCGGATGCCTACCAACAGTTATATACTATGTAGCGCCAACCACAGGGCCTCAAAAGAGACGGTAAAATAAGGGCCTTGCCCATTCCCTCCTCACACCAAAACCACCTAGGGTCCAAATACAACCGCTCCATTGAAGGGTTTTGAAACAACCACTTGTGCAAGACCTTAGCTTTCAAAAGGGAACATGTCCCGCTAACCAATTGAAATTAAACATAACCTTATCTCATTACAACAATCATGTGATCAAAACCGGATTAGCCACCCCATCAAGTTTTCTGTTTAGATTAATGTTTTAAGTTAGTTAGCACAAGCAATTGAAGTAAAATTTTCATGACTAAAAAGCCCCATCAAAGGACTAAAATAAAAGGTATATAACCATAACACATGCAATATCATACCAAAACATGATCATATACTAATAAGCATATTCATGAAGTTAAGGGAATAATAACACAGAAGAATGTAAATTTTCAGATTTGCATTGTCATAAAGATTGTAAACAAAAAGGCATTTTTAGATTTTTTTTTTCCTAAACTTGTCTATCGTATGGCTTGTAGAAAATTTTGTGTAGTTTTCAGAACATCTTTTAGAAATTTCATGGCTTTGCTAGATTTTTAGTTATTCAAGAAACACTTCAGTGTTGTCCAAATTCGTTGATTGTTACAAAAATTGAATTTCCTTTCAAACCGCTCACTTTTTTTCAATGAAACACATTTTACTTGAAAGATAACCCTTTAAGGAAGTTTTTGACATAACAATGAGGTCAAGAATTTTTTTTTTTTTTTTGTATTTTTGTATTTTTCTAGAATTTTCGCAAGTTGGCTGAAAAATTGGTTCTTTGAGCACAAAGCTTGAAATAGGGGAGAAGGTAAGAAAAGAGGGTAGCCAAGGATAATTTTTTTACTTGTTTTATAATAAAAACATGCTATATAGTATATATTAAACTCAGAAATTTAGATTGAAGGTGTTCCTTTAGAAATTATGAGAGATAGGTGTAGAAAAGGATAGTTTTGCACCGATTTAGAGAAAACAAAAGTAAGGGTGGAATAAGGCTCAATTCTTTTCAATTTAACACAAGAATATCATCACAAAACATCTGAAAATATTATTTTAAACCTCTAATAGCATGTATTTGACAAAGAAAAATAAAAGAGAGAGTTGTGTTGTGGCTTACTTGAATCTAGCTTGAATTGCTAACAAAACCTTTTCTTTCTCTCCTTTCCTCCGCCAAGCTCATTCTCTTTTCCTTTCTTTTTCTCTCAATCGTGTGGTATGTTTGAGTTTGTTTTCTAGTGTGCAAAATACTAAGGGAGAGGTTTTATTTGTAATAAAATTGGTGTAAAAGGTCCAAATTCCCATTGGTTGGAAATGGATTGGATATTTTAGATTTAGTTTGAATTCAATGGAATAATGGACGATTAGTGGCCTTAATTTGGTTAAAGTTTCTTTGTTTTGAATTAAATGGTGAATTATACTGAGAACAAGAAACATAAGGTTTCTGTGTAGAAAATATACTTAGAAAATTAATTTAATTATTATTAGGGTTTTAGAAATGGTTACTGAGTTCCCGGGTTCAATTTAGTGTTTGTGAGTTTCTGGTTGGCGCATGTTTAAAATTGAAATTAATTAAGAAATTGAGGGACTACAAAGAAATAATTTAAAAGGGTTAAAGAAAATATTGCAAAGATCAGGGAGGTCACAACAACCCTCCATATTGTTTCCAGTGATGCCTTCACCTCACATATTTTTAAATAATCTAGAATTTTGACAAATTGGAGTTGCACCCCATACTTCTTCAAACACTAAGATGGTTGTGCAAACCACTCTATCTCTGAGTAGAAGACAAATCGTCAACCACTCCTCCAACAAGGCTTGCCATTGCAAGTACACTCCTTGAGGAGGTAACTCTTTTACCTCTTATCCTATAATGATGATTTTTTACTTCAATTTTATCATTCTTCATTCTTGATTTTGTCCATGTAGGTTGGTACAACTTCTGCTCTTCCTTCTTAACCTACCATTGAAGCCTTACTATTAGAAGCTTTCTACCTTCAACAATCCATTGCAGACCTAAGCTTTGAAGAAAGGTTGAGCCAGATATCTCAAGAGGAACAAAAGGCAGTGGATCATTTTCTCCACTTGCTCCACCAACCTTTTTATGTACTGGCCCTTTCTAGGGCTTCAGTGCTCACCCAATGCTTTGAATCTATTCAAGCATTGCTCTCAAAATTGTTTGACCCAGATCAAGCCCAAGCCTTTCAAGACTTCTTGGGTGTCCTTCCTCAGCACATCTCAGTCATCCACAAACATCATGCTGAGTCAGAAGCCAACGCCCAAGTTAACCAATTAAAGTCTACGGCTACTTCCCTGACTGATGCCTCCAAGACCTTCCAAGACACCGTTACTCAAGACCTACTCCTCTCAGCAGAAGAAGCTCAACTAGAGGCTCAGCTAGCACAAGTTAGAGCCAAAAAGGGCCCTCCTCAAAGAAGAACAATCTAAAATTAAGAACAACATGCAAGCCTTGCTGCCCCAGACAGAAAATGGCCCTGCTAGCATCAAATCTGCTCAAGCTAAACTCCAACCAAGCAAGTCTAAACATAGAAATATCTTACAAGCCTGGAACAACTTTATTTTGTATTTTCAGAAAGACTGAAGTCTTTGTACACTTTTTATAACTTTGGCTTGTACATTCTTAACATTTTTCTATATGAATGGATACATGTGTTTGATTATCTTTATTTCATGCTTGCCCACATGGTAGGGTAGTATTTCTTCAAATACTTTCAATTAATTATTCTTCTATGTGGCTCTCCTTCCAATGATGCAAGATGATATGCTCCTCCTTTATGGACCTTGAATACCTTGAAGGGTTTTTCCCAAATAGGAGACCATTTCCCATACTCTGGGCTTGTTGTTCCAAGAGGCAAAATAGTTTTCCAAACTAATTCTCCTTCAGAGAACACTTTATACTTTACTTTCTTGTTATAACTTCTTTCTATTTTCTTCTACAATTAAATGATTGAAAGTAGAAATCCTTTTTTCTTCCAAATCTTATAACTCAATTGTCATGGCTTCATTGTATTCATCTATTGGGATGTTCAACTATTGAGCCAGTCGATTAGATCTAACGGGAGAATAATATCATGCCCATACACCAACTCATATGGGCTTGTTCCTGTGCTGTTTCTCCTTGAATTTCTATATGCCCATAATGCCTCTGACAAAAGATTGTGCCAATCTCTAGGATTGTTCTAAATCATTCTCTCTAAAGTATTTTTCATAATTTTGTTTGTTGTCCCAGCCTTCCTATTTGCTTGAGCATAATATGGGGAAGAATTTAGGATCTGGATGCCATGTTTTGTTGCAAACTCCCTTATCTCACCCCCATTGAACATGGTTCCTTGATTGACAATAATGGATTGAGGTAGACCAAACCTATGGATCACATTCTTTTTAAGGAACTCAATAACCTAAGTTTGTGTGGCAACTTTTAATGGGATTGCTTCTACCCATTTGTTGAAGTAATCAGTTGCCACCAACAAATATGAATGTGCTTTTGATGAAGGTAGAAATATTTGACCTATCAAATCCATTGCCCAACCTTTGAAAGGCCATGACTTTACTATTGAGTTCAATCTTATAGCTGGGACCCTTTGGACACTACCTTTTTTTGGCAACTTTGGCATCCTTTTGCATCCTTTTGCATATGCATTACAATCTTTTCTTCTAGATGGCCAAAAATACCCATACCTGCTAATCAGCCATCTCATCTTATCCCCAGCTTGATGGGCTCCACAAATGCCTTCATGTGCTTCTGCCATTGCTTTCATTTGATCTTCTTGGCCTATGCACAATAAGGTTAGCCGATCATGTACTTTCCTGAACAAATCGTCACCTATGATGACATAGTTTAAGGCTTGATACTTTACCTGTCTGTCACATGTCTCATTAGGGTTAGATAGATACTTAATTAGAGGAAACGTCCAATCACCTTTAGATACCTCAAGTGTCATTACTGGCATGAAATATCTATGCATATCCTCTAAAAGCCAAGAAGTTCCTGCTCTGGATTCTTATGATTCTCTCTTGGGCTCCTGTAGGAATTTTCAACCCTGATGCTGCTTGAGCCATCTCATTGGCTTCTTTATTTTCTATTCTGTACATGTGTGTGAAAAATACCTGGTCAAAGAAGCTTGTTAACCACTTTTCCTTAGTCAAATACTCTTCCAAAGCTTTGTTCACACACTTGAATTCTCCTTCCATTTTCTTGATGACCAGTTGGGAGTCACCAAAAACTTGTAACCTTCGAATTTTGAATTTTATAGCCAATTCAAGTCCAATTATCAAAGCCTCATACTCGGTTTGGTTACAAGACTACACATATTGCTCATCTAACTGATAAGTAAATTGGTGCATTTGCTTATTAGGAGCAATCAAAACAATACCTGCTCCAACCCCTTCATCTGTCTTAGATCCGTCAAACATTAGCCTCGAGGGCTCAATGCCTACCACATGAACCTCATATAGATCTGGTTCGATAGGCAAACATGGATGTTCTGCCATAAAATCATCTAAAGCCTCTCCATTTACTGCTTTCTGTGGCATATGCTTAAAGCAGTATTCAATTAATGCCAAGATCCATTTGCCTTGCCTCCCTTTTAACACAGGCCTAGACAACATGTATTTTATCAGATCAATTTGTGCCACAACAAACACTTCCGAAGGCAACATATAATGCCTGAGCTTTATGGTAGTAAAATATAAAGCCAGGTATAACTTTTCAACAGAAGTATACCTAGTTTTAGCATCATTCAACCTCCTACTCGAGTAATAGATGGCTTGTTCATGGCACATATCATTTTCTCGGGCCAGCAAACATCCAATCGACATGTCACATGCTGAAATATAAAGCTTGAAAGGCTTCCAAGAGATAGGTGGCATGAGCACTAGAGGACCGGTTAAGTAACTCTTGATCAGATCAATAACTTTTTGATGACATTCCTCCCACTTGAACTCACTGTCTGACTTTATTTTTACCAAGGGAGAAAATACCAAAGTTTTCCCAGCTAAATTGGCTATAAACCTTCTTAAGAAATTGATTTTGCCCAGGAAACTTTCCAATTTTTTCTTGTTGCTTGGGGTTTAGCTTCTAATATAGCCTTGGCTTTGTTAGCATCTACCTCTATTCCTTTGTGATGCACCAAAAAGCCTAAGAACTTACCAATAGTTACCCTAAAGGCACACTTCAAAGGGTCATCTTTAACTGGTGATTCCTCATCCTTTGAAATGTCTTCCTTAGATGGTTTTGATGTAATAACCCGACCCTCGTATGTGTTTTTGGTATACGTTTGGTCCCCTATTCTGTGCATTTAAATGCTTATTGTGAAATTTTATGTGAAATTAAGTTTAACGAATTGGATCTTATGATTATAGATTCATATCTGTTTAATAAGAGGAATATCTGTCACAATTAAAATGTTTGGATCAAAAATTGAGAGCCTTATGCTGTGTTTGGTTGGGGGATTTGGGGAGGGATTTGGAAAGGGAAAGGGAAAAAGGTGTGTGAAACTAGGTGAAATGTAGGTATATTTTATTCACATTTCACCTAACTTTTCCCTTTCCCTTTCCAAATCCCTCCTCAAATCTTCCAACCAAACACAGTGTTAGAGACTTGATAATCTAAAATTGATTTTACATTTGAGATCAGCATAATTTTTATGTAATAAAAAGCATTTTTGTGGAAATTTGATTTGGGATGATTAAACTGATAGAATTTTGTCCTATTCAACTTTTTATATAAATGTGTGTCTCTTTGAACATTGGACTTAGAACCATATACAAATATCCCCTGAGTGAAAAATTTGAAGAGGAAAGTTAGAGAGAAAGAGAGGAGGTTCTTCAAGAAGGAAGATTGGGAAAGTTGAGAGGGCTTATAGAGCTTCAAACTCAAAGTATGTTGAACCACACTAATGATCTCTCTCTTGGATTTGTGTAAGGAATCCCTTTCATTCATGAGGAACTAGGGTTTAGAATTGAGGTTGTGTATGGTAATTTTTTTTACTACTTAACATTAAGGTGAGCACTTGGAGGTAGGATTGCATTTTATTCCATCAATCTCCATGCATAAACTCACTTATGTAGTTAGATGGCCATATACACATGCATGAGTGAAACCATGTATAGGTGGAAATATAAATGAATTAATTTGTGATTGATTGTGTTATTGAGTTCAAAATAAGTTTGTAATTAATCCTTATGTGATTTCAAGCCATATTCTTGTGTTAAATTTACTTATTTTTGAGCCTTACTATATGTTCATCAAGAGGAGTTTTGTTTGAATTTCGGACATCAAACTGGACAAATCGCCGCACGTGCGAAGGTTATGGCCACACGTGCGAGAGCACTGCCACACGTGCAGGAGTCATGGCCGCACGTGCGGGAAATGGGAAATTTTTAGGTTTTGGCTACTGCTAAAAAGGCACGTGCGGGGCTTCCCAGCCGCATGTGCGGGACCAACTGCCGCACGTGCGGGGCTTACAGCCGCATGTGCGACCCATGCTGAAGAATTCTGTCTGCTCCATTTGACCTGTTTGACCCTCTGGGATGGTTAAAATTAGTATTTGAAATCTTTAAAATGCTTCTTAATTTACTGGAAGTTATCGAATGAAATGTGAATTTAAGAAGGACTGGGACTAATTTGTGAGTTATATGTGTGCGTAGGTCACATACCGGAAGGAGCCGTAGCGCCATCAACGCACTGTGAGTAGTAGTACACTTTACTTATCGCTAATAGTTCCTATTGGCACTCTGTTCATCCAAATTACCTGTGTTAACTCATATGAACGGTTGAAAAAATGTGTGTAAATGTGTGTACCTCTGTATGACTCTGGAACTGATCTGCTCTGATGATATCCAGGCCTATGGCCAATCTATGAAATCTGTTAGGCCTATGGCCAATCTGTGAAATCTACTAGGCCTATGGCCAATCTGTAGAATCTGTTAGGCCTATGGCCAATTTGTAAAATCTGTCCAGCCTAAGGCCGTTCTGTATATCTCCGGGCTTGAAGCCGCTCTGAATAAAATCTGGGCCTGAGGCCGTTTTGAAAATGTTTACTGAATGGGATTAAACATATGCCTACGCATCTTTATGCATTATTAATCGAGTTTATTTAATGTTAAGTTTAAGTACTATTATTCACTAAGCCTGGCGTACTCTATATTTTGTCTGCTTCTGTAGGTAATCAACCTGGAGGTCAATCTTAACCCTGATGCTCGTCTCTCTTTTGTCAACCTCAGTGTGTCTGGGCACTTAAATGAAGCCCGTGTATTTCATGGAGTTTTGCTAAGCTTTTGGCTTGTGCTCCAATTGTCTGCCTAAGGTTGAAATGTATATAACCCCTTTCTTCACCAACGTTTTTGCTATACGCCCAATCATGGGGCTGGGTTTGTATATGTATATTTACATAACTAATTTCTCAGATGCATGTCACTATATGTTCATCTACCTTATGCAATGTGTGTGATCCTGGCACAGTAGTGGTAGCTCAATGGATATTGTTTTATGTTATTTTATGATATGAAATGCTTCTGTTCAGGCCTCATACCAGAATTTGTGTCTGTTTCTGAATAGGTCATGCCCAAACTTTTAGGGGCAGGTTTGGGGCGTGACATTTGATGTTCTTCAAATGTGTCAGATTTGATAGCCACATTATCAATATATACCTCTAAGAACTTTCCTATCAAGTCATGAAATATAAAATTCATTGTTCTTTGATAAGTGGCCCTAGCTTTTTTCAAGCCAAAAGGCATCACCACCCGCTCAAATATGCCTAAAGTTGTAGGGCACCTGAAGGCAGTCTTATGAATACCATCTGGATTAATGAAAATTTGATTATATTCAGCATGCCCATCTATGAATGATAAGACCTTGCTCTTGGTTGCTGAATCAACTAATAAATTAGCCACTGGCATAAGATACTCATCATTTGAGGTTGCTAGATTTAAGTTCCTGAAATCTATACAAACCCTAAATTTCCCATTTTTCTTAATGACAGGTACAATATTAGACAACCATTCCACATACCTGGTTGTCCTGATAAAACCTACCTTCAATGACCTCTCAATTTCTTCTTTGACTAGGAAAGTGACTTCATTATTCTTCTTGGAGGTTGTTTATGTGGAGTGAAGTTATCTTTTGTTGATAACCTGTATTCTACTAATACTCTATCCAAACCAGGCATTTCCTCATAACTCCAAGCAAAGCAATCCATATACTCATACAGCAAGCCAACTAACTTGCCTTTACTTTCATTAGACAAACTAGCATTTACATAGATTGGCTTTTACAGGCCTCAGTACCTAAGTTGAATTCCTCCAAGGTATCTTGAACATCTGCCTTGAGGTCATCCAATTTAGCAGGAGTAGCTTTCAAGTGCTCTAACTGCACCTCTTTATAACTCAGAGGGCTATTGTCTATTACACATTTTGCCCATGAACAAATAGGCATTGACTTAGGATTAAATCTACTTGCAAGAAAAAAATTAAAAAGTCTAGAATAAGTAGACCTAATTACAAGGGTTGTGGCTGTCTCATCCAGCAAGTCTTCTTCACATATCTGCATCTGCATCTCTCTAATTTTCTGTAATCTCCTCAATACAAGTCCTTTCTATTTTTGCATCAGGCTTGGTTTGGCCAATTCTTGGCCTATCTACTTGAATTCCTCTTCTATGATGTTCTTGAACTCTTCATTGGTTAAGCTTTTCCCTTGAGACTTGACCTCATCTTTAGCAACTTCAACTGGTCTTAAGTCTTCATTATACAGTACAACCTCTATGTTGTTGACATCTGCTACAAAAGGATTGGCATCTGCCCAATAGATCTCCATTCCCTTCTACTCCTGTTCATTGTTAGTCAAGAAAATCAAAGCTTGATGCAAAGAAGATGGCACACACCCACTAAGGAACATCTAGTCTCTTCCTAACAACACATTGTAGTTAGAAGTGGAATCAATAACAAAGAAGGTGGTTCCCATTAACCTTGAACTAACATGAAGTTGTATGGCAACAACTCCCTTTGCCTTAGATGAGCCTCTAGCAAAATTACTTATATTAATATCAGTAGGCAACAAGTCCTCCACTGACTTGCCTATTGCTCCCAGAGTCTTGGAAGGGAGAATGTTGACTATAGCTCCATTGTTCACTAGCGCTCTGTCGACTGGGATTCCATCTAAATGGACCCTCACATATAGTGGTTTTAAGTGCCCGATCAACTTTCCTTCAGGTTTCTGCAGAACCACCTTTTCACCATCGACTAACTTAACCACCTCTATAGACCTTGGTGGCTTAACTTTTGCCTCAGTCATTGCTACGTACACAACTGGATTTGTCTAGTCTTCTACATCACTTGCCAACATGTCTGGCTGGTTTGGTTTGGCCTGAAACCTCTTTGGGATGGAAATAATCATATTGCACTCTTTTGAAGTAGGTAAAGTATCAAACTGAATGGCTGCCATTTTCTCTTCAAACTCTTCTGAACTTTCTGACTCAACATCCTCTTTTATACCAGCACTATTTTCCTCTATAGTTGACTTTATTCCTTCTTGATATTTTACTTCTATATCAAACATACCATCTTCATTCTCAGACATCAATTCTTTTTCTAACTCTTTCAATTTCAACCTCAGCATTGCCTTGTCAGGCAATGCCTTTTCTTCCTTTTTCTCCTTGTCCATCACTGGCTTTCTTAGAATCTGAATAGGTGGTTGGACTATCTGTTCTTTTGATGTTGAACCTGGAGTTGCTTTTGGTGGCACAAACCCCTCTTTAGTTTGGACTTAATTCTTTGGACATCTATCACCTGCCATTCGAGACATCACGGCATGAAACCTTCTCTATTCCCTTCTTTTCTAAGTTCTGGTTGGTCTCATTTGCCTCTATTTCCTTTGAGGAAAACTTTTGATGAACAACCCCATGCCATCCCAAGTTAGGTTGCATTGGTGGTTTCACCATTCTTGGCTGCATCTCTGGTCTCAACTTTGGGCCACTCTGTTGCTGCAGGCCCTCAAATGGTTTTTCGAATTGCTGTTGGCCTCCATATGGCCTTTCACCCTATTGTTGGTCTACATGTGGCTTTACAAACTGTTGTTGCAGGCCACTGTATGACCTTGTCAATATTTTTGGGTTTCCATAAGGCTTAGAGCCTTTTTGTTGTCTTAGCATGGCTCTAATGTTACTTGACCCGCCAAAGCATATGGGCTCATTGGAACAAGAATGGAGCATTATTCTCACCATAATTTTCTACAGGCCCAAATATCCCTGGGTCTGATCCATCATAAAACATGTGGTCATTGTCAAATATTTGCAGATCACCACCTCCCATGGTGTTAAATCTAAGACCATCATCTTTTCCTATCTTCTAGATTCCATCTATCACAATAGCTTTGGCTCTTTTTGTCTTAGTGCCACATTTGAAACAAATGGACCTTTTATCAAGCTCCTGTTGAATCTTTTTCCCTCTTGTCTCCTTGGTAATCTTTTCCATTCTTTCTTTGTGTAATCTCTCTAGTTCTACCAAGAGAACTTTGGGATTCCTTCCCTTCTTCATTTAGTCAGTCAACATGGGGCCAGTTGCCACCATATTAATACCGACCATTTCTGGAAAAAGGGTCACTGTCAACTGCCATCACACCTTTATCTTTCTCAGCATATTTCAGCATCCCCTTTTGAATTAAATCTTGTACACAATTTTGAAATGTGACACAGTTGTTAGTGGAATGCTTAAAAGAATTGTGCCATGTACAATACTCTTTTTCCACTCTATCTCTTTCTTTAGGAATATTGTGCTCAGGATTAAAGTTAAAAATTTATTGGCCAACAACTCATCAAACAAGGCATCTGTCTATTATAAGTCAAATGAATATTGTCGAATAGATGTAGTTATATTTCTTTTTGCTGGTTGTGTTGATGGCATATCCACAGGTTTTTCAACCTTTTTTTAAGTCTCACAAACCATAGGTTTTTTGCCAATAACTTGTGCTACATCAATGTCTACATCAAAGTCAAACCCAACTTCTTGATAATAAGTACCAAGTGAGGTTGCTTTTCTTTATTGTTCTTCCCTAAGGATTGACTCATAACTAGTTGCCGTAAAAGACAACTCATACAAGTCTCTAAACATCATTCCCTCAAATTTCTTTCTTAGTTCAAAATTTAAACCCTTTTAAGCCAATCTTATGACTTCTATCTTAGGAATATATGCATAACATCTGTTTTTTTCCCTCTTAAACCTGTCTATATATTGTTCTGTAGTTTTCCCTAGCTTTTTTTAAAAATTTCAACAGGTCCACTAGGATAACTTTAGGCTCAGTTCTAAAGAATTAAGGATGAAACTAACTCTCCATCTCTTGCCAAGTATGCACAGAAATTTCTGGCAAGTTGATGAACCAAGTGAATGCAGTCTTAGACAATGAATTAGGGAATAATTTCATTTTGAAAAGGTCATTTTGCCCTACTTTGCCACATTGTAGAATGAATCTCCCTATGTGTTCAATGGTCGATTGCCTCTCCTCTCTTGTGAACAAGGAAAATTCAAGCACTCTGAAATTCCTTGGAAGAGGTTTGTTATCCACATCTGGAGGATATTGGTGATGTAATAATGGCCTGACTCGACCCATCCAGACCCGAGCTTGGGCCGGCCCAAGCAGGCCTCGCAGGCTTCTTTCTTTTTAGCTGGCTGGGCCGGGTTGGCCCATGGGCCAAAAAGTGGGGCCCAGGCCCAAGCCCAAGCCCAAGGCCAAACCCAAGCCTACTCATAATAGGGCCTAGGGTCGGGCCTGGGCTTGGGCCACAGGCCTAGGGCAGTTGGGCCTAATCGTGCCTTTTTTTTAAAAATATTTATTTATTAGGAATAAAAATAAAAGAAAAATTATACTAGAGTATTTTAGTTAAGATTAATGAGATGTTTTATTTGGTTATGTTTGATGGTTATATTTAAATTTAATTACGTATGACTTATTTTTTTTAATGATGAACTTATAACTACAAAAGTATGCAATTGCGTAATTTTTTTTCTTTCGAAATGAATAATTTTATATATATGAAAATGAAACTTTCAATATTACAATATTAAATTATTTATATAACATTTATTGAATGAATAATTTTTATTTCAAAATGATATAAAATATTACAAAAATTGATATTATTAAATAAAATAGGTGTAGATTATTGATGATGGTAGAGCAATTGCATCACTATAGGTCAAGTACATCCCAACTAGGTTGGCACCTACTAGCCTACCAATCAGTTGCATTATACTCCACCTCAATAATCGAATACAAAAAAAAAAAAAGAAATAAAATAAAATAGTTCAAAATAAATTGTTGATCAATCAACGGAGGAAACAGACATTTCAGTCGCGTTGCCCGAGGATATGTCATCTAAATCATTTTGAATTTTCTCATTTTCACTATAATTTTGTCTTATTGTAAGTGCATGCATATGATCTCTAGATATCATCAGTGCCTCAACCATTTTGGGTCAAAGCCTGCTCTGGTAATCGATCAGCACCCGTCCACACTAAAAGTTGTTTCTGATGCAACTGTAGAAATAGAAAATGGTTAGTATATCACATGCCATCTATGAAACCACAGGCCACATTGTTTCATTTTGTTTCCACCATTCGAAAATGTCAAAATCATCAGAATCATCCACTGACAGGTTTTCCAAATAACGTTGTAGTTTAGAACTACTTACACTTGTATGTTGAGATATTCTTCTACTTTTTACTATTGAAAAAACACATAATCTCCTGCCTTGAGATGAGACTGTTAGTGTAGTGTGTGTAGGTGTATTTATAGATGCATCTGCCCTGTATTCTTCTAATATTCTGTTGCATGTTTGCATAATAGGGGCAAACTGTGTTTGATCAACGAAAAAACATTCTAAAAATTCTTGTAGACCAATTTCTTTACACCTAGGATCAATTATTGTGGCTAAACCTAATAGATGAGGCAAATGATCAAAATATTTATCAAATTTTTCTTTCATTGAAGTAATAATGGTTACAAAATATTCATTACCCATATATTTTATAAAAACTTTAATTATTTCTGCTAGCATATGTAAAACAAATTGTGAAGTAGGAATATATATATATATATATATATATATAAGAAAATAATTTTGTTGAAGTATCAAAAACTTAAAAAAAAAAACTTCATACAAGGCTACTTGGCACCAATTAAGTTCTGTGGGAGTCAGTACTTCTCCTATTGATGTTGTTGCAAAAAATAAATCGATTGTTTTTCTTTGTTTACAAGCTATTTTTTACATATTATATGTTGAATTCCATCTACTATCTACATCTAAATTTAATTTTTCAAATGGCATATTTTCTCATTGACAAATTTTTCTATATTTCAAAATTCGATTAGGAGAAGATATAATAGTAACAACTACATTTTTTATTACAAGTACAGAAGTCTCGTATACATACATAGCTTTTTTAACAATCAAATTTAAAATATGGGTACAACAACGAATATGAAATAAATCACCATCAACAAGTAATTGTAAAGTTGATTTTAAATAGGCTACAGTTTGATTATAATATGTTGCATTATCTAAACTAATCGTAAATATTCTATTTTGTAAAGTCCACTCATATAATACATTTCTTATTTCTACAACAAGCAAATGATCAGTGTATGGAAATTTAACTAATTTAAATGAAATAATTCTTTTATTTAATTTCCAATCATTATCAATAAAATGTGTAGTGATACATTGATATTCAAAACCATTATTTGACCAAAGATCAGATGTTAAACAAAATCTTCCATTCAAATTTTAAAAGATGTCAAATAATTCACTTTTAACATCCTCAAATTTCTTTAAAATTCTGTTTCTTGTAGTATTTATTGAAAAACTTTGATATTGTGGTGCAAAACTTTTGTGAATCATTTCGGTAAAGTCAGTACATTCACTAGTAGTAAAAGATTGGTCTTTTTAATAATATAATTAATTACAGAATTTTGTGCACGTGTAGGATAATATGAAAATGCTTACAAATTACTAGTTGATGAAGTCTCTAATTGCATTTGACTTCGAATATCAAGTTGTTAACCTTGTAAATGTTTGTTAGCATGCCTTTTTAGATGACTAGTACCCCATACAGATGTTGCACTAATTAAATGTGCACAATATTTATATTTTGCTTTAAATGTAATTATACCATCAGGAATATTTATAGATATTTTTTCAAAATGTTTCCAAACATTACTGCTTCTGCTCCTAGATGATGATCCAACTGTTAGAAGAGGGATATTCGAAGGAGAATCAACAGATTCATGTTTTGTACTATATGTATCAACATCGACATAAACATTAGGAATATTAGGATCCATAGTAATGTAAATAAAATAAAATATAAAAACTAACAATTAATTTAAATAATGTGTAAATACAATGAGTAAAAAATAATAATTAATATATGTTCAAAAATAATTAAAGAAAAAAATAGTAGCTAATAAATTTAATTAAACTAATTAATATTACCGACTGGCGAATGCAATACAGAAATTAGCTTCTTCTAATAAAACTTTCTTATTACACAATTGCAATTGCCACTTGGGGATGACACTTCAAAATTAATTGAGAGTTGAGAGAGATTGAGAGTTTAAGAGAGAATTATTTGTGAGATTTATTTTTAAATCTACAGAGGTGCAAACATTTTTTTTTTAATTGCAATTTGCAACTTAACTTCTTGTGGCATGCAGAGTGATACGACACATGATGTAAAGGAAGGCCAGGCACTGGCAGGGGGTAGGGCGGGGACACTGGGTAGCATGTCACCTTTTGACAATTTGTTTATTTATATATATATATTCTTTTCTTTTTCATTGCAAGTAATTGCAACTTACAACTTGCGACTTCATTTTTTTTCATTATTTTGTTTTGTTTTTGTTTTTTTTTTAATTTTTGCAAGATCAAGTCATTATTTTTATTATTTTTTAATTTTTTAACCATTGCGTATTGCTTTTTAGTTTTTTTTTTTTTTTGTTGAAAATTTGACTTTTGGCAGAGAGAGGGCCTGTGGGAATCCACCATCAAGGTGTAATTGATCTTTTACTTTATCTAAGTAAATTAACCAGTGTACACTGAAAATTACATGAAAGCAACCCACATCTCTACATCATAAATATCGGTCACTATTTCCATTAAATTAGGAATTAATTGTCCCTAATAATTCTCTAAAAAATATTTATCAAATATGGATACCACCATTCTACTTTGATCTGTAATTAGATATCTGCCATCGAGGAAAGAAAACAAGTTTAAAAAAACTTTATCTGTAATTTTCAGTGACAAATTCAATTTTAGGACCCAACAGATGCAACATATGGAAAGCAAAAAAAAAAAAAAAAAACAGCCACACACACAAACACATACACAAGAAAAGTGAAGGCAAGAGGAGGACATAAAAGTATTAAGTACTGACCAGGAAAATGATTTTCTCTTTGATAACCTCTGAAGGAGTTCTGACCTCAGAAATCTTAGGTTCTGAATTGTGCTGAAAGGAAAAAGTCCCGAAACCCCCATTCCCATGACGAGCCTGGTAGCCCAGCCTATCCTCGAGTGACAATGCCAGTCTCTCCTCGAGTGATCTACCATCGGACTGATGCAAACAAGTTTAGATAAAGTTTGCATGAATTAAATTAGTTTAGTCTTTTTACAGGTATGTTTTACTCAATGTTATTTAAAAATTAAACAGTTTGAATTATCAAAATAAAGGTCGAAAAAATTCACACAAGCCGCACAACAGTTACTGCGGTGCAAGCCACACAACAGTGACTTCAACTCCGGTTATTTGGGTTATTTTGAAAAAATGTAAAAGACTAAAAACTGTTTAAAAAATATTTTAAATTTAATGATAAATGTCTTGATCATAATATTTTTTTTTTTACTATTTTATTTCACTGCACATATGACGAAATGTGATTCTTTATTATTATTTCATAGAGAACGTATAATTTATTTTATTTTTTTAAATTTTCTTAACATATATATGCATTAAGAATACACATTAAAAAAATTCATTCCCTAAGGGTTGAGCAGCACTCCTACCAAGTAACCAAGTACCAAACTTTAATGGTGGATTCCCATGGGGCATGAAAGCAACTGGAGGACACAACAGTGTAATTATCAACGAACATTCTCTTGCATGATGACAGATATGTAATTATCATGTTTACTTACTATTTCTCTTGCATTAGGGTTGGAACACTCGGGCACTTATTCAGACCCTCTTGCATGATGGCAGATATGTAATTATGGTGTTTACTTACCATTTCTCATGCATTAGGGTTCGAACACTCGGACACTTATTCAGACGCTCTTCAATGATGGCAGATATGTAATTATCGTGTTTACTTACAATTTCTCATGCATTTGGGTTCGAATACTCGGACACTTATTCGGACCCTCTTGCATTATGGCAGATATGTAATTATGGTGTTTACTTACCATTTCTCATGCATTATGGTATGAACACTCGGACACTTATTCGGACCCTCTTACATAATGGCAAATATCTAATTACATATCTTAGTAGAATCAAAAACAAACTATAGGGTGGATAACCAATGTAATGAATAAATTACACAACAATACCTATAGTTTATTTAAATTTCACTTTAATCCTTCTAGTTTTGTACGTGATTTTTTTCCATTCAAAATATTAGTGGTGCATGATAGATGGATTACATTACAACAAAATTGAAATTTTAGGGTTCAAAAATTTCAAATTCAAACTATGAAGACCAAAATAAAACATCTCTCAAATTAAAGAAACCGATGGTGTAATTTACCATTTTTAGAATCCAATCATGACTAACCAATTTCTTAACTTCTTTTGTTTTGTTTTTTTTTTTGTTTTTTTTATTATTTTGTATAATTTTAAATTAGCCCTTATAAGTAGATTTTAATTTATTTAGCCGTCGTGTATCTCAAATTGTGGCAACCTATGGTATAAGCCAATATGATTTTATTATTATTATTATTATTATTATTATTATTATTATTATTAAAGATAATGATTACATATGATAAATTATTATGAAATAAATAATTCACACATATCTTTCACTTATGCAGTACTCCTTGAATTGTGATCCTCTCCATTGTATATTTGTGATTGAGAGATTTCATTGAATGATTAAACTATAAGTGTAATGATTTTTTTTGTTTTTAATTTAAGTTAATTGTAAATGTACAATACTATTTCATAGCTGTTAGAAAAACCTCCATTACATATATAAAATGGAGATGATGACAATCCATGCTGCAATGCTCAAGTTAGTGCAAAAAGTAAAGTGTCAAGAGTTCAAAGTATTGAATAGATATTTCACACATTACAATAATTGAATATGAAAACAAATTACACCTTGTTTATTTATGACTGGTTATGGTTTGTGAATTACACCTTCCCCAACTGGAGGAATGAAAACATTGCTCATCTTCATGTACTGTTTATGCAATTATTTATTTATTTATTTTTTTTTGGAACAAAATCAAAATAGTTGTAGTTGTGCCGCAGGAGATTATATTTCAAATGTGGTATAAAATGATGGTAAATGTAGTATTATTATTGTTATCTGAAAAATAAGTTTTGCCCTAAATGGTGCTATTACAACCCAAATTAAGAAAAAAGTGAACCCTTCAAATATATGATCTGTCAATTCATCCCTAATGATGTGGCGCGCGGTTGAGCCTTAGGTGGTTAATTTTTAAACCAATCAATAGCTTACATGGAGTAGTTCATATCATTGTAGGTATAACTAGGGATTATATTTTAGGGGTCTCTAAAGTTTTCTTCTATACGCATATACTTTCGTAGTTCAAATCTAATCATTTTCTGTGCCCACAATTTATTGACTAATAACGTAGTGTACAAATTAACTATAGAGGAGCCAGACTAAATAATAGTGTTCATTTGATGAGGAAGAGAGAAAGAAATGAAAGAAAAACTTAACCTATGAAGTGGAAACTTTTCAAATGGAAAGTGCAAATTGGAAATGTAGGCATGAAAACAATTATTGGATTCAAATCAAAGCAACCCACATCTCTACATCATAAATATATATCATATATTTGAACAATCTCAGCTCATGCATACACCGATCTTGAAAACGATTTGCGAAGTGAAGATGATCTGCGAAATCCATGAAGACGATCTCAAAGTCTGAAGATCTCACTGATGACGACCTCACCCTTGTTCAACAATGCACGATCTCGCCATCCAAGATCAACACTCTCAATTAAATGAGAGATTACGTTGCAAAGCTGTATAAATCTGTTGTTATTTTTTATTTGTTTTTGTTGATTTGCCGAGTTTAATTAGGTGTGTGCTCTATTTTTGTTTGACATAATGAAAGTAAAATTTTACTGTAGTTTGTGCTCTGTTTTTGTTTGACAGAATGAGAGTAAAATTTTACTCTGATTTGTGCTCTGCTTTTGTTTGATAGAATGAGAGCAAAATTTTACTCTGGTATGTGCTATGTTTTTCCTTGATTAAATGGGAGTAAAATTTTACTCTAGTGTTATCTGTTCTGTTTTCTTAACTTGAGTTCAAAATATTGAATATGAAAACAATAGTCAAGTTTTGGCGCCAAAATCAAGTGACAAACAACTTTGAAAGCAGGAAGTTGACTTTGAAGCACATTCCACACCTAAGGGTGCAGGAATGCGCAAGTATTTGTTTACTTCAAAAGTATTAAAGACCTGCTTTTAGGTTTCTTGATGAGAGTAAAATCCTTCGAAACAAAATTTGAAATACCTTACAGTTAGAGTTTGTTTGTCCTAGGTTTCAAACCAATAGTTGGTTTAGTAGTATACAGAAGGAATCACCTTTTTTAGAATAAAACAGTGCAGTCCTTAAAAGAGGTTTCCATATTTTGGAAAGTATAGACTGTTTGTTCAAAGAAAAATTAATTGATTTGAAACTGCTTGAATAAATTCTCTAAGAAAGAGATTATCAACCTTGATGCATTTGATTCTGTCATGCAAAACGAGATTGGCTCACTCCCCTTTTGATTTTGAAAGGACATTGTGTGAAGTGATAAATATGTGCTAAATGCTATGGAAAGCAATATGGAAAGCAATATGGAAAGTGTAGTGAAAATACAGGTTGCTAGACGCAGGTTTGACTTTTTTTGGGCCCAGCCAACATGTAAGAGGGTTGATCAAAATTTCAGGGCTTGATTTTTTTTGGGCCGAGCCAATAGGCAGGGCTAATGGGTCGGGCCGGGCTTCAAATAGAAGGCCTATGCTTAGGCCCAAGGTACTGGGCTAGGCTCGGGCCTGGGTCTAACCGGGTCAAAACGGGCCGCGCCCACCTCGGGCCTCAGGCAGGCTTCGGGCCGCCCATGGGCCTCAGGCCATTTTTACACCTTTAGAGGATATGGACACTTGAACATGGGTCCGTCTGGCCTCCTTAAGCCCGGGCCATACATTTCTTGAATGAAATTCATTATTTGCTGCCTATTGTTCATCTGAGGGTGTAAGTATTGCTGCTGTTGTACCTCTTCTTGAACTTCTGGTTGGAAGTAAGGAAGATGAGGACCAGGCCCTCTAGGTCTTGGGTTCATCATGTTGGGTTCATAGTATGGTTATTGCATGGCATGGTCTTATATATTCTGAGGCCTAACTTGATTAAATGGCCTATTCCTGTCTGCCATACCATGATAACCTGCTACAGGCCTATCAAATGCATGGTTATCATACATTTGTGGCCTTGGTTGCCCCCATAGGTCTTAGTCCCATATCATTCGGGTTATAATTGAACACTGGGTTTGTAGGATATTCCCTCATTCCTATGCATTCAAACACCGGACTTATAACCATTCCCTCCTCATATTTTTCTTGAAGAGTGGGAGGTCTATAAAATGACACATGTTTATTTATAGTTGTATGTTTTTAAGGGGTCACGGGGGTTATAGAAGGACCACAATGTACTTTGCTTACCTGAGTCTCCTCCACAACTCTCCTTGACGAGCTGGGCTTGATATTAGCCCTTTCAAACAAGGCCAGCAAGTCATCTACCATCACCTGGTTCTCATGTGCAGACATGGAGCCAATTGCTTGCTGAGTATGCAGTAGAAGAGCCTTCTTGGATCAATAGGAGGACAACTAGACTGGCCAGTTATGGCCACATTTTGGCCATTTCCTTGGTCTGCTTCTTGTCTAACCACTGAATGGCTATCATCTAAGTTGTCTCTTACTCTTTCGAGCCCACCATCAAGTTCTTCTCCATCCATAACCCTTTTCTCAAGGTCTTCAAAGACTTCATGTTGTTTCTTTTTAGCCATCACTTCCAAATTAGACTGGTCTCACTGGGCGTGCCAAAATATGTTAGCAAAAATTTGGTTTGGGTCAAATTGACAAAAGAGATTCGATAAAGACACAAACTTTCACGAATAGCAACTCAATCAGGCAATGTGGTTGATGTCTTATGCCTTTATAGATTCAAAGACTTCTTTAGAGGTTGTAATGTGAAGAAACAAGTGCAAATAAACTGAAATTTGATTGAAAAACACTTAAACTTGTCACTTAATTACAAGAATCAAATTACAAGTTCAAATTAAGTTACAATCAACAGGGCCAAACTAGGTATAAAAAGCTAAATTACAAATGCACTACTCCTAAATACAAGAACTACTCCTAAGTTTCCCATGAATTGTGGATTTGGTTAATGGTATCCTATCCTCTGAGTTCCCAGCTTTTATATGGCCTCCAATGGCTATGATGTGTTGCCATGTCTCCATTTGCTAGGCTCCTATAACTGCACATGAACTGCAACTGCTGCAACTGCCTTTCACTACTACAAAATCATGAGTAGATCACACTTTTTTTTGTTGTTGTGATGTATGTTATTTAATCACACCTTTTAAGTTTTATTAAAGTGTGATTTTTGGGAGTGTGATTAAAAGGGGTTATTTTTAATCACTTGTTTTGAGTGTCATTAAAAGATAATTGCATCACATGTTTTGAGTGTGATAATAAATATTTAGATCACATCTTTTAAGTGTGATTAATAACATCTAGATCACATCTTTTAAGTGTGATTAATAACTAATAAAACATGTGATAATAAACATTTAGATCACAAATTTTAGGTGTGATTAATATTTAATAAAACCTATGATTAATAATGAGATAACATCACACGTTATATGCATTTTTCATCACAGTTAATGCGTGGGATAAAAAAAGGGTTGGACATATTTGAACAATAATCAATATTATTTTTGTACGTGCATTTAAAGAATGCAATACACACTATACACTATACTTTGAATCGCAACCACATACTGAATGGAATAACGTCATATATTTTATAAATGAAAGTTAAATGTTCAATAGTATATACAAACGAATTAATAAAAAGTTTTTAACTATGATTACATATATTAACAAATGAAAATACTTGAAAAACTAAATTCTTGAATTCTTTGACCATATTTTGCATCTCTCCAAGAAATTTCTGTTCTGAAAAATAAAAACACAAATTAATTCAGAAACCGCTAGAAGCATATGAATAAACTTACTATTTGTAGACTGTCCTAGTCTTACAAAAGATAAACTTGGACCTTTTCTCATCACACTGACTTTTCATCTCCTGCACCAACAAAAACGGAATAACCGCTTTGATTGTTATTAGCATAAAATGTTTGGATTACCATATAGACATGACATATACATAGAATCAATAAATCCAAAATGAAAATCTTTAATGTATGGCCAGATATTTTAAAGTCACAAAACCAAATATACATAGAATCAACAAATCCAAAATGAAATCTTGAAGTGATTATATATTCCTTACCAACTAAAGAAATTGTTTATTAGCAATTTAAAGAACGAAAATTATATCATACTTACATGTTGGATTTCAACTCATATTTTTTAGGACAAAATTAACCCATTCAACTCGCACTTCATCAAGTTTGGTTTCCGTGTAAGTTTTGTTCCATTGAACTGCAAGAGGTTATTTAGAAACAATTAGATAATGATGTACAAGTATCATGAATATAATAGTAATAAAAGTTAAAATTTACCTCACATTTTGTTTTCTTAGGATGCTTTGATCTCTAATGAGGTCTTTCATATGCCTTATTACATAAAACTCACATTCCACATTTGTGGGTTGTTGCGGGGACTACATGAAAGCATTTTCATTATTATTAAAAACTACATATAAAGTGTTATGAACAAGATGAACAACCATTAGCATAAATGTAAGTATGATAAAATTAGAGAAAATGATATTGATGATGGGTCGTTACACACACGAAAAATAAACACTAAAGTATACCAAATTCTTTTAGAATAATGGCAAGTCCAGGTATCGATCCACAAGGACAAATGTGAAATTAGACTAATTGAATCGCTAAATTCCTAAATTAATTTTGATTAAAAAGATTGAGAGATTTTATGACTAAACAGGAATTAAATGAAATTGAGAAATTAAATTGACAATTAAAATTAGGGTTTGAGATATTAACTTTTTGGGAAAAATCCTAGGGCAAAGAATTCACCACTAACCACATAAATGACATTTAACATTGGCCATCAATTGCAATCCGATTTGAAATACCCAATATTTCACAACTGCAAGTTTGAAATATTAATCAAGAGGGTTGTCGCATTCAATGTACAGGCACAAATCATCCTGAGTAACACGAGGCGTTTGCTCTAAACTATGGTAGCAATACGACCCGTCTCTCGTAGCATGACTCGTCTCGTACTTTGAATACAAACACAAAGAAAACAAATGTATGGAAAGCATTAAATAATCACAGAGAGTAAAATACTTGAAGAGATGAAAGAAACAATTATTAAAAACTTCTAAATCATCCATACATTGATTCAAACCGATTCGCAATCAAAGCTTATGAAAAATCCTATTACATGGCTAGCATTTCATCAAAACCCTAGAAAAGAAGACTAGCCACTCATGGAGGAGTGGGAAGAGGAAGAGGATGGGGAAAAAGCCCCATGGAAGTTGTCCTTCAAGCTTGAGGAGAAATCACCTTTTCAAAACCCTAGCCTCCCTTTCCTTAGAAATAATTTTCGAACCCTAGGTTAGCCTATTTTTCCTCCTTTTATTCTCAACAAAACACACCCAAAATTCTGTGCATGGGTCCCTAGGTGGGCCGCTCAAGCGGTGGTAGGCCGCACGTGCGGTGGTTTGGCTGGCTCGGATTTTTCACTTCTTGCACGGAGGATCTGCTTTCGCCCCCTTTTTTGATTGAATTTGCATATTTCTTGCCAAATCTGTACAAGTGCACGATACACATCATCTCCACCAAATAAACAAAATTGAAAGACTAAAAATGTAACTTAAGTGGCCTCAATGTGTTACCTTTCGGCCTACATCAATTGATTAGCTGGACTACTTTCCAATTCAGGCAACAAATGCGTTAAGATTTCACTATGTCAAATGATTCAAGATTCAAGTTGGCAAAGTTTAGTTCAATATAACATAATTATGAGGATGAGAGGATTATTAAGTAGCATCTAGAGAAACAAACCTTTGGCAACATCATAACCCAAACTAAGATCATCTTGCTCCAAAAATGAAATATAATTGACCATCAAAAATGGAAAAGACAAACTTGCCTGGAACAATTCCCTCTTCCATAGCTGCTCTTGTTGCATTTAAAGCATATGTAACCCAATCTTTCCTTTCTCCAACTCTGCCTTGCTAGCCCTTCTAACATGAAAGAAGAAGACTTGCAATGAAGTCATTAAAATACATGCAATAGCAGAAATCCAATAAATATTTACCTTGAAAGTAGTGACACCGCCAGATAGCTTTGACAACTACTCCTGTGTTTTCTCTTAGTCAAAAATAGCAGTACTTTTCTCAATGGCAACCGTTAGCTATTCAAACATATAAATAGTATCTCGTTAACATTTTTCTATGCAAATCAATGGCTTTTAGACCCTACATGACAACATGGGAATTCTATGTCTCTTGAATTAAGTACTTGAGAACATTTCTTTAGTAAAACTATAACTTTAATTAAGATCAAATCCAAGGAAAAAAATTAGTATCAATATTCAGTGCTCAAATTAATGGTTAGGCAATAAATTTCTCCTACGAAATAGAAGTTTTAAACTATAAACATCATGTGTTGACCATGGGTATTAGGGAGGATAAGGCTTATCTTTCCTTATTAACTTTAAGCACTTCTTACTACGACCATTCAAATTTCCACAAAAAGATATGTCCTATCTAGCAGCCATGCCAAATCCATTTAAAAATACATAACTGCTGGTTATGTTCAAGATTTCATTAACATATGCCTACAATGGTCAACCATAAGCAAAGTGCCGAAGGCACTTCCAAAGCATACACATAGCAAAACTAAAATTTTCCCTAAATTGAGTCCACATCAACAATGGAATTGATTTATGCAAATCTACTCCCAAGACATCAATGTATATGGTCCATGATGCTGACTATATTTTCATGTAACAACATTGTCATCTGCCATACGTTAAGCCTTCAATGTAGATTGTCCATGATATTGATTATATTTTTATCTAACAACATTATCGCCTCATTTGCCAACCAACATCAGCTAATATTCCCATGGATACTTAATTGAAATAGATGTGATCAATAAATCAGGGTTAACTAACAGAGTTCCCCAGTGAAAATAACCAATTAAATCTCATAAACAAATTGGTGGTGCTTTACTTTTCCTTCAATAATACTAATGCCTTACTTCATTCATTTGTGATAGGTCTTGTGTTAAAGAGGGATACATGAAAGATGACTACATTCATTTGTTTGTAAAAAGGCCTATGAGAAGAGCTTCGATAATCAATCCTGGTATAGTTAAATTGCTACTAGAGATTTGAACTGACATACCAAGATTTGTAATCAGATAACAAATAGTTTAATTTTTTACATTTATAGTTGCAGAATATTTTTGCATGGTTCATTTGTTTTTTGGTAGTAAGTACTTGTAGACGTCCCCGAACGTCCCGGGAGGGAATCCTATTTTGTTCATTTGGGCTCACTACAGTTCAGGACTCAATGTTACGGTCCTGTATCTAATCTCGCAGAGTGCAATGCAAGACCGATGAATCATCAAAGAGTCCAAATCTGGCAAATCGTTTTGAAAAACAGATTTTTTTAGAAAGAAGTGCCAAACATGGACTGCTTTGCCAGATACAGAGTCGCCACCTAAATATTTTTAATGGGGGAATTTAGGAAACCCTGACTCGGTGCCAAAGGCCACGTGTCCGTCATCACCAAAGTTGCCTCGGCTCGGGAACTTGGGTACGATTGGGGAAGGTCAGCTATGAGCACCCCCTCTCGCCCGATCCGAAGATCGGCCTCTACTAACCATGATATCTAGTTTTGAAAACATTATGTGCTCTTATTCCGATTAATTAGCTAGAATTACTATGTGATGCGCACAACAAAACAAGTATAGACTAGATCGCCTAATTTGGAACAAAGCATTGCATATCCGTTTTCTTTGGAAATGTTTTGAAATTTACTACTCGTAAGTAGGCTAAAATACGGATTTCAATGAATTATCCCAATTCAAGTAATCCAACCTTCACCCACAGGCATTCAGGCAGTTTATCACATAAGCATATAGCCACATGGTAAGCATGCTGTCATGTTAACATTCACACTCATGTGAGATGCTAAAGCATAAATACTTACATTATATTCCAAGCCAAAACAGAAAACTTGTTAGCAATCATGCATGATCCAAGTCCATGTTAAGTGCCTAATGCATCGCATACAAAATGCAATCTAGAATAGGCTCGGCTAATCCTAGGATGGTATGTGGAATGTGACAAGTAACACGTATTCAAGTTAGATTTGGAATACTTATGCAGTTAGCATGATGCGCCGAGCCCGGTGCATGCAAGACAGATGAATGAATGCACACATGCATAGCATAAGGTGTGCTAATTGAAATATGCCTTAAATCTAACCATTATAAGCAGTTAAATAAAAGGGAGAAAGAAAATGGGGTTGGAAGACATGCACACACGCACGCACACTTATTACAATTGTGCCCTCGCTCGGAGGGTCCGAAAGAATAATATAGGCCACCTAATTAACTAACTCACAAGCTAATTAATTATTACAGAACCAAATGAATAACTAGCTACAACTAATTATTACACAACTTAATTAATTAACAAATTAATTAACTGATTAATGAATGACAACAAGCAAGTAGGGAAAGCAGTAAACGGTGCTATTCCAGCTCTGTTTAAAGAAGGGAGGCATGCATGCTCACTTCGGTTCTTCGCCTCGAAACGCCTTCCGGTTGCTCTTTGGAGACTTTGTTTGCAGGGTGTCTTTCAGTGCTTGTTGCTGAAACTTACCAAAACACTGCAGGGGAAGTCACCAGTGGCCTGCTGGCCATGGAGGGAGATCTGCCGGCCAAGGATGGTCCATTGCCGGCCAAGGGTGGCACACTGCCGGCCATCAGTGGCAGGCTGCCGGCCACTGGTGTGCTGTGACACCAAACTGCAACGCAGCACAAAATAGAGAAAATGGAGGGTTTCCCAAGGACATGTACGCACCATGGCACTCCAAATCACCTTAAAACATCAAGGGAGAGGCCAAGTCGGATCCACGACCATCAATCACACATCTCGATGCATGATGGCCAAAGATCCAACTTGTGCAAATCAACATGAAAATGAATGTACAAATAAAGCAAGTAAAGCCTAGAACTCTATCATGAATCATCATGAGCTTCGGCGACCTAGAATTGAGACGCGTTCCATCACTTGAAGTATGAAACGCCCCTCGCTTCTCGTGCTCAGATTAATACTTAATCTAAGCAATGCAACATATAAGCATGGCAGACATGCAACATGACCTAAGTGTGCAAACATGCAACTAACCCAAGCATGCAACAAGCGTATAAGCATGATGTGAGGCAACAACCTTGGACAACATGACAAAATGCAACATGAACATGTGAGCATGCAAGGTATGCGAAGCTAAACAAGTATGCGACAACATACGAAATGAAACAAGCATGCGACAAATGGTAAGATGGGCTTACACCAAAGATGGACGGCTCTCAACTAGGTCCAAATTAGTAGCCAGAGTGATGGAATTGATGGCATGAAAAGCATGGAAAGGCAAGGCAAGCATGTATGCTAAATGGCTCAAGTATTAAGGCACAAAGAGGACAACTCTGAAGCACACTTAAGGAGCAACAAACATGGATATATGACAATGAGGTAAGCTCTGAAATACCATGTAAATTGATGCCAAATCAACTCAACAATGCAAGCATAGCATGTTATGATGCTCAAGGCTCAAAGTAAGCAAAGGGACTTAAGCCATGGCCATACAAGGCAAGCCCCAAAGGGCCAAGGGGACCTAAAACAGTCCTAGGGCAGGCCCAAACAAGACCAAAATCAAGCTTAAAGCTAGCCAACAAAGGCTAGAACACAAGGCTAAAAGCATGGAGCATGCAAGGCTTTAAAGAGGCAATGCACTACACCTATGAGAACCAATCATGGCATGACTTGGACAACCAAAAACAGAGTTACATCATGGTATATTAGGACCCAAAATGCACTGAAATGATGAGCCAAAGGCTTAGGCTAAGTGGCATGCACAAAAGTCCACTCTTGAGGCATAAAGCACAAGCTATACAAAGCATTGAAGGCATGTCAAATGCAAGTGTATGACAACATTTCATGGACTGAAATAGCATGTGGAATGAGGGCAAGGCATGCAAACATCACATGTATGACATGATAGAGGCCTCAAAACCCAAGGCTAGCCTAAGCATTTACACTATAGCTATACAAAGCATGAGTGATATGGTCATGGCAGCCCAAAACAGTCCTATAACACTTCAAAATAAGCATAAAATCAAGTTTGAGCAAAGCCAAAATATGCTAGTATGATGAGTCAAAACATCATACACAAAAGGCTAGTAAACAAGATTTGTTCTACACCTATATGGAGCATGCAAAGGATGATCAAACCAACTATGGATAGGGTCATAACATGCCAAATGATGACCAAATACATGCTGGAATGTAAACCAAACAAGCTAAAATGACGTGGCATGGCATGGAGCAAATGAAGCTAGTTTAGGGGATTTACATTACAAGTGCATCATGTAAGTATGGAGTGACAAAATCAACCCAAAATAGATTCATGGCATGGTAAAACATCACCAAAAATGGACTGAAATGGACTCAACAAAGACTATGCACACATGCTACTTTGATGAGCTATAAATGGAGTTACATTACACATGCTAGATGCAAGCAAGACATGACCAAACCAGCCTTGGATAGGGCCAAGGCAGGTCCTAGAAGTCACAAAAAAAGGCCTGGACCAAGCCTCAAAAATGCATAGAGGGATGGTCCTTTGGAAGGCCAAAAATGCAAGCAAAGAGGAATACAAAGAGAGGGGACTACCCCCTCTGATTTAGGACCTCAAAACCACACCTCCACCACTAAAATCCCACTAGATTTCAGTGGTAGGAAGGCCAAACCAAGGCTAGCTCGGAGGCCTCCAAATATGGCTTAAAACAAAGCCAAACAAAGCATGCAAGGGGACTACACACCCCAAACAGAAAAATGACCTTAACCAAACTTAAAAAGCACTTAAAAACAAGACTTTTTTCAGTTATAAGTAAAGCCTAAAACAATATGCAAAGAGGGCTAAAGCAAGGTGCAAGAAAGTGCAAAAATGAGGGAAATGCTCACCCTTGAAGACCCTCTTTGAAACCAGCAACTCCAGGGGGTGGAAACCAGTTTTCAGAGCTTAAGAATTCCTCCCAAGAAGCTTGATTCAATGGTGGTGGTGTATATCTATGTGTTATAGTGTAAAAGTGCAATGAAATCCAACTTCAAGGCACAAAACACAAGCAATATAGAGAGAAAGGGAGTTTTTGCTCTTCAAAAACTTAGGCCCTGTCTAAGGAAGAAGCCTCTTCCTTATATAGAGGAATGAAAAGCCAATGCTTCTTCAAGAAGCTTTGCAAGGCCTTCATCCCTCCATACACGTGTATGGAGGGGAGCAAACAAAAATCCAGCTGGCTCAAAAGATCTAGAGGAAAACCAGCTGAGATAGGGGGGGTGCCGGCCATCAGTAATGGCCGGCAGTGGCACACTGATGGCCGGCAGGGCTTCATCAGTGGCCGGCAGGGACAAAGCCATGGTCGGCAGTGCACCAGGAGGGCCACTCTGAAAGGACCAAATCAGGGTCCAAAAATGAGGCAGAAAGGATACAAGGTCCGAGAAACTCGAATCGGTGACGTTCCGCCGCGATAGTCGAGTGCTGGGCGAGCAATCGAACCAGTTGTTGGGTGTACCTACAAGCACAACCAAGTCTTGAGGACGGTCAAAAATGGGGTGTCTACAGTACTAAACTACTAAAAATAGGGTTTATTCATGTGCATATTGATAAAAGGTATTAAGCCACCTGGTTTTAATTGTGATACAATTATTATCTTTGCCAGTAGGAAGGGAAAAAACCATATTTATATGTGGAATTGGATTTTAAGGATGTACAAATTTGGAACAATCATAACTTTCTTGTTGGTTTCTGGGCAATTCACTGGCTTGGCTTATATATGCTGTAAGGGTGCAGAGTTTAATGTGTTATTGGGTGGAGTATATCTATGTGAAAGAAGTTGAAGCTTCCTACTACATATTTCATATCAAGTGTCAAGTTTCTGCTCTGATTTCACTAGAGCTTTAGTGATACTGATATGAAGAGATTTTTTTCTCAAATTCGTCATTGTTTCACTTACTGTTTCAACATGTCAGAAAGCTAAGTTTTGAAGTATCATTTTGTTAGGTTACTAGTAAGAAGGTTGCTCTTATTGAAAAGTGCAGTGAGTTGAGGGATAAAGTTGGTGAAATAGTGTCAATATCTTGAGGTAATATCTCCAGTGTAGACAATGCTAGATATACCTAATGTTACTTCAAAAATGTTCTTACTTCTTTATTTATTTATTTTTTAATTATTTCCCTCTCCATTGTATACATAAATATCCTCAGTGAAGTTATTCATCTTTTGCACGTATGCAAGCTTTAATTGTTGTATTTGTTGGAATTCATGCTCAAATGGCTCAAAATTGACCATTTATGTTTAGGTAGCACAAAAATATATTTATAAAAAATATATTATGAATTTAGCACAAAAAATGAATGTTAAATACTACCTGCACAAGACAAAATAGAACACAAATCTTAAAAGGAAACAAGTGCATACCTCTAACCACATGGATGTTTTCACCACTTTTTGGGTTCCATATTCTCAAAGTTGCATCATCAGAACCAATACAAATTGTATTACCTAAAGTTACTAGGAAGTAAAACACAGAGGCACATATAGCATTTAGTTTGTGAATGAAAATCCTTAAATATACAATTTCTATTTTGTTGTGACCAAAAGTAGGATAGTACCATCAAGTGTAAAATCACCACAGGTCACATTACTAGCATGACTGAAAACAAATTAAGATAGGCACTTTTGTCAGCATTCCACATCCAAACAGTGGAATCCTCTAAACCAGCCAAGACCAAATGTCCTTTTGAATGCCACCTGACCCACTGTGTAGGCAGATAGTTCATACTCAATCTTCATACATTAACTATGTGACAAAAAACACTAAGAGTAGTCATAAAATCTCACCTCAATGCCCCCATTAGGACCATCAAGCGTACACTTGAGATTCCCATAATTTATGTCCTAGATTTTAACAAGTCCATCAAAACTTCCAGATGCAAGCAACTGTCCATCAATACTAAAGGCTAAACCAGCCTCAAGGTAAATTACACACCCCTCTTCTCTTCTCCAATCCTGCTTACTCTTCTAAATCTACCTCCTAGCATGTCCTATGTATGTATGAAATGTTGGCATGCTTGGAAATGGGGTGTAAGTTTAGGTGTTAGTATGAATAAGTGATGCTACCATGTATTTTCTACTGATTTCATGACTGCTGCAACTTTATCACTCTCGGAAAAATATCAGACTTACTTCTTTATCAAAACTGAATGTAGGGGATGATCTTTGAGGTGTTTAGAGCATGTGACATTTTTGGTAGCCCCTAATTAGACGTTTTTATAGTCTGAACAATTTTCTTAAACAATCTAGCCCCGTGTTTTGAGAAAATAGTCCACTTCGAGTATTTTTTAAGGAACAAAAAAAAAAAAAAAACTAGAAGAGTCATCGTAGGTTGGTTCTTATGTCAAAACTTAGCATTTTTAGTCCTCTTTCCAACAAAATGTATTTGAGCAAAAGTTATTGGGTAGATTGAGAGAAATGCTCATTTTCTTGTAAGTGTGTCAAATCTGGACAGAATATGGTGTATGGCCTATAGATAAAAAATCTGGTTAGGTTATGCAAATTTTGAAATTTGGAATGAAAGTTAACTTATTTTTCTATGTTTCTGTTAATTTTCAGAACCTAAAAAGGTCCAAAAGTATTTTTACCAACCCAATCCTTTGGCTCCTACTAATCTAAAATCTGCTGAAAATGTGTTACTTTTTGTGTCAAGTGTTTGTGAGTGTTCAAAAGCATGCCAAATGTGGTTTACTTGCCTTACCATGCTTGTATGTATTAATGTGTTATTTCATCCCATATACTTCCCTCACATTCATGTATATTATTTGATTCGAATTTAGCTATATCAACCAAGACAATTACCTTCATATCACAAAAAACCATAACATTGGAATGGCGAGAATGCATTGGACCACTTTAAGAAACTCAAATCAGAAGTAGATAAATTACTCTAATCAATATTACAAGAATCATACAACATACACTATGGATGGGATTTTTTGGCCTTAACATAGGCCACTGTCTTTAGCATTTCCCAAAAATTAGTAACCCAGATGGAATTTGCCCAACAAATTGATTATTATCTAAATATAGACTCACCAACCTTGAGCAATCTCTAATCTCATTGGGAACATTTGCGGTGAAGCTATTGTAAGAAACATCTAGTTTGGTAAGACTAACCAAACTGCAAATTCTAGGGCTCAGGGTCCTAGAAAGGTCCATTGAATTCAAATCAAGAGAGTCTACTACTAGATCATAAGAATTCTATGTGCAATTCACACTAATCCATCCACATGGTGTTTGGTCACTAGAATTCTAGTTTCCTAGATAATTAAATTCATTATGGATGGCTTTCTTAAATTCCAAAAGGTAAAGCCTATCTGAATTCAACCTATTTGAAACATAAACAAGCAGAGCCATAACAACTAAAATTATGGTAAACCTCATAGCCAAACATCTCCTAGAATCAGACATTACATATACCCTCTCTAGTGTATCAAATTAACAGCAAAATTGGATAATTCAACAACTCTGTGTATGCAGAAATAAGAAATCTAACAAAACTAATTAATGCTTATGCAGAAATAAGAAGAAGAGGTTGATTAAACAATCATGTCAAAGAAACAACTAAAATAAACACATCAATGTTCAAGGACTTAACATACCTCTAAAGTCCATCACTCATCAGAGAAGAGAGAACCAAAACAGCAAATACCACAATTATTCAAGTGACTCCTTGAGATGATGGCAGGGCAAAACCCATGTAATTCACAAATTGAAGAAGAACGAAGAACAAAAAACAATCGTTCCAACTTTTTCCAAGAATGGTGAAGATCTTCCAAGTTCCAATCTGCATGCACGGTTTGCGAAAGGGAAGAAAAAAAAGGTTTTTTAAGAGAAGGATACGGGAAAACCCATATTGAATGAACCAAAAAAAAAAAATTGAATTTTGAAAATCCTAATGATCTAGAAAAAGGGGGAAAAGCTTAGGGTTTGGTTCAGGACCTTGAAATCGCCATGAGAGAGAGACGATCAAATTAAGATAGCAATAGAGTCTTGATGTGAGGAGTTGAAATGCTGATGTGTGTGTGCGTGTGTGTGTGAGAGAGAGAGAGAGAGAGAGAGAGAGAGAGAGAGAGAGGCCTGGAGAGCAACTTGACAATGCAACCTAGCAGTGGCCGGCAACGGAGACATAGATGAAAGGCATTTTGATTAGAAGCAAAGAGTTGGGGCTAAGTATTGATTAGTGAGTAACTTCAATGGTGGTTCAGAGTTGTGATGAAGAAAATGAATTAGGGCTTCGTTTTAGAACAGAAGGCAAGGAGAAGAGATCCAAACTGTTGGGGAAATTCAATCTTGTTGGGAAAGGCAAGAGTCGTTTGCTCTCAATCGTGGGTATAGAATAGGTGCCAATTTGAGAATATGATTTTATATAAAAATCAAATTGAAATTGAAATATTTTATACAATCACACCTAGGGGACTGTGATTAATATATATATATATATATATATATATATATAATCACACTTATTTAAAAAGTGTGATTAAAAATAAATATTATATATAATGACACTTAATTGAAAAGTGACATAAAAAATAAATATAATCACATGTTAATTAAAAGAAGTGATTAAAATATATATATATATATATATATATTTATAATCATACTTAATTGAAAAGTGACATAAAAAATAAATATTATCACACTCAATCAAATTAAGTATGATTAAAATATCAATCTAATTTTTTTTATCACACTTCAATTAAAAGTGAGATATTTTCATTTGTCAAATATGATGTTTAACTATTTTTGTAGTAATATTTGTACTTTCTCTTCTCTTGCAAATGCCATGTGTCACACCCTCATTCTTCTTTCTTAGGCCACTAACTTCACTTGATTCATTCTTGGTCCTCCTCTACACGTGCTCATGCCTCTATTAATAGTGGATTCCAAGTTTTGGTGTCAACATCATTGTTTAGCTGATGATTTTGGAAATGGTCTAAGCACATTTAGACATTATTTTTCTGTTACATTCACAAAATCATTTGTAATTATAACCAAACAATAAAAGATTGGTTAAATTCCTAAACATTTTGTATATATGGAGCAAGTCCTATTAAGGTTAATTTCACCTGGCAAGCTAGGAAGAGACCAATCGATTCCAACTTCTTTACTTATATTTAAATGAATGAGGTAGTGGTGTAACCAAAAAACACATGTCAATGAAGCTTAATACTCAAATTCGACTCTTATGGAGACTATGTTATTATAATAATTTGCTAAGGAAATTGATTGACACCAACCACCTAAATTCTGAAATTTATTGGGTGATCAACCTAGTTTGTTTATTTATTTATTTATTTTTTTGGGGTAAATTTTTTTTTTTTTTAAATTTTATTATCGATAGATAGGAAATTATTTACAATATAAAAAAATAGATGGATAACTATAGCTTATCAACTACAGGAGCTCCAATAATGGAAAAGAACACCCTATCCAACGACCAACAAGCTTAAAAAAAAAAAAAAGAAGACTTTATAAGTAAAGATTAATCCCTTCACCTTCTAGATAGAAGTGTATAAAAATAAATAACTGAACTAATCCAATTGATTTATTTATTTTTTTTTTTTTTTGTGGCCAATCACTAAGATATAAATTATAAATATTAGGAAAAAAATAAACTACATCAAATTGAAATAGCCACAAGTATATGTAATAATTCTAATAAACATAAGAAAGGCTTCAAGCAAGTACGAGGTGAAACATCTATATTTAAGTAAGGAAAGTTAAACACCTGACCTACTAAGTATTGGAACTCTTTGACAAATAACTAAGCCTGCCCATTGGTAGTGATCAACTTATGAGTTCTAATTGTTAATCCATAATTAACATATTTGATTTTTTAATTGTTAGTGTGGGGAAAAACTTACCACACTCAACAATGGCTTCGGACTAATGTGAACTTGAAAGAATATTGTTTAAAAACACTCAAAAGGAAGAACTCCAGTTGGTGGTTAGCCACGAGACTCTTTGATGCTTAAGTTAATATGAAAATAAGTGCCAAAATTGAGTGTAAGAATGTAGATTGTTGTGTACCTTTGCTAGGTTAAGATGTGCTTATAAAGGTTGCATGTGACTGTTGGTGGCAGTTAAGAATTCTTTGTGTGGGATCATGTCCCACGTTCAAGGATTTGTAGGAGTGGTCAAGTCCATGCTTGTTGGACCGCGTGTTGACTTGGAATGGCTGTTCGAATTGCTCAATCCAAGCCCAAAGTTTAGTTCGGATCTTCGAGCTAACTCATAGTCCTATTCATTCCCAATGTATTCTAGCTTGGTCGTTCTGACCATCTCCATCCTAGTTTGCTTACATGGCCATGCTCTAATCCTGTTCAGATTCATAAAAACGATAGTTTAGATTTTACCTCTCACAGTTACGTATAAAAATTTCATATATATAATACTATGTACAAAGAGGGGATGGAGGAGTTGGACCTTGAAACCCCGACCAATGAGCAACAGGACAAGGATCCAACCACCGGGCCATTAAGTTGATTTTTTTCACCATTATATTAATGGTTGAAATTAATAAGAAGTTATTGCTTCTTGATCTTTTCACTAATGAGCGAAAATTTGTCAGAAATAATTCCACATGAATATTAATATACAAGTCAAGCTTAAACACATAATTTAAACAATTTATATCATGATAAGCACACATTTGTATGCTCTCAATTAATTCATGTTTGAACCATGGTAGAATGTAGCATTTTGTATGTCACATTGTACCTTAGCCACTTCATTATTTTTCAGATGACATTTGAAAACTATCTTCATCATGATTGTTGAACTTGAAATAAATTTTGGTGCAATTGTCACAATTTATGTTATAAAGTTGCAACAAGAGGTAAGTTTTGGGGCAATTAACAAGATTAGTCCGTTGATCAAGAATTTTTGCATATTCAATTTTTTTCATCTATACAATGACCTTTTCCTCATTTTTGTTGAAGTATGTTTGTAAATAATCTTTTATCAATTGAAAAAAGTAAAGTTTGAAACTATTATCACAATGTATGTTATTAAGGTACAACTTGAAGTGAATTTGTAACTTTTGGAGTCCATGTTTGTATTGATTACTTAGTTGAGGATGAATCAATTGCCATGAAGTGTTCAAGCATGCACCAACTCAGTGCCAAATTGAATAAAAGCTGCAACTAACAAGACAATAAAAAGTGGTGTGTCCTAGTTGATTGGACAACACCAACAAAAGGCACTTCAACTCAATTATTTCATTTCTCAGTAAAGCAATAAAGATAGGGGCCTCAGTTGTTTTCTCCATCACCCATGCTGGTTTCTATGGGGGAAAAGTAGAGTAGAAAACCTAAAAAAATCATGAAAGTGAATGAGAAGTGCTCATGCCTTATTAAAAAGAAAATATTATGATATGAATTATTGCAGGTCAATTGTTGATTTAATTACATATCAATCAAGTTTGAACTCCTTGTCATGTCAATGTAAGTAAATTTAGGAGTGATAGTTTAGGAGTTTCTAGCATTGTTTTCATATATAATGAGGGCCAATAATTACATTTTTGTATTTTTTAAAATATACATATGTAACTTAATATGTAGATTTAGTGCTCTTGGACTGATGAGTACAACAATTATAAAACGAGTAAAGATGGCCCGATGTACCTCGATTGACTGGAAGAAAAATAAAATCGGCCCACATCAATCTTCAACACCATGTTATGTGACATAGTGGTACTAAGGACCATTAAATTGGCTATCAAACAAACCATGACAGAGCTATTAAAAAAACAAAGAAAAAAAGAAAAAAAAAGAAAAGAAAGAGAGAGATTTCTAAATCTACATATTCTATGAATGTATTCACAATTTCATCCCTAACAAAGGAGACCCCATGTATCTAAGAGGGCTCCACCTATGTGATAGGGCGATGTGAGTACACATTACAAGATTGTGAATTTTAACAAATTTTAAACAAAAATTTAGAAGGAAAAAGTTATTTCTATTTTTGGTTACAGTAGTTGCATTTTTAAATAAAATAATCATGAAACTGATTATAGATATTAGTTGTATTCTGTCTTTCTTTCTTTTTTAACCACCAAAATTCAGGGGAACCATGCAATTTTTAACTTCTAAGCATATTAAAGCTATTGGATTAATTATATTTTTCCGCTATAGTTTAGTACATAACACTTATCTCTGGTTTAAAACCGTACCTCTTGTGGCTCGGATTAAAATACAAAACTAACAAAAAAAATTAAAGATAACGGCATGCGTATCTAATAAGAAAATGAATTCAATTGTCAATTTTGATCTAATCTTGATTACATGTATTTATACAGGTTGTCAGAGTTTATTGTAACAAACTCTAACTGCTTCAACTAACAACTCTCTCTCTCTCTCTCTCTCTCTCTCTCTCTCTTCTATATTCATACAGGTCATTCACACTCGATTGCTTACATGAGCAATAAATTTGCACACACTTATGCTGAGGCTGCAATGCTGGCATGGCATGCTTGTGTTGAGTCAGCTGCAGCTGCGGCTACTGCTGCAGATGCAACTGTGGCTCTAACTGCTTCTGAGCATGTGTCTTCAGTTGTGGCTTAGGCTGCTCTAACGCTTGTGACTTCAACTTAGCACTTGAGCATAGAGATTTTGTAGTCTTATCACCCCCCCGCCCCACAAACTGATAGGGCTTGGAAACACCAGAAGTTTGTTTTTTAGATAGTGAAACCTTGAAGAGGTTAGAGGTTTGGTAAAAATATCAGCAACTTGATTCAGAGTAAGAATGTATGAAAGAAAAATTTGTTTGAAAACAACCCTTTCTATTATGAAGTGACAATCAACTTCAATGTGTTTATATCGAGAATAGAAAACTGGATTAGATGCTGTTAGGTTTTTATAATTGGCAATCCCGTTTGACAAAACTCATTTCAATTGTAATTTTATTTGCTTTTTTGTTTCAATAAGGATGCGAGTATTTATATGCGAATTCAACCCGAATTGTGGCTATAATGAGGAGTTTGTGATCTTGAGAGCCTTTTATATTTGCCACTTTACTGACTATGTACGGGAATTGAGCTGCTTGATCAGCTCGCGGGGGTCTAGGGAGCAGCGCCCTATGGCGAGTCTGGGGTAGCGCCTAGGCGGAGTCGAGGGGCGGCGCCCCGAAGCTAAAGTTGTTTGACTGCTCAAGTGGTTATTTGTGCATTCGAGTGATGAATGATATCATCCAGTATTTTTGCAGAGCAGACTGAACTTTTGAGAGAATCCGTTTTGCGCTTGAGTGGAGTCTTGGCTCAGGCAATGGGTGCGCGTTTTAGTGAGTTCGCTCAAACGATGAAGTGGTCACTCGAGCAGTCTTCGTAATTTAGTTTACTATATAGTGTGCAGTTTGCTTTTTTTAGGGTTTAAGTAGTCCAAAATCTTAGACAGAAAGAAAAGACAAAGTGTTTTCTATTGGAGGTTATTTTATATGAGTTTCCTTGGTGTATAGAAGGTGATCGGTTGATCAACAAACTATAGATTGTCAAACATCAAGGGTTGTTCTTAAAACGGCTTGGGTTAGACCCGAACCTTTCATGTTCTTGGATTTGGGATTCAATACTCTTTATCGTTGTCTATACTCTTTCTTGCCTTGTTGTTGTTGAGTTTGGTTGTTTGGAGTTGTTGGTTGAGTTATGAGCAGGTTGGCAGTTTGTTTTTCAAAGGAATTCATGTCCTCTTTTTTTTTTCTTCAGGTTCGCTCGAGCGGTCTTTGGGTTCTCTCAGTATTTTTGTAGGTATGCAAAACTACTAGGAGTAGGGTAATCTGCGCTCGAGCGGTCACTTCTTTGCTCGAGCTATTTTCTGTAGTCTGCAAAACTTTTAGGAAAGGATCATTGTGCATTGTAGTTGTGTTTTGGTCATTTGAGCAGTCTTTGCATATATCAGATCGGGGAAAGGTCTTTTTCAGCCACTTTTGCTTTCTCTCTCTCTCTCTCTGTCTTAATCTCTATCTAAAATATCCCAAAACCTAATTTCTTCACTCTCTCTAGTTCTTACCTAAACACTCAAATACACGTAGATCTGTTATAACGATTCTGGTTTAGACCCTACCCATTTCTTGCTTTTGGATCCGAGAACCCATGTACTTAATTGTTGTTCATCTTATTTCCATCTTGTTGCTTGTTGAGTTTGGCTATTGGGAGTTTTGGTTGCGTTTGAAATAGGTTGGATAGATAGTTTTTCAATGAGTTGTTGCCCAGATTTTTGCCTATTTGCTTGAGCGATCTTTCTTGCGCTCGAGTAGTCATTTATAGTCTACAAAACTACTAGAAATTTGATATCTTTGCTCAAGCGGTCCTTTTTTGTGCTCGAGCGATCGTTACAGATCTGAACTTCTAGGAGGGGGTCCTTGTGCACTCGAGCAGTGGTTTAGGTCGATCGAGCGGTGTCACTTATTGTGCCTGTTCGCTCGAGAGGTGTTCTGGTTGTTCAAGCGGTCTGCGTGTATATCAATTCGAGAAGAAGACTTTTTGAGTCAATTTTTCATCTCATTCTCTTTCTAAACATTTCAAAAACCCTAAAAGCTTCACACTTTCTCTCTAGCTCTCACTTCTAGCTCTAAATACTCTCAATCTATTGGTTTCCTCACCATAGTCCTTTGGAGTGAAAGATAGAGCACGTCGAGGGTTTCATTCTAATCAGAGAAGTTATTGTTTTCAACTTTGTCAAGTCTACCCTTTGTTTCCTCTTGTGTTCTTCCTTGAGGTAGGGATTTCTTTGACTTTAATATAGTTTTTAGCTTAATTATTTGCTATTTGAAAAGGGTTAATGGTTTGGGGACTTTTTGGAAAAAAACCTAGGGTTTGAGTTTGAAATCAAAAGAGGGGTTTTCCAAATGGGTTCTTGAAAATGATTGTGGGGATGTGTTTATGGATGAGATACGTTACAATGGTGGATATCTTTTCTTAAAATTTATTTTGTAAGAAAAGATGATTTTGTTCTAAACTTTGGATATTTGGATTTGTGAAAGGAAATGGAAAATGATGTTGGGTTTTGTAAGATTAGGGAAACGCTTATGTTGATGAAGATGGTAGATTTGATATGTAATATCACTTCTATTGTAACTGATGAAATTATGTCTTTGATTGAAAATCATCTGTTGAATAGAAATATCTATTTTGGACTATCATTGGAGGATAGTCTTAATTGTTGTAAACTTTACATAAGGATTTGGTGAAATTGAAACTACTTTATCATACATTGTGCATTAAGCATCATTTCTTATTAAACATTGTAAATGCTTTGATTTTGAGAAAAATGGGTGAATAGCTTGGTGAATCTGGTTAGGGGGTGTGGTTGTGGTTATGATGTTGGCCTATTTGTCATTGGTAAAAGTCGTGAAATCTAGCACGGTTAGGTGTTGATCTTTCTGATTAATACCGGTAAAATGGCTTTGGTAGTGCTTGTATAGCCTACTGGCAGACACGTACCTAGAGATTCCAGTGTTTTGTATCCACTGTCCTATTTTCTATATAAAAGGATTATTTTTATGAATTGATTTATAATTTGACATTGCATTATTTGGAGATGGAAAACGAGAAATGTTTGACAAATGGCATGCATGTGCATTCACCTTATAATTTTGCTAAGATTCATATATTGTGTTAGAGTATCTTTACTGGACTTCGGCTCACCCTATGTGAAAAATAACTTTTAGGTGCTGATGATATGCCTCCACCAAGGATGTAACTTGGGAGGACTTGGAGCTTTGGGCTTCATTTTTTTTATTGATGTAATATTTTTTGTTTAAGCTTTGGGCTTTACTTGTATTGAGTAAAACTCATTTTGTTGTACCCAAGCATAGACTTGGAAAGTTGTACAACCATTAGGGTATTTAATTATTTGGTTTTACTTTTATTTTAATTCATGTATCCATGCTATATGCTATAGATTTAGGATATAGGATTTATGAATGTATATCACATATGCCATCTTTTGTAATGATCAAAGATATAATGAACATAAGATATGTTATTGTTGATCAATTGTAAGCAATGCGGTGAGATGGGGTAGTGTTATTTATTTCGGGGCGTTACACCTGTTGATCTCATCGCCCTAGTGCTTTGGAGTAAAGTGTAGTGCTCGGTGAAACTTCTATTTTTATTCCATCTAGAGTTGGGTTTTACTCTCTTCTTTCTCTACTTTTGAGGCAGGGATTTATTCAACCTCTTTGTATGATTCTTAGCTTCGTTATGTGCTCCTTGTAAAGCATTGTGATTTGGGAGTTAGAGGCATGATTTAGGGTTTAGTTTTTGAAATGTAAAAGAGGGGTTTTCAAATGGGTTCTTAGGAAATGTAGTGGGAATGAGTATATTGCTGAATTGTATTGAAAAAATGGAAATTTCTCCTTTAAATGTGTTTTCGAAAGAAAATGATGTTTTATTGGAAATCATTAGTGTTTGGCCTATAAATAGAAGGGGAAGATGTTGAGTTTTGAAAAGATAAAATGAATGTATTTGTTGATGATGAGAGTAGAGTTGAATATGTATTGTCACTTCTATTTTGAGATTATGAACTTATAATTGTTGTTGGAAACTTATTGGTTATATAGAGATATATGTTTTGGGCTATCGGTGGATGATAGCTTTGATTGTTGTAGAAATTGCATGAGGATTAAGTTAATTGAAACCAACTACTCATACATCTTACATTGAACATTGTTTCATATTTAAACATTGAAAATGTATCGTTTTGAGAAAAACGGGTATATTCCTTGGTGAATCTGGTTAGGGGATGTGATTGTGGTTTTATTATGTTGGCCTGTGTGTCCTTGGTGAAAATCTAGAAATCCGTGCAGTTAGGCGTCGATCCTTTCGTTACTACTAGTAAAATGGCTTTGGTAGTGCTTGTATAGCCTACTGGTAGGTACATACCTAGAGATTCCCAGTGTTTTGTATCTATTGCCCTGTTTTCTGATTTAAAAAGTATTGTTTTATGAATTGATATATAACTAATGCATTGCATTGTTTTGAAGGAGATAGTATAATGTTTTGGTAAATGGCATGTATATGCATTCACTATATGACCTTGTTAAGCTTCATATGTTGTGTTCAAGTATCTCTATTATGCTTTGGCTCACCCTATGTTGAAAGACAACTTTCAGGTGCTTATGATATACCTCCACCAAAGAAGTTGCTTGAGAGGATCTTGGAGCCGAAAGATTTTTTTTCTTTTTGTTTTGTTTTGTTTTTTTTTTTTCTTTGTAAGTACTTGTTGCGCAAGCCTTGCGCTTTATATGTATGGTGTTTAACTCATTTTGTTGTTCCTAAGTATCAACTTCGAAAGATGTAGCCATTAAGGCATTAACTTATTTATATATATATATATTTTTTGTTTCATGTGATTATTACATGTCATATGCTATAGATTCAGGATCTAGGATTTATGAATATATACATGCATATGTCATCTTTTGTACGGTAAAATAGAATCAATGAAAGGTTAACATTATGTAAGTTTCTGCTTTTCCATTGAATATCATGATGTAGGTTGTTGTTATTACTTTGGAGCGTTACAACTTGGTATCAAAGCTACCTGGTTTGAATACTTTGGGATCATGGGACATGATTTTTTTACCACAATGGGTTTATTTCACTAAATAATATCAGAAGTAGAGTTGGTATTCTATGTGATAACATGTTTATGTGACTAGATGAGTATGAGATTTGGTTTCTAAGATATTGATTGGGTCTACAAGTTTCTAGAATTCTTGATAGAAGAGTACTTGATCACTGCTAATTCTAACTGGATCTCTGGCAATGTCGCGGAACGATTATTATCTAGAAATGAAATTCGTTTGAAACTATGTGACTTAGTGCTTATGTGGAATGAATTACTTGTTGTCCACCATATTAGGACGAGAGTGAATTTAGCTTCGACACATTTATAAATGTACTAAATTATTGTGTTACCTTTATTAGAATGTCAATATGTGGACATGGTGGTGGTAGGCGTGGCAAGCCTAGGCCTGTAAGAGGCGCTGATGCCGGATGAAATTCTAGCACAGAAGGAGGGAGTTGGTCAGGCCAACGTGGCCGAGCCAGCAGGTTAGTAAGCCATGGGCGCCTTAGAGCTAAGAATCAATTCCAAGGCTATGTTGTAGAGATAAGGCCATCCTTTTTGAAGAGGTAATTCTTCCGATCGAATTTATATGAGTTTGTCTGGGATCCGAAAGGGCCACTAAAGGCCGACAAGTGGCTTGAGCAGATGGTGAAGACGTTCGAGATGGTTGGCATCGATGGCAATGGGTTGAGGGTGACATTGGCATTTTTTCAACTTAAAGGCGATACAGTTCAAAGATAAGTTTTTGCCACCCACAGCGAGGGAGAAGTTGAGGGAGCAATTTTTTAAGCTCAAATAGTTAAACACACTAGTGGTCGAGTTTGAGGCGGCTTTCACTAGCCTTTTAAGGTTTGCATCGGAATTTATGGCAATGGAGGAACACTATTGCATTGAGTTCGAGAAGAGGCTGAGGACCAAGCTCTTTTTCAAGGCGGTTGAGTCTATAATTAGGTATTATGGTTATCTAGTGGAGGCGGTGGCCCACCTAGAGACGGTGATCCAGGCAGAGGAAGAGCGGATGAGGGGCTCCAAGCAAAGGAGTCAGGATGTTTAGGGAGATACAAGGGACACCAAACGGCCAAGGGGTTCCACCTCGTAGTAGTCCCAAGCTACGCAATCTTGATCTACCTTTCCCATGTCGAGTTCAAGTTTGGGGAGACGTAACTAGGGTAGGTTCACTTGTTTCAAGTGCGGTCAATTGGGCTACAAGTCTTCAGTTTGCCCGCAGAGAGGAGGAGGGGCAACAGTCTGCACTGTCTTCAGCTTGTTGTCAGAGCCAGTGTCAGGAGAGAGGTTAGTTGCCTACCTGTTATCAATATGGGTAGTTGGGGCACTTGAGAAGGTTTTTCCCTCAGTCTGGTGGCATATCTAGTGCGTCTGGTTCGAGGTAGACACAAAGCCATCAACCAACACAGTTAGAACAGGCCTCGAGGGCCAATTAGGGAGCCACTTCAGCTCAATCCATATCTCAGGCCTATGTTCTGAGAGGTGAGTGTGTGGATTAGAGGCCTTTAGGGCATGTGTATGCTATTACCACGCCGGATCAGTTACCAGCACCTTCGGTAGTGAGAGGTAACTTCTTGTTGTTCAACTTTATTGCCAATGTATTGATCGGTACTGGTGCATCTCATTCCTTCATATTGTCTTCTTTTGCATCCATTTTGGGGTTGGAGTTTGAGTTGTTGGAGTCTCCTCTTTTGGTTAAGACACCCATTGGGGGTAGAGTGGCATTGGGTCGAGTATGTTGCTCCTGCAAGATTGAGGTCGCAGATCGTCGACTCTCTTTTGATTTTGTTGTTCTTGATATGCACACTTTCGACATAATTCTGGGTATAGATTCGTTGACTTATTATTGGGCTGTGATAGATTACCATCGTAGGAGGGTGTTGGTGTGTACACTATCAGGAGAGTGCTTCTACTTTATGTATGATTGGGGCGTGTAGACACCCCATTTTTGACCGTCCTCAAGACTTGGACGTCACCGCTTGAACACTTGGTGATTATCCATGTTTGTGTTCGTTTGGGAGTTCCCGGAGTTCTCGGCTGCGCGCGCCTTGCCTCGGAACCTCCGAACTCGACCGTTTGTGTTTGGTTTTGCACCAAACCCTAGTGTTTTGCCTTTGGAAGGCAGGGAATGCTTTGTGAGGCATTCCCACACACCACCGGCAGTGGCTAGAGGCCACCGGCTGTTTGGTGTTGCCACCGGCACTATATTGTGCCGGTCGGCACTATTTTGTGCCGGTCGGCACTATTTTTGGCAAAATGACCATTTTGCCCTGCCGACCACTTTACAGCTGTTTTTGGAGATATTTTCAGACAGCTTTCTGGTGTTTGTTTCCCCTCCATACACGTGTTTGGAGGGATGAGCCCTTTTGATGCCTTAACTTGTAAGTTTTCATGCCTATACAAAAGAAGGCTCTTCTCTTGGCTAAGGGTTTTTGAGAAAATTTTGGAGAGTTAGAGAGAAAAGAGAGAGAGAAGCTCTGGTTTTGCTAGGGTTTGAGTTGCATACACCTTCTATCTCTATCTTCCTTTTGTGTGTCTAGGTGTTTTGTGCCTTACTATTGCACACAAACACCTAGTGTCTCACCTTCCTCTTGCAACTGAGGTTCTTGAGGCTTGTTCTTGGAGTTCTTGACTGGATTGAAGCTCAAGGGACCAACTACTCCAACCTTTGTGAAGAAAAGCTTCAAGGGTAAGAAACTTACTTTATTTACCCCATTTTTGCACTCCATTTTTACCTAGTTTAAAACAGTTTTTGTGCTTAGTTTATAACACATAAAAGTTCTGTTTTTTTAGCCTCTTTGTTGTATATTAAGGGTGCTAGGTGATTTGGGTAGGTTTGACCATCCTTAGGCCTTGAAAAGGCCACTTTTTGTGCTATTTTGTGGGAGATCCGAGACTTTGGTGTTAGGATCTCTTCACCACTGAAATCTTGAGGGATTTCAGTGGTGAGGACCATGCCTTAGAGTCTCAAGAAGGAGAGGGCCACCCCCTCTCCTTGATGTCCTTGAAAAGGGCAAATTTTGCTTCCTTATGGAGCTTCATGCTTGAGTGTGTGTTGATCATGTTTGACTTGTTTTCCATGCTTATATTGCCATGTCATAACATGATTTCAAGTTGGTTTTGGTCTCCTATGCATGCTTAGTATAGTTGCCTTGCAATGCCTCTTTATGCCTTAACATGCCTAGGTTGTGTGCCTTCATTTCTAGCATATTTTTAGGCTTGTGTTTGTGAAGAATATGTGCTTATATTCCCATGTTTTAGGTCTGTCTATAAGTATTTTGGTCAATCTTAGCATGCATTACATAGCCCCTTTGTATTTGGCTTGTTGGCCTTAGGAGTATGCATGTGTAGTATGCCATGCTTGCACTATTTTCAATGATTTGAAACCATCTAACATGCCATTTCAGACCTTGTGATGTGCTTGTTTGGCTGCCTTGCATGCCTCTTTAATGCTTCAAGAGCATGTGTTAAATGCTCCATGTTTTGGCTTTAATGCATGCCTTTGGATTCATGTCATCTAGATGCCATCTAGGTGGTCCTTTAGGCTTAGTTTTATGTGTTAAAACTCTGTTCTTAAGTGTTTAAGTATTGCCATGTGTGGTTGTGTTAAGTGTGGTTTAAAGCCTCATTGGTTTGCTTTGAACCTTAGACCATTTGCATGCTTTATTTGGCTTGTTTTGTTGCATGATTTGGCCTTATGATTTGCGTGAATTTCAGAGCTTTCCACGCATGCTTTTAGCCCATGTATGGCCTCTTTAAGTATGCTTGAATGTTACTTATTTATGCCTTGGGTTTGGGACCTCAACATGTGCATTTGTGTGTGTGTGTTTAGTCCCCCATTCTAGGCACTTTGGCTACTGATTTTTGGGCCTTTTAGAGTTGCCCAATTCATGTATAAGTCCATCCCCCATTGGTTTGCATGCTTGTCTTGTATGCTTGCTTGTATGCTTGCATAAGTGCGTCACATTGTTCACTTTGCATGATAGATAACATGCTTAGGGTTGCATCACATTCGCATGCATGTTAGGCCTCTTGAAGTGAAGTATGATAGAGGTTTGGCACCCTTGTTTGCTTGATTGCATTGCATGCATTTGAAATTAAAATTGCACTCTCGGTTCTTTGGGCCATCATGCATAGAAATGCGTGATTGGTGGTCCGAGAACCGAGGCACATCCCCCTTTGAGTCAAAAATGATAAGGATTGTGTTTGGTGCATACATGCTTTGAATCACATTGCCATGCATTTTGTTGCCCTCTGCTGCTGTGAGTTGCAGGTTTTGCAGGCATTTTGTGCCGACCGGCACTGTTTAGTGCCGACCGGCAGTGAATTGGCAGCCGATAGCTTCACTCAGTGCCGGTGGCCACATCCTTCAGCCGGTGGTGTTGTACCCCAGCCGGTGGTACTCCCCAGTGCCCTGAGAGGCACTCCTGGGACTTTGGCAATTTTCAGAGAAGGATAGCAGGGAAAACAGAGGCACACTTGCATGACAGTGCGATTCTGAGCGAATCCCGGGCGCGTGACGCATTTGGGCCCCTCCTCCCGAGGCATTTACTGTTTTAATTAGATTAATTATTTGTTTAATTAATTTAGTTAATTTGTAATGTTTAATTAGCTTGCGTAGTTAATTATTTGTATTATTCTTTTGGTCCCTCCGAACGAGGGCAAAAATGTAATAAGTGTGGGTGTGTGGGCATGTATGTCTTCCAACCCCCACTTCTTTCTTCCCTTTTATTTACCTGCTTATGATGGTAGATTAGGGCATATTTAAAATTAGCATACCTTATGCAATGCATGCGTGCATTCATGCATTTGTTGACATGCATCGGGCTCGGTACATCATACAAACTGCATCGTACTTTCAATTCCAAAATTGAATACGTGATAGTTGTTGCATTTCATGTGCCATGCTTAGGGTAGCCGAGCCTGTCTAGATTGCATCTATGCCTGTGTTGCATTAGCCATTTAACGTGAACTAGGTCATGCATGTTTGCTAACCGGGTTATTGTTTTTGGCACGGAGTACGATGTAAGTATTTATGCTTTAGCATATCGCATGCGTGTGAATGTTAACATGACAGCATGCTTACCATGCGGCTAAATGCTTATGTGATATTACTGTTTGAATGCCTGTGGGTGGAGGTTGGATTGTCTGAGTTGGAATAACTCATTGAAATCCATATTTTAGCCTACTTGCGGGTAGCAAAAACCAACACGTTTTTCAAGACAAAACGGATATGCAATGTTTATTTCCAAGTTAGGCAATCTAGTCTATACTTTTGTGTTGTGCGCATCACATAGTAATTCTAGGTTAATAACCGGAATAAGAACGCATAAAGTTTTCAAAAACGGATGTCATGGTTAGTAGAGGCCGGTCTTCGGACCGGGCGAAAGGGGGTGCTCATAGCTGACCTTCCCCGATCGTACCCAAGCTCCCGAGCCAAGACCACTTTGGTGATGACGGACATGTGGCCTTCGGCACCGAGTCAGGGTTTCCTAAATTTCCCATTTTAAAATATTTAGGTGGCGACTCTGTAATCTGGCAAAGCAGTCCATGTTTGGCACTACTTTTTCAAAAATCTGTTTTTCTTCAAAACGATTTGCCGGATTTGGACTCTTTGGTTCAGATTTAGAACCGCGACACAAATCGAGTCCGAGCTGTAGCCGAGGTCCCCCGCGGACGCGCTACAGGGCGATAGTCTTATTCCTCTGCTATATGACCTTAAGGGTTGAGGAGAGTTGAGTTTTCTTTTTGCTATCTCAGTAGTTAATAAGGGTAGTACAGTTCGGGGTGAATTATCGAGAGTAGATCAAGAGTATCCGGATGTCTTTTTGAAGGATCTCATAGAGTTACCACCACATAGAGAGATTGAGTTCTCTATTAATTTAGCGCCAGACACAACTTCAATTTTCATGGCGCAATATAGGTTTGTGCAAACCGAGATGTGTGAGTTGAAGGTGCAGCTTTAGGATTTGTTAGGTAAGGGCTTCATTCACCCTAGTATCTCGCCTTGGGGAGTACTAACTCTCTTTGGAAAGAAGAAAGATGGCACATTACAACTATGCATCGATTATCATCAAAAGTTAAACCAGGTAACTGTTAAGAACAAATACCCATTACCGCAGATAGATATGATTTGTTTGACCAATTGAAGGGATCGTGTTGATTTTCAAAGATTTATTAAAGATCGGGGTATCACCAGTTGAGAGTGAAGGAGGAGGATATTTAGAAAATGGCATTCCACACGCGGTATGGCCATTACGAGTTCTTAGTGATGCCTTTTGGGTTGACTAATGCACCGACTTCGTTTATGGACTTGACGAATTGAGTGTTTCGTGAGTTCTTAGATCAATTCATAGTCCTCTTCGTCGATGACATCTTAATTTATTCACCCTTCGAGGAGGAACATGAGGAACACTTGCGGGTTGTGCTTGAATTGCTTAGAGCACACCAGTTATAAGCTAAGTTCAGGAGGTGTAAGTTTTGGCTCAACGAAGTTAAGTTCCTAGGCCATGTGGTGTTTGGGGAAGGGGTGACCATAGATTAATCTAAAATAGACATAGTGTAAGATTGTGAACAACTTAAGAACGCCTTTGAGATCCGGAGTTTCTTGGGCCTAGCTGAGTATTATCAACCTTTTGTGAAAGATTTCTTTAGATTGGCCTCACCATTGACTAGATTGATGAGGAAAGGGATTAGATTTGTATAGAGTGAGGCTTGCGAAAGTCGTTCTAAGTGCTCAAGGTTAGACTCACCACTGCTCTAGTTTTGATCATTCTGAAGAGGGCGTTTGGGTTATTTGATTTATTGTGATGCGTCTTGGGAAGATTTGGGTTGTGTATTGATGCAGGAAGGGAAAGTGGTTGCCATTGGTTCGCGGCAGTTGAAAACACACAAGAGAAACTATCTTACTCACGACTTAAAGCTAGCGGTAGTGATATTTGCCTTAAAAATTTACAGGGAGGGATTTGAGGCGTTTTATGATCACAAGAGTCTGAAATATCTATTCTCACAAAAGGACTTGAATTTAAGGCATAGGAGATGGATGGAGTTTATGGAGGATTATGATTTTGAGTTGCATTATCATTTGGGGAAGGCCAATGTTGTGGCCGACACTTTGAGTAGGAAATCCGTGAGTAGAGTAATGAGTATTGCCATCTGAGAGTGAGAGATGTTGGGTGCCATCGGCGAATTTAACTTGCACCTTGGTGAGTCCGTTGAGTTGGCCACTTTATTTACCACAGTTGCACAACCTACCTGAGTTAGTTGGGTTATAGAGGCACAGCAATGTGATCACGAAGTAGAGGATATCCAAGGGAAAATCTCCACTGGGAAGGTAAAGAAGGGTTTGAATGTTTATTCGGATTCAAGCGTAAGATATCTAGACTACCTTTTTGCGTTAGAGTTTTGTAGAGTGGAGGTATTCCGAGAGTTCCACCATTCACGCCTTGCGGTGCACCTGGGAGGCACGAAAATGTATCACGACCATACTTACCAGTTTTGGTGGAGGGGTATGAAAAGAGATGTAGCCTTATTTGTTTCAAGGTCGAGCACCAAGGACCAGCAAGGTTGTTACACCCTTTACTTATACCCGAGTAGAAGTGGGAGCATGTCACGATGGATTTTGTTATAGGTCTTCTGAGGACTCAATGGGGGTAATGATGTCGTATGGGTAGTAGTTGTCTGGTTAACCAAATTTGCACACTTTATACCTATGCGCATGATTGATTCGGTAGGCTACCTTACTGATCTTTATGTTAGAGATATAATCTAACTTCACGGGGTCACGGTGACGATCATCTCGAATAGGGATCTGCGTTTTACGGCTCGATTGTGATAGAGCCTACAGTGTGATAATCCTGTTCTTTGATATACTATCAATCGTCAATTATACTTGTGATTATGTGCTTGATGTGAATTTGGATGCTAATTATGTGACTATGTGTAGTTTTGAATTCACATCTGTCCACCGTAGGAAAATTTGTTCAGTATTCAAGTACAAATTGAAATTGAGGGCCATAGAGGTGTCAGAAACCAAAATTGATTATACCATTGTGATTAGGATAATTTTTAGAGCTATGATGAAATTTAATTAAAAATTGATTCAGATCGAAATAATTAGAATGAAATAATTAAAATCATTCAAAATTAAGTGGGATTAATTATTCATAAGCGAGCTTGATTAGCTTAAGCTAATTACACCTATATATATATGATACATGAGTTTTATTGAGCTCAAAGTTGTAATGAGCTGAGATTTTGAGAGAGAAGAAGAGTAAACTCAACACTTAGAGAGAGAGAGAGAGAGAGAGAGAGAGAGAAGAGAATAGTGAAGGAATTGAAGGAGATTTGAAGAATTGAACTAGAGTACACTAGAATTCAAGCTTTAGGGTCAAGTGCAAGGATGAATCAAACACCGGAACACAGTGAATAATATCTTAGTAAAGACATTTTTGGTGTATGTGTTATTTTCTAAATGTTAACTATGTGGTAAGTTTCTAAACTTCCGAATTGGTACTATGAATGTGTACTCTATCCGTTTGATTAGTAATAGAACATGTAAAGTCATTGATGTATGAATATGAAATGGGCTCAAGATTGTTCGAAATATTTGACAAGGATACAGATTGGGACTAAGGTCGTTTTGTATGATCGTTAAATGGATCAAAGGTCGTTTTGAATAAGGAATTGATTGGACCTAAGGTTGTTTTGAATACAAATACGAATGTGAATATGAAATGTTGGACCCAAGGTCGTTTTGCATATAGTGGACGAAAGGTCGTTTTGAATACGAATACAAATGTGAATATGAAATGTTGGACCTAAGGTCATTTTGCATACAATGGACCAAAGGTCGTTTTGTATATGAATTGGACCCAAGGTCATTTTGTATATCGATATGATATACTCGACCCGAGGTTATTTTACTTTGTTATGATCTATAAATCTGACATGAATGAGAATAATATTTCAAATGTTTAATTACAAGTATGATTTTTTTAATGAATCTCATTCATGAACCCCTTTACTCTGGTATTATTCACTGGGCGTTAGCTCACTCTTTATTTATATGTATTGTGGGAGCCGAATATCAGTACTTGCATGGAAGCCGAATAACGGGTCTAATAGTAATCAGGAGATATATTATGTTCGGCTTCGTCATGGACGATCCCAAAGCCGAATGAACTAATCGACCACAGAGCCAACTGAACGGAAAGCCGAGTGGGAATTGGCACAGGACAGAAGGGGCCGAATGAGCAACCACGTGATGGATTAAGAGTGGGCCCAACCCCAGGGCCCAAAAGTAAATATAAATAGAGGAACATCAACCAAATAAAGGTACGTGAGAAAAAACCCAAGAAACTTAAGACATAAGCAAACGAGAGACATATACTAACTTGTCCGTCGGAGTGCTAATTTCGGCACCCCCGGTCGGAGTGTTAATCCCTTTTTAGGTGGCAATCAAAGGATCAAGAACGTTCTTTAGGGTCTAGGAGTATTTCCACACCACTTCTGCACAATTGGTGCCGTCTGTGGGAATACTCAAGTACATCCATGGCGGGCGTAATGGAAGATCCTCCGATAGTCGCTGACAAAACTACACCAAGAGATGACCTCACTCCAAGAAACATGTAGGGACTGGAGAATATCGCCATGCGACGTGCCTTGAACTTTGACTCAGTAGCTCAAACCTCACCCTCAACTTCAATGCATGAGACAATGCAGACGATTATGGATCAGGCAAAGCAAAATGAACAGTGGCTGGAGAACATGATGGCTGAGAATGAGCGTCTACGCCAGGATTTGGCCTTGGAGGTGGTGAAATCCCAACAAGCTGAATGCCAAGACTAGGATCGACCTTTGGGAAAAAAGGATGGTTGTCGACATCGACTTCAGAAACGCAATAATGATAGTGATTCAGACTCACCATCCCCGAAGCCCAGAAAGAAAGGACGCATTGATGCATCCAGCTAATCTGAAGGAAGTCCATATGTACAGCACATACGAAGGAGAAGCGATGATTCGGATGAGGAAGATAAACATGACCCATTTGTGCGACGAATTGCCAGGGCTGTGCTACCCAAAAAGTTCGAGGCACCGTCGTTCACCCTCTACGACAGAAAATTAGACCCCACTGATCACATTCGTCATTACAAGCAAGCGATGACGCTCCATGCTGACAACGAAGCCCTCATATGTTGGATATTTCCAAGCAGTCTGGGACCACTGGCCGTGAAGTGGTACTACAAACTGGAGTCGGCATCGATTAAGAGCTTCCGCCAACTCCAAAAGTCATTCAGGGCGAGATTCATCACTAATGAGGTCCAGCTGAAGCAAGCCAATTCTCTCTGGGCCATGCAAATTAAACTGGAAGAAACTCTTCGTGAATACTCAACCCGCTATTGGGAGTGCTTCAATCTAGTAGATGATGCTTGCAATGATTCCATGGCCATCACCGCCTTTAAGATGGGATTACATCCTGATAGCCCCCTCTGCAATTCATTAACCAGGCGTCCCCCCAAAACTGTCTGGGCATTAATGAAGAAGGTTGAAGAGTACTACAAAGTGGAAGACGATGCTCTTCGAGTTAAAGCCAGATGTAAAGCCGTTGAGATGGCCACATCGGGAATTGTCTAGCCGATTAGCGCCATGTCGTCAAGAAGCCCTGAGTGGCGGAATCAGCCTAAATGAGACAAAAGGCATGACTCGCGCCGATCAAAGGACCAATGTTCACATCGAGCTAATGAGCAGTATCAATTGGATAGCAGGCGCACAAGGCGTTCAGGCAAGAAATACACGGAGTTGACAGAGCCGATCAATAAGATTCTGTCGAAAGTACAACACCTTCCATTCTTCAAGTGGCCGCCCAAGATGACGGGACCTCCCGATGCAAGAAGACATGATAAACGATGTGAGTATGATAAAGACCATGGGCACGACACCGATAGTTGTTATTCATTGAAAGATCACCTTGAAGAATTGGTGCAAGACGGCCGTCTTACGCAATACGTTCGAAAAAACAATTCAACAAATACAGTAGCTCTACGGCCGGAGTCACCTCCTCTTAGTGTAATTCATATGATATACTGCTTGCCGACGCTGTCCGAGGTATACACAATCCAGTTGTCGTCTAGCACCCATATCCCAATGACGCCAGCGAAACGGCCACACGACATTGGAAGGATTAGTTTCGATGACAGTGATTTAGTTGGAGTGACTGACCCCCACACTGATCCCCTCGTCATCGAGCTACGTGTAAACAGATTCATCGTCGAGCGTGTTCTCGTTGACCAAGGCAGCACTTCGGAGATAATGTATTACAAAACTTTTGTCAAACTTGGTTTTACCGATTCGGACCTGTCTCCGGCTGATTACCAATTATTTGGCTTCAATGTTAACCCAAAGTATGCTTTGGGCAAGATCACACTACTCGTACGGGCCGGCACTAGCTCAGTAGACGTAGAATTTCTAGTTATCAAGCTTCCTTCGCCGTATAACCTGATCATGGGCAGAACTTGGTTACATACGATGCAAGCCATGCCAAGCACCTACCACCAACTGCTCCGTTTTCCAACTGAACACGGTATCGAACAAATTCGCGGCTCTCAGAAATCGGCGCAAGCATGCTATCTTCTAGCTACAAAGAGACCGAGGGAACTGGAAGTGCATTCAATTAAGGTACCGGATAGGGAGAGCGTTGAGGATATTGGGAGGATCCTAAGCGAAAAAGAAACCGAAGCCCTGCATTGTGTCGAAATTAACGGAAGCCCTGACAAGTTCTTCATGATTGGTGCTTCCTTGGATAAAGTCGAAACACTACAACAAAAAACACATTTTATAGCATTTGATGAATGCTATCAAAAGTAAACAATAGCATTCGTTGGAATGCTATGTTTGCCCATGTTATTAAAAGTGTGTCATTTTTAGTAACATTAATCGAATGTTATCGTTGAACGCTATCGTAAATATATTATAACAATTTTTTAATGCTATGAAATAGTTAAAAGTTACTAAAAATACCGAAGGATAACAGTTTGTTAATGTTATCAAATTTTTTTTTATAGCAATCTAGTAATGTTACAATTTTCCATATCATAACTAACTACAAATGTTATAATAAAGCATGTCAACAAACTTTTTGATAACATTTTTTTAATGCTATAAATTCCTTATTATGATAGCAATTTTAAATGCTATCATATAGTAGTTATAAATATAATAAAAATCCATTCCAACACCAATATTGGAAACCTAAATCCTGTAAATGCAACACCTTTTCATCTATCACATACAAAACAATATCATCATTGAAAAATAACTCATCGCCACAAATTTCAAGAAATAATAAAATTGTCATAACATTGTCTTAATAAAGTACCAAAACACAATCTCTCACTATGTTCAGAAAAATGAAAACAAAAACTTAAAGCCATAATGTCGATATGTACAAGACATAATAACACATTCAAATTCCTTTTTCTGCATCCACAAACTTCCAAGCTGACTTCTATTGGTCCCATCTTCTTTCCAAAGCTAATAACTACAAAACAATAATCAACACGTCACATTAAATATAATCAGTTTAAAAATAAAATGTATACCATTAAAAAGGAAAAATAGAAAGAAAATTATATCAATAAACAAAGTATTTTGTACCTAATGCTTATATCTCTACTCTCTTTCCCTTTCAAAAGCATGTAAGGAAATACAAAGTGACACAATGAATGCAAAGGAGAATTGTCATTAAGAATATTATGAAAAAAAAAATTAATATTTTACCAGTACATGCAAGCTTTATGTTTGTGTGCGTGTGTATATATTTTTATATTTAGTTTTCTGCAAAAGGTTCAAACATGTACTCACTAATTGCAATTTTGTGATAGAAGCTGGAAAATTCTAAAATGGTGGGGTGTCACAGGTCCGTCCAAAATTTTTTTAGAGTTGGCAACATGGTGGCTTGTAATGGATATGATGATGTGATGAAAAGTATTTGAAAATCTTTATTTTATGCAGTTTTGTCAATTATTTGGTTCTCAAGGAATTACCCTGTGTTTTCATTTAGACATAGATGTGACTGTTATGAACTTAAGGAGATGGTAAAAGTTTGAGCAACTTTTTGGTGAAGGCAACACAAGAGATATTATTTTCTAGCATTGATGATTGCTAGTCTTGCAATGCGGGAGTAGGAAGCACAAAAACTAGAAAGCTATTCAAGTTAGATTGGATCTTCTAATGGTCATATATAATGAGAAGATCCTATTATTAGAGTTAAAAAAAAAAAAAACAAGAATGCAATAAAGAAAGAGAATCATAATATACATGAATTTTCAAAAAACTAAATATAGTTTTAATAAATAGCAAAGCAATATCCAAATCAAATAAAAATAAATATAATAAATAAATAACTAAACTAATATAGTTTGACGAAATATCAACCACAAAATTTGAATAAACTAAACAATCCCTCCCCTCCCCTCCCATAGAGAAAAATAAAATAAAAAAATAACTCTTCTATAGTGCATGATGGAGTACATTAAATGCTTGACAAGGAGCAATCTTATATTAATTTTTTAAAACCTTCACTAGCACATTCTTCATCGATAATTTTTTGTTTTTGTATTTACTAAATTTATATATGAAATGATGTCATAATATAACTAATATAATTTACCACTTAAATTTCTTGCTTTCCTCTTAATATTTAAATTAGAATTTGTATGTATCTTTATATGTTTATTTGACTAACACAATCAGTTATTAGTATATGAATATAAAGATGGATAGCTAATCCTTTTTGTAGACCTGGCTATATTGGGGTTGTAAACTTTCTTAATCATAGGCTTTATTATAGACAACAATGTACAATAATATATGGAAGTTTTTTGGGTGTATACCATATGTCCCAATTACGACCTTTGTGGTTTTGGTTATGACATATTATGGTGTTAGTTATAATTAGGTTATGACTTGGTTATGCACATCGTGTTCTTAGTTATGATTCATTGTAATGTTAGTTATGACATTATTTTGATTATGATACCAAAAAAAAAAAAAAAAAATCTTTAGTTATACCTTTTATGGTATTTGGTTATGACTATTTTTTATTTTTTATAGTTATGACTGAAAAGGGTTTAGTTATGACATTTGTGATAATCAATCACACAAATGTCATAACTCATTTATAGTACATAGCATTACCCATAATATATATATATATATATATATGTGTGTGTGTGTGTGCGCGCGATTTACAATTGGAAAATTACCAAAACAGTAGAGTTTTTATTTATTTTTATTTTTTTTATAGACCAGTAACAAAGAGGTTTATTACTAGCTCTTTGATAAAAATAAATAAATAAATAAATAAATTTTTTTTTAGTATTCTAGATTGAGAAACTTTGATCGTGGTTAACTTGCTATGAGTTTTTAAATATACATATCCAAGAATTATAATTAGACTACAAGTTTCAAAACTGTATCTTTTTGATTTTATTATTATTTTTTTTATAGTTATATCTAAACACCTTGCAAAGCTCCCCACCAAAAGAAAAACCCACATAAATCACTTCAAAGTCCAATTTTTAGGTTATGTTTGAATCATTGATTTGGATAGGAATTTGAAAATAAAAAATATGGGTGAAATGTGAATGAAATATATGTACATTTCACCCACATTTTCCTTTTTCCTTCCCAAATTACTACCAAAATCAATGATCCAAATACACAAAACCAAATTCTATATAACATTCATTACATGTTTCAATCCAAAGAATTGTAGTTATAGCTATAGCCATGATTGGTAGTCTAATAGATGAGATTGCAAATTATAAATACATACAATCAACAAAATCAAAACCCAATCCATATGTATATAGATATATATATATATATATATATATATATATATATATATATTATATAGTATTATATATGTGAGCATCTATTTGGTGTCTTGAAACTTTTTTTTCTTTATACCAATGTCCAATTTTCTATTCCCAAAAATAAAAAGAAAAACAATAGAGAAGAGGGTGTGACTTGAACTTAAGGCTATAAATTTGATAAACTAGACTCTTACCATTTGAATTACATACAATATATAACAAATATTTTATTTATTTATTTACGTATTTATTTATTTGACGTGCTATTTATTATATATGCAAGTTGCAAACACCATGATTAACAATAAAGAAACATCCAGGACCAAACAAAATACACAAAAAAATAATAATAATAATAATAACACCCACTAGCCACCCAAATAAGTTAACATAGCAACCTACATATATGAGTCCAGAGTCCAACCAAGCCCCATAAAATGCACCAGAAGATAAACCCAAGAGGCATCTAAATAAGCACACAAAAGAAAAACAACAAGCAACAGACACAAGGACAAAACAGAGCACCAACAAGGCACCAAAGCAGGGCACCAGCAAGTCAATCGACCAAAACAACCACCAACCAAACAAACGACCCAGAAGTAGAACCAAGAAGACAGTAATTGTTGTGATACCGACAATAACTTCCAAATTGCAATTATGGACTCTTAGTGTAGAGTTGTTCTCTTGCGTGTAGTTTGTTTTGGTCGTTGGGTCATCTAGATTTGTATCTCATCTTTGTTTTAGAACAGATAGAGAGAGGGAGAGAGTGAGACATATATTCTTAGCAACTGTGGTGGATGGTTTTGGGGACTGCGTGACTACGCTTTGGGGTCTCCACGAGCATCATTACGATCAACAAAATCAACAAAATCAAAACCCAATCCACACACACACACACACACACACACACACACTCTATCTGTTGTACTTGAGATTAATTTAGAGGATTTCATATCGAAAAAAAAAAAATAAAAAATCAGAAACTATAATCAATAAATATATATATTTATATAATAATTGATGAAGGAAATCATAAGGGAGAGAGAACATTACCTTTAAAACAACTAAACAATGAAAATAACGAAGCTTTACAGAATCGCAAAGTAAGAAGTAGTCCTAGAAGTATCGTTGTTGATCATCACAATGAGAGTAAAAATAGGAAACTGATTTGGGAGTGGGTTTGTTGAAAAATAAGGGCGCCAGATGTTTAGCGCTCAAATTCTAGGTCTTTTCATTTTAATATTTATGATAGCATTATATTTTTATTTATAGCATTTATACATAGTAATTAAAATCTTAAAAATACGGAATATTTCACAACATGTATGAAAAGCTATTAAAATTATATTAAATGTTATAAAAATTGAAATGTTCTCACCCAATGCTATTTTATTACAAAATGCCACAAATACATCACATTTTATAGCATTTTCAAAAGAATGTTATAAAAGAATGTTATAAAATGTGTTTTTTGTTGTAGAGAAAGACAGGAGTTGGTAGCCTTCTTACTCGGAAATATTAATGTATTTGCATGGTCCCCATACAAGATGCTAGGAGTAGATCCATCAGTGGCCCAACACCGCTTGAACGTCGATCTGAAATGCAATCCAATCATTCAGAGAAGCCGGTGGTCAGCCGCGGAGCATACTTCGGTCGTCGTTGAAGAAGTAGATCGGTTACTTGACGCCGGGGTGGTTCGCGAAGTAACTTATCCTACATGGTTGTCCAATACTGTGGTCATAAAGAAAAAGAATGGTTCTTGGCGTGTCTGTGTGGATTTTACAGACTTGAACAAAGCTTGTCCCAAGGACTATTTTCCCCTGTCCAGAATAGACCAACTCGTAGATGCAATGGGACATCATCAACGCATGAGCTTCTTGGATGCCTACAGAGGCTATCATCAAATTGCCATGCATCCGGAGGATTAAGAAAAAACTGCATTCCTCACCCCAGGAGGAACCTATTGCTACAAGGTCATGCCTTTTGGGCTGAAGAATGCAGGGGCAACTTATCAAAGACTAGTGACTTCCATGTTCAAGGAACAACTCGGCCGTACCATGAAAGTATACATCGACGATATGGTGGTCAAATCCAAGGAGAAACACTCCCATCTAGCCGATTTGTTAGAGACATTCGGCATTCTTTGAAAGTACTAGATGAAACTGAGCGCTTCCAAGTGTGCATTCGGTATTGGATCCGGCAAATTCCTTGGCTACATCGTTAACCACCGTAGAATCGAAGCCAATCCAAGGCAAATCATAGCAATTCTAGAGCTTGGATCCCCTCGGTCAGTCAAAGTGGTTCAGAAGCTAATGGGGATGGCCGCCGCACTCAACAGGTTTATCAGCCGTTTCACAGATCGCTACCGACAATTCTTTCACACACTTCGGCAAGGTAGAGCATTTGATTGGACTCTAGAGTGCCAGGACGCTTTGGACGGCCTGAAATCTTATCTCCGATCAGTACCACTCTTGGCAACACCTGTGGTTGGCGATCCACTCATTTTGTATCTGGCAGTATCCGACTGGGCAGTCAGCGCCGTACTGTTAAAGGAAGAATTAGGGGAGCAGCGACCAGTTTACTATGTGAGCAAAGCTATGGCCAATGCTGAGACATGTTACCTTCCATTAGAAAAGCTTATCCTTGCCCTCGTCATGGCTGCAAGAAAACTGATTCACTACTTTTAGGGGCATACCATTGGGGTACCAACGGAATATCCCCTCCGGTCAGCGCGCTCTGCAGCGCGGAATTGTCGAGGCACGTCTCGAAATAGGCTCTTGAACTCGGCCAGTATGATATCCAGTTTCTACCCAGAACTTTCATCAAAGGGCAAGTGCTTGCTGAATTTGTAGCCGAGTTCATAGGATCCCTCGCCAACTTTAAATCTGATCAAGTGCAAAGTAAGCCCAACTGGAGAATGTATATTGGTGGTGTCTGGTAGATGTATTGCGACAGGTTATCCAACCAGTGTGGCCGTGGGGCTGGCATAGTAATCATGACACCCGAAGGGGCAATGATCGAATAGGCTGTCAAATTGGGATTCGATGCATCAAACAATGAGGCCGAATACGAAGCACTATTAATCGGCCTGCGAAATGCACTTCACCTCGGTGCTCGACGCTTGCATGTTTTCTGTGACTTAAAGCTAGTAATCAACCAGTTTAAAGGGGAATATGCAGCGGGAATATGCAACAAAAAATGACCGCATTGTAGCCTATATGAAAACGATGAATTCTTTGCTCGCGAAATTTGATCACCACGAACTGAATCAAATAACCGGGATCAGAACACGCACGCATACACCCTGGCTTGCTTAGCCTCTGCTATCAACTCAGAAATTAAGTAGACAATTGAAGTAGGGTTCATCCCTGAGCCGAGCATTGCCTCTTCAGAATCAGTTCAGGTCAACGTTATCGAACTGGGTCCGAGTTGGATGGACCCTATCGCTGCATTCCTATTTTCAGAGCAGCTCCCGATGGATAAGAAAGAAGCACACAAACTTCGAAACAAAGTCCTCAGATACTATTTGGATCCACAGGGGAAGCTCTACAAAAATCTCTCTCCAGGCCGTACTTAGAGTGTGTTCACCCAGATAAAGTCGAGGAACTTTTGTTTGAAATACATGAGGGCAGTTGCGGTGCCCATTCGGGGGCGGACGTTCTCTGGCTCATCGCACCGTATCGCAGGGGTACTATTGGCTGACCATGCAAACCGATGCCGAGTGTTATGTCAAGAAATGTGGTCAATGCCAGAAGTTTTCCCCCTTAACTCATCTGCCAGACGAGGAGTTAAATTCTATCACTAGTCCTTGGCTGTTCGCTCAATGGGGGCTTGATATCGTTGGACCGTTACCACAGGCCCCAGGCAACTGGCGATTCCTAATTGTTGCGACGGATTATTGCACAAAATAGGTCGAAGCATAGGCAGTAACACATATTTGAGATTCCAACGTTAAGCGTTTTGTATGGAAAAACATCATAACAAGGTTCGGCATACCACAAGCACTTGTTTCTAACAATGGTACCCAGTTTGATTGTGGCGTGTTTCAAGAATTGTGCAACACTTACAGTATCCGTCCCTATTTTTCCTCGCCGGCTTACCCCCAGAGCAATGGTCAAGCGGAGGCCACCAACAAGGTTATTTTGGACGGCATCAAGAAAAGGCTGGAGAAAGCTAAAGGTAGATGGGTGGAAGAGTAGCCCAGTGTGCTGTGGGCTCATCGCACTACTCCGAGGTGATCCACTGGGGAAACGCGATTTACCCTATGCTTCGGAACCAAGGCAACCATCCCCCTAGAGATCGGCCTCCCAACCTTGAAGTCGAAGGTTTTTGACATGGGCCGAAATGACATGATGTTGGCCTTGGACTTGACTTTGATTGAAGAACGCCGAGACCGTGCCCTTGCGTCCATGGCCCAGTACCAGCAACAGCTCGCTAAGTCATATAATCAACGTGTTCAGCTATGACGTTATACACCAGGAGAATTGGTCCTCAAGAAAGTGCTTCTCGCTGCGAGGAATCTGGCTGACAGAAAATTGGGTCCTAACTGGGATGGCCCCTATCAGATTGATTCGATCGTAGGGACTGGGGCATATCGGCTCAAAGACATGCATGGAAGAAGCTTGCCACGCCGGTGGAATTCCACACACTTGTGCAAATTTTATCATTAACTTGTACGGCACGACAACTTGTTTTGATTTTATGCCGTGTGTATCTTGCTTTTTTCAATATAATATTCTCTCTAACCTAGTGAGTTCTGGTTGTGTTGCTTAGTGAGTTTTGGTTGTGTGAGAAAGCCTCCAAAGTCGGAGCGCCCAACGTGAATGACACATTCAGGCCGAATAAGCCTCCGAATTCAGAGCGCCCTTCATGAAAATCACGATTGGCCAATAGAAAAAGCCTTCGAATTCGGAGCGCCCTTCGTGGAAATCACGATTGGCCAACATAAAAAGCCTCCGAATTTGGAGCGGCCATCGTGAATGACACGTTCGGGCCAAATAAGCCTTCGAATTCAGAGCACCCTTTGTGGAAATCACGATTGGCCAATACAAAAAGCCTTCGAATTCGGAGCGCCCATCGTGAATGACACGTTCGGGCCGAATAAGCCTCCGAATTCGGAGCGCCCTTCGTGGAAATCACGATTGGCCAACACAAAAAGCCTCCAAATTCGGAGCGCCCATCGTGAGTGACACATTTGGGCCGAATAAAACTCTGAATTCGGAGCGCCTTTTGTGGAAATCATGACTGGCCACTCTAAATGACACGTTCGGGCCGAATAAGCCTCCGAAGTCGGAGAGCGCAACGTGAATGACACGATCAGGCTGAATAAGTGTCATGACCCGAACCCGCCCCCAAGGGTTAAGGACATAACCGGCCAGTAATCGTGAGATTACTTACGGCCTCAACCCAAACCGGACATAACACGTTAGTGCAAAGGGGCCAAACGGAAGCAAAATTTAAAACTTTGTCCATAGAGCTATGCTTACATGGCACGTCATAACAAACCATACACGTACATGCTAATAACTCACTTCAGAAAATATAGTAGCATAAGGTTCTGTACAAACTGGATCATATAAGTCTAAGTCAACCCATAAAAACTATATACAACAGATTCAAAGTCTTCGCCAACATGACAAAATATAAATACATAACAAAAAGGCGAAGACGAGTCTCGTGCGTGAGACGCAAGGGCTGACTGTTCAAAACCTAGTTGTTCCACACAGACTTCACTGAGGTTGGATCTGAACCTCTCTTGGCTCACCTACAAACACATGAATGAGTGTGAGCGAAAGCCCAGTGAATAATATCAATTGCAGAAGATGCATTGGAACAATATACATCGGACGGCCTTAGGCCCAATCATATTTCAATTTGGTATATATAAATAGCTATAGATCAAGTGACTTCGGTTCCAAACACTTCGGACGGCCTCGGCCCAATCCATTCATGTCAAACTAGCCTTTGGCCCATTTGTCTTTCATTCGTGTCAGACTGGCCTCTAGCCCATTCATTCTTTCATTCAGATCATACTGGCCTCTGGCCCATTCATTCTATCATTCAGATCGTACTGGCCTCTGGCCATTCATTCTATCATTCAGATCGTACTGGCCTCTGGCCATTCATTCTATCGTTCAAATCATACTGGCCTCTGGCCCATTCATTCATTTATGTCAGACTGGCCTTCGGCCCATTCATACTTTCATGTCAAACTGGCCTTGGGCCCATTCATACTTTCATGTCAAACTGGCCTTTGGCCCATTCATACTTTCATGTCAAACTGGCCTTTGGCTCATTCATTTGGCATAGCAAACATTGTCCATCAATCAAATTAACATACTTATAAACTTACATAGAAGTAAGCAATTGGACAACAACATCTTTCAGATATCTTTGTCAAGATATTACTCACAGTGATCGATTGGTTGATTTGCCCTGGAGCTTGACCCTACACATCACATAACACATACGGGTCACAAATGATTCAATATGTTCTTAATTCACATATTCCTCTTTAGGCTTCTTTCTTATCCTTCTAACTTATTTACAATGCTCAATGTATGCCTAAGAGTACTTAGAAGTGAAAGAGAACAGAAAACAAAACACAGAATGCCTTTTCAAAATTTCAGGAAACAGGGTCCCCGCTCGAGCGGACCCATGAGGTCTGCAAAAGTACTAGCTACATCGATTTCACGCTCGAGCGTGAAGTCGGGCGCTTGAGCAGAAGGCCTCACTACATGGCTCCCCGCTCGAGCGTGAACTCCTCCGCTCGAGCGGACGTCATGTCTGCAGAAAATGCTGGGAGCTCGTATTTCCCGCTCGAGCGGCGGTTCCCCCACTCGAGCGGACATAAAAAATTCTGGGTTCTCCAAAACATGTTCTTGAGCTTCAACTTGATATTCAAAGGCTCTAAATGCATGATTTCAGCTCAAACTCCACATATACATGTACTATCATGGTACAAACACTAAATTACAACATTATGAAGCTCAATTCCATGAATCAAACACATGCATGTTCCAAATTGACTCAAACTCATCACCAATACACTAATTTCAAACATTCAAAGCTCACACTTTCATGATTCGCTCATGTATGTGGGAGATACTCATTATCCTCAAATTAATTGGTGAAGAGATGATCAAATACATGGACCTCAATCAAAAATCAACATGGATTACATACTCTATGCCCAAACATGGAAATTCATAGCAATTTCCTACATGCATGCATACATTGACCTTCAATTCAACATGATCAACTCAATTTCATTTCAATTCTCACTATTGATTACCCAACTAGCTTGAATACACAATTTACAAACTAAAATCCATGAGTCAATGGTTGATTACTCACCTAGGAGCCTTAATTCTCACAATTTATGGGAAATCCTTGAGTGTGCCTTCAAGATCACCAAGCTTCTTGAGCAAAATTGCACAATTCTCCCCTCTCTCTCTATAGCCGGCCTTCTCACCCTCACAAATGTATAACTCAGATTTTGAGCTCAAAAGAAACAAATGAGAGTGTATATGGCCCTTTAAATAAAAGTCTCACTAACCAAAATTATAAATATTAAATAATTGGGCACCATATTCTTAATTTAATTTAATTAATTTGATCCCAATTAATTTTCAATTAAATTTCACCGTAGGCTCTAAAAATTATGCCAGTCACAATGGCGCAATCAATTTCGGGTTTCGTGGCCGATAAGGCCTCCAATTTAAATTCCAAAGCAGATAATCAAACAGGTATTCCTACGGCGAACAGATAGAAATTCAAAACCACATATTTTCACATAATGGCACACAAAATCATATCAACCACATAATCACATTCATAATAAGGACCAATTAGCATAATAAGGAACAGGGTTATCACAATAAGCCTCCGAATTCAGAGCGCCCTTCGTGGAAATCACAATTGGCTAGTAGAAAAAGCCTCCAAATTCAGAGCGCCCTTCTTGGAAATCGTAATTGGCCTACACAAAAAGCCTCTGAATTTGGAGCGCCCATCGTGAACGACACGTTCGGGCCGAATAAGCCTCCGAAGTCGGAGCACCCAATATGAATGACAAGTTCGGGCCGAAAACACAAAATTCTTCAAATTTGGAGCGGCCATTGTGAATGACACGTTCGGGCCGAATAAGCCTCCAAATTCGGAGCGCCCTTCGTGGAAATCACGATTGGTGAACACAAAAAGCCTCCGAATTCAGAGCGCCCATCATGAATGACACGTTTGGGCCGAATAAAACTCCAAATTTGGAGCGCCCTTCATGGAGATCACGATTGTCTAACACAAAAAGCCTCCGAATTCGAAGGGCCCATCGTGAATGACACGTTCAGGCCAAATAAGCCTCCGAAGTCAGAGTGCCAACGTGAATGACACGTTCGGGCCGAATAAGCCTCCGAATTCGGAGCGCCCATCGTGCATGACACATTTGGGCCGAATAAAACTCTGAATTCGGAGCGCCTTTTCTGGAAATCATGATTGGCCATCACAAAAAGCCTCCGAATTCGGAGAGCCTATCGTGAATGACACGTTCGGGCTGAATAAGCCTCCGAAGTCGGAGAGCGCAACGTGAATGACACGTTCAGGCTGAATAAGCCTCCGAATTCAGAGCGCCCTTCATGGAAATCACAATTGGCCCGTAGAAAAAGCCTCCAAAATCGGAGCGCCCTTCGTGGAAATCGCAATTGGCCAACACAAAAAGCCTCTGAATTTGGAGCACCCATTGTGAATGACACGTTCGAGCTGAATAAGCCTTCGAAGTCAGAGCGCCCAACATGAATGACACATTCGGGCTGAAAACACAAAAAGGCTCTGAGTTCGAAGCGCCCATTGTGAATGACACGTTCGGGCCGAATAAGCCTCCAAATTCGGAGCGCCCTTTGTGGAAATCACAATTGGCGAACACAAAAAACCTCTGAATTCGGAGTGCCCATCGTGAATGACACGTTTGGGCCGAATAAAACTCCAAATTCGGAGCACCCTTCGTGGAGATCACGATTGTCCAACACAAAAAGCCTCCGAATTTGGAGCGCCTATGGTGAATGACACTTTCAGGCCAAATAAACCTCCGAAGTCGGAGTGCCCAATGTGAATGACACGTTCGGGCTGAATAAGCCACCGAATTTGGAGCGCCCTTCGTGGAAATCACAATTGGCCAATAGAAAAAGCCACCAAATTCGGAGCACCGTTCGTGGAAATCACGATTGGACAACACAAAAAGCCTCTGAATTCAGAGTGCCCATCGTGAATGACACTTTCAGGCCAAATAAGCCTCTGAAGTCGGAGCACCCAACATGAATGACACGTTTGAACCGAACAAGCCTCCGAATTCGGAGCGCCCTTCGTGGAAATCGTGATTAGCCAACACAAAAAGCCTTTGAATTTGGAGCGACCATCGTGAATGACACGTTCGGGGCCGAATAAGCCTCCGAAGTCGGAGCGCCCAACATGAATGACACGTTCGGGCCGAAAACACAAAAAGCCTCCGAATTCGGAGCGGCCATCGTGAATGACACGTTTAGGCCAAATAAAACTCTGAATTCGGAGCGCCCTTCATGGAGGTCACGATTGTCCAACACAAAAAGCCTCTGAATTCAGAGTGCGCATCGTGAATGACACGTTTGGGCCGAATAAAACTCCAAATTTGGAGCGCCCTTCGTGGAGATCACGATTGTCGAACACAAAAAGCCTCCGAATTCGGAGCGCCCATCGTGAATGACACATTCAGGCCAAATAAGCCTTTGAAGTCGGAGTGCCCAACGTGAGTGACACGTTCGGGCCGAACAAGCCTCCGAATTCGGAGCGCCCTTCGTGGAAATCACAATTGGCCAATAGAAAAAGCCACAAAATTCAGAGCGCTGTTCGTGGAAATCACGATTGGCCAAAAGAAAAAGCCTACAAATTCGGAACGCCCATTGTGAATGACACATTTGGGCCGAATAAAACTCTGAATTCGGATCGCCCTTTCTGGAAATCACGATTGGCCAACACAGAAAGCCTTCGAATTCGGAGAGCCCATCGTGAATGACACGTTCGGGCCGAATAAGCCTCCGATGTCGGAGAGCGCAACGTGAATGACACGTTCAGGCTGAATAAGCCTCCGAATTCAGAGCGCCCTTCGTTGAAATCACAATTGGCCCGTAGAAAAAGCCTCTGAATTCGGAGCACCGTTCGTGGAAATCGCAATTGGCCAACACAAAAAGCTTCTGAATTTGGAGCGCCCATCGTGAATGACACGTTCGGGCTGAATAAGCCTCCGAAGTCGGAGCGTCCAACATGAATGACACGTTCTGGCCGAAAACACAAAAAGCCTCTGAATTCGGAACGCCCATTGTGAATGACACGTTCGGGCTGAATAAGCTACCAAATTTGGAGCGCCCTTTGTGGAAATCACGATTGGCGAACACAAAAAACCTCCGAATTCGGAGCGCACATCGTGAATGACACATTTGGGCCGAATAAAACTCCAAATTCGGAGCGCCCTTCGTGGAGATCACGATTGTCCGACACAAAAACCCTCCGAATTCGGAGCGCCCATCGTGAATGACACGTTCGGGCCGAATAAGCCTCCGAATTCAGAGCGTCCTTTGTGGAAATCACAGTTGGCCAATAGAAAAAGCCACCAAATTCGGAGCGCTGTTCGTGGAAATCACGATTGGACAACACAAAAACCCTCCGAATTCAGAGCGCCCATCGTGAATGACACGTTCAGGCCAAATAAGCCGGGGTAGTCAAAGCGCCCAACGTGAATGACACGTTCAGACCAAATAAGCCTCCGAATTCGAAGCGCCCTTCGTGGAAATCGCGATTGGCCAACACAAAAAGACTCCAAATTTGGAGCGACCATCGTGAATGACACATTCGGGACCGAATAAGCCTCCGAAGTCGGAGCGCCCAACATGAATGACACGTTCGGGCCAAAAACACAAAAAGCCTCCGAATTCGGAGCGCCCATTGTGAATGACACGTTCGGGCTGAATAAGCCTCCAAATTCAGAGCGCCTTTCATATAAATCACGATTGGCCAACACAAAAAGCCTCCGAATTCGGAGTGCCCATCGTGAATGACACATTTGGGCCGAATAAAACTCTAAATTCGGAGCGCCTTTTGTGGAAATCACGATTGGCCAACATAAAAAGTCTTCGAATTCGGAGCGCCCATCGTGAATGATACGTTCGGGCCGAATAAGCCTCCGAATTCGGAGCGCCCTTCGTGAAAATCACGATTGGCCAGCACAAAAAGCCTCTGAATTCGGAGCGCCCATCGTGAATGACACATTTGGGCCAAATAAAACTCTGAATTCGGAGCGCCCTTTGTGGAAATCACGATTGGCCAACACAAAAAGCCTCCGAATTCGGAGAGCCCATCGTGAATGACACGTTCGGGCCGAATAAGCCTCCGAAGTCGGAGAGCGCAACGTGAATGACACATTCAGGTAAATAAGCCTCTGAATTCATAGCGCCTTTCGTGGAAATCACAATTGGGCAGTAGAAAAAGCCTCCGAATTCGGAGCGCCATTCGTGGAAATTGCGATTGGCCAACACAAAAAGCTTCTGAATTTGGAGCGCCCATCGTGAATAACACGTTTGGGCCAAATAAGCCTCTAAAGTCGCAGCGCCCAACATGAGTGACACGTTCGGCCCGAAAACACAAACAGCCTTCGAATTCAGAGCGCCCATTGTGAATGACGCATTCGGGCCGAATAAGCCTCCAAATTCGGAGCGCCCTTAATGGAAATCACGTTTGGCGAACACAAAAAGCCTCCGAATTCGGAGTGCCCATCTTGAATGACATGTTTGGGAAGAATAAAACTCCAAATTCGGAGTGCCCTTCATGGAGATCACGATTGTCCAACACAAAAAGCCTCCGAATTCAGAGCGTCCATCGTGAATGACACGTTCAGGCCAAATAAGCCTCCGAAGTCGGAGTGCCCAACGTGAATGACACGTTCAGGCCGAATAGGCCTCCGAATTCGGAGAGCCCTTCGTGGAAATCACGATTGGCCAATAGAAAAAGCTGCCATATTCAGAGCGCCTTTCGTAGAAATCACGATTGGCCAATACAAAAAGCCTCTGAATTCGGAGTGCCCATCGTGAATGACACGTTCAGGCCAAATAAGCCTCCGAATTTGGAGCGCCCTTCGTGGAAATCGCGATTGGCCAACACAAAAAGCCTCCAAATTTGGAGCGCCCATCATGAATGACACGTTCGGGACCGAATAAGCCTCCGAAGTCGGAGCGCCCAACATGAATGACACGTTCAGGCCGAAAACAAAATTAAGCCTCCGAATTCGGAGCTCCCATTGTGAATGACACATTCGGGCCGAATAAGCCTCCGAATTCGGAGTGCCCTTCGTGGAAATCATGATTGGCGAACACAAAAAGCCTCCGAATTCGGAGTGCCTATCGTGAATGACACGTTTTGGCCGAATAAAACACTGAATTCGGAGCGCCCTTCATGGAGATCACGATTGTCCAACACAAAAATCCTCTGAATTCGGAGCACCCATCATGAATGACACGTTCAAGCCAAACAAGCCTTCAAAGTCGGAGTGCCCAACATGAATGACATGTTCGGGCCGAATAAGCCTCCGAATTTGGAGCGCCCTACGTGGAAATCATGATTGGCCAATAGAAAAATCCACCAAATTCGGACCGCCGTTCGTCAAAATCATGATTGGCCAACACAAAAAGTATCCGAATTCGGAGCGCCCATCGTGAATGACACGCTCAGGCCAAATAAGCCTCCGAAGCCGGAGCACCCAACGTGGATGACATGTTCAGACCAAATAAACCTTCGAAATCAGAGCGCCCTTCGTGGAAATCGCGATTGGCAAACACAAAAAGCCTTCGAATTTGGAGCGCCCATCGTGAATGACACGTTCGGGCCGAATAAGCCTCCGAAGTCAGAGCGCCCAACATGAATGACACGGGGCCGAATAAGCCTCCGAAGTCAGAGCGCCCAACATGAATGACACGTTCGGGCCAAAACACAAAAAGCCTCCGAATTCGGAGCGCCCATTGTGAATGACACATTCAGTCGAATAAGCCTCCGAATTCGGAGCGCCCTTGGCGGAAATAACGATTGGCGAACACAAAAAGCCTCCGAATTCAGAGCGCCCTTTGTGAATGACACGTTTGAGCCGAATAAAACTCCGAATTCGGAGCGCCCTTTGTGGAGATCACGATTGTCCAACACAAATAGCCTCCGAATTCGGAGCGCCCATCGTGAATGACACGTTCAGGCCAAATAAGCCTCCGAAGTCGGAGTGCCCAACGTGAATGACACGTTCAGGTCGAATAAGCCTTCGAATTCGGAGCGCCCTTTGTGGAAATCACGATTGGCCAATAGAAAAAGCCACCGAATTCAGAGCGCCGTTCGTGGAATGACGATTGGCCAACACAAAAAGCCTCCGAATTCAGAGCGCCCACCGTGAATGACACGTTTAGACCAAATAAGCCTCTGAAGTCGGAGCGCCCAAGGTGAATGACACCTTCAGGCCGAATAAGCCTTCGAATTCGGAGCGCCCTTCGTGGAAATCACGATTGGCCAATAGAAAAAGCCAACGAATTCGGAGCGTTGTTCGTGGAAATGACGATTGTCCAACACAAAAAGCCTCCGAATTCGGAGCGCCCATCATGAATGACACGTTTAGGCCAAATAAGCCTCTAAAGTCGAAGCGCCCAACGTGAATGACACGTTCGGACCGAATAAGCCTCTGAATTCGGAGCGCCCTTCCTGGAAATCACGATTGGCCAATAGAAAAAGCCTTCGAATTCGGTGCACCCTTCGTGGAAATCACGATTGGCGAACAAAAAAAGCATCCGAATTCGGAGCGCTCTTCGTGAAAATCACGATTGGCCAATACAAGAAGCCTCCGAATTCGAAGCGCCCATCATGAATGACACGTTCGGGCCGAATAAGCCTTTCAATTCGGAGCGCCCTTCGTAGAAATCACGATTGGCCAACACAAAAAGCCTCAAAATGCAAAGCGCCCATCGTGAATGACACGTTCGAGCCGAATAAGCCTCCAAATTCGGTGTGGCTTTATTGGAAATCACGATTGGCAAACAAAAAAAGCATCCGAATTCAGAGCGCCCATCATGAATGACACATTTGGGATGAATGAAAGTCCAAATTTGGAGCGCCCTTCGTGGAAATCACGATTGGCCAACACAAAAGGCCTCCGAATTCGGAGCGCCCATCGTGAATGACACGTTCGAGCCAAATAAGCGTCCAATTCGGTGCGGCTTTCATGGAAATCACGATTGGCCAACAGAAAAAAATCCGAATTCGGAGTTGCCCATCGTGAATGACACATTTGGGCCGAATGAAAGTCCAAATTTGGAGCGCCCTTCGTCGAAATCACGATTGGAACACAAAAAGCCTCCGAATTCGGAGTGCCAATCCTGAATGACATGTTTGGGCTGAATAAAACTCCAAATTCGGAGTGCCATTCGTGAGAGAACGATTGTGCAACACAAAAAGCCTCCAAATTCGGAGAGCCCTTCGTGGAAATCACGATTGGCCAATAGAAAAAGCCGCCATATTCGGAGCGCCGTTCGTGGAAATCACGATTGGCCAATACAAAAAGCCTTTGAATCGGAGTGCCCATCGTGAATGAGACGTTCAGGCCAAATAAGCCTCCGAATTGGAGCGCCTTCGTGGAAATCGCGATTGGCCAACACAAAAAGCCTCCGAATTTGGAGCGCCCATCATGAATGACACGTTCGAGGCCGAATAAGCCTTCGAAAGTCGGCGCCCAACATGAATGACACGTTCAGGCCGAAAACAAAATTAAGCCTCCAAATTTGGAGCTCCCATTGTGAATGACACATTCGGGCCGAATAAGCCTCCGAATTCGGAGCGCACTTCGTGGAAATCACGATTGGCGAACACAAAAAGCCTCCGAATTCGGAGCGCCCATCGTGAATGACACGTTTTGGCGGAATAAAACTCTGAATTCGGAGCGCCCTTCATGGAGATCACGATTGTCCAACACAAAAAGCCTCTGAATTCGGAGCCCCCATCATGAATGACATGTTCAGGCCAAATAAGCCTCCGAAGTCGGAGTGCCCAACGTGAATGACATGTTCGGGCCGAATAAGCCTCTGAATTTGGAGCGCCCTTCGTGGAAATCACGATTGGCCAATAAAAAAATCCATCAAATTCAGAGCGCCGTTCGTGGAAATCACTATTGGCCAACACAAAAAGTATCCGAATTCGGAGCGCCCATCGTGACTGACAGGTTCAGGCCAAATAAGCCTCCGAAGCCAGAGCGCCCAACGTGAGTGACATGTTCAGACCAAATAAACCTCCGAATTCGGAGCGCCATTCGTGGAAATTGCGATTGGCCATCACACAAAAAGCCTTCGAATTTGGAGCGCCCATCGTGAATGACACGTTCGGGCCGAATAAGCCTCCGAAGTCGGAGCACCCAACATGAATGACACGTTCGGGCCAAAAAAACAAAAAGCCTCCGAATTCGGAGCGCCCATTGTGAATGACACGTTCAGGCCGAATAAGCCTCCGAATTCGGAGCGCCCTACGTGAATGACACGTTTAGGCCAAATAAAACTCCGAATTCAGAGCGCCTTTCGTGGAGATCACGATTATCCAACACAGAAAGCCTCCGAATTCGGAGCACCCATCGTGAATTACACGTTCAGGCCAAATAAGCCTCCGAAGTAAGAGTGCCCAAAGTGAATGACCCATTCAGGTCGAATAAGCCATCGAATTCGGACCGCCCTTCGTGGAAATCACGATTGGCCAATAGAAAAAGCCACCGAATTTCGAGCGCCGTTCGTGGAAATGACGATTGGCCACCACAAAAAGCCTCCGAATTCGGAGCGCCCATCGTGAATGACCCATTTAGACCAAATAAGCCTCTGAAGTCGGAGCACCCAACGTGAATGACACGTTCGGACCGAATAAGCCTCTGAATTCGGAGCGCCCTTCGTGGAAATCACGATTGGCCAACACAAAAAGCGTCTGAATTCGGAGCGCCCATCGTGAATGACACGTTCGGGGCGAATGAAACTTTGCATTCGGAGCACCCTTCATGGAAATCACGGTTGGCCAATACAAAAAGGCTCCGAATTCGAAGCGCCCATCGTGAATGACACGTTCAGGCCAAATAAGGCTCCGAAGTCGGAGCGCCCAGCGTGAAGGACATGTTCAGACCAAATAAACCTTCGAATTCAGAGCGCCCTTCGTGGAAATCGTGATTGGCCAACTGATAAAGCCTTCGAATTTGGAGCGCCCATCGTGAATGACACGGTCGGGCCGAAAACACAAAAAGCCTCCGAATTCGGAGCGCCCATTGTGAATGACACGTTCAGGCCGAATAAGCCACCAAATTCAGAGCGCCGTTGGTGGAAATAATGATTGGCAAACAAAAAAAGCCTATGAATTCGGAGCGCCCTTTGTGAATGACACGTTTGGGCCGAATAAAACTCTAAATTCGGAGCGCCCTTCGTGCAGATCACGATTGTCCAACACAAAAAGCCTTCGAATTCGGAGCGCCCATCGTGATTGACACGTTCAGGCCAAATAAGCCTCTGAAGTCGGAGTGCCCAACGTGGATGACACCTTCAGGCCGAATAAGCCTTCGAATTCGGAGCGCCCTTCGTGGAAATCACGATTGGCCAATAGAAAAAGCCACCGAATTCAAAGCGCCGTTCGTGGAAATGACGATTGTCCAACACAAAAAGCCTCCAAATTCGGAGCGCCCATCGTGAATGACACGTTTAGACCAAATAAGCCTCTGAAGTCGAAGCGCCCAACGTGAATGACACGTTCGGACCGAATAAGCCTCTGAATTCGGAGCGCCCTTCGTGGAAATCACGATTGGCTAATAGAAAAAGCCTTCGAATTCGGTGCGCCCTTCGTGGAAATCACGATTGGCAAACAAAAAAAGCCTCCGAATTCGGAGCGCCCTTTGTGAAAATCACGATTGGCCAAATACAAGAAGCCTCTGAATTCGAAGCGCCCATCATGAATGACACGTTCGGGCCGAATAAGCCTTCCAATTCGGAGCGCCCTTCGTAGAAATCACGATTGGCCAACACAAAAAGCCTCCAAATTCAGAGCGCCCATCGTGACTGACACGTTCGAGCCGAATAAGCCTCCAAATTCGGTGCGTCTTTATTGGAAATCACGATTGGCCAACAGAAAAAGCATCCGAATTCAGAGCGCCCATCGTGAATGACACATTTGGGATGAATGAAAGTCCAAATTTGGAGCGCCCTTCATGGAAATCACGATTGGCCAACACAAAAGGCCTCTGAATTCGGAGCGCCCATCGTGAATGACACGTTCGAGCCGAATAAGCCTCCAAATTCGGTGCGGCTTTCATGGAAATCACGATTGGCCAACAGAAAAAGCATCCGAATTCGGAGCGCCCATCGTGAATGACACATTTGGGCTGAATGAAAGTCCAAATTTGGAGCGCCCTTCGTCGAAATCACGATTGGCGAACCCAAAAAGCCTCCGAATTTGAAGTGCCCATCCTAAATGACATGTTTGGGCCGAATAAAACTCCAAATTCGGAGTGCCCTTTGTGGAGAACACGATTGTGCAACACAAAAAGCCTCCGAATTCGGAGAGCCCTTCGTGGAAATCACGATTGGCCAATAGAAAAAGCCGCCATATTCGGAGCGCCGTTCGTGGAAATCACGATTGGCCAATACAAAAAGCCTCTGAATTCGGAGTGCCCATCGTGAATGACATGTTCAGGCCAAATAAGCCTTCGAATTTAGAGCGCCCTGCGTGGAAATCGCGATTGGCCAACACAAAAAGCCTCCGAATTTGGAGCGCCCATCATGAATGACACGTTCGGGGCCGAATAAGCCTTCGAAGTTGGAGTGCCCAACATGAATGACACGTTCAGGCCGAAAACAAAATTAAGCCTCCGAATTTGGAGCTCCCATTGTGAATGACACATTCGGGCCGAATAAGCCTCCGAATTCGGAGCGCTCTTCAAGGAAATCACGATTGGCGAACACAAAAAGCCTCCGAATTCGGAGCGCCCATCGTGAATGACACGTTTTGGCGGAATAAAACTCTGAATTCGGAGCGCCCTTTATGGAGATCACGATTGTCCAACACAAAAAGCCTCTGAATTCGGAGCACCCATCATGAATGACACGTTCAGGCCAAATAAGCCTCCGAAGTCGGAGTGCCCAACGTGAATGGCATGTTTGGGCCGAATAAGCCTCCGAATTTGGAGCGCCCTTCGTGGAAATCACGATTGGCCAATAGAAAAATCCACCAAATTTAGAGCGCCGTTGGTGGAAATCACGATTGGCCAACACAAAAAGTATCCGAATTCGGAACGCCCATCGTGAATGACAGGTTCAGGCCAAATAAGCCTCTGTAGCTGGAGCGCCCAACGTGTGTGACATGTTCAGACCAAATAAACCTCTGAATTCGGAGCGCCCTTCGTGGAAATCGCAATTGGCCATCACAAAAAGCCTTCGAATCTGGAGCGCCCATTGTGAATGACACGTTCGGGCCGAATAAGCCTCCAAAGTCGGAGTGCCCAACATGAATGACACGTTCGGGCCAAAAACACAAAAAGCCTCCGAATTCGGAGCGCCCATTGTGAATGACACGTTCACGCTGAATAAGCCTCCGAATTCGGAGCGCCCTTGGTGGAAATAACGATTGGCGAACACAAAAAGCCTCCGAATTCGGAGCGCCCTTCGTGAATGACACGTTTGGGCCGAATAAAACTCTGAATTCGGAGCGCCCTTTGTGGAGATCACGATTGTCCAACACAAAAAACATCCGAATTCGGAGCGCCTATCGTGAATGACACATTCAGGCCAAAAAAGCCTCCGAAGTCGGTGTGCCCAACGTGAATGACACGTTCAGGTCGAATAAGCCTTCGAATTCGGAGCGCCCTTTGTGGAAATCACGATTGGCCAATAGAAAAAGCCACCGAATTCAGAGCGCCGTTCGTGGAAATGACGATTGGCCACCACAAAAAGCCTCCGAATTCGGAGCGCCCATCGTGAATGACCCATTTAGACCAAATAAGCCTATGAAGTCGGAGCACCCAACGTGAATGACACGTTCGGATCGAATAAGACTCTGAATTCGGAGCGCCCTTCGTGGAAATCACGATTGGCCAACACAAAAAGCGTCTGAATTCGGAGCGCCCATCGTGAATGACACGTTCGGTGCGAATGAAACTTTGCATTCGGAGCACCCTTCATGGAAATCACGGTTGGCCAATACAAAAAGCCTCCGAATTCGGAGCGCCCATCGTGAATGACATGTTCAGGCCAAATAAGCCTCTGAAGTCGGAGCGCCCAGCGTGAATGACACGTTCAGACCAAATAAACCTTCGAATTCGGAGCGTCGTTCGTGGAAATCGTGATTGGCCAACTGATAAAGCCTTCGAATTTGGATCGCCCATCGTGAATGACACATTCGGGCCGAAAGCACAAAAAGCCTCCAAATTCGGAGCGCCCACTGTGAATGACACGTTCAGGCCGAATAAGCCTCCGAATTCAGAGCGCCCTTGGTGGCAATAACGATTGGCGAACAAAAAAACCTATGAATTTGGAGTGCCCTTTGTGAATGACACGTTTGGGCCGAATAAAACTCCGAATTTGGAGCACCCTTCGTGCAGATCACGATTGTCCAACATGAAAAGCCTCCGAATTCGGAGCGCCCATCGTGATTGACACGTTTAGGCCAAATAAGCCTTCGAAGTCGGAGTGCCCAACGTGAATGACACCTTTAGGCCGAATAAGCCTTCGAATTCGGAGCGCCCTTCGTGGAAATCACGATTGGCCAATAGAAAAAGCCACCGAATTCGGAGCGCCGTTCGTCGAAATGACGATTGTCCAACACAAAAAGCCTCCAAATTCGGAGCACCCTTCGTAAATGACACGTTTAGACCAAATAAGCCTCTGAAGTCGAAGCGCCCAACGTGAATGACACGTTCGGACCGAATAATCCTCTGAATTCGGAGCACCCTTCGAGGAAATCACGATTGGCCAATAGAAAAAGCCTCCGAATTCGGTGCGCCCTTCGTGGAAATCATGATTGGCGAACAAAAAAAGCCTCTGAATTCGGAGCGCCCTTCGTGAAAATCACGATTGGCCAATACAAGAAGCCTCCGAATTCGAAGCGCCCATCATGAATGACACGTTCGGGCCGAATAAGCCTTCCAATTCGGAGCTCCGTTCGTGGAAATCACGATTGGCCAATACAAAAAGCCTCTGAATTCGGAGTGCCCATCGTGAATGACACGTTCGGTGCGAATGAACTTTGCATTCGGAGCACCCTTCATGGAAATCACGGTTGGCCAATACAAAAAGCCTCCGAATTCGGAGCGCCCATCGTGAATGACATGTTCAGGCCAAATAAGCCTCTGAAGTCGGAGCGCCCAGCGTGAATGACACGTTCAGACCAAATAAACCTTCGAATTCGGAGCGTCGTTCGTGGAAATCGTGATGGCCAACTGATAAAGCCTTCGAATTTGGATCGCCCATCGTGAATGACACATTCGGGCCGAAAGCACAAAAAGCCTCCAAATTCGGAGCGCCCACTGTGAATGACACGTTCAGGCCGAATAAGCCTCCGAATTCAGAGCGCCCTTGGTGGCAATAACGATTGGCGAACAAAAAAAACCTATGAATTTGGAGTGCCCTTTGTGAATGACACGTTTGGGCCGAATAAAACTCCGAATTTGGAGCACCCTTCGTGCAGATCACGATTGTCCAACATGAAAAGCCTCCGAATTCGGAGCGCCCATCGTGATTGACACGTTTAGGCCAAATAAGCCTTCGAAGTCGGAGTGCCCAACGTGAATGACACCTTCAGGTCGAATAAGCCTTCGAATTCGGAGCGCCCTTCGTGGAAATCACGATTGGCCAATAGAAAAAGCCACCGAATTCAGAGCGCCGTTCATCGAAATGACGATTGTCCAACACAAAAAGCCTCCAAATTCGGAGCGCCCATCGTGAATGACACGTTTAGACCAAATAAGCCTCTGAAGTCAAAGCGCCCAACGTGAATGACACATTCGGACCGAATAAGCCTCTGAATTCGGAGCGCCCTTCGTGGAAATCACGATTGGCCAATAGAAAAAGCCTCCGAATTCGGTGCGCCCTTCGTGGAAATCACGATTGGCGAACAAAAAAACCCTCCGAATTCGGAGCGCCCTTCGTGAAAATCACGATTGGCCAATACGAGAAGCCTACGAATTCGAAGCGCCCATCATGAATGACACGTTCGGGCCGAATAAGCCTTCCAATCCGGAGCGCCGTTCGTAGAAATCACGATTGGCCAACACAAAAAGCCTCCAAATGCAGAGCGCCCATCGTGAATGACACGTTCGAGCCGAATAAGCCTCCAAATTCGGTGTGGCTTTATTGGAAATCACGATTGGCCAACAGAAAAAGCATCCGAATTCAGAGCGCCCATCGTGAATGACACATTTGGGATGAATGAAAGTCCAAATTTGGAGCGCCCTTCGTGGAAATCACGATTGGCCAACACAAAAGGCCTCCGAATTCGGAGCGCCCATCGTGAATGACACGTTCGAGCCAAATAAGCCTCCAAATTCGGTGCGGCTTTCATGGAAATCACGATTGGCTAACAGAAAAAGCATCCGAATTCGGAGCGCCCATCGTGAATGACACATTTGGGCCGAGTGAAAGTCCAAATTTGGAGCGCCCTTCGTCGAAATCACGATTGGCGAACACAAAAAGCCTCCGAATTCGGAGTGCCCATCCTGAATGACATGTTTGGGCCGAATAAAACTCCAAATTTGGAGTGCCCTTCGTGGAGAACACGATTGTGCAACACAAAAAGCCTCCGAATTCGGAGAGCCCGTCGTGGAAATCACGATTGGCCAATAGAAAAAGCCGCCATATTCAGAGCGCCTTTCGTAGAAATCACGATTGGCCAATACAAAAAGCCTCTGAATTCGGAGTGCCCATCGTGAATGACACGTTCAGGCCAAATAAGCCTCCGAATTTGGAGCGCCCTTCGTGGAAATCGCGATTGGCCAACACAAAAAGCCTCCAAATTTGGAGCGCCCATCATGAATGACACGTTCGGGACCGAATAAGCCTCCGAAGTCGGAGCGCCCAACATGAATGACACGTTCAGGCCGAAAACAAAATTAAGCCTCCGAATTCGGAGCTCCCATTGTGAATGACACATTCGGGCCGAATAAGCCTCCGAATTCGGAGTGCCCTTCGTGGAAATCATGATTGGCGAACACAAAAAGCCTCCGAATTCGGAGTGCCTATCGTGAATGACACGTTTTGGCCGAATAAAACACTGAATTCGGAGCGCCCTTCATGGAGATCACGATTGTCCAACACAAAAATCCTCTGAATTCGGAGCACCCATCATGAATGACACGTTCAAGCCAAACAAGCCTTCAAAGTCGGAGTGCCCAACATGAATGACATGTTCGGGCCGAATAAGCCTCCGAATTTGGAGCGCCCTACGTGGAAATCATGATTGGCCAATAGAAAAATCCACCAAATTCGGACCGCCGTTCGTCAAAATCATGATTGGCCAACACAAAAAGTCCGAATTCGGAGCGCCCATCGTGAATGACACGCTCAGGCCAAATAAGCCTCCGAAGCCGGAGCACCCAACGTGGATGACATGTTCAGACCAAATAAACCTTCGAAATCAGAGCGCCCTTCGTGGAAATCGCGATTGGCAAACACAAAAAGCCTTCGAATTTGGAGCGCCCATCGTGAATGACACGTTCGGGCCGAATAAGCCTCCGAAGTCAGAGCGCCCAACATGAATGACACGTTCGGGCCGAATAAGCCTCCGAAGTCAGAGCGCCCAACATGAATGACACGTTCGGGCCAAAAACACAAAAAGCCTCCGAATTCGGAGCGCCCATTGTGAATGACACATTCAGGTCGAATAAGCCTCCGAATTCGGAGCGCCCTTGGCGGAAATAACGATTGGCGAACACAAAAAGCCTCCGAATTCAGAGCGCCCTTTGTGAATGACACGTTTGAGCCGAATAAAACTCCGAATTCGGAGCGCCCTTTGTGGAGATCACGATTGTCCAACACAAATAGCCTCCGAATTCGGAGCGCCCATCGTGAATGACACGTTCAGGCCAAATAAGCCTCCGAAGTCGGAGTGCCCAACGTGAATGACACGTTCAGGTCGAATAAGCCTTCGAATTCGGAGCGCCCTTTGTGGAAATCACGATTGGCCAATAGAAAAAGCCACCGAATTCAGAGCGCCGTTCGTGGAAATGACGATTGGCCAACACAAAAAGCCTCCGAATTCAGAGCGCCCACCGTGAATGACACGTTTAGACCAAATAAGCCTCTGAAGTCGGAGCGCCCAAGGTGAATGACACCTTCAGGCCGAATAAGCCTTCGAATTCGGAGCGCCCTTCGTGGAAATCACGATTGGCCAATAGAAAAAGCCAACGAATTCGGAGCGTTGTTCGTGGAAATGACGATTGTCCAACACAAAAAGCCTCCGAATTCGGAGCGCCCATCATGAATGACACGTTTAGGCCAAATAAGCCTCTAAAGTCGAAGCGCCCAACGTGAATGACACGTTCGGACCGAATAAGCCTCTGAATTCGGGCGCCCTTTCCTGGAAATCACGATTGGCCAATAGAAAAAGCCTTCGAATTCGGTGCACCCTTCGTGGAAATCACGATTGGCGAACAAAAAAAGCATCCGAATTCGGAGCGCTCTTCGTGAAAATCACGATTGGCCAATACAAGAAGCCTCCGAATTCGAAGCGCCCATCATGAATGACACGTTCGGGCCGAATAAGCCTTTCAATTCGGAGCGCCCTTCGTAGAAATCACGATTGGCCAACACAAAAAGCCTCAAAATGCAAAGCGCCCATCGTGAATGACACGTTCGAGCCGAATAAGCCTCCAAATTCGGTGTGGCTTTATTGGAAATCACGATTGGCAAACAAAAAAAGCATCCGAATTCAGAGCGCCCATCATGAATGACACATTTGGGATGAATGAAAGTCCAAATTTGGAGCGCCCTTCGTGGAAATCACGATTGGCCAACACAAAAGGCCTCCGAATTCGGAGCGCCCATCGTGAATGACACGTTCGAGCCAAATAAGCGTCCAAATTCGGTGCGGCTTTCATGGAAATCACGATTGGCCAACAGAAAAAACATCCGAATTCGGAGTGCCCATCGTGAATGACACATTTGGGCCGAATGAAAGTCCAAATTTGGAGCGCCCTTCGTCGAAATCACGATTGGCAAACACAAAAAGCCTCCGAATTCGGAGTGCCAATCCTGAATGACATGTTTGGGCTGAATAAAACTCCAAATTCGGAGTGCCATTCGTGGAGAACACGATTGTGCAACACAAAAAGCCTCCAAATTCGGAGAGCCCTTCGTGGAAATCACGATTGGCCAATAGAAAAAGCCGCCATATTCGGAGCGCCGTTCGTGGAAATCACGATTGGCCAATACAAAAAGCCTTTGAATTCGGAGTGCCCATCGTGAATGAGACGTTCAGGCCAAATAAGCCTCCGAATTTGGAGCGCCCTTCGTGGAAATCGCGATTGGCCAACACAAAAAGCCTCCGAATTTGGAGCGCCCATCATGAATGACACGTTCGAGGCCGAATAAGCCTTCGAAGTCGGAGCGCCCAACATGAATGACACGTTCAGGCCGAAAACAAAATTAAGCCTCCAAATTTGGAGCTCCCATTGTGAATGACACATTTGGGCCGAATAAGCCTCCGAATTCGGAGCACTCTTCGTGGAAATCACGATTGGCGAACTCAAAAAGCCTCCAAATTTGGAGCGCCCATCGTGAATGACACGTTTTGGCGGAATAAAACCCTGAATTCGGAGCGCCCTTCGTGGAGATCACGATTGTCCAACATAAAAAGCCTCTGAATTCGGAGCGCCCATCTATAATGACACGTTCAGGCCAAATAAGCCTCCGAAGTGGGAGTGCCCAACGTGAATGACATGTTCGGGCTGAATAAGCCTCTGAATTTGGAGCGCCCTTCGTGGAAATCACGATTGGCCAATAGAAAAATCCACCAAATTCGGAGCGCCGTTCGTGGAAATCACGATTGGCCAACACAAAAAGTATCCGAATTCGGAGCGCCCATCGTGACTGACAGGTTCAGGCCAAATAAGCCTCCGAAGCCAGAGCGCCCAACGTGAGTGACATGTTCAGACCAAATAAACCTCCGAATTCGGAGCGCCATTCGTGGAAATTGCGATTGGCCATCACAAAAAGCCTTCGAATTTGGAGCGCCCATCGTGAATGACACGTTCGGGCCGAATAAGCCTCCGAAGTCGGAGCACCCAACATGAATGACACGTTCGGGCCAAAAAAACAAAAAGCCTCCGAATTCGGAGCGCCCATTGTGAATGACACGTTCAGGCCGAATAAGCCTCCGAATTCGGAGCGCCCTTCGTGAATGACACGTTTGGGCCAAAAAAAACTGCGAATTCGGAGCACCCTTCGTGCAGATCACGATTGTCCAACACAAAAAGCCTCCGAATTCGGAGCGCCCACCGTGAATGACACGTTCAGGCCAAATAAGCCTCCGAAGTCAGAGTGCCCAACGTGAATGACACGTTCAGGCCAAATAAGCCATCGAATTCGGAGCGCCCTTTGTGGAAATCACGATTGGCCAATAGAAAAAGCCTCCGAATTCGGTGCGCCTTTCGTGGAAATCACGATTGGCAAACAAAAAAAGCCTCCGAATTCGGAGCGCTCTTCGTGAAAATCACGATTGGCCAATACAAGAAGCCTCCGAATTCGAAGCGCCCATCATGAGTGACACGTTCAGGCCGAATAAGCCTTCCAATTCGGAGCGCCCTTCGTGGAAATCACGATTGGCCAACACAAAAAGCCTCCGAATTCGGAGCGCCCATCGTGAATGACACGTTCGGGCCGAATAAGCCTCCAAATTCGGTGCGGCTTTCATGGAAATCACGATTGGCCAATAGAAAAAGCATCCGAATTCGGAGTGCCCATCGTGAATGACACATTTGGGCTGAATGAAAGCCCAAATTTGGAGCGCGCTTCATGGAAATCACGATTGGCCAACACAAAAAGCCTCCGAATTCGGAGTGCCCATCGTGAATGACATGTTCGGGCTGAATAAGCCTACGAATTCGGAGCGCCCTTCGTGGAAATCACGATTGGCCAACACAAAAAGCGTCTGAATTCGGAGCGCCCATCGTGAATGACACGTTCGGGGCGAATGAAACTCCGAATTCGAAGCACCCTTCATGGAAATCACGGTTGGCCAATACAAAAAGTCTTCGAATTCGGAGCGCCCATCGTGAATGACTTGTTCAGGCCAAATAAGCCTCCGAAGTTGGAGCGCCCAGCGTGAATGACACGTTCAGGCCGAATAAGCCTCCGAATTCGGAGCGCCCTAGTGGAAATAACTATTAGCAAACACAAAAAGCCTTCGAATTCGGAGCGCCCTTCGTGAATGGCACGTCTGGGCCGAATAAAACTCTGAATTCGGAGCGCCCTTCGTGCAGATCACGATTGTCCAACATAAAAAGCCTCTGAATTCGGAGCGTCCATCGTGAATGACACGTTCAGGCCAAATAAGCCTCTGAAGTCGGAGTGCCCAACGTGAATGACACGTTCAGGCCGAATAAGCCTTCGAATTTGGAGCGCCCTTTGTGGACCACCAAATTCGGAGCGCCGTTCGTGGAAATGACGATTGGCCAACACAAAAAGCCTCCGAATTCGGAGCGCCCATCGTGAATGACACGTTTAGACCAAATAAGCCTCTCAAGTCTGAGCGCCCAACATGAATGACACGTTCGGACCGAATAAGCCTCTGAATTCGGAGCGCCGTTCGTGGAAATCACGATTGGCCAATAGAAAAAGCCTCCGAATTCGGTGCGCCCTTCGTGGAAATCACGATTGGCGAACAGAAAAAGCCTCCGAATTCGGAGCGCCCTTCGTGGAAATCACGATTGGCCAATACAAAAAGCCTCTGAATTCGAAGCGCCCATCATGAATGACAGGTTCGGGCCGAATAAGCCTTCGAATTCGGAGCGCCCTTCGTGGAAATCATGATTGGCCAACACAAAAAGCCTCCAAATTCGGAGGGCCCATCGTGAATGACATGTTCGAGCTGAATAAGCCTCCAAATTCGGTGCGGCTTTCATGGAAATCACGATTGGCCAACAGAAAAAGCATCTGAATTCGGAGCGCCCATCGTGAATGACACATTTGGGCCGAATGAAAGTCCAAATTTGGAGCGCCCTTCGTGGAAATCATGATTGGCCAACAGAAAAAGCCTCCGAATTCGGAGCGCCCATCGTGAATGACACGTTCGAGCCGAATAAGCCTCCAAATTCAGTGCGGCTTTCATAGAAATCACGATTGGCCAACACAGAAAGCATCCGAATTCGGAGTGCCCATCGTGAATGACACATTTGGGCCGAATGACAGTCCAAATTTGGAGCGCCCTAAGTGGAAATCACGATTGGCCAACAGAAAAAGCCTCCGAATTCGGAGCGCCCATCGTGAATGACACGTCGGGGCGAATGAAACTCCGAATTCGGAGCACCCTCCATGGAAATCACGGTTGGCCAATACAAAAAGCCTTCGAATTCGGAGCGCCCTTCGTGAATGACACGTTTGGGCCGATTAAGCCTCTGAATTTGGAGCTCCTATCGAGACTTGTGATTGATAAGCGCAAGCGCGATTGACATAAAATAGTATACACAACTTAAGCTACAAGCATTGATTGAAATAAACACATCGACATTTCGAATAACATTTTTTATTTATTTAAAAGATCATGAGTACATGCTTTACATGAAAAAAAAAATAAAAAATGTACATCAAAATTATTCGGCTCCCTTCTCGTCATTAGTCTTTTCGGCTTCGAATGCATCGAATGGAAAATTATAACTCTGATACAAGGAAGACGCCGAATCAACGCCTGCGGCCTAGAGCGCCTTGATCCATCCATGCTTAAATCCGCGATTTTTGCGTCGACATACTTCGTCTGCTAGTTTCTCCTTCGTCTTGTCTATTCCAATTTTTCGGCCATCATGAAAGCCTTTTTCATAGGACCTGGCCTTCGCAGATTCTATCGCGACCATGCTCGCCGTTTCTCAATCAGCAATCGTGTGCTCCAAAATTCGACGGTTTACTCGGTCTACGATAATCGGATTCACTTGACTCGCCAAATGTGTCTCAGAAGTGTTAGCTTTCTTCAGCTCATTTTCGGCCTTCTTCGCGTGGGCTTGCAGGCTCTGAATTTAAGTATCCCTTTGCTCTATCTCCCTTCTCGCAGCACAAAGCCACATGCCGATTTCATAGGCAGTATACAAACCCTTCACCACTCCATGGACGCCCTCCCGAAAAACTTCATAGTCAGCTCGGCCGACCATGGACTGCTGAACTTCTAGCGAAAAAATCTGTCGAGCGAATTCGATTGCTAGATTTGGGTCGCGAATAATGGAATCAGCTTCTGTCATCGGTTTGTTCCCAATGAAAACCAAAAAACTCAACGGTCGTAGTGTCGCACTGGTTTCTCCTCTAGCACGAGAGGAGTTACCTCGTTGCTGTTTTTCCTTTTTGGGTGACCTACTTCGATGACGTGGAGAATGGCGTTTCTCACACTCCCTCGACGCCCTACTCCCCGTGCGTGTAGGCTCGCCACCTCGATTCATTTCTGCATCTAGTTCTACCAGTGTTCTACCTTCCACTCTGTTGTTGAAGAATAGTCTTCTTTCCATCCACAGTCGTCCATACTGCCTTTCTTCTCTCCCAATCTGTTGGATTTAAACGCAACAATGGTACCCAGCCCCCAACCCCTTTATTCATTACTGGTGCAGCACTCCCGAGGCACTCTCATCAATGTTCACATGCCCCAGCTAATCCATGAACACCAATATTCGGTGTTGCAGTTCATTCATTAGCTGGGGCAAGGGCAGATTCATTAATCTAATTGGCTAAATTTCTAGGCCTCGCGCCGATGAGTTTACGTGCCCCAGCCAACCCATGAACACCCATATTCGGCGTTGCAGTTCACTCATTAGCTGGGGCAAGGGAAGATTTGTTAATCTAACGGCTAAATTTCAAGGCCTTGCGCCGATGAGTTCACGTGCCCCAGCCAATCCATGAACCACCGATATTCGGCATTGTAGTTCACTCATTAGCTGGGGCAAGGGTAGATTCGTTAATCTAATCGGCTAAATTTCAAGGCCTCGCGCCGATGAGTTTACGTGCCCCAACCAATCTACGAACACCCATATTCGGCGTTGCAGTTCACTCATTAGCTAGGACAAGGGCAGATTCGTTAATCTAATCAGCTAAATTTCAAGGCCTCGTGCCGATGAGTTTATGTGCCCCAGCCAATCCATGAACACCCATATTCGGCGTTGCAGTTCACTCATTAGCTGGGGCAAGGGAAAATTTGTTAATCTAATCGGCTAACTTTCAAGGCCTCGTGCCGATGAGTTTACGTGCCCCAGCCAATCCATGAACACCCATATTCGGCATTGCAGTTCAATCATTAGTTGGGGCAAAGGCAGATTCGTTAATATATTTGGCGTTACAGCTCGTTAGCTGAGGCAAAGGCAGACTGGTTAATTTATTCGGCTAAATTGCAAAGATACGTAGCTATCTAACCGGCAGATATTTAATTGGATGTTTAATATACGTAGCCATCTTATTAGATTGTTGACTAGCACATACAACAGACAGAAAAGCAAACGAAATTTTCATTAATAAATTGAGTACAGAAAGTAGTCATTTTACACATGAAAATTACCCGACATTCAACTTCTAACTGAAGTAAACAAACAAAAATCTGCTAACAAAAATTACAAAAGCTATGCATGGAAAATGCCTAACAAAAATCAAAATCAAAATGTTACCCTAGTCAATCTTCAGGGTTAGACTCTAGTGGCTCAACGTCCACCCGCTCGTATGGAATCGGCTGCGCCAATGTCACATTAGCGACAGTAAGGGCTTTGAGCTAGCCGTGTTTGAAACCCCGATTCTCGAACTTGGGTACTTCCTCCACATAGTTCTCCAAGGCGGTATCTTTCCCAGCTTGGAACGCTTTGGAAATCTCGGAGTCAACTATTTCCTTTGCCTTCTTTGACTCTTCCAAATCAACTTCCAACTTGGCAATCACCTCCTTGGCTAACTTGAGCCCGTCTTCGCTTGCGTTCGCCCTCTCCTCGGTGGCCAATTTAAGCTCGTCAGAACTCTTCGCCTTTTTTTCCTCGGCGTCGGCTCTTGCACGCTCCTCCGCCGCGCTCGCCGCCTCGGACTTGGCTCTTTTAGAGGCCTCTATGGCCTTGCTCTTCTCATTCTCAATTTCGATTTTCAAAAAGTCAATCTGTTCAATGGCATGATGTTAACGGCGCTCAATATCGGCTATCCTACCCGCCGTCTGCAAAATAAGGAATTAGAGTTTAAAAACTAATAATAAAAATAAAAAAATATATAGGCGAAAGACTGTAGACAAAGTCACGTACCAATATGGCCAATTAAGCGGCTAACGCTATTGACAGCAAATTTGGCTTCGCCCGAAAAGTCGATCTGTCAACCGGCAAGGACATTGAGGAAGCCATGCTCAGGGCCACAGCTAGATCTTTCAGAGCTGACACATCGGACCATGCCTACCCGGAGTGTCAGTGGGCGTGCCCCAAGCAGTGCGGCCCATGCTGTCTCCTACTCTCCCATATCAGGGTCAAGAGGGATCAGATCGCCTCCTACACCCAAGCCGGTGATCATGGCTAAGTCGTAAGGGGTTATCGTCATCTCCCCCGTGGTGGAGAAATGGAAGGAGTTGGTAGTGTCCCACCACCTCTCCACTAAAGCCCCTAAGAGAGGGCGGCTCGCTATGACCCGCGTCAGGCTGGAGCAGAACAGACCAAAGCCTGTCTCGTCAATAATGTCGTGAGCCCCAGCTAGGAGTTCACCGTACTAGTCTCAAGCGGTTGTCGTACCGTAGCCTCTGAAAGAGCGAGACCCGTCTTGCGGTAATGCATGAGATGCAATTAGATCAAGCAATGAAAGTACAGTTGAATACAAAGTAGTAATGTATGAGATACAGTGAAATGAAGGCAGTCTATGCAATCAGATCAAAACAGTGCAAGAAATGCAAACAGTTAAAGGTAGTATTATAGAAAAATAGTGTTCGTACCTCTACGGCGATATCCAACAAATGAGATGCTAGCTCCCTCAATAGACGGTCATCTGGCACATCCTCAGCGAAGTCGGTGAAGGCCTTGATGCCTCCTGCAGTAGGCACTATATGAGTCTCAATGTGGTACCTCCCTAGATCGAAAGGGCGTATGCTCAGCGGTAATGGCTCCGGCTCCGCCTCTGGCCCGGCCTCAAAGTCTGCCTCAAACTCTATCGGAGGAAACGCGGGGATAGCCTCGTCATGTGGGATATCATCTGCCATTTGAAATAAATGCAAGAGAAGGAAAAATGAAGAAAATGGTGAAACTTTGAAAAAGTCAACCTTAGGAGAGAGGAAAAAGTCAAAGAAAGTCAAAGCCAGGAAAAGTGTACTAACCTTGAGAGAAACTCGAGGGGAATGAGCCTAGAACGGTGGAAATGGAGAAAGAAGCGTCGAAATCAAATTCTGATCGATTCAAAGTGAAGAGAACTAGAGGGTTTTAGCGAAGAAAATGTTTTTAGGGTATTGGAAAACACGTAAAACGCGTAGATCTAGAGAGAAGGAGCACCTAGAGAGCAAGGGAGAAGAATTTCGTGCAAGGGTTTGTGAGGAGATGAAGTGCCATCACTTGTTTTTAAAGACGCAGGTGTGAAAAGTCAAATTTGCCCCAATCTAACATCGATGGCCGGCAGTGGCACATCGATGGCTGGCACTGGTATATTGGTGGCCGGGAGTGCCTACCAATGGCCGGCAGGGGGCCGGCGGGCTCCCCTGATGGCCGGCCTAGTTCCACAAGCTTCCTCTGCCTCTTTGGCTTTGATTTGTGTTCTTGGATTCCAATAAATGCAAGGTATGCTCAAAGTTTGATTCAGAATGCCTTCGTGAAAGCTCAGAATTACATTTCCAGTGCGTGGCGGTCATCGCTCATCAGCTTGAACAAGGTGTATCCTTTTTGAGATATTGCAACTCCTCCGAGAGGTAAATCGGAGGTTACAACTAAATCGGTCTTGTTAAGACATGCATTTCTTTATTCGTTGCTTCATGTCGAACATGCTATTGATATTGCATTGAATATGCATTGATTATTGTGCACAGAATGTGTATGCTGCATTGCATTGCACTACACATGTTCTTATGTTTGTACCGAATATGCATGTCGCATTGTATTGCATTGTGCATGCCCTTGCATTCGCATAGAAAATGTCCGTACCTGTTGTATTGAACATGCATCTTGATGTTGCATGGAGCATGCATTTGTCACCTTTGCATAGAATATGCACTTCCCACGCTTGCATAGAATATGTGCTTCTCACATTCGTGTAGAACATGCATTCTTATCTTGTAGTATCTATTAAGTTTCTTTCTTATACAGGCACGATATTGTATATATGGTTCATTCAAAGGAACTCCAGGCAAGATCATGCATGTCCCTTGAACACCCTTTGTTGGTTAGAAACACTCGGGTACGCCCGGTGTTTACACCACCCTTTGTTGGTTAGAAACACTCGGGTATGCCCGGTGTTTACACCGCTCCTTTGTTGGTTAGAAACACTTGGGTACGCCCGGTGTTTACACCACTCCTTTGTTGGTTAGAAACACTGGGGTTGTGTGCCAGATGTTTATACCACCCCCAGTTGGTTAGAAGCATTTAGGACGTGTGTCCGACACTTATACCATCCCTTTGGTTAGAAGCATTGGGTTATGTGCCCGATGTTTATACCACCCTTCCGGTTAGAAGCGTTTGGAATGTGTGTCCGACACTTATACCACTCTGTTGGTTAGAAGCATGGGGTTGTGTGCCTGATGTTTATACCCACCCTCGTTGGTTAGAAGCGTTTAGGACATGTGTCCAACGGTTATACCGCACCTTTGGTTAGAAGCATTGGGTTGCGTGCCCGATGTTTATACCACCCTTCCAGTTAGAAGTGTTTGGAACGTGTTTCGACGCTTATACCACTCTGTTTTGGTTAGAAACATTGGAACGTACTCTAATGTTTACACCACCCTCCGGTGTTTGCACCGCTCCCTTTTCCCTCTCGCGCGTGGCGTGTTAGGATGCTTTGGTTAAATGCATCTGGACGGATTCCGATGCTTATACTGCTCTTTGTTTTGGTTGCATAACAGCTGGATGTGTTCCACTTGTTATCACTACTTCTTTCCTCACGTGTGCCACGCATTGGGATCTTGTTTGCCGCTTCGGGTGCGCCCGACGATTGTTGGTCTTTGCCTTTTCGGCGTGAGGCGCAGTTAAGATTGCATAATTTTCTTACATCCTTTCTACATGAAATGTAGTTTGGTTCGTGTTAACTTGCTTATGTACGAGTTTGCTGTAGCATTTCTTTGCATAACATTTGCATCTAGATGTTTCATTACAACCCTCATTGCGTGATCATAAGTTATGTTCTACATCGTGCATATCATTTGCATTTTGCCTCAGCCTGTGGGCGCACCTATATTGTTATCTTGAATGTCTATGTCTTGCGGCCTTGTCAAAATGGGTCGTCTCTGGCTTTGACATTCACTCACATCATCTTTGTGACTCTGAGTTCTGTCAAAGAGGAGCAACTGTAAACACTCCATTTTTGACCGTCCTCAAGACTTTGATGTTCTTGTAGGTACATCTAGTGACAAGTTGCTCATTGAGCGCTCGATTTCCGCGGCGGAACGCTATAGGTTTGAGCTTTCCAAACCCTGCATCAATTCTATCTCATTTTTGGACCATATTTTGGTCCTTCCAGCATGTTATTCTTAATGCACTGTCAGCCTTGATAAGGCACTGTCGGCCATGGATTTTGGCCTGCCGGCCATTGATGTGCCCTGTCGGCCATCAATGAGCCCCTGCCGGCCATCACTAATGGCCGGCCGGCCACCAGTGTATCAGTAGATATTTTGTGATATTTTGTGCCAGCTGTTTGCACAAGTTGGAGCATCTTCTTGCACGTGGATGGTTGGATCTTTTTGAGAGGATTTTGTATCTTCTATATATGGAAGTCTTCCTCTTGCATGCAAGGGGTTAGAAATTTTGAAGACAAAAAATTTCTCTCTCTCTCTCTCTCTAGAATCCTCTCTCTCTAAATATTTTGCCTTAAAGCTTGAATTCTCTACACTTTTGCTTGTGAGCCCTTGACCAAACTTGATCATCTTTGTGTTGAGGTTGCTTGAGGTCCTATTTGAGCTCTAAAAGAGGGTTTTAGCTTGGTTTGGCTTGCCTTTGTTTCCTATATAGCATATTCTCTTCAAAGAGGTAGAACTTCTTGTATTTTTAGCTTAATTTAAATACTTGTTTGGCCATCTTTGCATGCTATTTTAAGGCTAGTTTTGACCTCTGAAATCTCTTTTTTTATGGTTTAAAATGATGGTTTGAGGTTTGTTTTGGAGTTAGGGGTGCTTTACCCTTTTTGTAGTTTGTTTGGTTAAGTGTTGTGCCATTTTTCAAAGCTTTTAAAACAACTTTTTTTGGCCTTTTAACCACTAAATTCCAGGGGAATTTCAGTGGTAAAAACTTAGGTTTTGAGGTCCAAAATAGGAGGGGGTGGCCTCCCCTCCATGTGTCTTGTTTGCAAGTGTAGATAGCCTAACATGTGAGCATGTTTTTCTACCTTTTTGTGACTTGATCTCAGCATGTTTTAGCTACTGATTTGGCATGATTTAGCTCTGTTTTGAGCTGTCTTGATCATATGAGCCTTGTATTGCATGGTTGTAGTGCAAATGCCTTCACTAGCTTAGTGTTTTAAGGCCTCTAACATGTTGTGCATGTGTTGGTTGCATGTTGTAGCATCATTTTACATGTGATTTCAGTGCACATAACTCTGTCACACTCTCACTTATTTCACTCTTTCATTGCTTTTGAGAGTTGAGAGTTGTGCCTTGAGCCGTGTTTGTAGCCAAACATGTGAGCATTTTTTTCTTGCCTTTTGTACCACCATCTTAGCATGTTTTAGCCACTGTTTTGGCATGTTTAAGCTCTTTTTTGAGCTGGTTTGGTCATTTGAGCATGATATTGCATGCCTCTAGTGTAGTGCTCTTCACTAGTTTAATGCTTTTGGCTTTTGAACATGTTGTGCATATGTTGCTTGCATGTTGTAGTATCATTTTTCATTCCATTTCAGCACTGAAATATCTGCAACCTCCCCCTTTTTCTTCACTTTTCATTTGTTTTGAGGGTTGGTTAACCTTAAGGTTGTGTTTAAGCTTGAGATAGAGCTTGTGCTCAATGGTTTTAACCCTCTTTTGAGGGTTCCTCCTAACCAAAGGCATGATCTCTCTCATGTCTTAAACCATCTTTTGGTTGACCCCTCTCTCATTAGAGGATACTCATCTTGCACTCAAGGTTAAAGAATGGTTTGGTAATGCTAAAATGTGTAAACAAAATTGGACAAGTAAAACATGACCAAGATAAGCATGTTGTGTTTGCATTGCATGTGTTCAATCGGACATTATATTGAACAAGGAAGATTGGTCCATTTCATACTCAAAGTGATGAAATAAGCCAATCTCCTTTGTCTCCATCACCCTTGATCATACATGATAGGGTGGTGGTCTAGAGTCTTGTTTTTATGCATTTATTGAAAGTGTACAACTTGGATCTTTGGCCATCATGCATTGAAAATGCTTGATTGGTGGTTTTGGATCCAAGAGTGCCACTTTTTTGATTTGAGATGATAAGGAGGGGCATAGTACAAACATATCCTTGGAAAACCCTCCCTTTTCCTCTGTCTTTGCTCTGTTACAGTGTGGTAATTCAGCACACCAGTGGCCGGCAGTGGTTCACTGATGGCCAGCAGTGCTTCATCCTTGGCCGGCATAGCACACTCTTGGCCGGCAGATGGTCGGCAGCAAGCATTCATGGTCGGCAGGCCACTGGTGCAATCTTCAGCATTAGCTTGGTAAGGTGGAGCAGAAAGTTTCAGGAGTAACCCTGAAACAGAGCCTCTCAAGAGCAAATCGATGGGCTTTTCGGGGCGAAAACAGAGTCCATGCATATTCAACTTCCTAAAGCAGAGCTGAGGCAGTGTAGTTTAATGCTTTACATGTTTAGTGTACATGGGTTTTGTAATTTAATTAATTAGTTTGCTAATTAGTTAAGTGTTGTAATAATTAGTCTAATTAGATTAGTTTGATTAGCTTAGCTTAGAGTAGCTTAGCTAATTATTCATTCGGACCATCCTTCGAGAGGGCATAATGTTGTAATAAGTGTGCGTGCGTGTGTGCATGTCTTCCAACCCCATGTCTTTCTCCCTTTTATTTAACCGCTTTCAATGGTTAGATTAGGGACACGTTTTGATTAGCATATCTTATGCTTGCATGTTTGCATCATTCATTTGTCTTGCATGCACCGAGGCTCGGCGCATCATTCAAACTATATTGTATTTCAATACGTGTTTCAAAGCATGTTATCAAATTGTTGCATTCATATGCCATCTTAGATAGCCGAGCCTATTCATTGCATATTGCATGTGTTGCATTAGGCATTATTAACATAGTTAGAATCATGCATATTTCTAGCTAGCTTTTGTTTCAGCTTGGAGTACACTGTAAGTTTTACGCTTTAGCATACTTGTATGAGTGTAAGTGCTGCCATGATAGCATGCTTGCCATGAGGTTATGTGCTTAAATGATTAACTGCATGAATGCCTGTGGATGAAGGCTTTGTTGCTTGAATTGGAACAATTCGATAACTGTGAGTTTTAAGCCCACTTTGCGAAGTGACAAATGATGTTTTAAGCCCACCAGAGGGTGGCAAAGCCAGGTTTTAGCCCACTTGAGAGTGGCACCTTCAAACCATTTTCGATAACAAACATGAGTTGTTTTGTTCCAATTTTCGCGATTTAGTCTATACTTGTTTGTGGGCATCACATAGTAAAGTTAGCTAATAACTGGTTAAGGACACATGAGGTTTATCAAACAACATATCATGGTAGTAGAGGCCGATCTACATGACCTTCCCCTCTCGTACCCAAGTTCCCGAGCCTAGGCAACTTTGGTGATGATGGACACGTGGCCTTTGGCACGAGTCAGGGTTTCCTAAATTTCCCAAAAATAAAATATTTAGGTGGCGACTCTGTAATCTAGCAAAGCAGTCCAGTTTTGGCATTATTTGATTCAAAATCGATTTTCCAAAATGATTTGCCGGATTGGACTCTTTGGGGTTTATCAGTCTCACATTGCACTTTGTGAGATTAGATTTAGAACCGTGACAGGAGTCCAAACTGTAGGACAAATTCGCGCCTCTCCGAAAAGGGGGCGCGTGAAGAAAGTCGAGTCTACAATAGCCATCCTCAATGTCAGGGATCAAATTGATGCCCTGTGCCCGTTTGAAGAGCTTTTCCAACTTTCTCACTTTCAGTGCAGTGGAGTCGACCTCGAATTCAAACGGCGCCTCTATTGGGTAAATCGGTGCCTTGGAGGTCTGAGGTGAGATGGGATCTGCCTGAATGCCCGCATTTTCCTAGACATTAATTGTGACCCCGGGTGCCGGAATTCCCTCTGGGGGTGCCTATGATGCTGAGGCTACTGCAGGTTGTAGCTACTGTTGTTGAAGCCTTTTTATCACCTCCTGTTGGCGGGCTGGGGTCTCAGCTTGTTGAGTAGCATTCAACTGCATGTTCTCGATAGTCTACTGGAGTTGGTAGAGCATATCTTCCATAGTGAATGAAGGGTTTTGAGCCACCAGAACTGATGAATTCTCTCTGTCTGGAATAGAAGTAGATGATTGGGCCTGACTAGGCATAGGCGAGGTAAACGGTGATTGCTGAATTGGCGAATTCTGCCTAACCCTCCTCTGTCTGGTAACCGGGGGAAGTGAAACAAACACTGGTTGTCCCCTGACTAGATCCCCAGATTTGCAAATCCTTCTAACTCGAGTCCAGAGTGCTTGGGGGGTAACAGACTCGTCTGAAGCAATCGTGAAAGACTACCTTGCAAAAAGAATAAAGCAAAACAAACAAAAATCAGAAACCGCATAGCACATCGGCTTAGACAGAAACAACACGCAGTTGCAATCATAAGCTAAAGAACTACACTCAAACAATGATACCCTCAAACTGATACCCAGACTTTGCAACTGATACATACATTCCTGCAGAGTTTCACTCTAAAAGCACGTATCAAGCAAGTGAGAGCAAAAACACCCCTATGATGGGGGTAGGGTTACCCTGTCCTAATTTCGTCAGGAGCTACGAGTTCACTACACAAAGAAGCAGTTTCAAATAATTCCTGCATTCAGGTGATCAACCTGTCCTAGTTTGGAACAATCTCTATGGCTTCCGATATGCAACTAGGTCGATTGGTCAAAAAGGGTACCTCAACAAGACTACCTAATATACCCCTCACACCTAACACCGAGAAGTGAAAAGGAGATCAAATGGTACAGCGGTAGTCCAGATCCAAGGGTTATGTTCCCATCGTGGCAGAGCCCGCAACCAGTCATCCTTTTAGCAAGCTTTTCCAAGCGAGCCTCTAGCAAACCGTTCAGGAATAGCAGATGGCAAATACTGTGACTTAGGCGCACGAATGCAAATGCAAAATGCAAAGAAATGCATAAGTGTAGATAAAACAACATATCAGGAGTTCGAGTCAAGTTCTCTGAATCCCCAGCAGAGTCGCCAGAAACTGTGGACTCGACTTTTTCTCACACCCCGCCTTTCGGCAAGGTTTGAAAAGAAAAGGCCTCACAGTTCAGACTCTCTCGGTTCTGAATCTAGTCTCACAAGTGCAATGTGAAACTGATAAACACCAAAAAGTCCAATCCGGCAAATATTTTTGGAAAAATGATTTTAAATCAAATAATGCCAAAATTGGACTACTTTGCCAGATTACAGAGTCACCACTCAAATATTTTGTGTTTTTAGGGAAATTTAGGAAACCCCGACTCGTGCAAAAGACCATGTGTCCGTCACCACCAAACTTGCCTTGGCTCGGGAACTTGGGTACGAAGAGAGGAAGGTCATGAAATGAGGACCCCCACTCGCCCGATCAAAAGATCGGCCTCTACTAACCATGATATTCATTTTATAAACATTATGCGTTCTTATTCCGATTATTAGCTAACATTACTATGTGACACGCACAAGCAAGTATAGACTAGTCACAAGACTTGGAACAATTTAACTTATGTTTGTTTTCGAAAATGGTTTGAATACCTCAAGTGGGCTTAAAAATGCGAATTTGCCATAGTGGGCTTAAAACTCACATTCGTTGAATCGTTCCAATTCAAACAACAAACCTTCATTCACAGGCATTCATGCAGTTTAGCATTTAAGGACATAGCCTCATGGCAAGCATGCGAAACATAGCAATGTGGCAATCACACTCATGCAAGTATGCCAAAGCGTAAAAGCTTACCGAGTACTCAAAGCCAAAAAAAAAAAAAAACAAAGTTAGAAAAAATGTAAGATTCCTAACTATGTTAAATGACTAATGCAACACATGCAATAATGCAACTAAATAGGCTCGGCTATTTAATCATGGTATTTGCAACACTTTGATAGTATGCTTTGAAACACGTATTCAAAAAAGTATTGAAATTACAATACAGTTTGAATGATGCGCCGAGCCTCGGTGCATGCAATACAAAAATGGATGCAAACATGTAAGCATAAGGTATGCTAATTGAACATGTCCCTAATCTAACCATCAAAAGCGATTAAATAAAAAGGAAAAAGATGCGGGGTTGGAAGACATACACACGCACGCACACTTATTACAACATTATGCCCTCGCAAAGGACAGTCCGAATGAATAAGAGTTAAGCTAATCTAAGCTAAGCTAATTAAACTAATTAGACTAAACTAATTAGACTAATTATTACAAACCAATCGAATAACTAGCAAACTAATTACTAATTATTACAACACTTTAATCAACTAGTAAACTGATTAATCAAAACAATTGCACACTAAGGTGCCATTTGGTAACACTTACGTTTTCAATTTTCAGTTTATATTTACAAAAATTTTAAAAACTCAAATAAAAACTTGTTTGGTAAATTTTTGATTTATAAATCAATGGTCTCAGTTTATAAATTTGGCCAAAAAATGTAAACTCAAAAAATGAGTATACGTTTTGAGTTTTTTTTTTTTTACCACCCAACACTACCCACCACCCGCCACCATTTTCCACCACCGTCTTCCTCCACCACCGCCCACTCCCCACCACCACCTGCCACCACCACTCACCACCCACCTGCCACCACCACCCACCTGCCACCACCACCACCACCACCCACCACACACCTGCCACCCACTCGCCACCACCACCCACCCCTCGCCACCACCACCGCCACCACCCTCCATCCGCCACCCACTTGCCACCACCACCCGCACCACCACCACCACCACCACCACCCACTCGCTACCACCCACCACCCACCATCCGCCACCGTCACCCACCCACCACCACCACCACCCGTCACCTACCGTCACCACCACCACCACCCATCACTACCACCACCACCACCATCACCCACCACCACCACCACCACCACCACCACCACCACCACCACTACCACCACCACCACCACCACCACCACCCACTCGCCACCATCACCCACCACTCACCACCACCACCCGCCACCACCACTCACCACCCACTTGCCACCACCATCCACCACAAGCCACCAGCCACCTGCCATCCACCGCTACCACCACCCACCTCTATCACTACCACCACCAGCACCCACCACCACCACCCGCCACCGCCACCACCACCACCACCCACTCGCTACCACCCACCACCTACCACCGTCACCCACCCACCACCACCACCAACCACTCGCTATCATTTTCCACCACCGTCTTCCGCCGCCACCACTCGTCTCCACCCACCACCTGCCACCACTTGCCATTTCTCACTCTTTTATATTTTTAAATTTTTTTTAAATATTTTGTCTAAACCAAACGTGTTTGTAGTTTATGTTTTTCTAAAGATAAACAAAAAACAAACAAAAACCAATTTATAAAATTTTTGTAAATATAAACTGAAAACGTAAACGTTACGAAACAGGCCCTAACTAATCATGCAAGGCATTAAACTATGATGCCACTGCTCTACTTCGGGAAGTGGAAGATGCATGTGCTCGGTTTTCGCTCTGAAAAGTCCTCCGTTTTGCTCTTGAGAGGCTCTGTTTGTAGGGTTGAGCATACTTCAGAACCTTTCTGCTCCACCTTACGAATTCCTTGATGTGGGTTACACTAGTGGTTTGCCAGCCATGGATGACTGCTGCCGGCCATCTGCCGACCAGAGAGGCGAACTGCCGGCCATTGATGCTCTGAGTCACCACATTGTAACAGAGCACAAACAGAGTAAAAGGAATGTCATTCCAAGGGTTTGTTTGTACTGTACCCCTCCTTATCATCTCAAAAGCTCAAAGGAGTGACACACTTGGATCCAAAACCACCAATCAAGCAATTTCATTGCATGATGGCCAAAGATCCAAGTTGTACAATTTCAAAAAATTGCACAACTAAGACTTGAAGGACCACCACCCTATCATGCATGATCAAGGGCAATGGAGACCAAGGAAAATGGCACATTTCATCACTATTGAGTATGAAATGTCCCATTTGCCTTGTGTTCAAACTAACCTCCATTGTGAACACACGCAATGCATCACAAAGAATATTTATCTTGCCTTTTTTACTTGCATGTTTTGTTTACTCTTTTTTAAATTACTAAACCATTCTTAAACCATTTAGTCCATTGGGTGAGTGTCCTCTAAATGGAAAGAAAGCTCAACCCAAAGGTTGTTTTAGGCATGAAAGAGACTTCATGCCGTTGTTAATGAACCCCCAAAGGGATTAAACTATTAAGCACAAATGCCTCAATTTCATACTTTAAACAAGCAAGTGGTTTAAACTACTTTCAAAGCCAAATAAAACCAAGAAAGGAGGGAGGTTGCAAAAGTAATTAAGTGTTGCAAATGAGTACTAAAAGCACTAAAACATGCAACCAACTCAAACCAATGAACATTAAAACCTTAAAACACTAAGCTAGTGAAGGAATTAACTCTACAACCACACAAAACAAGCCTCAACTGAACTAACTAGCCCAAAATAGAGCCAAAAAAAGGCTATTTCATAGGCAAAAACATGCTGGACTCATGTCACAAAAAGCTGAAATAATAAGCTAACATGTGAGGCTAACTAGGCATGCAAGCAAGACATAAGGAGGGGAGGCTAACCCCTCCAGTTTTGGACTTCAAAATAAGGTTTTTGCCACTGAAAAACCTCTAAAATTTAGTGGTTAAAAGGCCCAAAAAATTTGTTTTCAAATGATGAATAATAGCACAAAAGCTTAACAGACAAAGTGACAAGAAGGGTGGACCACCCCCTAACTAAAAATGGCCTCAAACCATCACTTTAGGTCATAAATACAGAGGTTTTTTAGTTCAAAACTAGTGAACAAAGCAAGTAAACTACCTCTTGAAGCAAAGAGCAATTCCAGGCACAAATCCAAACTAAAACCACTTGCTAGAGCTCAAATCAAGTCTCAAGGAACCTCAGCTCAAAGAGAAGTAATTCTACCAGGGAAGTGTATGCAAAAGTGTAGAGAAAACAAGCTTCGAGGCACAAAATTGTAAGAGAGAGAGAGAAATCTAGAGAGAGAGAAATTTTTTATCTTCAAATTTTTCTAACCCCCCCCCCCGGGCCCACATGCAATAGTGGGGTCCTATATATTGAAAATAAAAATTCCACTCACAAAGATCCAGCCACACACGTGTTGCAAGATGCATGAACATGTGCAAACAGTTGGCACAAAATATCACAAAATGTCTGCAGGAAACACTGATGGCCGGCAAGGCACATCAATGGCCGACAGGCCAAAAGCCATGACCGGCAACCTTCAAGGATAGCCGGCAAGCCATCAACAACCTCATTCTGAAAAGACCTAAGCATGGTCCAAAGATGAGGCAAAAAGGATGCAGGGTTTGGAAAACTCAAACCTGTGGCTTTCAACCGCAGACTTCGAGTGTTCGGTAAGTAATCAGACTCGCCATCGGATGTACCTACAAGAACATCCAAGGCTTAAAGGGCTGTCAAAAATGGGGTGTCTACAAGGTCGTACTTGTGGTGTAGGTCTTCTGCACATGCTAAAAACAGGGAGAAAGATTATTGCTTTTTATTCGTCTTTTTGGCCCTCTGAATCTGTTAATGTGTATATTTAAGCCCTCTGAATTGATTAAAGACAAATAGGAATTGAACAAAACGGAAACATGATTACAAGGAAAAAGCTACGAAAAGAATGAAGTAATGCATTGCTTATCAAGTTGTGTATGTGCCATGTGTAGGTCACTCGCTGGAAGGGACCCTTGTGCGACCGAATCATTAAGAGTAATAGTAGTATAATGATATGTAATGATTCTTGTATTTTGGATCGAGAATGGCATGCACTATATAATTGTGTTTTGATTGAGATGTTTGAGCATTTGATTACAATGGCTTATGAGATGGACCCGAGGTCGTCCTGTTTTTGTTACGTATGATGGGCCTGAGTCTGTTATATGGATTACTTGGCCCGAAGGCCGAGGGATATAGAGGCATGTCGATGTTCCATTTACCATATGATGTTCGGAATAGCTGTTATTATGTTGGGCCTAAGGTCATTGTGTATTATCTTGGGTCTGAGGCCATTGTGTATTATGTTGGACCTAAGGCCATTCCATATTATGTTGGGCCTATGGCCGTTATGTATTATGTTGGGCCTGAGGCCGTTTTTTCTTATGTGGGTCCGAGGCTCTGGAATGTGATTATGATTAAGACATGTATATGCTGTATATATATTATCCAAGATATATGCTCATTCACATGAACCACCTTACATTACTATTATTCATTGAGCCTTGCTCACTCTGTATTTATATATGTGTAGGTGATCAACCCGGAGGCTAGCCCTAGGTCAAATTCAGGAGTCTTTTTGGTGGACCTGTGTGATACCCCTGTTCCATAATTAGCTAATTGCTCCTTAATCTGAATATGATTATGTGTTTAGCATGATTTTGTGTGCCATTGTGTGATAATATGTAATTTTGAATTTCTATCTGTTCACCGTAGGAATATCTATTTGAATAATCTGCTTTGGAAATTAAATTGGAGGCCTTATCGGCCACAGAACCCGGAATTGATTACGCCATTGTGATTGGCATAATTTTTAGAGCCTACGGTGGAATTTAATTGAAAATTGATTCGGGTCAGATTAAATGGATTAAATTAATGTTATGGTGCCCAATTATTTTATATTAAAAGAATGTATTTGAGGGAGCTTTTAAAAAAGGGCCATGTACACACTCAACTCCTCTTTTTGTCCATTTTGGCTGATTTAACTCTCTAGAGAGAGAGAGACCCGAAATTAGAGAGAGAAAAAGGGAGATCATCTAAGTTTTGCTCTTGAATCTTGGAAGTCTTGAAGATTACTCAAGAATTTGCTATAGATTGTGAGAATTAAAGCTCCTAGGTGAGTATTTCATGGATTCTAGTTTGTAATTTTGTAAATTTAAAGATTAATGATCAAGAGCAAGAATTGTGCCATAAGTGAAGGAATTGTGTAGTATTTGATGAATTTGAAGCCAATAGATGCATGCATGTAGGAAATTGTTATAAATTTTCATATTTGAACACAATGTGTATAATCTATGTTGAATCTTGTTTGAAATCCATGTATTTGATCATCTCTTCACCAATTAAGTTGATATGAATGAATATTTCTCACATGCAAGAGTAGATCATGGAGGTATGAGCTTTGCATGTTTGAATTTGATGTATTGGTGATGAGTTTGGGTTAATTTGAGGCATGCATGTAAGTAATTCAAGAAATGGAGCTTCATTGTGTTATGATTTGGTGTTCGTATCATAGGGATATATGTATGTGTGAAATTGGAGCCACAATATGCAAGAAATGTGGTTGAAATGTCGAAATTGAACTCCAAGAACAGTTCTGGAATTTCCAGAAAGTTTAATGTCTGCTCGAGTAGGGAAACCGCCGCTCGAGCGTGAATTTCGTGCTCCCAGTACTTTTTGCAGACTTGGTGTCCGCTCGAGCGGGGCATTTCACGCTCGAGCGGGGGAGCTTTGTAGACAGGCCTTCCGCTCGAGCGCTATATTTAACGCTCGAGCGTATTTTTCATGCAACCAGTACTTTTGCAGGCCTTAAGGGTCCACTCGAGCGGGGTATTTCACGCTCGAGTGGGGACCCGGTTTTCTGAAATTTTGAAAATGCATTATGTGTTCTGTTTTTCCGTTCCCTATCACTTCTAAGCACTCTTAGGCATACATTGAGCATTGTAATTGAGTTAAGGAAATAAGAATGAAGCCTAAAGAGGAATATGTGAATTAAAGAACGGATTGAATTATTTGTGACCCATATGTGTTATGTGATATGTAGGGTCAAGCTCCAGGGCAATTCAACCAACCGATCACTGTGAGTAATATCTGACATATGTTAGTGTCCAATGGCTACTTCTATCTAAGTTTTGTAAAGTTCATTAATTTGAATGGTGGACACATTTTGACATAAATGAATGGACCGAATGTCGTTTTGGCATAAATGAATGGACCGAAGGTCGTTTTGGCATAAATGAATGGACCGAAGGTCGTTTTGACACAAATGAATGGACCGAAGGTCGTTTTGACATAAATGAATGGACCGAAGGTCGTTTGGCATAAACGAATGGACCGAAGGTCGTTTTGACATGAATAAATGGACCGAAGGTCGTTTCGACATGAATGAGTGGGCCGAAGGCCGTTTTGATACAAATGAATGGGCCAAAGGCCATTTTGACATGAATGAATGGGCCAGAGGCCGTTTTGTCATAAACAAAAGTCTGAATGGGCCAAAGGCCAGTTTGTCATTTAGATGGGCTAAGGGCCAGTCTGTCACTTGAGTGGGCCAAAGGCCAGTTTGACATGAATGATAGTTTGACACAAATAATAGTTTGACACGAATGATAGTTTGATATAAGTAATAGTTTGACACGAATAACAGTTCGATCTGAATAATAGAATGAATGGGCCAAAGGCCGTTTTGACATGAATGAATGGGCCAAAGGCCGTTTTGACATGAACGAAAGTCTGAATGGGCCAAGGGCCAGTTTGTTATGGAAAGATAAATGGACCAAAGACCAATATGTTTGGAACCACAGTCACTCGACTTAAATCGTATATATATATATGTTAAATAGAAATATGAATTGGGCCCAAGGCCGTTCGGAATATGTTGTTCTACATATTGTTGTATCTTCTTATTTGATATTATTCACTAGGCTTTCGCTCACGCTCATTCATGTGTTTGTAGGTGAGCCCGGAGAAGTCCAAGCCCAGCCTCAGTGAAGTCAGTGTGGAACAACAAAGATTTTTGGGGAAGTCAGCCCTTGTGTCTCACGCACAAGACCCGCCTTCGCCTTTTTGTCGTTTGTTTCTGTTCTGTTATGTTGGCGAAGTTTTGAGTACGTCTGTGTATAGTTTTGTTTGGCTAACTTAGATTTGAATGATCATGTCTGTACAGAATTTTATGTCATTGTACTTTCTGTCATGAGTTATTAACATATGTATGTAATGATGTGCATATAAGCACGGCTCTATGGACAAAGTTTAAAATTTTTGCTTCCGTTGGCCCCTACACTCTGACGAGTTACGTCTGTTTTGGTTTGAGGCCGTAGGTAATCTTAGGATTACTGGCCGGTTATGTCCTTAACTTATAGGGGCGGGTTCGGGTCATGACAACCTGTCTTATCAGGCCTCCAACATGGAGCCTTTTGTCTTTTGGGGTTTTTCTTTGTTGCCACATTTTTGCTAAGTCGTTGGTGGCTTTTATCAAATACTTGGTTAATATGCAAATTTTGGGTTGTTAACTCTTTGTATATATCTACCTGACTTGGTCTTGTATTTATATGAACTGTGTATGTGCACTTTCAGTATATGGCATGATGTTTAAAATCCTGGAATTTAAGCACTGCTCAATGGACATTTATTATTTTTGTTTTGCTTCCGCTCAGGCCCCGTTATGCTAATTTCTTTGTAATCTATTTGAGGTCGTAAGTAATCGAGAGGTTACTGGCCAATCATGATCCAAACTTTTAGGGGCTTGTTTGGGTCGTGACAGTTGGTATCAAAGCACGAGTTACTCCCTCACACACGGGTCCATTTGAGCTTTAAGGTGTCTAGAAAAGATGTAAGGTGCGTCCATTTGAGAAGGACATGCTCCTATGCATTGAGAACATGTGGTTACATGAGATATGAATTGTCATGTGTACAAACTATGTTTGTTTTTGTTATAATGCAACTATATGAACATGTGAATCATGAATAGTTGCTTATGTGCATTTTGATTATGTAAAAAGGTGTATATGTGGAATATGAACATGGTTAAGTGTACAATTATCTAGTACGTGTTTAGCATGCAATATTGATAAGTATGTAGTCATCTATTATGCATATGATTCTTTGTGTCTGGACAAAACGTAAAATGTGTGCCTATGTGCAAACATGCCTATGCATCTCTGTGTTTGTTTTTGTACTTCGCATGGCGTAATATGAGTTTGTCTAGATCATGGAGGAAACAAAGGCAAATGAGTTAGAAGACTTTTCAACAACCTGACTTGATAGACTAGAAGGTATAGTACAAGAAATGGCAGAGATCTTAAGACAACAACATTAGTTACCGCTACAACAAGAATCTTTGCTGCCACCAGCGCAAGACACCAAGTGAATGTGTTGAAAGTCACAAAATATATTGAGGTGCAAGACTGAACACTAACAACCGAAGCTAACATGAACCGATCTTCTCAATGGGAAAGTAAGGGGCATGGCTTTTTCTCAAGGAAGATATCATTTAAAAAGCAAAATATGGGATCATCGTGCACGTCAAACTCTACAAGGAATACGACACCAACATGTAACGAATGTGGTAAGAAACACCGAAAAGTTTGTTACCGAATCTCCGAGGCCTTTTATAGATGTGGTGAAATGGATCATATGGTAAGAAACTGTCCTTAGACTGAACAAAATATGAATAGACCCACTGCCAGCTGGGTCCATAATCAGGATAAAGTAATTACACTCATCCCAGAAAACACTCATAATACTGTAGCCATTATCTCAAGTATCTATACTATTTATAAATGAATGCCTATATGTTGACTGATTATGGACTAGTGCATGTGTACATCTTTGCTTGGGATATTATTTGATTTGGTTCAGCGCATTCTTTCATATTTGCTACATGTGTATTTAGATTGGTTAGACCCACAGGATCAATACCTCATTTATTGTATGTATCTACTCCATTTGGGAAATTTGTGAAATACGTATTGGGGATATTGATTGACTCTGTACATGAATATATATCTAACCCTACGCTCAGGATGATTTGTTATATTACTGTCTTTATTGACTAAACCACTGAGACTATGACGCTGTGATTGTGTGACTAAGTGGGAACCCAAAATAATGAATTCTAAAATTTATGAGGCTGTGTACTTTGATTGGTAAACATTGACTGGACTATGTGACTAGACTAGGCTTGTAAACTTATGCTTTTGTGACTATATGATTGATTTGGAACTTCTGCATAACAAACCCTATATTATATGTAACCGAGGACCTTTGTATGATGCGTTACTGTGTACCATATACTTACATGTAGGACTCTTGAAACACTCTGATATGAACCGTTGTGATGTATGACTTTGATATGACGTTGAGAACTGATGAACTTAGGACAGTTGCGAAACTATTGACTATGTATCTAAGCAAACGAAGTATGACCTACAGAACCAAATGTACCCAATTTGAGAATGACTTGATAGAACTTGTACTTGATTTGACTTGAAAGAACTTTTGCTTGATTTCACCTTATGGAACGTTCATCTGATATTATGTGATGGGACCTTTGTTTAATTTAATTTGATAAGACCTTTTCTTGAATTGATTTGATAAGAACCTCTGTCTTATTTAATGTCGGTTAAAAGAGATTACGAATCGTTCATGAACGAATGACCAGATTATTCTTGACAAGATCCAAAACTTGAAGCCGTTTGGAATACTGGACATATTTAGAAGACCTTATGTGGGCTATCAACAGATCGATCTAACCATGAATACCATTGAGAACCAACCTTCAATTACTGGGAACATATGTGTTATAAATGAACTGCATTGTGCAAATCCAGTGATTGGGTGTTTTAAGGAACGACTGCTTCTGTATTACCATATTCTTATTTATTTAACACTATAGGAATTGATAACAGCAGATCGGTTTGATTCTAAATAGTACTGAACATTACCGTTGACTGATCAAAATATATTTTTTATTGGAGAATAGTTGCTTCAGTGTTATCCAATTTTGGAAAGTCATTTTACGATAATTGCTAACCGTGAATTGTTTTGATTGTGAAAACTATTGGGATTAGAAAACCTCGATTATCTGAAAGTGTGTGACTCCAGTGCGCCCTGTAAATGACTGCTGAGTGCTATTGCCTTTTGCAATTGGGGCTTTGGGGATGTGTAAATTGTGTTTAACATGTGATTGACTACTTTGATACTACCTTTGATGTCATGGGATTAATATATGAATTGCTTTATACTCCAGATGACTATCAGATAACGATGAAAGACTTGTTGGAACATGGAATCAAACATTAAACTGAACTGTAAACTAACGCTACGGGGGATATGTGAAATATGTACGTCATGTGGTTGATTGCTTCGTTGTTACCTTTGTTGACTCGGGAATTAGTATCTAGATCCACTTTAGATTCCTAATGACTTTTGACTAACTTTGGGTAACTGTGATGAATCGTTGCATCGCATACTAGATGGATCTGTGAATTGTTAATTGACGGAGGAATGAATTGAACATCTGTGACAGACGTGGAAAATGATATCAGACCGAGATAGCTTATCCAGACTTGATACATGGTAAAACAAGTTTGAGGGGCCAAACTTCTTAAAGGGGGGAAGAATGTAATAACCTGACCCTCTCATAAGTTGTAATTACCTAATTATATGTGTGCTTATGTGCTTGATGTGAAATTACATGTTTACATATGTGAATTACAAGCTTATGAACTTGTATCTGTCGGTTATAAGCAAATCTGTTGAAATTACAACATATGGACTAAAAATTGAAAGCCTTAGAGGTGCGATAAACCGAAATTGATTTTACGGTTACGATTAGCATGATTTTTGGAACATAATATGAAGTTTTGTAAAAATTTGATTTTTAACGAATTAATTGGATTTATTTAAGCTAAACTCTTAATTAAACTTAATTTGACTGAATAAGCTTAAGTGATATAGGATATATTTTTTTAGCCTTGTGTAGAGAACTTTGACTTAGCCTTAAGATATTTTGTTGGGAAGCTTCTAGAGAAGAAAAGAAGAGAAAAAGAGAGGAAGGGGAGAGAGCTCAATCTAGGAGCTTGGAACTTGGGAATTGGAGGGGGAAAACAAGGATCTAGCTCATGGTAAGTGATAATCAACTCAACTACTTAGAATATCTCTTCAATTGATGAGAATCAAGACCTAAGATGAAGCTTTTACACTCATAGAAGTTAGGGTTTATGAGTTAGGATCTTGATTGAATTTATTTCATGAAATTGGACATGTAATCTTTGGATTTGGTTAAATAAAGGGTTGATTCTTGTGTTTTGAGTTGTCTTGAGTTAGATTGTGAGCAATTGCCATTTTATCCTAGTCTTTGCTTGATTTGAACTCATGTATGTATAGATGTTTGTATATACCATCAAACGATGAAGAAAATCAAGAAAGTATGGAAGTTAGGGTTTCTATTTGGAATTTAAAGGAAGTTTTGATTTAATTAAGCTTGAATTTCACTCTTATTATGTTCATATATTATGTTTTTGAAGTGAAAGTGCTTGAATTGGGCCTTAGAAATACATTTGGAAACCTTGAATTTGTTGGATTTTCGGACTGCACAAGTAGAGCCCACAGCTGCCCGTGTAGGGCTCATAGTTGCATGTGCAGGATGCACAGCCGCTCGTGTGGGGCTCACAGCCGCACGTACGGAGAACATGGGAGTCAAGTCGAACATTCTGAAATAAAAGCACATGCGAGCCACACGTTCGATACCTCTTCCGCACATGCGGTGGGGGTCTTCTGCATGTGCGAGAAACAGAAAGAAAGATTATTGCTTTTTGTTAGTCCTTTCGACCCTCTGAATCTGTTAATGTGTATATTTAAGCCTCTGAACTAATTAAAGATAAATAAGAATTGAACGAAGTGGAAACATGATTACAAAAGAAGAAGCTACGAAAAGAATGAAGTAATGCATTGCTTATCATGTTGTGTATGTGCCATGTGCAGGTCACTTGCTGGAAGGGACCCTTGTGCGACCAAATCACTTTGAGTAATAGTAGTGCAATGATATGTTATGATATATTTATTTTTAATTATAATTTATGTATTTTGGATCGAGAATGGCATACACTACGTAATTGTGTTTTGATTGAGATGATTGAGCATTTGATTGCAATGGCTTATGAAATGGACCCGAGGTCATTTTGTTTCTGGTACGTATGACGGGTCCGAGGCCGTTATTTCTGATATGGATTACTTAGCTCGAAGGCCAAGGGAGATGGAGGCATGTCGATGTTCCATCTACCCTATGATGTTCCGAACAACTATTATTATGTTGGGCCTGAGGCCGTTGTGTGTTATGTTGGACCTAAGGTCGTTGGGCATTATGTTAGGTCTAAGGCCATTCCGTATTATGTTAGGCCTAAGGCCGTTGTATACTATGTTGGGCCTCAGGTCGTTCCGTATTATGTGGGGCCTGAGGCTGTTCCGTCTTATGTGGGTCCGAGGCTCCATAATGTGATTATGATTAAGACATGTATATGCTGTGTATATATTCTCCGAGATATATGCTCATTCACATGAACCCTCTTACATTACTATTATTCACTGAGCCTTGCTCACTCCGTATTTATATATATGTAGGTGATCAACCTGGAGGCCAGCCCTAGGTCAGCTTCAGGAGTCTTTTTGGTGAACCTATCTTGTCAGGCCTCCAACATGGAGCCTTTTGTCTTTTGGGGTTTTCCTTTGTTGCCACATTTTTGCTAAGTCATTGGTGGCTTTTATCGAATACTTCGTTAATATGCAAATTTTGGGTTGTTAACTCTTTGTATATATCTATATGACTTGGTCTTGTATTTATATGAACTGTGTATGTGCACTTTCAGTATATGGCACGGTGTTTAAAATCATGGCATTTAAGCACTGCTTAATGGACATTTATTATTTGTTTTGCTCCCGCTCAGGCCCCGTTATGCTAATTTCTTTGTAATCTATCTGAGGTCGTAAGTAATCTAGAGGTTACTGGCCAGTCATGATCCAAACTATTAGGGGCGGGTTTGGGTCGTGACACTCCTAGTAAGCAAGATATCATCCACATATACAAGTAAAATGGTAATATTAGTAGGTTTTTTTTGACAAAGAAAGAAGAGTTTGCGTGACTATAATGAAAACCTTGACTAAGCAAAAATGAGGAAAAAGTGGAGTACCAAGCTCTAACAGCTTGCTTAAGTTCACACAGGGCTTTTTCAAGCTTGCACACATGATAAGGAAAGTCAGAATTGATGAAGCCTTAAGGTTGAACCATGTATACTTCTTCCTGTAGTATGCCATGTAAAAAGGCATTGGAGATGTCTAATTGTTTAAGATGCCAATTATGCTGTAGGGCTAAACATAGCAAGATCCTTGCAGTTGGTTCCTTAGCAACTAGATTAAAGTGTCTTGGTAATCCATACCCTCTTATTGAAGATAATCTTTCGCCACTAACCTCGCTTGTATCTAGCTGTTGTACCATATGAACTTGTCTTAATTTGAAAAACCCATTTACATCTAAATGTAGTTTTAGTGGATGGTAGAGGAACCAAGCTCCAAGTACCTTGCTTTTGAAGGGCTTGAAATTCTTTAGTCATGGTTGCAGTCCATAGAGGAGAGTGTAAAGCTTGAGTGGTAGTAGTAGGCTCAGTAATAGTGAGATCAATAGAGGAAGCTTGAGTAGCATGACCAAGAAGACAAGCCTTAAATTAGGTAGTCATAGGATGAGTATTAAGAGGAGGAGCAACAATAGGAAAAGGCAAATGAATAGCAATAGATTGCAAGAATACGTGAATTGACCAGAGGACGCTGCGAAGAGGAAGGTGAATTAAGTTGAGGATTAGACATGGATGTATGAGGAGGAGAAGACCTGTGAGAAGAGGAAGTAGGGGACATAGATGTGGAAAAGTGTTGCAGAGGAGAAGATGGAGAAATAAGTGACGTAGGTGTAGAAGGCACATATATAGATGGAACATATATAAGTGGCACAGGTAAAAGGGCTACAGATAAAGGTGGAGTAGACATAGATGATTGAGAAAGAGTAGGACTGGACCAAAAGAAAGAGTGAAGAGTTGGTAAAGTGGAGGACTCAGTGGGCTGAGAAAGGGAAAGCAAGTTTCATTAAAAAGAACATGTCTAGACAGAAAGACTTTACTAGAATTTGGATCCAAACACCTATAACCTTTGTGGTAGGATGATAGCCTATTAACACACATGGAGCAGATCTAAGAGCTAATTTGTGAGAAGCATAAGGCCAAAGCTAGGGCAAACATTGACAACCAAACACTTTAAGAAAATTATAATCAAGAATAGTGTGAAAAAGAAGCTTAAAAGGTGATTTATGACCAAGAGAAAGACCACGCATCCTATTGATTAGAAATACTGCAGCAGCCATAGTTTCAAACCAAAACATTAGAGGCAAGGAAGACTGATAAAGCAAAGCAACTGTAGTCTCAGTGATGTGTTGGTGTTTCCTCTCTACTATGCCATTTTGTTCTGTGTATGGGGGCAAATGAGATGATGAACAATACCATGAACATCCAAATAATCATGCCTTTTGTTGACACTGTAAAGACCCAACTTTCATAATTACTTTTGAAACCCTAACCTTGAGATTATGTCAATTAAGACCTTAAATTTTCACCTTATTGCAAATTAAATCCTAAAACTGAAATGCATCAAAAAGAAATCCATACAAATCCTAATCGATCATGGTTTCTTAGTAATCATTTTTAAAACTCAATTATTAATTATTTAACTCTCTAACTATAGATTAATAACTCTAAACCCTAGTTCCCAATTTTCACCAGTTTCGTTCGGTTATTCACCTTTTTTATTCACCTTTTTTAATTCAAAGCAAAGAAACACAAACCGAATTATTTTTTCTATCACTATTTAAATTAATTCTATACTAGAAATAGGTATTTTAATTTTTTAAGTTTAGTTAATGCCCTCACACTTTATTAAAATTGTGCATTAGCCTAAAATTCATTATGTTACATATATAAAGTACACCCCAGTATAATAATATTTTTTCGCAAAATATCTACAATACATATATGAATTTGTACACAAAAAGAAAATGAAAAATCTCTCAAAATCTATCCACATGGCCAGCCACCCCTTGTATATATATTGTCGTGTACTTTTGTAAACCAATTTCATGAAAATATGGAAGAAATGTTGACCTAGTACTAAGAATTATGGAAGTTTGTTTGTACTTTCCATCAATCTAGTTCAATCTTGACCAAATCATAACTAAATCATGTTTTAAAACATAATTAAACCTCCTAATCAACCTCCATTCCATTTCCTTTCAACTAAATCCAAAACTATTCTATTCCATTCCAATAAAGGGCACTTTAGACTTTTTACCACAATTTTCCTATAAATAGAACCATCTCCCTAACACTTTTGCACACTCAAAGTCACACACACACATGCACAAATTTAGCAAGGAGGGAGAGAGAGGAGAGAAAGTGTGAGCTTTGGGAGGAGAAGGAAGAATAAAAACATAGAGCAAGCTTTGTCCATCACAATCCTAGGGAAGAAAGTAAGTCACAGCACACTCTATTATTTTCTTTTCTCTTCTAAATACATGATATTAGATTATTAGAATATAGTTTTCATATGTTCATACATAGGGTTCTTGTGTTTAAATAGAAGAGATGGAGCTTTGTTGATCACCTTGCTTGTGTTCGTTCCTTATTGAAGTAAACTCACATATTCCTATCCATTTGATACATCATTTTTAAAAGCACACCTCCAAAATGAAAATCTAAGTTATTATTATATTATTTGGCATATTTTTATCATAAGAGAAGTGTAAAATTTCTCATGGTTGCACCCTTTTATTATGACTCTTTTTATTTCAAGTTGAGCACAAATAACTGGTATTTTCAGCCAACTTTCAAGAATTCTGGAAAAATGCAAAAAAATCTCCTTGATCTCATTTTTGTATAAAAAAAACCTTCCCAAAAGTGTGAAATTTCAAGATAGTTGACAAATTTGAGAGAAAAACTGATTTTCGTAACAATTGACAAATTTGGACAAAGCTGGAGTATTTCATTAATAACTAAAAATCTAGATAGTCTATTCCACTTCCGTAAATTGATTTTGAAATTAGACAAAATTCTCTACAAACCCTAGCAAAGCTAAGTTTTAAGAACCATTAAAAGTACCCTTTTAAAGGTTATCTTTAAACTGAACCGAATCTAGAAAATTAAGTTTCATGCTCTTACTTGATTTAATGTACTTCCTATTGTTTAATCAAGTTTTAGTGTACCATCTATGCATATTTGTAGTTGTATTTCCTTAAATTTATATGTTGAAATGCTTATACATGTGTAGTACATGTTATTTCAATTGTTGTTCTATCGTTAACATATTACACCTAATTCAACAGGAAACATAATAAGGGTGGTGTTGGGATTTCAATCACTAAAGTAAATTTTATGAGATAATGACATGTTGTTTCCAAGTAATGATTGATGGGAGGTGATTCCCTAATTGAATGTTAAGTCTTGCATAGGTGGTTTAATTCGGAACTGTAGAATGGATCGGTTGTATTCGGGCTCTAAGTGGTTATTGATATTTGGTGTTATAAGGTTGGGGAGGTTTTGGGTGTTGACCCATGTTTTAATGTCTCTTTTAAGGTCCTTGATTAGTGCTACGCTGTAGATAACTGTTGTAGGCATCTAGGGTAAAGTTTGCAAAATAGCAAAAGAGGAGTACAGAATAATTCGAGTCCAATTCTTGTGGTTGGGATGATGAAATCTCTTTGGAGGATTTCTAGTTTACTAACACCTAACTTTATAACCCCTTTGTTTATTGATTTGAATATCATGTTTCATTGTTTATTGTAATTGTGTATTGGATTGGGAAAAATGGAAGGGGTGTGTGTGAGTTTGTTGGGCTTTCCAAGCTCATGGCATTTCATGTCAGGTGCTGAAAAATTTTATCTAAATGATGGCGCTGTAGAAATTTTCGAGGACATATATCTATCTTAGAAGAAATTAGAACTTATTTTTTTTTCCATCTTGTAATCATATTTTTTATAATGTAATATTGACGAAACTACTTACTTTGCAACTAAGGCATAACTTTAAATTTTTAACTGTTACTTTTACTTATATATATCTTTTGTGTAAACCTATCCTTTATTTCCCCATCAACTTATGTAGTCCTTGTATCAATACCTTGTTAAGATTTGTCAAAAAGGTAGATTTGCGATCTAATGAGATTGGAGTTAGAATGGAGGCTATTTTGACTTCTCTGATATTTTCTAGGATCTTACTTAGTTATTGACTAAGGAATTCATTAGTGATGTTTCTTAGACTTCAACCCTTAGTGTAGATTTTGGCACATCATAGACATATTCTGTTCTATTATCAATTCTTAGAAATTGTAAAGAAGTGGAGAATCGGGTCTCAACATAAGCTTTAAACACCAAAAAAGTAGAGAAAACTTCACTCAATGTGAAGAGGATATATCCAAGTAAATCTAGTGAAGTCATCAACAAACAACAAGTATTATTTATAACCAGAAATTGAGGAACTAAAGGGACCCTAGACATCACTGTGAACCGGAGAAAATAGTTTTTTGACAGTGGAACTAGACAGCTTAAAAGGCAACTCTTGTACCTTAGCAACACTACAGGGAGTACAAGTGAATTCATTACACTCTTTATTCTTGAAAATAGTAGGTAAATGCTCAGTAATGTGATGAAATTTTAAAGAAGATAGATGACCAAGCCTTTGATGCCAAACAGGTAGAGAGACTTGTGACTTGGACTGTGTATGAGCAATATGAGCTTGAGGAAGGTATGAAGAAGGAGAGGAAGCAAATTGATAAAGGTCATTCATATTGAAGTCTTTATGTAAAACTTGACTCGTATGCTTGTCTTAAGCAACAAATGAGTTAGTATCAAAAGTAACTGAACAATCATTGTTCTTTTTTAGTTGATGAACAAACAAAAGATCAGAGGAAATGGAAAGAACATAAAGAAGATGATTGAGGTGAAAAGAATACTAAGGTGTAAGCAGCGAACCCTTACCAATATGCTGAATAGGAGCATGTTGACCATTCCTTAAAGTGACTTGTTTTGACCCATGATACGGTTGATAGAGATGAAGATTGCCTAGATCATTAGTAATGTGATTTGTGGTTATTGAGTCAATGTACCAAGAGGTAAAAGAATTAGATGGAAATGACGATTGATTTGTTATGACTGAGTAAGCCCTATATTAAGGCATAGAAGTTGGAGAGGCTTGAGAAGATGAAGATGAATGTGATGGCTGATAATTGGGATGTATCCTGAACTAGTAGTCAAAAGCATTATGATTAAATCCACCATAGATTTGGCTTCCATTGTTAGAATTATAATAACCTCCTCCATGTCTGCCTCTGTTGCTATTTCAATTGAATCTTCCACATCTAGAACCACGAAAATGATTTCTACCTCTACAACCTTGATTGGTAGATGAATGTGTTCTAGAAGCTGATGATAAGAGTTCGAATTTGAACTCTCATATCCTTTTGTTGTAGTGTAAGCAACTGGAGATTGAACAACAGTTTTAGCTTTATTCTCAACATGTATTGCCTCAAAGCACAAAAGAGAACACAGATCTTCCATTGCAATTGACTCCACTTGAGTATGGATCGCTTTCTTTAGTGCATCATACTCGTCTGGTAAGCCATCTAGAGTCTAGAGCACAAGATCTTCATCATCAATCATAGAAGAAGCAAGATGAAGTTGATTCGAGATTTCTTTGATTTGATTCAAATACTCTTCAAAACAGATTGTAGTTTGTTTTTCAACTAGTAGATATGAGATCGAGAGAGAGAAGAGTATCACCTCCTCAAAGAATTCCAAACTTCAAAACAATGTTGATGATGAAAAATTGAGGAAAACACAGGGGATAAAAAAGGTGCAATGATGCAATTGAGTAGACGAGCATCCACTGTTTTCCACTTCATGAACTCTGAATTTGGCATAGCTTTCCCAAATGAATCAAAGATTTCATATACAAGACAAGGAACCAATCCAATAACAAAATCAAGAAGATCAGTTGCTCGATGCACATTGTGAAGTTGATTCTTCCAAATCAATAAATTAGTAGAATCGATTTTAACAGTAACTAAAGAATTAAAATTCAAAAGAGTGAAGTCGCCATTGTTGGACCTTTTGCTTGTAAGAGCTTTTAGAGCTCTGATACCATAACACGAAAATGAATTCAATTCTCAATTTTAATCTAATCTTGATTACAGGTATTTGTACAAGTTGTGAGAGTTTGTTGTAACAAACTCTAACTACTTCTAATTAACAACTAACTATATCTTTTTCTCTTCCATATCTGTATAATTCATTCATACTAGATTGCTTACATGAGCAATACACATGCACACACTTTGTAATGACCCCAAAATGCGTATCAGAAATTATCTTTTTGTAATTATGGGTTAATGTGCTTTAATTTAATTATATTTGTTCGAATTGAAGAATTATCTGTTGAGTTATGACTTTAAAACTGAAATTGACGACCGTTATAGGTTTAGAAATCAAAATTGAGTACATAGATATGTTAATGGGAATTTTTAGAGCTATTTGGGAAAATTAATTGGAAATTTATTTTGTCTGATTCGTTAAGGTGTGTTTGGGTGGTTAACTTTGCACTGCAAATTGAAGGTCTTAGAGGCTTCAGAAACCAGAACGAAGTACATAGTTATGATCAGTATGATTTTTAGAGTTATCTGAGAAGTTTAATTGAAATTTGATTTCGTACGATTCGTAAGCGTGCGTTTGGCTCTCCCTAATTGTGATAAGCTTGTATATAGTTAGATGTATAGATATATATGTGATATATGAGTTGAACTCATCACTTTGAGCCCAAAAATATCTGAGGGAGAGAAGGAGACACGTGAAAGGGAGAGGGGGAGAGAGTTCTAGAGAGAACTCAAAGAGAAGAAGGGAGAAAGTGCAGGAATGAAAGAGGAAATCCAAGATTTGGCTTGAATTCATCATGATTATGCAAGAACAAGTGGTGTTAAAGGCTTAATGTAAGATTTTCCCTCTCAATACTTGAAGATCATAAGCTAAAGAGTGAGTTTCTTGGGTTATCTATGATTATATGTATGAGTTTTGTTTCTTCAAGCAAGAAGATGTTGAATCTTTGTACATAGCATGAATTTATGTTACAACTTAATTCCTTGTAGGACTTTTATGGTTCTTAAAGAGACTAAAGAGGATTTTACCATGTAAGTGAGCTTTGGACCCCCAACCATGTCTACTTTATGCTTTTGTGTTCGGATTCTTAATCTTGTTCTTGTAATTGGGAAATTGAGTAGTATTTTGGGTTATGATTTTTGATGGAAGCTGAGAATGTGAAATTTAAGATGTGTTAAAGAGTTTTGGGCTTTGATTTACATGAAATTGAAGTTTAATGTTGAAAGTGAGGGGTTCCAAGTCAAGAAGCCATTTTCAGACTGGTTTTTGCCCAGAGCTGCAGGTGCCGCGGGGCTTCCCGCACATGTGGCAGTCCATTCCAGCACCCAAAAATGATTCTGAAATAAAATCACCTTGTCCCACACATGCGGCTCAATTCCCGCACGTGTGGCCCTATTTCTCGCAGGTGCAGGACAGCTCTGTTTCAGCCAACTTCAAATAAGCATATCTCTTGCATTCAGACTCCGTTTTAAGTGATTCTTGAGCCTAAATTCAAGCCCCGGAAGTCTAGTTTCCAATGGTGTTAGTCTCACACCCAAATTCTAAGTACACAAACAGATATTCTCAAATTAGTGAAGGTTGTTCACTTTCTATCTACCGATTTTATACCATTTCTTCTTCTAAACCATTCTCCTTTCGATTCTTCCTATTTTCCGAGACACGAATTATGACCTATTGAGGACTAATGAGTTTAGAACCAACATGACTAATTGATTAAAGGACAAGAAAAGGATCGGTTATATTCTCATATTACGTTATGTGCATTGTGTTTGTAGGTCAAGGTGAGGACATTGTTGAGCTGCTACTAGAAGCCCATCACTGTGAGTAATAGTAGTGTAACGATATGTTTTACTACTTCTTGTGATTATGATTTATATATCGTTGTTTGTGAATGGCATATACTATTGATATTGTGCTTTGATTAAATTAATTGACGTGATTGAACGATGGCATTAATATAGACCTAAGGTCGTTTTGTTTCTATTAATAAAAGTGGGCCCGAGGCCGTTATGATGTGAATTGTTTATGACTCATGGCTCTAACGCCAAGGGAGATGGAGGCATGCCGATGTTCCATCTTCCCTATATTGCTCTAGACAACTGTTGTTATGTTGGGCCTAAGGCTGTTTCATATCATACATGGGCCCAAGGCTGTTCTATAATACATGTGGACCTGAGGCCGTTTTAAAATACGGTTGTGGATAAGACCTGAATATGGTTTACTCTATGTATATTTATATTCTCCAAGGTTATACTCATTCACCTAACCTCCTTACATTGTTATTATTCACTGAGCCTTGCTCACTCTGTTTTTATATATATTTATGTAGGTGAGCCATCAGGGATCGACACTAGGGTTGTATTGAGGTCCACCTATCTGTCAAGCCGCCCGGGTTATGCCTCCGTGTCAAGGCTTTAATTTTGTATTGGAGAATTATGTAATTCATTGAGCCTTATGTAATGTGTGTGTGAGATCTATATAAGTTCTGTGATTATATATGTAAATATGTGAAGTGTATTTAAACGCTTAAATTAATCTAAGTCTTCATGTATGCACAAGCTCAACGGGCGTTATCTTTATGTTGGTATTTGCTTCCGCTTAAGGCCCTGTATTTGAATAAATATTTGTGAAATTTTGTTTTGAGGCCTAAGTACAGGCTGGTCATGGACCAAACTTTTAGGGGTGGGTTTGGGTCGTGACACACTTATGTTGAAGTTGTTGTGCGGGCATGGCATGCTTGTGTTAAGTTAGTTGTAGATGCAGCTGTGGCTACAACTACAGTTGTGGCTATAGCTGCTTCAGAGCATGTTTTTTAAATTTTAGCTTAGGCTACTGTAATGCTTGTTACTTCAACTTAGCACCTAAGCATAGAGACTTTGTAGTCTTATCAGTATCACACATTAATTTGGAAAATTACACTTCAGTGGTGATTTCCTAAAATTATTACATACACATAAAAATTTTTATAATTTTAATTTTTAATATTTATAGAGTTTATCATTTATTTATAATTATTTTTTAAAATTGACATTGAACTAAAATTTTCCCACATTAATTTAATTGTATTTTGACTTTATTATAATGATTTTTGTGGGACTAAAATTACTTTAATGCCTTTTTTTTCCCCTCCATTTTTAGTCTTCTTTCCTTATTACACCCCCACCATTTTCACCAGCTCACTATAACCACTATCACCAGTTATTAGGAGTTGTGTAATTTGGACTCACTGAGTAAAGTATAATTGATTTCAAATTATATAATGTTCGGCGAATCTTTTAGAGTCTGTTGTTAAAGGCCCACAAACAAAATTTTGAAAAGGAAATTATTTTGTCCAAGAGGCTCTGATTTTTTTAGATATTTAGTAAGATAAGATCTCAATTAATTATTGTTAGAACCTAGATGGTCCTCTTATAATGTGTGTGTAATTTAAATTTATAATAAAATAAACAACAAGTACATAATTCAGGAAATAATTATGAAAATTAAATTATGAATTTAATGCTTACAATGCTTTAAAAATGCAGAACTTTAAGTCGAGGCTTGTATTGGACACAATCTCCTTAAAGTAGATTTCGACCTTGCTCCAATGCTCCAAGTTTTACTAGCGTCTACTTCCTAGGATGCAACAACTATATATTAGAAATGTGTAGCATAATAATTCCAAGCCTGGTGAACCAAACCATTATTGAAACTCTTTCTTTCTCACTGACTCTTCCTAAAACTATATGTAGAAAATATGCAGAAGCAAAGGAGGACAAAAAAAGGAAAAGGCAAAAACAAAAATGAGAGAAAATGTATGTGAATTGAATGAGTTATTGAGGAAATTGTGAAGACTATTTATAGCCAAACTCACACTTGTTTGGAACCTTCATGGTTGTTCAGAAATGGCCGAAAAGTTACAACCAGAAAAGGCAACTGGTCAGAAGGGAGGTGGCGGAAGAATTTCGAACTCAAAAATTCAAATTTGAATTTTGGTGCAAAAATGGAAAGAAAAAGAATTTGAAATTAAAATTTTCCTGCAAGAAATTTTGAAAAACATTCATACGAATTTTGTCCAAAAAATATAGCATGGACCGACCCGACCCGCATCCCACAATTCGCACCTAAGCCCAACTCGACTAGATCGATTGGACGAACGACAGTGTGCACGTGTGTGTGGTGAATTTGGGTCAAAACCCTTTGTCCATAACTCCCCTCCTTACAAAACTTGAGTACCCCCTGGGGCTCACCACAAGTGTGCCAACTTAGAGTTTATATACTCATAAAAAACCTCAAGTCTTTCCTATGTGGGACAAGCACATTTGAAAAATGTGTAGGAAACCACTTGCCATTTTCATGAAGCTGAAATGCGCATTGAATTCTCATTTATCTGGAAATGGTTTTGAACAATCAAATACACGATGTTATTTATTAGTGGCATTAAACATGAACCCACTTGGACCCGTCAAAATTCAACCTTAGGTCCCACCTAATCAATGCTCAAAGTTAGCAAAAAATCAGGTTTATAAAATCATTTTTCAACAATCCTCCACATGAATGGAATTCATGATAAATGGACATGCAACAAAATGCAAACAAAGAAAGAGCACATTAGGAAGATACACCACGTCGAGATAGGTAGCTTTTGGCTTGGAACCTCCTCTAGTGAAAGCTTATCGGACTTACTAGCTAACCAGTGAACGCAATGCCTTGAATTGTTCAATTGTTTGTGTAAGAAAAAACAATAGGCTACACACAGTGTATCCCAGACAGAGTTTGGTTCTCACAGTTGTGTTCAGTTTGGCCTTGAACAATGCCTCGTAGTTCATGAGTGCTCTAGAAAATTATCCTTTTCAATTCTCATAGAACCAGCCTAGTTCACACTTATATAGGTGACATCTTATTAAGAGTATTCTACCATACTGTAGACACCCCATTTTGGACCGACCTTAAGACTCAGACGTCATCGTTCGTGCACGCGATGATTGTGCATGTTTGTGCTAGTTTTGAGTGCCCGAAGGTCTCGGCTGAGCGCCTTGTCTTTGAGCCTCTAAACTCTTTATGTTTTGGCCTTGCTTTGGGGCCATGCCTTGGTACCTTTGCCTGGAGGGAGAGATAGGCATGTAGGCCACTTTTTGTAGCTGTAGGTACTTATCTCTCTTGTAGGCACTTGTAGTGTCCCGTGGGCTAGTTTCGGGAGCTTTCGGCTCAGTGCCTTATCTTGTGGCCTCTTAGCTCTCTTCCTTTTGGTTTGTTTTTGTGCCATACCTTGTTACCCCTTTCCTAGAGGGAGGGGAGAGGCTGTCGGCCACTTTTGGTGGTTGTAGGCCACTTTTTCCTCCCGTAGGCCACTTGAAGTGGCCTACAACCTTTTTTCTGTTTTTACAGGTTGTTTTAGATATTTTGAGCCAGCTGTGGCTCACTGAGCCATCCTCCATATATGGAGGGATGAAGGCAAGTTTCAAGCTTGTCAAGCAAGCTTTACCTTGCATTGCTTATATAAGGGAAGCTCTCTCTCCCTTCTGAGAGGTTCAAAATTTTTAGAAGCAATTTTGACTCTCTCTCTAGAATTCTCTCCCTCTCTCTCTCTATATTGTGTCTTATAGTGCTTGAAAGTGAGTGTTTTTGTCATTTTTGCCTACAACCTCTTAGCCAAACATCTTGACATTGGAGCTGAAGTTTCTTAAGGTGTTTTTAGAGCTAAAAAAAGCTGGTTTTGCCTAAGAAGTTGCTGTTTTTGAAGTTGTGCTTCAAGGGTGAGTAATTTCCTCTTTTAAGCTTGTTTTTGTACACAAGCTTAGCCACCTTTACATGCTGTTTTAGGCTTAGCTTTCAACTACAAAAAGCTTTGTTTTTAATTGTTTAAAATGGTTGTTTGAGGCCTTGTTTGAGTTAGGGGTGGTCTCCCCCCTTTGGTGGCTTGTATTGTTTTGCTTTGAGCAATCTCTTAAGGCCTTTTAGATCACCTTCTCTTGACCTTTTAACCACTGAATTCCAGAGGAATTTCAGTGGTGGAAAGTGTGTTTTGAGGTCCAAAATAGGAGGGGGTCATCCCCTCTCCTTGTGTCTTGATTGCTCGTGTTGATGGCCTTATACTTTAGCATGTTTTTCTACCATACCTTGACTTGATCTAAGCATGTTTTTGTAACTTTTTTAACATGTTTTAGCTCTGTTTGTGGCTGGCTTGGCCACTTCTTGCATGCTTCTTACACTTGTAGTGTCAACTTTACTTACTAGCTTAACATGCTTGCTATTTTGGCCAATTATTCTAGCTCATTTTGGCTACACTCCAGCATGTTTTTACTCATATTTTATCATGCTTGAACTCTGCTTTGAGCAGTCTTGATCATTTGGGACTTGCTTTGTATAGCCATAGTGCAATCTTGCTCACTAGCTTTGAGTTTCAAAGTCTCTAGCATGCTTTACTTGAGTTGTTTGCATACTTTGGCCTTATTTCTCACATGATTTCAGTGTATGTAGTGTAGTCATACTCTCACATGTTTCACTCTTTCAATGCTTTTGGAGAGTTGTGCCTTATGTCTTGATCATGGGCTAATTTGTATGCATGCTTTTCTAAGCTTTTGGGCTACCAGCTCAGCATGTTTTTTGGTCTTATTTTGCCATGTTACAACTCTGATTTTTGTTGGTGGAGTCACCACTTTCTTGGTTTCAGTACTTGTAGTGTAATCTCACTCATTAGCCTTGCATGCTTAGTATTTTGGCTTACCATTCTAACTTGTTTTAGCTACACTCCATCATTGTTTTGACCTGCCTTAGGACTATTTTGAGTGATCTTGGTCCTTTGGGGCTTGCTTGATATGGCTATGGTTCAAGTGCCTTAGCTAGGCTTGAGTTTTGAGCACCTCAGCATGCTATATTTATGATGGTTGCATGTTTTGGCATCATTTAGCATGTAAATTCAGAGCATATACATGTGTCATGTTCTCACTTCTTTCATTCCTTGAGAGCTTTTGAGAGTTGTGCCTTTGTGCCTTATTTGTGAGCTACCAAATGAGCATGATTTTCTACTCTTTTGAGCCTTAGTTTGAGCATGTTTTTGCCACTAATTTGCCATGTTGCAGCTCTGTTTTGGGCTGGTTTGGTTGTTTAAGCTTGATATTGCATGCCTCTTGTGTTATGCTCTTTGCTAGCTTTAATGCTCTTGGCCCTTAGCATGCATTTCATGGTTTGTTTGCATGATTTGAAGGTCTTTAGCATCTCATTTCAGTGTTAAAATACATGCCATTGCACTCCATTGTTTACTCCTTCATTTGTTTTGAAAGAGGTCTTAAGCCCTTTGTTGGTTTGAGCACGAAGTTGAGGCATTCATGCCCAATGGCATGATGCTTCTTTAATGCTCAAGAAGCTTGTGGCTTGGTCCTTCTTTCAAATTAGTGGACTTCTCACTTTTGGACTTAACTGGTTAAAGGTTTTATTGGTAATCTAAAATGAGTAAACAAAAATGAGTCAAAGTAAAACATGCCAAGATAACATGTTTGTATTGCATTGCATGTGTTTGGATCAGACGTTAATCCAAGCACAAGAAATGAGAGACGTTTCATACTTGAAGTGATGAAACGTGCCTCATTTCTTGGTCACCGACACCCTTGACCGTGCATGATAGGGTGGAGGTTAATCGAGTCTTACTTATGGATTCATTAACATGCACACACTTGGCTTCTCGGCCATCATGCATTGCGATGCTTGGTTGATGGCCCGAAAGTCGAGTACCACACCCCTTTGAGCTTGAGAAATGATAAGGAGGGTGGTTGTACACACATACCCTGCGAATGCCTTGCTTTGCCTCTGTTGTACTCTGTTTGCAGCAAAATTGGAGAATGCAGAAGCAACTGGCCGACCGGCCAGAGGAAGTGGCTGACCAGCCACTTTAAGTGCCCTACAGCCTCCTTAAGTGCCTGACAAGTGGCCTACAGCCTCCCCTGGTGGCTGACAGTCCACCAGCTTGAAGATGGTTCAAAATGGTTCTGGTTCTGGAGCAGAAGCAGCCTAGGAATTGGTTCAGTGTTCAGGAATCAAAGCGAATGCAAACAAAGGCAACCAGTGGCAAGGTGACGGATTTTCGGGAGGAAGCTGATCAAGCATGCATGCATTCCCTCGTCCCTTGAGGCCTCTTAACTGCTTTACTTAGCTAGTTAATTTATTGGCTTTGTACTTAATTAGTTAATGTGCTTAGCAAATCAATTTTGTGTTGTAATAATTAGTTAACTAGTTAGTTAATTAGTTGGTTTGTAATAATTCGCTTAGTTAGCGTAGCTAGTTAGCTTTCATTTCATTCGGACCCTCCGTTGAGAGGGCAATTTTTGTAATAAGTGTTCGTGTGTGTGTGAATGTCTTCCAACCCCACGTCTTTCTCCCTTTTACTTATCCGCTTTTGATGGTTAGATTAGGGCATGTTTCAATTAGCATACTTATGCTTTGCATGCGTGCATCTTTCATTCGTCTTGCATGCACCGGGCTCGACGCATCATTCAAACTGCATCGTATTTTAATACCTATTTGAATACATGTATCAGTGTTGCATTCATATGCCATCTTAGATGGTCGAGCCTGCTTAGTCGCATTTTTGCATGTGTTGCATTAGGCATCTTAACATAGCTAGGATCATGCATTGATTTCTAACTAGTTTTCTATTTTGGCTCGGAGTACACTGTAAGTGTTTACGCTTTAGCATCCTTGCACATGTGCAAGTGATTTCCATGTTAACATGCTTGCCATGAAGCTATCTGCTTAAGTGCTTAACTGTATGAATGCCTGTGGATGAAGGATTCATTGCTTGAATTGGAATAATTCATCGAATGTGCGTTTTAAGCCCACTTTGCGGATTGGCAAAATCATGTTGTTCTAAAGCCCACTTGAGAGTGGAAAATCTGCACTTTAGCCTTGTAGACACCCCATTTTTGACCGCCCTTAAGACTTGGGCGCTACTGATGGCTTCTTTGGTGATGAGAGTTGTGCGGTGCAAAGGTTCGATTTCTTCGGCAAGAGGAGAGTCAAATCCTAACCTCACATCCCATTTTTGGACTAAAACTATTTTGAATGGTTTTTAGACTTTAAAACCCTCTCTTTCAAAATATTTTTGAAAAGAAGTTTCTACGATTTTCCGAGGCTTGCATTTTGTCAAATGTTGCGCTTTTCGGTAAACCGAGCAAGGACAAAGTGGAAATGAATGAAAGAGAGATGAAATCTTTGGAAAAGCTTTCAAAACACCTTGTTTAGGGGTTTGGAGTTGAAGAAAATCAGAGGAGAGGGAAGAAACCAAGTTGAAGAAGAAGGTGGGTATGAATCGCTAAGAGAGAGTCAAGCGGTCCTCGCTAAATCAAGCCTATCTGCCTATAAGCTTGGATTTAAGCTATGAGGCCACCACCGTTGGAAAGAAGACTTCCAGGGCTTAATTTTTCACTCAAGAATCTCCTAAGGCCAAGTCCGGATGAGGGAGATATGGTTATTGGAAGTTGGGCATCAATCCGTTATGATCAAAACTGGGCAGTCTTCACTAAAAGAGGCATAACTTTTTGTACAGTTGAAATTTTGATATGAGGCTTCCACCATTGGAAAGATTACTTCCGGGGCTTCATTTTAAACACAAGAATGACCTGAAAAGAAGTCCATATGAAGGAGTTATGCTTGTTTGAAGTTGGACCTGCAGAGCAAAATGTCCTATCGGCCACAAATGTACACAGTCGGCCATGGAGATGGCCGGCCGGCCATCACAAGTAGCAGGTCAGCACCAAAGATGGCCGGCCGGCCAAGAGTGACCCAAACTCAGAATTTTTGAAGATATTTCTCCTCCAGCTGTTTCCAGCTTGTGCCAGTTGTCCTAACTCAGGTATTTTCGACCAAATGCCCTCCTTTTGCTATATATGAAGCTATATCTCATATATCTCCTAACTTAGAACATTTTGAGCAATTGTGGGAGCTTCTCACACTAAAATGTCTCTCTCTCTCTCTACAAATTTCAGAGCTAAATTTCAGCTTTTCTCTCTAGTTTGCTCTCCCTCTTGCCCTTATGTGCATGCAAGAGATATACTTGGAGATATACCTCTCCTTTGCCTGGGCATCCTTGATCAAACTTGATCACCATTGGGCTGAGGTCCCTTGGAACCTATTTTTGGGCTGTTGTAAGGTTGTTTGGCTTAGAAAAAAGGCTGAGTTGTTGCTGTGCTTCAAAGGTAACCCCTTGTCCCTTTTAAGCTCTTTGTGCACTATTGTTTTGCCATAGTTTTCAACTACCTTGGGGCTGTTTTTGGAGTGGTGTTGAACTACAAAAACCTCCGTTTTTCCGCTGTTTTTCAGTCCTAAAAGTATTGGTTTGTGCCTTGTTTGGCTAGGGGGGTTGTTCTCCTTTTTTGTTCCTTGGCTTGTGAGGCCTTTTGTGCAACTTCTTACCACCTTCAAATCTATCTTTTTGGGCCTTTTTACCACTAAAACTCAGATTTTTTTTCAGTAACAAAAACCATGTTTCGAAGTCCTGAATAGGAGGGGGTTGTCCCCCCTTCTCTTCTCTTGTTTGCTTGTGTTGATGGTCCATCAAAAGAGCATGTATTTCTATCTTCTTGAGGCTTTGTTTCAGCACTTTTTTGTGACTTTTTACACCTAACATGACTCTGTTTTAGCTGTCTTGGTCACCTCTTGCTTGCTTCTAGTACTTGTAGTGTAATCCTACTTGTAGCCTTGCAAAGTAGCATGTCTCTGTGCCTTGAATTTGCTTAGTTTAGGCATGCTTTTGGCCATTATTTGCCATGATATAACTCTGTTTTGGGTTGGTTTGGTTGCTTGTTGCATGCTCCTTACACTTGTAGTGTAAATCCTCTTTGCTAGCCTTGCATGCCTAATGAGTTAGTTTCTATTTTAGCATGTATTGGCTCCATTCCAGCACATTTTTTTATAATGTTTTGACATGCTTTAGGACTGTTTTGACTGGTCTTGGTCATATGAGCCATGCTTTGTATAGCTATAGTGCAAGTGGCTTCATTGGTCTTGAGTTTTGAGATCACTAGCATGCTATATTTGTGATGTGTGCATGATATGGCTTCATTTGGTATGTAATTTCAGAGCATATGTCATTTCCACACTATCACATTTTCCACTCCTTCAATGTGTTTGAGAGTCGTGTCTTCATGCCTTGTTTGCGAGCCATCAAATGTGCATATTTTCCTTATATTATATGCCTTGATCTTAGTATATTTCAGCCACTGTTTTAGCATATTTAACCTCTATCCGGGGTTGGTTTGGTCATTTAGGCTTAGTATTGTATGCTTATAGTGCTATGCTCTTTGCTAGTTTCAATGCCTTTGACTTCAAGCATATTTTGTATGCATCATTTCCATGATTTTAAGTCATTTAGCATGCCATTTCAGTGCTCAAAATTATGCCATTGCACTCCATGCTTCACTCCTTCATTTGTTTTGAAAGAGGTCTTGAGCCCCTTGTTGGCTTGAGCATGGAATTGAGGCTCTCATGCCTAATGGTTTTAGCCTTCTCTTGAGGGCTTCTACTAACCAAAAGCATGAGGCTTCGTTCATGCATAAGGTACTAGTGGTTTAGACCATCTTTCCCATTAGAGGACAATCACATTTGGACAAATCAATTAAAGGATTAATTGGTAAGTTAAAATGAGTAAACAAAATTGAACCAAGTAAAACATGCCAAGATAACATGTGTTGAGTTGCATTGCATGTGTTTGGATCGGACGTTAATCCCAACACAAGAAATATGAGACGTTTCATACTTGAAGTGATGAAAGGTGTCACGTTTCTTGGTCGCCGTCCCCCTTGATTGTGCATGATAGGGTGGAGGCCTTTTGAGTCTTATGTGTACATTCATCAACATTGTGCAAGCTTGACTCTTTGGCCATCGTGCATTGAGATGCGTGATTGATGGCTTGAGAGCCGAGCATTACACTCCTTTGAGCTTGAGACATGATAAGGAGTGTAGTTGCACACACATTTCCTTGCAAATACACTGCCATGCCTTTGTTTGTGCTCTGCTGCAGCAAAAGGAGGAAATTCAGGGAATCAGTGCCTGACCGGCCACCAGAGAAGCCGACCGGCCATCAAATCCTGCCGACTGGCCATCGTTACTGGCTGATGGCCACCATCTCTGGCCGATCATCCCTCAACATGTTTTTGAGATAGGTTAGAATCAATCTGGAAGTTGGCACAATTTTCAGAGGTCTAAAGGTGTGCAAACAGAGGCATCTTGAGGCAAGGCGGTGGATTTCCGGGAGGACACGACCGAGCATGCATGTCTCCTTCGCTCGTAAGGCCATTTTACTGCTTTACTAGCTAGTTGTAGTTAATTACATGCGTTGTAATTAATTAGTTTAATTAATTAGCTTAGATTAGCTAGTTATTCAATTCAATTTGGTTTGTAATAATTAATTAGCTAGAATAGTTAGTTAATTAGTTTGTTTGTAATAGTTAGCTTAATTAGCGTAGCTAGTTAGCTTTCATATTATTCGGACCCTCCATCGAGAGGGCAAATGTTGTAATAAGGGTGCGTGAGTGTGTGAATGTCTTCCAACCCCACGTCTTTCTCCCTTTTATTTACCAGCTCTTGATGTTTAGTTTTAAGACATGTTTCAATTAGCATACTTATGCTTTGTATGTGTGCATCATTGATTCGTATTGCATGCACCGGGCTCGGCGCATCATTCAAACTGCATTGTATTTCAATACACTTTACTTGAATACGTATTTAACAGCTTGTTATCAAGTGTTGCATTCATATGCCATTTTAGATAGCCGAGCCTATTTTAGTTGCATTTTTGCATGTGTTGCATTAGGCATCGTTGACATAGCTAGGATCATGCATTGATTACTAACTAGGTTCTGTTTTGGCTCGGAGTACACTGTGAGCGTTTTCGCTTTAGCATCCTTGCATGTGTGTAAGTAACTGGCATGATAGCTTGCTTGCCATGAGGCTAACTGCTTAAGTGTTTAACTGCATGAATGCTTGTGCATGAAGGCTTCATTGCTTGAATTGGAACAATTCATCGAAATGTGAGTTTTAAGCCCACCTAAGGTGGCAAATCATGTTGTTTTAAGCCCACCTTTTTTGGTGGCAAAATCCGCTCTTTAGCCTACTTGCGAGTAGCAACTTCAAACCATTTTCGAAAAACAAGCATGAGATGTTTTGTTCCAAATTGAGTGATTTAGTCTATACTTGTGTGTTGTGTACTTCACATAGTAAAGTTCACTAATAAACTGGAATAAGAACACATGTGTTTATAAAAACAACATATCATGTTAGTATAGGCCGATCCTTTGATCGGGCGAGCAGGGGTGCTCATTTCATGACCTTCCCCCCTCATACCCAAGTTCCCGAGCCTAGGCAACTTTGGTGATGACGGACACGTGGCCTTAGGCACGAGTCAGGGTTTCCTAAATTTCCCACAAACAAAATATTTAGGTGGCGATTCTGAAATTTGGCAAAGCAGTCCATGTTTGGCGCTTTTTGATTAAAATCGATTTTCCAAAACGATTTGCCGGATTTGGACTCTTTGGTGATTTATCAGTCTCACATTGCACTTTGTGAGATTAGATTCAGAACCGTGACAGGAGTCCGAACTGTAGTAACTAAGAACTACAATTCGCGCCCTCGCACGCGGAGCGGAGTTCGGGCGGTCTACAGTTTCTGGCGACTCTGCTAGGGATTTGAAGAAGTTGACTCGAACTCATGATTTGTTGTTTTGTTTACACTTATGTGTTTCTTTGCATTGCATTTGCATTGGTGCGCCTAGGACACCGTGTTTATCGTCTGCTATTCCTGAAGGGTTTGCCAGAGGCTGCGTGCCATAAGGCTGACCGGTTACGGGCTCTGCTACGATGGGAACACAAACCTCGATTTTTACTGAGGCACCCTTTTTGACCATTCGACCTAGTTGCATATCGGAAGCCATAGAGACCATTCCAAACTAGGACAGGTTGCTTACCCGAATGTAGGTTGTTTGACACCGCTGCGTGCGTAGTGAAACCCTAGCTCCTGACAAGATAGGACAGGGAAACCCTACCCCATCATAGGGGTGTTTTGGCTCTCAATTAACTGGTATGTGCTTTACAATGAAACTGTGCAGGGATGTGCATGTCAGTTGCCAAATCGGTATCTGTTTTGGGCAGAATTTGGTAGAGAGCACAATCATTCAGTTATGATCACATCCACTCTTGTGAAACCAGGCTGAGATGTTGTCTGTTTTCTTTTTTTGCAAGGTAGACCTAGAACCATAGCTTCAGAAGGCTCCAATATCCCCCAAGTGCATTGGACCTGTGTTGATAGACTTTGTCAGGTCAGAGATTCCATTCAAGGGCAACCAGTGTTTCCTTCGCCGAGGCAAGGCAAAGAAAAGCTAGTCAGGGCTCAATGGTTCAACCGATCCGATAGTCACCAGTCACATCACCTTTATTCAAACTTAGCAGACAGTGATGGCACAGGGTTCGGAAGAAGTTATGGCCATGATAGCAGCATTAAATCACGGAACTGCCATGCAGGATAAGACCAATGCTGAAACACAACACCCATCTGGGGTGTTTACCTCACATCCGGTCTCGGGACCCCAGCCGAACTTTGAGCCACTTCCGCTAGCTGAAGATTTGAAGGGCCCGGATCCCCAAGAAGGGTTGGCTCGAGCTCGAGTTCTCAGACCCCTAGTACAACCTAATGAGAGGCTTTATCCCCTTGATGCTAATGATCTCAATCCGACCAGGGTGAAAATTGTGAACCTTGAGAAGCAATTCAAAAAGGCACAGGGCCTTAACTCCATTCCCGACATTGAGGATGGGTACACCGAGGCTACCGTACGGCTCCTAGACAGATTCAAAATGCCATATATTGACCGTTTCGACGGGTCTGGAGATCCTATGGTACATATCCAGTTTTTCTTGGATGTCCTAAAGCCGATGGGTCTGACTAAGCCACAAAAACTCTCTCTATATGGAAAAACCCTATCTGGTGTAGCAACCGCTTGGTATGCCAAGTTGGAGAATACAGTGAAGCAGAACTGGAAAGAATTGGCTGAGGCCTTTGTTGATCAGTATTCTTACAATACCCAAGTTGAAATGACTACCCAAGAGCTTGAAGCTACCCACCAGAATCCTATAGAGTCTTTTGTGGAATTTATTGCAAGGTGGAGAGCAAAGGCAGCACAGATGACAGATCACCCTTTTGAGAGGGATCAAGTGCGAATAGTGGTGCAAAACCTCGAGCATGATATATTGCAAAAGTTAATAGTCGCTCCACTATTCACTTTCAAAAGTTTGCATGAACTGGGGGTTTAGGTCGAGAATACGTTCAACAGTTGGATCATTCCCAGAACAAGCGAACCGATAAGGAGGGTTTTTGCAAGGACTACCAATGCTGGTAGTAGCGCTATTCCCAAACCCACTGGAATCAATACAGTCGCCACAGCCGACCCTTTTGTCAATGCCAACCCATAAACAGCTGGCCCGACCCAAGCTCAGGGTAGAACTTTCACCCCTCTCTATATGAGCCTAACCAGCGCACTAAAAGTCTTGACGGAAAGAGGGTATCTCAAACCCCTCGATCCTCAACCTCTGCCTGACCCATGCCCTACTAGACATAACCCCTCCAAATACTGCGTGTATCATCAACAGCGCGGTCATGGCATCGATCATTGCTACCGCCTTCGTTATGAGGTCTAGAATCTAATCGACAATCGGACGATAGCTCTACCTCAAGACCCCAATGACCAAATATCTCCTACCTACCTCAACCTCATCCTTATACTGCCATCCACCTATGACCCCAGTATATACATCACCCCAGCTCATTTACCCAAGCCTGATGTGTTCATTCCAGAGAGCATGGACTTATGCATGATGAATGCAGTTGAACCCCAATTATCTCAAACCCGTGAACCCACTACTTCTGAGCTGATGAGGATGATTGAAGATCTTCAGAGAACTGTGGCAGATTTGGCCTTTGGGATATTGGCTCCGTCATCGACCACATCACATGCCAGAAATTTCATGCCAAAAGGCTCCCCAATCTTGGGACGGGTTGCCTTTGAAGGAGGCCAATCCCTTGGCAAAGTGGAGGCAGGTGGTAAGAACAAGGTAGGGGCAGGCATTGGTCCCCATGAACACCTTCAGTGGGCTGTTGAGGCTTTGAAAGCCAAAGGGCTAAATAAACAGCAAGTGATTACAGTTGTTGCAAAGATTGTGGATGGCACTTTTACCACTCAGAATGAGAGTAGTTTGAATCAAGGGGCAAGCCGGGAGAAGGGCCGTCATACCAGGAACGTTCCTTTTAGCTCTAATCCTGCACTCGGAAGAGATCAGCAAACCTAGTCAGTGCCTACCAATCCCTTTGCTGGTGCATCCAGCAAAACTCCACAAACCTCGAAGTGCCAACCCCGAGGTCAGAGGGTCTTCCATCCCCTCTACATGACTTTGTCGAAAGCTTTCCAAATCCTCGTTGGACAAGGTCATCTCAAACCCCTTGAGCCTCAACCTCTCCCTGGTCGTCTTCCAGCCAGTCATGATGCTGCCAAGTACTGTGCCTTCCATCAACAAACCGGTCATGGCACTGATAGTTGTTACCGTCTTCGCTATGAAATACAAGATTTGATTGACAATGAGGTCATCATCGCACCAGGCTCTGCAAAGTCTATCGACACTAGATCAGTGAACTTGGGGGATAATGTGATCATTTGATCGGGGGATGAACCACCTGCTGACGATGCTCAGTTTACTTGAGATGTGGTGGATGTCACACACTGTTTTGAGCATTTTGCGAATGTTGGTTATTTTACTCTCTGACTTGGGTATTGGGTCAGTTCTGTTGAGTTATTTTGAGTCAGTCTTTTTGTACTGAGTCAGTCTGGTCTGTCTTATTGTATTGAGCCAGTCCTGTTGCGTTAGAATCGGGTGATTTCGGGGGTGTTTCCTCGGACATCACTTGCTTGTTTTGTGTTTGTCTTTTACACTCTTTTGAGTCTGTTTCTGCCATGAGCCAGTTGCGCCAGAAGATTTGAATGAAACAGCAGTGATTTTCACACTCTTGAGTTTGTTTTTGCCTTAAGCCAGTTGTGCCAGAAGATCTGAATGAAACGGCAGTGCTTTTCACCTACTTTTCTGTGCCTTTTAAATCATTGCATTGACGTAAGTTTTTCAAAACTTTTTGAACATTGTGATGAAAACAAAGAGGAAGGAATTCCTCTGGATTTGAAAAAATTTGATCAATTGAGAGAAAAAAAGGCGTGCTGAGCCCTTAATGAATGAGATCATGCTTGTTAATGTGAGTACTGAGAAGGATCCTGGCTTGATCCAGATTTGTTCTACATGGTCTTCAGTGCGAGCGACTAGTCGCTTTCTTAAAAGATTTCAAAAAATGTTTTGCGTGGTCCTGCGAAGACCTGTGTGGAATCGCTCTTGAGATTGTGCAGCATAGGATCGCTCTCAGGCCTTGAGACTCGACCCCCTTTTTCTTTCAAACCTTGAACCTTAATTCAAAATGTTCAACGGTCAACCACAATGTGAGGCTTTTATGGCCAGATTTGAAGCAGCCCGTGAACTAGGGGCAATAAGGTCGCATGACATCAAAGGAGGCCTGCCAGGCCAGATTTGGAAGCCACCCTTGAACTAGGGGTAGGAAGTTCAAATCAAGAAGTTCAGATGTTGTCAAAGGAAGCTTGCAAAGCTAGATCAGAAGTAGCCCTTGAAATAGGGGCAAAAATGTCAGATGTGCTCGAAGAGCGAAAGATAAGTCAGTTGTCAAGCCAATGAAGATTGGCAAGAAAGCCAAATTCCAGCAGCTGAAAGAAGAAAGTTTTGCTGAAGGACAATCAAGTTCCTATCCGCAACACTAGGGGCAACTTTAGACCTCAATTGAATGGACTCCTACATCATCAGCAAACAGCAGTCATTCTCCTAGATTCAGATGGCTTCAAGATCCTACAACCATTTAACATGGACTTGTTACACTTTTTACCCTTGAGAGGCTCGCTAGGCCGAAAACCCAGAAGGGCGACCCAGGCAAAAGTTAGAGCAAGAGAAAAAAAAAACAAAAATGAAAAGAAATGAAAAATTCTGAAAAGAAATGAACAAAGAAAAGAAGAAATGAAAAGAATTGAAAAGAAAAGAAAAACATAGCTCGCAAGATTGAAAACCCGGAAGGGCGGCCCTGGCAAAAGTTAGAGCGCAAAAGGAGAGGTGAATACCCGAGTGTACCTTAACCTGGAACTACGTCAGGCTTGATTCCCATCTTTGGGATACATAGGCAACTTCATTCTGAAGTCCAGCCATAAACACTTCCAAATCGACAGTGTCCATGAGATTAAACGGGTCATCTTCGTTGTTTTTGTATCCAAGAGTTTGGTTGTGATCGTCACTTTGAGGACTGATTACAGTGCGCTGTGATGCCATTCAGACAGGGGGCAACTTTCTGTTGTTGTGCAGTGCCATTTAGACAAGGGGCAATTTTTCACTGTTTTGGCTCTAAGGTTGTGCATCTCAAGAGTAAATTCTATATTGGTCGAGCGGTGGCCATTTGCAAAAAAATAGTTTTGAGAATCTTTAATGAAGTTGACTGATTCTCTCGAAAATTATTCCATTTTTCCAAAACTGGACCATTTCTTGGACCCAAAAAAGGAAAATTTTCAGTGCTCATAACCTAACTTGCATGATTTTAAATCAGAAAATCGAACAAGCATGTTAATCTAACTCTCATATTGATCAAAATTGTTTTAGAAAGCCAAAACAAAAAATGGTCAAAATGATGAACCAGGGGCACAGTTGAGTCAGGCTTCCTGTCTTTTCCCCATTGTCAATGCATTTGCCAGAAAGGGCACCGTATCCGCCAGAAAGGGCACAACTGAAGTTAATAGTAAAGGGCCGAAAGCTCTCTCATCCTCCAAGAAGTGAGGTATTAAGCCAAGTGTGAAGCACAAACTAGAATGGGTCAAGATATTCCACTATCTCATCTGGACAGATCTGATCACATCCAAACTGGCCAAGGGCATCGTCAACCAATGTCAGCTATGGATCTACTGCACATCCTGTCGTAGCCCCTCTGTGGGAGAAAATTCACTGTTGTGAGCAGAAGAAGAAGAATCTAGTAGAATACTAGGATCAAGAGCCCACAACTTCCTGTTTATCCATCAACCACCCAGGGAAGGGATAAAAAAATCAGAAAGATTGAAGAATAGAGAGATGTGCGATGAGAGAAAAAGTGAGGAAAGGGCTTTTTAGAGAAAAAGAGATTGAGTGCCAGAGTGATGTGAGAATCACAAATGAAAAAGGGTGGGAAATAATACCTGAAGAAACTGGCTCCTCGTGAACTAAGAGATCTCTTGCCATTGGAATGCGTCTGAGTGTCGTGTCTTTTGTTTTGTTTGTCTCGATTCTTGTTTTGAGTCATTTCGAGTGTCAATAAATGTGTTCAGGTTGTTTTACCTTTGTTGAGTCGTTTTCACTGTGGTCAGTCATAGGCTCAATACCCGGTTAAAAACTCATTTCTCAATTTCAAAAATAAATCGTTTTGTGCTCAGAGTGACGTGCCGTTCTCCACATTTGTACAAAACAGGATTTGTTCTTTCATAAAACTGCAGGGTTCAACCTAGGTCACATGAGAACAATAGAACCAGGACCTATCTGAAGCTATATGGGTTCCGGACTGCAAAGCAAAAGAAAAGAGGGAAAATTTGGAGCATCTCAGCGTGTTTCAACTCCAGCAAAATCCGAGACTGCATTTCAGGTGCACCTTCTCAGGCCTCGCCTTTCTCTAGAGTATGAGTGTATCTCGACCCCAAACTTAAGCCTACTTCAAGTCAGAATGGCAGTCCAAGCAGCACCCATGGTTTTTACATGCAGATGTTATCTCTCGCCAATATGAACAGGGTGTACCCTTTTGAGTTGAGCATGTTGCAAAGTCCTCTGAGAGGTAAATCGGAGGCACCAAAGTACATATTTGATGCCTCTCTCTTGAATAGAACGTGCATTTTCATATACACTTCTGTTGCATGCGTGCCACGCATCATTTATGATTCCTGCATAGAATATGCTTTCAAGTTTGCATAGAACATGCCTGTCTCTTGCATAGAATATGCTTGCCTCATGTATAGAATATGCTTTCAATCTTGCATAGAAAATGCTCGTATCTTTTGCATAAAAAATGCACTCTTCCATACTTGCATAGAAAATGCTCGTATCTTTTGCATAGAAAATGCACTCTTCCATACTTGCATAGAAAATGCTCATATCTCTTGCATAGAAAAATGCATTCTTCCTCATTTGCATAGAAAATGCATTTTATCGCACTTTTTTGTGCACCTCACTTGCATAGAAAATGCATTTTATCGCACTTTCTTGTGCATTTTATCTCACTCGCACTGTCTTGTGCGCTTACACTTTGTGTCTCACTCGCGCTTTCTTGCGCATCGCACTGTCATGTGCATTCTTTGGTCTGGGAGACCTTAAAATCCTACATTGACACTCGTGTTGTTCAGCGCATCGCAATGTTTAGTGCATTTCAAATCATTCGCGCTGTTCAGCGCATCGCACTGTTTTATGCAGTTTACACTCGCGCTTTCTTGCGCATCGCACTATTTTGTGCAGCTTACACTCGCGCTTTCTTGTGCATCGCACTATTTTGTGTAGTTTACACTCGCGCTTTCTTGCGTATCGCACTATTTTGTGCAGTTTACACTCGCGCTTTCTTGCGCATCGCATTGTTTTGTGCAGTTTACGCTCCCGCTTTCTTGTGCATCGCACTGTTTTGTGCAGTTTACCCTCGCGCTTTCTTGCGCATCGCACTATCTTGTGCATTTCATTACATGCTCTCATCTTGCATAGAAAATGCTCGTATCCTTTGCATAGAACTTGCTCGAGCTTTCTTGCGCACCTCACCTGCACTTGTTAGTGCATTGCTCGCGCTTTCTTGCGCACCTCACTTGCACTTGTTAGTGCATTGCATCGCACTGTCTTGTGCATTCACCTGGTCTGGGAGACCTTGAATCCTCTAGTCTAGGAGACCTTAAATCCTGCGTCTTTATCTGCACTGTCATGTGCATTCTCTAGTCTAGGAGACCTTAAATCCTCTGAAGGTGCAATTCCTTTGGTGTTTGTCGTGCCCGAACGATTTCCGGTGGTCTGGTATAGCCACATGCCTGTGTTTGTGGTGAGTTCCTAGGAGATCACCTGAGACGGTGGAAACTAGAGTTCGAATGGTCGATGCCTAGAATACAAAGGTTCGGGATTTCCGAGAGTAAAGTCTAGTTTAAATACCCAAGGATGTATCCTCGGCTTGAAATCTGTATGGTAGCCCCATAGGTTGAGATAGCATGTGTATGCGCCTCAATTCTGGATACTGAACCAACCTAGTATGTCACCCTGTTGGAGAATAGGGAAAGCTACAACCATAGCCAGGGAGAAAAGTAGTACCTGCGGTTTAACCGAGAAGAAGGGGAAGGTCCCCAGCAGCATGAGGTAGGTCATTGCCAATTGCCCCCGTAAGGTATCTTCACTTCCTAACTACTACATCATCTAGTATGTCTATTGCATTGCATATAGAATCTATCGCATGCATTTACTGCATTGTTTTATCATGCATTCCTCCCATGTTAAGCTTAGTCTGGCATGTGCTCATACTTTTTGCGTTAAAGCATGGTTCTGTGATTATGTGTACGAGCCTATTCCACTAAGAGAATTGTGGTCTGAGGGTGTTGGCACCTTTTCTGTGTTAGACGTGGTCTGTTTTGTGTCTATGCCTTTTCTAGACAAAATGTGGTTTGGCCGCTTGCCTTATTCACTTCATCCATTGCATCCATTGCATCGTATTTTGTTTTGTTGCATTCAGCATGTAGGATCACGATCTTTCCTTAGCAGATCATTCCTCACTTATATCATGCCACCCAATTACTTGTATTCTTTCTGCGAAACACATAGTTCTGCCTGTGCACACACCTGTCCCACTAAGAGAATTGTGGTTTGAGGGTTCTGGCACCTTTTCTATGTTAAACGTAGTTTGATTTTGCATCTCCATCCCTCTATGATATTTGTGTGGTTTTGCATTGTTTGAGGTTAGATGTTTTAATTACATTGCATGTCATTCGCATTGTTTCATTACATTATATATCATTACATTGTTTTGTTGTATTGTATCGTTTGCGTCCTGCCCCTGAACTACGCCGGTTTGATTCCTTGCAAAGGGATACGTAGGCAGCCGGCGGGTTCAACCAACTGCATCTATATTTTGTTTGTTTGTCCAAGTCTTCCGCCTTGTCAAAAATGGGTTGTCTCTGGGCTGTGACATTCACTCACGTCATTTCATGACTCTGAGCTCTGTCAAAGAGGGGCAACTGTAGACACCCCATTTTTGACCACCCTTCAGACTTTGGTGCTACTGATGGCTTCTTTGGTGATGAAAGTTGTGTGGTGCAAAGGTTCGATTTCTTCGGCAAGGGGAGAGTCAAATCCTAACCTCATACCCCATTTTTGGACTAAAACTATTCTTGTCACGCCCCGCAACCCGCCCCTAAAAGTTTGGGCATGACCACTTCAGAAACAGACATAAAATCCGATATGTATAACATATGGGGCCTGAACGGAAGCGTTAAACAACATAGAATAACATCCACTGAGCCAATACTAACATGCCAGGATCAAGCACTTGATGTCAGGTAATGCATCATATAATAAACACACACACAGCTATATATATAAACAAATATACAGACCCATCCTCGAGTCTGGGGATGTAACAAAACTGGGTTAGGAGAAGTTAATTATGTTTTACAATATCCGACAAAAGGTTGGGTACACGAAGCCAAAAGCTCTGCAAGGACTCCACAAAATGAATGAGCTTCGTCTAAGGGCTTGGTTGTGGTGTAATGGCAAAAGACAAGTGGTCCAGGTTGGGCTAGGACTGACCTCCAGACTGAGTACCTACAAAACAGACATAACACAGAGTGAGTGAAGCTCAGTGACTAATAGTATGTAAACAATCCAATGAATAACTTGAATTACAATGTATATAAGTGCAGAGAACTTATGGTTAATCTTCCTGTAATTGTTTCCAGAACGGCCTTGGGCCCAGTCTTTAAACATAGTGGCTTTAAGGCCAGTAATACACAGAACGCCCTTAGGCCTAATAGATTTTACAGATCGGCCTCTGGCCTAACAGACTTTACAGATGGGCCTCTGGCCCAGATATCAATAGAGCAGAGTAATTTCCAGAGTGATACAGATGTACATAGATTCTTTCAACGCTTACACAAGTTCATACCGATTTCCAATCAATATAGATGTTAACGTAATTACTTGCGAAGAACAGAGCGTTAATAACAATAATTATTAACGGTAAGTAAATGTACATCTATAGTACTATTACTCACAGTACGGTAGCGAAGCGCTTGTTCCTCCTGGATTGTGACCTACACACATGCACAACTTATAAATTAGTTCTTTTTCCTTGTTAAGTCATTTTCGGACTCGCTTCGCTTCAAATGAATTCGCAAACATCAAAAAGGCATCAAATACAGATTTCAAAAATATCAGAGGGACGAGCACGTAAAATAGAGCAAATAATATTTTGCAGCACGGGCCGCACGCGCAGCTGTGAGCCCCGCACGTGTAGTAGTTGGTCCCGCACGTGCGGCAGTAAAGCCCCGCACGTGCCTTTTTTCCAGTGTCTTCAGCCCAATTTTCCCCTGATTTTCGCACGTGTGGCCATGGCCTCCGCCTGTGCGGTGGTGCTCCCGTACGTGTGGCCATGACCCTTGCACGTGTGGCGATTCTGCAGAGTTGCAGTCCGAATTTCCAACAAAAACCAAATTTTGGTGAGTATTTACAAGGCCCAAATAGATCCATGAATTGCTAGAATATAGTCCAAAAATCATGTTAATAGGATTTACAAACACATAACAATCTAACTATGAATTAGATCTTTAATCCTTAAAGCTCATAACATAACTCAATTACATAATATTTCCAACTTCCTCACACACACACACACACACATATATAACCATTTGGTCATAAAGATGAATTCAAGCTTGATAATTGAAGAAATATAATGTAACCTCTCATAGATAATTCAAGTTGAGTCAAAACAATCAAGGGTAAGGTTATCTTGCCAATTAACTACTTGCACACCCACAAAATCATAATTATAAACCCTAAGTGACATGAATGAAAAGGGAATTCTTACCCAACTCCATGACAAAGGTTATACATGATGAATTAAATTTACCTTGAGCTTATTTCTCTTAAATTCTTCTCAATTCCAACTTTCTTGTTTGATGAAGCTTTCCTCTTGATCCTTTCTCTCAAACCCTTCTCTTCTCTAATTCTCTCACCCAGGAGATATTTGAGTTAAAACTTATTTCCATGTCAATGGTCAAAGAAGCATATATATATACATAATATAAAAAGGTTGAATAAGACAAAACTCAATCAGTTTAATCATTCCAAATTGAAATTTCACAGAAAATCATATTATGACTTAAAGATCATGCCAATCTCAAATGTAAAATCAATTTCAGATTATTAAGCTTCTAAGGCCTTCAATTTCTGTTCTAATCATCTAAATTGTAATAGATTTTTCTCCTATTAGACAGATATGAATCCATATTCATAAGATTCACTTAATTAAACTTAATGTCACATAAAATTTCACAGTAAGCATTTAAATGCTCAGAATGAGGGACTGAAAATATACCAGAAACACATACGAGGGTCGGGTTGTTATACTCTTCCCCCCTTAAATAAGTTTGGTCCCTCAAACTTGTTTTACCTCAAGATAGGAACATATGCGGATATTGGTGTTGCATTTCCTCTTCGTTTTCCCAAGTAGCTTCGGTTCTGTAATGTTCTTGCCACTCAACTTTTACCATTGGGATTTCTCGATTTCGTAACTGTTTCACTTGCCGGTCTAGAATTCGAATTGGTTTTTCATCATAAGTTAACTTGTCATCGAACAGAATTTGGTGGTAATCTATGACATGAGACGGATCCGGAAGATATCCCCGAAGCATGGAGACATGGAACACGTTATGTACTTAACTCATACTCGGCGAAAGGGCAACTCGGTAAGCTACCGGACCCACTCTTTCCAAAATTTGAAATGGGCCAACATATCAGGGTATTAATTTACCCCTTTTCCCGAATCTTGGATGTTCTTTTATCGGGGTGACTTTCACGAACACATGACTATCCACTTCAAATTCCAAATTCCTTCGTCGATTATCTGCATAACTCTTCTGCCTACTTTGAGCAGTTTTCAACCTTCCTCGAAAAGTTTTAATTTTTTCAGTTGTCAACTGAACAATTTCAGGCCCTAACAGTGATCTATCTCCAATTTCGGCCCAACACACGGGGGAACAACTTGGTCTTCCATATAGAGCCTCATAGGGTGCCACCTCAATACTCGAATGATAACTATTATTATATGCGAACTCTACCAATGGTAGATGAGTTTCCCAACTTTCCCGAAAATCCAGAACACACGTTTGGAGCATATCCTCTAATGTCTGTATCGTTCTCTCGGATTGTCCGTCTGTTTGAGGGTGGAAAGTTGTGCTAAACTTTAATTCTGTACCCATAGCTTCCTGTAGACTCTGCCAGAATCTAGATACAAATTTCGGATCCCTATCTGATACTATTGAAACTAGAACACCATGGAGTCTTATAATTTCATTCACATAAATTGCAGCAAGTTTATCTGCATTATACTGAGTCTTTACTAGTAGGAAGTGAGCAGACTTAGTTAATCGGTCCACAATGACCCATACAAAATTCATACCCCGAGAAGTCCGTGGTAACCCTACAACAAAATCCATGGTCAGATGTTCCCATTTCCATTCCGGGATTGGAAGGGGTTGCAATAATCCTGCTGGTCTCTGATGCTCTGCCTTTACTTGCTGACATTGCAAACATTTAGAGACGAACTCCGTGATCTCCTTTTTCATACTTGGCCACCAAAAATTTTGTTTCAAATCTCGGTACATTTCAGTACTCCCCGGATGCATTGAAAAGCGCGAGGCATGTGCTTCTTCCATCAATTTTCGTTTAAGTTCCAACACATTGGGGATACATATTCGGTTTTAAAATTTGAGTACCGAATCCACCAAACTGAATCCCAGTTTCGGTTTTGTCTAATTTATCACATATCTTCTTTAAAGTTTCATCTTCCATTTGACGTAGTTTGATCTCTTCAAGTAATGTCAGTTGGGCCATCACTGCTGCTACTTTGGCTTCCTGACCATGCATCACAAAGTCTACTTTCATCTTATCCAAGTCAATCATTAACTCCTTTTGCTCCGTAAAAAAATTTGTCAAATTCCCCATATTCTTTCGACTAAGCGCGTCTGTAACTGTATTGGCTTTACCAGGGTGGTAATGGATCTGCAAGTCATAATCTTTAATAAGCTCTAACCACTGCCGCTGCCACATATTCAACTCTTTCTGGGTGAAAAGGTACTTGAGGCTCTTATGGTCGGTGTAGATTTCGCAAGTAGTGCCATACAGATAGTATTGCCATATCTTCAAAGCAAAAACTACCACTGCTAGCTCGAGATCATGTGTGGGATAATTCTTTTCATGGGGTTTAAGCTGATGTGAAGCATAAACGATAATCCTTCCATTTTGCATAAGCACACAACCTAACCCTTTTTGAGAAGCATCACTGTAGATTACAAATCCTTCAGTACCAGAGGGTAAGGCAAGAACCAGAGCTGTACTTAGCTTCATTTTCAATTCCTGGAAGGTAGATTCCCGCTGCTCTAACCATTCAAATGCAACTCCCTTTTGAGTCAATTGTGTAAGTGGTACAGCGATTTTGGAGAAATCTTGAACAAACCTCCTGTAATATCCGGTTAATCTCATAAAACTACGTACCTCAGTCACATTGGTAGGAGTTGGCCAATTCATGATCGCCTCAATTTTGTGAGGATCAACAGAGACTCCTTCCTTTGTTATTACATGCCCCATAAATGCCACCTTATGTAGCCAGAATTCACATTTCTTTAGCTTTGCATACAACTTCTTTTCTCGAAGTGTTTGAAGAATTAGGCGAAGATGATTCTCATGAGCTTCTGCATTCATCGAATAAATGAGGATGTCATCAATAAATACCACCACAAGCTCATCCAAATAAGGCTTAAAGACACAATTCATCAAATCCATAAATGCTGCTTGTGCGTTAGTAACTCCAAAGGGCATAACCAGAAATTCATAATGGCCATATCGGGTTCGAAAAGCTGTCTTCTCAACATCATCAGCTTTGACCTTTAGTTGGTGGTATCCGGATCGTAAGTTAATTTTCGAAAAGACTTGTGCCCCTTGTAGCTGGTCAAACAAATCATCGATCCGCGGCAATGGGTACCTATTCTTGATTGTTACCTTATTGAGTTCCCTGTAATCGATACACAATCGGAGTGTTCTGTCCTTCTTTTTCACAAACAGAACTGGTGCACCCCAAGGAGACAGACTCGAGCGAATGAACCTCTTATCAAGTAAATCTTGCAACTGAATCTTTAATTCCTTCATCTCAACTGGTGACATTCTATACGGAGTCCTATAAATGGGTTCAGTTCCCAGCACCACTTCAATTGTAAACTCGATTTCACGGTCTATTAACTCCCCCGGTAATTCTTCCGGAAAACATCCGAAAATTCACAGACAACTGGAATCATGTTAGTACTTTCATTCATCACTTGCCCCTCCAAAACACTGCATAAATACCCCTGGCACCCCTTCTGAATTAATTTACAAGCCTTTGCTGCAGAGATCAAATAAGGTGGAGAAGTCACTCCATGTCCCTAAAAAGTAAATTTCGATTGTCGCGAAGAGTGAAAACTGATTTGCTTAGTCAAACAGTCAATAGTTGTACCATATTCGCTTAACCAGTCCATTCCCAGAATAATATCAAAATAAGTCATATCAAGAGGTAACAGATTGGCATATACCCGGGCATCCCCAATTAGGAGTTCACAAGCGAAATATACAGAGGTACAGATCATAGAATCCCCCAAGGGTGAGGACACACATAGCATATAGGATAATACTTCTTCAGATCTATCTAAATGTTGAGCAAATAGTTTTGACACAAAGGAATGGGTAGAGCCAGAATCAAACAATACATGAGCGGAATGACCGTGAATAATAAATGTACTTGACACTACTGTTGCAGCATTTTGCACTTCTCCCGGAACCAATGCAAACACTCTGCCTTGTCTTGCGGTGTCTTTATTATTAACAGACTTAGCAGCTGACTTAGTGTTGGGAGCTGGTGTAGACCTTACTGAACTTGTAGCAGCCCTATTTCCATTTTGTTGATTCCGCTGAGGGCAATCCCTTACCAAATGACCCGTTTTGCCACACCTAAAACAGGCTCTAGACAATCGATAACAAGTCCCACGGTGCTTCTTTCCACATTCTGAACAAACAGGAGCTTAATCTGAGGTAAAGGTGGAAGCACTAGAAGGTCCTGAATTTTGTTTCTTGTTTGGTGGAGTGACTAACCCTTTTGACAATTGATTGTTCTGCCTCTTTCCTTTCCATTCAGAAATCCGATTCTGAGCAGCAAGGTTTCCCTCTGCTATAACAGCCCTTTCCAACACATCAACATAGGTGGGTAACTTCAACATGTTAACTCGGTCCAGGATAGCACTCCATAATCCCCCTTCAAATTTTCGTGCTTTCTTATAATCCGTATCCACCATATAAGGTGCAAACCGGGCTAGTTCTGCAAATTGAGCTTCATACTCTGCAACGGTCTTGTTCCCTTGTCTGAGAGTTTCAAATTATGTCACCTTCTTATCTCGCATACTTTGAGGAAAGTACTTGTCGTAAAATAGTTCCAAAAATCTGTTCCAAGTTAAGCCTTGATGCACAGTTCTTGTAAGCATCCACCACCTCCGTGCTTCGTCTTCAAGGGTGAAGGCAGCAAGTTGCACTTTTTGGGCTTCGGTACACGGAAATACTTCGAACAGTTTCTCTATTCCCAATACCCATGCTTCAGCCTTCATTGGTTCTATTCCTCCTTTCAACGACGGCGGCTTCATCTTCTTAAATTCCCTCGTGAGTGTAATAGTCCGGTCCTTAGCATGAAAATCCTGTACCACAGGCAGAGGTACCGGTGGCTGTGGCGGTTGTGGTTGTGACTGTTGTTGTTGTTGTCGTAAGGTCTCCGCCATTTCCATAATCATTCTTTCCATTCTATCCAATCGTGCAGAAGTAGCATCTTCCGGGTCCTCCATTCTTGTTCTCACTATATTCTACATATCAACCAATTACAACAAACACAAAAGATATACAATGGACATAGATCATAATCATTGGAGTTAACAGATAATGCATCTATAACTAACGTTGCCATCAACCGTTTTATATGCTTTCAGAATATTATGCATGATGACTAAGTCTTTTCTAGACATTCTAAGGCTCAATGGATTCATGTGTAAGATAGCAACTTGTGCTCTGATACCACTTGTCACGCCCCGCAACCCGCCCTAAAAGTTTGGGCATGACCACTTCAGAAACAGACATAAAATCCGATATGTATAACATATGGGGCCTGAACGGAAGCGTTAAACAACATAGAATAACATCCACTGAGCCAATACTAACATGCCAGGATCAAGCACTTGATGTCAGGTAATGCATCATATAATAAACACACACACAGCTATATATATATATAAACAAATATACAGACCCATCCTCGAGTCTAGGGATGTAACAAAACTGGGTTAGGAGAAGTTAATTATGTTTTACAATATTCGACAAAAGGTTGGGTACACGAAGCCAAAAGCTCTGCAAGGACTCCACAAAATGAATGAGCTTCGTCTAAGGGCTTGGTTGTGGTGTAATGGCAAAAGACAAGTGGTCCAGGTTGGGCTAGGACTGACCTCCAGACTGAGTACCTACAGAACAGACATAACATGGAGTGAGCGAAGCTCAGTGACTAATAGTATGTAAACAATCCAATGAATAACTTGAATTACAATGTATATAAGTGCAGAGAACTTATGGTTAATCTTCCTGTAATTGTTTCCAGAACGGCCTTGGGCCCAATCTTTAAACAGAGTGGCTTTAAGCCCAATAATACACAGAACGACCATAGGCCAAATAGATTTTACAGATCGGCCTCTAGCCTAACAGACTTTACAGATTGGCCTCTGGCCTAGATATCAACAGAGCAGAGTAATTTCCAGAGTGATACAGATGTACATAGATTCTTTCAACGCTTACACAAGTTCATACCGATTTCCAATCAATATAGATGTTAACGTAATTACTTGCGAAGAACAGAGCGTTAATAACGATAATTATTAACGGTAAGTAAATGTACATCTACAGTACTATTACTCACAGTGTGGTAGCGAAGCGCTTGTTCCTCCCGGGTTGTGACCTACACACATGCACAACTTATAAATTAGTTCTTTTTCCTTGTTAAGTCATTTCCGGACTCGCTTCGCTTCGAATGAATTCACAAACATCAAAAAGGCATCAAATACAGATTTCAAAAATATCAGAGGGTCGAGCACGTAAAACAAAGCAGATAATATTTTGCAGCATGGGCCGCACGTGCGGCAATTGGTCCCGCACGTGCGGCAGTGAAGCCCCGAACGTGCCTTTTTTCCAGTGTCTTCAGCATAATTTTCCCCTGATTTCCGCACGTGCGGCCATGACCTCCGCACGTGCGGTGGTGCTCCCGCACGTGCGGCCATGACCCCCACACGTGCGGCGATTCTGCACAGTTGCAGTCCAAATTTCCAACAAAAACCCAATTTTGGTGAGTATTTACAAGGCCCAAATAGATGCATTAATTGCTAGAATATAGTCCAAAAATCATGTTAATAGGATTTACAAACACATAACAATCTAACTATGAATTAGATCTTTAATCCTTAAAGCTCATAACATAACTCAATTACATAATATTTCCAACTTCCTCACACACACACACACACACACACACACATATAACCATTTGGTCATAAAGATGAATTCAAGCTTGATAATTGAAGAAATATAATGTAACCTCTCATAGATAATTCAAGTTGAGTCAAAACAATCAAGGGTAAGGTTATCTTGCCAATTAATTACTTGCACACCCACAAAATCATAATTATAAACCCTAAGTGACATGAATGAAAAGGGAATTCTTACCCAACTCCAAGACAAAGGTTATACAAGATGAATTAAATTTACCTTGAGCTTATTTCTCTTAAATTCTTCTCAATTCCAACTTTCTTGTTTGATAAAGCTTTCCTCTTGATCCTTTCTCTCAAACCCTCCTCTTCTCTAATTCTCTCACCCAAGAGATATTTGAGTTAAAACTTATTTCCATGTCAATGGTCAAAGAAGCATATATATATATATACATAATATAAAAAGGTTGAATAAGACAAAACTCAATCAGTTTAATCATTACAAATTGAAATTTCACAGAAAATCATATTATGACTTAAAGATCATGCCGATCTCAAATGTAAAATCAATTTCAGATTATTAAGCTTCTAAGGCCTTCAATTTATGTTCTAATCATCTAAATTGTAACAGATTTTTCTCATATTAGACAGATATGAATCCATATTCATAAGATTCACTTAATTAAACTAAATGTCACATAAAATTTCACAGTAAGCATTTAAATGCTCAAAATGAGGGACTGAAAATATACCAGAAACACATACAAGGGTAGGGTTATTATAATTTTGAATGGTTTTTAGACTTTAAAACCCACTCTTTCAAAATATTTTTGAAAAGAAGTTACTACAATTTTCCGAGGCTCGCATTTTGTCAAATGTTGCGCTTTCGGTAAACTGAGCAAGGACAAAGTGGAAATGAATGAAAGAGAGATGAAATCTTTGGAAAATCTTTGAAAACACCTTGTTTAGGGGTTTGGAGTTGTAGAAAATCGGAGGAGAGGGAAGAAACCAAGTTCAAGAAGAAGGTGGGTATGAATCGCTAAGAGAGAGTCAAGCGGTCCTCGCTAAATCAAGCCTATCTGCCTATAAGCTTGGATTTAAGCTATGAGGCCACCACCGTTGGAAAGAAGACTTCCAGGGCTTAATTTTTCACTCAAGAATCTCCTAAGGCCAAGTCCGGATGAGGGAGATATGGTTATTGGAAGTTGGGCATCAATCCGTTATGATCAAAACTGGGCAGTCTTCACTAAAAGAGGCATAACTTTTTGTACAGTTGAAATTTTGATATGAGGCTTCCACCATTGGAAAGATTACTTCCGGGGCTTCATTTTAAACACAAGAATGACCTGAAAAGAAGTCCATATGAAGGAGTTATGCCTGTTTGAAGTTGGACCTGCAGAGCAAAATGTCCTATCGGCCACAAATGTGCACAGCCGGCCATGGAGATGGCCGGCTGGCCATCACAAGTAGCAGGTCGGCACCAAAGATGGCTGGCCGGCCAAGAGTGACCCAAACTCAAAATTTTTGAAGATATTTCTCCTCTAGCTATTTCTAGCTTGTGCCAGCTGTCCTAACTCAGATATTTTCGACCAAATGCCCTCATTTTGCTATATATGAAGCTATATCTCATATATCTCCTAACTTAGAACATTTTGAGCAATTGTCGGAGCTTCTTACACTAAAATGTCTCTCTTTCTCTCTACAAATTTCAGAGCTAAATTTCAGCTTTTCTCTCTAGTTTGCTCTCTCTCTTGCCCTTGTGTGCATGCAAGAGATATACTTGGAGATATACCTCTCCTTTGCCTAGGCATCCTTGATCAAACTTGCTCACCATTGGCTGTGTTCCCTTGAAACCTATTTTTGGGCTGTTGGAAGGTTGTTTGGCTTAGATAAGAGGCTGATTTGCCACTGTGCTTCAAAGGTAACCCCTTGTCCCTTTTAAGCTCTTTGTGCACTATTGTTTTGCCATAGTTTTCAACTACTTTGGGGCTGTTTTTGGAGTGGTGTTGAACTACAAAAACCTCTATTTTTCCGCTATTTTTCAGTCCTAAAAGTATTGGTTTGTGCCTTATTTGGCTATGGGGTTGTTCTCCCTTTTTGTTCCTTCGCTTGTGAGGCCTTTTGTGCAACTTCTCACCACCTTCAAATCTAACTTTTGGGCCTTTTTACCACTAAACGTCAGAGCTTTTTTCAGTGACAAAAACCATGTTTTCAAGTCCTAAATAGGAGGGGGTTGTCCCTCCTCCTCTTCGCTTGTTTGCTTGTGTTGATGGTCCATCAAAAGAGCATGTGTTTCTATCTTCTTGAGGCTTTGTTTCAGCACTTTTTTGTGACTTTTTAGACCTGAGATGACTCTGTTTCTGGCTGTCTTGGTCACCTCTTGCATGCTTCTAGTACTTGTAGTGTAATCCTACTTGCAGCCTTGCAAAGTAGCATGTCTTTGTGCCTTGAATTTGCTTAGTTCAAACATGTTTTTAGCCATTATTTTCCATGATATAACTCTTTTTTGGGTTGGTTTGGTTGCTTGTTGCATGCTCCTTACACTTGTAGTGTAAATCCTCTTTGCTAGCCTTGCATGCCTAATGAGTTAGCTTGCTATTTTAGCATGTATTGGCTCTATTCCAGCACATTTTTGATAATTTTTTGACATGCTTTAGGACTTTTTTGACTGGTCTTGGTCATATGAGCCATGCTTTGTATAGCTATAATGCAAGTGGCTTCACTAGTCTTGAGTTTTGAGATCACTAGCATGCTATATTTGTGATGTGTGCATGATATGGCTTCATTTGGTATATAATTTCAGAGCATATGTCATTGCCACACTCTCACATTTTCCACTCCTTCAATGTGTTTGAGAGTTGTGTCATCATGCCTCGTTTGCGAGCCATCAAATGTGCATATTTTCCTTGTGTTATATGCCTTGATCTTAGTATATTTCAGCCACTATTTTGGCATATTTAACCTCTGTCCGGGGTTGGTTTGGTCATTTAGGTTTAGTATTGTATGCCTATAGTGCTATGCTCTTTGCTAGTTTCAATGCCTTTGACTTCAAGCATGTTTTGTATGCATCATTTCCATGATTTTAAGTCATTTAGCATGCCATTTCAGTGCTCAAAATTATGCCATTGCACTCCATGCTTCACTCCTTCATTTGTTTTGAAAGAGGTCTTGAGCCCCTTGTTGGCTTGAGCATGGAATTGAGGCTTTCATGCCTAATGGTCTTAGCCTTCTCTTGAGGGCTTCTACTAACCAAAAGCATGAGGCTTCTTTCATGCTTAAGGTACTTGTGGTTTAGACCATCTTTCCCATTAGAGGACAATCACATTTAGACAAATCAATTAAAGGATTAATTGGTAAGTTAAAATGAGTAAACAAAATTGAACCAAGTAAAACATGCCAAGATAACATGTTTGAGTTGCATTGCATGTGTTTGGATCAGACGTTAATCCAAACACAAGAAATATGAGACGTTTCATACTTGAAGTGATGAAACGTGTCACGTTTCTTGGTCGTCGTCCCCCTTGATTGTGCATGATAGGGTGGAGGCCTTTTGAGTCTTATGTGCGCATTCATCAACATTGTGCAAGCTTGACTCTTTGGCCATCATGCATTGAGATGCGTGATTGATGGCTTGAGAGCCGAGCATTACACTCCTTTGAGCTTGAGACATGATAAGGAGTGTAGTTGAACACACATTTCCTTGCAAATACACTGTCATGCCTCTGTTTGTGCTCTGCTGCAGCAAAAGGAGGAAATTCAGGGAATCAATGGACCGGCCATCAAATCCTGCCGACCGGCCATCATTACTGGCTGATGGCCACCATCTCTGGCCGATCATCCCTCAGCATGTTCCTGAGATGGGTTAGAATCAATTTGGAAGTTGGCACAATTTTCAGAGGTCTAAAGGTGTGCAAATAGAGGCATCTTGAGGCAAGGCGGTGGATTTTCGGGAGGGCGCGACCGAGCATGCATGCCTCCTTCGCCCGTGAGGCCATTTTTACTGCTTTACTAGCTAGTTGTACTTAATTACATACGTTGTAATTAATTAGTTTAATTAATAGGCTTAGATTAGCTGGTTATTCAATTCAATTTGGTTTGTAATAATTAATTAGCTAGAATAGTTAGTTAATTAGTTTGTTTGTAATAGTTAGCTTAATTAGCGTAGCTAGTTAACTTTCATATTATTCAGACCCTCCATCGAGAGGGCAAATGTTGCAATAAGGGTGCGTGAGTGTGTGAATGTCTTCCAACCCCACGTCTTTCTCCCTTTTATTTACCAGCTCTTGATGGTTAGTTTTAAGGCATGTTTCAATTAGCATACTTATGCTTTGTATGCGTGCATCATTGATTCGTATTGCATGCACCGGGCTCGGCGCATCATTCAAACTGCATTGTATTTCAATACACTTTACTTGAATACGTATTTAACAGCTTGTTATTAAGTGTTGCATTCATATGCCATTCTAGATAGCCGAGCTTATTTTAGTTGCATTTTTGCATGTGTTGCATTAGGCATCATTGACATAGCTAGGATCATGCATTGATTACTAACTAGGTTATGTTTTGGCTCGGAGTACACTGTGAGCGTTTACGCTTTAGCATCCTTGCATGTGTGTAAGTAACTACCATGATAGCATGCTTGCCATGAGGCTAACTGCTTAAGTGTTTAACTGCATGAATGCTTGTGGATGAAGGCTTCATTGCTTGAATTGGAACAATTCATCAAAATGTTAGTTTTAAGCCCACCTGAGGTGGCAAATCATGTTGTTTTAAGCCCACCTTGTTCGGTGGCAAAATATGCGCTTTAGCCTACTTGCGAGTAGTAACTTCAAACCATTTTCGAAAAACAAGCATGAGATGTTTTGTTCCAAATTCAGTGATTTAGTCTATACTTGTGTGTTGTGCGCATCACATAGTAAAGTTCGCTAATAAACCGGAATAAGAACGCATGTGTTTATAAAAACAACATATCATGTTAGTAGAGGCTGATCCTTTGATCGGGCGAGTGGGGGTGCTCATTTCATGACCTTCCCCCCTCGTACCCAAGTTCCCGAGCCGAGGCAACTTTGGTGATGACGGACACGTGGCCTTAGGCACGAGTTAGGGTTTCCTAAATTTCCCAAAAATAAAATATTTTGGTGGCGACTCTGAAATCTAGCAAAGCAGTCCATGTTTGGCGCTTTTTTATTAAAATCGATTTTCCGAAACGATTTGCCGGATTTGGACTCTTTGGTGATTTATCAGTCTCACATTGCACTTTGTGAGATTAGATTCAGAACCGTGACAAGAGTCCGAACTGTAGTAGCTATGAACACAATTCGCGTCCTCGCGCGCGGAGCGGAGTTCGGGCGGTCTACAAGCCTACTCGAGGGCAGCACTTTCAAACCATTTTCGAAAAACAAACATGAGATGTTTTGTTCCAAATTGAGTGATTATTCTATACTTGTATGTTGTGTGCATCACATAGTAATATAGCCAATAAACCGGAATAAGAACGCATGTGTTTTCAAAAACAACATATCATGTTAGTAGAGGCCGGTCTGTGATCGGGCGAGCGGGGGTGCTCATTTCAGGTTCTTCCCCTCTCGTACCCAAGTTCCCGAGCCGAGACAACTTTGGTGATGATGGACACGTGGCCTTTGGCACAAGTCAAGGTTTCCTAAATTTCCAAAAATAAAATATTTAGGTGGCGACTCTGAAATCTGGCAAAGCAGTCCATGTTTGGCGTTTTTTGATTAAAATCGATTTTCCAAAATGATTTGCCAGATTTGGACTCTTTGGTAATTTATTAGTCTTACATTGCACTTTGTGAGATTAGATTCAGAACCGTGACAGGAGTCCGAACTGTATTAGCTAGAACCCAAATTTGCGCCCTCTCCGAAAAGAGGGGCGCGCGGAGGGAGTTTGAGCGGTCTACGGTTTCGGGCGACTCTGCTGGGGATTTAGAGAACTTGACTCGAACATCATGATATGTTGTTTTGTTTACACTTATGTGTTTCTTTGCATTGCATTTGCATTGGTGTGCCTAAGTCACCGTGTTTGTCGTCTGCTATTCCTGAACGGTTTGCTGGAGGCTTGCTTGGAAAAGCATGACATAAGGCTGACCGGTTACGGGCTCTGCCACGATGGGAACACAAACCTCGGTTATGCCGAGACACCCTTTTTGAGCATTTGACCTAGTTGCATATTGGAAGCCTTAGAGACTGTTCCAAACTAGGACAGGTTGCTTACCCGAATGTAGGTTGTTTGAAACCGCATACGTGCGTAGTGAAACCCTAGCTCCTGAGAAGATAGGACAGGGAAACCCTACCCCTCCATAGGGATGTTTTGGCTCTTACTTGCTTGATATGTGCTGTTAGAGTGCGTCTCTACAAGGATGTATGTATCAGTTGCAAGTTTGAGTATCGGCCTGAGGGTATCAGTTTACAGGCAGAATTTTCGGCAGAATTCAGTAGAGAACACAGTCATTCAGCTACACTCATATCTATTTTGGTGAAATCAGGCTGAGGTGTTGTCTGTTTTCTCTTTTGCTAGGTAGTCTTGGAACCATAGCTTCAAAAGGCTCCAATATCCCCTGGGTACATTGGACTTATGTTGATAGACTTTGTCAGGTCAGAGATTCAGTTCAAGGGCAACCAGTGTTTCCTTCGCCAGTAGTAAGGCAAAGAAGGGCTAGTCAGGCACGAGTCACCAGTACAGCGATTACCAAATCAGCGGTCATTGTCTACCCCACCCGTGCGCAGTTGGGCTGAGATTTCTGTTCCTATCACAGAGAGAGAATATACACCTGTTCTGATAGACCAGCAGTTTTTCAGTAAGTATGGAAGAGATGATGCGTCAGCTACAGAAGGCCATGCAGCGAGATGCTGCTAGTTAAGCGGAGGTCACCGCTCGTCAGACAAAAGTTGTAGCCCAACAGGCAGAACTGATTACCAGGCTTCAACAATAGCAACAACCACAACAAGTCGGAGCATCTACTTCGCATCCACCCCCACCCCCACCTAGAGTTCCAATACTCGGGGAAACTGCAAACGTCTAGGAGAATACGGGCGTGCCAGCGGGGCCAGTCCCACCCCCAATCCTACCTCAGCTGTCTAAAGCACCGACTAATCCAGTGGATACATCGTTTGAATTTGAGGTGGATCCAACAGCACTGAAAGTGAGTAAGCTTGAAAAGCGGGCCCAGGGAGTCAACTTGATCCCAGACATAGAGGATGGTTACACTGATTCAGCAGTGACATTGCCGGACCAGTTCAAGGTGCCACATATAGACCGTTTTGACGGTTATGGAGATCCTATGGTACATCTGCGGTTGTTCTCGGATATCCTACGGTTAATGGGTCTCTCCAAATTGCAAAAGCTTTCACTCTTCGGTTGGACCCTATCGGGTGTTGTGGCCATATGGTATGCCAAACTGGAGGACTCAAAGACGAGTTGAGAGGAGATGGCCGAGGCCTTCGTCGCCCAATATTCATACACCACCCAGACCGAGGTCACGACCCGTGATCTTGAGGTGACTAGGCAAGAGCCGAAGGAAGGCTTTTCTGACTTTGTCACTCAAAGGAGGGCTAAGGCCTCCGTGATGACAACTCGGCCGCTCGAGAAAGATCAGATAAGGATGGTTGTGCGCAACCTTCAACCCAAGCTAATGCAGAAAATGATCATCTTACCCCTTCCCACCTTTGCTGACTTGCACGAGATTGGGGTACAGATTGAAGATGCCATGAAGCAAGGTCTGATTGACCATGAAAGGGAGTCACCCAAGAAGGGTTATACACACAGTTCGAATGCGACCACCAGTGGTGATGCAGCTGCAAGATCTTCTAAAGCTGGAATGGTCACCACCACTCCGAAAACAACCACCCTCTTCGTTGGTACGTCCAAACCAAACCCCCAAACTTCGAACTATCTACCCAGAGGCAAGAGGGTTTTCACCCCACTTTATATGCCTTTGTCTAAAGCTCTAGGGGTCCTACTCAGGAAAGGACAGCTGAAACTGTTAGAACAACGGCCTCTACCCAACCCTCTCCCTCCAAAGCATGACCCGACTACATATTGTGCCTTCCATCAGCAACACGGTCATGATACCGACTTTTGCATCAAACTACGTCATGAGATTCAAGATCTCATTGACAACAAGGTAATAGCACCTCCAGAAAAACCAAATGTCAATCAAAACCCTCCACCTAGGCAGGTAAACTTCATCCAGACAACGGCCAACCCGTTTGACCCCAGTATATATATCACCCCAGCCCATTTACCCAAACCTGAGGTGTTCATTTCATTCAGCATTTACTTATGCATGATGGGTGCACCTGAACCTCGATCATCTCAAACCCATGAACCCACTACTTCTGAGCTAGTGAACATGATTGAAGATTTGCAAAAAAACTGTGGCAGATTTAGCCTCTGGGATTTTGGCTCCATCATCGACCACATCACAGGCCAGAAGTCTCAATCCAAAAGGCTCCTTGATCTTAGGGAGAGCTATAATTGAAAATAGTCAACCTGAAGCCATCTCAGATCTAGGTGGTGGCATGTCGACAACAACTGGGCTCCGCTCTGATATAGCGACCCAATCCCTTAGCGAAGTGGGGGCGAATGGTAAGAACAAGGTAGGTGCAGACATTGGTCCCCATGAACGCCTTCAGTGGGCTATTGAGGCTTTGAAAGCCGAAGGACTGAACAAACAGCAAGTGCTCGCAGTTGTTGCAAAGACTGTGGATGACACTTTTGCTACTCAGGATGAGAGTATTCTGAATCAAGGGGCAAGCCGGAAGAAGGGATGTCGTAGCAGAAACACCCCTTTCAGCTCCAATCCTACACTCGGAAGAGATCATCAAATCCTGCCAGCACCTGCCAACCCCTTTGCCAATACATCCAACACTCCGCAAACCTCAAAGTACCCACCCTGAGGCCAGAGGGTCTTCAATCCCCTCTACATGACTTTGTCCAAAGCTCTCCAAATCCTTCTAAGACAAGGCCATCTCAAACTCCTTAAGCCTCAGCCTCTCCCGGATCCCCTTCCAGCTAAGCATGATGTCGCCAAGTACTGTGCCTTCCATCAACAAACTGGTCATGACACTGACAGTTGCTTTCATCTTCGCCACGAAATACAAGATCTGATTGACAACGAGGTCATCGTCGCACCAGGTCCTGCAAAGTCTATCGGCACTGGATCAATGAACTTGGGGGATAATGTGCCTATGTGATCGGGAGATGAACCACCTGCGGATGACGCACAGTTTACTCCAGATGTGGTGGATGGCATGCACTGTTTTGAGTAATATACAAATGCTGTTAATTTTACTTTCTGACTTGGGTATTGGGTCAGTCTTGTTGTGCTGTATTGTGTTAGTCTTTTTGTATTAAGTCGGTTGAGTCTGTCTTGTTGTATCAAGTCAATCCTATTGTGTTAGAGTTAGGTGATCTCGAGAGTGTTACCTCGGGCATCACTTTCTTGTTTTGTGTTTATCTTTTACACTCTTTCTTTTGAGTTTGTGTGTACCATGGAGCCAATTGTGCCAGAAGATCTAAATGAAACAGCAGTGATTTTCATCCTTTCGCGTTTGTTTCTGCCATTGAGCCAGTTGTGCCAACAAATTTGAATGAAACGGCAGAGATTTTCACCTACTTTTCTTTGCCTTGAAGTCATTGTATTGACCTAAGTTTTTCAAAACCTTTTGAACACTGTGATGAAAACAAAGAGGGAGGAATTCCTCTGGATTTGTAAAATTTAATCAACTGACATAAAGAGAGGCATGCTAAGCCCTTAATGAATGAGATCATGTTTGTTAATGTGAGTACTGGGAAGGATCCTAGCTTGATCCAGATTGGTTCTACATTGTCTTCAGCGCGAGCGACTAGTCGCTTTCTTAAAAGATTTCAAAAAATGTTTTGCGTAGTCCTGCGAAGACATGTATGGAATTGATCTTGAGATTGTGCTGCATGGAATCGCTCTCAGCCTTGAGACTTAACCCCTTTTGCTTTCAAACCTTGAACTTGGATTCAAAATGTTCAACGTTCAACCACAATGTGAGGCTTGTGTGGTCAGATTTGAAGCAGCCCGTGAACTAGGGGCAATAAGGTCGTTTGACATCAAAGGAGGCTCGCCAGGCCAGATTCGAAGCAGCCCTTGAACTAGGGGCAACAAGGTCAGATATGATCAAAAGAAAGCTTGCAAAGCTGGATGAGAAGCAGCCCTTGAACTAGGGGCAAAAAATGTCAGATGTGCTCGAAGAGTCAAAAATTGGGACATTTCTCAAGCTAACGAAGATCGACAAGAATGCCAAATCCCAGAATAGAGAAAAGAAGAAAGTTTTGATGAAGGACAACCGAGCTCCTATCCATAACAGTAGGGGCAAATTCATTCCCCCCCAGTGGATGGACTTCTACATCATCAATGAACAGCAGTCATTCTCCTGGATTCAGATGACTTCGAGATCTCAAAACCATTCAACATGGACCAAGTTACACATTTACCCTTGAGAGGCTCGCTGGGCCGAAAACCCATAAGGGCGACCCAGGCAAAAGTTAGAGCAAGAAAAAGAAAAGAATGAAAAAGAAAAGAACAGAAATGAAAAGGAAAAAAAAAAAAGAAAAGAATGAAAAGGAAAAAAAAAGAAAAATGAAAAGAAAAAGAAGAAGAAAAAGAAATGAAAAGAAAAGAAAAACAAAGCTCGCAAGGTTGAAAACCTGGAAGGGCGGCCTTGGCAAAAGTTAGAGCGCAAAAGGAGAGGTTAAATACCCGAGTGTACCTTAACCGAACTACGTAAGGCTTGATTCTCATCTTTGGGATACGTAGGCAACTTCATTCTGAAGTCCAGCCATAAACACTTCCAATTCAATTGTCCTGTTCATGAGATTGAACGGGTCATCTTTGTCATTTCTGTATCTAAGAGTTTGGTTGTGATCTTCACTATGAGAATTGGTTACAGTGCATTGTAGTGCCGTTCAGACAAGGGGCAATTTTCCATTGTTTTAGATTTGAGGTTGTGCATCTCAAGAGTAAATTCTGTGTTGGTCGAGCAATGGCCATTTGAAAAAACAGTTTTGAGGATTTTTAATGAAGCTGATTAATTTTCTCGAAAATGATTCCATTTTTTTTTAAAACTGGACCATTTCTTGGACCCAAAAAAGGAAAATTTTCAGTGCTCATAGCCTGACTTGCATGATTTTAAATTAAAAAATCGAACAGGCATTTTGACCAAACTTTCATATTGGTCAAAATTGTTTTAGTAGAAAGCCAAAACAAAAAATGGTCAAAATGATGAACTAGGGGCACAGTTGAGTCAGGTTTTCTGTCTTTTTCCCTTGTCACCATACTTGCTAGAAAGGGCACCGTATTCGCTAGAAATGGCACAACTGAAGCTAACAAGCAAAGGGCTGAAAGCTCTCTCATCCTCCAAGCAGCGAGGTATTGAGCCAAATGCGAAGCACAGATTGAAAATGGAACGGGATATTCGGTTCCTTCATCCGAATGATCGCAACCAAATTGGCATCTGACCCAGAATGGGGACGTAGAAAATGCAATGTGTGAGACCAATCAATTCTATGCCTGGCCGGTGGGACATGCTGTAACTCACCTTGGTCGAGCTAAGCCAAGGGCATCGTCAACCGATGTCAATTGTAGATATGCTGCACATCTAATTGTAACACAACCCCTCTGTGGGAAAGTTCACGAGCTGTTGTGAGCAAAAGAAGGAGAATCTAGCAGAATGCTAGGGGTAAGAGCCCATAACTTCCTGTTTATCCATCAACCACCCAGGGGAGGGATAAAAAATAAGAGAGATTGAAGAATAGAGAGATGTGCGCTGAGAGAAAAAGTGAGAAAAGGGCTTTTTCAGAAAACAAGAGATTGAGTGCCAAAGTGATGTGGGAATCACAAATGAGAAAGGGTAGGAAACAATACTCTAAGAAACGAGCTTCTCTTAAATTGAGAGGTCTCCCACCGATGGATAGCAGAGTGTTCGTTTGTTGTGTTTGTTGTTTTTGTTCGTCTTGATTCTTGTTTTGAGTCGTTGTGAATGTTGGTGTTCCTTTGTTGAGTCGTTTAGGCTGTTTTACCTTTGTCTTTCCCTTCATCGAGTCGTTTTGACTGTGGTCAGTCGTAGGCTCAATACCCGGTCGAGAACTCATTTCTCAATTTCAAAAAAAAAAAAAACATTTTATGCTCAGAGTGCTGTGCCATTCTCAACATATGTGCAAAACAGGATTTCTTTCTTTCATAAACTCCAGGGTTCAACCCAGGTCGTGTGAGAACAGTAGAACAAGGACCTATCTGAAGCTATATGGGTTCTGGACTGCAAAGCAAAAGAAAAGAAGGAAAATTTAGAGCATCTTAGTGTGTTTCAACTTCAGGAAGTTCCGTGATTACACTCCGGATGTACCTCCTCAGGCCTTGTCAATGCTTCGAAATGTAAGTATGTCTCTACCTCAAGTTCAAGTTCAAGTTCAAGCCTGCTTCAAGCCAGAATGGCGATCATAAGTGCTCTCCTTGAGTACCATTCCCTGCCAGAGGCATCTTGGCTGTGTTTGCAATGAGTTCCTAAGAGACCAACCGCGACTGTGGAAACTAGAGTTCGAATGGCTGATGCTTAGAACGCAAAGGTTTGGGATTTCCAAGACTAAAGTCTAGTTTAAATACCCAGGGGTGTATCCCCGGCTTGAAATCTATATGGCAGCCCCATAGATTGAGATCGCATGTGTGTGCGCCTCAATTCTGGATACTGAACCAACCTAGTCTGTCACCCCGTTGGAGAATAGGGAAAATTGTGAATATGATCAGGAAAACAAGCGGGAGCTGTGGCTTCTATATGTAGATGTTGCTGTTTGTCAGCATTTTAGAACCTTTATACTGTGAGTTGAAGGAAAGAGTTCGAAGAACGCAAGGTAAGAGTTCGAAGAACACAAGGGGGAGATCCCCGTCAGAGTAGAGCGGTTCATCGCCACCCAACCCATGAGGTGTTTTCTAAAGCGCCGCTATGTTTGTTTATTGCATTCCTTAAACATAGTGCATTGTATTGCATTGTACCTATCAAGTTTCTTTCTCATTCATGCACGATATTGTATGTACGGTTCATTTGAAGCTGGCGCAACCAGGCTATATTGGATGTGCGATTCATTCAGAGAAGTTCTGCTTAAGATTGATTATGTTTTGTGCATCTATCGCACATGTTCACTTTGTGCATCTATTGTACATGTTCACTTTGTGTATAGATCGCATTTAATCTTGTATGCCTTGGGCATTGTTGTTCTTTCTCCTCGCGTGTGCGACCGGTTAGACCTTCTTTGGTTAAGAGCATTTGGAACATGTTCCAATGCTTATACCACTCCGAAACACTGGGATGTGTCCCTATGTTTATCCCTCTTTGGTTAAGAGCATTTGGAACGTGTTCCGATGCTTGTACCACTCCGAAACACTGAGACGTGTTCCTATGTTTCTCCCTCTTCGATTAAGAGCATTTGGAACGTGTTCCAATGCTTATACCACTCTGAAACACTGGGACATGTCCCTATGTTTCTCCCTCTTCAGTTGAGATCATTTGGAACGTGTTCCGATACTTATACCACTCCGAAACACTGGGACGTGTCCCTATGTTTCTCCCTCTACGACGTGTCCCTATGTTTCTCCCTCTTCGATTAAGAGCATTTGGAACGTGTTCCGATGCTTGTACCACTCCGAAACACTGGGACATGTCCCTATGTTTCCCCATCTTCGGTTAAGAGCATTTGGAACGTGTTCCGATGCTTATACCACTCTGAAACACTGGGACGTGTCCCTATGTTTCTCCCTCTTTGGTTAAGAGCATTTGGAACGTGTTCCGATGCTTATACCACTCCGAAACACTGAGACGTATCCCTATGTTTCTCCCTCTTTGCTTAAGAGCATTTGGAACGTGTTCTGATGCTTATACCACTCCGAAACACTGAGACGTATCCCTATGTTTCTCCCTCTTTGGTTAAGAGCATTTGGAACGTGTTCCAATGCTTATACCACTCCGAAACACTGGGACGTGTCCCTATGTTTCTCCCTCTTTGGTTAAGAGCATTTGGAACGTGTTCCGATGCTTATACCACTCCGAAACACTAGGACGTATCCCTATGTTTCTCCCTCTTTGGTTAAGAGCATTTGGAACGTGTTCCAATGCTTATACCACTCCTTTTCTGTTCGCGTGCAATGCGTTAGAATCCTATTTGAGACCTCGGGTGTGCCCAACGGTCGCTTTTAGTCTTTCCTGCGTGAGCCGTAGTTAAGATTGCATATTTTTCTTGCGTCCTTTCTGTGTGAAATGTGGTTTGACTTGTGAGTCTCGCGCGTAGCGTGTTTGTATGTTTGTGTTTCTCATGTGTGAGATGAGCTTATCGGTTCGCTTCAAATGGTGTATTTACTTTGCATACCATTTGCATTCAAATGCTTCATTACAGCTTTCTTTGCATGATCATAAGTTATGTTCTGCATTGTGCATATCATTTGCATTTTGCCCCTGCCTGTGGGCGCCCCCTTTTTGTTATCTTGTCAGTTTGTCTATGTCTTCGGTCTTGTCAAAAATGGGTCGTCTCTAGGCTTTGACATTCACTCCCTTCATTTCATGACTTCCGAGTTCTGTCAAAGAGGGGCAACTGTAGACACCCCATTTTTGACCGACCTTAAGACTCAGACGTCATCGTTCGTGCACGCGATGATTGCGCATGTTTGTCCTAGTTTTGAGTGCCCGAAGGTCTCAACCGAGCGCCTTGTCTTTGAGCCTCTGAACTCTTTGTGTTTTGGCCTTACTTTGGGGCCATGCCTTGGTACCTTTGCCTGGAGGGAGAGGGAGGCCTGTAGGCCACTTTTTGTAGCTGTAGGCTACTTATCTCTCTTGTAGGCCACTTGTAGTGGCCCATAGGCTAGTTTCGGGAGCTTTCGGCTGAATGCCTTATCTTGTGGCCTCTTAGCTCTCTTCCTTTTGGTTTGTTTTTGTGCCATACCTTGTTACCCCTTGCCTAGAGGGAGAGGAGAGGCTGTCAGCCACTTTCGGTGCTTGTAGGCCACTTTTTCCTCCTGTAGGCCACTTGAAGTGGCCGGTCGGCCATTTGAAGTGGCCTACGGCCTTTTTTCTGTTTTTGCAGGTTGTTTTAGATATTTTGAGCCAGGTGTGGCTCACTGAGCCATCCTCCATACACGTGTATGGAGGGATGAAGGCAAGTTTCAAGCTTGTCAAGCAAGCTTTACCTTGCATTGCTTATATAAGGGAAGCTCTCTCTCCCTTCTGAGAGGTTCAGAATTTTTAGAAGCAATTTTGACTCTCTCTCTCTCTCAAGAATTCTCTCCCTCTCTCTCTATATTGTGTCTTATAGTGCTTGAAAGTGAGTGTTTTTGTCATATTTTGCCTACAACCTCTTAGCCAAACATCTTGACATTGGAGCTGAAGTTTGTTGAGGTGTTTTTAGAGCTAAAAAAAGCTGGTTTTGCCTCAGAAGTTGCTGTTTTTGAAGTTGTGCTTCAAGGGTGAGTAATTTCCTCTTTTAAGCTTGTTTTTGTACACAAGCTTAGCCACCTTTGCATGTTGTTTTAGGCTTAGCTTTCAACTACAAAAAGCTTTGTTTTTAAGTGTTTAAAATGGTTGTTAGAGGCCTTGTTTGAGTTAGGGGTGGTCTCCCCCCTTTGGTGGCTTGTTTTGTTTTGCTTTGAGCCATCTCTTAAGGCCTTTGAGATCACCTTCTCTTGACCTTTTAACCACTGAATTCCAGAGGAATTTTAGTGGTGGAAAGTGTGTTTTGAGGTCCAAAATAGAAGAGGGTCATCCCTTCTCCTTGTGTCTTGATTGCTCGTGTTGATGGCCTCATACTTGAACATGTTTTTCTACCATACCTTGACTTGATCTAAGCATGTTTTTGTAACTTTTTCAACATGTTTTAGCTCTGTTTGTGGCTGGCTTGGCCACTTCTTGCATGCTTCTTACACTTGTAGTGTCAACTTTGCTTACTAGCTTAACATGCTTGCTATTTTGGCCTATTATTCTAGCTCATTTTGGCTACACTCCAGCATGTTTTTGCTCATATTTTAGCATGCTTGAACTATTTTTTGAGTGGTCTTGATCATTTGGGACTTTCTTTGTATAGCCATAGTGCAATCTTGCTCATTAGCTTTGAGTTTCAAAGTCTCTAGCATGCTTTACTTGAGTTGTTTTCATGCTTTGGCCTTATTTCTCACATGATTTCAGTGCATGTAGTGTAGTCATACTCTCACATGTTTCACTCTTTCAATGCTTTTGGAGAGTTGTGCATTATGTCTTGATCATGGGCTAATTTGTATGCATGCTTGTCTAAGCTTTTGGGCTACCATCTCAACATGTTTTTTGGTCTTATTTTGCCATGTTACAACTCTAATTTTTGTTGGTGGAGTCACCTCTTGCTTGGTTTCAGTACTTGTAGTGTAATTCCACTCATTAGCCTTGCATGCTTAGTATTTTGGCTTACCATTCTAGCTTGTTTTGGCTACACTCCATCATGTTTCTAGCATTATTTTGACCTACCTTAGGACTGTTTTGAGTGATCTTGGTGCTTTGGGGCTTGCTTGATATGGCTATGGTGCAAGTGCGTTAGCTAGTCTTGAGTTTTGAGCACCTTAGCATGCTATATTTATGATGGTTGCATGTTTTCGCATCATTTAGCATGTAATTTCAGAGCATATACATGTGTCATATTCTCACTTCTTTCACTCCTTGAGAGCTTTTGAGAGTTGTGCCTTTGTGCCTTATTTGTGAGCTACCAAGGGAGCATGATTTTCTACTCTTTTGAGCCTTAGTTTGAGCATGTTTTTGCCACTAATTTTCCATGTTGCAGCTCTGTTTTGGGCTGGTTTGGTTGTTTAAGCTTGATATTGCATGCCTCTTGTGTTATGCTCTTTGCTAGCTTTAATGCTCTTGGCCCTTAGCATGCATTTCATGGTTTGTTTGCATGATTTCAAGGTCTTTAGCATCTCATTTCAGTGTTGAAATACATGCCATTGCACTCCAATGTTTACTCCTTCATTTGTTTTGAAAGTGGTCTTAAGCCCTTTGTTGGTTTGAGCACGAAATTGAGGCGTTCATGCCCAATGGCATGATGCTTCTTTCATGCTCAAGAAGCTTGTGGCTTGGTTCGTCTTTCAAATTAGCGGACTTCTCACTTTTGGACTTAACCGGTTAAAGGTTTTTATTGGTAATCTAAAATGAGTAAACAAAAATGAGTCAAAGTAAAACATGCCAAGATAACATGTTTGTATTGCATTGCATGTGTTTGGATTGGACGTTAATCCAAACACGAGAAATGAGAGACATTTCATACTTGAAGTGATGAAACGTGCCTCATTTCTTAGTCGCCGACACCCTTGACCGTGCATGATAGGGTGGAGGTTCATCGAGTCTTACTTGTGCATTCATTAACGTGCACACACTTGGCTTCTCGGCTATCATGCATTGCGATGCTTGGTTGATGGCCCGAGAGTCGAGTACCGCACCCCTTTGAGCTTGAGAAATGATAAGGAGGGTGGTTGTACACATATACCCTGCGAATGCCTTGCTTTGCCCCTGTTGTACTCTGTTTGCAGCAAAATTGGAGAATGCAGAAGCAAGTGGCCGACCGGTCAGAGGAAGTGGCCGACCGGCCAGAGGAAGTGACCTACAGCCTCCTTAAGTGGCCGACAAGTGGCCTACAGCCTCCCCTGGTGGCCGACAGTCCACCAGCTTGAAGATGGTTCAAAATGGTTTTGGTTTTGGAGCAGAAGCAGCCTAGGAATTGGTTCAGTGTTTAGGAATCAAAGCGAATGCAAACAGAGGCAACTGGTGGCAAGGCGACGAATTTTCGGGAGGAAGCCGATCAAGCATGTATGCATTCCCTCGTCCCTTGAGGCCTCTTAACTGTTTTATTTAGCTAGCTAATTTATTGGCTTTGTACTTAATTAGTTAATGTGCTTAGCTAATCAATTTTGCGTTGTAAAAATTAGTTAACTAGTTAGTTAATTAGTTGGTTTGTAATAATTAGCTTTATTAGCGTAGCTAGTTAGCTTTCATTTCATTCGGACCCTCTGTTGAGAGGGCAAATTTTGTAATAAGTGTGCGTGTGTGTGTGAATGTCTTCCAACCCCACGTCTTTCTCCCTTTTACTTATCCGCTTTTGATGGTTAGATTAGGGCATGTTTTAATTAGCATACTTATGCTTTGCATGCATGCATCATTCATTCGTCTTGTATGCAGCAGGCTCGGCGCATCATTCAAACTGCATCGTATTTCAATACCTATTTGAATACATGTATCAGTGTTGCATTCATATGCCATCTTAGATAGCCAAGCCTACTTAGTCGCATTTTTGCATGTGTTGCATTAGGCATCTTAACATAGCTAGGATCATGCATTGATTTCTAACTAGTTTTCTGTTTTGGCTCGGAGTACACTGTAAGTGTTTATGCTTTAGCATCCTTGTATGTGTGTAAGTGATTGCCATGTTAACATGCTTGCCATGAAGCTATCTGCTTAAGTGCTTAACTGTATGAATGCCTGTGGATGAAGGCTCCATTGCTTGAATTGGAATAATTCATCGAATGTGCGTTTTAAGCCCACTTTGCGGAGTGGCAAAATCATGTTGTTTTAAAGCCCACTTGAGAGTGGTAAATCTGTGCTTTAGCCTACTCGAGGGTAGCACTTTCAAACCATTTTCGGAAAACAAACATGAGATGTTTTGTTCCAAATTGAGTAATTTAGTCTATACTTGTATGCTGTGCACATCACATAGTAATATAGCCAATAAACCAGAATAAGAACGCATGTGTTTTCAAAAATAACATATCATGTTAGTATAGGCCGATCTTTGATCGGGCGAGCGGGGGTGCTCATTTCAGGACCTTCCCCTCTCGTACCCAAGTTCTCGAGCCGAGGCAACTTTGGTGATGACGGACACGCGGCCTTTGGCACGAGTTAGGGTTTCCTAAATTTTCCAAAACAAAATATTTAGGTGGCGACTCTGAAATCTGGCAAAGCAGTCCATATTTGGCGCTTTTTTATTAAAATCGATTTTCCAAAACTATTTGCCGGATTTGGACTCTTTGGTGATTTATCAGTCTTACATTGCACTTTGTGAGATTAGATTCAGAACCGTGACAGGAGTTTTAACTGTAGTAGCTAGAACCCAAATTCGCGCCCTCTCTGAAAAGGGGGGTGCGTGCAAGGAGTTCCAGCGGTCTACACATACCTCACTTGGATGTCCAAGGTATAAGAATCATTAAAAGCAAAGCTTATCCTACTAATGTTGCAGGTATAACTCCGCTTATTATAGAAATGGGTAGGAGCAAAACTCTTTAGTGATACGTGAAGTCATCCATAATTTGGTTATGCTTTTGAACCTCGATCTTGAGATATCCAGTCAGTTAGGTTGGGTTGCGATTATGGCATGTTTTAAGTAATAGGCTTTAATCTCATTCCCTTCAATAAATGGTACACTTGCTCTCTGGCTAGCCCTTTGATCAACGGATCTGCAATGTTCTTTCTTGACCTTACATACTCTATAGAAATTATTCCATATGAGAGAAAATGTCAAATGGTATTATGTCTTCGACGGATGTATCGAGATTTACCGTTATACAAATAGTTGGCACCAGTTTAGGCTACATTGGAATGTCTTCTAGGAAATTACGGAGTCATTTTGCTTCTTCTCCTATTTTATCTAACACAATAAACTCAGATTCTATTATTAACCTTGATATGCATGTCTACTTGGAGGATTCCCAAGAGACTACAACACCTTCTAGGGTAAATACATATCCATTTGTGGATTTTGAGTCTTTAGTATCTGATATCCAGTAAGCGACGATGTAACCCTCTAGTACTACTGGATATCTGGTATAATGCAAGCCATAATTTCGGGTATGCCTTAGATACTTAAGTACCCTAATTATTGCTTTCTAGTGATCTGCCACTGGATTACTTGTGTACCTACTCAACTTGCATATAGAATAGTCTATATCTGGCCTAGTGCAATTCATTAAGTACATCAAGCTTCCGATTATCTAAGAGTACTCTAATTGTGATATGCCCACACTTGTATTCTTTGACAAGTGAAGACCAACATCAACAAGTGTTTTAGCAAGACATTCGTTATGCTTCCCAAATTTCTCTAAAATCTTCTCAACATAGTGAGACTAAGATAAAGCATATCCTTCAGATGTTCCTGTGATTTTCATTCCTAGAATTACATTTACTACTCGCAGATCTTTCACGTCAAACCTCTTGTTTAACATTTTCTTCATGGATTTGATCATGTCATTATTACTTCCAATAATAAACATGTCATCCACAGAAAGACAAACTATGACATAGCCTCTGCTTGTTGGAATCCATAGAGGGATTTGATAAGTTTACAAACCTTTTTCTCTTGGTTTGGAACTTTAAACCCTTCTGATTGTTCCATATAGATTTCCTCATTTAACTCACAATGCAAAAAGGTTGTTTTAACATCCATTTGATGTATCTCTAAATTTAATAATGCTGCAATCACTATTAGCATCCGAATGGATGTTATTCTTGACGCCGGTGAATAGGTGTCAAAATAATCGAGGCCTTCTTTTTGCCTGTACCGCTTAACTACAAGACTTGACTTGTATTTGTCAATTGAAACATCTGCTTTCATCTTTCTCTTGAATATCCACTTATAACTAAGAGGTTTTTACAACCTAGTAGATGATCCACCAGTTCCCAAGTATGATTTGGCATAATGGATTCAATTTCATTATTCACAACTGCTTTCCATAATTGAGCTTCAAGACCTGGCATTGCTTCCTTGAAGTTTTAAGGGTCATTTTCTAATAGGTATGCCAGAAAATCTAGACCAAATGGTTTAGATGTCCTAGCCCTCTTCCTATGTCTAAGATCATCTTCTTCATTATCATTTTGGTCTTCACTACTACCTATAATAATGTCAAAAATTCTTTTATTTGAACGTGTCTTTTCAGTTTCAAGAGTTTTAAATTCTTCAGCCTTCTTGTAAGGAAAAATTTTATTTAAAGAATGATGCATTTATTGACTCAATAATAGTATTCACATGCATATCAGGATTTTCAGATTTATGAACTAAGAATTTGTATGCACTACTATTATTCGCATAACCGATGAACACACAATCAATGGTTTTTAGTCGTTTTAGGACTAGGGACTGCTACATTGGCCAAACACCCCCACACTTTGAGATAATTATAAGTAGGTCATTGACCTATCCACAATTCATAAAGTGTTTGATTGGTTTTCTTGTGAGGTATCCTGTCAAGGATAAAGTTGGCAGACAAAATCGCCTCCCCCACAAGTTATAAGGTAATCATGAACTAATTAACATTGCATTCATCATCTCTTTCAGAGTTCAATTCTTTCTTTCAGCAATTACATTTGACTAAGGAGAATATGGTGTAGTAGTTTAGTGAATAACACCATGTTGAGAACAAAATTTCTCAAATGGTGCATCATATTCACCTCCTCTGTCACTCCTTACTACCTTAGTAGTTTTGCCAAGTTCATTTTCAACCTCAAGCTTATATTGCTTAAAAACTTCCAAAGCTTCATATTTACTTCTCAATAAGTAAACATAGCAACATTGTGTGCAAATAAAAGTAATTAAGTACTTTTTACCTTACCTAGTTTGAACAAATTTCAAATCACAAATAACTGTATGAATTAAACTTAGAGGTTTAGTACTTCTCTCCACTTGATTGAATGATGCCTTAGTGAGTTTAGCCTTAACACAAATCTCATACTTATGATTATGATCAAATTCTAAATTAGGTAAACATTTCAAAGAAACAAGTCTACGCAAAGAATTAAAATTAACATGTCCTAATCTAACATGCCGTTAATAAGAAGACTCAGCAATATAAACAGAAGATGTGTTCTTATTATTAATAGCCAAATTTGGTAAAACAGTAATACATTGAGCTTGAAAAACCCATCACTCATATACCCTTGCCCTACATACATCCCACTCTTAGTGAGTACAACTTTGTCAGATTCAAAGACTAGCTTAAACCCATTCTTTATCAACAATGACCTAGAAATCAGATTCCTGCGAATGTCTAACACATGGAGTACATTGTTGAGAGTGAGTTCTTTGCCCGAAGTCATCTTGAGCACGACCTTTCCTTGTCCTTCGACTGTAAAGGTTGAAGAGCTTCCCATAAAGAGTCGTTCTCCATTCTTTATGACTTTATAGATCGTGAACATTTTTTTGTCAGTGCAGATATGACGAGTAGCCCCAATGTCCACCTACCATTCCTTAGTATTGCTCACTAAGTTCGCCTCAGAAACCACAACAAAGAGACTAATGTCTCATACTCCATCACTAGGGGTGTAAAAATGGCATTTGGCCTACCCAAAACTCGTCCGCAGCCTAAGGTGGGCTCGACCTAGTTAGGCTGGGGCTGGGGCTAGGGCTGGGGCCCGGGCCTAGGCCCGAGCCCGAGGCCCTGGGCCAAAATTTGTCGCCATGCGGGGCATCTCGAGCCGCCCAGTAGCTCTCTGCCATCCAACGGTCAAAATTCAAAAATAAATAAATAAATAAATAAAAATAGTAATATTCAAATGGTCATTTGACAGTTTACTTCCAATGGTCCAAATTTTTTTAAATTGTTTTTACAAATTAACCCCCTCTCCCAAACTCCTATAAATATCCATCCTCTTCCATTTTATTTCTCACAAACAATTCTCTCTCTCAAACTCTCAGTCTCTCTCAATTAATTTTAAAGTCTCATCCTTAAGTGGTAATTGCAATTGTTCAAGAAGAAGTTTTTATCAGAAGAAGCTAATTTTTTTTATCATATTCGCCAGTCAGTAGTAGTAATTTGTTGAATTAAATTTATTAGTTACTCATTTTTTTGCATTAATTATTTCTTAACATATATTAGTTGTTATTGTTTACTCATTATTTAAATTAATTGTTAGTTCTTATATATTATTTTACTTACATTACTATGGATCATAATATTCCTAATATTTATGTCGATATTGATTCATATACTACACAACATAAATCTGTTGATTCTTCTAATGTACCTAATATCTCTCTTCCAACAGTTGGATCATCATCTAGAGGCAAGACTTGTAGTGTTTGGGATCATTTTGAAATAATATCTGTAAATAATTCTGATGGTACAGTTACATGTAAAGAAAAATGTAAATGTTGTGCACATTTACTTAGTGTTGCATCTGTAGGGTGTACTAGTCATCTGAAAAGGCATGCTAACAAACATTTATAAAGTTAACAACCTGATATTAGAAGTCAAATGGAATTAGGGGCTTCATCAACTAGTCATTTGGAAATATTTTCATATGATCCTATACGTGCACAAAATTCTATAGTTGATTATATTAATAAAAAAAGAACAACCTTTTGCTACTAGTGAAAGCCCCGATTTTTTACAAATGGTTCGTGAAAGTTTTGTACCGCAATATTAAATTTTGTCAAGAAATACTACTAGAAACATGATTTTAAAGAAATTTGAGGATATTAAAAATGAATTATTTGACATGTTCAAAATTTTGAATGGAAGAGTTTGTTTAACATCTGATCTATTGTCACATAACGATTTAGAATATCAATGTATCACTGCACATTTTATTGATAATGATCGGAAATTAAATAAAAGAATTATTTCATTCAGATTAGTTGAACTTCCATACACTGGTCATTCGCTTGGTGTAGAAATAAGAAATGTATTATATGAGCAGGCTTTGCAAAATAAAATATTTACCATTAGTTCAGATAATGCAACATATTGTAATCAGACTATAGCCTATTTGAAATCAACATTACAGTTACTTATTGGTGGTGATTTATTTTATATTCGTTGTTGTGCCCATATTTTAAACTTGATTGTTAAAGAAGCTATATATGTATATGGGATTTCTTTACTGGTAATAAAAAATGCGGTTGTTACTATTAGGTCTTTTGCTAATCGAATTTCAAAATGCATGAAAATTTGTCAATAAGAAGGTATGCCATTTAAAAAATTACTTTTAGATATAGATAGCGGGTTGAATTTAACATAGAATATGTTAAAAAGAGCTTGAAAATAAAGAAAAGTAATGGATTTATTTTTTGCAACAACATCAATAGGAGGAGTACTGACTCCCACAGAACTTAATTGGTAGCAAGTAGCTTTATATTAAGATTTTCTAGAAGTTTTTGATACTACAACAAAATTATTTTCTTATATATATATATATTCCTACTTCACCATTTGTTTTACATATGTTAGCAGCAATAATAAAAGTTTTCATACAATATATGGGTAATGAATATTATGTAATCATTATTATTGTAATGAAAGAAAAAATTGATAAATATTTTGATCCATTACCTAATTTTTTAGGTTTAGCCATAATAATTGATTCTAGGTGTAAAGAAATTGGTTTACAAGAATTTTTAGAACGTATCTTCCCTGATAAAAAACAATTTTCCCCTATTATGAAAACATGCAAAACATTATTTGAAGAATACATGACAGCTGCATCTAAAAATACACATATACTATAACAGTTCCAGTTTAGACCCAACCCATTTCTTGCTCTTGTATTCGAGATTTCGTGTCTTTAATTGTTGTTCATGCCATTTTCATCTTGTTGGTGATTGAGGTGAATGTTGGTTGTGTTTGAAATAGGTTGGGAGTTAGTTTTTCAAAAGTGTTCTTGTCCAGTTTTCTTCTTGTTCGCTCGAGCAGTGTTTTCGTTGCTCGAGCGGTCTTTAAGATCTCTTAGTATTTTTACAGGTTTGCAAAACTTCTAGAAGTAGGGTATCTTCGCTCAAGAGGTCTTTTGCAGGTCTGAACGTCTAGAAATAGAGTATCTTCACTTGAGCGGTATTTCATGATTGTGCGCTCGAGCGGTGTTTTAGTCGTTTGAGTGGTGTCACTTATTGTGTTTGATGATCTAGTGGTGTTTTGGCTGCTCAAGCGGTCTATGCATATATCAGATCTGGAAAATGAAGATTTGATCACTTTTTCGCTTCCTCTCTCTCTAAAACATTCCAAACCTTGATTTCTTCACTTTGTCTCTCTAGTTCTTACATTAAAACCCCAAATACTCATAATCCATTGATTTTTCCACCCTAGTTCCTTGGAGAAAAAGGTAGAGCTCGTCAAAAGCTTCATTCCAATCAGAGAGGATCTTGTTTTCGGTTCCATCAAAGTTTTACCCTTGCTCTTTTCCTCTTCTACTCTTGAGGTAGGGATTTCTCCAACCTTTGGTATAATTCTTAGCCTAGTTATTTTCTCTTGAAAGGGTTTAGTTATTTGGGAATTTTGGGTTAAACCAAGGATTTGATTTTGAAATGTAAAAGAGGGGTTTTCAAATGTGTTCTTGAGAAAGGTTGTGGGGTGTAACATGCCCAGGGGGTACCTATGTGCATTAAACACCCTCAATTTCTTTGATCTAGTCTCACGATTGCCATGTGAAACATAGATGAGAGTCCAGATTTGGAAAGTTTATAGAAAATCCATTTTATTAAAAAATTGTTGCCACAAATGGACTACGTCATCAGATTTCAGAATCGCCACCTAATATTTATTTTGGGAAAATTAGGAAACCCATGACTCATGCCAAGGCCACTGTTTGTCGTAACCAAGGATGCTTGGCTTGGAACCTTAGGTATGAAGGGGAAAGGTCATTAATTGAGCATCCCTGCTCACTCAATCAAAAGATCGGCCTTTACTGAACCATGATATGAATTTTATTTTCTTTATATGTTCATGTTCTGATTATTTAATAAATCCTAAAATTTACTATGTGAGGCATACAAGTATAGACTATGCCATTGATTTTGGAACAGTTTGATTTCATGTATTTTGAAAGAGTTTTGAAGATGTACAACCCAAATAAATTGAGTTTACAAACATGAAAAATCAACATCATTCCAAATTAAGCGACACAACCTACATCCACTGGCATTCATACAGTTATATCAAGTAAGAGAGTAGCCACATGTAGACACCCCAGTTTTGACTGACCTCAAGACTTAGACGTCATCGCTTGTGCACTCGATGATTACTTTTGCATATGTTCGCTTTGAGTGCCCGAAGTCCTCGGTGGAACGCCCTGTCTTTGAGTCTTTAAAGCTTGTCCATTTTGTGCTTTGTTTTGAACCAAACCCCTATTGTTTCAAGCCTGAAACTTGTGGTGACCTGTCAGCCACCACCATAGGCTGTCAGCTATGGCTCATGGTTGTCGGCCATTGGTGTGGTCTGTCGGCCACCATTGGTGTGGCCGACGGCTACCAATGTCTTTTTTCCAAATATTTTGTGACAGCTGTGCCAGCTACTAGCACATTTAGTTGCATCTTCCTACATGTGTATGGTGGGATGTTTCTAAGCTAAAGGCATGTTTTTCTATATATATGGGGGTTCCTCTCCCATTTTTTAGGGTTAGAAAATTTAGAACCAAATTATCTCCCTCTCTCTAGATTTCTCTCTCTCTCTCTCTCTCTCTCTCTCTCTCTCTCTTGCAATTTTATACACATTTGCTCACAAATCCTACACTTTTGCCTATCCACCCTTGATCAAAGTTGCTTCTCTTTGGATTGAGGTTTCTTAAGACCCTCTTTGTGCCTTAGAAGGTGGTTGTGGCTTGCTTTGTTGCCTAATTTGTGCCTTGGCTTCAAGAGGTATAACACTCCCCTTTTACACTAGTTTTGCATATTTGTTTTCCCATCTTTTCCAATTGTTTTTGGGCTGATTTTCAACTGTAAAAAACTCTATTTTTATGGCCTAAAAGTGTTGGTTCGAGGCCATTTTCAGTTAAGGGGTGGTTCACCCTTTTTGCTTCTTCGTTTATAAAGCTTTTGTACCTTTGCTCACCACTTTCGAACCAAATTTTTTTGGGCCTTTTAACCACTGAATTTTAGAGGTTTTTCAATGGTAAAAAACTCATTTTGAAGTCCAAATTTGAAGGGGTTAGCCTCCCCTCCTTGTGTCTTGTTTGCATGCCTAGTTATCTTTATATGTTAGCATGTTTTTCTAGCTTAACTTAGCTCAAGTCCAGCATGTTGCCTCTGAAATAGCCTGATTTAGCTCTGTTTTGGGTTGGTTAGTTCATTTGGGTCTTGTTTTGCATGGTTGTAGTGTAATAGTCCTCACAAGTTGGTATTTTAGGGTCTTAGACACCTCTTGTTTGAGTTGATAGCATCTTTTGGTGTTGTTTTTCACTCCATTTCAGCATTATAATCTCTACAACCTCCTACTTTGCTTCACTCTTTCATTTGCTTTTGATTGGGATCCTTTAAGCTTGAGATTGATGTTATGCTTAATGGTTTAATCTTCTTTGAGGGTTCATTATCAACGGCATGATCTCTCTCTTGCCTTACTTTATCCCTTGGTTGACACTTATTTCATCTTAGAGGACACTCACCAATGGACAAATTGATTAAAGAATGATTTGGTAACTAAAATGTGTAAACAAAATTGGCAACTAAAAGTGGTAAGATAAGCACTTCTTTGTGTTGCATTGCAGGTGTTCAAATCTGACGTTAGTTTGAAGACAAGGAAAATGGAACATTTCATACTCAAAAGTGATGAAATGTGCCATTTTCCTAGGTCTCCATTGCCTTTGATCATGCATGATAGGCCGATGGCCATTTGAGTCTTGTTTGCGCATTTATCGAACTTGTACAAACTTGGTTCTTTGGCCATCATGCATTGAAATTGCTTGGTTGATGGTTTGAGAGCCAAGAGTATCACTCCTTTGAACTTGTTTGATGATAAGGAGGGTAACAGTACAAACAAACCTTCAAAAAGTACATTGTTTTGCTCTGTTTGCTCTCTGTTGCAGCAAGGAAGTCCAAGCCAGTGGTGCTCGACAACCACCACCAGTAGCCGACCGGCCACCATCAGTAGCCGACTGGCTATCATTGTTGGCCGACCGACTATCAGCAGTGGCCGATCGGCCCCATTGTTGGCCACCAATGAAAATTCAACAGTGTTTCTAAAGCAAAGCAGAGTTGATCCGGAGAAAGAGAAAGTGTAAGTATTTCTGTGCAACAGAGGCTTATAGCAGCAAAACAGTGGCCTTTCGGGTGAAAAACCAAGCATGCATGCATGCATCCCTCATTTCCAAAGGCCTTTTAGTTAATTTACTTAGTTAATTAGTTGTAGCTCATGCATGCAAATGGTGTAATTATTTAAGTAGATTAGTTCATTAATTCATGGTGTAATTAATTAGTTTCGTTGCTTTGTTATTAATTTGTTAAGTATTTAGCTAATTAGTTTGCTTTGTAATATTTAATTAACTTAGATAGTTAATTATTTAATTGTTTTACTTAATTAGCTTAGAATAGTTAGTTAATCCATTTAAAGTGTTGTAATAATTAGTTTAATTAGTTTGGTTTAGCTAGCTAGTTAGCTTTTATTCATTCGGACCCTCCTTCGCGAGGGTGTAATGTTGTAATAAGTGTGTGTGTGTGTGTGTGTGTGTGTGTGTGTGTGTAAGTTTTCCAACCCCACGTCTTTCTCCCTTTTACTTAACCGCTTTTGATGGTTAAATTAGGAGCATCATGTTTCAAATTAGCATACCTTATGCTAGCATCCATTCATTTGTATTGCATGCACCGAGGCTCGGCGCATCATTCAAACTGCATTGCTATTTCAATACTTATTTGAATACGTGTCTAATCGCATGTTGTTCAAATCGATCCATATACCATATTAGTAGCCGAGCCTCTTAATTGCATTCTTCACATGCATTGCACTAGACATCTTGTATAGTTAGGATCATGCATCTTTCTAACTAGTTTATGTTTTAGCTTAGAGTACTAGGTGAGTTTTTATGCTTTAGCATACTTGCATAAGTGTGAATGTTGCCATGAGGCTATGTGCTTAAATGCTAAATTGCATGAATGCCTATGGATGAAGGCTTGTTAGTTGAATTGGAATGATTCAACAACTGTTCGTTTTAAGCCCACTTTGTTGAGTGGCAAATCATGTTTTAAGCCCACTTTGTTTGGTGACAAATCCGCAAACTTTAAGCCCATTTCAGGTGGCAAATTCAAACCATTTTTACAAACAAATATGAGTTGAATTGTTCCAAATTGAGCAAACTAGTCTATACTTGATTGTGTGCATCACATAGTAAAGTTAGTTTAATAACCGGAATAAGAACACATAATGTTGATAAAAATCATATCATGATTAGTAGAGACCGACCTTTGATCAGGCGAGCGGGGGTGCTCAATTCATGACCTTCCCCTCTCATACCTAAGTTCCCGAGCCGAGGCAACTTTGGTGATGACGGACACGTGGCCTTTGGCACGAGTCATGGGTTTCCTAAATTTTTCCAAAATAAAATATTTAGGTGGCGACTCTGTATTTAGGTGGCGACTATGTGATTTTAGGACGGATCCATAATGATGTAGCATATCTTGCCACACAATTCTCGAATCAAACAGACTGGTAATGAAAAGGCCAAAAATAGGCCAGGCTTGGAATTGCGTGAAATTTGGAGGGCTAATAGAAAACGTGATTTTAGGAAGGATCCATGATGATGTAGCATGCATTTCCATACAATTCACACATCAAACGGACAGGCAATGCTAAAACCGAAAACGGGTCGGCTCAGAATTGCGTAAAATTTGGTGGGACAATAGAAAATGTGATTTTAATATCCATGATATTATAGGATGCATGGCTCGGAATCGCGTGCAATTTGTTCGGTCAATAGAAAACGTGATTTTAAGAAGGATTCATGATGATGTAGCATCCATCCCCATACAATTCTCAGATCAAACAGACAGGCAATGAAAAAGCCAAAAACAGGTTGGGCTCAAAATCGCGTGAAATTTTGTGGATCATTGGAAAACGTGATTTTACAATGTATCCATGATGATGTAGCACGCATGGCCATACAATTCTCGGATCAAACGGGCAGGCTACGCAAAAGCCAAAAAGCCTTGGGCTCGAAATTGAGTGAAATTTTTTGGGTCAACAGATAATGTGATTTGAGAAAGGTTCCATGATGATGGCCATGCAAGCTACATCATCACAGATCCTTCTTAAAATCATGATTTCTACCTACCTGCCAAAATTTCACGCGATTCTGAGCCCGGCCCGTTTATGGCTTTCACATTACTTCTCGATTTGATCTAAAAATCATATGGCCAAGCATGCTGCATCATCATGGAACCTTACAAAAATCACGTTTTTGGCTGACTTTGCAAAATTTCACGCGATTCCGAGCCCAGCCCGTGTTTGGCTTTCGCATTGCCTATCTATTTGACCAAAGAATCATATAGCCATGCATACTACATCATTATGGATCCTTCCTAAAATCACGTTTTCTACTAACCCACCAAATTTCACGTGATTCTGAGCTCGGCCTATTTTCGGCTTTCATATAACCTGTCCATTTGATCCAAGAATCGTATCGCCATGCATGCTACATCATCATGGATCCATCCTAAAAACAAGTTTTCTAGTGACTCGCCAAATTCCATGCAATTCAGAACCCGACCCGTTTTTGGGTTTTGCATTACTTGTCTATTTGATCCAAGAATCATATGGGCATGCATGTTGCATCATCATGGATCCTTCCTAAAATCACTTTTTCTATATACCTGACAAATTTCTTGCAATTTGGACCACGAACCATTTCTGGCTGTCGCATTGCCCATCCATTTGAATTGTATGCACATACATGCTGCATCATCATGGATCCTTCCTCAAATCACGTTTTCTTCTGACCCGACAAATTTCACGCAATTTTGAGCTAGGTTTGTTTTTGTCTTTTGCATTGCCTGTGCATTTGATCCAAGAATCGTATCGCCATGCATTTACATCATGATGGAACATTCCCAAAATCAAGTTTTCTAGTGAACCGCCAAATTTCAAGTGATTCTGGCTTTCGCATTGCCTATCCTTTTGATCCAAGAACCGTATGGCTATGCATGCTACGTCATCATCTATTCTTCCTCCAATCATGTTTTCTACTGACCCGCTAAATTTGACGCGATTTGGAGGCTGGCATGTTTTTGGCTTCCGCATTGTCTGTCCATTTGATCTAAGAATTGTATGGCCATGCTTGCTGCATCATCATGGATCCTTCCTAAAATCACGTTTTCTATTGACCTGCCAAATTTCATGGGATTCAGAGCTTTGCCTATTTTTGGGTTTTGCATTACCTGTCCATTTGATCCAAGAATCATATGGCCGTACATAATACATTATCATGGACCCTTCCTAAAATCACATTTTCTATTGACCCGCCAAATTTCACGTGATTCGGAGCTTTGCTCGTTTTTGGCTTTCATATTGCCTATCCATTTAATCCAAGAATTGTATGGCCATTCATGCCGCATCATCATGGATCCTTCCTAAAATCACATTTTCTACAAACCCACCAAATTTCACGGGATTCCGAGCCCGACCCATTTTTGGCTTTTGCATTGCTTATGCATTTGATCCAAGAATCATATGGCCATGCATGCTGCATTATCATGGATCATTCCTAAAATCACGTTTTTTATTGACCCACCAAATTTCATGGGATTCAGAGCTCGGCCCATTTTTGGCTTTCGCACTGCTTGTCGATTTGATCCAAGAATCGTATGGCCATGCATGCAGCATCATCATGCAAGGATCCCTCCTAAAAGCATGTTTTCTACCGACCCACCAAATTTCAGGCGATTTTGAGTTTGGCCCATTTTTTCCTTTCGCATTGCCTGTCCATTTGATCCAAGAAACGTATGGCCATACATGCTGCATCATCATGGATCCTTCATAAAATCACGTTTTCTACTAACTTGCCAAATTTCACGCGATTCTGAGCCTGTCCAATTTTTTGGCTTTCGCATTGCTTGTCCATTTGATCTAAGAGTCGTACGGCCATGCATGCTACATCATCATCCTTTCTAAATTGACGTTTTCTACAAACCCGTCAAACGTGATTCACAGCATGGCCTAGTTTTGGCTTTCGCATTGCCTGTCCATTTGATCCTAGAATCGAATGGCCATGCATGCTAACATCATATCCTTCCTAAAATCACGTTTTCTACTGACCACCCAAATTTTGTGCAATTCTAAGGCCAGCCCATTTTTGGCTTTCTCGTTGCCTGTCCATTTGATCCAAGAATCATATCGCCATGCATGCTGCATCAACATGGATGCTTCCTAAAACCTTGTTTTCTACTGACCTGCCAAATTTCACGCGGTTCCGAGCTTGGCCATTTTTGGCTTTCGCATTGCCTGTCCATTTGATCTAAGAATCGTATGGCCATTCATGCCGCATCATCATGGATTCTTCATAAAATCACATTTTCTTTTGATTTGCCAAATTTCATGCAATTCAGAGCCCGGTCCGTTTTCAACTTTTTGCATTGCCTGTCTATTTGGTCCAAAAACGATCATTGATCTATCCGAAAATCACGTTTTCTACTGACCCGCTCAATGTCACCCGATTCCGAACCCGACCCATTTTCGGCTTTCGCATTGCCTGTCCATTAGATCTTATAACCATATGGCCTTGTACGCTACATCATCGTGGATCCTTCCTAAAATCACGTTTTCTACAGACTTGACAAATTTCTTGCGTTTTGGAACCCGACCCATTTTTGGCTTTCGCATTGCCAATCCATTTGATCTAAGAATCGTATGGTCATGCATGCTACATCATCATGGATCCTTCCTAAAATCTTGATTTCTACTAAACAGACAAATTTCATTCAACTCCGAGCTAGGCTCGTTTTTCGTCTTTCACATCACGTGTCCATTTGATCTAAGAATCATATGGCCATGCATTCTGCATTGTCATGGAACGTTCCTGAAATCACATTTTCTACTGAACTGCCAAATTTTACGTATTTTCGAGCACGGCTCACTTTTGGCTTTTACATTGCCCATCCACTTGATCCAAGAATCATATGGCCATGCATAATACATTATCATGGACCCTTCCTAAAATCACGTTTTCTACGGACCCGCCAAATTTCACGCGATTCGGAGCTTTGCTTGTTTTTGGCTTTCACATTGCCTGTCCATTTGATCCAAGAATCATATGGCCATGCATGCTGCATCATCATGGACCCTTCCTAAAATCACATTTTCTACAGACCCGCCAAATTTCACAAGATTCTGAGCCCAGCTTGTTTTTGGCTTTTGCATTGCTTGTGCATTTGATCCAAGAATCGTATGGCCATGCATGCAGCATCATTATGCATGGATCCCTTCTAACATCATGTATTCTACTGACCCGCCAAATTTCTCACGATTTCAAGCTCGGCCTGTTTTTGGCTTTCGCATTGCCTATCTATTTGATCCAAGAATCGTGTTGCCATGCAAGCTACATCATTATGGATCCTTTCTAAAATCTCATTTTCTACTGACCTGCCAAATTTCACATGATTTCAAGGCTAGCTCATTTTTGGCTTCTGTTTTGCTTGTCCATTTCATCTAAGAATCATACGGCCATGCATGCTGCATCATCATCCTTTCTAAAATGACATTTTCTACTAAACAGCCAAATGCGATTCTGAGCGTGGCCCAATTTTGGCTTTTGAATTGTTTGTCCATTTGATTAAACAATCATATGGCCATGCATGCTGCATTATCATAGATCTCTGCCAAACGTGATTCCGAGCCTAGCCCATTTTTGGCTTCCGCTTTGCCAATCCATTTGATCTAAGAATCGTACGGCCATTCATGCTTCATCATCATCGTTTCTAAAATGACATTTTCTACTGACCAGCCAAACGCGATTCTGAGTCTGGCAAAGTTTTGGTTTTCGCGTTGCCTATCCATTTGATCCAAGAATTGTATGGCCATGCGTGCTACATCATCATGGATCCTACCTAAAATCACGTATTCTACGGACTCGCCAAATTTCACGAGATTTCGAGCCTGATCCGTATTTGGCTTTCACATTCTCTATCCTTTTGATCCAAGAATCAAACAGCCATGCAAGCTGCATCATTATTGATCCTTCTTAAAATAATGATTTCTACTTACTCGCCAAATTTCACGCGATTCCGAGCCCGGCCCACTTATGGTTTTCGCATTACTTGTCCATTTGATCCAAAAATCGTATGGCCAAGCATGCTGCATAATCATGGATCCTTACAAAAATCATGTTTTCTACTGACCTGGAAAATTTCACTCGATTCTGAGCCCAGCCTGTGTTTTCCTTTTGCATTGCCTGTCCATTTGATCAAAGAATCATATGGCCATGCATACCGCATCATCATGGATCCTTCCTAAAATCACAATTTCTACTGACCTGCCAAATTTCACACGATTCGGAGCCCGGCCTATTTTCAATTTTCGTATTGCTTGTCCATTTGATCCAAGAATCGTATCACCATGCATGCTACATCATCATGGATCCATCGTAAAATCATGTTTTCTACTAACCCGCCAAATTCCACGCGATTCAGAACCCGACCCATTTTTGGCTTTCCCATTGCCTGTCCATTTGATCCAAGAATCATATGGGCATGCATGCTGCATGATCATGGATCCTTCCTAAAATCACATTTTCTACATACCCGATAAATTTCTTGTGATTTGGACCCCGACCCATTTTTGTCTTTCGCATTACCTGTCCATTTTATCCAAGAATTGTATGGCCATGCATGCTGCATCATCATAGATCCTCCTAAAATCACGTTTTCTATGTACCCGATAAATTTCTTACAATTTGGACCCCGACCCATTTTTGGCTTTCGCATTACCCATCCATTTGATCCAAGAATTGTATGGCCATGCATGCTGCATCATCATGGATCCTTCCTAAAATCACGTTTTCTACTGACCAGACAAATTTCACTCAATTCCGAGCTAGGCCCATTTTTGGCTTTCGCATTGCCTATCCATTTGATCTAAGAACCGTATGGCTGTGCATGCTACATCATAATCGATGCATCCTACAATCACGTTTTCTACTGACTCACCAAATTTGATGTGATTTGGAGGCTGGCATATTTTTGGCTTTCGCATTGTCTATCCATTTGATCTAAGAAACGTATGGCCATGCTTGCTACATCATCATGGATCCTTTCTAAAATCACGTTTTCTACTAACCCGAGAAATTTCACGCGATTCAGAGCTTTGCCCGTTTTGGGGTTTCGCATTATATGTCCATTTAGTCCAAGAATCATATGGCCATGCATGCTGCATCATCATGGATCATTCCTAAAATCACGTTGTCTATTGTCCCATCAAATTTCACGGGATTCGGAGCCCAACCCATTTTTAGCTTTCGCACTGCTTGTCCATTTGATCCAATAATCGTATGGCCATGCATGCGGCATCATCATGCATGAATCCTTTCTAAAATCATGTTTTCTACTGACCCGCCAAATTTCACGCGATTTTGAGTTTGGCCCATTTTTGGCTTTTGCATTGCCTATCTATTTAATCCAAGAATCGTATGGCCATGGATGATGCACCATCATGGATCCTTCATAAAATCACATTTTCTACTAACTCACCAAATTTCATGCAATTCCGCGCCCATCCTGTTTCTGGCTTTCGCATTGCCTGTCCATTTGATCCAAGAATCATATGGCCATGTATGCCGCATCTTCGCGGATCTTTCCTAAAATCAGGTTTTCTATTAACCCGCTAAATTTCTCTCGATTTCGAGCCAAGACCGTTTTTGGCTTTCGTGTTGCCTGTCCATTTGATCCAAGAATCGTATGGACATGTATTCTGCATCATCATGGATCCTTACCAAAATCTTGTTTTCTGTTGAACTGCCAAATTTCCCCCGATTCTGAGACCAACGCCTCTTTGGCTTTTGCATTGCCTGTCCATTTGATCCTAGAATCTTATGGCTATGCATGCTACATCATCTTGGATTCTTCTTAAAATCACATTTTATACTGACCCGCCAAATTTCACGCGAGTCTGAGCCCTGGCCCGTTTTCAGCTTTCGCATTACCTGTCCATTTTGCTTTCTGCATCATGATGGAACCTTCCTAAAATCATATTTTCTACTGACCCGTCATCTTTCACGCGATTTGGAGCCTGGCCCGTTTTTGGCTTTCACATTGCCTATATGTTTCATCTAAGTATCGTACGGCCATGCTTACTACATCATCATGGATCCTTCCTAAAATCACATTTTCCACTAACCTGCGAAAATTTCACACAACTGTAAGCCTGGCCTATTTTTGGTTTTCGCAATGCCTCTCCATTTTATCCTAGAATCGTATGGCCATGCATGCTGTATGGTCATGGACACTTCCTAAAATCACGTCTTCTACTGACCTGCCGAATTTCCCGTGATTCCAAGCCTGGCCCATTTTTGGATTTCGCATTGCCTGTCCATTTGATCCAAGAATTGTATAGCCATGCATACTGCATCATCATGGACGCTACCTAAAATCATGTATTCTACTGACCCACTAATTTTCACGCGATTCCAAGCCTAGTCCATTTTTGGTTGTCGCATTCTCTATCAATTTGATCCAAGAATCGTATGGCCATACATGCTGCATCATCATGAATCCTTCCAAAAATCATGATTTCTACAAACGCGCCAAATTTCATGCGATTCCAAGCCTCCCCGTTTATGGCTTTCGCATTACCTGTCTATTTGATCCAAAAATCGTATAGCCAAGCATGCTACATCATCATGGATCCTTACAAGAATGACATTTTCTACTTACCCGTAAAATTTCACGCGATTCCGAGCCCAACGCGTTTTTTGTTTTGAATTGCCCTTCCATTTGATCAAAGAATCATATGGCCATGCATGCTGCATCATCATGGATCCTTCCTAAAATCACGTTTTCTACTGACCCGCCAAATTTCACAAAATTTCGATCCGGGCCTGTTTTTATCTTTCGCATTGCCTATCCATTTGATCCAAGAATCATATGGCCATGCATTATGCATCATCATGGAACTGTAGACACTCCATTTTTTACTGTCCTCAAGACTTGGACGTCATCGTTTGTGCACTCGATGATTGTGCTTGTTTGTGTTTGTTTTGAGCGCCCAAAGTCCTCGGTAGAACGCCTTGTCATTGAGCCTCTAACCTTATCTATTTTGTGCATGTTTTTGGACCAAGAGCTTGCTGCCTCTAGCCTAGAAGAGAGGGTGACCTGTCGGCCAACTCTAGAATCTGTCGGCCATGGCTTGTGCTTGTTGGCTACCAGTGGTGGCCGACGACCATTGGTCTCTTTTTCCAGATATTTGTTGACAGTTGTGCTAGTTGTTGCTCACTGAGCTACATCTTCATACATGTGTATGATGAGATGTGTCTAAGCTCAAGACTTGTTTTTTTATAAATAGGGGGGTTCCTCCTCCATTTTGGAGGGTTAGAAGATTTTGGACCAAAATTATGTCTCTCTCTCTCTCTCTCTCTCTCTAGCTCTCTCTCTTTCACTTGATATTTTGTGCTTGATTGCCTAGTTCCTCCACACTTTTGCACACCAACCCTTAATCAAACTTGACCACCATTGAGCTGAGGTCCCTTGGGGTCTTGTTTGAGCTTTGGAAGGAGGTTTGAGCTTAGATTTGTACCTAAATTATGCTTTGCTTCAAAGGTAAAGCACTTACCTTATTTAAGTTTATTGTGCATTTTCCTATCTTTTTCAATTGTTTTAAGGCTATTTTTGAAGTGTAAAAAACTCTGATTTTGTGACCTAAAATGGTGGTTTGAGCCTTTTTGAGTTAGGGGGTTGTCCACCCTTTTGGCTCCTTAGCTTGTTAAGCTTTTTGTGCTATTTTTCCTCACTTTCAAATCAACTTTTTTGGGCCTTTTAACAACTAAATCTCAGAGGTTTTTTAGTGGTAAAAATCAACTTTTGAAGTCCAAAATTGGAGGGGTTAGCCTCCCCTCCTTGTGTCTTGTTTGCATGTCTAGCTAGCTTCACATGCTAGCATGTTTTTCTAGCATAACCTAGCTCTAGTCCAGCATGTTTTTGCTTCTGTTTTGACCTGTTTTAGCTCTGTTTTGAGCTGGTTAAGTCATTTGAGCCTTGTATGGCATGGTTGTACTGCAATTTCCTTCATTAGCTTGATGTTTTAGTGCTTTATTCATCATTGTTTTGAGTTGATAGCATGTTTCAGTGTTGTTTTGCACTTAGTTTCAGCACTTTAATCTCTGCAATCTCCCTCAAGTCTTCACCCTTTTGTTTGCTTTGAAAGTGGTTTTAAACCCCTTGTTTGCTTAAGTGTGAAATTGAGACATTTATACTTAATGGTTTAATCCCTTTGGGGGTTCATTACCAACGGCATGAGGTCTCTTTCATGCCCAAGGCACCTTTGGTTTAAGCCCTCTTTCCATTAGAGGACACTCACCAATGGACTTAATCGATTAAAGAATGAATCGGTAATGTAAAATGAGTAAACAAAATGAACAAGTAAAAGAGGCAAGATATGCATCTTTCGTGTTGCATTGCATGTGTTCGGATCAGACGTTAATTCGAACGCAAGGAAAATGGGACATTTCATACTCAAAAGTGATAAAATGTGCCACTTTCCTTGGTCTCCATTGCCCTTGATCATGCATGATAGGTGGTGGTTGTTTTGGTCTTGTTTGTGCATTTATTAAGCTTGTACAAACTTGGTTCCTTAGCCATCATGCATGGAAATTGCTTGGTTGGTGGTTTGAGGGCCAAGAGTTACACTCCTTTGAACTTGTGTGATGATAAGGAACGTAATAGTACAAACACTCCTCGAGAATACACTGTTTTGCCTCTGTTTGCTCTCTGTTGCAGCAAAAAGAAGTTCAGGGCAGGGGTGGCCGACCGGCCACCAGCAATGGCCGACGGCCACCATTGGTATCAATGAAGAAAGTTGCTCAATGTGATGGAAAAGGGAAGTAGAGGTGTTCTGGAAGTTGGTAGCTTCTTTAGTGTTCAAGTGTGCAAACAGAGTCTTACAGCAATGAGGCAGTGGCATTTTCGGGTGGAAACGAACCGAGCATGCATATGTCCCTCGCCCCCGAGGCCATTTAGTTGCTTTGCTTAGCTGATTAGGGGTAGCGAATTCATGCAAGTGTTGTAACTATTTAATTAGCTTAGATAGTTAATTATTTAATCGTTTTAGTTAGCTTAGAATAGCTAGTTAATTCAAATGTTATAATTAATTAGTTAGTGTAACTAGTTATTCGATTCCAATTGGTAATAATTAATTAGCTTATAATAGTTAGTTAATTCATTTCAAGTGTTGTAATAGTTAGCGTAGCTAGTTGCTTAGCTTATTCATTCGGACCCTCCTTCGCGATGGCGTAATATTGTAATAAGTGTGTGTGCGTGTGTGTATGTCTTCCAACCCCACGTCTTTCTCCCTTTTATTTAATCACTTTTAACGGTTAGATTAGGGACATTTTCAATTAGCATGCCTTATGCTCATATGTTTGAATTCATTCATTTGTCTTGCATGCACCGAGACTCGACGCATCATTCAAACTGTATTGCAATTTCAATACTTCCTTGAATATGTGTTTCAAAGCATGCTGTCAAGGTGTTGCAAATACCATGATTAAGTTGCCGAGCCTATTTAGTTGCATTATTGCATGTGTTGCATTAGTCATTTAACATAGTTAGGAATCATGCATTTTTCTAACTTTGTTTTCTTTCCTAGCTTGGAGTACTCGGTAAGATTTTATGGTTTAGCATACTTGCATGAGTGTGAGTGTTGCCATGATTTGCATGCTTGCCATGAGGCTATGTGCTTAAATGCTAAACTGCATGAATGCCTGTACATGAAGGCTTTGTTGTTTGAATTGGAGCAATTCAACGAATGTGTGTTTTAAGCCCACTTTGTCATGGCAAAATCATATTTTAAGCCCACTATGTTTGGTGGCAAATTTGCATTTTTAAGCCCACTTGAGGGTGTCAAATTCAAACCATTTTCACAAAACAAACATGACTTGAAATGTTCCAATTCTTGCGATTTAGTCTATATTTGCTTGTGCACATCACATAGTAATGTTAGATTAATAACCGGAATAAGAACGCATAATATTTATAAAATGACATATCATGGTTAGTAGAGGCCGCTCTTTGATCAGGCGAGCGGGGGTGCTCAATTCATGACCTTCCTCCTCTCCCCAGGTACCCAAGTTCCCAAGCCGAGGCAACTTTAGTGATGACGGACACGTGGCCTTTGGCACGAGTCAGAGTTTCCTAAATATCCCCAAAAACAAAATATTTAGGTGGCGACTCTGTATCTGGCAAAGCAGTCCAATTTTGGCATTATTTAATTTAAATCAATTTTCCAAAAAAAATTGTCGGATTGGACTCTTTGGTAATTATCAGTTTCACATTGCACTTGTGAGACTAGATTCAGAACCGCAGGAGTCCCAACTATGAGGACTTTCTTTTCAAACCCTTTCCAAAAGGTGGGGCGTGGAAGAAGATGAGCCCATAGTTTCTGGCGTCTCTGCTGGGGAATTTAGAGAACTTGACTTGAACTCATGATATGTTGCTTTATCTACACTTATGTGTTTCTTTGCATTTGCATTTGCTTCAGTGCACTTAAGTCACAGTGTTTGCCATCTGCTATTCCTAAGCGGTTTACTGGAGGCTTGCTTAGAAAAGCTTGCCAAAAGGCTGACCGGTTGCCGGCTCTGCCACGATGGGAACACAACCCTTTGATCTGGACTACCGCTGTACCGTTTGATCCTCCTTTCACTTCTCGGTGTTAGATGTGAGAGGTATATTAGGTAGTCTTGCTGAGGTACCATTTTTGACCAATCGACCTAGTTGCATATCGGAAGCCATAGAGACTGTTCCAAACTATGACAGGTTGCACACCCGAGTGCAGGATTGTATGAAACCGCTTATTGGCGTAGTGAATCCCTAGTTCCCAAAGAAATTGGACAGGGTAACCCTATCCCATCATAGGGGTGTTTTGGCTCTCACTTGCTTGCTACGTGCTTTTAGAGTAAAACTCTGCAAGAATGTATGTACCAGTTGCAAGATTGGGGATCAGTTTTGGGGCAGAAATCAGTGTTTGAGTACAGTTCTCCAGCTTGTGATTGCAACTGCGTGTTGTTTCTATCTAAGCCGAGGTGTTGTGCGGTTTCTGATTTTTTTTGTTTCTTTTGCTTTATTTTCTTTTTGCAAGGTAGTCTTTCATGATTGCTTCAGACGAGTCTGTTACCCCCAAAGCACTTTGGAACCTAGTAAAGTGACTTTACCGATCCAAGGATCTTGTAAGAGGATTGCTTCACTACTCCCGGTTACAAGACGGAGGAGAGTTAGGCATAATCCACCGGTTCAGCAGTTACATTCATTCAGTGAAGTCCAGTCATCAGCTTCTACTCCGGAAAGAGAGTATACACCAGTTTTGATAGCTCAGCATCCCTTAGTCAGCATGGAAGAAATGCTTCGCCAACTCCAACAGACTATTGAGAACATGCAACTAGATGTTGCCCGGCAAACTGAGACCGCAGCCCACCAAGCCGAGGTTATAGCCGCCAAACAGAGGTAATAGAAAGGCTTTAACAACAATAGCCACAGCCTGCAATAGCATCAGTATCCCATGCACCCCCAGCGAGAATTCCAGCATCCGGGGTCACAATTAATGTCCAGGAAAATGCAGGCATTCAGGTAGATCCCATCCCGCCCCAAACCTCCAAGGCACTGACTTACCCAATAGAGGTGCCGTTTGAATTTGAGGTTGACCCTACTGCATTGAAAGTAAGTAAGCTTGAAAAGCTCTTCATACGGGCACAGGGCGTGAATTCGATCCCTGACATAGATGATGGCTATACTGAATCGGCAGTGACATTGCCAGATAGATTCAACATGCCGCATATAGACCGGTTTTACAGTTCCGCGGATCCTAAGGTCCATCTATGGCTATTCTTTGATATCCTACAACCCATGGGTCTCACCAGATTACAGAAGCTGTCGCTCTTTGGCCGGACCCTGTCGAGTGTAGCAGCCATTTGGTATGCCAAACTTGAAGACTCTGTGAAGAGAAACTTGGAGGAAATGGCTGAGGCCTTCATAGCGCAGTACTCCTACAACACTCAAATCGAGGTCACAACTCGTGATCTCGAAGTAACTCGTCAGGAGCCGAAGGAGGGCTTCTCGAATTTTGTGACCCGTTGGAGGTCCAAGGACTCTATGATGACTATCCGACTGGCTGAAAAGGACCAGATCAGAGTGGTGGTTCGTAACCTGCAACCAAGACTGTTACAGAAGATGATAGTCTTACCTCTGTCTACATTTGTTGACCTCCACGAAATAGGGGTGCAAATGGAGGATGCAATGAAGCAAGATCTGCTAGACCACGAGAAAGAGCAGCCCAAGAGGGCTTTCACACGTAGTTCGAATGCGACTACTGGCAGTAGTGCAGCTGCGAGGCCTTCAGATGTAGACATGGTCACCACCATACCCAAGACCACCAATCCTTTTGCTAGCACATCCAACCCAACCTCCCAAACCCCAAGCCATCAGGCCTGAGGCCAAAGGGTTTTCACCGCACTCTACATGTCTCTATCTGCAGCCTTGAGAGTCCTGATCAGAAAAGGGCATCTGAAGCCGTTCGAACAACGCCCATTGCCCGATCATCTCCCTCCTAAACATAACCCGGCCAAATACTGCGCCTTTCACCAACAGCATGGTCATGATACTGACCAATGCTTTAGACTTCGTCATAAGATTCAGGAGCTCATTGACAACAAAGTGATAACGCCTCCCGAAAAGTCCAATGTCACTACAAATCCTCTCCCACCACATAACCATGCCCCTCCTCCCCGAAAAATAAACCTTATCCATACACTGGCCGTCCCTTACGACCCCAGTAGATACATCACCCCCTCCCACATACCTAAGCTAACGTTGTTCGTCCCGGAAAGCACAAATTTGTGCGTGATGAATGCGTCCACATCCCAATCTAAACCTGTGGTGGTAACCTTAGTAGATGAAGGCAGGATAGCTTTGATGGAAAACGGAAATGTCAGTTTAGTACCTGAGGGCTCCGTGCACTTATCTGAGGAGGAATACAACCCATGATGTTATATTGTGTCAACCAATCAGACCAAACCAGAGCTGGAGTTGCCAACAGGGATGGAGGTCAGTGTAGTCCAGGAGGATGGACCAAGCCAGGGATTGGATGACTTAGCCGACTTCGAGGAGGACATCAACAATTGGCAGTTCTTCGATGAGCAAGATTCGGGGGATGTGCAAATTAGCTGGTTTGATCTGAACGGGTCAATAGATAATTTGGGGTGGCTCAGTGATGAACCTGATGTGGATAAGGGATTTCAACCAAAGCTAGAACGGCTAGAAGCAGGAACTACTACAAGGGCCGGAACGGCCGAGGACAAGGGGAAATTTTCGAAGAGCACCGGTATCAAGAATTTCACTCAAGAAATGAGCGTCATTAGTACTGCTGATACAAAGCAAGAAGCCGCACTAAAGTGGTTTGAACAGGAAAGGGATAGAATAGTCAAGAAGCTGGAAAAGCCAAACACCCTGCGGGAGATAACTGTGATGTGAGAGTAATTACAATGGAACCGAACAATTGCCTATCGGTTGCCCTAGGAGTATGGTGGAAAGATGATGATCTGCATCTTGCCAACACAGACGAGGATTGGGGCCAAGACCTGCCAGACGACACTTGGTATTCTGAGGAAGCGGATTATATGACTAGAAGCGGCCGATACTTCAAGCCCCGACACTTAGACCAACCAGAAGTATCCGGAAAGGATAAGGAGGCCGAAAAACAGAAACACAAGCAATTGGAAGAAGAAGCTGTACTGAAGTAGCTAAAGAAGATCCAAGCAGACATATCTGTCTGGGGGTTGCTCATGGCTTCACGAGTGCACAGGCAAGCCGTCCTATCAGCAATGGATAAGGCTAAGCTGTCTATCAACACAACTCCTGAACAACAAGTCAGACTTGTCTTCCCAGGAGGTGCTTCACCTACTTTGACCATCTCGGATAAGGAATTACCGCCAGAGGGCTCTACACATAACAAACCGTTGTACATCTCAGTTGAGTGTAGAGAGAAGTGGGTGCCGGTTGTATTGGTTGACACTGGGTCTACAATTAGTGTTTGTCCGTCGCACACAGCCTATGTTATTGGCTTGAAGCCAGCGGACTTTGTACCTACAGCCCAGGTGATTCGGGCGTACGACAGCACAAGCAGAGAGGTGATGGGGATAGTTCAGATCAGAACAGGGGTTGGCCCGGCACAACAAGATATTGAGTTTCACGTCCTGGATGTTCCGGCCACTTTTAACTTACTCCTTGGACGGTCGTGGCTACACTAAGTGAAAGCTGTCTCTTCCACTCTTCATCAGATGCTGAAGTACCCTCTTGGAAAAGGGGTAGCCATTGTGTTTGGAAATTCACCTATACATTCTCCGCCTGAGGTCACCACACTAGTATTGGAGATTGTACACAGCGATGAGGATGTTTTCCTGTCTGGGTTTACCTTGGCTGAGACCCAGCTGGTGCAAGATATCTTGGCTATTGATGAGGGGTTGTACGTCAATGCTCAATTAGTCTATCTCATGAACAAGCTACAACATATACCCAGGATGGGATTAGGAATAAGTGGCCGGAAGGGCGATACTACACTGGCAGAAGTGCCACATAACCCACATACCTTTGGTCTCGGTGACACGCCTACCAAAGAGGACTGGGTAAGAAAAGGGAAAGAAATGGCAGGAAAAGCCAAAGCTAAACAAAGTGGGAAGCACTATGAGCTTGTGCATAGACCAATTCAGGGAACTTTGAACGGCCGCTTTGTCCAGAAGGGGGAAGACTTCCCATTTTGTGGCTTTCTTGAGCCATGGTTGAACTTTGAGAAGCGGCGTCTGCCCGGCTTTGAGATTTTCTTCGACCTAAAGTAGCAAGAGGATGAAGCCTCAGACGAACAAACTAAGTTAACTGCTGAGGCTGAACAGAGTACAGAAGGTGAGTCCAACAACAATGAACTTGAGATAGGAGCAGTGCTGGCGTGTCTCCTTTAGGATCCTCAGATCAAACTGGAGAGCTTGGGGGATGACTTCACTGTTTCCATAATCGGAGATCAATCAAGTGTGGACCCTTCCGGTGGTAGTCTGGATGCATCTAATGCACCCTCTCTCATTTGGCAGCTAAAGGGGAGCTTTTTGTCCAGCAGTTCTAAATCAGGTAGTGAGTCGGAATTTGATTCCACAGAGTCTGTGGAGTTAGAATCAGATTCCAGTTCTTCAGAGTCAGAGTCTGGTATTCCTAGGGTTGATAACCCGGATGCCGTAGTTTTGTCCAGGTCGCCTTTTTCCTTTTCTTTTGAGTCAGTTGTAATCGAGGAATTAGATGATCTGGATCTTTTGAATGTGAATACCACTGCAGTTTCCGAGTACTTCTCTGTGCCACTTGTATATTGCATTGATCATGACTTTCAAAATTTTGATAAAAATGACGAGGAAGGAATTCCTCTGGTTTTAAAACATTTGATTGATCGAGAAGATAAGAGGTTTGTAAAACCCCTTGTTGATGAAATCATTTCAATTAATGTGGGTACTGAGAAGGATCCGCGTCTAGTCTAGATCGGGTCAACGTTGTCTTCGGAGGAACGCGAGCACTTAGTCACTTTATTAAAAGATTTCAAAGATGTTTTCGTGTGGTCCTATGAAGACATGCTTGGAATCGATCCTGAGATTGGACAGCACCGGATCCCTCTTGACCCCGAGGCCCGACCTATCAAGCAGAAGCTTCGAAGAATACGCCCGGATTAGGCTTTGAAGATTAAGGAGGAGGTCACCAAGCAGATAGACGCGGGGTTTTTGCTAGTATCTGGGTATCCGACTTCGTTGGCCAACATTGTTCTGGTGCCAAAGAAAGACGACAGAATTCTGGTGTGTGTGGATTTCAGAGATCTAAACAAAGCCAATCCGAAGGACGACTTTCTTCTACCGTACATCGATGAATTGGTGGACTTCACCACAAGCCATGCATTACTCTCCTTTATGGATGGATTTTACGGGTATAACCAGATTCTGATGGCACCCGAGGATAGAGAGAAGATTGCCTTCACTACTTCGTTGGGAACCTACTACTACAGGGTGATGACATTCGGTCTGAAGAATGCTGGGGCTACTTATCAACGGGCTGCAATCACTATCTTGCATGATATGATCCACAAAGAGGTCGAGGTGTATGTGGATGACATGATTGTCAAGTCCAAGGAAAGAGAAGGTCACTAAACCGCCTTGAAGAAATTTTTCCAACGGATCAGAGAATATCGGTTGAGGCTGAATCCACAGAAGTGTACATTTGGTGTAACGGCAGGGAAAATGCTGGGGTACTTGATTATGCAGAGAGGCGTCAAGGTCGATTCTTTCAAAATCAAGGCCATCCTAGAAATGCCACCACCAAGGACTGAAAAGGAGGTGCGAGACTTTCTAGGTAAAGTGCAATTCATAAGACGGTTTATTACAAAATTAACCTTGACTTGTGAACCACTATTTGGTCTCCTGAAGAAAGGAAAGAAATTCCAATGGGATGACCGATGCCAATTCGCTTTTGAGTAGATCAAGCAGTACCTTCAGAACTCACCCCTAGAGCCGGAGAAGCCGTTGATTCTGTATATGTCAGTAACGGACACAACGATGGGATGCATGCTTGCTTAGGAATTTGAGGATAGAGTGGAGAAAGCCATCTATTACCTGAGAAAGAAGATGTTGGACTATGAGACCCGTTACACCCCGCTCGAGAAGGCTTGCTTGGCTTTGGTATGGGCTACCAAGAAGTTGAGGCACTACCTGTTAGCTCACTCTGTAATTCTGGTTTCGAGATTAAATCCCATCAAATATCTCTTCGAGAAACCAGCACTTATAAGTAGGCTAGCCCGTTGGTTGCTTCTTCTCTCAGAATTTGACTTGAAGTATGTCACGCGCAAGTCTGTCAATGGAAGAGCAGTAGCTGAGTTTCTGGCAGATCACCCAGTGGAAGGGGACGAAGCAGTAGAATACCTATTCCCAGATGAGGTCATTCTTGTAATGACCCCAAAATGCGTATAAGAAATCATCTTTATTTAACTATGAGATAATGTGTTTTAATTTAATTATATCTATTGGAATTGAAGAATTATCTGTTGAGTTATGACTTTAAAACTAGAATTGACGACCTTTATGGGTTCAGAAATCGGAATTGAGAACATAGTTATGTTAATAGGAATTTTTAGAGCTATTTGGGAAAATTAATTAGAAATTTAATTTGTCTGATTTGTTAATGCATGTTTGGGTGGTTAACTTTGTACTGCAAATTGAAGGCCTTAGAGGTTTCAGAAACCAGAACAGAGGACATATTCATGATCAGCATAATTTTTAGAGTCATAACCGGAGCTTTTGCGACAGCCTTAAACGTCGCAAAAGGTTCACATATCGTCGCAAAAGACTTTGCGACGGAGTAGCGACGGGAAATGGGGGGTGGCGGAATGGGGCATGACAAAAAGTATTTGCGACGGTTACAAACCGTCGCTTTCTTGTAGCGACGGCTAATCAATGTTTTTTGCGACGGTTTAACCTGACACCAAAAAAAAAAAACTTCACTTTTAGTGACGATGTAGGTTGCCATCGCCAAAAAATTTTTAGCGATGAAACACAGAAGTCCTTGGTAATATCTTTTCTCAATTGAAAATTCTCTTAGTAGGAGAAGTACCATTCAGAACATTACATAGCATTCAAGTATCATTATTAGTTTCATGGAAACCTTGTGCAGGGAGTTTGAGTAAGTCACCTAGAGTGAGAGGGTTTTTCAAAGGTATGTATAATGTGGAGTTCCCACTGCAAGAATAAGTTAGCAAAATTATAAATCACATTGCAAAGGATGCATTATTTGTTACATCCTCCTACCCACTTCAATAGCCCGCTTTATCTACATCTTGCAAAACTCTAATCATTTTCCCTAAGGCTCATGACACGCTTTTATTTCACCCTATCTATCTCACATAGTTTCTGCTGTAACTGAAGTTTTTGATTTGGAAGTCGGAAAATAACTATTGATTTGGAATCTAAGTTATTTTCAGCCATTTGATGCAAATATTTGGTAGTGTGGATACCCATTCATAGGAAAAAAAAAATTTGCTCTCAAGTAATTGAACAACAAAATCACATTGATCCATAGTAATTGATATCAAAAAACATAAAATCCGAACCGGAGAATATATCAAGGACTACCAAACTTGTCAATATGAATCCTTGAAAGTAGAAAATATAAGCAAAAAGTAAAAGCAAAATTGATGAAAAGTTGGCCAACACATGAGCTGTGGTTATAATTTCTAGTAGCTTTCAAACAAACTTGTTTTCACAGGAGTTCTTAGCATCGTCTCATATCAGCAACAATACAATTACTAAAATACTTGAGGTTAGAGGGGTGTTTGTGTGTGCACGCACGCAGGCCCTTGTACTAGCAACTGAAACTCAGTTATGTTCTACCTCTCAATCTACACTAATGGTTGGTTCCAAAAGCAAGAGAATTAGAACTAAAACTGGCATGACAGTTCATGGAAAGATTCAGGCAAATCTATGGTTCTCAGGCTGCAGCATATGCAAGAAAATTCCACCAGCAACAGAAATATTAAGAGACTCAAATTGTCCTGCCATTGGAATGCTTACAAGCTCACATACCTGCCTAGTTTTTGCTGAAAGGCCACTCCCTTCGCCACCCAAGACCAAGCACAGTGGAAAATTTGCTAAAGAATCTGCAAGCCCTTGAGAATGCCTAGACGCTAGCTTCGATTGTTCATTACTCTTAGGATGACCAGCCAAAATCTTCAAATGGAATTTATTTCTGAGAGCTTCTAGATGAGTCCAAGTTCTAGAAACTATAGGAAGCTGAAAGGAGGCTCCTTGGCTAGCTCGAAGTGTTTTCTCATTGAATGGATCACAACAACCAAGAAGCAGAAATACACCACCCTATTAGCAGTTGGTGCACAAATTCCAGTTTACTTAAAATTATCTTTCACATAACTACAACAAAAACTATAATAATAATAATAATAATAATAATAATAATAATAATAATAATAAAAGAATAAAATTTTAATTGTCTAGAAGACTGTAGAATAATTGAAGGTGTGTTTTGGGGGTGTTTTGGGGTTACAAGGGAATTTGTAAGGAGTATCCCCATGTGTCAACTATACCTCAGTTTCGTTGATTAACAGGTACAAATACAAAAGTATACAAGTCAATTTGATTAGCATATTACTCTATTACTTGTATTTGTGTTTGAACCATGAAGCAAATGATTACAATAACAGAAATGTCAGCAAGGAAAAACAAAACAAAGAGAGAGATAGGTCCAATCTTTGATGGTAGAACTAGAAAAAGAAAAACACCGGAAGGCCTTTTAGACTGAGTTGATTTGCCTTAGAACTTTACTGAGTAAAAAAAATGAGTACTTTTTGCAGGGCTTTATACTACCAGGTAAGGCAATAAAAGCATCAGAATGCTTAGCCATCTCTGCTTTCCTTTGATGCATATCTGCTACAGCTTTCACTTCCCCTACAGTTTCACTAGTGAACTGAACAAATAAATAGAAAATCAGAGAAAATATTTGTAGCCCAAAAATATACAAAAAATGGTGAAATGCCAGCTGCTAAATTGGTGCTATAGATTATACTATATAGACTAGTTGTAATTCTTTTGCCATGTCCACTTTGGTTGTATGATGGACCAAGAAAGAAACACATCCTATGAACCAAAAACTGAAAAGAACAAGAACAGAAAATAAAAAGACAATGGTATAAAGCAAAAAAAAAAAAAAAGAAGAACACTCATGAAAAAGATATTAAAGGAAGGTGATACGAAAGGAAAATAAAGTATCTAGACAAAAAGAAAGGAAAAGAAAATGATTGAAAAGAAAGAGAGGAAGATGAGAAAATAACAAAACAACCAAATGAAATCCATGAAAAAGAACTACTACCTCCAAACCCCTCCAACCCAAAAACAAAAACCAGAAAAAAAAAAATGGAAAAAGATAAATGACAATAGTTTTATAGGTTTTTATTTTTATTTAAGAACTTAATTAAATAAGAAAAGGCTTAAGACTTTTTGGGGTGTAGCAGAGAGACATACCACAATATTAAAATCCACCAGGGAGTTACACAAAAACTAAACTTTTTTAAATGCTTCAAACAGTTTTTCTATCTGCAATTTCAAAATTGTGAATCACTTAGTTTAACGAGGTAGTGAATCCACATGGATAAATTTGAAATGGATTGTAAACCTAAATGTTCTATGGTCAGTTACTAATACAAAAAGCACTCATGGTCATGGAGACTTGCTCAAAATCACAATCAGCAGCATATATCCAAATTATTCAAGCCCTTTACAGGGCTATCAGCAAGCCCCAAAAACAGAGCTTCTGTTTTGAAATTATTCAAATTATGTAAGCATATAAGGCAACTCAGCAACAATGATATATAGATATCATTACTAGCAATTTTCAAATCAATTTCTGTGCCACCAAGATCAGCAATTGAGATTGTAACTTGTAACAGAGTAAGAATTTAGTATTAAGGGACTGAGACAACACACATTGATTGAAACAGAGAGTATGAATTTCTAATGGATTTTCACTGGCTTATAGAAATTGGCATACTTGCTTCTCCAATTGAATGTTGCTAGAGTTGAAAGAAAATTGAAAAAACAGGGAGGAAGAAAAAATAGCTCATCTAGTGATATCTAGTCTGCAAAAAAAAAAAAAAAAAAAAAGAGGACATAAAACAGCATCAATTTAAGGAATGCCAACTTGGCCCATTTTACAAGATTACATATTCCATGACAAAAATAGACATGATTGGCAAACGATATATTCAAATAAATAAGATTTTCAAGAACAAAATTAAACAAAAAATGATATTTACAAAAATAGGTTCTTGAATAGCAAGTTTTTTCCTTATTATTTTGAATTTTTGGTAAATAAAACACAATATCCTTTTATGTTATGTACACATTTCCAATTTAATTTAACGGCACTAGAGTTTCTGTACATAATATATACATATAATCCCAAACATGGTAATCTAATTCTGATCCACAAAATAGCCAATACAGCAACCAAGGTAACATGAAGAGGCCATAAATGTTGCGGAGAAAATACCGTGAAATGGCAACAACATCACAAAGAGAAGGAAGTTTCCATTGCTTAGAATATCATATTAGTGTCAAACCAAAAATTTCTTTATCAAATCAAACTTGCATAGATTAACATGTTCCAAAGTCCCCGTGTACAACAAACACAGAGAATCAATATTAAGGTACATAGCCAACTTCATTCATAGAAAGATTAATTCAATCCATCCTTAATTTTTGATATTTTACAAAGATTATTTACTTCTAGTAATTCTTAACAAATCATGGAGATTTTCCTGCTTGCATTGATATATAGAACTACAAACATAATAAAAATACAAAACAAAACATTCTCCGCAAACTATAATCTATTTACTCAGCACCTTCCAAAAACCCCATCAAAATGGCATGGGGACATGAGGGCTGCCCTCATTGGGGGTTGGAGTGGGGAGAGGAGCTCTAGTAAAAAAAATGTTTTACAAATAGTATAGTTTCTCAACAAACAACGAAGAATCAGATCTGGATGAATAAATAAAATTATAAAATCAGATTTGACTGGATCACAAAATTGGAAAGAAAAGTGATGAAGCAGACCATGTATGTAAAGAAAAGATATGGACAGACAAAGATCTCAGTCAGAACCTTGGATTTTGCTGGATTTATCAGTGAATCGATGAACGAAACAACATCAACTATGATAGATATGAATGTTTATAATTTGGGTTTGAGCCAAAAACCCACGTATAGATCTCTTTAATTCCGTCATCATCGTCTCTATGACTTGACTAAAGTGCTGAAGACAAAACCAAAAGAAATAAATTTAAAAAAAATCTTGAAATCGAATATATGAAACCGGAAGAAAACAAAGAGATACAGAGATATGACTTTAGAGGCCAAATCGTTGAACAAACCTGTACATAGATCTCCTCCTTTATTTCGTCATCATCAAGTCTATCAATCAATTGCAGTGAAGAAGTTATAAACCAAAAAAAAAAAAAAGAGATCAAAGATATGAAACTGAAACAAAAAACAGAAATAGAGAAACTAAGTTGCTTCCAGCACAAATGTTCAAAGGTCACAAAGATAAAAATAAAATAAAATAAAATAAAAAGCGGATCAATAAAGAGAAAAATTGAGATTGCTTTATTTTTATAGATAAACTACAAAAATACATACAAAAACATAGCAATAAATGACTAAACAGAACAACAAATAGAGGAGGGTTATTATTCTACGGGGATTTTAATCTGTAATACAAATTTCGAATGCAGAGAGAAAACCCTTACCTTCAAGCTCTAGGTTTTTATAAATTTCAAATTCGTAGTACAAATATTGAATGCAAAATTCTTAAAATAAAACCTAGAGAAAGAGAGAGAGCCATTACCTTCAAATTCTAGGGTTTTTTTAAGGTAGTAAAAGAGAGAGATGAAAATAGATGAGTGCAAACTGCATATACAAATACAAATTTTGGATCTGTAAGACAATTGAGAGATGTAGCAATTGAACGTTGACAACTCCTAAAGCTCTGAGAGAGGTGATATCCATGTACTAACCGAGATCGAGAGAGCGTGGGCGGCGATGTCGGCTTGGTGAAGGTGGATCAACAAACTAATGGCGGTGGGAGTGAACTCATAGATGGAAGATGGAGAGAGAGAGAGAGAGAGAGAGAGAGAGAGAGAGAGAGAGAACTCGAAGATGGAAGATGGAGGGAGATGGGGGGAAACGAAAATATCAGAGGCGCCCAAGCGTTTGAGAAATTTGGTAATTTTGGGCCTTTTTGTGTCTATTAGCGACGGCATAATGATTCCCATCGCAAAAAAAGAAATTTAAAATACATATATTTACATCGGGAGGAAAGAATCGTCGCAAAAAATGAGTCTTTCACGACGGCCATAACTTGTCGTTGCAAAAACCATTGAACATATGCTTCCTTCTTTTTTGAGACAGAAACTACCATCGCAACAAGTAGCCATTAGCGACAGAATATTAACCGTCGCAAAAGGTAACTTTTTGCGACTGCATCATATCCCGTCGCAAAAAGTTCCGTGTCATTTGCCATGTTTTCTAGTAGTATATATATATGCCATATGGGTTGGTGAACTCAACCTTGGAGCCAAAAATATCTAAGGAAAGAAAAAAAATCTGGAGAGAGAGCTAGGGAGAAGCAAGAGAAGAAGAGAAAACATGAGAGTGAAGAAGAAAGAAGGGAAATTGATGGAATTAAAGTAGAACTCAAGGGATTGGCCCAAGGTATGTGTAATTAACTTAACCTCTTGAGATTGATCTATTATTTGTTTAAATTCATGATCTAAGATGAGGAGTAAACACTTAATTGAGTTGGGATTGAGGAATATAAGTTTAAATGGGATCTCTTCATGGAATTGAACTAGGATTCTATAGATTTTCTTGATTTAAAAGCCAATTTCCTTACATTTGCTTATCTTGAAGTTGATTATGAGATGAAGATCTACATAAGTTTGAAAGAGGAAGTTTTGAGAAGATCTACCTTAATCTTGTTCTTGTGCTTGGGAAATTGAGGCCAAGTTTGGCATAACCTAAATAATACAAAAAGTCAAAAAGTCACTATCCTATTTAAGTCACATCATTTTATTTAAATCACATCATCTCTCTAACACATCACATCAAACTCAACCCAAACCCAACCCATATAAGCCAATAAGTCAAAAAGTACACTTTTTTATAACATCCCAAACCAACCCTGAGTAGTATTTTGGGGGTTATGATGTTTGATGGAAGCTAATAATGTGAAATTTATCATGTATTAAAGAGTTTTGGGCTTTGATTTACATAAATTTGAAGTTTAACTTTGAAAATGAGAAGGTCCAAATCAAAAAGCCATTTTCGGACTATCTGATTTTGCCCAGACCGCACGAGCTGCCACGGACTCCGCATGAGCGGAACATGAAAAAAATAGAGCATTGCATTCTGCTTAACCCACCGCCCGAGCGGCCAAGTCCACCGCTCGAGCGGCCATCCCTGTTTCAGCATATACTTGGTAACTTCAAATAGGCAGATGTCCCTCATCCGGACTCCCTTTTGAGTGTTTCTTGAGCCTAAAATCAAGCCCCGGAAGTTTAGTTTCTAATGGTAGTGGTCTCACCCCCAAATTCTAAATATAAAAATAGTTATGCCCAAATTAGTGACGAATGTTCACTTTCTGTTTACCGGTTTGTATCGTTTCTTCGTCTGAACCATTTTCCTATCGATTTCTCCTATCTTCTGAGACATAGATTATGACTTATTAAAGAATAATGAGTTTAGTACCAATATGACTAACTGATTAAAGAGTAAAGTAAGGAATCGGGTATGTTCTTATAATGCTATGTGCATTGTGTTGTAGGTCCAGACGAGGACATCGTCCCACTGCTGTCAGAAACTTATCACTGTGAGTAATAGTAGTGTAACGATATGTTATGCTTACTTCTCGTGCTTATGATTTCTATACGGTTGTTGAGAATGACATATACTACTGATATTGTGCTCTGATTGAATTAACGGACATAATTGAACAATGGCATTGTTATGGACCTGAGGTCGTTCTGTTTTTGTTAATAGAAGTGGACCCGAGGCTGTTATGATGTGAATTGTTCTGTCCCTATTAATAGTACTGTAGTGATACATGTGTCTTATGTTAGTAGTTATTATTAAAGTTCTGTTATTCGCAAGACAACTATGTCGACTTGTAATAAACCATGGGGAAATTTATGTGCACTATTGTGTAATGGTATTCTTATGAATCTGGGATTATTCTGTATAATCTGTTGGGCCTGAGGCCGTTCTGTATAATCTGTTGGGCTTAAAGCCGTTCTGTATCATATCTGGGCTTAAAGCTGTTCTGTATCATATCTGGGCTGAAAACGATTCTAGATCATATATGGGCTGAAAGCGGTTCTGTATCATATCTAGGCTTAAGGCCGTTCTGTATCATATATGGGCCCGAGGCCGTTCTGTATTATATATGGGCCCGAGGCCGTTCTGTATTACATGTGGGCCTAAGGCCGTTTTAAAATATGATTATGAATAAGATCTCTGTATGGTTTGATATGCATATTTACATTCTCTAAACCTATACTCGTTTAACTCACCTCCTTACATTGCTATTATTTACTGAGCCTTACACACTTCGTTTTTATGTAGGTGAGCCATTGGGAATTGACACTAGAATTGTATTGAGGTCTACCTATCTGTAAAGCCGCCTGGGGTACGCCTCCGTGTTGAGGCCTATTTTTTATTACTGGGAGTTGTATAATTTTTGGAAACTTATTTAAGTGTGTGTGTCAGATTTGCATAATTCTGTGATTGTATATGTAACTCTGGGAATGTATTTAAATGCCTAAATTAATTAAACCATCATGTATGCACAAGCTCAATGGATGTTGTCTTTTATTGATATTGTTTCCGCTTAAGGCCCCGTATGTGGTTAAATATTATTCTAAAATTCTGTTTGAGGCCTATGTACAGACCGGTCATGGACCAAACTTTTAGGGGCGGGTTTGGGTCGTGATAATTTTGCAACTCAAGGAAGAAACCTGGACAATGTACTTTGATGGAGCATCTAACCAGTACGATTATGAGATAGGGGTGTTGTTGATAGAACCCGACAATTCGCACATACCTTTAGCCTTCAAACTCTGATTCAAAGTATCCAATAACGAGGCAAAATATGAAGCGTGTATCACTGGTTTGGAAGCCGGCCTGGAACTAGGGGCAAAAAGGTTGGACGTCATCGGGTACTCGAACCTGGTTGTGTCTCAAGCAAAAAGAGACTGGAAGGTTAAGGAAGAAATGATGAAAATCTATCACCAAACCCTGGATGTTTTGATTCCTAGGTTTGAGAAGCTAACCTTCACGCATCTGTTAAGAAAAAACAATAGGTTCGTTGACACCTAATCAACTCTATCTTCTATGATAGACATCCCTGTTGAGGTCCGGATACGTCCGATCATCACTGAACAGAGATATGTATCGGCCTACGAGTTGATCGCCGCAATAGATGAAGTGCAAGATCAAAACCCCTGGTATTATGATATCGAGAACTTCTTGCAAAAAGAGGTTTATCCACCAGGGGCAAATGTCAAAGATAAGAGGGCAATGCGGCGGATAGTCGTTCAATTTATCATTTGTGGGGGTAAGTTGTATAAGAGGGGTCATCTGGGAATGCACAAGCTGTGTGTTGATGCAGAAGAGTCGAAGCGCTTAATGGAGGCTATCCATGGGGGAGAGTGTGGAGCATACATGAGCGGAGTAATGCTAGCCCGGAAGATTCTCAAGCAAGGGTACTATTGGTCAACCATCGAAGAGGATTGTATTGGTTTTGTTCGGCGATGCCACGTATGCGAAATCCATGCAAATCACATGAATATTTCGCCATCGAAACTATACAATATGACTTTACCATGGCCTTTTCAGTCTGCGGAATTGATGTTATTGGGGCAGTTACACTGAAAGGCTCGAATGGGCATGAGTATATCCTGGTGGCAATAGACTATTTTACAAAGTGGGTCGAAGCCCAATCCTATGCAATGCTGAAAGCGCCGTATGTAGCCAAGTTCATCAGGAATAACATTATTTGCCATTATGGGCTCCCAAATGAGATCATTTCAGACAATGGCTTCCATTTCAAGAGAGAAGTGATCGACTTGTTAGAGAAATACAACGTGGCTTTTCATAAGTCATCCATATACCGACCGCAAACCAACGGAGTTGTTGAGGCTGCCAACAAGAACATCAAGCACATTTTGCAGAAAATGGTTGAGACTTATAGGGACTGGCCAGACAAATTGCCATTTGCTCTCTGGGGCTATAGGACTTCAATTCGGACATCCACTGGGGCAACTCCGTACTCTATTGTTTATGGGATGGAAGTTGTTTTGCTAATTGAAATAGAAGTTCTGTCACTGTGGGTCATGGCTGAGTGCCAGATAACAGAAGTGAATTGGCAGCAGAGCAAGTTCGAAGAACTAATGCTGTTTGATGAGAGAATGCTGAAAGCACTGTACCATGTTCAAGGTTATCAACGTAGGATTGCCAGGGCCTTTAACAAAAAATTTAAGTCTCAGAATCTTAAGAAAGGGGATTTGGTGTTGAAAGACAATTGAGCTCCCATCCATGACCCTAGGGAAAAGTTCAAATCCAATTGGACTGGTCCTTACATTATCAAATCAATTTGGTCGGGTGGAGCTGTTATTCGTATAGACCTGGATGGCTTAGAATTTTCCCAACCAATCAACATGGACAAGTTAAAGAAATACTATCCTTGAGAGGCTCTCTAGGCCGAAAACCCGGAAGGGCAACCTAGGCAAAAGTTAGAGCACAAAAAATTGGAAATGAAGAAAAACTGAGCTCGCATGGTTGAAAACCCAGAAAGGGCGGCCTTGGCAAAAGGAGAGCGTTAATAATCGAGTGAACCCGAACCGAACTATGTAAGGCCTGATTACCATCTTGGGGATACGTAGGCAACTTCATTCTGAAGTCCGGCCGTAAACACTTCCAAATCAACTATGTCCATGTGTTTGATCAAGGCGTCCTTGTCCACTCATTATCTAAAAGATCGGTTGTGATCCTTACCCTGAGAAAAGAGCTAATTACAGTGCTGAGCAGTGCTATTAAGTCTAGAGGTAATTTTCCATTTCTGGATTCAGGGTTGTACATCTCAAGGATAGATTCCAGGTGTGTCCAGTTGTGATCCTTATCGAAAATGGTTTTAAAAGGTTTTAATAAAAGTTGATTTTGTTCAAATTAATCTTTTTACAACTTAGATCATTTTTGGACCAAAAGGAAAATTTTCAATACCCATAACTCTAATTTCATTGATTTCAATACAAAGTTCTCCAGCTCTTAATGCAAATCAAAGTTTCCTTTTTATTACATTCAAAAGGAAAACTTGAAAGTACAGATCAAAGTAATAAACTTGGGGCATAGGTGAATCAGGTGTTCCTGTATCCTCCCCAAGAGCTTGTGGAAGCTTCAGATGCTAAAGTAGGCCCGGTTTTCGCCTCATCTTCAAGCCAAGCCAAGCATTCGCCAGAAAGGGCGCAACTGAAATTGGAAGCGGGGCCAGAAGTCCTCTTGTCCTCCAAGCATTGGAGTATCGAGCCAACTGTGAACCTCGGATTAGAAATGAAGCCGGGTACTCTATCCCCTCTTCTGGCAAGTCTGGTCGTGTCCAAACTGACGCCTAAATCAGAACAGAAAGTAGAATACACAGTGTGTCAAGCCAACCAGCTGAATGCCAGGTTGCCAAGCGATGTTGTAGCTCATCTCGGGCAGATCAAACCAGGGGCAACGCCAAGCAATGTCAGTAGCGGACTTGTTGTACATCTAATGGCACCACCACCCTTCGTTCGGGAAATCAACTAGCCGTTGGCGAAAGAAATAACCTCATGCTGAATATGCAGAGCAAGAGTCCACTACCTTCAACCTGTGCATGAGCCATATCTGGGGAGGGATGAAAAATAAGAGAGATTAAAGAATAGAGAGACGTGCGTTGAGAGGAAAAAGTGAGAAAAGGTTTTGAGAGAAAAATAGAGCCTGAGTGTCGTGAGATGTGAGAAACCCATATGAGAAGGGTGGAAAACATTACCTACAAATGTAGTGGACTTCCCGCAAATTTGTTTGTCTCTCGTCGATGGAAGGCCTCTAAGCCTATCAAAGTCTCGGCCAATGCTAAGCCAATACAACTCTTCTCCTCTTTCCAGCCTTGGGCCACTTCGATCAAGCGAATACTAGACTCTCCGAAACCCATGGCATGTAGAAAATGTGCAAACATACACAAACAAAGGGCGTGTCATCGAAAACCACGCCAAAGGAAATCCCCTCGGTCACTGGTGTCAGAAAATCGATGAATCAAATTGGGGATGTCTAGTTCCCCGTTGTGAACTAAAAATTGAGCCTCATGTAGAGTAAGCCCACACATCCTTCCTAAAGCTTGGATATGGCCAAAATGGGACTGAGGCAAGATTTCCTCGTCACGCTGGGATTCCATCAAAACTTGGAATTCTTTAATTTTCAGACATAGCTCTTGTCCCCCAAAGCTGAAAACATGTGTGATCGGGTTCCAACACCTAGCCGCAGCCTGAAAGAACGGTAAATACAGTGGAGAGCGACTCAACGGGAATAGTGCATTTATCCTGAAACCCCATAAATTCACTTTTTCCGAGCCGTCTAAAGTTGCAATCCAATTTGAAAGTTTTTCGGTAAAGAATGGCTCCATTTGTGGCAAAACAGAGCTGGAATGAAGAAATTACGAAGTCCCAACTTTTGTAGAAGATAAGGCGCTGAGTGGAAGACAGGTGGCAACAATTTGGAGGTCCCTTACATTGATGACCGACCGTCTAGTGGTGATGGCCGACGGCCATCTTTTGTAGCCGACCGGACACCACTGGTGGCCGACAGCCTTTGTTCATGGCCGACAGCCTCTGTTAATGGCCGATGGCCTCCTGGTTTGTCATGTGCTCAACTTGTATGTCGAGAGTGCTAAGAACCTGTGTTTTGTTCTGCTTTTATGCATTGTGTTGTCTTGTTTTAGTTAGTTTTGTTGAGCTGTTTTGTCTTGATTTGTTTATCGAGTTATATTTGTCTTGTTTTGCTTATCGAGTTGTATTTGTTTTGTTGTTGCTTATCGAGTTGTTAGTTGTTTATCGAGTTGTCTTATTTTGTTTGCTAAGTGTTGGTCAGTTCATTACCTGATTAAGAAAATGCCAATACAATGTGCAGTTTTCAATCAAGATCAATCTCCTTTTTATGAAATATGGTGCTTTTGCGATGCTCAGAATGCAAAATACAACACTTTTTCATACAAAAAGCTGGTTTTCATTCCGATCACCGTTACTTTTTACAAAAGAGTACAAGCTTTTAAAGAAAACTGAACTGTCTAAGATGTACAATGTGCTAACACTACTAGCAAAAAGAAACTAAGCAAAAACATATGAATCAGCGCCAGCTATCTCAGTCTCGAGAGGCCCACTTCATCATCTTCTTGGGCACGGACTTAGAGCTGTCTCTGTCAGCGCCGCTATATGTACCTCTCTTTGAACCAGAGTCATCACCACTCTTTGCCTCAGAGCTTGGCTCAGCATCATCTCCACTAGTAGAACCCGAGCCAGCATCATCGTCTCCGCTCTCGGATGACTCGACGTGCTGACCCACAGCCTCCTCGGTCTCACTGGTCTTATCGTCGTCATCGCTCATGATAGGCTCTGAAGGGCTCCTCTGATATCGACCACGACATCTCCCTCGGCCGCGTATCGGAGCCTGTCTCTCTCTCCTCGCTACCGCCGGAGAGGGCACCACTAGTGCTGGTGCTGCTGGTCCCATCGGTACGGATGGAACGTGAAGGATAGTTCATATTAGTAACAGCAGGTATATCAGATGTGATGTACAGGTCAGATACAGTGTGTGAATGTAGTTTGTCAGATGTGATCTATAAATACAGTGTATCAGTGCAATGTGGGGAAGTGTTCAGTTGAAATTTCAGTTTCAATATGTCAGCAGAAATTTGATGACTGGAATGTAAGAAAACTGAAGAAAGTACCTGAATGCTGTAGAAGCTGAGCAGTGCCTCTCTCTTCAATATCATGCTCTCGAATGAAGCTACTAGCTCGAGCAATCCCTCGACATACCTTGCGGGTGCCTGCAAATGTATTGGGAATGATCAATATCCAGAAGGAATGAATATCTGAGTATCAGAGCGAGAATGGAAAAAATAAGAACTGTAGTGCATACCAGAGATGAATCAGGCGCTCTGACATATCTGTGCCCAGCCGGTGCAGGCTCAATAGGAATTTGATGGGCCTCTCCAGTGTGTCGCCAACTTGTTAACTCGGTCGGAAGTGCAGGCCAACCGAAGCCCTGTCTGATGGAGGACACCTCTCTAGCCCTGCCCCTCGGCGCTCGAGCCTTGCTCGTTGAAGGGGCGTCAGTTGCTCTCCCTGCACGAGCACGAGTACCCTTCAAGGGAGGCATAAGATGCATCTGGATATATGTTGCATGGTCCCCCCCTCCAAGAAAGTAGTCGGCATCCACGCCTTATGTAATGTCGATCACCTCCTAGGAGAAGAGACTCTTTGTAGCCCGTATGGATTGCGGAGGTAGCATGGGAACCGCCTGTAATGGCAAACCCAAGGTCTGGCGTAGGAAGCGCTCGCCTAAGAACCAGCTCGACCTACCGGTCCCTCGAGTACAAGCCGGTAACGGGAAGTGCCCCAAGCGCCAGCAAACTAGTACCTGACACCCTCAGGCATCGTCACCCAAGGTTGCCACGAGATCTGTAGATAGCAAATACACAGATTGTTAGTTGCCATTAGATATGCAATATGAATTAAAGCTGAAGTAAAGTAGAAATAATTGTTAGTTTTGAGTTACCTCTACTGAAGTCACCGTGTCAAAATACCGGCAGAAAAATGAAAAAGTCTCCCTGGTCCTCCTCACGCACATACCATCGCAACGATGAGAGTAACGTACAACAGGAGGCATCTCCACCTCCGGCTCTGGGGCGAGGGTCGGAAAATATGCATATACCTATAACTGCAAAAAGCAAAAGGGCGACAATGAGTATACAACAGATAAACACAGGTAATGCGGAAAGCAAAGTATGTGTGCAATGTGCAGAGGATACAGAATACAAGGAGGATGCATAAAGTAGAATGTATAGTATAGTGTATAGAAAGTGCAAGTGCAAAGCGGAGATCAGACTATGTGTGTGCAGTGTACAAAAAGCGTAGAGCAAAAAGCGCAGTAAGAAATGCAAAGCAGAAAAGTAAAGCATACCTCCCAGGCTCTCCGGTAGCTGCTGACTCTGTTCCTGCTCCTGTGGGATGTCGAGCTCATGTAGCCGTACAAGGTAGCGAGGCCAGCGCCGCCCCACTCGTAAAGCCGGACCCGAGACAAGTCCACCAAGGCACTCAAGAGATATATCTTGCTCACTAGCTTTGAGTTTCAAAGTCTCTAGCATACTTTACTTGAGTTGTTTGCATGCTTTTGCCTCATCTCTCACATGATTTCAGTGCATGTAGTGTAGACATACTCTCATATGTTTCACTCTTCCAATGCTTTTGGAGAGTTGTGCCTTATGCTTCACTTATGAGCCAATATGTATGCATGCTTGCCTAAGCTTTTGGGCTACCATCTCAGTATGTTTTTGGTGTTATTTTGCCATGTTACAACTCTAATTTTTGTTAGTGAAGTCACCTCTTGCTTGGTTTTGGTATGTGTAGTGTAATCCTCCTCATTGGGCTTGCATGCATCATGCTTTATGCCTCCCATTTTAGCATGTGTTAGCTCTACTCCATGTATGTTTTATCATGTTTTTGGCCTTGATTTAGCATGCCTCAACTCTGTTTTGAGTAGTTTGGGTCATATGGGACTTGTTATGCATGGTTGTAGTGCAATAGCTTTGAGTAGCCTAAAGATTCAAGGTCCTAACATGCTATACTTGTGTTGTTTGCATGATATGTCATCATTTGGCATATGATTTCAGTGTTTGTACCTCTATCATGCTCCCATATATGTCACTCTATTGATGTGTTTGAAAGTTAAGCTTGATGCCTTGCTTGAGAGCAAATGAATGAGCATGTGTTCTTTGCCTTTTGTGCCTAAGTTTTGGTGTGTATTGGCCACTATTTTGGCATGTTTGACATTTGTCCGGGGTTGGTTTGACCATTTGAGATTGATAGTGCATGCCTCATGTGTAATATGTTTCATTAGCTTTGATGCCTTAGCTTTTAAACATACCATGCATGCATTGCTTACATGATAGTGTCTTGCGCATGTCACTTTAGCATTGTAGGTTGATCATCTTGTTTGCATTGCATGTGTTTGGATTGGACGTAAATCCAAACACGAGGAATGTCACACGTTTCATACTCAAAGTGATGAAACGTGTAACATTTCTTGGTCGCCGACCCTCTTCATCAAGCATGATAAAGGTGGAGGCCCTTATGTGTTATTTGTGCATTCATTGACATTGACTTCTGAAAACTTGGTTTCTCGGCCATCGTGCATTGCGATGCTCGGTTGGTGGCCCGAGAGTCGAGTACCACACTCCCTTGAGCTTGAGAAATGATAGGGGGTAGTTATGCACACATATCTTGCAAATACACTACTATGCCCCTTGTTGTTCTCTGTTGCAGCAAAGCTGGAGCTTAGCAAATTTTCTGGTCAGTCGACCAGTAGGGGTGGTCGACCGATCACTTTTTCTAGTCTACAGTCCCCTTTTCTAGTCAGCAGCCCACCAGGAGGTCCCCATGTTGGAGCAAAAACAATCTGGAAGTTAGAGCACTTTTCAGAGATCAAATCAGATGCAAGCAGAGACAATTCTGCGCATAGTAATGGATTTCTGAGCGAGGCGATCGAGCATGCATGCACCCCTCGCCCCGAGGACCTCTTTTAACTGCTTTAGCTGCTTTACTTAGTTAGCTAATTCGTCAGTTTTGTACTTAATTAGTTAATGTGCTTAATTAATCGATTTGTTTTGTAATAATTAGTGAACTAGGAATAGTTAATTAGTTTTGGTTTGTAATAATTAGTTTAATTAGCGTAGCTAGTTAGCTTATTATTCGGACCCTCCTTCGAAAGGGCACAATGCTGTAATAAGTGTGTGTGTGTGTGTGTGTCTTCCAATCCCACGTCTTTCTCCCTTTTATTTATCAGCTTTTGATGGTTAGTTTTAGGGCATGTTTCAATTAGCATACTTATGTTTGCATGCGTGCATCATTCATTTTGTCTTGCATGCACCGGGCTCGACACAACATTCAAATTGCATTGTATTTCAATTCTTATTTGAATACATGTATCAAATTGTTGCATTTCATATGCCATCTTAGATAGCCGAGCCTACTTAGTTGCATTTTTGCATGCGTTGCATTAGGCATCTTAACATAGCTAGGATCATGCATGGATTTCTAACTAGCTTCTGTTTTGGCTCGGAGTACTCGGTGAGTGTTTATGCTTTAGCATCCTTGCATGTGTGTAAGTGATTACCATGATAACATGCATACCATGAGGCTATGTGCTTATGTATTTAACTGCATGAATGCCTGTGGATGAAGGTTTGATTACTTGAATTGGAACAACTTGATGATTAAGAGTTTTAAGCCCACTTGAAGTGACAAAATCATGTTTTTCTAAGCCCACTTGAGAGTGGCAAATCCGCGCTTTAGCCTACTTGCGAGTAGCACTTTCAAACCACTTTCAAAAACAAACCTGAGTTGTTTTGTTCCAATCCGCGTGATTGAGTCTATACTTGTATGTTGTGCGCATCACATAGTAAGTAAGATTAATAACCGGAATAAGAACACATGTGTTTATAAAAACAACATATCATGTTAGTATAGGCCGATCTTTGATCGGGCGAGCGGGGGTGCTCATTTCAAGACCTTCCCCTCTCGTACCCAAGTTCCTGAGCCAAGGCAACTTTGGTGATGACGAACACGTGGCCTTAGGCACGAGTCAAAGTTTCCTAAATTTTCCAAAAACAAAATATTTAGGTGGCGACTCTGAAATCTGGCAAAGCAGTCCATGTTTGGCACTTTTTGATTCAAAATCAGTTTTCCAAAACGATTGCCGGATTTAGACTCTTTGGTGATTTATCAGTCTTACATTGCACTTTGTGAGATTAGATTCAGAACCGGGACAAGAGTCCAAACTATAGTAGCATGAACACAATTCGTGCCCTCTCCGAAAGGAGGGTGCACGGAGCAAGTTCGGGCGGTCTACATCAGCCAATACAAGCGTGGTCTTCTTGTCGGACGTAAGCTGAAAGACTCTCTTACAATGAATCAACCCATGACCATCACTGCAACAAAACTCACTTTTAACGACATGAAATGCACATCATGGTGAGGATTCTACGACACGCAATGTAAAGCCTTACAATAACCAGTCATGGAAAGTCATTCACTTCAATGGCATGCCACACTAGACCATTAAAAATCCTTTAACAACGAATCTTGTGCGTTGTGTTTGACTTTTCTACAACTACTTTTGCATTCCATTAATTCAAGGGAAAAACCACGACGTTTATTGCTAGTCATTGAATATTTAATACAACGGCCTTGCCTACCGTAGATAGCCCGATTTTCACAGCATTTATTGCATGCCGTAGAATATGTATAATTTTTATAAAAAAATATTCAGTAGTTTTTATTTCACCTATTTTGTACAATCTAAGAAAACATTACAAACAAGTTTCACAAAAGTATATATATAAATATCAATCAACCACCAAAATATTATTTCAAACATCCCAAAAAATATATATATATATTTTGAACATCCAAAAACTATCTATACATTCCAAACCATCCAAAAACTATGTTTCTAGACATTACAAACTATCCTTAAGTTCAAAACCGCCAAAACGTTCAAAATGATCCCAAAAAAATCCTTAAGTTCTAAACCATCCAAAAACTATCCTTAAATTCAAAACAGCTGCTGAGGAGCCTTTTGTCTTATTATGAGCCATGTCAAAATATCATTTCCTCAAGGGTCATCCTAAGGAACAAGGAAGAGGCTCAGCTCAGCTCAACGCCCACTTTGGAAAACCTGGCAGCTTGACTTGGAAAGCAACATAGCCATATAAAAGAAATAATTGAATGTTGAAATACACGAGTGGCAAGATCAATAAAATAGTTAAACATGTATGCAATAAATGCCTAAATAATAAAAAGTGATAGGATTCAAATTCAAGGTGGGCATAGAAGCCAAAAGAAGATGGACCAGGATATAGACATACCAGACAATGGTCCAAAATGAGGTAGAGTAAGGTTTATGGTCCCAAGTAAAATAAAGTGGCACAACCAGATTCACTTAGCCACAGTATGCCCATTTAGGCTGTGGCTAATATAAAGGTGCATCTAATGCAAAAAATAAATAAATAAATAAATAATAAAAAGAAGAAGAAGGAGAGAGAGAGAGAAGCCTTTAAATATGGTAAAAATCATATCTAAATGGATTGTAAAACATTGTTGAATGTGAGTCGATTAAATTCACTAGCATACATAGGGGAGACAAGAACTGACTTCTTTCACTTGCACTTAAACTTGAACTTGAACATTCAGAAGCCCCTTTTTCTCATTGTACCATCCAGTAAGTTGCTTGGTGCTGATATGGTCGAAGCACTGGAATCAATTCATGTATGTCATCTTCCATCATGGGATCCCCTCTGTATGAATTATGTCAGAAATAGAATCGATATGAAGTCAAAAATTAAACAACCAAACTTTTGAAATTCAAATCAACTTGAGGACAAATTTATATGGTGCTGAAACTCACTGTGAAGGCAGTGCATGACAAATTTATATGGTGCTAAAACTCACTTTGAGGACAAATTTATATGAGATTCATATTTTCTGAGACATTCTTTTGATCTTAAAATGAACATTTAAAATTTTTAATTAATAATTTTCTCCCTTTTTTTTTTCTCTTTTTGGTTTAACTATAATTGTTCTAAGAATCATAAAGTAGTCTAAAGTAACTCTCTGTTTTTTTTTTTTCTCTTCTAATTCTATTTTTGGTAATAATAGCCACATGCATCCACATACATTCACTTCAACTTGCCTCATTCAAAAATTTAAAATTACACATCCCAAACAAGAAGAAACAATGATCTAGACCCTTTCATCAATATGGAAAATCATATTGGCATTTTAGCATACATTCTAGGAGAAAATATTTTCATAAAGAATATATTGTATAAATTGATAAAATATTTAATTTTTTTTCCTTTAATTGTATTAAAGACTCCTATATAACAATCCACAACAATTGATAAATTAATGTTTATAAGTGATAAATCCAAAATGGTACACCCAAAGGTAGTGGTATGCTCATGATAACTATTTGATACACAGCTACTTCACCCAAAATTCTGATCAAATATGAGAAACTTAACCTTCTAGGCTGGAGAAAATTCGGAAGAGACATACAAACTACTAACTTTTACTTTGAAACTTATAATCAAACATGAGGAGTGAATTTATTGCAATACCTGACAACTCTCCCCATCTATAAGATCACCCGTAGCAATTTTACGCTAATACCTAACCAGAGCCCCTGCTTTGCTTACTTCTACAATCAAATCAAATTAAACCCAAATCAAAATGTGAACATCATGATAAAGATTATTTTAAAAAATTTAAAATGACAAAAATACAACCTCCATTAGCTACTTTAGCAAGATCAGCAAACAGAGCTCTTCAGATCATATATGGATAATGGATATGAATATCTACAAATTTCAGCATTATAGAAGAATCTGTGGACAGAGCAAGTACTACCCAAATAATTTTGTGTTCATGATAACCCACTTAAGATAGTATATCCTGGATGCTGAAAAGCTAAATGAAATTGTCGAACAGATTGAAAAATTGTTCTCATTTCAATCAGAATGAACCAATTCAATGTTGAAGTGCTTCAGGAGTAATTCACAATAATCGAAATAAAAAACCTTCTGAAACAATAGGACTGAAATATTATAATTTGGTAATCATATTAATAGAATAGAATATATTCTCACAACTATACACAATTATTAACTTTTTAGGAAGTCATGCAACTCAAAAAAAATAATTACTAAATATCACACTAAAAAGTGATCAAGGTTAAAAATAAATAAATATTTAAAACAGGGGATAGATAAGAATCAAAATTACATAATTAGGTTTTCTTTTGAGTTACCATCACATCATAGATCTAAAAATTGATACATTTCCATTTGTTTCTTAGGTTCTCCAAGCAATCCTACAGTAAAAACAAACACCTGTATTGCATAGCATAGTGCAATTATCAAAACCCACAATCTTACAACAACTCTAATCTAAAAACTATAAATCCATATAATATATAGCTAACACAATCCATATTAAACCAAATTAGCTCCAGAAATTTTCCTCAAAGTCGTTCTGTTGTGCTTCGGAGACCTCAAGTGCTTTGACATCAAATGAATTGATCCGAGGGCCTGACCGAATGAGTCTTTGCTTGGAACTATCATTGTCATCTGAATCCATGCCTATTTGCGATGGAAAATCTTCGTCATCCTCCTCGTCCTTGATCTCTAACTTGTCCTCGTCCTGAAATACCGATCGAGATTCAACTGAATCCATTGTCGATAGCCTTTCGTTCTCTCTCTCCGATCCATCCTCCACCATACTTTCTCTCTCTAGATTCCAAGCCGAGGCTGAGATCGATTAAAGGCCATGTCTAATCAGTGAAGATTGATGCTCCATTTTTGTGTGTGCAAGTATGAGTGTGGAGGCTGTAACCCTAGAAACTGGTGCAAAGATTGGCGATTGTGAGAAAGAGAGAGTGAGGGTTTTCGTATTCTAATATTTTAATTTTTTTGGGTGTTTGAAAATTTCTTATTTTCTTATTTGGCGCTAATTAATTTTCATTTTGGCGCCTTGTTTTTCTGGCCACACTTTTTATGGAAACAATTGCTTGCCGTGTAAAGTAAAATATATTTAACTAATCAAAATTTTCATTTTTGCTTACTTTTTTTTCGGTCGTACCTTTCACGACAGCAATTGCGTGTCGTGGAAAGTGCAATATTTTAAACAGCTGGTTGTTTGTGCGTTATGGAAAGTGAAACTTTTAATGGTTGACTTTTTGTGCGCCGTAAAATATTCAATATTTTTAATAGCTGGTGCACACGTGTTGTGTATAGTTAATGTATTAACGGCATGCCATATGCACGTCATAGAAAGTTTTATTATTTACGACTAACATTACAAGCCGTAAAAAAAATCATCGTTATTAGTATTCACGACCTACGCAATAGACACATAGTGGTTGGGAAATTATTTACGACATGCAAGAAAAACAACTCGTAAAAATGAGAAACCACAGCTTGCATTTACTGTATGTCGTTGATGTGAAGCCATAAAAACCCAGTTTTGTTGTAGTGTATGGAGTTGCTCATGCAAAGAATTAATGAGTATATAAGGGTTGAAGATGACGCAGCCGCTGATACCGTGAAGACAAATCCAATAGTGGCAGACAAAAGAGTTATAGGAAAGGTTCATGCTGTCAGACAAGAGGATAACCATCATGTTAGGTTTTTATTCTTGGCAATCCCGTTTGAAAAAACTCCTTTTAGTTATAATTTTATTCGATCTTGTATTTAAGTGAGGCTGTGAGTTTTAGATGTGAATCCAACCCGAATTGTGCCTTGCAGAGATGTTTCAGGAGTTAATTCTTTCATGTTTGCCACTTCACTGACTATGTCGGGGATCAAAGTTGTTTGTCCACTCGAGCTGCCATTATTGCGCTCAAGCGGAGATCGCGACCTTTCAGAAGTTTCACTCGCCTGCAAAACTACTGGGAGTTATTTTTTTCCACTCGAGCGTAGATCCACTCGAGCGGCCATTCTTGTGCTCGAGCAGAGATCACGGATCTGTTTTCTATAAATATGTGTTTCAGTCCAATTTTAGGATACGGCTTCCAGATATTCTCCTTGGGTATTAGGGTTTTTATCTGGAGCTTCTTTGCTTGTTTCCTTTGATATCTGTGAGAGTTTAATAATGAATTGAGTGGATTATATCAAAGGGTTTGTTTATTTTGGTTTATTAAAGAAAGAGAGAGTTATTCTTCGATGGATTCCGTGGAATTTGAGTCTGAAGCTTTTGTGGATTCTGGAGTAGCTCATCGTCATGGATTCGACATCGGCATTGTGGATTCAATGTTGGGCAAGACAATTCCACGGTGAAAACAAGGCTAGAAGAGGCACATAGGGGTCGGTCGATTCAGGCGTGGTTTCACTAGGTAATTGAGAGTATACTTTTGTAATTCCTTTATGTCTTCTTAGTGGATTATTTGGTGACTTTTGCCCGTGGTTTTTTTTATCACAATTGGAGGTGCTCCAGTTGTGGTTTTTCCACGTTAAAATCGTTGTGTTGATTTGTCTTGATTGTTTGATTGGGATTGTTATTTACTGCTTAAAATTGATACATAATCACAAATCAATATCTAGGGGATTTCTAGATTTTTCACGTTCGAACAATCACGGAAGAGATCAGAACAAAGGTACTAACCGTAATAACTGCAACTTTAACCAAGCTAACAATCCACCTGGCAAGGACAAAGAAGCCAAAAGAAAGTTAAAAGCCCAAACTTGCATCACTATATCTTCAAGATACCAATCTATTGCATCTTGAGTGAAATCCATGACGAGGCATATGTCCAGTGGCCAACCAAGTTAGGGAATGCTCAAAGGGGATTTAATCTAAGATACCATTACACCTTTCATAATGAGAGAGGGCACCAAACAGAAGATTGCATGCTACTTAAACTACACTTGGAAGAGTTGATGGCTGCAGGGCATTTGGATCGCTACATTGATGGAGGGGTTAAGACGGCTCCACAAGAGCAAGCCTTGCCAAATGGCCTAGAAATCGAAGACGTCCCTCCTCAAGGAGTGATCAATTGAAGAGATCTAGGGAAATAGATTTTGGAAGACATCGATAAGAAGTCCGAGGAAAAGAGGCATACAACTTGTAGGATATAAACACTACAAGAATTTTCACTTTTAGCGACTAAATTTTTAGTTGCCAAAAGTCAATCTTTAGTCGCCGAAGGCTTTTAGCGGCAAAAATATTTGGTCGCAGAATTAGTCGTGGAAGAATTGTCGAGAAAGATTATTGGCGACTACAATTATTTTAGTCGCCAAATGTACTAAATTGCTGACTAAGTTTTTAGTCGCCAAAAGGTTTGAAATAAAATTAAATATCATATTTTCGGTGACTAATTTTTTTGTAGCTAAAAACTTCACTTACTTTTAGCAACTAAGCATTTAGTCGCGAAAAAGATTTTTAACTGCTAAATATATTAGTCACCTAAAGTAAATAACAATGTTTTGGCTACTAAGATTTTAGTCGCCTAAAGTCAAATTTTTTTGCCTACTAAAGGTTTAGTCGCCTAAAGTCTTATGCTTTTGGCTACTAAGATTTTAGTCGGCAAATATTTTGTGTTTTCGCTACTAAACATTTGGTCGCCTAAAGTCTCACGTTTTTTGCTACTAAATTTTTAGTTGCCAAAAGTTTTTTTATTCTTTAGCTTAATTTTTTTTTTTTTAGCTACGAAATATTTTAGTCGCCAAATATTTGATCATTTTTTGCTACAAAATATTTTAGTCGCCAAATGTTTGATTATTTTTTTGGCTACTAAACTTTTAGTCGCCAAAACTATTTTCCCAATTTTTCTTTTTTTTTAGCTACTAACAATTTAGTGGCCAAAAACATGATCTTATGTTTTATCGCAAAATTACAAATTCTCCACAACCTGTCTATATTCCATGCAACTTGTAATACGTATACTAACAATCATTCCACATCTGCATCCATATACAAAAAATGAATAACTTTAAATGTCAAAGTTGATACAAACCAACTATTGTCCAAACTAAAATAATAATTCCATAAAAAATATAGAATCATACAAAAATCAAGCCCTCCGTATACAAAAAAAAAAATACATGTACTAGCATGCGAAATAGCCATTTGGCATGGTACAAATTACCATCGTAATCTGTACCACGACAAAAGGTGATCTATGTACCAGGACAAAAGGTGATATATGTACCACAACAGAAGGTGATGTATGTACCATCGCAGGTATTACCAATTGGTTTCCAGAAGTTTTCTATATCAGTAATAATGAACTACACAAAAACCGAGGATGACAAAAGTATTAGTTGTATACAAAAGTGTAATTTCTTCTCCATACACGAAAATGGATTGTCCATAAATCCACGCAAAAATCCATCTAAAAAAAAAGACTGCAATTGGTTACAAAATATCAATTGATCCGGGCATAGGGAAAAGGTTGTAACATGCATTTAAGGTAAAACAATCTATAAATGCCTTCTTTGAAATAAAAGCATATATATATAATGCAATATTTATTCCAACCAACTGCACAAAAAATATTTTCTGTCATTTCTTCGGCCTATAAATATACAAATGCAATTATTAGAATCTGTGGATGTTATTTTCATAAAGTTGTCAGTCTTTAAACTAGAGTTGGTGAGATTTCCATAGGTTAGGCGACTAAAGATTGACTTTTAGCGACTAAGTTTAAGGTGTTATCGGCTCTAACGCCCAACCTACGGGCCCAAATTACATTCCGTCTATTGTGACAGGTCCTGTTTGTCATGAGAAAGCTATCAGTGATAGTCACACGGTGGTTTGGGAGCTGTTTTGAATTTTCGCCCCTACAACACCCATTTTCGAATAAGTTTAAGGCGTTTTTGCCTCTAACTCCCAACCTACACGTGCGAATTACATTCCATCTATTGTCACAGGTCCTACTTGTCACGACGAAGCTGGCTGCAACATCCATACGGTGGTTCAGGGACAGTTTTGTAATTTCGCAACCTTAACGCCCTTTTTTGGTTAAGTTTGAGGCGTTTGAGGCTCTAACTCCCAACCTACAATTGAAAATTGCATTTCATCTATTGTCACAAGTCCTATTTGTCATAGAGAAGCTGGCCATGACATCCATACGGCGGTTCAAAGGCTGTTTCACAGTTTCGCCCCCTTAACGCCCTTTTTCGGTTAAGTTTGAGGCGTTTTTGGCTCTAACTCCCACCCTACACTTGTGAATTACATTCTGTCTATTCTCACAGGTCCTATTTGTCATAGGGAAACTGTCTGTGATAGCCACATGGTGGTTGGGGGGCTGTTATGAATTTTTGCCCCTGGAACGCCCTTTTTCAACTAAGTTTAACGCATTTTTGGCTCTAACTACCAGCCTACATGTGTGAATTACATTTCGTCTATTGTCACAGGTCCTATTTGTCATGAAAAAGTTGGCCATGACATCCATATGGTGGTTTGGGGCCTGTTTTGTAGTTTCGCCCACTTAATGCCCTTTTTCAGTTAAGTTTGAGGTGTTTTTGGCTCTAACTCCTAACCTACAAGTGAAAATTACATTCCATCTATTTTCATAGGTAATATTTGTCATGGATAAGTTGGTCGTGACATCCATAAGGTGGTTCAGGGGCTGTTTTGTAGTTTCGCCACCTTAACGCCATTTTTCGGTTAAGTTTGAGGCATTTTTTACTTTAACTCCCAACCTACACGTGCGAATTACATTCCATCTATTGTCACAGGTCCTATTTGTCATGGTGAAGCTGGTCGTGATATCCATACGGTGGTTTTGGGGCTGTTACATAGTTTTGCCACCTTAATGCCCTTTTTCAATTAAGTTTGAGGCGTTTTCAGCTCAACTCTCAACCTGCAAGTGCAAATTACATTCTGTCAGTTGTCACAGGTTCTATTTGTCATAGAGAAGCTGGCCATGACATCCATATAGCGGTTCTGAGGCTCTTTCACAGTTTTTCCCCCTTAACACCCTTTTTCGGTTAAGTTTGAGGTGTTTTTGGCTGTAACTCCTAACCTACAAGTGCAAATTACATTCCGTCTATTGTCACAAGTCTTATATGTCATGGTTCAGGGGCTGTTTCCCAATTTCACCACCTTATCGCCCTTTTTCGGTTAAGTTTGAGGCATTTTTTGCTCTAACTCCCAACCTACACGTGCGAATTACATTCTGTTTATTGTCATAAGTCCAAGGTGTGCTAATTAAGGTCTTTTGCCACAGGTCCTATGTGTTTTTTTTTAAGTTTATCATTTAACTAAATTCCATTGTTGTGATAACATGGGAAATATGCATCATTAATTATTCTCTCCACTTCTCTTCTTTTTTTTTACATAATTAATTAAATAGGTAACGAATTAATGTGTTGTTTCTGTTCTCCTCTTATTTGTATAATGTCAAAAAAATTCCAAGTGCTCCAAAACAATAATGTAAATATGTGAAATATTTGTGTAGCACTTTGTTTATCATATAAATAAAGTTCTTCTTACCAAATAGGACGATGACCATCTCAACTCGGCAAAAGACACGTTGTTTAGATGATTAAGTTGTTCTTGTTGCGCCTTCCTTGCTTTTTTTTCTTCTTCTACTTGTTTCATCATCTCCTCCTTTGCCTTTTTTTTTCCTTCTTCTACTTCTTTCATCAGCTCCTCTCTCTCCCTCATCATCTCTTGACGATCGCTCTAGTGCTCTTCTTTCTCCTTCATCAACTCTTCGTGATCTCTTTGGCGTTCCTCATGAACAACCTCCATCTCGGCTCCCATTGCCTCCATATGTTTGTCACGAGCTCATGTCGCACTATCATATGGCGAAGAGGGACGTGGGCCAATCCCAAATCCATGCAAGTAATTCTTTCTCTGGCCAAGCACTTGCCATGAAATGACCTCATGTGCCAATGGCGTCCCCGCTTCCATGGCTGCCACTTGTAGATTCACTATCTCATCCTGTCATTACGCACAGAAAAAAAAAAAAAAAAAAAAAAAAAAAAAAAAAAAGGAGTAGACTATTCAACAAAAGCACAAAGAATAACATGCAATTTTGTGCTACTAGATACTAATTAATATTAAATACAATGGAAAAAAGAGTTCAATACTTACATGTAGCTCACCACATTTGGGATGAATCCATTCGTTCGTCTTCTTCTACTTGTGTGATTTCGAATAAAATTTCAAAAAATCCAACTCTTCATTCTCATCTACCTGCTAATTTCAAATAAGAAAATTAATTTGTCAAAGTAGTAACCATGACTTTTGGTTACATAAGTGATGACAAATATTTTTCAAATGAACAATTTCTTACAATGATCGACATTGCTATTGGAAATGACCGAGATCCACTTGTATAATTGTATGGTAACATACTCCTATTTGCTTTACCAACTTTTGATTGTTTCTAAGAAAAAGGAATTATTCAAGAATTATTATATATCATCGCATAATACAATTATAAAGCACTAGAGTGGCTTATATTTGTTTGCTACCAAATGAGATTCATCTTTCCAAGCCACATCAATCATATGTTTTCAATTGTTCAAGCAAACTCTTGTAGGCAGATGACTATAGGGGTCATCAACACCCTCTTCTTGAAGTTTTTTGAAGTATTGCTTTAGGTTGTACCTCCAATCTTTGTACAAGAGATACGCCTTTGTATTAACGATCTCTTAAGCTTGTTCATCAGTATGGAAATCCTCACCAATTTCAAACTTGTCTTGCAAGCATAAATATGTGAAGTATTACATAAATTAATTGCACCAATTGCAAATATACGTAATGAAGACTTTTAGTTCAAGGTCAATCATTACTAGCACAGCTTATACAACAACATCTTTGATACTCTGATCAGTTTTATTCCATGACTTCACTCCCTTGAGAGGGCACAACCACCTAATCTACAGTCCTAACTCATTTGTTGTTGGGGTGGCATTCCCTCCAATGAGTGCATTCAACAAGCGATTAACATAAACATGCAGTTTCTCCCTCTTTTTTGCTAGCATTTTTTTTTTTGCACTCCTTTTCCTAGTGTAGGTCTGCGTACACGAGCTGACCTAGTTTTCCCTAGTGAAGAAAGGACAGCAAGTCACACATGCAAATTGCAAATAATGTCCCAAATGTATAATTGACAATAATTAAGTACAATGGTCTTACCTATGCCATGAGCCTGTGTCACTTCCAAAACTGTTTGAGTGTCATCCGGTGGCTGCGTCTCATTAGATAAAGTCATCAGGGTGGCAATGTCATGTGCAGATGTTGCTGAGGCTAATGTTATGTTGGCAGTTGTTGTTTTCTTACACCGACCCATATTCATCCCAGGAACTATGCTGCTAGCTACAATATATTTGCAAACGTAATATACATTAAGTAAAAACAAAGGTTATTTGATGTAATTCTTATATTTGATTAGCAATCACCCGTTATAATCATAGGTTATTTGATAAAACCCATCAATCGTATAGAAATATATAAACCTAGTGAAAATAATAAAAGACATGAAAGAGAATGTGCTCAGACTTCACCATTAAACGGCATTCCCAATGTGTAATATGAAGTTTGGTTGTGCAGGTGATAGACTACGAATCTGTTGCAAGTTTATCAAAGAAAACCTAAGACTGAGAATGATTGAAACGATTATTCTCTTCTTTATTTTTTTACTAAATACTACAAATAATTAAAACCACCCCTAAAAATGCAAGTAAAGAAAAACAAAAGTCAATACAGTTAAAACCAACAATAGATGCAATTAAGTTGAGCACAATAGATGCAATATTGTCTTCATGATAAAAGAACACAAAAACCCAGATAGAAATTAATAGTTAGTTAAAAAAATGAACAATTAGAGAAGGAATTTAAAATGCATAATAAAATTACTCAAGGGAGAAGATTAAGACTAGCCCTTAATACAAAATAAATAAATAAATAAAAATAACCTGATATGTAGCAATCAAATTAACGCAAGGCAAAATTGGAAACATGACATTGAGAAGAAAATCTGCAATTCAAGGCTAGGAATTTCTATAATTTGAATAGTATCCGTAGAAACCGAGCTACATCAAACCTTTTGGTTGTATAGTTCTGATGTTTGCAGAATCCACTAATGTCATAATTCTAGGAAACGTTAAAAAGTTTGTAATTATTGTAAGATCGAGCCAAATTCATATTTTACCAACTGGGTAAACACCAATCATAGTATACAATTTTATGCAACAAAGCAATAGCAAGCATTTTATATCCAATGATCACATTGGGGGCAGCATCACATAAGTTAATAGTTATTTGCCACCATCAAAGCCATAAAGAGCATAAAGAGATAATAAATAATATTAAAACAAAATATACCCACTTCATAAAAAAATTTCAGGATACAAACTCGGTACCTTATGTAGTGTAGATTGAATGATCAAGTTGTTGTTGAGTGACAATAATTCTAGTGATTGATTCACCTACATATGTAGATAGAGCATTATATATACATACACACACATAAATTAAACATCATCTTTGAAATTTTTAATAAATTATAGTCACATACATTAAATTTTGAATAAATCCTAAATCAACAATGTCAAAAAAGGAGGAAACACAGAGAGAGAGAGAGAGAGAGGGATGCCTACAATACATGTACAAAACATTATATATACACGCAAATATATTAAACATCATCTTTGAAATTTTTAATAAATTACAGGCACATACATTACAACTTGAATAAACCCTGAAACAACAATGTCAGAAAATGGGGAAACAGAGAAAGGAAGAGAGAGAGAGAGAGAGAGAGGCAGAGACAGAGAGAGACTATTTGAGAGAGCTCGAGTAAGAGAGAGAGCAAGAGCGCGCGCGAGAGAGAGACAGACAGACAGACAAACAGACAGACAGATAGACAAACAGAGACAGAGACAGACAGAGAGAGAGAGAACCTACGATGTACGGCTATGACGGTGGTGATTTGTGCTGTGGCGGTGGCTGTCGCAATGTCCTTTGTACGGTAGGCTACAGTGAGGGGGATGATTTTTGTGAGGTTTGGTGAAGGACAGTGTGTGTGTGCAATACAAAAGTATGAAGTTGTGTTGTCTAACAGAGAGAGAGGAGCGTGCGTGGAAATAAAGGAATTGGCGCATGTTGAAAATTCAACCTTTAGCGACTAATTTCTCTATTTGTCGGCAAAGGAATATATATGCCAACTAAATCCTTTTGTAGCCAAATATAAGTCAACAGCGACAAAAATCTTAGTCGCCAAAAGTCCTATTTTGCAACTAATTTTAATTTTAGTTGGGAAAAAACAATATTGTCGATTAATTTTATTTTTTGTAGCGTAAAATGAAGACTAACGACGACCAAAATCCTTTTTAGTCGCTGAAAGTGGAATTTTTGCCTAGTAAATTTAAATTTAGTCGCTAATAAGTAATATTTATCGGCTAAAATATTTTAGTAGCTATATCTTGAACCAACGCCGACCAAATTAATTTTTAGTTTCCAAAACTTGTACTTTCGGCAACTAAAAATATTTTAGTCGCCAAAAGTGCAATTTGTTGTAGTGAAATAGTCGATCTATTCCCAGAACGTGGAACACTACCAATCTGAAGTTTTATTTTTAGTTCTACTTTTGTAGCCTTTCCTATTATTGATGCAATGAAACAGCTAGACAGTTTTCTTGGATATTGTTGTGTTTTCATATCCTTTCTTTTTGTTTTATTGTACTAAGCCCCGCCAAGTAGATTTAGCACGGTCCAAGGGCCAATTGACGATCACTTCAAGGCAAAATTGGAATTTCTTGTTGGGATGATTTTGCTCGCCATAATGAAAGCTAGTGTTTTGTTCAACTTTGGAATTCTTTGTCGGTCTGATTTTGCTCGACAAGATGAAAGTTGGTGTTTTGTTCAACTTTGGAATTCCTTGCCAAGCTAAATTCGATGGGCAAGAGGTTTTCAACTTTGCAATTCCTTGCCGAGCGAATTTTGCTCGACGAGAGGTTTATTGAAGGTTTTGTTCAACTTTGGAATTCCATGCCAAGTGAATTTTGCTCGGCATGTGATTTGTTGGTTTTGATCTTCGAAATTCCTTGTCATGCTGATTTTGCTCAACAAGATGAAAGTTGGTGTTCTGTTCAACTTTGGAATTCCTTATCGAGTGAAATTTACTTAACAAGAGGTTTTTAACATCAGAATTCCTTACCGAGAGGGATTTTCTTAGTAAGAGGTTTTGTTGAAGGTTTTGTTCAACTTTGGAATTCATTGCCAAGTAGATTTTGCTCGGAAAGAGGTTCGTTGAAGGTTTTGTTCAACTTTAGAATTCTTTGCCGAGTGGATTTTACTCGCCAAAATGGAAATTCCTTGCTGAGTTGATTTTACTCGCTAAGAAGTAAGTTTGTGGTTTGTCCAATTTTGGGGTTCCATGCTGAGCAGATTTTACTCGCTAAGAAGGAAATTCCTTATCAAGTTAATTTTGGTCACCAAAAAGGAAGTTCTTTGCCAAGCTAATTTTTCTCACCAAGAAGGAGATTTCGCGCCGAGTTGATTTTGATCCACAAAGATTAAGTTAGTGTTTTGTCCAAATTGAGAGATCCTAACTGTATAGTTGGAGCACGATCTATGGGGCAAGTGATGTTGCTACCCATTGGTAAAATTTTAATTCTCTTTTGTAAGTGGAATTTGTTCAATGTAAATAGTTGATGACTTGTTCAACTTTGAGAAAACCCTAATCATGTAATGGAGCATAGACCATGGGCAATTGATACAGTCTAGATCACTGCTTGGCCTTTGTAGGTTAAAGTAGGAGTCCAGCTTGGGAGAGAAGCTGTAATGTCTATCTCAGGAGTTCAATATTTACCCATGTTTGAATAGTTGTAGAGTGGATGTGCTTATGCCTGGTGTATGGTGAATTTTAGAAGCCTTGCACAGTTTGTGATCCATTCAGAGGTGAATTGTTGAAGGTGCGCTTGGTCAAACCTATTTCAAATTTTGCACGACTGAAGATGAGCTTGGTTACGTTTTGAAGAACAAGTTTTGAAAAAGGTTATCATTAACAATCTAAAAGGCAATGGAATTTTGGCCACGCAGATCAAGAGTCAAGTCTAGTCATATTGGACTCTAGAATTTTTTCTCGGAGTTTAAGAAATATAGTCTCAGTTATGCTTAGAGCAGCATACGGGATTAAGGGGCAATTGAGCGGGACATCTCTACCGGACTGGTGGATCGGGCAAAGCCCATCAAGGCTTGACTCTGGTGACCTTGCAAACCGACCTTGCAAACAAACTTTGCTAGGCTTTACTCTGGCAACTTTGCAAACTGACCTTGCAGACAGACCTTGCAAGGCTTGACTCTAGCACCCTTGCAAATGGACTTTGCTAACTTTGGCGACCTTGTAAACGGACCATGCAAATTGACCTTGCAAACGGACTTCCCTAGGCTTAACTCTGGCGACCTTGCAAACGAAATTCGCTAGGCTTAACTCTGGGACCTTGCAAACAGAATTTGTTAAGCTTGACTCTTGCGACCTTGCAAACGGATTTTGTTAGGCTTAACAATTTGAACCGGGCAAACGGTGCTTGGACGTCGACCAGGCAAACGGAGCTTGGATATTGGCATTGCAAACGACATGCGAGTGTCAGCTAGACAAACGATGTATAGTGTTGACCGTGTATAAAGACATTATAAGTTATTGACTAGGTTGGAAGGTCATGCTAAGTCTTTGACCGGTGTGTTTAGCTTGAGAAAGGTTCGCCGAGCAAGGTTAGCATGGTGTAATGTTTTGCTCGGCATTCTTACTTGGAGTTAGTAAGGTTCAACCTATGCGGTTACGCAATTGACGTGCAACCAAGCTAGTGGTTTTTTTAGCTTACTTGAACTTAGGTGATAAGGGCCAAGTTGGTTGATGAGCTTGGATCATGGGCTGAACTAAGCTCGCACCTCATAGATGGACTAAACAAAGGTGGAATGAGGATGTGGCTCTTGACCATGCTAGGAATTTCAATTGAGCTAAGGAGTCACACAACGTTTGTCCAAGCAACGAGCAAACTAATGACTGAGCAAGGGTTCAACTGAGCAAAGGTGTAAATGACTCCCGAGTTGGGCCATCATTTCGCCATGCAAAATGAACGCAATCGTGCCTTTTCGATCACTATGAAGCAAACCAAACAAATAGACTCACTCGTCAAAATTGAGCAAGTCAGTCAAGGCCATGACCGAGTAGTGTGGATGTGCTATGCTTGGAAACCAACAAGAATGAACCAAGCAACAATCAAAGATATGGCTAACTAAGCTCTGAAGGGACGCTCGTGATCGTAAAGAGTTGTGATATACAAAAGGCTATGGGCCCATTCCAATTGAAAACTACCAAGCTCCATACTCAACAATGGTATTTAATTCATGAGTATATAATGGCCCACAGAGAGTTGAATAGATTTTGGGAACACATGGGGTTAGCCCAAGACAACTGAGCAAAGACAGGCCCACGATAGACCAGTCACACTCCCATGACCCGAGCGAAGGCAATAAAGTGTGGGCCAAACAATGTGTTGCATATCGAGATATTTGGAAATAAGTCAAAGAGCTCCACTGGCCAAGCAGTAGACAACTTTGAACTCCATCAAGATCGAGCAAAATGAATAGTAACGAACAAAAATGGGCCTAGCAGAATGAATGAGCTGGGCCCATTGAACTACTCCGTGCTTGCACTAAGAAATGACTCCATCAAAATGCCATGTGTCCGCCAAGAGATGTGATGTCAGATTGATTGGTAAGTGCACCACTCTAAAGACGTGAAACCGGGTTAGGGATTTAGCTTGGCAGAATATGGTAATCCTAGTCATGCCAAGGTAGATGGAATTAAGGGGCAATTGAGAGGGAAATTTGTGTCAAACAAATGGGCTGAGCTAAATCTAGTGCAGGCCTTTGCTTTAGACCGTACAACCGAACTAGCGCGTTGTCTTGGATGTTAGACCAAGTTGGATGAACTTGGGTTGTGGGCCAAGTAGAACCCGTAACTTGATAATGACAGGGTTGAGCCAAGGATGAACCTGCCATCCAAGACCAAGCTAAAGATCCCTAGCCAAGCTAGCATGTAGAAGTTGTGCAAATAACAAGTAAATGAGGACTTTGATTGGGATGAACTCAAAGAATCTTGAAAAGGCTTGGCCGAGTTGTGAGACAACTTGATAGGCCGAATGGAGTTAGCTTGGCATAAGAACATGCAAAATTAGCGCTGTTAAAGGTAATTGAAGTGAAATTGAGCTAGAAGTGATGGCTTAGTCAAGGCGTTCCACGTGGCCCAATGGAGTAAGGAGAGGAAGTCGCTCAAAGTACGTGTCAATACCGTTTGGTGGTTTAGCAGTATTAACACACATACATGTAAAGAAAAGAGAGGGTAGTACCACCACATGTCCAGCAAATGACAAAAGAAGTAGTGTGCACACAAACTTAGAAAGTAAGGTAGCAGCCTAGATAAGGCATACAACTTCATTCTGGGAAGGGTAACCAAATTCTAACAACTCTCTCCCTCTCTCTCTACATTTTTTCTTTTTCCTCAATGGTGCTAACTTGACTGTCAGAGGGGTTTTCCAACAACACACCTTCTGGGTAGCTCAACATCGCTGTGTTTTCAGGCTGTACAACGCTGTTTGGAGTAACACAAAGCTTAATCACAAGGAGTACGGAAGTAAAGAATATTTACTCCCCGTACAGTACTAATACATCCTTTTTAGAGATAGTTTGAAAGGGACTTAGAGGTGCTACTATGCACCCTCATCTGAGCAATGATCTGAATCGTTTATATTGTATGATTTGTCGAGTAGAGTGTACATGAAAAAAAATCAAGTTAATCAAACATTCATACCCACATGATCTAATCCGAATTATTTTTTCAAAATAAATAGTTTATTATCAAAATCATGCTTACCATTTATTTTAATTTTGTAAAACAAATGTGATCTTTTTATATGCGTACATATGCTTAATTAATCTAATTTTTTTATATAAATTATCTACTTGATAAATCCTATAATACAAATAGTTCGGATAATCAAAATAGATTCAAAATTGATCCACACAAGTGGTACACCAATGCTGTTGTTCCCCAAAACCCTTCTAAATAGGTAAAAGTGATATATTTTTGTAATTAAGAGTGTCTAAATGTACGGAATTATAAACAAGATAGTAAAATGATATCTTAACTAATACTTAAAAGGTTTAGTTTCTCTCATGTTCACAATCCAACTTGAGAGAGCATTTGGGATTAGTGGGCCCATTGTGAGCCCAATTTCGGTGATCCAAAGTGTTCACTTTTTAGAAATCGTTGAGAAAAATTTTCATATAAAAAATTAAGATGATTGGATTTCAGTAGCTATATATTTAAATCATATTTATCTTAAAAAATTGGGCAACAAATATAATTTCAAGAATAATCCTCCATTTTTTAAAGATAAATGCGATTTAAACATATAGCTCCAAAATCCAATCATCTTGATTTTTTACATAAATATTCTTCTTAATGCGTTCTAAAAGGTGAACGGTTTGGATCACCAAGATTGGGCGTACAATGGGCCCACTAAGCTCAAATTCTCTCTGAAGTTGAATCCCCAACATGAGAGAAGGCAAACCCATAGTTCAAAGAGTATTGATGTAATTAAACTATGAATAAATTTGATGCATCACATCTTAGATTCGGAAAAATTATTTTATTCAACAATGTTACATCCACTGAATTTTGGCTCACCCAAATTGCCTAAATTTGTGCATGCAGGTTGTCCTACAGATCATCCGGGTGGTCACTCGAGCAAATGCCAGTTAACATAACCGCAATTGACAAAGGTGACAATCGCGGTTGACAAGGTTGATGCTGGTCATCCAGCTTACGTAATTTTGACAATTCGAGCAACCCAAATTTAATGGATCAATAAAAAAAAAAAAAATTTATTTTGGCCTTTTGGTCTAAAAGTCCAATTTGAATTTTTTTGGTCCAAAGGTCTAGGTGCTAAAATGCTTTTTTCCAAAAGGACAATTTTAAGCAAAAATGACCAAAAACCCCTTATATATATATATATATCATATACACGGTTCATCTCACACAATCACACACACACACACACACACACACACACACACACACACACACACACTCTCTCTCGTTCAAAACCCTAACCCCTCTCTCTCTCTAAACTCTCTCTATGTCTCTCTATCTATGTGCTACTCTGTCGCTCCTACATCGATGATCCTCTGCTGAAATGTGACACACTCGTCTTGGTGCTGGAGTACCAGGAGGCCGCCAATCGTCACTTGATTGCGAACCACCACCAGATCGTAAACTGTGAGGCCCTCAGATGTTAAATCTGAAAATCAATGAGACGTGAATCGACGATGTGATGCTCTTTTGTATGAAAGTCACGGAGATATTAGAAAAGAAGATTAAAACATCATGAATTCACTTAACTACACAAAAGATCAATTCAATCAAATTAACATCCTGAAAATCTAAGTATTTTAGAGTTTGTATATGTACACATCAACATTTCAACGACAATAGATCCATTCAAATCAAAGTTACTCAAAGAACGAAACAAATATCGATGCTTAAAATGCAAACCAGATCTAGTCAATTGCACTCAAATCATATAAACAAAGTTGCAAAGCAATGTAGATCAAACTGGTAATACAATCCTAAGTGCCCAAAATCATTACATAATACATGTTCATATATATATACATATATTATTACCTCTGATAGGTATTCAGAGCCAGGTATCTCATGAGATCTAAAAATACCTTTATATTGCACGTACGACATCATGCCCGCAAATGTTTGTCGAAATGCTTCTTCTTCTTCTTATGTTTAATGATTTACTTCGATTTCGCTTAGATTTTGTGACGACCCCAACATGCATATCATGATTATATTTATTTAATTATTAATCATAAAATGAGCCATGTGATTTACTTGTGTATATCTGTCTGATTTGAGAATTATCTGTTTGAATTGGAAATTATCTGTTATGATTTCTATTTAGAATTCAAAATTAGTGGCTTAAACAATTTCAGAAACCAAAATTGACTACATGAATAAACTAATTGAAATTTTTAGAACCATATGGCAAGTTTAATTAAAAATTGATTCGATTTGATAAATTAAGTTGTGTTTGATTAGTCTAATGTTCTAATAAATGCATCAAGCCACTCCAACTATATATTGAGCTTGAAGCTCATCCTTGAGCTCATTTTCTCATCATTGCGAGTTCACAAAATCTAAGGGATAGCTTCTAGAGCGAAAGACTTCATTCTAGAGAGAGAAAGTTGTACTTGTGTTGAATTGATGAAGAATTGAGGTAGCTAAAGGGAAATCATCTCTTAAGCTTGAAGATTCAAGACTCTAGGTAAGAATTTAACTCTCAATTCTTGAAGATTATGTGTTTTAGAGTTGAATTCATGGATTATATATGATTTTTTGCATGTATTTTGTTGATAGAAGTCAAAAAAGTGAAAAAGCTTTACATGCATGCATGAATATGTTGAATTTTGCCATGTTGAGTTTGAATTCTAGCATCCATGTTGAAATTATGAGTTAATTTGTGCATACATGTTTCATACATCATGTGTTAACTCTTAAATTCATGTTTTGGAAAAGAGTTTTGTACATGCATAGAGCCTTTAAGCTCAAATTTGCTAAAATCATGAGTTTTGAGAAAATGGCTTAGAAAAACTTACATGCATAAGTTCAAAAGTTCAATTTTGGTGGATTTAAAGTGATTTTGAGCAAATAGTTTTTGAAAGGTCAGGTATACATGTTTTCTAAAGTAACTTTTTGTTTTTAAATAAGCCATGCTGGACCCTAAGCTTTGAATTGCACTTTCAGAGCTCAAATTTTGTTCTAGAAAACCCTAAAATCCTGTAGACCGCTTGAGTGACCATTTGGTGGATCGAGCGAACTTGATGAGCTCCTAGTACTCTTGTAGTCATTACAGACTGCTCGAGCAAACCCTCTACATATTGTTGGACCGCTCAAACGACTAAATGTTGGCTCGAGCGCAGATCAAACCATCCCAATATTTTTGCAGTCCATGGAGTCTGCTTGAGCAACCAAAAGGTGGCTCGAGTAGTCAGGCCATTTTCAGCATATTTTGATATGTCCTTCTGTGTTCATGTCTTCGTTCTCATCTTCTTCGGAGCATTTATAGGCATGAATTGTGACTACATTAAGAAACTAATAAGTGAGAAACCAACATGAATGATTGAATTGGAAATGAGAAGGTGAATTATTCGATTTGAACTATGTGTTCCAATGTGTATGGTTATGTGTAATATGTACGTTTGAACGTTATGGAAGAACAACAACCTACTCGAGGTGAGTAATATCTTAGTAAAGATATTTTGTTATACACTATTTTCTAAAACGCTCTCATGGTAAGTCTTGGAAATTATGGTTTGTGAAATATGAATAAGACTTCGAATGTTTTGATGTGACTTTGAATTTGACTAGATAAAGATTAAAGCATGATGGAGCCAAGGTCATTTTGTATATGATGGACCCAAGGTCGTTTTGTATATAATGGACCCAAGGTCGTTTTGCATATGTTGAACCCAAGGTCATTTTGTATATGATGGACCCAAGGTCGTTTTGCAAATGTTGGACCCAAGGTCATTTTGTATATAATAGACCCAAGGTCAATTTGCATATGTTGGACCCAAGGTCATTTTGTAATGATGGACCCAAGGTTTTTTTGTATATGATGGACCCAAGGTCGTTTTGTATATAATGGACCCAAGGTCATTTTGTATATGATGGACCCAAGGCCATTTTGTATATAATAGACCCAAGGTCATTTTGCATATGTTGGACCTAAGGTCATTTTGTAATGATGGACCCAAGGTCCTTTTGTATATAATGGACCCAATGTCATTTTGTATATGTTGCAGCCAAGGTCGTTTTGTTCCTTTGATATGTTTCAAACATAATGGATTGGACCCGAGGTCGTTTTGCTTTGTTATGATCTATTTGAATCTGATATGAATGAGAAGAGTATTTCTAATGTTTAAATTATAAGTATGATTTATTTATATACGAATCTCATTCATTAACCTCTTTACTCTGAGTTTATTCAATTGGCTTTCACTCACTTTGTATTTATTTGTATGTAGGTGAGCAGCGAGATGTCCATCTCCAGTGAACCTGTGAAAAGATTATCGAGTTTTATGGAGTTTGCCCAGGATGCCTCACACATGAGGCTTTTTCCCTTTTGTCTTTTGTTTCTTTTTATTGGTCATGTTTGACCTTGTTTCTAAATAAGTTTTAAGTTTTGTATGTTAATGATCTTAAGAGTGGTCTTGGCTTTATAACATCTTTCACTTATGAATGGATGTGAGTTATTAACTAAATGAGATGTCTATGATTTGCCATACGTGCACAGCTCATTGGACAAAATTTGTTAATCTGCTCTGCTTTTGGCCACTTTATTATTAAATATTTGAGTTAATTCTGTCTTTGTGGCCGGGTAATCTGGAATTACTGGCCAGTTACGGTCTAAACCTCTGGGGTTTGATTTGGGTCGTGACAGTTGGTATCAGAGCATGAGTTAATAACTCACACACTTGTCTAAATGAGCAATAAGGTGTCTAGAAAAGATTTAAGATTCATTCATCTAATGAGTAGCTATTTTTATGCATTGAGAACATGTGAATATATGAGAATATGAGCTTATATGAAATTATGCCTACATGTATCTATGTACATTTCTGTACTGTATTTGCCATAATATGGGTTTATGTAGAACATGGAGAGAACAAGGGTAGATGAATTTGAAGAATCTTCCATAACCTGACTCGATAGACTAGAAAGAATAGTACAAGAGATAGAAAAGACCATAAGACAGGAAGAAACTCTACTACCACCGACGCAAGAGCATCAAGTGAATGTTTTGAATGTAACAAAATAGGTTGAGGTGTTAGATTGAGCACTGATATTTGAAACTAACATGAACCAATCTTCTGAATGAAAAAGAAAGAGACAAAGCTCTGAGGTGAACAAGGAATTCTTGGAGAATAAGAAATCGAAGTCAGAAACATCTAGACAAGATGAATTCACTCAAAGAAACAGCTCAGTACCGATTTGTTCAGAATGTGGGAAAAAGCACCGAGGGATTTGTTACTGAATTTTCAGGGCTTGTTATAGGTGTGGTAAAATGGGTCATATGGTGAGGAACTGTCCCCGGACTTAACAAAATATAAATAGACCCACTACCTCAGCTGGTTTTGTACTAATGACAAGACCTATTATGACAAGAGGAACTACTCCCAGAAAACACTCAGAACACCAAGATTGTTGTCTCAAGTACCTTTCTATTTGCAATTAAGATGTTTATGTGCTAATTGCTTCAGGCTTGACGCAATGTTTTGTATCTAGTGCAGTTACATCTAGATTGGGTAGACCTATGGAATTATTACTTTATCTATTGAATTGGGGAATCCGTTTTGTGTTCATCCGTGCATCGTCCTTGTGAAATATGTATTAAGAATATTGATTGATTCTGGACTCTTATATATGTACACATTTGCTTGGAATGTTAACTGATCCTAGACAAGTATATATATCTACACCATTTCCCAAGATGATTTTTCATATTATTTGTTTCCACTGACTAGATTATCGGGACAGTGATTTTGTGATTATATGACTTGATTGGAACTTCCACATAACAGACTCTGTATTATGTGCCATCGAGGAACTCTATATTGTGAACAACTGTATGCATGTATGTCTACATGTGAACTTACTTGGAGAACGTTATATTGTATATGACCTAAAATGCTTGATATGAGCCATTATAATATATGATTTGGAGAACTGATGAACTTAGAGCAATTATGAAACTATTGACTATGTACCTAAGCGAATGGGATGTGACCTATAGAACAAAATGTACTTCGTTTAAGAATGATGGAGTAGAACCTTTATTTGAATTGATCTGATAAAATCTTCACCTAATTTGTTTTGATAGAAATTTTATCTGATTTGCTAGAACCTTCATCCGATTTGATCTGATAAGACTTTTACCTGGTTTGAAAACCATTATCTGATTTCACTTCATTTACGGGAGATTATGATTTGTTCATGAACAAATGACCGGATTATTATTACTGTCAAGGGAATTGATAGACCCAGAACTTGAATTTGTTTCGAATACTTGATTTATTTAGACTTTATGTGGGCTACCAACAGACTGATCTAATCGTGAACACAAGTAAGAATCAACCTTCAACTATCGAGGACATACGTGTTATAAATGAACTGAATTGTGCAAGTATAATGATTGATTGTTTTAGAAAATGATTGCTTCTATGTTACCACATCTTAAATCCAATGCTATGGGAACAATGCTATGGGAGCTGTTAATAGCAGACTATTTTGATTATGAAAACTATTGGGATTAAAAACCTTGACCATTGGAAGTATATGAATTTAGTATGCCTTATGATTGACTGCTTCAGTGTAATCGTATTCTACAATTGAGGCTATGGAAATATGTATTATATCAGAGCTTAGTTGCTTCAGTGTTATTAGATTTTGCAATTCATGATATGCAATATGTAAATGATGTACGACATGTGACTGATTGCTTCATTTTTACCTTTGCAGACTCGGGAATTAGTATTTGGGTCCATTATATATTCCTAACGACTTCCGAATAACCTTCGATGACTGTAATGGATCACTGAACTGAATACTGAATTGAACTATGAACTGTTAAATAATTGAGACACGAATCGAAATTCTGTGACAAAGGGGAATGGATTGAATTTTTGTGATAGGGTTGATGAGAAAGAAACCGCTTACGAAAAAAGAGAATGATATGAGACCGAGATATTTGATATGTTTCCGATACAAGGTAATATAAGTTTGGATGACCAAACTTCTTGAAGGGGGAAAGACTGTGACGACCGCAACATGCATATTATGATTATATTTATTTCATTATGTGTCAATTATTAATTGTGATATGTGCCATGTTATTAACTTGTGTATACCTGTCTAATTTGAAAATTATCTATTTGAATTGGAAACTATCTGTCATGATTTCTGTTTGGAATTCAAAATTTGGTGGCTTAAACGATTTTGGAAACCAAAATTGACTACATGAATAAACTAATTGGAATTTTTAGAACCATATGGCAAGTTTAATTAAAAATTGATTCAATTTGACAAATTAAGTTGTGTTTGATTAGTCTAACGTTCTAATTAACATTCAACTATATATTTGAGCCTTAAGCTCATCCTTAAGCTCATTTTCTATTCATTTTGAGTTCACAAAATCTAAGGAAGAGCTTCTAGAGAGAGAGAGAGAGAGAGAGTTGTATTTGTGTTGAATTGACGAAGAATTGAGGTAGCTAAAAGGAAATCATCTCTTGAACTTGAAGATTCAAGACTCTAGGTAAGAACTTAACTCTTAATTCTTAAAGATTATGTGTTTTAGAGTTAAATTCATGGATTATATATCATCTTTTGCATGTATTTTGTTGATAGAAGTCAAGAAAGTGAAGAAGCTTTACATGCATGCATGAATATGTTGAATTTTTCTATGTTGAGTTTGAATTCTAGCATCCATGTTGAAATTATGAGTTAATTTGTACATGCACGTTTCATTCATTATGTGTAAACTCTTAAATTCATGTTTTGGAAAAGAGTTTTGTACATGCATGGAGCCTTTGAGCTCAAATTTGCTAAATTCACGAGTTTTGAGAAAAGTGCTTGGAAAAACTTACATGCATAAGTTTAAGAGTTCAATTTTGGTGGATTTAAATTGATTTTGAGCAAATGGTTTTTGAAGGGTCATGTATACATGTTTTCTAAAGTAACTTTGTGTTTTTGAATGAGCCATGCATGACCCTAAGCTTTGAATTGCATTTTTGGAGCTCAAATTCTATTATGAAAAACCTAGAAAATCTGTAGACCGCTCGAGCAACCATTTGGTGGATCAAGCGAACTTGACGAGCTCCTAGTACTCTTGCAGTCTTCATAGACCGCTTGAGCGACAAGAAGGTGGCTCGAGTGAACCGTCTGCATATTGTTGGACCGCTCGAGCGACCAAGTGCTGGCTCGAGTGCAGATCAAATCATCCCAGTTATTTTTGCAGTCCATGGAGTCCGCTCGATCAACTAAAAGGTGGCTCGAGCGGTCACGCCATTTTCAATATATTTTGATAAGTCCTTCTGTGTTCATGTCTTCGTTCTCATCTTCTTCGGAACATTTTCTAGGCATGAATTGTGACTCATTAAGGAACTAATAAGTGAGAAACCAACATGAATGATTGAATTGGAAATGAGAAGTTGAATTATTCGATTTGAACTATGTGTTCCAATGTATATGGTTATGTGTAATGTGTAGGTTTGAATGTTGTGGAAGAACAACAACCGACTCAAGGTGAGTAATATCTTAGTAAAGATATTTTGCTATACGCTATTTTCTTAAATGCTCCCATGGTAAGTGTGACGACCCCAATGCTTAGATTATTTTTATATATTTATTTGTGTGAGTTTAATTGCTAAATTATATGCTTAAGTGTGAATATATGTTTGTTTATGGAATACCTGTTAGAATTGCCGACTTAGAGACAGAAATTGAAAGGCTTAACAGCTTCAGAAACCAAAATCGACTAGCCCAATAGGCTAATTGGAATATTTAGAACTTTATGACAACTTTAATAGAAATTTAATTCGGATCAAAATAATTAGAATCGATTAGAATTAATCAAAAATAAGTTGGATTAATTATCTCTGAGCAAGCTTAATTAGGCTAAGCTAATCACACACACACACACATATCACATAAGCTTAATTAAGCTCAAAATATATACTTAGCTAAGATTTTAGAGAGAAAGAGAGGGAGAATCAACTTTAGAGAGAGAGGGAGAAGAGAATTGTAAAGGAATTGAAGGAGATTTGAAGATTTGAGCTAGAATACACTTGAATTCAAGCCTTAGGTATGATCTTCAACCATAATTCTTGCAAACAATTTAAGTAGGAGTTGAGTTCATGAAGTTCATAGGGTTAATTTCATGTAATTGGGTAGTGAATAAAAGAATCTCTTTAGATTTGTCAAATAAGAGTATAATTGAGACATGCATGCATGAATCATCATTTTAAGTTTGAATTATGCATGAAGTTAAATTCACCACCTTTGGAAGTTTTACATGATTTTATACACCTCAATTCATTTGATCTTATTTTGAAAAGAGAAAGGTTCAACTCATGTCATGCATGTTTTTAACTTTATAGTTTAAGCTTGAATTTGAAAATTTGGAGCATGATTTTGAGTAATTGGTTTCAAATTGACTATGTTTTCATGTTCTACAATGATTTATCAAATTTTTGTACCAACCATGCAAGGTTTGGGCCTTTGAATGGCAAGTTTGAACTTCAAACACAATTCTGGAAAATCCAGAATTCGAGTAGTTCGCTTAAGCGATAGAAGTGTCACTGGAGCATATATTTCAAGCTCCTAGTAGTTTTGCAGACAATTGCATAGTGGCTCGAGCGGCCAATTGTGCGCTCGAGTGAACTCCCTTTTACTCAGTACTTGGCTCGAGTGACTATCAAGCGACCGTCGAGCGTGAAAATTGAGCATCTAGTACTTTTGCAGTCTATACAGATGGCTCGAGCGACCAAGTGTGTGCTCAAGCGACCCCTTTGCATAATGATGGACCACCCAAGCGACAAAGTGTGCACTTGAGCAAACACCCTATTTTTAGCAACTTTCAAAAAGCTTTCATATGTGCATCATTGCATCCTCATGCTTATTAGAGCATTCTTAGACACTGATTAAGACACCAATACTAAGAAATTGACATAGAAACATACAGGAACAGACTTGAATGGGGATTAAACGTTAAATCAAAATGGAACCTCAATGTGTTTTTGTTATGTATTTTGTATAGGTGGACATTCGAGGCCTAGCATCGATTTAACCCACTGTGGCTAGTAACTTTATAAAGATATGTTCAAACCATATTTGCTTTCAAAATTGTGATATGATTGGTTTATTGGAATGGTGGTTTCCTTTAATGAATGAAGTTTATCTTTGAATTGTATTCGTGGCATCCAATAGTGAGGCCCTCGCCCAAGGGAAACAATACCGTGGCCTATTGGATTAAATGAAACAAAGAGATCTCTAATGTTAGACCTTCGTGGTCACATTGACTATGGAACATTGATCGACCCTCGTGGTCCCATTTATTGACCTTTGTGGTCCCATTGATATCGAAATATTGTTACTTTATTGGATGTATCATTTGAAAAGACTATTTTTTTTTTTATCAGATTTGAAAAGACTATTGATATTGTGCTATTATTGGATCATTGTGAATTGCATTGAAATGGGAATTGCATTGAAACATTATTGAACTTCATTCATTTAACTCATTTATTCTGTTATTACTCACTGGACCCTAACTCACTATTTATATGTATATGTAGGTGAGCAAACTGAGCATCAAGGATAGAGAAAGCCCTAAAGTCTACCCCTATGTCAATCTTTGAGAAGCTCCCTGGTTGGAGTAAGCTTGGGCTTGAGTGGAGCCAAGCAAGTCAAAACCCCTATTGTGAATCAAGACTACTGCTAGTGAGGGAATAGGGCCAAAGATGGTATTCTACACTTTTGTTTTGTTATTTGGGGGTTGTTTTGAATTTAATACTCTGAATGTTTGAATTATGTACTAAGTGCTAAGGATTCTCCGTGGTGTAAGAATGGTTGCACAGTTATTATATGAGGTTTTCATGTATGCACAGCTCAATAGTTCATCTTTATTTTTCATATTGCTTCCGCTAAGCCTCGTAAATTAAATTGAGATTGATTTTGTTTATTGAGGCCGTAGGTAATCTCAAGATTACTAACCGGTTATGATGCTAAACCTATATGGGCGGGTTTAGGTCATGACAAAGTGGTATCAGAGCACAAGTTACATCTCACTCACTTGAAAATTGAGCTATAGGGAGTCTAGAAAAGACTTAAGGATTGCATTCTTGTGCATTTGAATATTTGAGTGAGATAACTTGTGCATAATTGAATTTATGAATTTGTGTGTGTGAGTATATTGTATTTGTTATAATACAAAGTTTCATATAGAAAATGGTGAGAACAAGAGGTGATGAGCTAGACAAATCAACATCCTCAAGGTTGGACAGGATGGAAAGAATGATGCACGACATGGCCGAGAGCCTAAGACAACAACAACAACAGTGGCAACAATAACAACCGCCGCCCCCACCACCAATGCCTATGCCACCTCCAGTACCGGGGTGTCAGACTGGTGAATGTACTATTGCATTAACTAAGGAATTCAAGAAGATGAAACCACCCTTTTTTCATGGGGGGATGGAACTACTTAAAGCTGAAGCCTGGGTACTCAAAATAGAAAAACTATTTGAAGTGTTTCCTTGTACTGAGACTCAGAAAGTCTTGTTAGCCGCATTCACCTTAGAAAATGAAGCAAGACATTGGTGGATGTTAGTGTGTGAAGAAAACAGAGATATCAATTGGGCTCCATTCCTAGAAATTTTCTACGAGAAATACCTTCCTCAGTGTGTCAGAGATAGAAAAGTGTCGGAGTTTGAGCAGTTGAAGCAAGGAAACAAGTCAGTTGCTGAATATGAGGCCCAATTTACAGAATCAGCCCGTTTTGTGCCACACATGATAGACACCCACTACAAAAAGGCAAGAAAGGAGGCCTATGTGATTCAATCTTGGAGAAGATTAATGTACTCAAATTGCCAAAATATGTGGATATACTAGATAGGGCATTGATGTCAGAAACAATCATGGCCAACCCTAGTCAGAAATTTGAATGGAAAGGCAAAAGGCAGAATTTTAATAAAGGAACAACGTCAACAAACAAGAAGTCAAAGTCTGGGGCTTCCAATAACTCTGGGTCAAACCAAAGTGGCAAATCAATACCTACTTGCATCGTGTGCGGAAATAAGCACCAAGGTGTTTGTTATCGTACTACAAGGGCCTTTTATCAGTGTAGAAAAGTTGGACATATGGCAAAAGATTGTACACAGCCATATCAGGGTGGTAACCGAGGTGCTACTAGTTCCATTGGATCTATTCCAACAGCAAAACTAGATGCAACATCGTCCACAACAAGAAATGATATGAGACAAGGAAGGATTTTTGATCTTGTACCGAGGGATACTCAGAATACGATGGTGTAGACACCCCATTTTTGACCATCCTCAAGACTTGGATGTCATCGTTTAAACACTCGATGATCATCCATGCTCGTGTTCATTTTGAGTTCTCGGAGGTCTTAGCTACACGCTTTGCCTCAAGATCTCTCAACTTATTTGTTTTGTGCTTGGTCATGGACCAAACACTTGTGTTTTTGCTTCTAAGGGAAGAGGGTAGCTTGTTTGCCATGCCCTCAACCCACCGGCCATGGCATGAGGCCATCGGCCCCTTTTTCTTGCCACCGGCCAAGAGTGTTGGCCGGTCGGCACTATATTTGGTCTGCCGGCACTTATGTTGGTCGATCGGCCATTTTTGGTGGCCGAACCTTGTTCATCTGCTTTATGCAAATATTTTATGCCAGCTGGTGCAGTTGGCATCCACAATTACCCCCCTCCATACACGTGTATGGAGGGATTTGCTCTTTGCTTGGCTTCTCTTGGAAGCCTTAGAATTTGAGCCTCTATAAAGAGGAAGCCCCTCCTCCCTCCTTCAAGGTTCAGAAAATTTGTTCTTGAGAGGATAGATATAGGATTGTATCTATACTTCCTTGATTAGCCTTGTTTTGTGCTCAAAATAGTAATATTGTCTTACTATTGCACACAAACACACACTAGAACACCATCCTTGGTTGCTGAGGTGCTAGGAGGTTGATTTCAGTGTTCTTGGGTGGGTTTGACCTCAAAAAACTTGCTGGAGCCTTGTTCTTGAAGAGGTTCTTCAAGGGTGAGAAATTACCCTCTTTATTCCCCATTTTTGCACAAGCTTTTAGCCTATCTTGCATGTTGTTTTGAGGTTAACTTATAATTGATAAAAGTTCTGATTTTGCATGCTTTTGATCTTTGTTTAAAGTCTCTTGAGGTTTGGGGTTGTTTCCCCCCTCTTAGGCCTTGTTAGGCCTTCTTTTAGGCCATCCCTTTTGGCATTGTTCTTGTCTTTGTATGACCTCTCTACCACTGAAATCCAGAGGATTTTCAATGGTGGAGAGGTGGTTTTGGTGTCCCAAATAGGAGAGGGTCATCCCCTCTCCTTGTTGTCTTTCATACTTACATAAATGGCTTATGTTTGTGGCTTGTATGCCTAGCTTGTTTTAGCTTTATTTTAGTGTGTATTAGGCTTTGTTTTGCCATAATATACCTCTATTTCAAGTTGGTTTGATGGCCTTTTATATGCTTCATATACTTGTCTTGTAATCCCATGATTTGCCTTAACATGCACCATGTTGTAACATGTCTTTTTAGTATGATTTTGGCTTAACTTCATGAAGCTTCTAGCTTTGTTTTAACATGCTAAAGCTCTAATTTTGGTTGTTTTGGTCGTCCATGACTTTCTTTGTATAGCCACCATGTAATCTAGCTTGTAGGCTTTGAGTATTGAATCCTTTGACATGCTTTACTTGGGCCATTTCAGTGGTTTGGCATCACTTGTCATGTTATTTCAATCCATATAGCATGCTCAAACACTTGCATTTATCACTCCTTTAATGCTTTGAAGGGTTTGTGTTTTATGCCTCTTGAATGGTCCATTGTGTATGCCACCATGCTTAGGTCTTTGGGATGCCATCTAAGTGGGTTTTTGGGCTCATTCTAACATGCCATAACTCTAATTTTATGGGCTTAAGTCTTACCATGTTTGGTTGTATTAGGTGTAGTGTAACACCCCTTTTGTGGCCTTGTATGCCTTATGTTTTGCCCCTTTGTTTTAGCTTGTTTTGGCTTTGGTCATTACATGTTTTAGGCTCACTTTGGTATGCCTTAGGACTGTTTTAGGTTATGCTTGCCATATGCTCTTTGTCTTGTGTAGCTTTGGTTCAAGTCCCTTCACTAATCTTAGGCTTTAAGCCTTGTGCATGCTTTGATCATGATTCGTCTATGTGATTTGGTATCACTTCTAGCCTCATTCCAGAACATGTAATGTTGTTACATCGGCATGCTTTCCATTCCTTTTAAGTGTTCTTGAAAGTTGTCTTTTATGCCTTAGTCTTTAGGCCAATTGGCATGCATGTTTGTATGTGCATTTGTCCTCATTTCCAGAGCATTTTGGCCGCTGATTTGGACCTATTCGAGAGCTGTCCATTTGGTTTAAGTTCATCCCCGCATGTTGTTGCATGCTTGCCTTGTATGTTGTCACATGCTTGTTGCATATTTGATGAATTACATGTCGTAGCATGCTAGTCCAATTGTGCCTTGTTGTGTACTTGGCCCATAACATGCTTGTTGCATACTTAGTATATTACATGTTGTTGCATGTTGGTATATTGCATGTTGTTGCATACTAACCCCATTGCATTTTGTTGCATGCCATACTAGCTTACATGTTTAGGTTGTATGCCTATTGCATATTAGTTGCATGCTTGCCTCACATGTTGTTGCATGCTTGGCTTCTTTGCATGCTTGCTTGCATGCTTAAGTTGCATTGCATTGAGTGTGCATTCCCTTGCCTCTTGATAAACCATGATAGAGGTTGGGGTCCTTTATGTTTTTGTGTGCATTTCATTTGACATTAAAATGCACACTTGGCACCTTGGGCCATCATGCATTGAAATGTGTGATTGATGGCCCGAGGGTTGAAAACCATACTCCTTTGAGTCTCAAACATGATAAGGAGGGTGGTGGTGCAAACATTTCCTTGAAAATGAATTGACATGCTCTGTCTGTCCTCTACTGCAGCAAAACAGGATTCTGCAGGAAGATATGGCCGGTCGGCCATCTTCAGTGCCGGCCGGCTATGCATTGTTGGCCGAGATCCTCACAAGTGGTCGATGACTAGTTCCCCTTGGCCGGTGGCCTTGACTCCTGGCCAGTGATATCCCACAGTGCTCAGAAGGTGGTTCAGAAGCATCTTTGGGACTTGCAAAGTTTTCAGAGGAGCAGAGCAGTGTAAACAGAGGCAACATGACATGGCGATAGATTTCTGAGCGAAGCCTAGCATGCATGCATTCATCCATCTTCCCGAGGCTGCTTTACTGCTTTCAGTAGCTTAATTAATTTGTTTAATTAGTTAAGTATTATGTAATAATTAATTAGCTTGTCGGTTAATTAATTACGTAACTTGTATTATTCTTTCGGTCCCTCCGTCGAGAGGGCACAATTGTGTAATAAGCGTGCGTGTGTGTGATGCATGTCTTCCAACCCTACGCCTTTCTCCCTTTTACTTACCCGCTTATGATGGTTAGTTCTAGGGCACGTTTCAATTAGCATCCTTATGCTACGTATGTTTGCATCATTCATCTGTATTGCATGCACCAGTCTCGGCGCATCATACTAATTACATAGTACTTCAATTCCAACTTGAATACATGTATCGAGTTGTCGCATTTCACATGCCATTCTTAGATGAGCCGAGCCTATTCTAGTTGCATTTTGCTTGCGATACATTAGCCATTTTAACATGGACTTGGATCATACATTTGATTACTAACATGTTCTTTGTTTTGGCTCGGAGTACACTGTGAGTGTTTATGCTTTAGCATCTTGCATGTGTGTAAGTGTTAACATGACAGCATGCTTACCATAAGGCTAATTGCTTATGTGATATAACTTCCTGAACGCCTATGGGTGAAGGTTGGATTGCTTGAATTGGAATAATTCATCGAAATCCATGTTTTAGCCTACTTGCGAGTAGCAAAATTCAAAACCATTTCCAAACAAATGGATATGTGATGCTTTGTTCCAAGTTAGGTGATCTAGTCTATACTTGTGTGTTGTGCGCATCACATAGTAATTCTAGCTAATAACCGGAATAAGAGCGCATGTGTTTTCAAAAACTCGATATCATGCTTAGTACAGGCCGATCTTCAGATCGGGTGAGCGGGGGTGCTCATAGATGACCTTCCCCAATCGTACCCAAGTTCCTGAGCCGAGGCAACTTTGGTGATGACGGACACATGGCCTTAGGCAACGAGTCAGGGTTTCCTAAATTCCCTCAAAATAAATATTTAGGTGGCGACTCTGTATCTGGCAAAGCAGTCCATGTTTGGCACTTCTTTACAAAAATCAGTTTTCCAAAACGATTTGCCGGATTTGGACTCTTTAGTGATTTATCAATCTCACATCGCACATTGTGAGATCATATTAAGAACCATGACATTTGAGTCCGAACTGTAGCATGAGGCCCTCGGGGCTCGTCTACAGGAGGCAGTAGTGTCAGGTACAATATCTTTTTGTGATCAACTTGTATATGTCTTAATTGATTCAGGGTCTACACATTCATTTGTTTCTATGGTGTTTGTTGAAACTCTGAATAGACCTATGGAAACATTGAGATATATATTGTGTGTTGCATCACCTACGGGGGGATCTATGTCATGTTCATCTATATATGCTGCATGTGAATTATTACTCGAGGAATGTTGTTTTGTATGATGATTTAATACCTTTAGACATGAGACATTTTGATGTTATTTTGGGTATGGATTGGCTATCTAAATACCATGCAACTATTGATCGTGCTTTAAAACGAGTGATATTCCGACCTCCTGAACATGATGAATTTTATTTCAAGGAAAAGGGGGTAGTTCCACCACCATATCTTATATTTGCTATGAAAGCTCAAAAATTGATTAGTAAGGGTTGTTGATGGTATATATGTAGTGTAACGACTGAACAAACTATGGAAATTACCCTGGACAATATACCAGTGGTGAGGGACGTTCCTGATGTATTTCCAGATGAGTTACCAGGACAATTAGTCAATAGGGAGATTGAATTTACACCTAATGTAATACCAGATACCCAACCAATATCTAAAACTCCCTACCACATGTCTACTACAAACTCATAGTGTGTTTATTGATAACATTTTGAAAAGACTGCCTTCATTTTTCCTATATCTAAAACTCCCTACCACATGTCTACTACGAACTAGGTACGGACACTATGAGTCTTTAGATGAATTCATTATTGTGTTTATTGATAACATTTTGATCTATTCAAAACGTAGAAATGACCATGAACAACACTTGAGAATGACCCTTCAGACACTTAGAGAAAAACAATTGTATGGGAAATTCAGAAAGTGTGAATTCTAGTTAAATAAGATTGCATTTTTGGGACATGTCATTGATAAAAAAAAATGATATCTTTGTTGACCCTCATAAGATAGAAGCAATTATTGATTGGCCTAGCCCGACTAACGTGATTGAGATCTGCAATTTTATGGGCTTGGCAGGTTATTATCGAAGATTTGTTAAAGACTTCTCAAAAATTGTTGTATCGTTGACCTAATTGACTCAAAAAAGGGAAACCATTTGTATGGATAGAACAGAGGGAATAAGTTTTTCAAGAACTGAAAACAAGATTGACACAGCTCAATCCTTATTATACCCTCAAGTATCGAAGGATTTGTAATTTATTGCAATGCATCTTATAAAGGTTTAGGTTATGTTTTAATGCATAATCGCGCAGTGATTGCATATGCCTCTTAACAGCTGAGGCTACATGAGAAGAATTACCCAACATACGACTTAGAGCTTGTCGTAATTGTGTTTGCACTGAAAATATGGCGATATTACTTGTATGCGGCTAAATGTGAAGTGTACACAAATCATAAAAGCCTAAAGTACTTTTTCACGCAGAATGAATTAAACATGCGACAAAGGCGATGGCTTGAATTGATCAAAGACTATGATCTACAAATTCATTACCATTCGGGCAAGGCCAATACTGTGGCAGACGCACTTAGCAGATAGAATGTGGGAGGTTTAGCTTGTTTGCTTATAGATCAGAAAGAGATCCTACAAGAATTTGAAAAGCTTGAAATATAAGTGGTGCCTTTTGAACAAAATGGTTTGATAGCCGCAATGTCCGCACAACTGGAAATTATTGAAGAGGCCAAACAAAAGCAATGAATGATGAGTTTCTATGAGTCCCCTGAAAATTTTATTTTCTTAAAAGTCCCTTACTTTTAAATTATTTCCTTGAAGTCCCTCAATTTCTTAATTAATTACAATTTTAACCCTATGATCAAAATATATGCACCAACTGAAAACTCGCAAACCCTAATCGATTTCAGTAACTTCGGAATCATTTTCTAATATTCTAATATTGATTAATTGACTCCTAAATATGGAATTACCACTTGAAAACCTTGGGTTTTTCTCATTTTTATCACGTTTGTTGGTTGATCACCTTTTTAGTCGAAACAAGAAATCCAAACCAAATTAGATTCTCTAATCCAAATTTAGTTTAATTATGCACTAAAATAAATGTTCCAATTCATAAATTAAACCCTAAGCCCCCACACTTTTATTAAATCACTTATTGACCCCAAACAAGTACTATTATACATATATACACTTGTACCTTAAAACTTATTTTATAGACTATATTTTATAATTTCCAACATTTGTACACAAGAAAAAAATAAATTAATTCCCTCAAATCATCATCAAGTGGCTGGCCACCCTAGAGGAACCCTTGTGTACTTTTTGGGACTGTAGACACCCCATTTTTGACCGACCTTAAGACTCAGACGTCATCGATTGAGCGCTTGATGATGGTGCTTATTGTGCTCATTCTGAGGTTTCGGAGTTTCGGCTGAGAGCCTTACCCCCGAACCTCGACACCCTTTTGCGCTTTGTCTCGGTTTGCGAACCAGGCCTTGTTTTCTCTTCCCGGAGGGATGGAGAGGTCTTGTAGACCATCTCTCAGTGGCCGTAGGCTACTTTTTGTTGTCGCAGGCCACTGTTCCGGTTTGGAGACCAGTTTCTGGTTTTCGGAGCCGTCGGCCGCGCGCCTCGGTTCGGGACCGCTTAACATTCTCCGTTTCGCACGATTTTTGGCACACACCTTGCTTCCTCTCTCTGGAGGGACACTGTGGCCCGGGAGACCACCTTCGTGGTCGCACGCCACTTTTGATGCTTAACAGCCTGTTTTCGGGGCACCCGGCTGCGTGTTTTGACCCATGAACCCTCGTTTTGCATCTGTCTTGGTTCATTTTTGGCATGGACCTTGTTTTCATTGTTTGGGAGGTGGTACAAGGGTGGGAGACCACCTTTTCTCCTTGGAGACCACTTTTCTCCCACTAACCAGTTTTCTTGTCAGGAAGCTGGTCTCCTTGGTCTTTGAGCCATATTTACTGGTCTCCCACCATACCACTAGCTTGCATTCAATGTGGAGACCATCAAATGGGGCTGCCGACCACCTTGAACCTTTTGAACTGGTCGGTCGACCACCTGAACTGGTTGGCCTACCTCCCCCAGTTTTGTCTCTGTGAGTTGTTGCCAGCTGGAAGGCACAGACTGCATCCTCCATACACGTATGGAGGATCTTGAGCCCTGGTTTTTAGCTTCTTTGGGAAGCTTTGGCTTGAAACCTCTATAAGAGAGGGCCTCCCTCTCCTTATACCAGGTTCAAATTTTTGGTTAAGGCAAAATACATACCTCCCTTCTATATCTCTCTATATTTTGGATCAAAGGGTCTTGTTCTTGACCTATTACACCACACCTCATAGCCACACACCTCCACCATTGCTCTAAGGTTCTAGGAGGGTCTTGGGAAGTCTTAAAGAGTTGGTTTTGGGCTAGAGAAGCTGTTGTATTGTTGAGCTTCAAGGGTAACACACTTTTTCCCTCTTTTAAGCTTTATTTTGATCCATCTCTTAGCCTTATTTTCATGCATATTTGAGCCTTGTTGCCAACTAAAAAAAGTCTTTTTTTGAGGTCTTTTTGATGTTTGTTTAAGGTCATTTTTTTGTTGGGGGTCATCTACCCCCTTGCATGCTTCATTTTGCCTTGTTTTGAGCCATGCCCTAAGGCCTTTGTGTTGACCCTTGCTTGGCCTTTTAACCACTGAAATCCAGCAGATTTTCAGTGGTTAACATGTGTTTTTGAGAGCCAAAATCAGAGAGGGGTGACCCTCTCCCTCCATGTCTTGTTCACTAGCATTTGTGGCCTTACAAAGGAGCTTTCATTTGCACACCTCCAAGCCTTGTTTCAGGCCCTTTTCAGTGGCTTTTAGGGCCTGCCTAGGCTCTGTCCAGAGTTTGTTTTGTCACCTTGGGTGTGTCTCTTGCATGTGTAGAATAACCCCTCTTATAGCCTATCAAAGGAGCATGTCATTCTTGCATGCATTGATCATGTTTCAGTGGGTTTTTGGGCTTTATTTGGCATGTCATGTCTCTAACTTTTGCTGGTTTAGTGGCCTCTTGAATGCTTCATATGCTTGTAGTGTAATCCATGTTCACTGGCTCACATTGCATGTTGTTTTGGCCCTTGATTCTAGCATATTTTGGCCATGTTCTAAACTGACTTTATTCATGATTTGGGCTGCCTTAGCTCTTTTTTGAGGTCCCATGGTCGAATGATGCTTTCCATGCATGCTTGTAGTGTAATACCCTTGCCTAGCTTCGAGTTTTGAAGCCTCTTGCATGCTTAACTTGAGTTGTTTTCATGTTTTGGCATCATTCAACATGTTATTTCAGAGCTTATACTTATGTCATATTCCCATGATTTCCACTCTTTAAATGCGTTTGAGAGTTGTGCTTGTATGTCTCATTTTTGGGCTATTGCATGAGCTTCATTTTTGTGCATTGCAAGCCATCATTTTAGTCCATTTTGCCACTATTTTGGGTCTGTATAAGGACTGTTTAGGGTTGGTTTGGTCATTTGGGCATCGCTTTGCATACCTCTAGTGTAATCCACGTCACTAATTTCGGTAATTGTGCCATCCAACATGCATCGGGTGAGTTGTTTGCATGATTCGGGGCCATTTTGCATGCCATTCCAGAGCTGAAATATATGCCATTGCGTCCCATGTTTCATCCTTTCCATACCCTTGGAGAGTTGTATCTTGTGCCCTTGGCTTGGAGCCTTTGCATTGTGCATGCTTGTGTGTGTCTTGTTGCTTTGATTTCATCATCCATTGGCCACTGATTTGGGTGTGGCCGAGGCCCATCCACTTTGGTTTAAGTCCATCTTGCATTGTGTACGCCATCTAGTCCATGTTGCCGTATGATTGATCATTGCATTGTGCGTGTTTTGTTCATCTCATGGTGTACGTTAGCTTCACATGTGCATTGTGCATGCCACATAATCCATGTGCATTGAGTATGCCATTGATTAGTTCATAGCATCGTGAATGCCATTTGCATGCTTGCATGTCATTCCGTGCATCTTCACATCACTTAGTTGCATTGCATTTAGATCGCATGCTAGAGTTGCATTTGTCCATATATTGTTTGTTGCATTGTGTTTGGAGTAGGGTTTAGTCCAAACACGGGAAACGAGAGACGTTTCGTACTCAAAGTGATGAAACGTGCCTCGATTCTTGGTCACCGACACTCTTGACTATCCATGATATAGTTGTTGGCTTTAGGTGTTTACATGTGCATTCATTTCACATTGAGTCGTGCAATTCGACTCCTCGGCCATCATGCATCGGGATACGTGCTTGATGGCACGAGGATCGAGGACTACACTCCCTAGAGCTTATGCAATGATGGGGAGAGTGGTCGGGCACACATATGTTGAAAATACTTTGCCTTCTCTCTCTCTTGCCTTTGTTGCAGAAAATGCAGAAACCATGAGAAGAAACTGGTCGGCCGACCAGGTTTTCTGGCAGGCCGATCACCTTTTCTGGTTTTCACCACCAAGGGTGGTCGGTAGGTGGTCTCCAATGCCTATAGCTGGTCGGAAGCCTTCCCCTAGATTCCTAGGGTGGAGTTTCATCTCCTTGGAGCTTTGTGCAAGTTTCTGAGTTCAATTGCAAACAAAGGCGAGTTGAGACATCGCGATGGATTTCCCGACAAGGCGACTTGAGCATGCATGCATCCTTTATCATTCGGAACAGAGCTGAGGCAGTCCATTTCATGTAGCTTGCATGCTAATTTATTTACTTCCTTAGTTTAATTTGTTAATGTTGTGTAATATTTAGCTGTAATTCGTTATTCATTTCGGTTGTGTAATAACTAGTTTAATTAGCTTAGATTAGCTAGTTGGTTCTGTATTATTTATTCAGACCCTCCGCGAGAGGGCGAACTTTGTAATAAGTGTGTGTGTGTGTGATGCATGTCTTCCAACCCCACGTCTTTCTCCCTTTTATTTACCAACTTATGATGGTTAGTTTTAGGGCATGTTTCAATTAGCATCTATATGTTCGCATGTTTGCATTCATTCATTTGTATTGCATGCACCGGGCTCGGCGCATCATGCTAACTACATTATATTTCAATTCCAAGTTGAATACATGTATCGATTGTTGCATCTCATATGCCCTCTGAGAATAGCCGAGCCTATTGTAGTTGCATTTTTGCATGTGTTGCATTAGGCATTCTTAGCGTAGTTAGGATTCATGCATGATTTCTAATTAGTTTCTTTCTTTGGCTCGGAGTACTCGGTAAGTGTTTATGCTTTAGCATCCTTGCATGTGTGTGTGTGACTGCCATGATAGCATGCTTACCATGAGGCTATGTGCTTATGTGATATAACTACCTGAATGCCTGTGGGTGAAGGTTGGATTATTTGAATTGGAACAATTCATCGATTGCGAGTTTTAAGCCCACTTGAGAGTGGCAAATCACCATGTTTTCTAAGCCCACTTGAGGGTGGCAAAATCCGCATTTTAGCCTACTTGCGAGTAGCAAACCGTTTTCAAAAACAAATATGAGATGTTTTGTTCCAACTTAGGCAATCCAGTCTATACTTGTATGTTGTGCGCATCACATAGTAATTCTAGGCTAATAAACCGGAATGAGAGCACATGTGTTTTCAAAAACTCAATATCATGTTTAGTAGTGGCCGATCTTCGATCGGGCGGGCGGGGGTGCTCATGAAATGACCTTCCTTAATTGTACCCAAGTTCCCGAGCCGAGGTAACTTTAGTGATGACGGACACGTGGCCTTAGGCACGAGTCAGGGTTTCCTAAATCCCCCCAAAACAAAATATTTAGGTGGCGACTCTGTATCTGGCAAAGCATTCCATGTTTGGCACTTCTTTCTAAAAATCTATTTTTCAAAATGATTTGCCGGATTTGGACTCTTTGGTGATTTATTGGTCTCGCATTGCACTTTGCGGGATTAGATTTAGAACCGTGACATTTGAGTCCGAACTGTAGTGAGCCCAATGAACAAAACGGGATTTCTCCCGGGACGTTCAGGGACGTCTACAGTTTCTGGCGACTCTGCTGGGGAGTTAGAGAACTTGACTCGAACTCATGATATCTTATTTTGACTACACTTATGTGTTTCTTTGCATTACATTTGCATTGGTGCGCCTAGGACACCGTGCTTGCCATCTGCTATTCCTGAACGGTTTGCCATAGGCTCGCTTTGAGAAGCGTGCCATATGGCTGACCGGTTATGGGCTCTGCTACGATGGGAACACAAACCCCGGTTTTTACCGGGGCACCCTTTTTGACCATTCGACCTAGTGCATATCGAAATCCGTAGTGACTATCCCAAACTAGGACAGACTGCTTATCCAATTGTAGGTTATTTGAAACCGCCGCATGCGTAGTGAAACCCTAGCTCCTGACAAAATAGGACAGGGAAACCCTATCCCGACATAGGGGTGTTTTGGCTCTCACTTATTTGCTATGTGCTTTTAGAGTGCGTCTATACAGGAATGCATGTATCAGTTTACAAGTTTGGGTATCAGGCCTGAGGGCACCAGTATTGGTATTTTGGGAATCAGTTATCTGCGGATATCAGATTCAGATTTGGGGGCAGTAATTTGGGAACAATGATCAGTGTCTGAGAGCAGTGTATTCAGCTTATCAACTGTGTGTTGTTATACCCAACTGTGTGTTGTGTTTATTTAAGCCGTTATGCTGTCCGTTTTTCTGGTTGTTTCTTTCCTAATTATGCTTTGTTTATCTTTTTTCTAGGTAGTTTAGCACAATTGCTTCCAACCAAGCAGATATTCCCCAAGCACTCTGGACTAGAGGCTGCAGACTCCATCGATCTGAGGATCTGGTAGACGGACAACCGGTGTTCCATTCCTTACCCCCGGTTACTAGACGGAAGGCATTTAGGTAGAGGATATCAGTTTAGCGGTCAGTTCAGAGGGCTTTGTCTACCCCACCTGACTATAGTAGGGATCAGAGTTCTGTTTCTCCCGTAGAAAGGGAACATATACCTGCAGTACAGCTAGATCAGGGCAGTGTGGCGGGAATCGAAGAAATGATGCACCAGCTCCAGGAGAGCATGAGAACCATGTAGGAGGACGCTGCTTGTCAAGCAGAATTTGCCAAACAGCAGGCCGTCGTCATGGCCCAACAAGCAAAGTTAATTACCCGGCTACAGCAGCAAGCTGGAGCATCAGCTTCATGCCAAGCTCCTCCCCCACCAAGAGTTCCAATACCCAGGGAGACGACGAATGTTCAGAATGTCCAGAAGGATATAGACATCCCAACAGGGCCGGCTCCACCCCCGATTCTACCTTAACTATCCAAGGCACCCACTCCTATCAATCAACCGGATTCTCCCTTCGAATTCGAGGTAGACCCCACGGCATTAAAAATGAGCAAGCTTGAAAAGTTGTTCAAGAAATCTCAGGGTGTGAAGTCCATCCAGGACATCGAGGATGGGTATACTGACGCAACTGTGACGCTGCCGAACAGATTTAAGATGCCACATATTGACCGCTTTGACGGGTCCGGGGATCCCATGGTGCACTTATGGCTGTTTTCAGACATATTAAGGCCGATGGGCCTCACTAGACTACAGAAGCTTTCTTTATTCGGCCGAACCCTGTCAGGTGTGGCGGCCATCTGGTACGCAAAACTAGAAGACGATGTTAAGAGGAATTGGGATGAGATAGCCGAGGCTTTTGTCGCTCAGTACTCCTATAATACACAGATCGAGATCACAAACCGTGATCTCGAGACGACTAGGCAGGAGCCTAAGGAGAGTTTTTCTGACTTCGTAACCCGGTGGAGGGCCAAGGCCTCAATGATGACCACTAGGCCCACTGACAAATATCAGATTCAGGTGATTGTGCGCAATCTCCAGCCTAAGCTTATGCAGAAAATGATTGTTCTCCCCTTCCCCACCTTTTCAGATTTACATGAGATGGGGGTACAAATTGAGGATGCTATAAAACAGGGTCTGATTGACCAAGACAGAGAGCAACCCAGGAGAACCTTCAACTGCAACACCAATACAGGCACAAGCAATGCCGCAACTGCCAGAGCTTCAGAAGTAAGCATGGTTACCACCACCACCCCCCCCCCCAAAAACCCCTCTAGCTACGCCATTCACCGGTGCGTCCGGTAGTAGTTCGCAAACAGCCAGATACGCACCCAAAAGCCAAAGAACTTTCACTCCACTATACAAGTCCTTGTCCAAGGCTTTAGGAGTTTTGATCAGGAAAGGGCATTTGAGGCCTCTAGAGCCGCGACCGTTACCAGAAAAACTCCCCCCCTCCCATAATCCAGCCAAATACTGCGCCTTTCACCAACAGCACGGTCATGACACCGACCAATGCTTCTGATTACGTCATGAGATTCAAGATCTCGTTGATAATAGGGTGATTGTGCCTCCAGAGAAACCCAATGTCACAACCAACCCTCTCCCACCACACAACCAAGCTCCACCTCCCAAACGCATCAACTTTATCCAGACTGGGGTCTTGTCATACGACCCCAGCATATATATCACCCCATCTCACCTACCCAAGCCGGAGGTGTTCCTTCCTGACAGCACTGACTTGTGCATGTTGGACATCTCCCGAACCCAACCCGAACCAATGGTGGTGGCTGTCGAAGACAGAATATGGATGATTTCGACGGAAAGTGGTACAGTGGATTTAGGGACTAAGGAATTGGGAAACTTTGCTAAGGAGGTGTACAATCCGAGTGGCTACATTGCGTCAGCTAGTCAGATTAGGCCAAATGTGGAATTGCCGGTGGGGGCAGAAATTTGTGTACTACGGGGGGATAGACTTGATCAGAAGATAGATGACGTAGCAGTTCTGGAAGGGGACATTGCTGACCTTCAGATTTTCAACGTGCAAGAGCTGGGGGACGTGACAGTCAACTGGTTCGATTTTGAGGAGTCAGCAGAGGTCACAGGGTGGCTTGACGACCAACCAGATATTGTTGAAGAATCTCAGCTGGAAAAGGGCCCGTTAGGGGCAAGGACATCAATTGTGGCTGGAAGGGCCGGGGATCAGAATACATCGCCAGAGAGCGCCGGTGTCAAGAATTTCGCTCAGGATTTGGGCATTTTGAATATAGGGAATATTGAACAGCAAACTTTACTAATGCAGTTGGAACAAGAAGGAATCGAAGACTCTGAGAGAGCCAGAAAAGCCAAGGCCCCCGTGGGGACTGAACGTGTTGTGTGCACAGGAATAGAGCATGCTGCGAGCACATGGACAGAAGGTACCGTGAGTACAAGGACAGTGGCAATGGAGCCGGACAGCTGTCTGTCGGCTGCTGATGGAATGTGGTGGGAAGACGATGATCTATGTCTTGCCCACACAGATGAAGATTGGGAAAGCAATCAACCGGATGATACCTAGTACATTGGTGAAGTTGACCATATGACTAGGAGTGAGCGGTATTTCAAGCCCTTGCATCTAGATCAGCCAGAGGCGTCCGGGAAGGACAAGGAGGTGGAGAAACAGAAAGAGAAGCAACTCGAAGAAGAGGCTATACTGAAGCAGTTGAAAAAGATACAGGCAGACATCTCCATCTGGGGACTGTTTATGGCTTCACGTGTTCATAGACAAGCTGTTCTATCGGCAATGGACAAAGCCAAACTCTCAATAGACACCACGCCTGAACAGCTGGTGGGATTGGTCTTTCCGGGAGGAGGTTCCCCGACGTTGACCTTTTTTGACAAAGAACTGCCGCCTAAGGGCGCAAGTCATAACGAACCGCTCTACATCTCTGTGGAATGTAAAAGCAAATGGATACCGGTGGTTCTTGTCGATACTGGATCAGCCATCAACGTGTGCCCGGTAAGGACAGCGTATGCGATCAGGTTGAAGCCCACGAACTTCGTGCCAACAGCCCATGTGATAAGGGCATATGATAACACAAGCGGAGAGGTGATGGGGACTGTGAAAATTCAAACTCAGGTTGGTCCGAGACAGCACGAAATTGACTTTCATGTCTTGGACGTTCCTGCAACCTTCAATCTACTCCTGGGGCGGCCGTGACTGCACCAGGTGAACGCAGTCTCTTCCACCTTGCATCAGATGTTGAAATACCCTCACGGGAAGGGGGTGGCTATTGTTTTTGGGAATTCATCAATCCATCCGCCGCCAGAAGTGTCTACACTGGTTTTGGAAATCAAGCACGACACGGAGGATGTGTTCCTATCAAGGTTTACTCTGGCTGAGGCCCGGGTCGTACAGAACATCTTAGCTGTTGATGAGGGGTTATATGTCAACGCACAATCAGTGTACCTCATGAACAAGCTCCAACACAGCCCCGGGATGGGATTAGGGAAGAGTGGCCGAAAGGGCATTACAGTATCGGCCGAAGTGACGCACAACCCACATACCTTTGGCTTGGGTTATCTGCCCACCAAAGAGGATTGGGTGAGGAAAGGTAAGGAGATAGCTGGGAGAGCCAGAGCAAAGCGGGCGGGGAAGCCTTTTGAGTTGATGCACCGACCCATCCAGGGTACCCTAAACGGACGCTTCGTCCGGGAGGGGGAGGACTTTCCATTTTGTGGCTTCCCGAAGCCATGGCTGAATGCCGAGAGGAGGCGCCTGCCGAGGTTTGAGATCTTCTTTGACCTGCAGTTATCCGGGGATGATGTTGCCGAAGAGCAGACAGACCCATCAGCTGAGGTTGAGCAGTGCAAGAAAGTGGATTCTGAGAACGCCGAAATCGAAATGGGGGTAGCGCTGGTTTGTCTACTTTCAGATCCTCTGATCGTATAGAAGTGCTTGGGGGATAACTTCTCGGTGTCCATGATTGGGAATGAAACGGCTGCGAGCCCACCATCAAGCATTTTGGATGCATCCATCGCACCCTCTCTCATCTGGCAGTACGAGGAGGGATTTTTGTCAAGCAGCACTAGGTCAAGTAGTGAGCCGGAATTTGATTCCACCGAGTCTGTAGAGTTGGAATCAGGTTCCAGCTCATCTGAGTCTGAGTCCGGTAATCCTGGGGGTGATAACCCGCATACCACAGTCCTGTCTAGGTCGTCTTTTTCTTTCTCTTTTGAGTCTGTTGTAACAGAGGAATCGGACGATTTGGATGTGCTTAATGAGAATGAAATGGCTGTGGTTTTTAAGTACTTTTCTGTGCCTTTGATTTATTGTATTAATCAGGACTTTCAAAATTTTGATGAAAACGACGAGGAAGAAATTCCTCCAGTTTTACAACGTCTAATTGATCAAGAGCAGGAGAGATTTGTTAAACCCTTGGTTGATGAAATCACTACAGTTAATGTCGGTACTGATGAGGACCCGCGGCTGGTCCAGATCGGGTCTACGTTGTCTTTGGAGGAGTGCGAGCGCTTACTCGCTTTATTAAAAGATTTCAAAGATGTTTTCACGTGGTCCTACGAAGACATGCCTGGAATCGATCCTGAGATTGTACAGCACCAGATCCCTCTTGACCTAGAGGCCCGACCCGTTAAACAGAAACTTAGAAGGATCCACCCGGACTAGGCTCTCAAGATTAAAGAAGAAGTCACGAAGCAAATTGACACAGGGTTCCTGCTGGTATCTAAGTACCCAACTTGGTTGGGCAACATCGTTCCGGTGCCGAAGAAGGATGGTAGGATCTGGGTATGTGTGGATTTCAGGGATTTGAGCAGAGCCAGTCCGAAGGACGACTTCCCTTTACCGCATATCGACGAGTTAGTAGACTTCACAGCGGAGCATGCTTTGCTTTCATTCATGGATGGGTTTCTCGCTACAATTAGATAGTGATGGCACCCGAAGACCGAGAGAAGACTGCTTTTACCACCCCGTGGAGGACATATTGCTATAGGGTGATGCCATTTGGGTTGAAGAATGCTGGAGCTACATATCAACGGGCCGACACCACGATATTACATGACATGATCCATAAAGAGGTTGAGGTGTACGTGGACGACATGATTGTCAAGTCCAAAGAAAGAGAGGGCCACTACACCGCCTTGCAAAAGTTCTTCCAAAGGATCAGAGAATTCCGGTTGCGGCTGAATCCTCATAAGTGTACGTTTGGTGTTACAGCGGGGAAAATGCTGGGGTTTTTGATTACACAGAGAGGTATCGAAGTCGACCCTTCCAAAATCAAGGGCATCTTAGAAATGCCACCACCAAGGACTGAAAAGGAGGTGAGAGGCTTTCTGGGTAAAGTGCAATTCATAAGACGGTTTATCTCAAAATTAACCTTGACTTGTGAACCACTTTTTGGTCTCCTGAAGAAAGGAAAGAAGTTCCAATGGGACGGCCGATGCCAAGCTGCTTTTGAACAAATCAAGGAATACTTACAGAACCCACCCGTGTTGTCACCGCCTGAGCCGGAAAAACTGTTGATTTTGTAACTTTCAGTGACTGAAACTACGATGGGCTGCATGCTTGCGCAGGAATCAGAGGATAAAGTGGAGAAAGCTATCTACTATCTGAGTAAGAAGATGTTGGATTACGAGACCCGCTACACTCCACTCGAGAAAGCTTGTTTGGCCTTGGTATGGGCTACCAGGAAGCTGCAGCACTACCTGTTAGCTCACTCTGTAATGTTGGTTTCAAGATTAGATCCCATCAAATATCTCTTCAAGAAACCAGCACTTATGGGTAGGTTAGCCCGTTGATTGCTTCTGCTTTCCGAATTTGATCTGAAGTATGTGACTTGCAAGTTAGTAAAGGGGAGAGCAGTAGCGGAGTTCCTAGCCGATCACCCAGTTGAAGGGGACGAAGCAGTCGAGTACTTATTCCCAGATGAGGCTATTTTGCATATCGACGATGAGTTTTGGACAATGTATTTTGACGGAGCGTCAAACCAGTACGGGTACGGGATAGGGGTGTTGCTGATAGCACCCGACAAGTCCCGTATCCCTCTAGCATTTAAACTCCGGTTCAAAGTCTCGAACAACAAAGCAGAGTATGAAGCATGCATTGCTGGTTTAGAAGCCGCCCTAGAACTAGGGGCAAAACGGTTGGACGTCATCGGGGACTCGAACCTGGTTGTATCTCAAGCTAAAGGAGACTAGAAAGTCAAAGAAGAAAAGATGAAAATCTATCGTCAGACCTTGGACTTATTGATTCCTCGATTTGAGAAGCTGAACTTTGCTCATCTATTAAGAGAGAACAACAGGTTCGCAGATGCACTAGCAACTCTATCTTCCATGATAGACATTCCTTTGGGAGTCCGGATGCGTCCGATTATCATTGACCAGAAGTTTGTGCCGGCCTACGAGTCAATTGCTGCTATACAAGAGGTTCAAGATAAGAACCCCTGGTATTACGATGTCTAGAACTTCTTGGAGAAAGAGGCGTACCCACCAGGGGCAAATGCCAAGGATAAAAGGGCAATTAGAAGAATGGCTGCTCAGTTCATCATCTGCGGCGGTAAATTGTACAAGAGAGGTCATCTGGGAATGCATAAGCTGTGTGTTGATGCTGAAGAGTCCAAACACCTAATGAAGGCCATCCATGAAGGAGAGTGCGGAGCGCACATGAACGGGGTGATGCTAGCCCGGAAAATTCTCAGACAAGGTTACTACTGGTCCACCATGGAGGAGGATTGTATCGGCTTTGTGCGGCGATGCCACAAATGTCAAGTCCATGCAAACCGCATGAATATCCCGCCGTCAAAGCTGTACAACATGACTTCGCCATGGCCATTTTCAGTTTGGGGAATCGACGTGATTGGGGCTGTCACTCCAAAAAGGTCTAATGGGCATGAGTTCATTCTGGTCGCGATAGACTATTTCACAAAGTGGGTCGAGGCCCAATCTTATGCGGTGTTGAAGGCTTCACACGTTGCAAAGTTCATCAGGAACAACATCATCTATCGCTACGGGGTCCCGAACGAAGTCATTTCAGATAATGGTTCCCACTTCAAGAAGGAAGTGATTGACTTGTTGGAAAAATACAACGTGGCTTTTCACAAGTCATCTACGTATCGGCCGCAGACCAATGGAGCAGTTGAGGCTGCCAACAAGAACATCAAACACATTTTGCAGAAGATGGTGGAAACCTACCAGGACTGGCCAGATAAGTTGCCATTTGCTCTGTGGGGCTACCGGACTTCAATTAGAACGTCTACTGGGGCGACTCCGTATTCGTTAGTTTATGGGATGGAGGCCATTCTACCTATCGAGATTGAAGTTCCGTCTTTGCGAGTGCTGGCTGAGTGTCAGATAGCTGAAGCAGATTGGCAGCAGAGTAGATTCAAAGAACTCATGCTCTTTGACGAGCACAGACTGAAAGCACTGTACCATGTTCAGGGTTATCAACGACGAATTGCCAGGGCTTTTAACAAGAAGGTTAAGTCCAGGAATTTGAAAGAAGGAGATTTGGTGCTTAAAGACAACCGAGCTCCCATCCACGACCCTAGGGGCAAGTTCAGACCCAATTGGACTGGTCCTTACATCATCAAGTCTATCTGGTCAGGTGGAGCTGTCGTCCTGATGGACCTAGATGGCCTAGAGTTCTCACAGCCGATCAACAAGGACAAGTTGAAGAAATATTACCCCTGAGTGGCTCGCTAGGCCGAAAACCGAAAAGGGCGACCTAGGCAAAAGTTAAAGCATGAAAAATTTGAAATTACAAAAACTAAGCTCGCAAGGTTGAAAACCCGCAAAGGGCGGCCTTGGCAAAAGTTAGAGCGCAAAAGGTGAGGGTTAATACACGAGTGAACCTGAGCCGAACTACGTAAGGTTTGATTCCCATCTTTGGGATACGTAGGTGTAGACGTCCCCGAACATCCTGGGAGGGAATCCCCCGTTTTGTTCATTGGGCTCACTACAGTTCAGGACTCAAATGTCACGGTCCTGTATCTAATCTCGCAGAGTGCAATGCAAGACCGATGAATCATCAAAGAGTCCAAATCCGGCAAATCGTTTTGAAAAACAGATTTTTAGAAAGAAGTGCCAAGCATGGACTGCTTTGCCAGATATAGAGTCGCCACCTAAATATTTTATTTTGGGGAAATTTAGGAAACCCTAACTCATTGCCTAAGGCCACGTGTCCATCATCACCAAAGTTGCCTCAGCTCGGGAACTTGGGTACGATTGAGGAAGGTCAGCTATGAGCACCCCCGCTCGCCCGATCAAAGATCGGCCACTACTAAACATGATATCTTGTTTTTGAAAACACATGTGTTCTTATTCCGATTAATTAGCTAATCTTTACTACGTGATGCGCACAGCAAAACAAGTATAGACTAGATCGCCTAATTTGGAACAAAGCATCGCATATCCGTTTGTTTAGAATATGTTTTGAGGTTTGCTACTCGCAAGTAGGCTAAAACACGAGTTTCGATGAATTGTTCCAATTCAAGCAACCCAACCTTCACCCACAGGCATTCAGGCAGTTATATCACATAAGCAGTTAGCCTCATGGTAAGCATGCTATCATGGCAGTCACTCACACATATGCAAGGATGCTAAAGCATAAACACTTACCGAGTACTCCGAGCCAAAACAGAAACTAGTTAGTAATCAATGCATGATCCTAGTTCATGTTAAGATGGTTAATGCAACACATGCAATAATGCAACTAGAATAGGCTCGGCTACTCTAAGATGGAATATGAGATGTAACATATAACATGTATTCAATTTGGAATTGAAATACAATGCAGTTAGCATGATGCGCCGAGCCCGGTGCATGCAAGACAGATGAATGAATGCAAACATGCGAGCATAAGTATGCTAATTAAAACATGCCCTAATATAACCATCATAAGCTGGTAAATAAAAGGGAGAAAGACGTGGGGTTGGAAGACATGCATCACACACACGCACACTTATTACAACATTGCCCTCACTCGGAGGGTCTGAAAGAATAATACAAACCAAATAAATAATTAACTACTCTAGCTAATTAAATATTACAAACCCTTAATCAATTAATCAAATTAATTAAGCTAATAAAGCAGTAAAACAGCCCCGGGAAGAGGGATGAATGCATGCTCGATCGCCTCGCTCGGAAACCCATTGCCATGCCAACTGTTGCCTCTGCTTGCACTGTTCTGCATCTCTGAGACTTGCACAAATCCCAAGATTGCTTCTGAACCACTCCTTGATCAGCATGGGATGCCACCGGCCAAGATGAAGAACCACCGGCCATAGAAACATGGTCATCGACAAAAAATAGAGCCACCGGCTGGACTTTTGTAGTCGGTCGGCACTGAAAGTGGCCGACCGGCCATCTGTTCCTGCAGAAACCTGATTTGCTGCAGCAGAGGGCAGGCAGCGCATGGCAAAGCATTTACAAAGGCAATGTTTGCACAACCACCCTCCCTATCATGTTTATGACTCAAGGGAGCGTAGTCCTCGGCCCTCGGGTCACCAATCACGCATTTCCATGCATGATGGCCCAAGATGCCAAGTGTGCAATTTGATATGGAATGAAATGCACCAAAACAAATAAGAGACTTCTAACCTCTATCATGATTGATTCAAGAGGCAAGAGATGCATGCAATGATATGCAACCTAGGCATGCAAGTAAGCTAATGCAACATGATCATGTGAACAAGCATGCAAACATGCAAGCTTGTGACAACATTCAAACATGTGACAACATGTGAGGCAAACATGTAACAACATGTTAGGCAACTTAACAAGCGATGCATGCCCAAATGCAATACTACCTAAACATGCAACAACATGTTAATAGTCCTATCATCTAGACATACAAACATACATAGCATGCAACAACATGCAAAGGGGCCAAGTATGCGACAACATGCAAGGCAAGCATGCAACAACATGCAAAGGGATGGACTTAAACCAATATGGGCAGCTCTCAAATAGGCCCAAATCAGCGGCCAAATGTGCTAAAATGATGGCTTGATATGCACCAAAATGAAGCTCATGTAATGGTCCAAAAATGAGGTATTCATGCACAACTCTCAAACACATTTGAAGAGTGGAAAACATGGGAATATGGCATGCATACGTATAAGCTCTGAAATATGATGCACAATGATGCCAAAACATGGAAACACCTCAATATAAGCATGCAATAGGCTCCAAAACTCAAAGCTAGGCAAGGGTATTGAACTACAACCATGCATAGCAAGCATTATTCGACCATGAGGCCCAAAAACAGAGCTAAGGCAGCCCAAAACAAGGACAAAATCAGTTTAAGGCATGGCCAAAATATGCTAGAATGGAGAGCCAAAATAACATGCAATGTAAGCTAGTAAGCATGGTTTACACTACAAGCATATGGAGCATATGAGGGACCACCAAACCAGCCAAAAAAAGATTCATGACATGCCAAAATATGACCAAATACCCACTGAAATGTATCCAATACATGCAAGAATGAGGTGCTACTTTGAAAAGCTATGAAGGGGGTTGCTCTACACATGCAAGAGGCAAGCCTTAAATGACAAAAACAGCTTTGGAAAGAGTTCATGCAGGCCCTAAAACTCACTGAAAAAGGCTTGAACCGAGCTCAAGAAGTGTGCAAATAAGGGCTCCTTTGTAAGGCCCAAAATGCTAGTAAACAAGACAACAAGGGAGAGGGTCACCCCTCTCCTTCTTAGGACCTCAAAAAATCATCCCCACCATTGAAATCCCTCTGGATTTCAGTGGTGAGAGGGCCAATACAAGGTGGTCCCGAAGCTCACAAAAAAAGGCACAAAAATGAGGCCAAACAAGACCTAAGAGGGGGTAAACAACCCCAAACACAAAAGTGATCTTAAAAAAACTTCAAAAGGAGCTCAAAATAAGACTTTTTCAGTTTATGCCAAAGCCCAAATATGCTTACAAGTAAGGATAAAATATGAAGCAAAATAAAGACCAAAAGAGGGTAAAGTGTGTTACCCTTGTAGCCAAAAGGGGACGGCAACTTCTTGGTCCAGAAAACCAGTCCCTTAGCCTCTGAAAATGGCTTCCAAGATCCTTAGGTTGATGATGGAGGTGTTAGGCTAAGAGTTGGTGTGCAAAGGGGCCAAGAACTATGGACTTTGAAGCTCAAAGTAGTGAGATATGTATGGTTTTTGCCTTAGCAAAATTTTTGGAACCCTTGCAATGGAAGAGGAGCTCTTCTTTTATAGAGGAACAAAGGTGCAAGCTTCTCTTAGAAACTTGAGCAAAGGGGCCAAGCTTCTCTTAGAAGCTTGGAGCAAAAGGGCCAAGCTTCTTGAGGAAGCTAGAGCAAAGGGGTCAAGCTTCCTCAAGAAGCTAAGAAAGGGTCAAGCTTCTCTTAGAAGCTTGGAGCAAAGAGGCCAAGCTTCTTGGAGAAGCTAGGCAAAGGGTTCAAGCTTCTTGGAGAAGCTAAAAAGGTTCAAACTTCTTGGAGAAGCTAGAACAAAGGGTTCAAGCTTCTTGGAGAAGCTAAAACCAAGGGTTCAAAAGGTTCAAGCTTCCTTAAGAAGCTAAAACCAAGGGTTCAAAAGGTTCAAACTTCCTCAAGAAGCTAAAACCAAGGTTCAAAATGTTCAAACCTCCCCAAGAAAAGGTCTCGGCCAGAAAAAGTGGCCGATTGACCAAAGTCAGTGGCCAGCCGACCAAACACAATGCCGACCGGCCAACACCTTTGGCCGGTAGCAAGAAAACAGGGCTGGTGGCCTCAAGCCATGGCTGGTGAGGTGTGGGGATGGCCAACAAGCCATTCCCTGCCCTCAAAAGCAAAAAACACAAGTGTTTGGTCCACAACCAAGCACAAAACAAACAAGTCGAGAGGTCTTGAGGCAAGGCACGTGGCCGAAACCTCTGAGAACTCAAGATGAACACAAACATGGATGATCATCGAGTGTTCAAACGATGACGTCCAAGTCTTGAGGACGGTCAAAAATGGGGTGTCTACAGTAGGTTGTGATCTCCGGTGCAGTGCTATTCAGACTAAAGGCAACTTTCCAGTTGCTGGGATCCGGGTGCATCTCAGTGACAGATCTCAGGCGTGTCCAGTTCTGATCCATATTGAAAATGGTTTTGAAAAGTTTTAATAAAAGTTGATTTTGCGCAAATTAATCTTTTTACAACTTAGACCATTTTTGGACCAAACGGGAAATTTTCAGTACCCATAATCTTCAATTATATTGATTTCAGTACAGAGTTCTCCTGCTCTTGCATACAAATTGAAGTTGCTTTTTATTACACTCATAAAGAAAAACTTGAAAGTACTGATTAAAGCAATAAATTCGGGGTATAGATAAGTCAGGTGTTCCTGCGCCCCCTCCCAGAGCTGGTCGAAGCTTCCGATGCCAAACTGGGTCCAATCTGCACCTCTTCATTGAGCCAATCTATGCACTCATCAGACAAAGTGCAACTGAAAGCGGGAGCGGGGGCCAGGAGCTCTCTAGTCCTCCATGTCGTGGCATACCGAGCAAGCTGCGCGCCTCGGACCGAAAATGCAGCTGGGTATTCTGTCCCCTCTGCCAGGCAAATCTGATCATGGCCAAACTGGCGCTGGAACCGGAAAGGAAAGTAGAACACGCAGTGTGTTAGGCTAATCAACTGAATCCCAGGCTGCCGGGACATGCTATAGCTCATTGCCGGTAGATTGAGCCAAGGGCACCGCCAAGCAATACGGTCTGCGGACAAATTGCACATCCAATCGAACCACCATCCCTCATCAAGGGCATCGACTAGACATCGCCGGAAGAAGTAGCCGCGAGCCGAGTATGCTGGGCAAGAGTCCACAACCTGCAACTTGTCCATCAACCACACCTGGGAGGGGATTGAAAAATGAGAGAATAAAGAATAGAGAGATGTATGATGAGAGAAAAGTGAGAAAAGGGTTTTGAGAGAAAAATCGAGCCTGAGGGCCGAGTGATGTGAGCAATATATATGAGGAAGGGTGGGAACATTACCTGCAGCAGTAGTGGACTCCCCGCAAATCTGGTCGTTTCCCGGTGATGGAAAGCATCCAAGCCCATCAATGTCTCGGCCAATGTCATGGCAATGCAGCTCTTTCCATCTTTCAAGCCTTGAGCAACTTCGATTAGGCGAATGCTAGACCCGCTGAAGACTGGGGCAAGCAAAAAGTGAGATAGCATGCACAAGCAAAGGGCATGTCGCCGAAAACCTTGCCAGTGGTGATCACCGCGGTCACCAACATCAGAAAAGCGGTGAATCAGGCTAAGGATGTCCAATTCCCCGTCGCGGATCAGAGACCGAGCATCGTGCATAGTAAGCCCACACATTCGACCTAAGGCTTGGGCATGGCCGAAGCGGAACTAGGGCAAGATTTCTTCGTTGCGCTCGGATTCTATCAACGCTTGGAAATCTTCAAATGTAGGACATACCTCTTGCCCGCCAAAGCTAAAGACATGAGTTACCGGATTCCAAAACCTCGCCGCGGCATGGAGAAACAGAAAGTGCAACGGAGTGCGACTCAGCATGAATAGTGCATTTATGCCGAAACCCCGGAAGTTCAACTTTTCCGAGCCATCTAAAGTAGCAATCCAAGTTATGAGACTTTGGATGAGAAATACCTCCATTTTGATGCAAAACTGAGATGAAATGAGAGAACCACGAAGCTGGAACTTTTATGGAGGATAAGGCACGGTTCGGGAGACACGTGTCAAAAATCTGGAGGTCGCCAGGCCAACTGGTCAGCCGACCACTTTTTCTGGTCGGCCAGCCAATTTTTCTAGTCGGCCGACCACCCCGTTGGTCTCCAAGGCAGAAAGCTGGTCGGCCAGCCTTCTCTGGTGGTCGGCCATGGAGGAAAGTTGGTTTTTGGTCTTTTCCTAGTCTCTAGAAGGGAGCTCCTAGCATTTCCATGTGTTGGGAGTGTTGAAGGTCCGAGTCTACCTCTGTTTCAGGAGCGTTCCATCGCCCGGTTTGCCCAAAGTGCATTTGCTTATCGAGTTGTTGTTCTTTATTTATCGAGTTGTTGTTTAAGTTTTGTTTATCGAGTTGTTAATTTTGCTTATCAAGTCGTCGAGTTTTGTACATCAAGTTGTTACTCTCTGTTTATCAACATTGTCGTGTTTTGCTTATCGAGTTGTAAATTTGCTGAGGTTTTGTTGTTTCTCAGCGAGTTAAGTTGTTTAGTTTGTTGCGTCGGTTCACTACCTGACTTGGTGATATACAATGCTCAATTTTCATTCAATCTCATTTTTGTGCAAAATGATGCGATGCAATGCTAAGAATACAAAATAAAACACTTTTTGAACAAAAAGTTGTTTCATTCCATCATAGCTTCTTTTGTTACAACATTTTACAGCAAGGGTACAAGTTTTAAAGAAAATAAAACTGCCTAAAAGCTTATGTGCTACAACTACTAGTAATAAAAGAAAACAAAGCAGGAACATCTGCATCAGCGCTATCAAGCGCAAGAATAGGAGGCCCACTTCGTCCTCTTTGGCTGAGAAGTCCCTACACCACCTCCACCAGCACCACCATCTGAATCAGAGCTGCTATCCTTGGAACCCTCCCCGGCATCACCTCCACTCTCAGAACCGGAACCAGAATCCTCCTCTCTGCTTGCGGATGTCTTCGACTGAGGATGCGCAGACTCCTCCTCCTCGCTAGACTCCTCATTATCTCTGATAGGCGCTCTACGCCTGCCTCGGCTGTGAGTCAAATCCCCTCTCCCAGCTCCTCGAGAAGGCCTGGATGGCCCAGCCTGTAGCAGTGGCATCTGAAAAAAGAGGGCAATTTGAATACATTAGCCGACATGTATACCAGATGCAGAGACAAGAAAGCTACATGGAATGGGTGTATGCAGATATGAATGTGGTGTGTGTCAGATGCGCTCTACACATGTAGTCAACCAATGCAGTGAAATGGTCAAATTCAGCATGTCATCAGAAGTATGATAAATGCAAGGAAATTGAAAAGTACCGAAACACCGGCGATGAACAGCTGCGTCTCCCTCTGCAGGACCATGCTCTCGAGTGAGGCCACCACTCCGAGTAGCCCGTCACAATACTCGATGGAAGGCTGCAGATTCAAGTGCAAGTTATCAGTAAATGAATAAATGTCCAAATATCTGAGTGATAAATCAAAACTGTAAAGCATACCGGTGGCGAGTCAGGGTCTCTGACGTATCGGTGATCAGGTAATAGAGGCTCCAATGGGATTGGGTAAGATGTCCCGTATCGCCATCCTGTCAACTCGGTCAGAAGATCTGGCCACCCAGCGTGCTGATAAGTCGGAGGAATCAGGGGAATCTGTCTAGCCCCACTCCTCGAGATGCCGGCCCTGCTAGTCGAAAGAGCATCCGCAGCCCGGGCTTGAGCTGACGATGATGCACCAGCAGCCCTCCTCGTAGGAGTACGGATACCTGTCAATGGGGGCATCAGGTACGTATGGCGATAAGTCACATACTCCCCCTCCTCCGTGTGCAGAATCGCATCAGTACCCAACATAGCAACGTCGACCTCCTCGGGAGTGAGTCCCTCAGTGAACCGCATGTCCTCTGGAGGTGCTGAGGGGATACTCTGATCAGGGACACCCATCGTCTGATGCATGAAGTAATCCCCCAGAAACCAGGCCCTGCCAACCGGCCCCTCAAATAAAGTCCTGTATAGAGAAGAGGCCCACCCCCCAGGGAATCGGAAATGGATATCTCCTCCTAAGGGCGCCCAGGGCTGCCAAGTGATCTGCGGATAACCAGTGCATGAGCTGATTAGATATCGTAAATATGCAAGATGAATCAAAGCCGAAAACATGAAGAACTGAGAGTTCTGAATTACCTCGGTCGCCCGCACTGTATCAAAGAACTGTCGCAGGTAGGGCAGAGTCTCCTGAGCCCTCGGCCGGTACCGGCCCTCAAATACGTGAGAGTAAGGAATCACAAGAGACACTTCCACCTCGAGCTCCGGGGCTAGCATCGGAAAGTATGCGTAAACCCATAGCTGTGGAAAACAGGGCAATAGCCATCAGAATACAGAATGTACAGAGAATACAGAATGCTGAATGCATAATATGAATGCAGAATGGAGAATACAGAATGCTGAGTGCATAATGTAGAATACCAAATGTAAGGTGTGTCGTGTGCAGTGTACAACTAATGAAAAACAGGAATGTAAATCAAAAGGGCAGAAAGTACCTCCAGGCTCTCCAGTAGCCACCAACTATGTTCCCCCATCCGCGGGAGGTCGCACTCATGTAACAATAAAGGGTAGCGAGGCTGGCGCCACCCCAGTCATACTGGCTGACCTGTGATAGGTCCATTAAAGCACTAAGCAGATACAGTCCAACTGTGTTCCCCCTGTCGGAGAACAAAGTGGTCCCAAGGAGGAACATCAAAAACCCTCGAGTGTACTGCTCTATCTCCTCGAGAGTCTCGAGCATAGTCCCCCTATACTGCATGGGAAACCAGGTGTACCTAACTCTACCAGAAGATCTGTTAATCGGCGGACAGGCTCCCAGCAGATGAATCCAAGCCGCCTCCTACTCGCCCATGTCTGCGTCGTAGGGGACCGGTCGGCCGGCCACATCAAGGCCAGTCAGCATAGCAAAGTCAAACGGGGTCATCGTCATATCCCCGGTAGCCGAAAAGTGGAACGAGTTGGTGGTGTCCCACCATCTCTCCACAAGTGCCCCCATCAAGGTCCTGCTCGCCGGGTAACGTGATAGCCCCGCGCAGAAGGGTCCAAACCCTACCTCGTCAACCATATGACGAACGGTATCTGGGAGCTCCGTATACCACTCCCTAGCGATGATCGAGCCATAACCTCGCGTAGAACGAGAAGATACCTGCATTCAGAATTAACAGATGTATTTAGTTTTCAGAATGAGATGAATGAGCTGCGTGCAAATGAAGTAAATGGACTGCATGTTCAGTACGAGCTGTGTGCCCGAGAAACAAGTTGTGTGCCCGAAAAACGAGTTGTGTGCCTAAGACAAACTGTGTGAGAAGAATGAACCGGGTGTTCAGAACAAGCTGTGTGCCAACTTAACAAAATACTGTGTTGTGAGCTGCGTGCCAAATAAGCAGAAGTATGATGTGTGAATGTGTTCAGAATGAGCAGATAAAAAACACATAGCGAAAGCATAGAATGTGCAGTAAATGTAGAATACATTGCGGAGAATGTAAAAATGAAGTACATACCTCTCGTGCCTGATGAGAGAGATAAGACTCTGGCTCTCGTAGTAGCAGATCCGCGGGTGCTCGTCGATCAAAGTCAGTGAAGTGATAGAAAGTGGTCAGAGGTAGGACGTGCTCCTGAGAATGATACCTCTCAGCGTCAAAAGGCCGAACTCTCGGAGGCAAGGACATGATATCTGGCTCATCCCCGGTACCTGGAGGACCTCCACCATGATGAAAATGACCCGCCATTTGAAGAAATCTGCAAAAATGAGCAAAATGAGCCAAAATTGGAAAAAGTCAACAAAAGTCAACTCTCAGGAAATGAAAAAGTCAACAAAAGTCAACTCCCGAGAAAATGTTCCAAATTTCGAGACAAACTTACCTCAAGCGGTGAAAATGGAGAAAGAAGCTTCGAAATCAAATTTTAATCGGTTCAAAGTGAAAAGAACTGAAAGTTTTCGCGAAACAACTTTGCGTGGGGCGTTGGAAAACGCGTATAAAGCGCAGATCTGAGGGAGAAAATTGTCTAGGAAGGAAGAGGGACTGATTTCGAACTTGGAGTTGTGAGCAACAGTGTTTGGGATGTGTGTATTTAAAGATCCAAGCACGAAAAGACAAAACTGCCCCGGGTTTAGCAAAGTGGTCGGCCGACCAAATTTTATGGCTGGCCAACCACCCTGTGAGCAAAAATTGGTCGGTGGTCTTCCGGGGTGGTCTCCCAGGTCCCTTTGTTCTCCCTGTGAATTTTGGTGATGATTGGACTCCCCGGCTCTGAAGAGAGTACAAGAAAAGTGCACTTTTTGGCGCGAAATGTCTCCGCAGGAACTTCGATTCAAGTCTTCGAAGTGTGACTTGTTGTTATTCGCCAAAAGCAAGGTGTATCCTTTTGGAGTACGTTGTAACCCCTCTGAGACGTGAATCGGAGGTCGCGTTTGAGTTACCCTCTTTGAGGCTTGCACTTCTTTACTCAGCGTTTTGTTTCAAGCATGCTATTAAAGTTATACCTCTCCTGCATTGTTATGCACTTTTTTTGCTTGCGTTGTCACGCACGCCATTTCTACTTCACACATTGCATGCGTTGTCGCGTATGCTTTACTTACATGTGTTCAATTTCTTACTTCACACATTGCATGCGTTGTCGCGTATGCTTTACTTACATGTGTTCAATTTCTACTTCACACATTGCATGCGTTGTCGCGTATGCTTTACTTACATGTGTTCAATTTCTACTTCACACATTGCATGCGTTGTCACGTATGCTTTACTTACATGTGTTCAATTTCTACTTCACACATTGCATGCGTTGTCGCGTATGCTTTACTTACATGTGTTCAGTTCCTATTGCACGCATTGCACGCGTTGTCGCGTATGCTTTACTTACATATGTCTACATCTTGCTTCACACATCGTATGCGTTGTCGCGTGTACTTCACTTACATGTGTTTATTCCTCAATTGCATTGTTATGCACTCCTCACCTGCGTTGTCATGTACATTTTACTTGCATTATCATGCTTGTTTTAATCGCATTGTTATGCACACTCTACCTGCGTTGTCACACACCCTTCTTGCATTGTTATACACATCTCACTCGCATTGTTATGCGTCACACTTAGGTCGCATTGTCATGCACCTTTCCATATGCGTAACGCACTTTTCATTTGCATTGCTACGCACGTTTCTAACAATATTGTACCTGTTAAGTTTCTTTCTTTTACAGGCACGATATTCTATGTACGGTTCATTTGAAACTGGCGCGACCAGACGAACCAGATGGTATTGTTCTCCGCGTGAGACGTAACGAGAATTGAATAATTCTCTTACATCCTTTTTGCATTGAAATGTACTTTCATTTGCATTCTTGCTTAAAAACTGTTGCATTTATTGTGAATATTTGCTTCATTACAGCTCGCTTTTCATAATCATAAGTTATGTTCGGCTTTGTGCATACCCCTTTGCATTTTGCCCCTGCCTGCGGGCACATCTCTTTGTTTATCTCGCCTGTTTGTCTAAGTCTTCGGCCTTGTCAAAAATGGGTCGTCTCTGGGCTTTGACATTCACTCCCGTCATTGTTATGACTTTCGAGTTCTGTCAAAGAGGGGCAACTGTAGACACCCCATTTTTGACCGACTTTAAGACTCAAACGTCATCAATTGAGCGCTCGATGATGGTGCTTGTTGTGCTCGTTTTGAGGTTTCGGAGTTTCGGCTGAGAGCCTTATCCCCGGACCTCGAGACCCTTTTGCGCTTTGCCTCAGTTTGCGAACCAAGTCTTGTTTTCTATTCCCAGAGGAAGGGAGAGGTTTTGTAGACCATCTCTCAGTGGCCATAGGCTACTTTTTGTGGTCGCAGGCCACTGTTCCTATTTGGAGACCAGTTTCCGATTTTCGGAGCCGTCGGCCGCGCGCCTCGGTTCGGGACCGCTTAACATTCTCCGTTTGGCACGGTTTTTGGCACACACCTTGCTTCCTCTCTCTGGAGGGACACTGTGGCCCGGGAGACCACCTTCGTGGTCGCACGCCACTTTTGATGCTTAACAGCCTGTTTTCGGGGCACCCGGCTGCGCATTTTGACCCCCGAATCCTCGTTTTGCATCCGTCTTGGTTCATTTTTGGCATGGACCTTGTTTTCATTGTTTGGGAGGTGGTACAAGGGTGGGAGACCACCTTTTCTCCTTAGAGACCACTTTTCTCCTGCCAGCCGGTTTTCTTGTCAGGAAGCTGGTCTCCTTGGTCTTTGAGCCACATTTACTGGTCTCCCACCATACCACTACCTTGCATTCAATGTGGAGACCATCAAATGGGGCTGCCGACCACTTTGAACCTTTTGAACTAGTCGGCCGACTAGGGGAAGTGGTCGGCCGACCACCTGAACTAGTCGGCCTGCCTCCCCCAGTTTTGTCTCTGTGAGTTGTTGCCAGGTGTGCCAGCTGAAAGGTACAGACTGCATCCTCCATACATGTATGGAGGATCTTGAGCCTTGGTTTTTAGCTTCTTTGAGAAGCTTTGGCTTGAAACCTCTATAAGAGAGGGCCTCCCTCTCCTTATACCAGGTTCAGATTTTTGCTTAAGGCAAAATACATACCTCCCTTCTATATCTCTCTATATTTTGGATCAAAGGGTCTTGTTCTTGACCTATTACACCACACCTCATAGCCACACACCTCCACCATTGCTCTAAGGTTCTTGGAGGATCTTGAGAAGTCTCAAAGAGTTGGTTTTGGGCTGGAGAAGTTGTTGTCTTGCTGAGCTTCAAGGGTAACACACTTTTTCCCTCTTTTAAGCTTTATTTTGATCCATCTCTTAGCCTTATTTGCATACATATTTGAGCCTTGTTTCCAACTAAAAAAAGTCTTGTTTTGAGGTCTTTTTGATGTTTGTTTAAGGTCATTTTGTTGTTGGGGGTCATCTACCCCCTTGCATGCTTCATTTTGCCTTGTTTTGAGCCATGCCCTAAGGCCTTTGTGTTGACCCTTGCTTGGCCTTTTAACCATTGAAATCCAGTGGATTTTCAGTGGTTAACATGTGTTTTTGAGAGCCAAAATCAGAGAGGGGTGACCCTCTCCCTCCATGTCTTGTTCACTAGCATTTTTGGCCTTACGAAGGAGCTTTCATTTGCACACCTCCAAGCCTTGTTTCAGGCCCTTTTCAGTGGCTTTTAGGGCCTGCCTAGGCTCTGTCCAGAGTTGGTTTTGTCACCTTGGGTGTGTCTCTTGCATGTGTAGAATAACCCCTCTTATAGCCTATCAAAGGAGCATGTCATTCTTGCATGCATTGATCATGTTTCAGTGGGTTTTTGGGCTTTATTTGGCATGTCATGTCTCTGAATTTTTCTGGTTTAGTGGCCTCTTAAATGCTTCATATGCTTGTAGTGTAATCCATGTTCACTGGCTCACATTGCATGTTGTCTTGGCCCTTGATTCTAGCATATTTTGGCCATGTTCTAAACTGACTTTATTCATGATTTGGGCTGCCTTAGCTCTGTTTTGAGGTCCCATGGTCGAATGATGCTTGCCATGCATGCTTGTAGTGTAATACCCTTGCCTAGCTTCGAGTTTTGAAGCCTCTTGCATGCTTAACTTGAGTTGTTTTCATGTTTTGGCATAATTGAACATGTTATTTCAGAGCTTATACTTGTGCCATATTCCCATGATTTCCACTCTTTAAATGCGTTTGAGAGTTGTGCTTGTATGTCTCATTTTTGGGCTATTGCATGAGCTTCATTTTTGTGCATTGCAAGCCATCATTTTAGTCCATTTTGCCACTGTTTTGGGTCTGCATAGGGACTGTTTGTGGTTGGTTTGGTCATTTGGGCATCGCTTTGCATACCTCTAGTGTAATGCACGTCACTAATTTCGGTAATTGTGCCATCCAACATGCATCGGGTGAGTTGTTTGCATGATTCGGGGCCATTTTGCATGCCATTCCAGAGCTGAAATATATGCCATTGCGTCCCATGTTTCATCCTTGCCATACCCTTGGAGAGTTGTATCTTGTGCCCTTGGCTTGGAGCCTTTGCATTGTGCATGCTTGTGTGTGTCTTGTTGCTTTGATTTCATCATCCATTGGCCACTGATTTGGGTGTGGCCGAGGCCCATCCACTTTGGTTTAAGTCCATCTTGCATTGTGTATGCCATCTAGTCCACATTGCCGTATGACTGATCATTGCGTTGTGCGTGTTTTGTTCATCTCATGGTGTATGTTAGCTTCACATGTGCATTGTGCATGCCACATAATCCATGTGCATTGAGTATGCCATTGATTAGTTCATAGCATCGTGAATGCCATTTGCATGCTTGCATGTCATTCCGTGCATCTTCACATCACTTAGTTGCATTGCATTTAGATCGCATGCTAGAGTTGCATTTGTCCATATATTGTTTGTTGCATTGTGTTTGGAGTAGGGTTTAGTCCAAACACGGGAAATGAGGGACGTTTTGTACTCAAAGTGACGAAACGTGTCTCGATTCTTGGTCACCGACACTCTTGACTATCCATGATAGAGTTGTTCGCTTTAGGTGTTTACATGTGCTTTCATTTCACATTGAGTCGTGCAATTCAACTCCTCGGCCATCATGCATCGGGATGCGTGATTGATGGCACGAGAATCGAGGACTACACTCCCTAGAGCTTATGCAATGACGGGGAGATCGGGCACACATATGTTGAAAATACTTTGCCTTCTCTCTCTCTTGTCTTTGTTGCAGAAAATGCAGAAACCAGGAGAAGAAACTGGTCGGCCGACCAGGTTTTCTAGCAGGCCGATCACCTTTTCTGGTTTTCACCACCAAGGGTGGTCGGTAGGTGGTCTCCAATGCCTATAGCTAGTCGGAAGCCTTTCCCTAGATTCCTAGGGTGGAGTTTCATCTCCTTGGAGCTTTGTGCAAGTTTCTGAGTTCAATTGCAAACAAAGGCGAGTTGAGACATCGCGATGGATTTCCTGACATGGCGACTCGAGCATGCATGCATCCTTTATCATTCGGAATAGAGTTGAGGCAATCCATTTCATGTAGCTTGCATGCTAATTTATTTACTTCCTTAACTTAATTTGTTAATGTTGTGTAATATTTAGCTGTAATTCGTTATTCATTTCGGTTGTGTAATAACTAGTTTAATTAGCTTCAATTAGCTAGTTGGTTCTGTATTATTTATTCAGACCCTCCGCGAGAGGGCGAACTTTGTAATAAGTGTGCGTGTGTGTGATGCATGTCTTCCAACCCCACGTCTTTCTCCCTTTTATTTACCAGCTTATGATGGTTAGTTTTAGGGCATGTTTCAATTAGCATCTATATGTTCGCATGTTTGCATTCATTCATCTGTATTGCATGCACCGGGCTCGGTGCACCATGCTAACTGCATTGTATTTCAATTCCAAGTTGAATACATGTATCGATTGTTGCATCTCATATGCCATCTTAGAATAGCCGAGCCTATTGTAGTTGCATTTTTGCATGTGTTGCATTAGGCATTCTTAGCGTAGTTAGGATTCATGCATGATTTCTAATTAACTTCTTTCTTTGGCTCAGAGTACTCAGTAAGTGTTTATGCTTTAGCATCCTTGCATGTGTGTGAGTGACTTCCATGATAACATGCTTACCATGAGGCTATGTGCTTATGTGATATAACTGTCTGAATGCCTGTGGGTGAAGGTTGGATTATTTGAATTTGAACAATTCATCGATTACGAGTTTTAAGCCCACTTGAGAGTGGCAAATCACCATGTTTTCTAAGCCCACTTGAGGGTGGCAAAATCCGCATTTTAGCCTACTTGCGAGTAGCAAACCGTTTTCAAAAACAAACATGAGATGTTTTGTTCCAACTTAGGCAATCTAGTTTATACTTGTATGCTGTGCGCATCACATAGTAATTCTAGGCTAATAAACTGGAATGAGAGCACATGTGTTTTCAAAAACTCGATATCATGTTTAGTAGTGGCCGATCTTCGATCGGGCAAGCGGGGGTGCTCATGAAATGACCTTCCCCAATCGTACCCAAGTTCCCAAGCCGAGGCAACTTTGGTGATAACGGACACGTGGCCTTAGGCACGAGTCAGGGTTTCCTAAATCCCCTCAAAACAAAATATTTAGGTGGCGACTCTGTATCTGGCAAAGCAGTCCATGTTTGGCACTTCTTTCTAAAAATCTGTTTTTCAAAACGATTTTCCGGATTTGGACTCTTTGGTGATTTATCGGTCTCGCATTGCACTTTGCGGGATTAGATTCAGAACCGTGACATTTGAGTCCGAACTGTAGTGAGCCCAATGAGCAAAATGGGATTTCTCCCGGGACGTTCGGGGACGTCTACAGGGACAAAAATGCTTGATTTCATAAAGAATTTTGACTAAATTCCCAAATCATGGAGATATGTTTGTACTAGTTTTCAATCTAGTTCTATCTTGATCAAACTAGGACTAAATCATGTTCCAAGTTATAATTAATCTTCTTAATCAACCTCCATTTCATTCCATTCTAACCAATTACAAATTCTTCCATCCAATTCCAACCAAGGGCTTTTTAGACTCTCCACCATAATTTTTTTTTTCTATAAATAGGACCTCTCCCTTGGCATTTTTGCACATCAAACACACTCACACTCTACACATTTCAGCTGAGGGAGAGAAAAAGAGAGGAAGAGAGCTTTGGTGCTTGAGGAAAGGAAAAAGAGAAAAAAATATGCAATCACTTCACTAGGCAATCAAATAAGCCACAACACAACTCTCTCTTATTTTTCCTTTCAAATACATGCTCTTAGAAGTTTTAAACATTCATTTCAGATGTGTTTTGATGGCATTATTGTGTTAAAAATGAAAGGAGTTGAGCCCTGATTCTACCATTCTTGTATTACTCTTAATCGGTATAAGGCTATCTTTTTTCATATCAATCTCTCAAAATTTCCAAAGGCACACCTTCACCTCAAATTTTTGAGTTTAATACATATTATTTAGCATGTTTTCATCACAAGAGAAGTGGAAAATTTCCCCTAGTTGACCTCTTTTCTCACCAACTTTCTTATTTCAAGAATTGTACCAGAGAAATCTGTTTTACAGCCAACTTCTGAAAATTCTAGAAACATGTAGTAAAATCTTCTGAACCTAAATGCTATGTAACAATCTTCCTTAAGGAGTTAGTTTTCAAGGAAAATTGGTTTCATTGAAAAAGAGTAAGCGGTTTGTGAAAAAATCTGATTTTCATAACGGTCGACGAATCTGGACAAAGCTGGAGTATTTTTTAAATAACTAATTACCTAGAAAAGCTATTCCATTTCTGAAATTTTTTCTAAAAACTAGATAAAATTCTTTACAAACAATAGGAAGGCCGGATTTGGGAAAAATCTGAAATAGTTCTTTTTATCTTGATCTTTAAGTGACTCTGAATTTGGAAATTCTGTTTACATTGATGTTTTGTGCTCTTGACTTTATGAATATGCATATTAGTATATGAAAATGTCTTTGTATGATATTGCATGTATTATGGTTATATTCCTTATCTTCTTCATTTGATGGTGCTCATACTTATGCGGATATTACTACCTTGTTAAGTTGTTCTAACTTTAATTTAAAACTTTTAACTCAATGGGAAACTTAATTGGGTTGGTATTGGGTTTTCGATCACTTGAATAATGAAGAGATGATAATGTGTTATGTATGGATTGATGGGATGTGGCATACCGAATAATCCGAGTTAAAATCTCTTTGGGGGATTTCTAGAATACTAACCACTAACATTGTAGCCTTTGTTATCTATTTGAATATCATATTCCTTTCCTCTTTTATTGAAATTATTGTTATTGACTTGAATATTATACTTCATTCCTTGCTTGTTATAAATACGTTGGTGTATTGAATTGGGAAAATGGGACGGGGTGTGTGTGCGTTTACTGGGCATTCAAAGCTCACAGCGTTTCATGCCAGGTATTAAGGACTATTAGACCGGTCGAAGGCAAAGCTGGAGTATTTGAAGACATATGGCTATCCTATGAGAGTTAGGAACTAGTTTTGTAAAATTGTAAGTGATTAATCACTTGTTATATTTGAAGACATGATTTTGTAATTTATATATATAACATTTGTAATCTATCCTTATACTCTGTCAACTCATGTAGGCCTTGTGTTAATACCTTGTCAAGATCTGTCAAAAAGGTAGCTTTGCTATCTAAGATGGTTGGACTTAGAAGGGAGGCTATTTTGACTCCTCCGACTTTCTTGGGATCTTGCTTGGTTATTAGCCAAAGGACTCATTAGTGGCGTTTCCTACCCTTGTAACCATAGCTAAACCCTGTATTTAATTGTTAATATATTATCTGATGTTCCCGATTTTTGGACGTCACAGTTTCTAAAGAAGATTTGTGATGAGTTTGAAGCTAAACCTAAACCAGGATTTACAATTGAAGACTCAGTATTTAAATTTCAGGTGAGACTTTGTGTTCCCAATGACACAAAACTAAAAAGAAGAATCCTAGAAGAAGCTCACAAGTCAATGTTTGCTATGCACCCGGGGAATACCAAAATGTATCAAGATTTGAAGTTAGTGTATTGGTGGCCCAATATGAAAAGAGAGATTGCCGAATTTAACTCCAAATGCCTACAACGTCAACAAGTGAAAGCGGAGCATCAAAAACGAGCAGGCTTGCTTCAGTCCCTCCCTATTCCAGAATGGAAATTGGAGCACATAACCATGGACTTCATAGTCAGTCTACCTCGAACATCTAAAGGTATGAATGCTATTTGGGTTATAGTTGATAGGTTAACAAAGTCTGCTCATTTTCCTATTGTGAAAACCTCATTTAATGCCCATAGACTTGCCACCATTTACATTGATGAGATTATCCGTTTACATGGGGTTCTAGTGTCTATTGTATCAAATAGGGATCCTAAATTTGTTTCTAGATTTTGGCATAGTCTACAGAATGCAATGCGAATAGAGTTAAGGTCCAACACAACTTTTCATCTGCAAACTGACGGACAAACAAAAAGAACTATTCAAACTTTAGAGAACATGCTTCGTATGTGTGTGTTGGAATTCCAAGGCAACTATATTTACCATTAGCTGAATTTGCTTATAATAACAGTTTCCATACTAGCATCAGTATGGCGCCATATGAAGCACTGTATGGTAGAAGCGTAGATCTCCAGTTTATTGGACTGAGGTTGGTGACAGGGCTATAAATGGGACAGACCTTATGCAACACAAAAACAGAAAAGATAAAGATCATTCAACAATGGCTCAAAACTGCACAAAGCCGACAGAAGAGTTATGCGGATTAGCAAAAAAGAGATTTAGAGTATGAAATGGGAGATCATGTATTTATCAAAGTAACACCGATGAAAGGGTAGACAAGATTCGGTAGAAAAGGGAAACTGACTCCTCGTTATGTTGGACCATTTCAGATCCTTGAAAGATTGGGTCTTGTTGCTTATCGAATTGCCTTACCACCGGGAATAGAACAGATACACAACGTATTTCATGTATCTATGCTTCGAGGCTATCTTAGAGATCCATTCCATGTAATTGATTATCACCGAATTGCTCTAGATAAAGACATGATCTAGGAAGAATGGCCAATGCAGATTATTAACTGACAGGTGAAACAATTGAAAAATAGATCAATTTCGATGGTGAAAGTAGAATGGAGGGAACATAATGGGAAAGACGCCACTTGGGAAAAAGAAGATAAGATACGGCAACGATACCTGCATTTGTTTCCATACGAAGGTAACTTAAGTTTGGAGGACCAAACTTTCTAAGGGAAAGAGATTGCGATGACCCCAATGCGTACATTATTTTAATATATTTATTTGTGTGAGTTTAATTGCTAAATTGTATGTTTAAGTGTGAATATATGTTTGTTTATGGAATACCTGTTAGAATTGCCAACTTAGAGACAAAAATTGAAAGCCTTAACAGCTTCAGAAACCAAAATCGACTAGCCTAATAGACTAATTGGAATATTTAGAATTTTATGACAACTTTAATTGAAATTTGATTCGGATCAAAATAATTAGAATTCATTATAATTAATCAAAACTAAGTTGGATTAATTATCTCTAAGAAAACTTAATTTGGCTAAGCTAATCACACCTATATATAAATCACATAAGCTTAATTGAGCTCAAAATATATACTTAGCTGAGATATTGGAGAGAAATAGAGGGAGAATCAACTCTAGAGAGAGAGGGGGAAAAGAATTGTAAAGGAATTGAAGGAGATTTAAAGATTTGAGCTAGAATACACTTGAATTCAAGCCTTAGGTATGATTTTCAACCATAATTCTTGCAAATAATTTAAATAGGAGTTGAGTTCATGCAGTTCATAGGGTTAATGTCATGTAATTGGGTAATGAATGCAAGAATCTCTTTGGATTTGTCAAATAAGAGTACAATTGAGACATGCATGCATGAATCATCATTTTAAGTTTGAATTTCATGAAATTCTCTACATGCACAAAGTTAAATTGACCATCTTTGGAAGTTTTACATGATTTTACACACCTCAATTCATTTGATCTTATTTTGAAAAGAAAAGAGTTCAACTCATGCCATTCATGGTTTTAACTATATAGTTTAAGCTTGAATTTGGAAATTTGGAGCATGATTTTGAGTAATTGGTTTCAAATTGACTATGTTTTCATGTTCTACAATGATTTACCAAGTTTTTGTACCAATCATGCAAAGTTTAGGCCTTTGAATGGCAAGTTTGAACTTCAAACACAATTCTAGAAAATCCAGAATTCGAGCAGTTCGCTCGAGCGATGGAAGTATTACTCGAGCATACATTTCAAGCTCCCAGTAGTTTTGCAAACAATTACACAGGGTCGAGCGAACTCCCTTTTACTCAATATGTGGCTCGAGCGACTATCGAGCAACCGTCGAGTGTGAAAATCAAGCATTCAGTACTTTTGTAGTCTTTACAAACTGCTCGGGTAACCAAGTGTCCGATCGAGCGACCACTTTGCATATTGATAGACCGCTCGAGCGACAAAGTGTACGCTTGAGCGAACACCCTATTTTCAGCAACTTTCAAAAAGCTTTCATAAGTGCATCATTGTATCCTCATGCTTATTAGAGCATTCTTAGACATTGATTAAGACACCAATACTAAGGAATTGACATAGAAACATAAACGAAGAGCATTGAATGGGGATTAAACGTTAAATCGAAATGGAACCTCAATGTGTTTTTGTTATGTATTTTGTGTAGGTGGGCATTTGAGGCCTAGCATCGATTTAATCCACTGTGAGCAGTAACTTTATAAAGATATGTTCAAAGTATATTAACTTTCAAAATTTTGATATTATTGGTTAATTGGAATGTTGGTTTCCTTTAATGAATGAAGTTTATCTTTGAATTGTATTTGTGGCATCCAATTGTGAGGCCTTCGCCAAGGGGAACAATGCTGTGGCCTGTTGATTAATTGGCCCTTGCCTAGGAGAAACAATACCATGGCCCATTGGCCCTCACCCAGGGGAAACAATTTCGTGGTCCATTGGATTAAATGAAACATAGAGATCTCTAATGTTAGACATTCATAGTCACATTGACTGTGGAACATTGATCGACCCTGATGGTCCCATTGACAGACCTTTGTGGTCCCATTGACGTCGAAATATTGTTACTCTATTGGATGTATCATTTGAAAAGACTATTGCTATTGTGCTATTATTCGATCATTGTGCTATTATTCGATCATTGTGAATTGCATTGAAATGGGAATTCTATTGAAATATTATCGAACTTCATTCATTTAACTCCTTTATTCTGTTATTACTCACTGGGCCCTAGCTTACTATGTATATGTATATGTAGGTGAGGAAACTGAGCATCAAGGATAGAGAAAGCCCCGGAGTCTGCCCCTGTGTCAACCGTTTTGAGAAGCTCCCTAGTTGGAATAAGCTTGGGCTCGAGTGGAGCCAAGCAAGTCAAAACCCCTATTGTGATACACTTTTATTTTGTTCTTTTGTTTTGTTATTTGGGGGCTGTTTTGAATTTAATACCCTGAATGTTTGAATTATATACCAAGTGCTAAGGATTCATCGTGGTGTAAGAATGGTTGGACAGTTATTATATGAGGTTTTTCATGTATGCACAACTCAATGGTTCATCTTTATTTTTCATATTGCTTCCACTAAGGCCTATAACTTAAATTGTGATTGATTTTGTTTATTGAGGCCGTAAGTAATCTTTGGATTACTAATCGGTTGTGATGCTAAACCTATAGGAGCGGGTTTGGGTCGTGATAGTAAGTCTTGAAAGTTATGATTTGTGAAATATAAATGAGACTTTGAATGTTTTGATGTGACTTTGAATTTGACTTGACAAAGATTAAAGCATGATGGACCCAACATCATTTTGTATATGATGGACCCAAGGTCATTGTGCATAAGTTGGACCCAATGTCATTTTGTAATGATGGACCCAAGGTCGTTTTATATATAATGGACCCAAGGTCGATTTGCATATGTTGGACCCAATGTCATTTTGTAATAATGGACCCAAGTCGTTTTGTATATAATGGACCTAAGGTCATTTTGCATATGTTGGACCCAAGATCGTTTTGTAATGATGGACCCAAGGCCATTTTGTATATAATGGACCTAAGGCCGTTTTGCATATGTTGGACCTAATGTTGTTTTGTAATGATGGACCCAATGTGGTTTTGTATATGATGGACCCAAGGTGGTTTTGCATATGTTGGACTCAAGGTCCTTTTGTGATGATAGACTCAAGGTCGTTTTGTTCGTTTGATATGTTTTAAGCATAATGGATTGGACCCGAGGTTGTTTTGCTTTGTTATGGTCTATAAGGCTCGGGAATTTTGTAACAAATTTATTAAACAAAAATTATCTTTTTCTTGAAAAGTTATTCTAATTTAATGCATAAGATATAGAAGTTTGCCACACTTTAAATTAATCATTGTTTCGAGGCCTTGATTAAACTAAATCCTAATTAACACATATCCTCACAATTAGATTAAGGAAGCTTCTAAAGGCAATCTAGAATTTTGTTCTCACTTGATTGTCTTATTCATAAATGTGTATATATATGTATATAAAAAATAAAAATAAAAATAGGGAGAGAGGAGGCCAGCCAAGTCATCTCACCTGGGGAAGGATTGATTTTGTATTATATGAAGATTCATCTCAAAAGTGCAGCCCTCTTAGCATGCTTAACCAGCCTTTTTCTTACCTTTGAGTGAAGAGATAGGTTGTCATAAGTGTGCTTGTTAGGTAGACAACCCCCCAATGGCCATACATGCATGGATTCTTTTACCAAATATTTTCTTCAAACTCTCCCTCTCATTTTAGTCTATATATGAAACACAAGCTCCCCCAACTCCCCACTTACAATTTTCAGCTGGAGCTAGAGAGTGGAGAGGGAGAGAAAGAAAAGAGAGAAAGGAGAGAAAGAGATGAAGAAAGAGGCAGAGAGGAGAAGAAAGACACGTCACTTGAAAGGTCTTCAAAGCTTCACTAAGGTAGGATACTTAGAAATACTCCACTTCTTTAAGTTTTGGAAAAATGTATGCCAAGCAATCTAATATGTCTTATAATACATGAAGGAAGCAAGAACAAACTCAATAGGAGAGGTCTCTCTTGCATGCCTTAGATGAACTCATTTGTCTTATTTCTTATTTTTATTTTTATATTCTCTTTCCTCTATTGTCATAACCTGTAGTACCTCTTGAATGCAAGAAAAATACCTCCCCATAAATAATGTAGCCTAGCATGCCTAAGTAGGGAACTAAAGAAGACAACCCATTGCTCATTCGAACAGAAACTGCACTATGCAGAATCTGTTTTCACTTCAAAACCATGAAATAAATCCCTTATTTATTATTTTGAAAATCTGAAGCTACTGGAATTATTTTAGGGTCTTATTTATATGTGAGAATTTGGCGAAAATTATTTGACACTACTTTATAGCCAAAAATATGCTTTATGTTCACCTCAGTTATTAAGACAGCAGGAAGGCCTACTTTACATGGCCACGGTATCTTCCACAGAATGAAATTTTAAGTGCTTCAGGCAATGTGAGGTTTTTAATTTATCTTTCCAATGCCACAGGTTTCAACTCATTTCATAAAGTATAGGGTGAGATATGTCTGTTTTTCAAAACCGCGACGAATTTGGAGCCACCTACTATTTTTAATTTATTTGGACATCTTCTAGTGGCCAAATGACTTCAAGCCCTCTTCAAAAATGTTCCCAACTTAATAATCTATAACTCCACCAAAAATAAAAATAAAAATTAAATATCATTTACTATCATTTCTATATTTTTATTTGAGAGGATAGTTTGTTGGAAACCGTTCAGAATCTGGAATCAAGTTAGTGATGGCTTAAAACCTTTTTGTATTGCCTTATTCTTACATATTTTGTCTTGCACGCACTTAAATATGCTTGATCAGTTGGAATGAATCATGATATGTATATTTTCATCAAGAGCTATTATAACCATAATATGGGGAAAATGAAATGGGTGGTTTTGGACCATACGCATGCGGATGAATGTAAGGAAAAGGTATATCGATGTTTTGTTGGTGCAGGGTGCGACCTGGTTCTAAGGAAATGTGATTATTTAGCTTGTGAAGCCTTGACATGGCCCAGATCGTATTCTGACCTCGCGGATTTGGTTTTGGGATAAGGGTGGCAGTAAGGGTCTCACATAGAGGAAGTACCTCTGGAAGGTCGGTTTTCTTGAGATGGACCACTGATGATATGCCCTGAGTATTTAACTCAGCACGTTGCATCTTTAGATTCAGTGCCTCACGATCAAAAGGAGGTGTAGAATAGTCCTTGGCCAGGGTCAATGGTTGGATAGGACGACACTCCACAGGGAGTCATCGTAGGATCACCAAATTTACAATTAAATGAGACTACGTTATAAACTCTATGATAACCTAACATTTGCATTGTGAATATATTTGTGATGGATCATGTCTATATATATATGTTGTTTTCGCTGCACTATTATCTTTTTCGTGATGATTGTATATTTTTAAATGTTGTTAATTAACTCCACTGTGTTATTATTGCATAAGTTTTCAAACTATATGAAGTGGTTAGTTTTTTTTTTTTTTTTTTCTTTTTTCTTTTTTCTTTTTGGGGGTTTCTTGTATCCTATTGGGCTTTGCAACTCACGACATTTAATGCCAAGTGAAGAAGAAAGAGAAAATCTAGGGGAAGATTTTGTTGAAAATGCCGAAGTTCAGCCATGGTTCACTTAGAACCATCTTAGCCTGGCCATTAAGGCCTGTCTTGCCCATCTTCTTATCTATTTTAATGAAATTTTATGTATTAACGTAACAATGTCCGGAGATTGGTGTAAGAAATCAAACATTTAGGGTTGTATTAAGATTAAGCTTTGGAACGTACTTCTTTAACTATTATATTGAAACTTAATACTTAACTATATTGAATTATTTATATTAATATATGATTCCCCAAAGTGGGGGTGTCACAGTTTGGTATCAAAGCTTAGGTCTATAAAACCTTGAGACCTTAGGTGGACTTAAGCACACGTCTCTTAGTACGCTTCAATTAAAAACATTTTATAATCTAAAACCTTACCAATAGTATAATAGTGTCGTATTTTCTCTGTAGGATATCGAGCCCATTCCACAATGATGACTGGCTCTTGGATCCAGAATCTGAGCCAAAAGAGCAGCCATTACTAAGCGATCTAGAAATAGGGGTAGAGACTTTAAAGTCTAAACCAGAGGAAAAGGATTCGGAAGAAGAAGTGATGGAAGAGGTGAACAAGGAGGTTGATGTGGAAATAAACTTTGTGGGACCCTTAGCCGTCCTTCATCCTGAAAAGTTTGAAGGCGAATAGAGCAACATGGAGTTGGACCCCATCTCTTTCATAGAATATGCCTTCGAACAAGGTGAAACAGACTCGGGAAATATGGCGCAGGAGGTGGCATTCCCAATTGGACTAAGGGTGTATGTCAGGCTAGAACCAATTATACCATGCGAGTGGAAGCATCGAAGGAAGGACGATAAATACGTGGGACCTGTAAGAGTCGTCCGGGAATTTGCTGGGACCATGTACGAGGTTAACTCTATACCACCAGCCTTGGCTGACAATTACACCAACTTCTTCCACCAACAGGACATTTTTTTAGCGGCCCCACCGGCCAGAAAGATTATCCCTACAGATAGGACGGTGAACTTCCACGACCCACTCACCTACGAAGAGGTCCCTGTGAGGATTCTGGGCCAGTACGTGGGATTGGAAGGACCTAGACCGTTAGTCCATTGGAGGTGCTACAGACTTTACGATGAGAGCTGAGAATATGCCTGGCAAGTGCATCAACACTATTCGTGGCTCTTCAATTAAGAGGGATTGAAGGGGGAGTAAACTAGGCTGCTTAACAATTTTGTTGTGATCTCATTGTAAAAGCCTAGTCTTATAGTTATTAGTAATGGGATGAGAGAATTTCCTCAGTTATGTAGTAGTTATAATTCCCAATTTTGTAATCGATCTTTTAATGCAATGAAGAATTTCAGTTACAATTGAACCTATTGAATACTTATCCACACAAAATAAATAATTAAATAAATACTTACATAATAACAATAGTATAAATTAATACCCTTGCAGAATGTCAAGAAGGACCAGGGATGCTGGGCGACAACAGGACCCTAAAGATGTAAACCTAGTAGTAAATAATTTACTGAAGGCAATCACTGATGGTGTTCAAGGCCTGCCTAGATGAAAGAGAAACAGACAGACAATAATTTACTGAGGGCAATCACTGATAGCAAAATTTCACAAGTTAAATCCACCAAAATTTTTTGGTGATTCTGACCCTTTAGTGGCTGAGTCTTGGATAAGGCAAATGAAGAAAATCCTGACAACCCTGGAGGTCATAGAGGACAGAGACAAGGTAACCCTAGCCTCTTTCCAATTTGAGGGAGAGGCTAATTATTAGTGGTCTATGGTGACCGACTCACGTCCTATAGCTCAGATAACCTGGGATCAATTTGAAAGGCTCTTCTTGGAAAATTACTTCCCAAAATCTGTCAAGCAAGAAATGATTCAGGAGGTCTTGCACCTCAAGCAGGGAAAGATGACAGTGGCCCAATACGCCACTCGATTTGAAACCCTATCAAGGCATGCCACAGCCCTAGTGGCAGAAGAAGAAGATAAGGTGAGGAAGTTTGAGTGGGGCTTGGATCCAGAATCCGAGGAAGGTTGATGGCCATCCAACTGACCACCTACATCCAAGTGGTGGACCGAGCTCTAATGATAGAGCGGGAGAAAGAAGACGCTGCTAAGAACTACAGTCAGTCAAAAGGAGCTGGACCGATTCGAAACAACCGTTCGTAAAACACCTCTACCCTTTACAATAGAGGATCCCAACAATCGCAGTGGTACCAACAAAATCACCAAGGGAAGGAATGGTTCGGCAAATGTTTTGGTTGTGGACAGGTGGGCCACCAAAGAAGCGAGTACCCTCAGACAAGAGGTTATGATTTAGGGTAAGGAAGGGCCACCCAGCAAAACAAGTATCAGCCCAATGCTAGGGCCAAACCAGCTTACAACTCTCAGCCAGTTGGGATATAAGCTCAAGCAGTAGGGAATGCTAGAACATCAGCTTCGCAGCTCCAGGGTACCAAGAATGGTAAGAAGTCGTGGGAAGCTAACCCATGAACTACCGGAAAAGTGTACGCACTAAATGAGGAAAGGGACCTGTCAACAATTCAAGGTACTCTGATCCTTATGAATTCTTGTGTGAACGTACTATTTGATTCTAGAGCTTCCCACTCTTTCATATCTACTGTATGTGTAAAAGCCTTGGTTTAGAGCCAGAATAGTTAGAAAATCCGATGAGTGTGGCATCACCCCCAGGAGGACATACTCGAGTAGATCTGGTATGCAGGTCTTGTGAGCTAGAAGTCTCGAAGTTACGTTTAACCTGTGACTTACGGGATATGAAGATGACAGACTTCGATGTCATTTTAGGGATGGACTGGTTATCTGCCCACAAGGTAGTTATTGATTGCCATAAGAAGACAGTAACTGCCCGTTCAGTGGATGGCATCTGCTTTTAATTTAAGGGGGATAGACAAGAGTCCTTGTCACCATTTCTCCGAAGATCATGATGGCACAACCAGCTAGCGGGATGGTTAGCTAGCCTGACCTTGGGAGACGAAGATCGGATGGACCTAGGCCTACCTAGAGTGGTGTGTGAATATGAAGATGTCTTCCCAGATGAGTTACCAAGATTACCCCCGAAACGAGAATTGGACTTTACAATCGAATTACAACCCGGGATGTCACCCATATCCATTGCACCCCACTGTATGGCCCCAGCTGAGTTTAAGGAGTTAAAAACTCAATTACAAGAATTATTGGACAAAGGGTTCGTCAGACTAAGAACTTCGCATTGGGGAGCACTAGCATTATTCGCCACGAACAAAAATGGCACCCTTAGATTCTGTATTGACTACCGCCAACTCAATAGAGTTACAATCAAGAATAGACACCTGTTGCCCAGGATCGACGACCTTTTCGACCAACTTCGAGGGTCGAAGTGTTTTTCTAAGATCGATCTTCGATTTGGATACCACCAACTTAGAATCCGAGATGAGGACGTCTTTAAGACTGCATTTCGAACCTGATATGGTCATTACGAGTTTGTGGTCATGTCCTTCAGGTTAACCAATGCGCCTAGCGTGTTCATGTGCCTAATGAATAAAATATTCACACCATACTTGGATGGTAATTTTTGGGTATATTACCGCATACGACAATTAATTTACTCGTATGTCGAAGAGGAGTATGAGAAACACTTAAGGATTGTACTGCAAGTTTTAAGAGAAAATCAATTGTATGCCAAGGCCAATAAGTGCGAGTTCTAGCTAAATGAGGTGAAATTCCTGGGTCGTGTCGTCTCCATGAATGAAATCTCAGTGGACCTGGCAAAGGTTGAAGCGGTAACAGTTTTTGAAATTAGAAGCTTCGTAGGACTGGTTTACTATTATAGAAGATTCATCCAGGATTTTTTGAAACTAGCCAAACCGATGACTCGACTGACCCAAAAAGGGGTAAAATTTGAGAAAAGTGACGCTTGTGAAAGGTCCTTCCAGGAGTTGAAGAAAAGGTTAACAAGTGCCCCAATTTTGATCATCTCCAAGCTATTGGGTACAGTGTCCACTGTGATGCCTCTAAAGAAGGATTAGGAAGTGTATTAATGCAAGAAGGGAAGGTCATAGCCTATGAGTCCAGACAATTGAAAAACCATGAAAAGAATTACCCCACTCACAACCTAGAGTTGGCAACCGTAGTGCATGCGCTCAAGTCTTGGAGCCACTATCTGTATGGTGAAAAACTTGAAGTTTTTACGGACCACAAAAGCCTAAAATACCTGTTCTTCCAAAGGGATTTAAACATGAGGCAAAGGCGATGGATAGAGTACCTCAAAGATTATTATTTCACATTGTCTTATCACCCAGGGAAAACTAATCTGGTAGCCGATGCATTAAGTTGCAAGTCAAGGGAAGTCATGGCTAGTATTGCAGTAAAAGAGTGGGAAATGATGGAGACTCTCAACAAGTTTGGAGTCCGATTGGAACTACAAGGTGAGAGGACCTGTTTGTATGCCTTAGTCTCTACTCCCAAGTTACTCCATAAGGTCCTAGAAGCCCAAAAGTATGACCAGGAGGCAATTTTCCTCAAGGCACGACTTACATCAGGCGTGTTGTTACCTGGTCGGGACATCTCTAAGGATGATGGCTTAAGATTTCAAGGTTGGACGTTTGTGCCTGACATCGAACCCTTGAGAGAAAAGGTGCTAAATGAATTTCATCAGTCGGCCTTTGCAGTACACCCAGGGGGAACGAAGATGTACCAGGATCTGAAGTGTCAGTATTGGTGGAATGGCATGAAAAAAGACGTAGCAACATATGTGTCAAGATACCTCACCTGCCAACAAATAAAAGCTGAGCACCAAAAACTAGCAGGAACACTTCAGCCGCTTCTAATCCCAGAGTGGAAATGGGAGCACATCACGATGGACTCTGTGTCCGGATTTCCAAGAAACCCTCTAGGACACGACTGTGTTTGGGTAATTGTGGACCAACTGACCAAGACCGCCCACTTCTTACCTAAAAGGACAACTGACAAGTTGGAAGCGTTAAGTCGGTTACGATGGACTCTATGTCCGGATTTCCAAGAAACCCTCTAGGACATGACTGTGTTTGGGTAATTGTGGACCAACTGACCAAGACCGCCCACTTCTTACCTAAAAGGACAACTGACAAGTTGGAAGCGTTAAGTCGGTTATTTATCAAGGAAATCGTCAGATTGCATGGGGTGCTAGTTTCTATTGTATCGGACTGAGACCCTCGTTTCACATCCTACTTTTGGCAGAGCCTACATAAAGCCATGGGCATAGAACTATGCCTTAGTACCGCCTTTCACCAGTAGACCGATGGACAGTCCGATAGGACCATTCAAACACTAGAAGATATGTTGTGAGCTTGTGTGATGGATTTTAAAGGAAGTTGGGAGAAGCATTGGCCCTTGGTGGAATTTGCCTATAATAGTAGTTTCCAGACCAGTATCAGTATGGCACCATATGAAGCTCTTTATGGACGACCTTGCAAATCGTCGTTGTGCTAGACAAAGGTGGGAGAAACAGCTTTATTAGGTCCAGAGATAGTTCAGGAAACCACCGAGAAAGTGAAGTTAATACGGTAGAGAATCCTAACAGCTCAAAGTTGGCAAAAGAGTTACACCGACCAATGAAGAAGGCTGTTGGAGTTTGAAATAGGCAACCACATGTTTTTAAAGGTCAAGCCACGTCGAGGAACATTCTGTTTTGAGAAGAAAGGCAAATTAGCACGCCCCGTTATGTAGGACCCTTTGAGATCTTAGGTAAAGTGGGAACTGTGGCCTATCAGTTAGCGCTGCCTCCCCAGTTTGCCAGAGTGCACAACGTTTTCCACGTCTCGATGCAACGAAAGTATGAGCCTCACGCATCACATGTCATCGATTGAAAGGAGATCAACCTGGATGTTGATACGACATTTGAAGAAAGGCTAGTGGAGATTCTGGATCGAAAAGATAAAATATTGCAAGGAAAGGCAATTCCGCTGGTTCAAGTACTTTGGCGACATCGGGGAATAGAGGATTCAACATAGGAGAGAGAGGACGCTATGCGCCTCAGCTATCCACAACTATATAAGTAAGAAGAATATAATTTTGAGGACGAAATTATTTTTAGGGAGATAGGTTGTAAGGCTCAGGAATTTTGTAACAAATTTATTAAATAAAAATTATCTTTTTCTTGAAAAGTTATTCTAATTTAATGCATAAGATATAGAAGTTTGTCACACTTTAAATTAATCATTGTTTCGAGGCCTTGATTAAAATAAATCCTAATTAACACTAATCCTCACAATTAGATTAAGGAAGCTTCTAAAGGTAATCTAGAATTTTGTCTTCACTTGGTTGTCTTATTCATGAGTGTGTGTATATATATATATATATAAAAATGAAAAAAAAAAAGAAATTAGAGAGAGGGGAGGCCGGCCAAGTCAACTCTCATAGGGAAGGGTTGATTTTGTCTTATATGAAGATTCATCTCAAAAGTGCAGCCCTCTTAGAATGCTTAACTAGTCTTTTTCTTATCTTTGAGTGAAGAGATAGGTTGTCATAAGTGTGCTTGTTGGGTAGACAACCCCCTACATGGATTCTTTTACCAAATATTTACCCAAACTCTCCCTCTCATTTTAGTCTATATATGAAACACAAGCTCTCCCAACTCCCCACTTAAACTGGAGCTAGAGAGTGGAGAGAGAGAGAGAGAGAGAGAGAGAGAGAGAGAAAAGAGAGAAAGAGAGAAAGAGAGGAAGAATGAGGAAAAGAGGAGAAGAAAGACTCATCACTTGAAAGGTCTTCAAAGCTTCACTTAGGTAGGATACTTAGAAATACTCCATTTCTTTAAGTTTTGGAAAAATCTATGCAAAGCAATCTAATATGTCATATAATACATGAAGGAAGCAAGAACAAACTCAATAGGAGAGGTCTCTCTTGCATGCCTTAGATGAACTCACTTGTCTTATTTCTTGTTTTTATTTTTATATTCTCTTTGCTCTATTCTCATAACTTGTATTACCTCTTGAATGCAAGAAAAATACCTCCCCATAATTAATGTAGCCTAGCATGCCTAAGTAGGGAACTAAGGAAGACAACCCATTGCTTATTCGAACAGAAACTACACTGTGCAGAATTTGTTTTCACTTCAAAACCATAAAATAAATCCCTTATTTATTATTTTAAAAATCTACTAGAATTATTTTAGGGTCTTATTTATATGTGAGAATTATGCAAAAATTATTTGACACTATTTTATAGCCAAAAATATGTTTTATGTTCACCTCAGCTGTTAAGACAGTAGCAAAGCCTACTTTACATAGCCACGGTTTCTTCCACTGAATGAAATTTTGAGTGATTCAAATTGGCGACGTGAGGTTTTTAAGTTATCTTTCCAATGCCATAAGTTTCAACTCATTCATAAAGTATGGGGTAAGATATGTTTGTTTTTCAAAAACATGACGAATTTGGAGCTACCTACTATTTTAAATTTATTTGGACATCTTTCAGTGGCCAAATGACTTCGAGCCCTCTTCAAAAATGTTCCCAACTTAATAATCTATAACACCACCAAAAATAAAAAATTTTAAATATCATTTACTATCATTTCTATATTTTTATTTGAGGGGACAGTTTGTTGGAAACCGTTCAAAATCTGAAATCAAGTTAGTGATGGCTTAAAACCTCTTTGTATTGCCTCGTTCTTACATATTTTTGTCTTGCATGCACTTAAATATGCTTGATCAGCTAGAATGAATCATGATATGTGTATTTTTATCAAGAGCTATTATAACCATAATATGGGGAAAATGAAATGGGTGGTTTTGGACCATGCGCATACGGATGAATATAAGGAAAAGATACATCGATGTTTTGTTGGTGCAAGGTGCAACCTGGTTCTAAGGAAAAGTGATTATTTAGCTTACGAAGCCTTGACATGGCCTGGATCGTATTCTGACCTCACGGATTTGGTTTTGGGATAAGGGTGGTAGTGAGGGTCTCACATAGAGAAAGTACCTCTAGAAAGCCGATTCTCTTGAGACGGACCACTGATGATACGCACTGAGTATTTAATTCAGCATGTAGCATCTTTAGATCCAGTGCCTCGCAATCAAGAGGAGGTGCAGAATAGTCCTTGGTAGGACAGCACTCCATAGGGAGTCACCGTAGGCTCACCGAATTTACAATTAAATGAGATTACGTCATAAACTCTATGATAACCTGACATTTGCATTGTGAATATATTCATGATGGATCATGTCTATATATATATGTTGTTTTCGCTACGCTATTATCTTTTTCGTGATGATTGTATATTTTTAAATGTTGTTAATTAACTCCACTGTGTTATTATTGCATAAGTTTTCAAACTGTATGAAGTAGTTAGTTTTTTTGGGTTTCTTGTATTCTATTGGGTTTTGCAGCTTACGATGTTTAATGCTAGGTGAAGAAAAAAGAGAAAATTTCAGGGAAGATTTTGTCGAAGATGCCGAAGTTTAGCCATGGTTCACTTAGAACCGTCTTAGCTTGGCCATTAAGGCCTATCTAGCCCATCTTCTTATCTATTTTGGGGAAATTTTATGTATTAACGTAACAATGTCTAGAGATTGGTGTAAGAAATCAAACATTTGGGGTTGTATTAAGATTAAGCTTTGGAACGTACTTCTTTAATTGTTATATCAAAACTTAATACTTAACCATGTTGAATTATTTATATTAATATATGATGCCCAAAAGTAGGGGTGTCACATGATCTATTTGAATATGATATAAATGAGAAGAGTATTTCCAATGTTTTATATTATAAGTATGATTTATTAGGGTTGGTTTGGGATGTTCTAAAAAAGTGTACTTTTTGACTTATTGGCTTATATGGGTTGGGTTTGGGTTGGGTTTAATGTGATGTGTTAGAGAGGTGATATGATTTAAATGAGATGATGTGACTTAAATAGGATAGTGACTTTTTGACTTTTTGTATTATTTAGTAGATGCCAAACTTGGCATCTCATTCATTAACCTCTTTACTTTGATATTATTCTCTGGGCTTTCACTCACTTCGTATTTATATGTATGTAGATAAGCAGCAAGATGTCCATTTCCAGTGATCTTGTGAAAAGATTACAGAGTTTTGTGGAGTCAGCCCAAGATGCCTAATGCATGAGGCTTTTTCCCTTTTGTCTTTTGTTTCGTTTTATGGGTCATGTTTGACCTTGTCTGTAAATAAGTTTTGAGTTTTGTATGTTAATGATCTTGAGAGTGGTGTTCGCATTATAACATCTTTCGCTTATGAATAGATGTGAATTATTAACTAAATAAGATGTTTGTGATATGCCATATATACATAGCTCATTGGACAAAATTTGTTAATCTGCTTTCGCTTTTGGTCCCTTTATTATTAAATATTTTTGTTAATTCTGTCTTTGAGGCTGGGTAATATGGGATTACTGGCCGGTTACGATCTAAACCCCTAGAGTCGGGTTTAGGTTGTGGCAGATTCACTTTGCCCTTTCCTCCTATTTAAATCTTTTTTTTTTTTTTTTTTTTTTTTTTGCTTTTCATTTTTGCATTTGCAATCGATGAAGATGCGTCTATGATTCACTCATTGTTTTGTTGTTATTTTATTGTATATGTGTAGGGGAGCAAGTGTACGAAAGTACGAAACATTTATTCGCTGAGCTCCTCACCTTTTAATCTCAATCTGATTCAGGTGTCATCCAGCTAATCGACAATCTCATCACACCTCCTCAAACCCACCACAACCAACTCAGATCTACACTCCATATCTGTGGATCTGTTTTTTTTTTTTTTTCCTTTTCTTCTTCTTCTTTTTTATTTATTTATTTATTTATTTATATTTATTTTTTTTATGTTTTGGTGTTGTTGATTATTTGTTGTTAGATCTAACTCCAAAAGTCTTTTTTTTTAGCAGTTTTTTTTTTTTGGAATTATTGTTGGATGAAACTGTTACTCTCTTCGCTGCTTTCAAGCCACCGACTGGTCTCTCTCTCTCTCTCTCTCTCTCTCTCTCTCTCTCTCTCTCTCTCTCATTTTATGTTCAACAGATAGGTTAAAAATAAGAAAAGTAGGTTTGCATAGATAAAACAATTTATCTATTTCATGTATATAATTTATCTTGTTTTATTTGTTTTGAACAGATAAAGAAATTAAATAGATAAAAAATTTAAACAAATAAATGATAGTTCTATGTTTCATGTATATATATATAGATTTGTGGAGTCGATGAAGAAACAGATAGAGAGAGAAGAGAAGTGGAGAGAGAAACAGATAGAGAGAAAGTTAAAAATGATGTGAATTTGAACAAACAGAAAAAATAAGTTATAAAAATTCAACAGATAAGTTAAAAAATGAACAAATAAAAAAATATTTAAACAGATAGACCAAAAATTTGAACAGATAGTAAAAAAATTTGAACACATACAAAATAATTTAACAAGATAGTCAAAAAAAGTTAACAGATAAAAAAAAGTTAATAGATAAATTAAGGGGTAAAATTAGAATCAAAATGTCATTCAAAACAAATAAAAAGATTTCTCGCCAAAATATTTTACAAGAGTGAAACTCTTACTAATAAAAACAATATTCACTCGACTTAATACTTTAGACACTCCAAATTAGATTTATTACCAATTTTTTTTTCCTTTTTTTTTTTCTTTCTTATGGTTGCTCAAATTGATATTCATTAGTTATAACAATCCACTTAAGCTTGTTTTAGGAAGTAGGAAAAAAAAATTAGTTTATTGATTTTTTTTGATTATTTTTATTTAAAAAAATATACAAAAAAATAAAATAAAAAATAAAGAGATAATGTAACCTAAATAAACTAATAAATTAATAAGTTGATTTTTATTTTTTTTATATTTCCAAATAGGCTCTACTCATTTTTGTTGATTTTTTAATACACAACTTGACACTCATCAAAATCATAGGATGTGTTTGGTTTACTTTTGAGTAAGTGATTTTCAAAAAAAAATTTGGGGAGAGAGTTTAGAAATTTTTTTAATTTATTTGGTTGTATATTTTGAAAGTAATTTTGGAGTTTGGGAGTTTTGGATGATTTGATATTTTGTTGTAATTGAATAGGTGTGTATAAGAGAGAAAAAGTGATTGAAAATGAGATAGGAGAAAGAAAAAGTGATTGATTGATGTGTAAGAGAGAGAAAATGATTTTGAAATTTTTTTGAGAAATATCTCAAACCAAACAATTTTTTGATTTTTTTTCCAAAACTTCTCTCTCAAAACTAAACCAAACACACCCATAAATTCTCCTAAACAATGCACAAAATTACCAAATAATCACCTCCTTATCTTTGAATTATTTTGATCAATCCACATGGAACGCCACCACATATAACTTAGGCCTCGTTTGGTAAGTGACTTTTTTAGTTGAAAAGCAAAAAAATTACTAAAAAAGCGAAAATGCCACCAACCTATACCAAAAAGTCAAAAATTCCCTTTTTACTTTACTTTTTACATATCTTTTCGCAAAAAGTCAAAAAGTCATCTCAAACATACTAGTTTTTTTTACATTATAGTTTAGCCAAAAAGCCAAACAGTTGTTAAAAAAGTATGTTCCCAAACGAGGCCTTAAGCTAGGTTTGGTTTTGATTTTTTGGCTAAAAAAACACAAAAGACAAAATTGATTATATAAATTAATAAGATAAAATATGATATTGAAATGATAATCATTACACTTTTTCTCTCACAAAAGTCACAAAAATGAAAAACAAAAATCAAATGAGGCTAAAAAAGCTTTGCTAAAATAGCAAAAAAAATTAAAAAGTCAGGTTATTTTAACTTTTTCCAAACGAAGACTTAGGCTTAGTTTGGGATACACTTAATACAAAAAGTCAAAAAGTCACTATTCTATTTAAGTCACATCATTTTATTTAAATCACATCACATCTCTAACACATCACATCAAACCCAACCCAAACCCAACCCAACCCATATAAGCCAATAAGTCAAAAAGTACACTTTTTTAGAACATCACAAACCAACCCTTAGATGAACTGAAGTATGTAGTAGAAATTAGTTCCAAAAAAAAAAAGAAAAGTATGTAGTAGAAATGATGGGGTGTTTTGGGAAGAGATAAAAAATCAGATTTTTAGATTTTTTATCTCCTCTTCTCTCACAGAAAAGCTGATTATAATCTGCTTATAATCAGCTTTTCACCAAAAATCAGATTATAACCATCTTCCCAAAACACCCCGATATTGAATAATGTTAGAGATTGTAAAAGTCCTATTAAAATGGGGTTGTTTGGGATATGTTGTGTAAGTGTACTTTTAAAAATTTTTTTTTTTGGCTAAAAAAGTAGTGCAAAAAAAATATATGTTTGAGATAATTTTTTAATTTTTTATGAAAACATGTATAATAAAATATTATAGTAAAATCAAAATAATCATTTTATCTTTGTTGATTTTTAACTTTTTAATTTTTGAATAGTTAAATTCAAAAGGCAAAATAATAATTTTACTTTCTAAACTTCCCCATAAATTTTCCCCAAATAATATAAATTTTTTAATTTTTTTAATAATTTTTTAACTTTTATAAATTATTTCAAGCCAACCCGTGTGAGCGTCATATAACTCCCACACCTACCTATATGTGATATTTTATAAAAATTTTAATAAAATTTTTGAAATATCTAATATTTATGATAATTTACATCGCAAAATATTACAGCCACTCACCTAACAACGCGTATCCAAATCTTAATTTGTCCATCCTATACTGCCATTATTAGTCGCCTATTTTGACTTAAATCTGCCTACCACAACGGTGCACCTTCTGCATTAAATCCTTCCCCTAGATATTATCCAAAGGGCACTAACGATCCACGATTTCTCTCCTTCTCCTCACCTCGAAAATCACGTTGCCTTTTCATTCCCGTGGCATTCTCGTTATTCCATCCACCAACCGAGGTCAATTTTACACGGTCAACGCCTTATATCCTCTCTCTGATCTGACCACGGAGCTCTCTTTTCCTCTATCTCTCCATTCCGATATCTCTCTCGCTCTGTCCAATTCTCTCTCTCTCTCTGTACTCTCTATCTCTTGAAAGAAAGAGAAAAACCATGGAAGACAAGGGCGCAACGTTCGAAGACGGCGTGACCAGCAATGGAAACGACAACAACACCCATGGATGGCAAAAGGTGACGTACGCCAAGCGCCAGAGGAAGGTTCCGGCGAATCAGTCGGATTCCGGCAAGGGTTTGACCAACGGATCCGACGCCACCGGCGGATCCGATAAGGTTTTCTCGTCGCTCGAGAAACATTCGGAGGAGCGTCGCGGGCGATTAGAGGCTCAGAGAGCGGCGATAGCTTTGCAATCGGAGGTTCCTGTGAGATCGAAGCTCCGATCCGACGATGAAGGTGATGATAGCGATTTCGAAGGAGCTAGTGAGGTTGTTGAGAATGGAGCTGCCAATGAGAAGAAGGCAAAGGTAAAGAAACCTAAGAAACCGAAAGTCACGGTTGCGGAAGCGGCGGCGCAGATCGATGCAGCTGATTTGGCTGCTTTTCTTGTTGAAGTGTCGGTGAGTTTGTTCGATTTTGTGAATTTTGATTGTGTTCTATGTGATTTGGTTTGAGGTAGTTGATAATTCATTGTGTGCATCGTTAACAAGATCATTTGTTTTTTTTTTTTTTCTTGTAGGGGTTGTATGAATCGCAACACGATATACAGCTGATGCGGTTTGCGGATTATTTGGGTCGCACATTTTCGACTGTGAGTGCATCTCAATTTCCATGGACTAAGTTGTTCAGGGAGTCAACCGTTGCAAAGATTGCTGATGTGAGTTTGCCTCTAATTGTTTCATTTTACTTTTTTTTTTTTTTTTTAATTCCTTAGAGATTCTTTGCATAATAATTTGAAATGATTTGTGTTAGTCTCTACAATAACCCAAATATGCTATCATGCCATGTTATTATGTTGAAATGGGGCATAGCCACCTGATGATTTGTGAACTGATTCGGTGTTGCAAAGATAACTATTTCTCATTTATGTTTTAATATGCTTGTAACATGAAGGCCATCAACATGAATGCATATATTACAACCCAAAAAAAAAAAAAAGGTTGCATTATAATTGACGGATGGGAGGAAGAAATTTAGAAGTTTTTGCGAAGGAATAGTACGTTCAAGATAAGTTGAACTTTGAAAAATTCTGAACCTTTTTTTGGAAGGCTGGACATTTTTTTGACAAGTATTATCGATTATTTTTAAAGATACATAATTTTCACATAGAATTCCTCTTTAAAATGATGTGACTGTGACAATGTGGAGCTTTCAAAATTACAGTCCATGTTCATGGTTTTTTTTTTTTTTTGTGGGTATTTTCATGGTATTTTATTTTAAAGTGATAGGCCCTAAGTATTCGGTTCACTCTTGTAGAAATTCTATTTGATATGTCTGGTTGTATGACATTTACTGCATTGTCCAATGTTTGATGCCTGATGGCCATCCTAATCATTTGATAAGTGAAGCGTGGAACATTGCTTGCTTGTGGTCAATAGCACTTGCTTTTGTTGAAATGCAAGGTTGGATTTTGTATCACAAGATATGTTGAGCCTGAATTGAACACATTATTGTTCATATTTGCTAGCTCAACCTTCAAGCATGCATGATCAAATGTGTATCTTAAAATCATAATCCTATATGACTGTTATGACTTTGTCATGGTTTATCACCCCAATTGTATTGTTTTTTTGTTTCTTTTTGATTTTTTTCTTTTCTTGATTCCTTGTTTTTTGTTTTTGAATCTCTCTTTTATTGACCTAAGCATAATAAGTTATTTATTTTCAACAGATCCCTATTATTCATATTTCTGAAGATGTTTATAAGACATCAGTTGATTGGATCAACCAACGACCCTCTGAGGCACTTCAGTCCTTTGCATTATGGTCGTTAGATAGCATTCTTGCTGACTTAGGAAGCCAACAAGCAAGTGTTAAAGGCTCCAAAAAGGGTGCACCATCAACTTCATTAAAATCTCAGGTAATTTGTTGAATATGATGCTTTCTTGAGGACCTTCTTCAGATATGATGTTGTTGATAAGTGATGATGCTACTTTGCTTGGGTTGGTTTAGAATTATTGCTTGGAATTCTTGTCTTTATTTTGTTTATGTACTAATAAATGTGCATTGTGCAAGTATCAGCCTGGCATATGTAAGAGCATTTAGGACGTGGGAACTATCGTTTCATTATGAATTAGTCTATATCTTAGTTGTAATCTGTATCCTGAGAAGGGGAGCAAATAATTTCAGGAGTTATTTTATTTTGCCAAGTGTGGGTTTTGGAAGGTGGATTTTTAACTGACATATTCCCCTCCTTTTACCATCATTGGATTTTAGAAAGGTGTAGGACCTGTGTCTTAGGCCATTTGTAATTTATATTATAATTGTGGAAGGAGATATACTTCATTAATTCAGTAGCATCAATTAAACCAACTGGCCCATGAATGTGTTTACAGTTTAATTGAGGGTACTGTCCCCAGCTGATTTGGCTTATAGCTTTATGGTATTTCTACCGTTGTGGAATTATGATCTTTTACCCCAATTAAAATTGGCATTCTTTTGCTTGCATCTTGTCACCTGATGGGTATGCTTGTTTCCAGTGAAACTGAGGAATTTAGAGGGAAGCTTTTTCTTATTTTGTTTGATGACTGTTGAGGAAGAGTAGGTTGATGGTATTTGGATGACTCTTGTTTTGGTATAGGTCTTGTGTAGTTTGTGTTTACTTGGGGGTTGCAATCTTTTTTTTTTTTTTTAAATGCAGTATTTTCCTGAAAAAAGACTTTTCAAAGTTGATTGGAGTTTGAGTGATGCGTCTGAAACAGTGTTATCAGAAACACTAATGGTGCAACGATTTAAGTTTTGCAACACAGTACACTTTCGTTTCCAACTAATGAATTTAGCGATCTGAAGTGATCTCAAAAATATTTTGTTGATATAAACCTTAAACTCATTGTAGAGTCCTAATTTTATGACTATTTAGGTTAGGTATGGATTTGTTCTGTTCTCTGTGGTTTTAATGTTTCATAGGCTGGGGATATTGTGTAATTTCAATTTCTTTTGGATATTGTCCTTAGTCCTTGACTGTAGATTGTGACTTGCATCATTTTATTGGGTATAGTTTTTAATTGGTTTAGGTGGGTTTGAAAAAAATTTGTGTTAATATATTATTTTTGAGTCAACCATTTTTAGGAGTCTTTGGAAGTCTATAAAGATGATGTATTTATTTAATTCACTGAAGAAGTTTTAGAGAAACTTTGCAACATTATACTCTTTGAGGATTTTGCAATAAAATTCTAACCATAGATATGATGCACGCAGGCCTTTCGATGCGGTGCATGGATTCTTCTTGTTTCTTCTTCGCTATATTAGATTTTTCTCTTTTTTGAACTTTGTATACCCCTAATGAGATTTGAGTCACCTTTTAGATTTTATGTTTAAGCCCTATTTTACTGGCTTAGCCTATATTCCTTCAACCAATCAACCATGGTAGTAACCCAAAAAGCTACTACTGCTGTTTACTGATGTTGTTCACAACACGTAAAGCAGTCCAGAATATATGCATTTGTTTTTTTCTAACCTTATTTTACTGCAAAGTACAAACATTTTCTCTTCTATTATCCCCATACAAACTATAAAAGCTCCATCTTTGTACCAACCTTATGTCAACAAAAGCTATAAAGCCCTTCACTGCTCACTGCTACCCTACATTGGATCATGGCTTGTGGGAGAGTGTACATTGCATTTGTCCTACATCAGTCAATAACATAACCCAAAAAACGACGAGTGGATGATTCACTACTGCAAGTCTGTGGAATCTGAAAAATTAATAAAATAATTATCATTCCTAGTGGAACATAAATGAAACTCTATCAGCAGTGGACTAATCTACGTTGATCATTAATATCAACTTTAGCTTAGCCCAAAACTTTTTTACACATGGACTACAGAGCTCCCTGTAAAATTCTCAATATATACCCATTTTCTAGTTGACATTCTCGTCTCAGACGATAATTTTGGTGTATCATTCAAGAATCACTTTGTTTGTAGGTCACCTCCATCACAGCTCATGTTCTCAGTTCTCTTCCTTGAGGTGTATTTTTCTTTCTCACTGTTTGTAACTGTCAGATAGTTTCCCCCTTTTTGCTTGATGTTCAGGTTTAGGGATGGTTGGTTTTGAACTTGATGTTTGCAGAAAGATTGGGGTATGTCAGGTGTATAATATAGGCATTGGAATGGATTGAATTCTGGACCATTTGGAGAGGGAAAATTAATATTATGGACAAGATGGCCTTGCAGGATATTATGTTTTTATGCAGACGAGGATGGTTTTAGAGAGATTATATTGAAGATTGTGTTGGGGAGTTTACTCCTTGATTCTTGCTTTAAACAAATTTTGATTTAAGTTTGTGGGTGTCTGTTGCTGGTAGCTTCTTTGGATTTGATATTCCAATGACAAAGGTGGATTTCAACTCCTGATACATTAGAAGATCCTTTTATTCAATATATGGAGACATGTTTCAGATCCTCGAATGGGTAAAATGAAAAGTAAGTTAAGTGGTCATATGGTTAGCTATTTTGAAAAGTTGACATGCCATCACAACCCAAGTAACCAGAGTGTAGAGGTAGAGCGAGAGTGCAGGAGCACCAACTTAGAAGATTAAGAGCACCCTAAGAGCAGTGAGTTTAAAAGGTATGTGTATGCTAAATTCTGTCATACTTTGCATTTTCATAAGATCTGGTTTACCAGTGTACTCCGTAAAAAGGGATGTTATTGGAGGCATTCCCCCATATGTGTGTTGGTCAGTTTAATTGCATTTTGTTTACCAGGGAAAGAAAGGAAAAAGGAAATAGTAACACATACAAAGCTCCATTTAACAAAGTCTTTAAGTGGCTTTAATGGTTGGTTATCATAATATGAAAGTAAGTGGGAGTCTCATATTCAAGTGCTTGGGAGAGAAATAACAATGTCTAAGTGCACATAGGACCAAATACAAAATGGGACACAAATGTCTCATAAGAGGTGTGGCCCACATGTGGATCCACCCGTTGCTTTTTTTTTTTTTGGGGATTATTTTTTTTTGGCCACAAGTTGGTTAAATATGCAATACTGAATTCAAAACTTTGAGAATGGTGGTCATTTGTTCTTTCAAATCACAATTATGCAGAGTGTGAAGACAGTTTGGCCCTCTCCACAGTGATGCTGAGGTCAGAAAGCACTGGCTTGTTACCTAAATATTAATGTCTTAATTCGCTAATTTTTTCTTATCATCCTCCAGTAATGGTCTGATTTGGTTCACCTGTCATGTCTTTCAGTTTTTGTCACTATACCCAGGACATCTCTCTATTGTTTTTGTTTTTGTTTTTATGAAAAATGCTAGACCCCAAAATTTTTACCAAAATTTCGCTTAATTGTTTGCTGATATGCAACTCAAGTGTTTTTGAACTGGCAGGTTGCTATATTTACAGTTTTAGCTATGGTCTTACGAAGGAAGCCTGATGTTTTGATTGGTATATTGCCAACATTGAGGGAAAATTCTAAGTTTCAAGGACCAGATAAGCTTCCAGTCATTGTATGGATGATAGTTCAGGTGAGCGAGTGTATAATGTTAAACCCATTGGATATTTAGTCACAGAAAAAATAAAAGGAAAAAGAGAATCTAATTGCATTAGATAATGTTCGTGTGTAGGCTTGTCAAGGAGATCTTACTGTAGGGTTGTATGCGTGGGCACACAACCTCTTGCCTATAGTTGGTGGCAAATCAAATTGTAATCCGCAATCCAGAGATTTGATTTTACAGTTGGTGGAAAGGTTTGGAACCATTTAGTCTCCTGATATCATTTTCACTGCTTCCATATCTTCTGTTAATTTGATTATTTTTTTGTTTAATTGCAGAATTTTGTCTGTCCCAAAAGCTCGTACCATTTTGGTAAATGGAGCTGTCAAGAGAGGAGAGCGTCTGTTACCACCTTCGGCCTTTGACTTGTTGATGCGGGTGACGTTCCCTGCCTCTTCTGCTCGAATAAAGGTGGGTACTTTCAATTTCAGTTGCTTGATCATTTATTGAATCTTTTGGTAATAGCAGTTTCTGTTCTTAAATATTCAAAGTGATTAGTATCCTTACCTTTCATTGTGGCACTTTTTGCAGGCAACTGAAAGGTTTGAGGCAGTATATCCTGCTCTCAAAGAGGTGGCTCTTGCTGGTTCTACTGGAAGCAAAGCCATGAAACAAGTTTCACAGCAAATAACAACTCTTGTACTGAAAGCAGCTGGAGAAGGTACTTTTGAACTTGAACTGCCTGCCTTTTCATCTCTGTTGCTTGTTCTGTATAATTAGTTTGAGTATAAATTGCACTTTAACCCCTCAAATATAGGATGTTATCACTTTGTGCCCTCAACTAAAATTGTTACCCTTAACCCCATTGATCTTTTGATTTGTTTCAATCTCTATTAACATTTTATTATAAGAGATGGCAAACAAATGGCATGTGAACTGCCATGCCAATTTTATGATCAAAGTACTCATTGCTGATTTTATTTATATGTGAGAAATATGTATATATATCTTCAAATCTTATGAAAAAAAATGTCAGGAAAAAAAATAATATATATAATATTATATATAGGGTTTGACTTCTCTCAACTTGTCATCTCAACTTGAGAAAGCGTTTGGGCTTAATAGGCCCGTTTTGGACCGATTTCGATGATCCAAACCGTTCACTTTTTAGAACTCGTTGAGTTAGAATATTCATGCAAAACATCAATATGATTGAACATTGGTAACTATATATGTTTGAATCATATTTGTATTAAAAAAATAGACGACAAATATAATTTCAAGAATAGCTATCCAATTTTTGTAATACAAATTTGATTTAAACATATAATTACCGATATCTGATCATTTTAATTTTTTACATGAATATTCTACTTAACGAGAGAAGCCCAAATGCTCTCTCATGCAGAGATGGCCAATAGGAGAGATGGCCAATAGGAGAGAAGCCCAACCCTTATATATGCACATGCCAATTTTATGACTAGACGGGGAAATACATATATATATATAACATATATGACATATATGTATGTAAACACGTAACATATAACACATGGATGTAAACCACCTCTTGAATGAACATTTTTCTTTTACAATTTCATTATAAATTCATTGAACCATTTGCAGGCAACCCTGAGCTGTCCAAGGAAGCAACGGGCATTTTTATCTGGTGCTTGACACAAAACCCTGATTGTTACAAGCAGTGGGTGAGCTTCGTTAATTGATATATGCACTTTGAACCTTATGAAAGTTGTCTTTCCCATTTATTTTTCGAGGGTTTGCAATAAAATCTCTTCTGTTGTAAATTTAATGTAAACAGGACAAGATCTATATTGAAAAAGTAGACGTGAGTGTTTCTATTCTGAGAAAGCTTGCCGAGGAATGGAAGGAGTTTTCTGTGAAGCAGTCTTCTCTTGATGCTCTGAGGGAAACCCTCAAGAGTTTCAGGCACAAGGTACTCTCTCTCTCTCTCTCTGTTTCACTGTTCCTCTCCGTTGTTTGTGGCATATTATAACAGATGCCCACTCACGATTAATTATTGCATATAGTATCTACACTCGAGGAGGGTTCCCAATTGATCTCCTTGTTGAAGTTGAGAAAGTTCTTGCAAGGCTAATTGATAATGATCAGGATTCATTCCATGATGGCTGATCGAGATCATCCAATATACCAGGTTGATCTTCGTCAGTATGCATGGCATAGAAACCTAATCATTATTAGTTAGCGTTGCAATGCAAGGACTTTCCTCAACTTCAACAAGAATGTCTGGTGGAACCACTATTTCTTGATGGTCATGTGAAGCCTTTTATGTAAGAAAAAATGTAGAAATACATAAACCCATGTGAGAAAGTTGTCTGATGTGCAAGTAGCACTGTTATATCAACAAAAGGACTGAGGAAAAAAGATTAAAACATCATCTGCACATATATGTGAATCATGTGATGTGATTCTTCCAACATTTTTTTTTTTTTTTTTTCTGTCTTGTAGAATGAGGAAGCATTGGCTGGTGGAGAGGATGCTGCTCGTCAATCGCTCTTCAAGGATGCAGACAAGTACTGTAAGCTGATATTGGGAAGGCTATCACGTGGCCATGGGTGTTTGAAAAGCATGGTCTTTGTTATCATTGCATTCGGTGTCGGTGCTGCTGTCATGTCCCCAAGCATGGAGTCCTGGGACTGGAACAAATTATCTGTATTGTTCTCTCAGCAATCCTTCCGAGTGTAACAAGTTCTGCTTTTCAGCAATATTCGGCATAGACAAAGTAATCAGATTTGCTCCCATAATAAAGCGGCATAGAATGAGGTACCGTTTGTATACTTTTATGAGCCTCGATGGTATACTGAAATTAGAAATAGTTTCAAGCACTACTGCAAGAAGAAAGAAAGTATCAATGCCGTCAATTTTTCTGCTTTTTTTGGCCTTCAGGTGTGGAGATCCCCTTATAAGTCAAAATTTTCAATACATCCAAACTAATTTTATAGAGATGGATGCATGTGTATTCTGGGATTAATGCTGCTTGAATCCAAAACGGATTTGATGAGATAGCTTCTTTTTTTTTTGTTTTTATTTTGTTTAGATATTTAAGTTTTAATTTAATTTATTTTTTTTTTTTTGGTCCTGGATTTTGATTCAATTGGATATTGGTAATGGGGGTGGGGCTTTATTTGAATTGATATAATTCTGTTATGATTTTGTTCGAGTGACCATGTTTGAGTGTGTCTGGTTTTTTTCTGGGAAGCAGGCGTTGCTTGTGTTTGATTTTGTTTTCATTTTTTTGAAAAACATAGAAAACTCGTTTGGCGAATATTTCTGAAAAACAGTTTTTTCAGAACTACGCACTAATAAGTAAATTTGTACAAAATTAGAAACAACATGAAAATGATGGATGTAATCAATTATTATTATTATTATTATTTTGTTTCTAAAATTACAAAAGTGAAAACAAAATCAGAACCGATTAACTTTATAATCTGTTGTAATAAATTTCTTCATGAAGTTGCATGATGGTGAATCATCGAAGCAAGTTATTCGTAATCATCAGGGGTAGCCCAAGGATATTTACGGTATGAGTTTCGGACTTTGGAAGGATCTTCAGGTGTAGACCATGGATACTTCATTGATGGATCCCTTGGGAATTTTCTGAAGTTCAGAAATGGTGCCCAAAGCATCACACTGGAAATGGGGGGGAAAAAATACAATTGATCAAATGAACTTTGAATAAACAACGATTAAAATCAGAGCTCAATCAAAAATTCCAAATCAAATATAATCAGTAAAAAACCGAATAGCATCTATAAGGATTTCATTAGAATTGAATCTCAAATTTTACCTTTCCTTGTCAATTTTTTGTTCTTTTTTTTCTTTGAGCTTCTGTTTTTTATTTCTTCTTCACAATCAGGTGCATTGTCATAATCATGAATCAACTTGCATCAACATGACTGTCCAGCTGATTCCAATCCACATTGCATAAAATGAACTCTCTCCAAGTTTTATTTTTTTTGTTTTAGTTAACGAATAAACTCTCCAAACTTATCCTCTACTGATTTCGGAATCAACTATCTAATGTCGATTTAACCTGAGTAACACGAGGGGCAAACTTCGGGTGTGCGCAGATTCTACAACATACATACTATTTAAGTTAAGAGAGTACAGTTGCCAGGATTTGACCCAACACCCAAAACCCTGAATACGGTTTGTCCAACACTTATGTTGTAGGTGAAATGTCAATAAAATATACTTACATTTTACTTAATTTTACGTACTTTTTTCCTTTCATTTTTCAAATCCCAAATGTGAATAAAATATATTTACATTTCACCTAATTTTACATACTATTTTGCTTTCATTTTTCAAATTTCTACTCAAATCACTTAACCAAACACAGTATTAGAGGGCCGTTCTAAGACCACTGCACCAAACTCCTAGGAGTTGACTCTAAAGAGTATAGAACCTAAGATCTTAAGGCTTATATCCCAAAGTCTTACTAAAGTACCACAACTCCTTGCGTTTTCTCCAAATTTAGTTGTTTTCACTCTTGAGAACTTTTTGACCCATAGTCCACTTATGTCTAGATCCCAATAGCCAGTGTCATCATTATTTTGAGACCAAGGGTCGGTCTGATGCATATATTTTAGAGAGTGTAATGTTTAGGTTTGAATCTCACAGCTATATGATTTAGTTTTTCATTCATTTATTCTCTCTAACCGATTGTATGAAAAAATTATTTTGCATGTGAACTTTAACATTGTGCATTACTTTGGATGATAGACATTACAAGTTAAGCTAGGTGCGACTTTGCTCACTTGGAAATTATGTGTAACATAATCTTCATTCCACAAAATTAACAACAATATGGTCAAAATAGATGGCCAAGCTACTCCAAAGGATTAGTCAAGTGATAAAGTTGAGCCGTGATAATTTCTTTTGTGCACTCCTAGGGGTAAAGTGTAGTTTGTGCTTGATAATTATGCGTGTTTGACAACTTGACTTTTTTAGTGGCTATTGACATTTTAATTTTTTTTATGAGGTAGTGTTTGGAATTTTTATTTTATTTTATTTATTTATTTTTATTTTTTTTTTTTTTGGCTTGGTTTAAGAACATGTTATTTGAGTAATTTTTTGATTTTTTTTACTAAAATATGAGGTAAAAACACTAGTATATTTGGGATTATTTTGACTTTTTACAAAAAAAAAAAAAAAAAAAAAAAAAAGAATGTGAAAAAAGTAGAGAAAATAAAATATTTAGTTTTTTTTTTTTTTGGTATAGATTGTTAATTTTTTTACTTTTTTAATGATTTTTTAACTTTTAAACTAAAGTAGATGGTTGCCAAACGAAACTTATTTGAATACATAGTTGTGAAAGAAAAAGTAGATGATTGATGTGTGCAATGTGATATTTTAATTTTTTTAAATTTTTTGACATTTTTATGGTTTTTTTTTTTTTTTTTTTTTTTTTTTTTGACTATATTAGCCAAAAGGTTGGCTGCCAAATGGGTGAAATGGGAGGACTTTGTACTCGAAGACTAGTTAAGACAATCTTGAATACCCTTGTTACCAAAAAGAAAGAAGGTATCAAGGTATCAAGTGAGGGTACACAGGGAAGTGGCTAAAAAGAAAAGAAGTAATCAAGATAGGAGGACTATATGTAGTGGAGGGAGTAGTAATCAAGTTAGGATCGTTTGAGCTGACAATTGAAGATGATTTAAAGCATCCACAATGCACATGTTGGTATTGCATTTTACACACACATGTATACTCAAGTGAATCCAACTCTTATTTTAAGACACCCTTAACGTTTTCATTGTATCACTTACGTACATACTTTTTTTTTTTTGTCAAAGATAAAATGTTAGTGTGTTAATAAATTTAAGTTACAACTTAAAGAGACCGCCGTTGATCAATCAACTCAAATTCTAGACTTTTCACATATCACCGCACCCTAAGGCATGACTACATGTCACTCGACCACAAGAATCTCGACTTACACACTCGCTAAACTAGCACACCGTAACACACAAAATTAGTTTTATTTTTATAATTTTTTTTTTTTTATTATTATATAACACGTTATTTTGGCTAATCACAGTGGATGCTCTTAGATATTGTTCTTGTGTGGTCATCCTCAGTCAGTGCTAGTAGTGGCAGGCAAATATGGTCGAGGTTTTTTATATATTTTTTTATGTTTAGTAAATTTCCTTTTAATTATTCTTGCTAGTGGATTTGCATAATAACATCTATGAATTTAAATGAGAAAGTCTAATCTCAATCTAAAATTTTGATTGCCAAATTTTCTAATATTTAGCCAAATCAATTGAGGTGGGATAATCCAGTCAAAGTAGTTAAATCATTAAGAAGTATACTGTTTTTGGCTAAAAGGGAAGAAAAAAAATGAAATATTGTTTTTTCTCCACAATGTTAATTGTGGAATGATACATACACAGAAATATATCAAAAAAATTAATTGTGTAGTCAAGATTCATTATAAATGTAACCTTATAATATATAGGTTGAATCTAAATTATTCGTTCTTTTTTTCAGTATTTTTTTTAGACACGTATCTTTATTAATGTTGATTTAGACCTGTTGAAGTTGGTCTGGATTTGTATTCTTTCCCCCACTTAAATTAAGTGGTGTGAAATCTGAATTTAAATTATTTCTCTAATTTTTTTCAAACACACTCCCCAAACTTCAAAGTCATTATAAGATGTCGTTCCCTTAATTTTAAAATATATTTTTGATCAAATAATCACGGTTCTCGTTATTTGTTTATTGTCTCAATTTAATCCTTATAATTTAAATTGTATCAATTTTAATTTTTCACATTGTGTTAATTTAGTCAAATTAATAACATTAATTCATTCACAAATTAAATATAATTAAGGATAAAATACTCCATTCAAAAGGGAAAGGATCGTTTTAAATTGGATACTAACCCTTCAATCATTTTGAGGAGAGTAAATAAACTATTTTACCTTTTGATTTTAGTCCAAGTTTTAAAAAAGTTTTATCACTTAGGTTAAATTAACACATGAAAAATGCAATGATAAAATTGATATAATTAGACATAAACTTAAAAGGCAAATTATAGAAAGTACAGGTATAATTTTAGGACTTCACTCCTCTTGGATTTAGGAGAATTTTAATGTTAATCATTCTACCACAAGAAGGGGTTACAAATAGCGAACTCCAATTCTACCCCCAAAATCCTAATTTGAATTAAATACGACCCTAATTTATCCTACTTGTCCTGGCCTATCCCTTTATGGGTTCATTGATTAATGCAATGTAATACATTGAGAATAAGATTGGAAAATCAAGTTCAACATCATCCCAATGAGCTACTGGAGATTTGACCAATTATTAATTTCAGGATTCTGGAATTAGTTAAGTTACGTTCAAGTTGGTCTGAATATCCAATTATCTATATATATTTGATACTATTTTATTTTTTTAATAAATTCTTTTGGTATAAATATTATTATATTATTATATTTTTATATTAAATTATTTTGATATAAAGAATGGTGGAGTAAAAAACGGTGGAATAATTTAAATAAAAAAATGATAGAAAAAAAGTAAATTAGGTAAGATAATATGGGGCAAAATAGTAAATATTTCTCTAATCCCAAGACATTGTTTTTCTAATACCATCTCCCATGAGAATTACTAGGGCTGAGCAAGGAATCCGTGAAATCCGTAATCCGATCCAGTCCAGTCCAATCCGATAGGTTTGGATTGGTTTTTTGAATCCGTAATTCAGTTCCAGATTGAAGAATTAAAAATCCGTAATCCACGGATTGGTTCCGGATTGAATCCCATGGTTCCGGATTGGAATCGATCTGAACCGTATATAAATAGTCTATATTTTTATTATGCATCCTCCCCCATAGTATCTTCTCTTATTCTATATAAAATCTAAACTCAAACCTAAACCCGTATAATATTTTCTTTTATTACTTTTGTTTGTTAGTTTTTAGTTTTAATTTGTAATGGTCTAAATATTTATGGTGAAACCAGTTTTCTTATGGTTACTTAAATTCTAGAACAGTATGTCGCTATTATAGAAAAATATGTTGTTATTGTGGAACTAATATAGCGCTATGTTTATGTTTTTATGAAATTAAAGTGTTATATATATATTTTTTTGTTATTTAATTATGTGAATCCGTGGTCCTAAACCAATCTAATCCGTGTTTAAATGGATTGATTCGGATTGGTTCCATGATTTAAACGGATTGAATTGGTTCTAATTTTTCAGGAACCGTAGATAACGGATTAGTCCTGGTTTTACCCAAATCCGGTCCAATCCGGACCATGCTCACCCCTAAGGACTACTAATCCCATTCATGGAGCCCTATCATAGGCCTAAGGTATTATGAATCTCGTTCCCCATTTTGTAAACAAGCACAATATTAATAGATCTCACATCGATCCTAATCCAATCTCATCCCCAATAACCTAAGCAAACAGACCCTTAGAGCTATCTCTTTGGATATCTATAATTACTTAAAAAATCAGAGACTTGAAATAAAGTCAAGAAACATCAACCTGAATCGAACTTGAAATGTCCGAAATTATGACTTGTCTCAAAATTTAACCCTTTAACCGCCTGGGGTACTCTTGCGGGTTCAATGAGCTATATTTGCAACTTAGAAAAATCTATTTTTGCTCAAATTGAATAAAATGTAGACATCAAATTAACCAAACTATTACTGAACTTTAGGAGGAAGGAAGGAAGAGGAGGCACTCACCCTGGAAAGAACAAGAAGACAAACATGAACTGAAAATACATCTCCAACAGATTTCTCTTGTACCATCTGATCCTCAGCCAGTTCATTATAATGGGCTGCATTCAAACCCAACCCCCCCAAAAAAAAAAAATTTATTATCATTAATTATTTTCACCCAACATTCACCATTCAAGAGCAGATGATAAAAACACAACATAATATATATATAGATGAAAAAAATCTATGAATACAGAAATGGATTACAAAACCGGACATAACCCTCTCACATGAAGTATGTCCCAGACACCCATGTAAGAGGGTTGTGTGGTTTCTATACAGGTTGAAGAATTTTATATAGATTGAGAAACTTTTCACTCACCGGGGCGACAAGAAAGTAGAAGAAGGCTGAAATGGCTAACTGTATCAATACCCATATGATGTCTTCTTCATCATTTACTCCAGTGACTGCATATGCTGGTAATTGCACAACCTGTTCAAATCAATTTCATTTAAATTTAAAATTAAAAAAAAAATAACGAATGATAAAAGAATTGTAAAACAAAAGATTCTTGCAGACTTACAGTGCTCAAAAGTGCTCCAACTTGGATTGCCAAACAAGATTTTTTAGGATTAAAGTAGCTGATGAGTTTTCCGGAAATAGTTGTTGGTTCCTGGTTGTGCAGAGTTCATGAAAATCACAGGGCTTTTAAAATTGAATCGTAGAGAAAATGATGCAAATCTGTAAAGTAGAGAAAATGTATGCATATAGCATAGAGATATACCTTGTTTGGTTTGGGATTGTGGGATTGTTTTTGTTTAGAGTGAATGGAGACAGAAGCGACTTTACAGTGGGATTGGCAGAGAGAAGGCAGAGCTTTGGGGATTTGGAAGCTCAATGAGCAGCTCATTTTAGAAGTTTCTATGTGAATCCTTATCTTTTTGGAGTTTCAGTTAGATGGTTGGTACATGGTGCATCTTGGTTTAGCTGTAAGAGAGAAAATGGAAAAAGACAAAACAAAAGGATTGCATCTCTATTCTGGACCATCCTAACCATTAGATTAACGACAATCATACCCAAAATTTTATTCTAAAAAAAAATTTTAAAAAAAATATAAACTTCATTTGGCTTAATTTTAAAATCATGATTTGAATGTAGAGTTGTGAGTTGAGTTTTGAAAAGAAAAAATTTGTTTAATTGTGAGTTTTGAAAAAGGTTTCGAGTTTTTAAATTTTGAATTTTGAAAAAGAGTTTTGAGTTATATTTTGAGTTTTGAGTTTTTGAATTTTAAGTTGTATTTTAAAATTTTTTGGATTTATTTTTTTAAATATTTAAAATGTTTAAGAAAAATTATTTTTTTCTTTTAAATATATAATTTTTATTTTAAATAATTTTTAATTTTTGTAACATTAAATATTTTATTTTATTTTTTAAATATTTTAAACTCAAAACATAACTTCACACTCAAATCATAACTAAATACATAACTCAAAACTCAATTCAAAATTATTTTCAAAACTCATAACTAAATATATAACTCAAAACTCAATTCAAAAACTCTTTTCAAAACTCATAATCAAACTATTTTCAAAACTCCTTTCAAAATTTTATTAAACAAAAAATTCAAAAAATATTTTTTATTTCGTTCTTTAAAATTATTTTTTATTTTATATTTTTTTGAAAACAATATTTTATTATTATTTTTTTATTTTTTAGAAAAATAACATTTGTTATTTTTTTAAGTATAGGCAAAATGATTTATTATAATTTAAACATATATGGCGATCCAAATTTTTTTAAATTTAAAAAAAATAAATATTCAAAAAAAGGTAAAAGAAAATTTAAAATGTTAAAAATATTAAAATATTTTTAAAAATTCAAATATTTATAAAATAAAATAAAATATTTAAAGTAAAAAAATATTTAAAATAAAAAATACAATTTTTTAATTTTTTAAATATTTTAAAAAATACAACTCAAATATTTAAAACAAAATACAGCGCACAATTGTTTGAAATACAGTGCATATTAAAAAAATACAACTCAAAACTTTTTTTAAAACTCATAACTCAAAATATAATTTCATATTCAAATCATAATTCTAAAAATAATTTTAAAAAATAAAATAATTTTTTTTTTAATTTTAAAAAAAAAATAGAATTCTGAAAAGAATTTGATTATAAATTTTTTAAAAAAAATTTAATTTTTTTATTAGAATCACAATTTCAAACGTAAATGAAACGAAACCGTAATGTATGGTACAAATTTGTCTAGATGTAAATCCTATCTCGTCCACGTATGGTTTTTTTTTTTTTTTTAATATATATATCTACAATTTACAGTAAAAGTTTTGCGCACTTAGCCTCGTTTGGGAACATGTTTTTTTTAGTAACTTTTTATTTTTTTGGCTAAAATGTGATGCAAAAAAAACTAGTATGTTTAGTATGAATTTTTGACTTTTTACGAAAAAATGTGCAAAAAGTAGAGAGAAAAAGAAATTTTTGACTTTTTGATATGAGTTGTTAGTTTTTTATTTTTTTTAATGACTTTTTGACTTTTTGACTAAAACAGTCACTTACTAAACGAGGCCAAAGTACTAATTAGAGATATACATTGATATTATGGCCTCCCAAACTGTTTAGGCTATGCTAATAGTAGACAAGTTGATTTGGGTCAATTAGTGAGTTATTAAAGCTTGGTTTATTGTCTTTCGAGTTTATCTCAAATCAATTTTAATTGAATTAATCTCAAAAGAAATCTAATTAAACTAATCATGAACTAAGCTCACATAATTTAATTTCATAGAACGTGTAAGCTTAGAGAGCTAATCAAGACATGTGGTCTAATAATTGTAGAAATGGGATTATTGATGTGTTAAAGGCACAACAGTGACTGTTGTGCCTCAATTTGATATGCATTATGGGTTTATTTTTATAATCTGAACCGTTCATTTTGTAGGATTTGTTAAGTACTTCATGCATATCAAAAATTATATTAATCGGATATCACTAACTATATGATCGATTTACATATTTTTTATGCTATTTCTCAAAAGAAAAACTTGTTGTTTATTTTTTTGGTTATCGATCATATAGTTATTGATATCCGATTAATATGATTTTTGGTAGCATGAAGTACTCAACAAACTTACAAAATGAACGATCCAGATTATAAAAATAATCTCATAATGCACTTTAAATTGAGACACAACAGTCACTGCTATGTCTTTAGCACAGCAATGACTCCAATTCCAATAATTATATAGTACCATTTTTATGGTGTGAAGTTGTGAATTCTAGAGGAGTTTGAATCTTATGTCTTGTTAAATTTATCTTCTACAAAAATACTAGAAATCTTAAAAATTCTACTAAAAGTTCTATTAAATGTCTCACATAAGTGTGAGATCCCTGTGTAGGTCCTACACCCATGTGAGACATTTGGTAAAAATTTTAATAAAATTTTTGGGGTCTCTAACATTACTATATCTTCTATTATGGTGGTTGTTAAGTTTGAGTTTAATGATTGTCAAAGATATGTAATTAATAGTAATTGTTGGGCTTAGGCGTGTTAAATTTATCTTCTATCATGGTGGTTGTTAGGTTTGAGTTTAATGATTGTTAAAGGTATGTAATTAATAGCAATTGTTGGGTTTAGGCTTGATAATTTTTGACTTTTTAATTATTATTGAGTTATTAATCTATTTGATATATATTTTTCATATTTTTAATTGCTTTCTTATTTATGAATCCAAAAAAAAAATTTGTGAGTTGAACAAAAGTAATGAATTTTAAAGTGTATTTAAAGTCGTTAAGAAAGAAGAAAAAAAAATTAAAAAAAGACATTCAAACAAAAGACAAGTGGATAGAAGGAAAGACAATTGGCACTAGTACAATTTTCCAGAACCTAAAATGATGGGAAATATTTCACAATATTTTAAAGGGCTTTTGGTCCAAACATTCAAAAATCTTTTGTTTCAGATTCAGGTGCAAATAAACTTTGTAAGTGTTGGGGAAGTGGTTATCTTTAAGATTTTTTGGTTTTTAATTATTTTAGTGGATTATTTTAATTTTTGTGTTTGGAAAGATGGGATGAATTTTAATTTGAATTATTATATTGAAAAATGTGTTTGAAATAATGTTTAAAGCTAAAATGACAAATTTGCCACTAACCTCACTTTTCCAAAATTGATCTAAAGGGGTAAAATTGTCCTTTACCAGTTGTGGGACTAAGCTGTCACTACACTATGCCTACATTGTTGACGTGACGGTGTACGCTGCCCATTGCCAAGTTGCTTTTCTTCTCTCTTTTTTTTTTTAAATATATATATATATATATATATATATATATATATATCATTAGTTTAGGGTACTGTTTGAGCCTATTTGGCTTTTTTAACCCCAAATTTAGCTTGCCAAACAGCGCCTTGTTCATAAGGGCACGGTTGTGCAAAATGTCCAAACTACCCCATATATATATGTATAGATATATATATATTATGATTATACATTACGCTAGAATATACCCTCACATTCCTAAACCTAATTACAACCTTCTCTCTCTCTCTCTCTCTCTCTCCTCTCTCTCTCTCTCTTTGCCCTCTTCCACTCTTGCTCTCTCTCTTTTCCCTCTCCCATTGTTCGTCGTCGATTCGGATGTTAGAGACTATGAGGACGCGACACAACGAGCGCCAAGATCTAGTCATCAGCTAAATCTCTCTCATCTGATCTTATCTCATCGGTTGAACGCAAACAATTGGCGAGCTTGAGCTTGAATCGTTACAGATATTTCTCGGTCTAGGGTTTCGATCAATCGCAACCATGGGAGGCGGCAAACACCATGATAGTAGGCGAAAGTGGCTTGAATCACCGTCAGGGGCGGAGGCACATAGGGCCTAGGGGGGTCACATACCCTCCGGGTTTTGGGAATTTTTTTATAACATAAGAGAAATATTTTAAAAGTTGTAAGGAATCTTATCTTGCGATGAAGAGGAGTGGTTTGAGAAGAGTGAGCGAAGTGATCGACTCGAGACAAACTTGATAAAGAGAATTCTGGGCGACGCAGAACAGCCTGACAGAGAGAGAAAATCTGTCACCACATTTGAATTTAAACAAACAAACCAAAAAGAGAGAAAATTTATTGTCGTAATCAAGAAACACACATGTTCCACTTGGGAAAGCAAGAAATCGCGAGAAAGTAGTCGATTAGATCTGTTTGTGAGATCAATTGAAAGTAAAGTGATAACAATCAAACAACAGAGTGATCTTTACCTTTAGTTTGATTGGGAATTTCGTATAGATTTTTAATTAACAGAGAGGAGAAAGGAGAGCGAGCATCTTACCTGAGAGCAGTGAGAGCGAACGAGGAAGGAGGGTAGGGAAGAAGAAGAAGAGAGGAGGGGCAGTGGGCGATCGAAGAGAGGAAAGAGTTGGGTGTTGAGAACAGAGAAGGAGAGAGCTAAGAGGAGAATTGGTGGAGGGAGAGAAGGTGTGTGGTAGAATGTAGAGAATGGAGAGAAGAGAAATGAGAAGAGAAGAAAAGAGATAGAAAGATAGAATGGAGGGGAGACGTGGGTAAGTAGAAATACTGTTTAGGCGGAAGTAAAGGTAGATATTATATTAGGATTATATATATTAAAGGGAGTCATCTCATCCGTCCATCTAAACACACAAATAAATCATGACCATTAAAATGTCCTAATAGGACAATTGTCTTTAAGATAATTCAAAAACCTTTTTCCCTTAATATAGATATATATTAGTTATGACTTAGAAAATTAAAGTAATGCCCTTTTTTGGATAAATTACAAACACACTCCCTAAGATTTATTTAAATTACAATTACCACATATGATTCTAGAAATTACTTATGTTCCCTTAAGGTTTCTAATTTCATAATAAATAAGTCATTTTATGAATAAATCATCAAGTTAATTACAGTTTTAATAATGTAAAAATTTTATTTCAATTAATAATTTAGATAATTTTATTATTGTATAGCTAAACAGTTATAAATTTCACTTTTTCAATTAATTCTGTTAATAAAAAAATTCTGACATTGAGGTAGATATAATATTCCAACTATAAGAGACAATTCATATTTTAAGCAAATCTCAGAAGTGTATTTATAATTTACCTTTTTTTTAATTATAAGATACATAAGGATGTGTATTATAATATTTCTCTTTTAATATATACACTTCTAAAAAGAATGTACTGTATACACTTTAGTTATATTATTTTTTTATTTATAATTAATTGGTTTTTTTTTTAATTAGGACTCATAAACAAATTGTATAATTTTTTTTTTCAAAACGGCACATCCCACATACACCCATAGATATACACACATACAGATATCCAATAAGCGAACCAGTGGCAGAGAGAGAGAGAGAGAGAGAGAGAGTCATCATGCATTTTTTAACCTCCTTTTCCTCCACAAAACCTCACATTATTGCTTCTCTATCCAACAATAACCCCCCTCCTCCTCATACTAATCCAAAGCCTTCATTGCATAGGATAAACCATCCCAACCTTCAAGCACAGCAGCAAAGCATCTCCAATTAAAACAGAAACAACAAAAACAAAAAGCCCTCTGTTGCTGAAATCGAAAAGTAATCGCCGGAGTTTTTCCGGACAGAGACACCAGCAACAGGCAAAACCCACTTCATTTGATGCTGATTTTCTGTGGGAATTAATGCTTATTTGTTGTGGTGCTGAACAATTTTAATCTCGTTTTCTTTTTGTTTTGTGTGTTTTGTTTTCAATTTTTTTTAGTAATTCGGAACAGGGCAAGACTCTGTTTGATTCAATTTTTTCGAATTCAGTGGGAGAGTCTGAGGGGCCTGTGGAAAGGAAGCTTCGGGAGACTGGAGAGTGGATCATTGATCGGACTGAGAGGTCTTAAACTCAATTGGTAATTTTCTATTTGTTCATCTTTAGTTTCATTTTTTGTTAGATTCTGAGCTCTCTGTCTGTGTAATTCTGTGTTTTTTTCACTCAATTTCTTGATTAGTAGTTCTTCTGTTTGTGGTAGTCCTAAAAAGAAACAAGAAAAATTGTGTTGTTTTGTGAATTTAATAATAATACTAAAGAATATTCAGTGCAAGAGTTTACGGTTAACCAGTCAAACTATTGTTTATAAGCTCTTTTGTTGTATTCTTTACTGACCAATATATATATATATTATATATATATATATATATGTATAATACATTATCGCTAGAATATACCCTCACATTCCTAAACCTAATTACAACCTTCTCTCTCTCTCTCTCTCTCTCTCTCTCTCTCTCTCTCTCTTTGCCCTCTTCCACTCTTGCTCTCTCTCTTTTCCCTCTCCCATTGTTCGTCGTCGATTCGGATTGTTAGAGACTGTGACGATGCAGTGGCGACCAAGATCTAGTCATCAGCTAAATCTCTCTCATCTGATCTTATCTCATCGGTTTGAACGCAAACAATTGGCGAGCTTGAGCTTGAATCGTTACAGATATTTCTCGGTCTAGGGTTTCGATCAATCGCAACCATGGGAGGCGGCAAAACCATGATAGTAGGGCGAAAGTGGCTTGAATCACCGTCAAGGGCGGAGGCACATAGGGCCTAGGGGGGTCACATACCCTCCGGGTTTTGGGAATTTTTTTATAACATAAAGAAAATATTTTAAAGGTTGTAAGGGAATCTTATCTTGCGATGAAGAGGAGTGGTTTGAGAAGAGTGAGCGAAGTGATCGACTCGAGACAAACTTGATAAAGAGAATTCTGGTGCGACGCAGAACAGCCTGACAAAGAGAAAATCTGGCCTCACCACATTTGAATTTAAACAAACAAACCAAAAAGAGAGAAAATTTATTGTCGTAATCAGAAACAACACATGTTCCACTTGGGAAAGCAAGAAATCGCGAGAAAGTAGTCGATTAGATCTGTTTGTGAGATCAATTGAAAGTAAAGTGATAACAATCAAACAACAGAGTGATCTTTACCTTTAGTTTGATTGGGAATTTCGTATAATGATTTTTAATTAACAGAGAGAGAAAGGAGAGCGAGCATCTTACCTGGAGAGCAGTTTCGAGAGCGAACGAGGAAGGAGGGTAGGGAAGAAGAAGAACATGGAGGGACAGAGAGATAAAGAGGAAATGTGGTGGGTGAGAACAGAGAAGGGAGAGAGCTAAGATAGAATGGAGGGGAGACGTGGGTAAGTGAGAAAGTGAGAACAAAGAAAAGAGAGATAAAGATAGAATGGAGGGGAGACGTGGGTAAGTAGAAATACTGTTTAGGCGGAAGTAAAGGTAGATATATATTTAGGATTGATATATATTAAAGGGAGTCATCTCATCCGTCCATCTAAACACACAAATAAATCATGACCATTAAAATGTCCTAATAGGACAATTGTCTTTAAGATAATTCAAAAACCTTTTTCCCTTATTATATAGATATATATTAGTTATGACTTAGAAAATTAAAGTAATGCCCTTTTTTGGATAAATTACAAACACACTCCCTAAGATTTATTTAAATTACAAATTACCACATATGATTCTAGAAATTACTTATGTTCCCTAAGGTTTCTAATTTCATAATAAATAAGTCATTTTATGAATAAATCATCAAGTTAATTACAGTTTTTAATAATGTAAAAATTTTATTTCAATTAATAATTTAGATAATTTTATTATTGTATAGCTAAACAGTTATAAATTTCACTTTTTCAATTAATTCTGTTAAATAAAAAATTCTGACATTGAGGTATTTATAATATTCCAAACTATAAGAGACAATTCATATTTTAAGCAAATCTCAAGAAGTGTATTTATAATTTACCTTTTTTTTAATTATAAGATACATAAGGATGTGTATTATAATATTTCTCTTTTAATATATACACTTCTAAAAAGAATGTACTGTATACACTTTAGTTATATTATTTTTTTATTTATAATTAATTGTTTTTTTTTAATTAGGACTCATAAACAAATTGTATAATTTTTTTTTTCAAACGTGCATACATCCCACACATACACCCATAGATATACACACATACAGATATCCAATAAGCGAACCAGTGGCAGAGAGAGAGAGAGAGAGAGAGAGAGTCATCATGCATTTTTTAACCTCCTTTTCCTCCACAAAACCTCACATTATTGCTTCTCTATCCAACAATAACCCCCCTCCTCCTCATACTAATCCAAAGCCTTCATTGCATAGGATAAACACTCCCAACCCTTCAAGCACAGCAGCAAAGCATCTCCAATTAAAACAGAAACAACAAAAACAAAAACAGCCCTCTGTTGCTGAAATCGAAAAAGTAATAGGCGCCGGAGTTTTTCGGGACAGAGACACCAGCAACAGGCAAAACCCACTTCATTTGATGCTGATTTTCTGTGGAAATTAATGCTTATTTGTTGTGGTGCTGAACAATTTTAATCTCGTTTTCGTTTTTGTTTTGTGTGTTTTTGTTTTCAATTTTTTTTAGTAATTCGGAACAGGGCAAGACTCTGTTTGATTCAATTTTTTCGAATTCAGTGGGAGAGTCTGAGGGGCCTGTGGAAAGGAAGCTTCGGGAGACTGGAGAGTGGATCATTGATCGGACTGAGAGGTCTTCTAACTCAATTGGTAATTTTCTATTTGTTCATCTTTAGTTTCATTTTTTGTTAGATTCTGAGCTCTCTGTCTGTGTAATTCTGTGTTTTTTTCACTCAATTTCTTGATTAGTAGTTCTTCTGTTTGTGGTAGTCCTAAAAAGAAACAAGAAAAAATTGTTGTTTTGTGCAATTTAATAATAATACTAAAGAATATTCAGTGCAAGAGTTTACGGTTAACCAGTCAAACTATTGTTTATAAGCTCTTTTGTTGTAATTCTTTACTGACCAATATATATATATATATATATATATTTGATTGAAATTGAAACTCAGGAATTTACTTGTATGGTTAGGTTAAGATGCTTAAGATACCATAGTCTATAACCATTTGAGAGCAATGTTCTGTTTAATATTGGCCCTTGGTAGTATGAATGTGGACTTTACAGTCTCTCACGGACAGATTAGCCCGATATTGTTGCGTGTTCGTGGGCTTCCCGATTCCCCAGCAAATTGCATTGAGGATCCTAAAAGAAATTAGTTTGATAACAAAGTTGAAAAATGACCATGCTTTTGTGTGGAAGCGCAACCCTAGATTTGAATGTCTGCTCTCCATCTTCTTGTGGAGCTTTAATTTGGGGCTTAGAGAGTACATATGTAATGTATTATTGATTCTTCCTCAATAGTTGGGGTGAGTTTTCATCCTACAGGGCAGAACTTCTGCTTTGATGTGATTTACCTAAAGGCAGTGATACTATATTTTTTTATGTCCTTGCATATTCATTGTTGTCTTTAATATCTGCAACTACTGAGTTGAAGCTTGTACTCCATTCCTAAAGGATGAGAACAAACATTATGTAGTGGACATCAAAGGCATGGTTTTGAACATTATATGTCATTTGATAGTGAAGGGTAGTTGCATAGGTGGTATTAACTTCTTGTGTAGCACAACCAATTTGTAGTTGAACCTTCAAAGCTGTCAGTAGATGTAGATCATCAGGTAAGGGCATATTAGCAAAGATGGTAAAATAGTTGTTGAATTTTAATCTTGGTAATTTATCTTTCGCAATAAACGTCTCTTTTCAATAAGCGGTTGTATAACTCTGCTGCTCCATAAAAGGGATGTATTAGACCATTGTCTCTTTTCAAGTCCTAACTCAGATCCAGGAGATGACTCTAATTCAAAGTTAAATATGTAAGTTGAATTTGGCCCAATTTTTGTTGGGTTACAGAAATTTCGTAGTCTAAGCTGTTAAGGCGAACAAGCATGTGTAGCCGCAATTTCCTTTATTTCCCCATCCACTCCTGCATGGTCAAGAACATATGTCCAAGCAAACTACCAGTCAAGTGAGGAGATGACTCTAATTCAAAGTTAAATATGTAAGTCGAATTTGGCCCAATTTTTGTTGGGTTACAGAAATTTCGTAGTCTAAGCTGTTAAGGCGAACAAGCATGTGTAGCCGCAATTTCCTTTATTTCCCCATCCACTCCTGCATGGTCAAGAACATATGTCCAAGCAAACTACCAGTCAAGTGAGCAAATAGTTTAGATGTATTATTGTAAATTGTCTTGGAAAAACAAATTTCTTGAAGAAACATATGAAAACTATCATTTATACAACACATTACTTCAGTGAAATGAATGAGGGCAGTAATCTATTCTCTTAGCATGTCTTGTTAATCATATGCATATTAATTGATAATTTTGGGTTTGGCAAGTAAGTTTGTACTGTTGCTTTCAGGCTGATTCTGGAATAGGGTAGCCGGGTCATTGTTTGTTTTTGGTAATGTTTCGGTTGTTCTTGCTTCCTTTCTGTTTTGCTCTTGCCAACCTTTTTTCTGGTTTTGCTGGAAGTGCTTGCACATGATTTTGCGATCCTTTCTTGTGCCAACCTGCTTGGGATGAGTCAGGTTGGTTATGATGCAGATTCGTGCTCCTTTGTCCTTTATTGATGTAATTCTTTTTTTTATCTCATTAATAAAGGAATTCTTTTTTGCTGATAAAAAAATCAGCATATGCATATTAGTTTCGTAATCAATTTCTTGGCTTCTAGTTATATCTTCTTAAATTTTTTTTGGGGCTTCTATTTACTGGATGAAACATTTTTCTAGCATTCTCTCTCTCTCTCACACACACACACGCCAGCACAGTAGTAAGTTGGAAAAATTAATACCTTACACTTCCCATGAGCTCAACATGTTTTGCTGGAGAAGAAAGGAAAGTTCTTCTCATTGCCATCGGTCACTTTATCAAATTTACAGGGAATTTATGCGGAATTTACAGGAAATTTAAGCTTCCATTGTGTTGTGGGCTCAATAATTTTAACTTCATGAAGGGGTGTTGGTGGTATCATTTGCTGCTCTAATCTGTTTTTCGTCTCTATAATGCTTAACTACATATGTTGTTACCCTCCTATTGCGATTCACTTATCAGCTCGTTCCATGGTATTTCTGAACTAACTCTTACTTCTTGGTGACTAGCTTAATTTGTGTTTTTTGGAATCACTTTGCAGGGAAAAATATTTTGATGGCTGTCTTCCAATTCGTTCTACCAATTTGGATTTTGTCATTTCTAGTAGCTTCCGGGATCGTAAAGCTTCCATTCAGTACCCCTTTTCTTGATGACCTAATTATGTAACAACAAATTTCATTTTTTTCCAACCCCATTTGATGCAAATTATATTTTGTGAATTTGTATAATGAAAATGATCTCATATCTGAAATGGCATCTATCAAACATAAGGCTTCTGAGCTTTGCAGCCATTTGCTTGAAATATTTGCAGATGTTGCATGATCAACTCACATAGGCCCATCAACAGATTGGATTCAGATGAAATACAAAAAATTCAATACTACCTTAGTCATCCATCTGAATCCGAATTTAACAGATTATTTGATAATGGCCAATTCAAATCTGGATCCAAATCCGAATCCATCTTATTCAGATGTCCAATCAATAAATCCAACCCTGTCAATATTCTTTGCTATTATAGCATTCTTACACCCATTTTTACATGGCAAACAAGATTAAGGGGCACTTACCTGTAGGTCCTATTAACTAGACTTATTTACCTACAGGTCCTAACTAATAAATTTAACACTATAAAAATAAAAGATTGATAAATTTATCACTATAAATTTATTCATAAAAACAAAGAGACTGATAAATTTATCACTATAAATTTATTCATAAAAATAAAAGACTGATAAATTTATCTTTATCACTTAATAAATTTATCAATAGGACTTAATGGGTAATAAGTCTCAAAAGTAGGACCTATTGGTAGTTTACCCCAAGATTAATATTTAGACCTTTTTAGTTCGTCTTAGTAATTTATGGATCGGATATATAATCAGATTGGATCGGATTTATCCAAATCCGCTCCATTATCTACTTCTCAGCTAACTGCCTCACTGTCCTTGGTGAACTGCATATGTTGCTTTGTGACAATTTTGTCGCAAGTTTGTACATTCCAATAATGTCAACATATGATATGGTTATTCCTTTCTTTGTTTTTGTGCTGTTTTTGCCCCTAAAACAAACCTTTACAACACCTAATCACTTGTTATACATTGGGGTTAAACTAACATAATTTAAACATTAAAATAAGTTTTTAAACAAATTTCTGAACACATTAACTAAAAAAATCAGGGGAAATGACCAAAAAAAAAACTCTAAAGTCAAAAGCCCTATATTTTTTATTTTATCAATTTAAACTCTAATATTTTAATTTTTTTAATTTAAACTATTTTTTTATTTTCACTGAGTAAAATTGACGGAAAAAAATGTATTTTACTCATTCAACTCAATATAATTATATATAAAATGTCTAAAATATAATTTTTTTTATTAAGTTTATTGGCTAAAATATCATTTTTTTTTTCCCTTTGGTTTTACTCAATGAAAATAAGTAGATGATTTATATTGAAAACAAATTAAAAAAAATTAGAGTTTAAATTTATAAAATTAAAATTTTATATTTATTTTGTTATAAAAGTCAAACATTAGAGAAAAAATTTAGTGAAATATCTCTCTCCAACTTTTGGTAGTAGGAGAAGTCTAATATATATATTTTTGTATTAGCTAAAGTCTCTCAATAAAATTTCTGTGCGAAATGAGAGAATTTTTTTTGTGAAAATTGAAATTTCTCTATGTCGAATTTTCTCTGTGAAAAAGTTGGAGGACCCTAACAATTATGAAAATATTGTATTTCTTTTATCTAATAAAATTAATATTAGGAACTTTTAAAAAAAAAAAATTATTAAAAAACTCCAATCTCAACCATACTCTATGAATGGGATAGAGGCTTTTGGCATATGGTGATGATGCTGCGGTGGCAAGTGGCGGGTGCACATGCGCCTTTCAAATGTGGGTGCTTCTAAGCTCAAAAAATAAAATAAAAATGTGGATGCTTCTCAGCGAATATGGTTTGAGGACAGTTCAAAAGTGATGCCTCTAGCTTTATATTATATTATTAATTTTTTTATTTTTTCAAAGATAGGTTTTATGTTTTTATTATAAAAAAAAAATGCTGACAACTCAGCCTTACGGATGCTGGATGCTAAATTTATTCTGAATATATTTGTGTGGTAGAAATTAAATTAATAAAGTGTGAAATTTACATATGAAATCAATTTGAGTCATTGATTTCTTTTTCTCAATAAATTCTGGATTAATAAGGGTAGGTTTGTAAGTTGTTTGTCAGTAATGCTAGGCTTCAAGAAACGGTTTCATGAAAAGTTTCAGGAAAATGTGGGTCCCACCTGGTAAGGAAATAAAAAAAGAAAAAGAAAATGAAACGTGATGGAAGAAGACGTTGGCTGAACCTTCCTATTATATCAACAACAAATAGGGTGGGTCCCACCCAGGAAAATAAAAAAATGATAAAATAATAAAATAACAAATAATAAAAAATAAAAAGAACCACTTTAGGATCCTCAATTGTAAACATAAAAAAAAAAATTTAAATAAAAAATTACAAAAAGATTATTAGAGTGAATTGTCAATGACATTTTAAAAATTATGAAAACAATAATGGTTGTTTTGATTGAAAACGAAAAGACTATTATAAATAAACTATATTAGCTATGAAATTTTTTGAATGTAACGACGATGTCATTATTAGTGATATACAAGTATAAGTAATCTCACTATAAAGATATAAAATTTATTAGATTGTTAGTTACATTTGACATGTGAGGTTCACTCTTTATGCGTTTATTTACCATTAGTGGGTGATATTACATACCAATAATGACGTGGTATTACCATTATATTCAATTTTTAATCAAATTTTGTATCAAAAAATAATTTATTATTATATAATTTATTTTAAGGCTTACATCCATATTTTTTTTATATTGTCCATGATACACTAGTTACAAATAATATATTTTTTTTTTTATGTTTCCTGAAATCAATTGTAAAAAATTTACATGAAATACTTTTGTAAAAATTATTATAATTAGTAAGTACCCCCTCTAAATTAAATTTCTGGCTCCGCCACTAGTTTCCTCCATTTCATTCTCAATATGGAGGGCATTAATGAAATCAATATTAAGAATGAAATGGAGGAAACAGAAAATGTAGAAGTCCATATTGAAAATGTAGAAGTTGAAACTGAGAATCCTAAGGTGGGAATGATGTTTAAGTCAAGTGATGAAATTTATGAATATTATGCAACATATGGGAAGTTGAAACTGAGGATCCTAAAATGGTTCTTTTTATTTTTTATTATTTATTATTTTATTATTTTATTATTATTTTTTATTTTCCTGGGTGGGACCCACCTTATTTGTTGTTGATATAATAGGAAGGTTCAGCCAACGTCTTCTTCCATCACGTTTCATTTTCTTTTCTTTTTTTTATTTCCTTACCAGGTGAGACCCACTTTTTCCTGAAACTTTTCATGAAGCCCTTTCCTGAAGTCTAGCATTACTGGTTGTTTATTATCAGTTTGTATCCATGATATTAGGGGGTAACTTGTGCAGCTCAACCCGAGCAATCCAAATCTAGTTCGAATTTAGACAAAATATTTTTGAATTCGGTACATTTTTGGATAAAAATTCAAAAGTTCGAATTAAATTTGGACAGATTTAGACAAAAACACCAAATAACCCAAGTAACCCAAAGCCCAATTTATATAGATATAAATATATAAAAATATTAAATATTCATATAAATTATTAGTGATTGAATGATATTAAAGTAATTTAAATTATTACATCACAATTGAATATATATTATAAACACCAGAATGACAATATAAAACCTTGCATTTTTTTTCACTTAAAAATTGTAAAGATCACCGTAGTGGCATATTGATTCTTCAATTCTTAAATCTCTTACATCATATAAATTATTTAGTTTGACATTATTATGATTTTACACAAAAAAAAAAGAAGAAGATAATAGAGTCTAATTTTAACAAATTAATTAACTTAGTTGCACCCAAAAAAAAAAAAAAAAAAGCTCAATTTTTCGAGTAATTCGGACAACTTGGGTTAGGCTTAGACAGACAACCTCTGATTATAATTTGGGCTTGAACACGCCAAAACAACTCTCAGGATAACTCGAGTTGGGTTTAGACATCCGTAACTATATGTTTAAATCATATTTATCTTAAAAAAATAGACGACAAATATAATTTTATAAATACTCCTTCATTTTTATAATACAAATTTGATTCAAATATATAGTTATCGATATCCGATCATCTTAATTTTTATATAAACATTTTACTAAATGAGTCTTAAAAAATAAACAATTTAAATTATCGAAATCAATTCCAAATTGACCTATAAAACCCAAACGCTCAGCCAAACTCTAATTATTATTATACGTAATGTAACAAACCCTTAAAAGATCTTGTTATAAACAATAATTACAAGCTGAACTGGTGGTTAATGTACATTATAAAATATTGTGATAGACAAAGGTGGGAGTAAATGTATCTCCATAATTTAAATGGGCATCTGATTCGTTTGGACACCTTAATTGAAATTTTGAATTTTGAATTTTTAGTTTTTGTTAAACAACTCATTTAATCCCAACTTTACCTCCCTTACCCACCTACCATTGAGACTACCTTTGTTGCCAAAACCACCTCTGCCGCCTCTTTTGATCACCTGCAATCACTTCATCTTCTCGCCGACCATCTTCACCATCCCTTCTTTTTAGTCGAAAACCAAAAGAAAAAAAGTCAAAGCAATGAACTAGGGGCACATTTAAGTCAGGTTTTCTATATTTTCCCTGCATTCTCGAGTCCTCATTACCAAGGTCACATTAACTTGTACTTTTTCTTTAAGTCGAGCACTCGCCGGAAAATGCACAGTAGTTGTCTTCGACTATATCGTTCAGTTGGGTGGTTGACTCAGCAATCGACCGGTGATGTTTTGTTTTGTGTCCATTTTATTTTGGCAAGCGTAAAGGGGTGCGTTTGGGATGATTTTTGCTTTGTTTTCCTTTCCTGGAGTTATATTTTGTGTTTTGGTCAGTGATAGGCTCAATATTCAGTTCAGAACTCATTGAAATACAACCATTTTCAATTTCAAAATTCAAAACAAAATGATTTTTATACTTAAGTGCCATTCATGCCATTCAGATTTACAAAACAAAACTCTTTTTATTAAATGTCTAGGATCAAACCCTGATCAAAGTTGTACAAAAGAGAGTTGAAGCCATAAGTGCCTACTCACAAGCAAAAATACGAGGGGAAAAAAACAAATTGCAAGAGAGAGAGAGAGAGAGAGAATGCAAGCATTGTTCCCAATTTTCGGCGACTTGTGTTTCCAGTGGCAAAGGTTACAGGCTAACGCTTTAGTTTCACCACTCGCTTCCATTGCTTTGTTATTACTCCCGGGAAGCCCTTAAAGACTCTGCCTCAACATTGGTAGAGCTTCCAAAAGAGATTACTCCTCGTCGGCCGTCAAATGAAGAGCACCAAGGAGCTCCGAATCGGGCCACGAAGGTCACCTGTCATTTCAGCTCTTTGTTTTGGCTTTTTCAAATTATTGATCTCTTCTCGAGCATTGTTGTACATACGCTGGCACAGGGAGAGTTGTGCGTTGAACCAATGTACTTCACTTGTCCTACCCTATAGCCGGCGGGACAAATTTGAGATCGCGGTTACGGTCTTCACACAAAACTTTAATGTGTAATGGTTTGCATCAATGTCAGACTACGCTTTCATCAATTGCTCGACTGACAACGCGACAAAGCTAAAAACAGGGGCAGGGGCACTCTGTCGAGGCTCAAAGGAGTTAGTGTCAGTAATCTCCATTGGGGATTCATTAAGGTCTAGGAAAAGGGAAAGAGTACGATGGGAAGAGGCCATGTCAGAGGAAAAATAGATTTTGCAGAGTAATGGCAAAGAGGGATTTTGCAGGTTTGCTTTTTGCTCTTCTCAAACACGCAGGGTTCATTTAAGAAAAGGATGGAGGGAGAAGAAGCTAGGGAAGGATTGCTAAGGCAGTCGTTGAAAATCAAGGCCGATCCAGCTATTGTCGGTCAGGCGTCATGATTGTTGAAATCGTGTACCAGACGTGACAGTTAAAGAAGATAAACGAGGAAGAGAGAAACAAGAACAGGGGAGAGAAAGGTATGTATATATTGTGTATATATATGTATACTGTATGTATATATATATATATGTGTGTATATGTATGTGTATGTGTATTTGTATGTATATATCTACACATGTATATGTGTCTGTATATTTTTGTGTATTTGTATACATGTCTCTATATATATGTTTGTGTATGTATTCGTATATGTATATGTATGTATATGTTTTGTATGTATATGTATATTTATACTGATGTCTATTGCATGTATAAAAAATAAAAATAAAAATAAAAAGAGTGAAAAAGAAAAAATATAACACAATTTCAAAAAGGAAGAAAAGAAAATGAAAAATAAATTTGTGCATCAATCAAATACGATTAAAACCTTCCCCCTCTCCCTATGAAATACGGTTAGGTATGCCTGTTAGTTACACCACATTTCCTCCTCTCACGTGAAACGCGTTAGAATTTCAAGATTACCTGGTTAAAACATTCCCTTTGTCCATATGAAATACGGTTAGGTATGCCTATTGGTTACTCCACTATTCCTCCTCTCGTATGAGACGCATTTGGATTTCAAGTTCATTATCCCTCCTCTTGTATGAGACAAGTTTGGATTTCAAGTTTAATTTTTCTCCTCTCGCTTGAGACGCGTTTGGATTTCAAGTTCACTATTCCTTCTCTCGCATGAGACGCGTTTGGAGTTCGAGTTCACTATTCATCCTCTCGTGTGAGACACGTTTGGATTTCGAGTTCACTATTCCTCCTCTCACATGAGACGTGCTTGAAGTTAGAGTTCGAGTTCATTGTTCATTCTCTCGCGTGAGACACATTTGGATTTTGAGTTCATTATTTCTCCTCTCGCATGAGACGCATTTGGATCTCAAGTTCACTATTTCTCCTCTCGCATGAGACGAGTTTGGATTTCGAGTTCACTTTTCCCCTTTATCATTTGTGTTGTGGCACATTTGTATGCGATGCACTCTCTCTATTATTTGTGTTGTGGCACATTTATATGCGAAGCACCCCTTATTATGCTTCATATCATTTGTACAAGGCTTGCCTCTTATGTTGCCATCTTCATATTTTTATAATCATGCCATCACATTGCATTCATGAATTTTCAAAACAACAAGCTATGCGAAGCATGTAAGTCCAACTTTCAATTCCACTTCGAGTATATCATTTGCATCTTGCCCCTAAACTATGTTGATTTGATTCCTTGCAAAGAGATACGTAGGCAACCCTCGGGTTCAACCAACTATATTTGCATCTTGTTTGTTTGCCCAAGTCTTATGACCTTATTAAAAGGGTTGTCTTCAGGCTTTGACATTCACTCACATCATGAAATGACTTTGAGCTCTGTCAAAGAGGGGCAATGTAGACAACCCATTTTGACTAGCCCTAAGACTTTGGCGCTTTCTTTTGATTACCCGATGATGAAAACAAGAATATGTTTTTCATAAAATCCTTAGTAAAAAAGATGAAATTTGAGCTTTACTCTCCATCCTAAGCCTATTTTGGCCAAGTGTTTAGGTCTCATCGGGCACCAGAGCAAAGCTGGACTGAATCGGAGCAAAACGACCAACTTTCTCTCTAGCCGATCGACCAATCAATTGACAACCTAGTGACAGATTTGCCCAGATTTTTGTTGGTTTGGGTTGGGGACTTCATAACCCCATTTTTTGACCCATTTATGTATTGAATGTATGTATACTCAGCCTCCATTGCCTAGTGCTTGATCCATTGAAGGTAATGCTCCATTTTTGTCTTCCATTAACTCCATTTGTGCTCCATTAGCTCCATTATATTCCATAAATGCTCCATTAGTTTGCCACTTTGTCTTCCACCATTGCTCCACTTGCATTGCCTATATAAGGAGAGCTCAAGTCTTGAGTTTTAGGAGATGAATTTGAGAGAAGAAGTGTAAAGAGAATGTTAAGTTTGAATTAGAGTTTGAGAAAGAAAAGAAAGGTTTGCAAAACAAGAGAGTTGTCTTGTCAAAATAGTGAAGTTACTTAGTCTCTATATATCTCATCTTCTCTTGCAAAAACCACTCAAGAACCAAGTCCTAAAGCTTTGATCAAAGAGATAGCAATTCTTGCCAAGTTGAAGAAGATTAAAGAGTGATCAACACACTTGTCCACAACCCTCCTTCTAGCTCAAATTCCAACCTCTTGAATTGAGGATTGAGATTATAATTAACAACCTTTAGGGTAATCAAGAGAAAGTTTAGAAATCAAGAAGTTCAATCTTCCTTTGAAATTTGAATTTTCAATTCTTTCATGTTCTTGTATTTCTATCTTATATTTGTTTTCTTGCTTTCGTTTCATATTGTTTTGTTGTAATCTAACCGAAAATGGTTAGTTTTCAATTCTTTTATTTTCTTGCACTTTCTATCTTGTATTCGTATTCTTGTTTTAGTTTATCTTAGTCTTGTTATAATCTAACTGGAAGTGGTTGGTTGAGCCACCTATATATTCTTTGTTTGTTTTTTTTCTCGATGTTGCAACAAGACATGTTTTACTAGGCCTAGTTGGCCAGCCGGCCTTGTTAGTTGGCCAGCTAACTTCTTTTGGAAAAAACAAAGTAGTCTTCCAATGTTGAGCATACCAATTTTCGGTGGTCTTTAAGGCACATGAAGCTTTTATTTTCTTTTCATTTAAGAGTTTTGTCATCCTTTTTTTATTTTGTTGTAATATTTTTCTCAGCCTTTTCTCATTTGGTTTGTAATTATTTATTCAAAGTATTGTAATAATTCCACATCCCGCTTATCTCTATCCCATTGTTTTACTTGCTTCCTTTTGTGAATATGCATCATATTTTGTTTTTAATCATATCCATGCTTTGCATCTATGTTTCATGCATCTTGATTTGACTAAGTTTGCATTTGTGGATTTATTCAATTTCTATGTGTGATTATGTGCCCTACCTCATGTTCTTAAGATGATTCGCATGTCATATATTAGAAGCTGAATCTTGAGTTGCATTTCATGAGTAAATTGTATTAGGGTTCTGTATATAAGATCATGCATATTTTGCTAACTTTGCTTTGTAGCTATTTGCGGGATGTCGGTAAATATATAAGTTTTTATATTTTAGCATCCCGCTTTTGCGTGTTTTTCTTACTATGTTTAAGCATCCTACCATGTGGCTACTTGCTTACTTGATATAACTGTATGAATGCCAATGGATGGAGGTTGTGTTACTTAATTTGGAATGATATTAATTTTCATGTTTGTAAACTCAATTTCTTTGAGTTGTACATCTTCAAAACTGTTTCAAAATACATGAAATCAAGTTGTTCTAAAATGAGTGACATAGTCTATATTTATATGCTTCACATAGTACGTTAGGATTTATTAAATAATCGGGATATGGACATATAAAGTTAATAAAATTCAGATCATGGTTTAGTAGAGGCCAATCTTTGATCGGGTGAGTAGAGGTGCTCAATTAATGACCTTCCCTTCTTATACCTAAGGTTTCGAGCCATGCATCTTTGGTTACGATGAATCGTGGCCTTGGCACGAGTCATGGGTTTTCTAATTTTCCCAAAATATTAGGTGGCGACTCTAAGATATATTAACATAGTCCATTTATGGCAAAGATTTTTTAATGAAACGGATTTTCTATAAAAGTTGCCAAATCTAGACTCTCATCTATGTTTCACATTGCCCTCATGAGACTAGAACAAAGAAGTCGAGGGTTCGAACTGTTTAACGTGCACGGATACCCCCGGGCAGGTTACAGCAGCTTTTTCTCATGACAAGGATAATACTTGTTCAGATAAGAGAGGGAAACTAGAGGCAAAAGTAGGACCAAGCCCTAGATTGCGTTTCAAAGACGAACCAATGGAGTAAGGCAGATCTATCAGATAATCTGCGTAGATTAAAGGTTTCTTTTTCTTAATGTGTTTGTCGACTTCAGGCCCAACAGATTTGAGTTCTTTCTCAGAAACAATAACTTTTTTGGAAGCCATGGATGAAAATGAAGAAAAAGAGAAAGAAATGCTTGGAAGAAGAAGTGTGAAGTGGAAATCAAGCGGTAATTGGGGATATTTATAACCCTAGCACCATATGGGTTAGCATGTCAAGGAAGGTGGCTCTAATTTTTTGCAGCAAGATTGAGTTTTGTGAATTTTGGGCTAAAGATCCTCATCTAATCACTCCGTCAAGAAGTCTAGGTCACTTCTACCATTGAAGAGACGTTGCAAACTCCGCCACTATAGATGTCGTCAGTTCTAAGGGGTAAAGAGACACCGTCGTAATAATGATAGGTGTAATGATGGTCACCAACTCATTTCCCACACTCTGTTTGTCAAGGATCCATTTCTCAAGGGTTTTCAATCCATCACATTAAGGAAAATCATTGTAGGTCTCAAGTCAAGGCAGAAAGAGGGTTTAGAATTCAAGTACGTTATTTCAATTCCTCAACAGGATCAAGAATATACTTGAAGGGGGCATTGTTTGTACCATTTTTGACAAAAATTGTCACATATTCCTCTAATTTTTAATGCCACATGGCGATAGAAGATGAAGAGTCAAAGATTTTTTGGGACCCATTGAAGTCGGCGACTGAACAAAGGGAATTTATTTTATTTTATTTTATTAATTAACTAAGGTGATTGGTTGATTAATTAATTAAATGAAATTATGTAGATTTGATGGATAAGGCAAGCCTTAACCGTTCCTAAGAATTAGGAGGTTATTGAGACTTATTCCATATTTAAATGTCTTATCTCCTATTTTGGTGCCTTATCTTTTAGTTTGTTGTTAAGTGGTTGCTAATGATGAGGCCTATATGAGATTTGAAGATCTTGCATATCGACAACAAGGCTACAAAAGTGGAATCATTTTTCCCAGATTAAGGCAAGTGGGTTTTTTATGGGACACGTGGCAACTTGTGAAGGTATGGAGGATCAGCACACACTACAATCAAGGAATTGATTTTCCAAGTAAGGCAAGGTTGATTTTTGAATTCCTTGAAGATAAACATACACAACAAAGAGAAGAAGATTCTATGCAACAACTAAGAAGCTTTCTCCCCAAATCAAGCAAAATGGATTCAATGGACCAAGTCAAAATGTGGTGGCCCTATGGGGCTCAATGGACCAAGTCAAAATGATGAAAATAGGCATTATTCATGGATGGTCAAAGTCATTCCTACTCTTGGGGGATCAAGCTGAGGATCAAGGACATATGTCACCAAGAGAGGCTGCCACTTTCCTGGCAGTTGGGCAAAAATAAGGCTTCCTCAACACTATGAAAAGGGCTCTAAGCGCAACATTCAAGGGGTCCCTAACCAAACAAGTCAACCAAGAGTCTTTCAATACATTTATCTTAGCTTCATAGCTTTATTTATCTTAGTTTCATAGCTTTATCTTTCACAGCTTCATAGCTGTAATTTAACTTAGCTTCTTAGCTTAATTAGATTAGTCAATTGTACTTCATTTCTCAATCTATGAAAGTTCAATTCTATTTTAGCCTATCTTTAACACCTAGCAAATTTAGTAAAGTCCTCTTCATTGGGATAAGATCCGAACTAGTGGCGGTTCCTTTAAGCCACACACAGTCATTTCTCTGTGTCACTAGTCAAAAATAATCAAACATTCCAACACCTCGAACTAGGCTCACAAGTTTTGGCAAGCCCATGTGGGATGCCTTTCGGGGTTATCGAGTGCGCCCAACAATTCGGACTCCCGATCTCCTAATCTAGTTTCACAAGTGTAATGTGAAACATAAATGAGAGTTGTATAGAAAATCCATTTTATTGCAAAAAAAACTCAGACTACATCACCAAATCTCAGAGTCGCCACCTAATCTTTTTGAAAAAAAACTAAAAAACCCATGGCTCGTGCAAAATGGCACTGTCCGTCATAACCAAAGTGTCTCAGCTTGGGAACTTAGGTATGAATTGAGCACCCCACTCACCTGATTAAAGGATCGGCCTCTATTAAGTCATGATGTGAATTTTTATAGTCTCCATAGGTTCATATTCTTGTTTTAATAATGCTGTCGTTACTATCTAAGGCAAATAAATATAGATTGTGTCATTGGTTTTGGTATGTTGTGATTTCATACATTTTGGAAAAGCCTTTTGTACATATGAACTCAAAAGCATAAGAATCAACTGCATTCCAACACAAGCAACACAATCTCCATTCACTGGCATTCATACAGATATTTTAGTTAAGCATATAACCCCATGGTATGACAATGGATATGATAGATAACATGGACATACAATATGCTAAAACCAAAAATGCTTACCTAGTACTTCATGGTAAGCCAAAAAGAATGTATTAGAAATATATGCATAATCTTATATGTAGATAGCTAATGCAATACATATACAAAATATATCTAGAGGTTCGGCTACTAACACATGACATGCGTATCATCTCAAGGCATGAGGTAGTGCACACAATCAAGTTAGAAATAATAAATTTCACAAATGTGAATGAGCCAAACCCAAATTCATGAAAAATGTATGCAAGTCAGGAATATGATAAATAAGACGTAATGCTATATACAGAAAGCATGCAAATAAAAGGGATAGAAAGACGTGGGGTTGAAAGTTATTACAACAATTTGAATAAAAAGAAAGAAAGACGGGAGGGAGGGAGAGATTATTACAACAAATGAATGAATAAGAAAAAGAAAAGACGTGGGGTTGGAGAAATTATTACAACAATAAATTGATTCAGCTGAAATAAAGCTGAATCTAACAAATCATACTAAATAAACAACAAAATTTAAACATCAATCCCAAAATGCCTAGGAGAACAGTCCCCAAAAACTGTTATGTTCTACTCTAAAAAACTCATCTACGCATACACAAATTTATCCGATCGACTAAAAAGATGTTCGGCCAAACATATCCTCTACGGAAAGCCCTATTTGGTGTAGAAGTTCCAAAATAGAAACAAAACACATTTTCTAAGGAGTGTTCATCCTTTCTAACTCTCCTTCTTGCAGAGAACATTCAAGGAATAGGTAGATAGGTATCAACCCTTAACAATAGCACAAATGACTACATACAACAGATACTTTATAATAATTCATCAAATTAAATGAGTTAAAGCAAGAAGAAATTCAAGCATAGAAAATAGATAGGAACCTACAATTATCTCTTTATGAATAAGGGCAAGTTAATATCCAAATCCATGCTATTAATTGAAGAGAGTATGTTAATGCCCACCATTTCTTAATGGAAGTTTTGCCTCTAAAGCAAGAGATTTATCAAAGGCTATTGAGGACTTCTCTTCTATTCATGGAATAAGGATGTTTCCATCCCTTTCTACATTCACAAATGATTGAGAAGAGAGTTTTAGCATCTTTGACCCAAAACCTCTTATTTTACTTCCAAGCAAAATCCATCAAAATGGAAAACGACTTTCTCAACATCAAATCTCAAAGATCATCCAACTAGCCCTATGAAACAACCACCTCTACTCATTTAGATTGAGCATGGGTTGAAAATATGGATCAATATGCTTGAATAATGAGATATGTGATGAGAAAGTTTGTGAAATGAAAGAATTAACTCTACATAACCAAACTTGTGGATACATGACTACTTTCTACTTCCCTCCACATCCACAAGGCTCCATTATATACAGCAACAATGGCTTATATCTTTAGAAAGCAAGAAAAGAGAGCAAAACTATAGAAAAGTAAATAAAACTATCAACTCAATGGATGGACGGCTATTTTCTACCTCCATCCATATCCATGAGGACTTACAACATGTTTATAACAATCAAATAATGAAAATCATAGCTCAGCGATGAAGAACAAGAGAGAGAAAATGATAAAAAGTTCAAAAGTTTCACCTTCTAAAGAGGATGAACTTCTTGGTTTCCAAACTCTTTCTTAGTACTCTCAAGATCCTTTAGATGTAGCTTAGAGTGTGTAAAATCCTCAACAAGAAGCGTAGAGTCAAGCTTTAATGGAGTTTGGATGGTTGGTGTTTGAGAAATGGAGGTTGAAAGTGAAGTGTAAAGATGAAGCTCTCAACTCTCTCTCTAAGCCTTGGGAAAAACTTCTAACCTGCTAAAATTGGCATTCGTCCTTTATTGATAGAGTTTTGGACGTAAATATCTAAGACATTTGTGGAAACTTTGCCCAAAAAAAAATAAAAATTCTTGAAAATGCTCGGTTCCCGGATAATTTAGCCAGCTGTGCCATTACGTATCCAGCTGACTATATTTTTATCCAGCCAGGAATTGTTGTTCAGCCAGATGAAAAATACATCGTTGGATCAATAAGGTAAAGTTAACGTGATTTGAAAAGAGAAGCAGTTATTTCAGAGGATTTCATCCTTTCCATTTATTTCCCCTATATCCTTTGCTCGGCCTTTTTGAAAGAAGACAACACTTTGAGTTTTGAAAAGGTGAGCCTCAGGACATGATGGAAATGTCTGGACTTGTGCAACCAAACTTATTTTGAAAAAGGTTTCAATTGGTCGAAAAGCATTTTGGCCAAAACAAGTACTTGGTTGGGATTTAAAACTTAAATCTCAGGTTTCATGCTGAAGAACTCATAAGATTAGCATATCTCTCTTTTCATCATTGGGTATTGAGAAAAGAGCGCCCAAGTCATAAGGCTAGTCAAAATGTGGTGTCTACAGCTTGCATTCAATTCAATCAACAAGCCTACGTGTTGCACCCCCAGAAGTTTTTTGAGTGGCAAATAAGATTTTCTGAGGTGGTAAACACATGTTAAACAATATGTTTATTTATTAGATATTATATTTGTTTAAGTTAATGGTGGAACAATATGCATGTTTATGTTTCAAAAAATATGGACAGATTAATGTTGAAATGAAAATGTTATATAATTTTTCTTTGTGAATAGATTATGTGAAATTGTGGTTCCAAACTGAGCTGAACCGTATTTGAGTGGTTTGGTTCAGATTGGTTCCATGATTGAAATGGATTGATTTGGTTCAAATTTTTATGAAACCGTAGACAACAGATTAGTCATGGTTTTACCCTAAACCAAACCAATCCAAAACATGCTCACCTCTAAATCCAAGGTTCAAGATTTAAGTCTCACTCTTCCCATCAATCTAATTTTATTCATCTATTTTTTTTTTTTAAAAAAAATAGAATAATAGACACTTGGCAGCATAATTCAGGACACCACAAAAGATGTTCACGTTATATTAGTACTAGCGATTGGCACACCCAATGCATGTACAATTCAAATAAGTAAATAAGTAAAAATAAAACAAAATGTGTATTATGTATGGTTTGCCCTTCAAATGGTAAAAGTCGTCTTCATTAAATGAAATATATAATGTTCAAGTCTCTTTCTTCCACCTATATAATTATTTTTTTGTTTTAAATAGAAAAATGAATACTTAACCGCATAAGAAGAGGTTCAAAAATAAGTCCTACTAAGGAAACCATTATATCTAATGTTAAATACAAGGTGACTTGGGTAATTAGTGCGGCTCACGATTAGGATGTAAGAAAAATCGTCTAGATTGAATTAGATTGAATTGGTCATATTTGATATGTTTTTTAACAAGAATTAATACGTCTGCTTTTTTGGTTTAATTTTTTTTTAAATTTTTGGTTCGGTATCAGTTTAAGCACCTTGTGCACTGTATTAAATCAAAACCGATTGTTTCAACATATATTGCATTTATTATATATAGGGTTAACTACAAAATATATATATATATATATCAGCTCTGATTGGGGGCTCGAATGGGGGAGCCCCGAATCCCCCAAATTTCCACTTTAAGTAAAAAAAAACAAAAAAAAAAAAAGAAAACAGTTTTCCAAAAAAGGAAATTAGGGGGATTAGGGGGAGAAAAATTAGGGGGATTTTTCATTTTCCATATATATATATATATATCTCAAGGTTTCGCGCGTTTTTCACTTTAAATCCTAGTTTTTCAATTTTGACAAATTAAACCCTAGAATTTCATCCATATTTCAATTTGTACCTTCTGTCAATCTCCTTCTGTATAAGGTAACAAAGGGGTTTAAAGTGAAAAATTCTAGGATTTAAAGTGAAAAGTACGTGAAACCATGAGATTTTTTGTGTAATTAACATTTTTTTAAAATTAAAATCACTAAAAATAAAAAAAAAGGTTAATTACAAAATAAACCCCAAGGTTTCACATGTTTTTCACTTTAAACCCTCTCTGTTACCTTACATAGACAAAGATGGATAGAAGGGGCAAATTGAAACACGGATGGAACTCCAGGATTTAATTTGTCGAATTTGAAACACTGGAGTTTAAACTGAAAAACACGTGAAACTTTGAGATTTTTTTTTATAATTAACCCTTATATATATATATATATTCCAATAATATAATGATATTAATAAGTAATTATTAACCTCAATTAATTAACCTTATTATCTCTGTAATCTAGATTAGTAAACTCTTATTATATATAAGTTTAATTGTAACTTACTATTCTTGAAACCTTAGTATTTTTTTTAAAATATTTTTTTTAATCTAGGAATTGGAAAGTATTTATTAAATGGATGGATTAGATATATTTGAATTGATGGACAAATGACTAAATATATGTTTTTACATAGATTAGTGACTATACTATAGCTTGTGACACAAAATTGAAAGGTTCTAAATCGATTAAACAGTACTGAATTGAACCGTTACAATTGGTACGATTTGGTACGGTTTGATGGGAGAAACTGTTTGTATTGATTATCAAAATAATAAAATTGTCATGATAGGTTTGATAAAAAAAATTCACCTAAATACTGACTATACCGAATCGATTACATTCTTACTCACAATACCCCCAAAAAACAATAACAATACAAACAAACAAACAAATAATTTAAATTGTGAGATCGTACTCACAAAGTTATTTGTGGGGACACATCTCGTGCTTCGGGATGCAATTTGGCAGAAAAACAAGAGATGAAGGTCTATTACAAAATCGATTACTAACGATGTTAGTTTTAGAGTTCTTTATATGGAAAATCACTTTAATTCATGAACTAAAAAGAGTACAAATATATTTCTTTAACTATCAAAATGTATCACAAACGCTTCATCTGTCATTCTATCATAAGTGAATTGTGAGATTGAAAGTCAAGCGCTATAATTTAGTCATTTTATAACTACAGTATTTTTTACCAGTGGTTAATTACATGAAGACCCTTATAACTATCATAAGTGTCACTTTATGCCCATGTACTATCATAAAGTATCATTTTACCTCTGAAGTGAAAGGGTACAATTAGACCCTTTAACTATCAAAATATCATACACTTCCTAATGTTATTAGTAAAAACGATAAAATGAACAAATTGTCCAATCTTTTCTATCACGCCCCATTTTTTAGAATCCAATTTATATTACCATAACCATCATTATTATCCATTTTCATAAAAAAATATGTGGAAGCTACAATCATAATAAGATTTAACAATAGAAATTTCCTCTCGTATATACATATGATGCTCCAACAATTACAAATGATAGAAATGCCCTTAGGCTTACAATTATATGAATAAAAAGGGTATAACCCTTGACAAAATACAATAGCATTCTGCCTACATATAAACGGCATGTGGTCGAAAAACAAGAGGAGGCTTCTCAACTCAATACACTTCCATGTCTGTACAACGCGGGATGAATATATAATCCAGTAAGAATTCCAATAATTCTAATTAATATAATTCTATATATACATATGATCATGAATGCTCCATATAATATATATATATATATAATATTCTCCTTTTCAATATCCAAAATATACGTACGGAGCTATATCTTTCCTCAAAAGTCATTCTTTACACTTTAAACAAAAGCTCATTCTTTATCTTTTGTTTTTGTCTTCAATGATTTAAAAGAATTTGTCAACTTCATATTGTTTTAACGATAACAATTTCAAAAAACCATTCAGCAATCTCAACAATCACGTTACAATTTAGTACTTACAATACTAGTTGAGTCATGAATGACTTTAATAATCTATAACATCATATAAATTATTATAATTACAACCATCATCACTACATAAGATCTCAAAATCATTACCCACATTTTATAGCTATACGCATAGAGAGGCAATTGGGCACCCATTATAACACATATACATATATTAAACATAACATTACAAACATGTAACACAATTCGGTTTTGTCAAGCCACTACCATCCACTTTACCAGGAGCCAACTGGAAAGAACTTAGAACCTATCATTAGAAGCACAAACCACTTTACCAAGCGCTAGCTGGAAGGAAATTGGGACCTCTCATTCATGGCGCAATTCACTTTACCAGACGATAACTGGAAGGAAATTTAAACTTCTCATTCGAAGCACAATCCACTTTACTGGGTGCTAACGAGAAGAAAATTGGAACCTCTTTACAGCACTTTCGTCACATATTTCAATATAAACCATAACCATTCCACTTATGTAATTAATTGACAATAATTTCATAACACGTAAAGTTTCAATTCACCCAATTCCCATAAATTCTACAACAAATAATGTAATCCTCCACCTATTGCCAAACAGATATTTCTAACAATATATTCTGATATAAATAATATATAGCCTAATTTGGATTTAAATGAAACAAACTTACCAACAATTATCACCAAACGCATCATAAGCATAAAACATAGCTTCCGGAGTCGAATGTCATTTGCTTTCTCCCTCAAACGGCTACTTAATTACACAAGTTCATACTTTGGGTATCTTTATCATGTTAAATCCCCATTTCATTACCCAATTACAAATGATTTTCATAACACCCTAAGTTAACACATTCTTCGCACAATATCTTTAGCCATGATTAACAATAACAAATATCTCCTTTTTTTTTTCTTTTTTTAACTGAACAATTATCCCTATTCAGTATTTCAATTAGACAGCAATTTATACATAACTAATAATAATGTACATTATCATTCTCAGTGAAATCAATAATGTATATAATGTAATATTTTCAACTCATCAATGATCTAAATCAAGTTAATTAAAACATGTGATTTCAATTCGTACTACTTTCTTTAATTCATAATATTAAATTTAACTTTTCCAATTTCTCCAATTAATTACTGTGTGAAGAAAAATTAGGGTTTTTCTATAAATAATTAGGGCATTTCCATCTTAAGATTTCCATATACTCTAAGGTCTTGCAAAATCACTATACATGATGAAATACTCAAGAAATACCAAACACAACATAGACCCTAGCTTTTATAACTCATGCTTTAAAAATCTCTACCATATTTCCAAAATTTATATAATGAAAATATCACATATCCATGTATAAAAATTACTTTAAGAAAAACTAAAGAAATCCCTATCTCTTGAAGAAAAGAGGAGAACCAAAAGAAAACTCCCAAATACCAACGTCGCTGGATTTTGACAAATCAAAATGTTGCTCTTGTCGAGCTCTTCACTTTGGCCTCAAGAAGCAGGGTCAAAATAGAGGTTTCAGAAAGATGTAGGTTGTGTTTGGTTGTGTTTTGTAAATGTGATTTGAGAGTATGAATTGTATTTTGAGTTTGTGTGTTGTAGAATTATGATTTGAGTGTAGAAAATTTGTTTGGTAAAGAGTTTTGAAAATAGTTTTGGAAAATAAATTTGATTTGAGTGGGGAATTGTTGATGTGACATTTGATATGTGATACAAAAATTTACAACTCATAACTAAACATACAATTCAAAATTATTTTAAAGCACATAAAAAATTTAAAAATTTTCAGAAAATATTTTTCCCAATTATATAAGTCAATTGCAAAAAAAAAAAAAAAAAAAAAATTCTATACAGCAGAGGACATCCGGGTGGATGTCCTCAAGGACGTCCGGGTGGTAGTCCATAGGGACGACCGGGTGGTAGTCCCCGTTTGCAAAATGTTCACCAAACAACGACTAATGCATAGGCTGATGCACAGAGCTCTCTGCAGAGCTCGTGAAAATTAATTTCAAACACATAACCAAATATCATACTAAAAAACACGTGTAGAAAATTGATTACAAATCATAACCAAACAGAGCCGTAAAGTTTTGGTGATAGTTGTAAAGAAAGATAGAGAAAAAAGAGAGAGAGGTTTTAAAGAGAGAGATCAAAGAGTTATGAAGGAAAAGGAGGGGAAGAAGTCAAATTTGTCAAAAAGGAGCACAAAATTCGAGGCTAAATTGTGACTGGCCGCTCGTGCTGTGAATATTAGCCACTCATGCGGCCCAAATCTGCTGCTTATGTAGAGCTCAAGCAGAATATGTCTCAAGGTCAACCGCTCATGCAGAGTTCACCACCACTTGAGCGATGGTCACACGTGCGGTGGCTCTTCTCACCCCTGCTGTTTCTCGGCTGCTCGTGTGGTAAAATTTTGAATAGGTTTCCAATTACAGTGTTTCTATATTCTTGTTTTTTCATCCTTCTGCCAAAAACAAAAACTTCTAACTCATAAACATCAAGGAGGGCTAAACAGGATTCAACGCGCAAATTCTAACATGCTAACATGTCACAAGACTCTGAAAACTCTGAAAGTAAGTCCGAAAAGGTACAATCAAGTCGGGTCAATGACCTAGGACATCACATTTTCTACATCCCACACACATTCTCTATCTGAAGTTCATTAGAAATCATTACAATTTATTTTTTCTTTTTTAAAAAAATAATTCTTTTTTTAATTTGAAATGAGGTTGGAGGTGAAGGAGTAGAGCTAGGGTTTCTAATGAAATTTTTCTTAAAAAGGAAAATTATAATGATTTTTGATGGACTTTAAAAAGAAAATAAATGTGTGAATTATTTATGTTAATAACATCAGGGTTTGAATGTGATTTTAATAGTTGAAGAATTTAATTATATGCTATTTTAATTCAACGTGTTCCATTAACGTTTTTAAGGGGATTTACTATATATCACTTTGTTTGGTTTTGTAATTTTTAAAAATGGTTTTTGAACTTTTAAACCATGTTTGTTTTTAAAGTAATTTTTTTAATATTTAATTAAAAAATTAATTTTAAATTCACTTAATCTAGATACTTCAGAAGTATAAAATTTATGATTTTGTATTTAAAATTCACTAAATATAAAAATATAAAATCTAGTATGTTTTTGTAACTTTTTTTTAAAAAAAAATTCTTTACAAATATTTTATTTTTTAAGTATATTTAGATTAGGTAAATAAAAAATGGCTAAAAATATGATTTTTTTTACTAAATACAATAAAGCATGAAAAATTAAAAAGTGAAAAGTTTATAACTGTTTTTGAATTCAAAACAAAACAAAGTGAAAAGTTTAGGGAGTTAAGTTTGTATATTTTTTTAATTAAAATAATGTTTTATAATAGTGTACGTATTCTTCTTAAGAAAATGATATATAAACTCACTTTTTAGATCTAATAATAAGTGATGTGATTGGTTGCTAATTAGATAATATATAAGAGAGATAGTGTTAGCACCCAAAGCAAGCGGGAGCCTTAGCTTTAGCCCTGACGTAGGTGCGATGGGATTCTCTATAGACGTATTGTGGGTGCTAAGGGATAATATTCCCCGACGAGTATGTAAAGTAGCCTCTACATATCTATTTTTCAGATCCAAAAAAGTCTTCTTGAAGTTTTATTTTATTTATTTTTTTTATAACAAAAAGGCTTCTTGAAGTTTAATAGTGTAATGACCCATAAAATTTTTTTTTTAAATAGTCAGTGCATAATTTAATTGAGCAAATTTTCGAATTTGATTACTGTGTAAATTCTGTGCGAAAACAGTTCGGTTTTGTATTTTTTAAAAATAGTTCACGATCTCAGAAAATTATGCAATTTTTATATGTTGTTCCCATATGAGTCTAGCATGTTGGATAAAAATTTTAGAATTAAATGATCAGTATTTATTTTATGAAAATTCACGAACTGATTGATGTTTAGTTTAATTTCTAGCAGAATTTGAAATTGAGTTTTGGGTGTTCAGACCAAGATTTGAGATAAATTTGTTGGGACTATTTTGGTATATAATTGGACCATGTTTGACATATGGGTGAGACCCATGATTTAGATTTAATTTAATTTGAATTTGTTTAATGACTCATGTTTAACTGTTTGATCTTTTTTAATTAGGTGATTGGTAGTAACCACCTTAGGAGTTATTATTATTTATTATATAGGATTATAATAAATATTTGATAGTTGATTTTATGGTGTGTACCATATGGCGAAAAATTATATATTTTATAAAGAATGAAAATGTATGTATTTCGTAGTGATCAAAATATTGTATTTTGTGGTGTACAAAAATATTATATTTTGTGGTGAGAAAAATTATATCATTTTATAATTTATATTATAAAATTTTGAGGTATTATTACAAAAATTATATTTTTTGGGAAAAATCAAGTTTTGGAGAACAAACCTATGTGGGTGGCCCCCCTTTTGTCTCCTTGCCATCATTTCTTCTGTTAGGGAAAATCGATGTGATTCCCCACAAGTAAATCAATCAATGGGAATAAAAACTAATGCAGAAAAATTAAATCAAAAGCAACACAAGAATTTTACGTGGTTCCCTCAATGTGAGGTACGTCCACGGGATCGAAATCCGATTCCACTATCAACCAAATAAGTTCCAAACGATTACAAACGAGACACTAATGGTCTCACAAAACCACCCTTAGGTGAATTCCAATAATCACAAATAAACAAAGAGGAAAGACCTCACCAAATAGAAGAACCAAAATCTTCAGAATCAGAATGATAGAAGACCCAAAATAACGAACCCAAATCAAAACCGAATCACCCGCTTCAAAGTAGAGCAACACACCAAGACACCAATTTTAGTTGACCAAGTCAAAACTCAAAGCAACAATTCAATACCACTTGAACACCCAGCAGGTTGAGTTACCAAGCACAGTTGTCGAAGCAAATTTTCTACTGCCGCCCTCTTCAACTTCGGATGAACAACTTCAATAATATATTGAATCTAGGATTTTTATCAAACCTTAGTTGTTTCCAAATTGGATTGGGTCTCCACAAATTAAATATAATATATTAAAAATATATTATAATTAATACTAAACCAAATTAAACTCTTTTTCCAAAACCAATTGGGTCCCACACTCCAATAAGGAGGTATACCCAACAATTCTCCCCCTACCGACTTAGGTGGAGAGATCAACCATACCCGCCAAAGTTCGACACTTTAAATGTTTGTCCCTCGACAAAGTCTTTGTCAACATATCTGAAATATTATCATCTGTGTGAACCTTTTCGAGTTGTAACAATTTCGAATCTAACACATCACGAATCCAATGGTATCTCACATCAATGTGTTTCGATCTCGAATGAAAAGTAGAATTTTTACTCAAGTGAATAGCACTTTGACTATCACAATAAAGCACATATTTTTCTTGCTTCAAACCCAACTCTTGCAAAAATTTCTTCAACCATAACTCTTCTTTGCAAGCTTCTGTAATGGCAATAAATTCAGCTTCGGTAGTTGAGAGAGCAACACATTTTTGTAATTTAGATTGCCATGCCACAGCTCCCCCTGCAAAAGTCATCAAATACCCCGAAGTAGATTTCCTAGAATCAACATCACCAGCCATGTCAGAATCTGTAAACCCATCAAGCATCGGCTTACCATCTCCAAAACACAAACACACCTTCGAAGTCCCTCGAAGATATCTTAGAATCCATTTTACCGCTGCCCAATGTTCTTTACCCGGATTAGAGAGAAACCGACTCACCACACCAACGGCGTGAGCAATATCCGGCCTTGTACAAACCATGGCGTACATCAATGAACCAACTGCTGAAGCATAAGGAACTTTCAACATCTCTTCTTTGTCTTTCTCACTTGTAGGACATTGATTCGAACTAAGTTTGAAGTGACCCGCAAGTGGACAACCAACCGGCTTTGCTTTATCCATGTTGAACCTCTCAAGAACTTTCTCAATGTAGCTCTCTTGAGACAACCAAATCAGTCCCTTTTTGCGATCACGAACAATTTTCATACCAAGTATTTGCTTTGCCGGTCCCAAGTCTTTCATAGCAAAAGATTTACTCAACTCCAATTTCAACCTGTTAATCATGGTAGAATCTTGACCCACAATTAACATGTCATCAACATAAAGCAAAAGAATAATAAATTTGCCATCCGGGAAATTTTTCACAAACACACAATGGTCCGAAGTGGTTTTAGAAAAACCATTATTCATCATGAAAGAGTCAAATTTTTTGTACCATTGCCGTGGAGCTTGCTTGAGGCCATACAAACTTTTCTTCAATTTGCAAACAAATTTCTCTTTCCCTTTTTCCACAAAACCTTCCGGTTACTCCATGTAAATTTCTTCTTCAAGATCACCATGAAGAAATGCGGTCTTCACATCAAGTTGCTCAACTTCAAGGTTCATACTTGCAGCCATGTCAAGTACAACCCGAATAGAAGACATCTTTACAACCGGTGAGAAAATCTCGTCAAAGTCAATACCTTTCTTTTGCCCAAAGCCTTTCACAACAAGACGTGCCTTGTACCTCAGATTCTTGCCATCATTCTTCAATTTGAAAACCCACTTATTTTTCAGAATTTTCCTCCCTTTAGGCAACTTCACTAAATCATAAGTCTGGTTTTCAACCAAGGAATTCATCTCCTCTTCCATGGCCTTTTTCCAATCATCTTTCTTTACATGCTCAATTACTTCTTGGTAGCTCTCCGGCTCCCCTTGATCGGAAATCAACACAAATTCATTAGGAGGATACTTTCTTGAAGGTTGTCGGTCCCTTGTAGATTTCCTCAACTCAAGTTGTGGTGGCGGTTCTTGAGTTGGATGCTCTTCCTCAATTTCTGGCTCAACCTCATTAGGATTAGCATCATCCTCTACATCTTCAATAGGTGGCTGCACATCTCCCCCATTTTCATCATCAACTGAAGATGAAGGAGATGGATCCATATCAATGAGATCACTAGTTTTTGGCTCCGGTTGATCACCTTTACCAAAGTCTTCAATTGTTTGGTCTTCAAGAAACACAACATCACGGCTTCGAATGACTTTCTTATCGACCGGATCCCATAATCTATACCCGAATTCATCACGCCTATAGCCAAGAAAAATACATTGTCTTGACTTACTATCAAGCTTGGACCGCTCATCCTTTAGAATGTGAACAAAAGCTCAGCAACCAAACACTCTCAAGTGCTCATAAGACACATCTTTGCCAGTCCAAACTCTTTCAGGAACATCACCATTCAAAGGATAGCAAGGAGACAAATTGATCACGTCAACCGCTGTACTCATTGCCTCACCCCAAAAGGATCTTGGCAATTTAGCTTGTGAAAGCAAACACCTTGTTCTTTCTACAATGGTGCGATTCATCCTCTCGGCAACGCCATTTTGTTGAGGAGTCTTCTTAACTGTCTTTTGGTGCCGAATACCTTAGCTGCGACAATACTCATCAAATGGCCCAATGTATTCACCACCATTGTCTGTTCGGATTGCACTTCAATTTCTGTCCTGTTTCTCTTTCAACCATGGCCTGAAAATGCTTAAATACTTCTAGAACTTGATCTTTAGTTTTTAGTAGATAAGCCCAAACTTTCCTTAAATAATCATCAATGAAAGTAACAAAATAAAGTGCACCACCATGTGTTCTAACTTTTAAAGGACCACAAACATCCGAATGAATCAACTCCAAAACATTTTCTTTTCTAGAAGCAACATTTTTATGAAAAGAAACTCTATGTTGTTTACCCGCCAAACAATGAACACAAGTTTTAAGATGTGTACCTTTCAAACCGGGTAGAAGCTCTTTCTTGAACAAAACTTGCAGCCCCTTTTCACTCATATGGCCAAGCCGCTTGTGCCACAATTCGGTAGAAGTATCATCTTCAAGTGCATTGACAACACCTTTACAAATTTTTCCTTGCATCGAATAAAGTGTATGAGTCTTTTTGCACTTAGCCACTACCAAAGAACCCTTTGTGAGCTTCCATATTCCATCACCAAATTTGTTGTTGAAGCCTTCATCATCTAGCTTCCCAGTAGAGATCAAATTGAGGCGAATGTCGGGAATATGCCTCACATCTTTAAGCAACAACTTGCAGCCCAAATTTGTTTCCAAGCAAACATCACCCATACCAATAATCTTGGACAAACCTTCATTACCCATTCGAACAGAACCATAATCTCCTGCAGTGTAGGTAGTGAAGAAATCAACTCGAGAAGTCACATGAAAAGAAGCACCAGAATCAATCACCCAACTGCTCTCTTGGCCCACAAAATTGATACAATCATCTTCACAAACGACCATGAGATCATCGGTAGTAACTGCCGTTGTGTCTTCTTGTTTCTTATCCACACTTTTGTCACGCCTTTTCTCCTTGTTCTTGAGCTTTCGGCATTCCCGCTTCATATGCCCTTTCTCATGGCAATAGTAGCACTCAACGTCTTTCTTTGAAAAAGAATCATCTTTTGATTTGTCACGGCTTTGATCACGACCATGAGGAGTCTTACTCCTCCCCCTTGTTTTGCTTCGGCCTCTCACAACAAATGCTTCCGAATGAGAGGAACCTGCTGATTTTCTTCTGGTTTCTTCATTCAACAGGCTACTAGTGACTTGGCCCATTGTGACAACTCCATCGGGCGCCGAATTACTAACCGTCACAACCAAAGTCTCCCAACTTTCAGGAAAAGAACTAAGTAGCATCAAAGCCTGCAACTCATCATCAAAAATAATTTTCATAGAAGCAAGTTGGTTAACAATACTCTTTATTTCATTCAGATGTTCCGGAATAGGGCTGCCCTCTTTATATTTTAAATTAACCAACTTACGAAACAGAAAGGCTTTATTTGTGGCTGATTTTCTATCATAAAGACTCTCTAATTTTTTCCATAAATCATGTGCTGAAGTTTCAGTAGCAACATGATGAAACACACTGTCATCAATCCATTGACGGATAACACCAACGGCTTTTCGATTAAGCCTCTTCCACTCATCATCTTTCATATCAGCAGGTTTGCCACTATCACCCTCAATGGGTCCATACAAGTCTTTACAAAATAATAGGTCCTCCATTTTAGTTTTCCAAGTTACCCAATTGCTTCCATTGAAACTAGACATACGACCCACATTCCTCTCCATTGATTTACACAAATAAATAAATCCCAATAAACCGTAAGCTCTGATACCAGTTGTTAGGGAAAATCGATGTGATTTCCCACAAGTAAATCAATCAATGGGAATAAAAACTAATGCAGAAAAATTAAATCAAAGGCAACACAAGAATTTTACGTGGTTCCCTTAATGTGAGGTACGTCTACGGGATCGAAATCCGATTCCACTATCAACCAAATAAGTTCCAAACGATTACAAACGAGACACTAATGGTCTCACAAAACCACCCTTAGGTGAATTCCAATAATCACAAATAAACAAAGAGGAAAGACCTCACCAAATAGAAGAACCAAAATCTTCAGAATCAGAATGATAGAAGACCCAAAATAACGAACCCAAATCAAAACCGAATCACCCGCTTCAAAGTAGAGCAACACACCAAGACACCAATTTTAGTTGACCAAGTCAAAACTCAAAGCAACAATTCAATACCACTTGAACACCCAGCAGGTTTAGTTACCAAGCACAGTTGCCGAAGCAAATTTTCTACTGCCACCCTCTTCAACTTCGGATGAACAACTTCAATAATATATTGAATCTAGGGTTTTTTTTATCAAACCTTAGTTGTTTCCAAATTGGATTCGGTCTCCACAAATTAAATATAATATATTAAAAATATATTATAATTAATACTAAACCAAATTAAACTCTTTTTCCAAAACCAATTGGGTCCCACACTCCAATAAGGAGGTATACCCAACATCTTCTTCCTTTCCATTTCATTTGATTGTTTGGCTTGGGTTGGCAGATCCTCTGCCTCTCTCTCACTCTTTGTCTGTCTCTCTCTCCCTTTCTCTTTCCTTCATTTTTGCTCAAGCTTTGAGTTTCAAATGGGAGTCCTTAGAGTGAGATTTTGTAAAAACTTTGTAAATGAAAGTCGGAGAGCTCGTCGTGATCTTCGCAATGGTAGTCTCGGATTCATGATCAGGCAACATGTGCCTTTTAGATCTGCTCTTCTTCATTATTTGAGGTAGGAACTTTCTTCTTATTTTTACATTAAAGCTATGTTAGGATTATTTTGAGAAAATATATTATTATAAGAGGTATTGCATATATATATATATATATATTTTCAGATTTTTGTTTGGTAATTTTTGGAAGAAAAATTATGTTGAAATGTTAAGAATGTTGGCATTTTGAGATTGATTTGGAAAAATCATTTTGTATTGATAATTTTGCAAAGAAATCCGAAAATAAAATTTAATAGTTGTATAGATTGTCTCTACATCATATTATGATTAGATGATTTATTTTGAGAAATATAAAGTTGAATTTTTTTTTATCTTTGATTTGAAATTTATTTTTGAGAAAAATAAATTAATGTTGAAGAATATGGAGTAAATGCTTAAGTAGAAATTATAGAGTTACTTTGGGATTAAAAACTCTAAAAGTGTTATATTCATGATATTTTATAAAAGATGATATGTTGATGATTAAGTTGTGTTCATTTTTATGGGAAAAAAAAAAATGAAATGTGGACTTTCAAACTCATAACCTTGAAAATGTTACTATTGGACATATTTCATAATTTTTTATGTAAATATCATGTTGGTTAAGTAAATTTATAAAGAGTTGTGAAATTATTATTGATAGAGAATTTGGTAAAAATATTACCTCTTTAAATAGCTTGGCATGAAAAATGATTATGTTGAAATTTAGTTATGTTTAAGGGATGAGGCATGTGAAGTTAGGTTTGGTATTATTAATTTGAAATTTTTTTAATATAATAAACTTACTAATTTAGTGGATTAAATTAGTTTTGGTTAAAAGGTTGTATCCGTTATGGTTAAAAGTGTGTTATTGAGATTATACCATAACTTTTGACATAGTAGGATGGAAATGGTAACATTTAATAAGTAGGGATTTACTTTGAGTTATATATATGTTTTTGTAAGATCTAGATGATTTTCGAAATCATTCTTTGATTTGTTTTGAAAATTGATTGTTGATTCAAGAAGATGAGAAATTTTTTTTGAAAGTGGGTTTACTTTCTTGTTCCTTTTAAAATAGAAATTGAGGGTTTTGAACTATGAGGATGGAAGAGAGAAATTTTTGGTGACTTTCTTTCAATAAATGAAGATGAGTGGTTTTGGTGAGAAAACCTAGAAATTAAGGGTTTTTAAGAAAGATGTTGACAATCTTTGAAGATGTTGTTATATTTATTTTATGTGCCAAAATAAATGATGTTTGAAAAATTGTTTATTTGTTTACATATAAATGATGGTTTTCATGGAATATGAGAATTGTTGAAGTTTTGAAAATTGTTGTTCAAAATGTTGATATAGTCTTGAAGTGACTAAATGGTTGAGATTACTCTAAGTGTGGGAATTATGTTGTCCCATGGATGAATTTGAATAAAAGTATTTATATTCATCTTGAGAAATTATATTAAAATGAGAAATAAGAATTTTGATGACAATGGGAATATTGTGTGGAAGTATTGAAAGTGGAAGAAATATTGCATTGTATTATTAATCATTGCATTGGCATATCAATTCATTTGATAATGATGAGTTTTGAAATTTGATTTGAAAACTTTGCATTGAGAAATGAATGTTGGGGAACAAGTTTTCACGAAATGATTTTGGAGTAAATACGGTGGTAAGTCTTGAAAGGTGGTGTAGATGATAGGTGTCGAGCCTTCCAGTTGATACTGGTAAAAATGACAGATTACAAGCGTCGAGCCTTCCAGTTAATATTGGTAAAAATGACAGATTACAGGCGTCGAGCCTTCCAGTTAATACTGGTAAAAATGACAAATTGGTAGTACTTGTATAGTCTACTTGCAGATACCAGCCTAGGGATTATTTGAGTCGTATTTACCATCTTGGAATTTTATTGAAATTGTTGGATTAATGTGTTTTTAAAATGGCATTGTGCGTAAGATTTTCAAAAGATGAGAAAAATATTTTGAGCATGACATGGCACATGCATTCATCTCATAAGACCGTATAAAATGGATTTGATGAATTGTTTAATTATTTGATTCAATTGATAATGAGATAATTAAATGAATTGAAAAGGATGTCCTGTTGCTATTGAAACATGTTTGTTTATTTAAGTTAACTTGTTGTGGTTAATTAAATAAATTGAATTTAAGAAATTATGTAATAAAATCATATTGTTTTGACATGATATGATTTCATGTATATGTATGATTATTTTGGTACCCGCATATCTTCTAATGTTTTAATATGAGATTGCTTGGTGAGGTAGTGGTTGCTCACCCCCTGCCTGTACATGTGTACAGGGAATGTTTTTCGGATTTGAAGATCAAATAATGGTTTTTTTACCATTTTCATAAGTGTAATGTAGTGATGGATTGTACTACTTCATTTGTTGTTTGGCTGAGTGTTATTTTTTTGTAAAGAGTAGTGTTCTTTCTTTTATTGTAAGCCTTAGGGCATTTCTTTTATTTGTATGTAAATGTCATTGTTGTATAACGAGAGGGAATATTCAATTATTCATCATTTCATCCAAGGATGAAATGTTATTTGTAAATGAATTTAATTAATGAATATTGGTAAGGTTATCCGAGTAATAAAATACGGGGCGTTACAAATAGTCCCTACTCAAACCCAAAAAAAAAACAAAAAAAAAGACAATTTAAAAAAAAAAAAAACTCTTAGAGTTGAGTCTTATAACAAAATAAATCATAAAATTTTAATTTTGTCAATTTAAACTCTAATATTTTGATTTGTTTTCAATCTAAAATATTTTCTTATTTTCATTAAATAAAACAGATGAAAAAAAGAATATTTTAGTTATTAAACTTAATATAGATATACATAAAATAATTGAAATACCTTTTTCATTGAGCTTAATCACTAAAATACTAATTTTTCCATCGATTTTACATAATAGAAATAAACAGATGGTTTAAACTAAAAACAAATCAAAATTTTAATATTTAAATCAACAAAATTAAAATTTTATTTTATTTTATTACAAGACTCAAACCTGATTTTTTTTTTTTTTTTGTAATTTGCCTCCGAAAAATTATTCAATGGTGCTCCATTCTATTTACTACCCTCCTAGGTTGGTTGGAAAGTGAATTTTTTAAATAATTTCTTAGTTAAAACATGAGATGACAAAGAATAAAAATTAATTTGGTGAAATAAATAAAAAAATAAAAAATATTTATTATTTTTACATTATTTTATTTTTTAGGAGGTCAGAAATAATTTTAAAAATATTTTTTTAATATCTATTTTTATGGAATTAGTTTCTATTTTTTTTTAAATTATGAAAAAAAAATTCTAAAAAAGGAAACAAAACAACGCCGAAGTATTTGAGAATGACTTTTTGACTTTTTGTCCCAAAAAAAAAAAAAAAAGTGCAATAAAAAAAGAATGGAAGAAATTTTTTACTTTTTTTGTATAACTTTTTGACTTTTTTAACAACTTTTCAATATTTTGACCCCCTCATAGTTAGATTGCAAGTTCGAGTGGAAAGATAATTTGGTTTGTACTTTTTAGCCATGTTTGTTTGTGCGGACATGCCCACAAGATTGACTAATCAGCTTATAAAAGGTATATATATAGGCGGTGTTTGGGAAGCTGTAGGGTAGGCTGTTTTAGCCCGTTTGTCAAAAAAAGCAAAGTAGCCTTACTGTAGCTGAGGCTGTAGTGAGGCTGTCTAGTTGATGCCACTAGCTGGTAAAAAGACTATTTTACCCTTGGGTTACACATCTACCTCATACCAACCTCAAACCAACCTGTACTTTTTTTTGAACCTAACACTTACTTTTTTTCATTTATTAGAAACAAACTAGGTGGTGGCAGTGTGCTAACTGCCATAGCATTGACTACATCCTTTTTTTAAAAAAAAAATTGTAGGGACACTTTGGTCATTTTGCATTACACAATCATTTCAAACACATTTTTCAATACAACAATAACAAAAAAAATTCATCCTATCTTCCTAAACACAAAAACTAAAATAGCCAATTAAAATAGCCAAAAAGCCTAAAAAATAGTCACTTCCCAAACACCCACCTAGTCCAATATTTAGAGAAGAAAATTAGGGTTCGGATTAATAATCTTTCTGGACATAATATTCCCCCATATGAGAGACTGTTAAATCCTAAGAGGGAGGTATAATACAAAATGAAGGACTAAAAAAAGTTTGGACTAATTAGTTAAGATGTAAAGTTAATATAATTTTGTAAGTCAATCCAAACATGGGATGCCCTCTAAATATATATATATATATATATAAACATGGGATATGTTATACAATTGAAAGGAATTCAGAATTCTAAGACTAACGGTCCTAGGCATGTTAATCCCATTTAATTGAGTTCATCCTATCAAACATGGCTTTTATGGAATGATAGTCTCTTATACTCAAAACCTATCATATATGTAATTCGACAACATTACTGTTTGTACCGAAAATGACTCATTAATGAGAGCATACCACGTGTGCCTTTGGTGACTCAAAGCTTGCAATTTTATCATCCCAAAATGGTGATGGATTTGATACAATCATGATTTGATTTGGTGATCAAATCCCTAAGAAAGGGGATCACGTGCATGTCATGACCCAAACCCGCCCCTATAGGTTTAGCATCGTAACCGGCCAGTAATCCTGGGATTACTGAAGGCCTCTGAGACAGATTAACATAATATTAGGGGCTAACGGAAGCAAATGACAAATTTACAGCTTCCATTGAGCAGTGTAGACTTATATGCGACAAAAAATTTTAAACTTATATATATACATTTACACATCATCATATATATAGGCTAGAAAAAAAGGGACTTAGCTCTAAGTACAAAATAAACAAAACACTTGTTAAACCAAGACAAGAAAACAAAACTTGAACTTTATGCACATAGCCATAACCACTTGACATATCCAGAACCTCCACAGGAGGCACATAGGTTGGCTAACGAAACATAGTCCAGGTAGAAGCTCTAGGCATGGTCACGCGCCTTACCTACATACATAAATATTACAGTGAGTTGGAGCCCAGTGAATAATCTCGATGTAAAGAGGTTAAATGAATGAGATCCATAACTTAAACAAAACTATATAATGTTCTTAACATAATTAAAGCATACTTCGGATACATATAATAACTAATATGGATTATCAAATCTTTCCACAATTCGTAGTACCCAATTGCCTTATCAAAACTTGTCGGAATACCACATAGAACGTTCACGGCGGAACAAAACATTTGGAACACCCTCATTGGTCGACTTCATGCAAAACGCCCACATAGGACAACATTATACAAAACGTCATTATTAGACGACTTATGCGAAACGTCCACTTGGAACGACTTGGTACAAAACGTCCATATAGGACGCACTTATACGAAACACCCACTTCAGTGACTTTATTCAAAACATCTATAACGGGCAGATATCATACAGATCGATACAATTGAAATCATGTGAAACGATCAATATAATCGAAATCACATGAAACGATCATAAAAGATTGGCGTCATATATTATATCACAATGAATCAATAACTTATACTGAACATACATGCTGAGTTGAATACTATACGGAAGTCATTGGGGATCAAAAGACATTTCCCAAGCTGTTATCATAGTTATTGTTTCAAAAGGAACTTATTCCTTCTTAAACAAATTCCATTTTCGAAGACCTATCGTATCGTACATATTTTAGAGTTTCAAAGTATAACTTAACGGTTCCAAGGTTCTTGTTCACAAACGTATCATATCAACATTTCATTACAAAACATAGGTGGCCCAAATTATCAAATAATCTAGTCATTCTCAAAGTAATTCAGATATGAAAATATCTTTACAAAGAAATTACTCACAGTGCTTGGCCGGATGATACTCCTCGTGCAAGCGACCTACACAAACACATAACATATACACATTGAAAAGCAATATCACTCCATTGATTCAACTTGGCTTCTCTTGTCTTTTTCTGTCTAAGTAATCTGAAGTTCTACTATACTTATTCTTTCTTTATTCAAATGAATCAGGTTCTCATTTCACATATTCTTTCATTACTAAATCCTTCTTTTCCAAATGGACCGATTTCTAACTTGGCTTCTTAATCTTACTTGGCAAGTGGCTTTTTTAGCCAAAAAGTCAAAAAGTCACTAAAAAAATCAAAAAGCCAACAACCTATACCAAAAAGTCAAAGATTCCCTTTTCTCTCTACTTTTTGCACATCTTTTCGTAAAAAATCAAAAAGTCATCCCAAATATACTAGTTTTTTTTACATCACATTTTAGCCAAAAAGTCAAAAAATTACTAAAAAAACATGTTCCCAAACGAGGAATCAATGATTTATTCATGCAAAGATTTCAAATATTTTTCCTTGATTTTCAAAACATGAAATTAAAGTTATAAAACTCTTAGAAGAATATTTGCATGTAATTTATGAAGCTTAATTTAACCATAATTTTCCAAAATCAAGCCCAAAATAATTACTTTCTAATTTTACTTTCATAAACTTGATATTTAACTCCAACTCATCATTTTCTTATCAATTTTCCTAGCAAATATTGCATGTGTGTAATTCAAATAAACTAACTAATTTAATATATATTCTAAAATATGGTTAAATCAAGTAAAACTCTCAAATTACATTACATGCATGGATTAAGGATTTAAAATCAAAACCTCATTTATCTTCAAGATTAATTCTAGATTTCCATGGATTTTAATGTTTATAATACGTTTCCTTCTTCTCTTCAAAATACGGAATTAATTAACTCAAATTCTTCAAAATTTATAATGCATGTAAAGATAGATTCTAATACTTCACAGAATTCCCTCATGCATGTGACAATGGGACTTAATTTCATGCAAGATTATAAAAATCAAACTCAAAATAATTACCTACCATAAACATGAGCGTAGCTCAATTTTCTTTATCTTCTTACTAATTCCTTTTAATCACATGATTTTGATTCCAATTTCATCTTTAATTTCAAGTGTAATATGAAGATTCTATACAAATTAAACATAAATTCCATACCTTAAGTTTTAATTTTAGAAAAATTAGTTGAATCTCTTCCAACTCTTCTTGTTCTTCCTTTAAAACCTTGAGCTCCCCTTTCAATTTCTCTTCTTCTCGTTTGTTTTCTTTGTTCCAGTAACTCTCTCTCTCTCTCTCTCTCGGTTTTCTTCTCCTTATTCCGTACTTCTTCAGCAATGAGAAATGGGTTCACTTCTCCCCTTTTGATATTAGTATAATATACACATGCACACCTCTCTTGTTGACAACACATAGCACACTAGCACCTTTTCTCAATCTCCAACACAGCACTCACACAACTACACAACCAGATTTCTCAATACACCCACATGGAATTCTCAGCACACCCACACTTCACATACACCCACAATTCTAGATCCTTCCATATTTAATTTATATTTTGGATTCATTTAATTAAGCAACACTTAGTCTCAATAAATCTTGATTAACACATAATTAAATTAATCTTAGCTAATCACAAATCTCACATAATTTAATTAATTTAATTTGACTTCCATTAGAGCCCAATTAATTATATTTAAATTTATCAATTTGAATTAGATTTTTAATCAAACTTTCAAAAGGCTCCAAATATCAAATTAAACTTATTTCCATCATCAATTTTGGCTTCTCACATCATTAAGGCCTTCAATTTCAAATCAACTCAAGATTTCCGTCAATAAATTGCATATTCAATTAAGCACCTCATAAATAAATTTAATTCATAATAATTTTAATTCCTAATTCGTATAACTTAATTAACTCCAATTTGGACCCAATTAATCAAATCTTAATTTACAAAACTGAATCGAATATTTAATTAAACTTCGATATGGTCTGATACTCGAAATTAAAATAATTCAATTCACCAATTATACTCTCTTGAGCCATTTAGGCTTTCAATTTCTAATTCCAAAATAAATCCTCAATAGAATCATATACGAATCAGTCTCCACACTTTTCATAAATCCTGAATTAAATTAGAATGATAGACAATTAAAATTCAAATATCCTTAATTAATTAAATGCTAATTATTATACGCGGTAGGGTCGTCACAGTGCATCCATGGATATATATATATATATATTAATTATTATATATATATATATATTGAGATAACGCATCAGGTGGACACGTGGCAATCATCCAAGAGGTGGAGTAGCCACTTCCTATTAAATCCAATGGTCATAATTCAAATTGTCCAAAATCTACTATTTTAAAGGGATTTTTTTGACCAAGGACACATGTCATCCATCAAAGATTCCCATCCACCATCCAATGGTCCATATTTGAAGGAGGTAATAACAGTCCCTAATCTTGGGGAACAACCAACCATTTGCTGAGAAGAATGAGAAAATGGGACAGGTGCAACTTAAGAGGCTTTCCAACAATCCACTTTCGAAAGATCATGGAGATTCTTTAGAAGGTTTGTAACGCCCTGGAGACTTACCTCATAATTCCCCTAATACCTTAATACAATCAACAACAATACACGCATACAGATAACAAATATTAACAACAATACAATCCACTAACTCCTCTTGCCAATTGAACTATCTAAAAAATACATCATAATTAACTTATATTCATTTACAAGATAACTTTTCAATTCCTCCATACAAATAGTCCATACAAGATAATCCAAGCCAAATCATGAAACATTAATAGAAATGCATCCATGCCCTTATCCAACTTCATTTCATATACCCATACTTGCGAAGGTGCCTCAACATCATTTCCTGAAAATTTGTTAGCTTTGGGGTGAGCGAAAGCTCAGTAGGTGATGCATTTAACAAATTATATAATCATTTGAAAAACTTATGCTCATGCAACGCAATTCATGGAAATGTATGAAAGGAATGTAAAACAATGCTAGAGTATGCTATTGATAGGATACAAATGCATTGAACATATCTCATCTTTTCCACATTCTCATCGAGCGGAAACTCAGCCATGACATCCATAGGTAAGAGTCCAAAATCAAGCATACATAGATAATTATAGTCATATATAGAAAATAATCCCACATTTGCCGACTCTAGAAACGGCAGGGCAATGGACACCCAAAATATCACAACCTTCCACATTTGCCAGCTCCATAAACGGCAAGGACGTGGACACCCAAAGCCATCTGTTTTTCCACATTTGCCGGCTCTAGAAACGGCGGGCTCGTGGACACCTCGAAACCTTTTTCCATATTCGTCTGGCGATATGCGCAGACAGAGCAATTGGGCACCTTGACTCCCCGCGCGGGTATCAATTACAATACGCAACTCAAATCCAACTCGACTCACTACCCGGACTCATAGGCAAATTATCACCATTTTTAACTTTTAACCGTTGGCCCCAAGATAACACCAAAAGAAATGCACAATGCATGTGATGCATGAATTTGTAAATAATGCACAATTTTCCTAAGATGATATCAATTCAAAATAGTTCAACTCTTCCCATTTCATAAATCAAGGCATTCCCATCATCATTCATCATCTCATCTCAAGTTCAACATCAAAAGGGAACCTCCAAACTTGCATTTCAAACCCAAAACCAAGTAATTACACTCAATTTCGTATTTTAGAAATCAATTGAGTAAAACCCTTTTTTATAAATTAAGTTTGAAAATTGGGGTTTGAGAAAAATTGGAGTTTTTCTCTCCATTATGAAATTGAGGCAATCATCAATCATAAACAATGATATTCCATCATAATAAGTGTAATTCCTTCAACAATCACAAAATTTCACCCTCATTGTTCTCAATCTTTAGTCAACAAGCTCAAATCCATACATACATATATATATATATACACACATGAATAGCTAATGAGATTACCACATAAGCTACTCAAATTGAAGATATAAAGAGTTAAAGACACCCTTACCACAAGATTCGAAGCAAGGAAGCTAGATCAAGAGCATTCTTTCAAAAATCCAAAATCTAATCGGTTGAAAACGTTGATCTTCTCTTGTTCTTCATCTTTGATGCAAGATCCATGGTGGATTGTTGGTAAAAATTGATGAAATCAAAGTTTTGAGTGCTAAATTTTCGAGCATGGAGGAGGGGAGAAGAAGAGAGAGAGAGAAAAAATAAGGTTTTGGGGCCAAAAAGTCACTTTATAAAGTCTGTTAGCGACCTGGTCGCTCGAGCGAAGGAAGCTTAGCTCAAGCGAAGAAAAGAAGCTCCCAGAATCTCTGAAAATCGCGCAGTTTGTTCGAGCGAAGAAAAGCTCGCTCGAGCAAGCATGCTTTCAGCACAGAAACTCAAAATTCAAGCAGGTATAACTCTCTCGTTGGGACTTCGTTTTAGTTCGGTCTTGTGTCCAAATCGAAGCCCTAAAAATAGGCTTTCCAATGGTTCTAGAACTATTTTCAAATTCAAAGTATGGAAGGAGAAAAGGGCAAAAGAGTGAAGGTTGGTCAAAAACAAAAACTCAAATTTAAGGCTTTTGAGTTAATCTTGCCTAAATACCTTGTTAAGGCTTCAATCAAGGTTCTAAACATCACCCAAGGATCCTCAATTATAATATTTAAGGTTCACTTGCCAACCCATCAATGCTAAGAGTCCGACAACCATGCAAGTTTTAAGGTAGCGGGCACCAATTTACACCAATCTGATACGAATTAGAATCCAAGGCATTACAAGGTTGCTATTGATTTTCTGGAGGCAACTTGTCATTCTCATGAGGTCTTAGCATCTATAAATACCCCATTTGATAGAACAAACTCCAATCAATCAACCATTCAACTCAATATAGTACAAAACACTAGTGCTTTTTAGCTGTAGTTTAGCCTTAGTTCAACTTAGGAGTAGTCTTGAAAGGCATATTTGCCATAGATTTAGCCCTAGTTCTTGGCATCTGTGTCAAATTATTTCTTTTTGATCTTCATTGGCATTATTTTGGAACTTAGATTGTGCTTAGTAAGTACTTTTGAGTTCATTTCCTCCTATTTATCTCTCTTCTTGATTTTGCAAACTCCTTGGAGATTTTAAGTCATTGAGGTAAAAAAAGAACCATGAGGCCTTTTATCCATTTGATCCTCCATAACCTCATGTTTTCAGAAGTCAAAAATTTTCACCCCTATTTTCATACAACGCAGGCACACGCCAGCAATTCACCAAATCCTTCTATGTTTTAATCAAAAGTATATTTTCATATTTTATACACAAACATCTTTTGGCACGCCTAGTGGGATTGTTACGACCCAAACCCACCCCTAAAAGTTTAGGTCATGACCGGCCTGTACTCAAGCCTCAAAAACAAAATTTCAAAATATTAAATCATATCGGGGCCTAAAGCGGAAGCAAAACAAATAATAATATCCATTGAGCTTGTGCATACATGATAACTAGAATAATTAAAACATGCAGACACACTAGTAATTTATATGCATATACAAATCTTATGTATCTCACACACATATACATAAGACTTAATAAAATACAAAACTCTAACAATACAAAATTAAAGCCTCGACACAGAGGCGTATCTTGGGTGGCTTGACATAAAAAATCCACAAAAGAACTCCTGAGGCTGACCTAAGGTTGGTCTCCAGATTGATCACCTACATACATATAAAATACGGAACGAGCGAAGCTCAATGAGTAATAATACAAAAAAGAGCTTTAAATGAATGAGCCTAACATCATAGTAAGCATAATAATATAAACTCATATTTTTCTTAAATCACATTTACAGAACAACCTCGGGTCCACAAAACGGCCTCGGGCCCAAAAATAACAGAACGGCCTCGGGCCCACCATATCATATTACAAACAATTCACATTTCTTGTTCATAACTCATTTCACATTTCTTGGAAACTTGTGCATTTTGACAAAATACGATATTTAGAGAATCATATCGTACATAAATCATAAATCAAAATAGATAATGAAAAACATATCTTTACTATACTATTACTCACAGTGATGGGCTCCTGGTAGCAGTTGGGCGATGTCCTCGTCTTGATCTACAAACACAATTACATAACACAACATATCGAAACATAGAATTACTCTTTTGATCAAATTTACTTCTCTTAATCAAATAAACCAATCCCTTACTTTGCCTTAACCAATTATTTATGTTGGTTCTAAACTCATTAGTCTTCAATGGGTCAAAATTCATATCAAGGAAAATAGGAAGAAACGAAAGGAAACTGGGTTAGGAGAAGAAATAGCATGAAACGAGTAGACAGAAAGTGAACAACCTTCACTAATTTGAGAATATCTATTTGTGTGCTTAGAATTTTGATATGAGACCACCACCATTGGAAATTAGACTTCTGGGGCTTGAATTTAGGCTTAAGAACCACTTAAAACGGAGTCCGGATGAGGAAGATATGCTTATTTGAAGTTAGGCTGAAACAGGGGTGCCCCCGCACCTGCGGGAAACAGGGCCGCACGTGCGGGACAACGTGATTTTATTTCAAAATCAATTTGGATGTTGGAAATGGACTGCCGCATGTGCGAGAAGCCCCGCCGCACGTGCAGCGAGCAAGATCTGCTGGTTTCAAGCTGAATTTCTCCATTTTCCACTTAGGGTTCAACTCTAATCACTTAAAAACATAATAACCCAACAATATTCAAGTGCAATCTCATCTCAAACACATCAAATTTTTGCCTCAAGTTCAAAATCAATGTTTCATCTTTGATAATCTTAAGAGCACCAAACCATAACCCACAAAATACACTTGATCTTTGCATAAATCTTGTTGTATGGATAATCTAGAGTTCATTTCATATGTTATTCACAAGATTGAACTCCAATCATAAAAAAATCAAAGGACCCAAGTTCAAATTTCTTAAATTTAACTCAATTAAATACATAACACAAAACCCTAACCCAAATGGGTTTTAAATCTTCCAATCTATTTATGATTTCACAAAATTGATGAATTAATCATAAGGATTCAAGATAGATTTCCATACCTTAGTTCAAATCCTTTTTTTTCCCTTAAATCTCTTCAAGTCCTTCTTCAATTTTATCTTCAAATTCCATGGATGTTAAGCTCTCTCTCTCTCTCTCTCTCTCCCTCTCTCAGTTCTTCTCCAGAACCCTCTCCCTCTCAAAATATCTTACTCTCCTCTCTTCTTTTTGTTGAGCCAAGCAAGACTCATATACATGTACAGATATATATAAAAAAATAATATTTAATAAAAACCAATTTAATTCATTCTGAATCAGATTTTTACGAAACTTCATATTAAATCCTAAAAATCATGCTGATTATAATTATATACTCCGTTCTGGTTTTTGAAGCCTTTAAGGCCTTAAATTGCAGTGCAAAGTTGCAATTAAACCACCCAAACACATCTTAACGATTCAGACGAAATAAATTTTCAATTAACTTTCCCAAATCGCTCTAAAAATTCCCATTAGCATATCCATGTACTCAAATTTGGTTTCTGAACCCATGAAAGTCGACAATTTCAGTTTCAAAGTCGTAACTCAACAGATAATTCCTCAATTCAAACAGATATAATTAAATTAAAGCGCATTAACCCATGATTAAATAAAGATAATTTCTGATACGCATTTTGGGGTCGTTACATTCTCCCTACCTTAAGAAGTTTGGTCCTCCAAACTTGATTTACCCTGTCACAAGTCCAGTTCATAAATCTCAGTCTCCTATCATTGTCCAGTTCCGTCTCAAATATACAACATCCCTTAATCATTTAACAGTTCACAGTCCTATACGGTCAATCTCGATGAAGTTTGTTCCAAGAATCACAATTAATTCGTCATTTACTGGCCAATTGGTAACCCAATTGATAATAATACTCAGTAACATCAAAACATCATCTTATTATTCACAACCCTCGTACATGTCAATTTATTGATCCATAAGTCATGTACCCTAAATGGTAAAACCTCAACTCCAAGGGTGTTCATAATCTAATTCTCTTCAAGTATTCGTTTTCATGCAACTTGTAAGCCATCAATCATAATTCAAATTCATTAGTTCCACAAACAGTCCCAAATATTATAATTCTTCGAAGAATAAGAAATATTCACTATTCAATTGTGCACCCAATGGCACATTCGTCCTACAACAATTGAACCAAAATGAACAAAGGGGTTCTGAATCAATGACTTTATGGCTCTTTGCTCACTAATGATTTAAGTATTCACAATAATGGTCTTGGTAATTCAAAGTATCCCCAGTCTAGTTATTTTCATAATGCATGGGATAAATGAGGTCTAAACTGTCTACCAACCAAATTTAGGTTCAAGTCCTCTTGCCTCCACTCAATATATATATACACTCTTATCGATTACTTCTACCACAGAATTTCCTTTCGCAGTCCTTGTCAGTCTCATACTTAGCTTTTCCACTCAACATTTCTTACACTTTGCCTTACTCCATTTCTGTGCTCAAATACCTTTCTTACAATTTGATTTTCTCATCACTGGAGTTTAACTTGTTATCATTTATGTATAGGTTGTTAACCCAAATTGGTTTAGTCATTGAAAATTATCCTGCAATGTTCTAATGATCACAAAGTCAACTTCATAGTAGCAAAACACAAAACACATTGTCTATAAATTCATATCTTTTTGTTTTACTATCCACATATTTCCATAGCTCAGCTCAAATGCTATCCATGCTTACACTCCTTTGTTTTCAATAACTTCAAAGTAGACTAAACATCTAATATAACCTTGATATCAGATTCACACCTTGGTCCACAAATTTCTTAGCTACATTAGTCCAAATAGTCATTCCCATACAGCTTATATGCCTTATTGATAAATCAATTAGGTGGGTCCGAAAGTCGAAAGTCACAAATAACTTACTTAGGCATGCTAATAACATTTACTTATCATTTATTCCAATATTTTACGTAAAGGCATTAAGTCAAATCCGTATAACATTTTCAATAAAATAGATCCTTTGAGTAATAAAGAAACTCTTAACATATACTATTAGTCCGATGATCAACTCATTCTATAACTAAATGATGCAAATAAACGAATGGGTTCTAAACTAACATTTTTCTCACAAATAGCTCAAACACGTGAAATACCGATCTTAACACATCGAAGTGTCCCTAATTATCTTAGCATATTAACTTAAGTTTCAATTATTCACTCAAAAAAAATCTAAACTCTCCAATAATCGTTCGAGCATACATAGGAACACTATTCCAACGTAACATTTTTGTGCCTTCATTGGATATATTTTCATTGATCTATTGTCACGACCCCATTCCGCCCCTAGTAGAATGGTGCCGTGATGGCCAGTAATCCGAGATTACCGAAGGCCAACTTTCAAAGTTCACACACAATCAGAGTATAATATATGGGGCTTACATATGCGGAAGCAATATATATAGATCTAAATAGTCCATAAGAGCAGTGCATAGATCAAATGAAATGACATACATCTTTACATAGCTTTACAACTGGAATACAAATATAATAAAATACATATTACATCTTGATAAAAGGCTTCTCAAGCCGACATGTTCAAAATACATAAGTTTCAAGATTGCCGACATAACATGCATTCCAAAACATCTTGCAAAACACACATCTCGGCGTCACCGCCTTCTAGCTTGTTACCTACATATATATATATAAGGAGAGGGTGAGCTTGGATACTCAGTGAATGGTATAAGTAATAAATAGATAAATGAATAATTCCCGAGGTCCTTGTCAAAACAATACATATATCATAACTTGTATCAAAACATGTACTTGAGCTTTCAAATCTTGCTGGGATGTTTAATAACATCTACTTAATACTTGGGGTGATGACATTTCGGACAAAACAAATTCACCCGTTCATAGACCGTCGGTGGGGGCCATCCGTTCATAGACCATCGATGGCAAATCCACCCGTTCATAGACCGTCGGTGGGGGCTATCCGTTCATAGACCGTCGATAGCAGATTAGACAAATCCACCCGTTCATAGACCGTCGGTGGGGGCTATCCGTTCATAGACCATCGATAGCAGAGATCTCCCAAACATAATGCTACATGGGCTTAGAGTCCCCTAGCATGGAAGGACTTTCTAAGAATGTCATCCAAAACAAAGCTAATTACTTGATACATGAACTTATACTTTATACACAAAATAGGGGTAATCATTCATTCTTAACAAATACTTTCAAAACAAAGCAAAGCAAAGCCTTTATCAAAACGTATAACATAACTTTATTAAAAATACCACTCACATAGTTCTTGGGACGTTGGGATTAAGGCGAAGGTCCAAGTCCTCAAGACACGAATCTAACGGTTCGATCTCTAAGGATTAAGCTTGGAAATCTACTTCCTCTCAAGAACTCCTCTTCCTCTCTTCCTAGAGCTTCTCTCTCCTCCTTAGAACAAAGATATAGAAATGATAGGTTTCTCTCTCTCTGTCGGCTAATTTAACACTTTGCCGGGACACGTGGCACTACCGGATTGGTTCTCCTCAAAAAGGTGACTAAGTGACAAGACATGTGTAAGACAAAGTGTATACAACAAGTTAGATGACATGGGCACTCCGGCAGGTAATGATCTCGGCTTAGGACATAGGCTTCAGCAAGTAAGGTCTCAATGATCTCGGCTAGGAAGGATAACACTTGGCCAAGCTGTGCCACACCTCGGCCTAGATGTGCCACACCTCGGTCTAGGTCATTCCAGTCCCAGAACAAGATCACTAGGTGCAAGGATTAAGGATCTCGGACGCCTAGGTGATAACATCTCAGCTAATATGCCTAGGTGATGGTGGGGGTCAACCAAAGTGGTTCCAAGATGGTCCAAGGTGTAAGAGGTTCAAAGGTGTGACCTAGGCTTGACATGACCTAGGCTTGGCATGACCTAGGCTTCACATGACCTAGGCTTGGCATGACCTAGGCTTAACATGACCTAGGCTTAGCATCACCTAGGCTTGACATGACCTAGGCTTGGCATTACCTAGGCTTAACATGACCTAGGCTTCACATGACCTAGGCTTGAGACAGCAAGGAAGGAACAAAGCATGCATATAACACTTAGGCAAAACATGATAGCATCAAGACAAGACAAGAACCTTTTACCTAGGCAAAACAAGTCTAAGTCTATAAATGCAAGCTTAACAAGACAAAATCATGAAAATGCACATGAACATGACTAAGACATGAATGTGGGTTATTACATCTATCGTACCATAAAACTTCCTAATGCATTCTTTGATTCTTTTGTTGAGTTCACCCTTAACTTCTCCTTTTGATCTTGTTGCTTCTCATGGCATGTTCACATAGGTTTCAATATTCCTTCCACTTTATCCAATTGCCTCAACAAGGACTCAACTTCCATTTCATCCCTATTTCTCATATCAAACCATTTCCTAACTCTCACTCACTATAGTCCCATACTCGTTACTAATCATCACATCTCTCAATTGCCATAGTTCTATACACTATTGATTAACAACATCATTTTTCCCAAAATTTCTCATGGTCTAATTCCACATGTAAGCTATATAGAAGCTAAGATTTAATCTCTTTTCACATCATGTTTCTACAAACACGCTTATACTTACCAATTTTGATATCCTTGTAACACCAATATTCCATATCTTTCATTGCCTTAGCCTCAATATAATACTCAATACATAAACCCATTCCCATTTCATTACACTTATCAAATCTTCCTTAGTCTCAAGACTCAGTCTATGAAACAACACATCTTGATCTCCTCTTATTACCCAAAATCCATGAGGACTTCTAATTCTCAATCTTAATACTTAACTTATTGTACAAGCTCACATACATCTTTCAAAAGGCACAACACATCACTTTGCCACTAAATACATGCAACTTAAATGCATTCTAGACATTCTAATGCTTAATGGACATGTGTGTGAGATCTTAACTCGTGCTCTGATACCAACTGTCACGACCCAAACACGCCTCCAAAAGTTTAGGTCATGACCGGCCTGTACTCAAGCCTCAGAGACAAAATTTCAAAATATAAAATCATATCGGGGCCTAAAACGGAAGCAAAAGAAATAATAATATCCATTAAGCTTGTGCATACATGATAACTAGAATAATTAAAACATGCAGATACACTAGTAATTTATATGCATATACAAATCTTATGTATCTCACACACATATACATAAGACTCAATAAAATACAAAACTCTAACAATACAAAATTAAAGCCTCGACACAGAGGCGTATCTTGGGTGGCTTGACATAACAGATCCACAAAAGAACTCCTGAGGCTGACCTAAGGCTGGTCTCCAGATTGATTACCAACATACATATAAAATACGGAATGAATGAAGCTCAATGAGTAATAATACAATAAAGAGCTTTAAATGAATGAGCCCAACATCATAGTAAGCATAATAATATAAACTCATACTTTTCTTAAATCACATTTAAAGAATGACCTCGGGTCCATAGAACGGCCTCGGACCCAATAATAATAGAACGGCCTCCGGCCCAATAATAACAGAACGACCTCGAGCCCAATTGTAACAGAACAGCCTCGGGCCCAATAATAACAGAACGGCCTTGGGCCCACCATATCATATTACAAACAATTCACATTTCTTGTTCATAACTCATTTCACATTTCTTGGAAACTTGTGCATTTTGACAAAATACGATATTTAGAGAATCATATCGTACATAAATCATAAATCATAAATCATAAATCAAAATAGATAATGAAAAACATATCTTTACTATACTATTACTCACAGTGATGGGCTCCTGGTAGCAATTGGGCGATGTTCTCGTCTTGATCTACAAACAATTACATAACACAACATATCGAAACATAGAATTACTCTCTTGATCAAATTTACTTTTCTTAATCAAATAAGCCGATCCCTTACTTTGCCTTAACCAATTATTTAAGTTGGTTTTAAACTCATTAGTCTTTAATGGTTCAATATTCATATCAAGGAAAATAGGAAGAAACGAAAGGAAACTAGGTTAGGAGAAGAAATAGCAAGAAACGAGTAGACGGAAAGTGAACAACGTTCACTAATTTGAGCATATCTATTTGTGTACTTAGAATTTCGATATGAGACCACCACCATTGGAAACTAGACTTCCGGGGCTTGAATTTAGGCTTAAGAACCACTTAAAACGGAGTCTGGATGAAGAAGATATGCTTATTTGAAGTTGCGTTGAAACAAGGGTGCCCCACACCTGCTGGAAACAAGGCAGCACATGCGGGAATTGGGCCGCACGCGTAGGACAACATGATTTTATTTCAGAATCAATTTGGGTGCTAGAAATGGACTGCCGCATGTGTGGAAAGCCTTGACGCACATGTAGCGATCAAGATCTGCTAGTCTCAAACTGAATTTCTCCATTTTCCACTTAGGGTTCAACTCTAATCACTTAAAAACATGATAACCCAACAATATTCAAGTGCAATCTCATCTCAAACACATCAAATTTTTCCCTCAAGTTCAAAATCAATGTTTCATCTTTGATAATCTTAAGAGTACCAAACCATAACCCACAAAATACACTTGATCTTTGCATAAATCTTGTTGTATGGATAATCTAGAGTTCATTTCATATGTTATTCATAAGATTGAACTCCAATCATAAAAAAATCAAAGGACCCAAGTTCAAATTTCTTAAATTTAACTCAATTAAATACATAACACAAAACCCTAACCCAAATGGGTTTCAAATCTTCCAATCTATTTATGATTTCATGAAATTGATGAATTAATCATAAGTATTCAAGATAGATTTCCATACCTTAGTTCAAATCCTTGTTTTTTCCCTTAAATCTCTTCAAGTCCTTCTTCAGTTTTATCTTCAAATTCCATGGATGTTAAGCTCTCTCTCTCTCGCTCGGTTCTTCTCCAAAACCCTCTCCCTCTCAAACTATCTTACTCTCCTCTCTTCTTTTTGTTGAGCCAAGCAAGACTCATATACACACACACACACACACATATAAATATTTAATGAAAACCAATTTAATTCATTCTGAATCAGATTTTTACGAAACTTCATATTAAATCCTAAAAATCGTGCTGATTATAATTATGTACTTCGTTCTGGATTCTGAAGTCTCTAAGGCCTTCAATTTGTAGTGCAAAGTTGCAATTAAACCACCTGAGAGGGAGATTAATGATCTGGTACTGGTCCGGACAGATTTAGGCCGGACAGAGTTTTGCCGGACAAATGTGGGCCGGGCAAGTGTTGGGCCAAGGATGTGTGGCCCAGTTTGCAAAGAAATTGCTCGGTTGAGGCAACGCTCGGTTTGACCGAGCTACATGTTTGGCGGAGGCGAAGCCAGTCAAGTTAAGTGACCGGCGCCCGGAAAGGTGTGGTCAGCCGAGGTACCTGGTTGATCGGCAGGAAGGCCGACCACAGTTAAGCACGAGCTGTTCGGTGCTCGGCAGGAAGCCCGGTCCTCATTGAGCACAGCTTGTGGAGTGCTTGGACATGAAGCATAGCACGGCCGTTGGCGGACAAGATGATGTAGCTCGGCTGCCGAGCTCCTAGTAGAGTGAGCGGGCAGTTGAGATTAGGTGAGGCTCAGCAGGATTCATGCTGACGGATGGGATAGCAGAGCCACGTGTTGAGAGACCTTTAGGAGCAGGTTTGGGGCGCAGAAGGGTATATAAGCATGTCTGCACCCCCCATACGCGATGGAGAATTTTTGTAAGTAAGACTTACACTCAAACTCTCTCCCTTCTCTCTAGTCATTTTTCCAGGTGTGTGGTTCTAACTTGAGCGTCGGAGGTGTTTTCCGGCCACACACCGCCGGGCAGCTCACCGCTTTTGCACTTTCAGGTGATCGGACAGCTGAGGGACTTGGAAGAAAGGAAGTGCGGGTAGCCGGAATATTTTCCCCCCGTACACCACCCAAACACACTTTAACGATTCAGACGAAATAAATTTTCAATTAACTTTCCCAAATCGCTCTAAAAATTCCCATTAGCATATCCATGTACTCAAATTCAGTTTCTAAACCCATGAAAGTCGACAATTTCAATTTTAAAGTCGTAACTCAACAGATAATTCCTCAATTCAAACAGATATAATTAAATTAAAGCACATTAACCCATGATTAAATACATATAATTTCTGATACGCATTTTAGGTTCGTTACAGGGACCCATGGAGTTACAAAGGGAAAATGTAAGAAGAGGTAGAGGAGAGAATCCCATAGGAGGTCAGCAACTTGGTAAGACATCATCATACAGTTCTGCTTCGACTACACATCACACTTCTGTAGCACAACATGTCCTATCCCATGAGTTACAACGTGCCGCAGAAGAACTCAGAAACTGTCTCATTAAAGGGAATCGTGAAGTTTACCAAGAGATTTCACGATCCTTTAATGAGATGAAGGAGTCTCAACAAGAACTTACGAGGACCATTAATAAGATGGTGACCATGTTTGGAGATAGAATGCAGCCATCTGCTCAGTCCGCTGCCCCATAATTTGGAACCATTGGATAGTAATCAAAAGGCATCATACCTAAAGGTCCAGTGATCAACATTCCAACTCCTCCTGTGAATGGTCATGGTTCATCATCCACCACCGTTATTTCAAGAGGATGAGTTACAAACATCAGAGGGCATCATGTTCAGAGGACCCTAGAGAGAAGGACTAATCTTTTTGTCCAACAATCAAGAGTTCAAAGGACTCTCAAAGAAAACTTTCTCACACCAATATGGAATCCTTTTAACCCATTGTATAATCCTCCTACAGTTGGTCTCGGCGGGCGTTGGAGGGGGGATGGGGGCAACATCCATTTTTCCAACCCTTTGCTAATGGATCAGACATTTCTGGTTCAGAGTCACAGCAACCTTCTTCTGTGCAGTAGGAATTCTCTCAGGAGTTACACCACACAACAGAAGGCATAAAGGATTGTTTTGAAAGAGCAAATTAAGAGATTTCTTGTTCTGTCACTACACTCTTGAAGGAGCTCACAAGGGCCATTAATGAGATTGTGGCAATGTTTGAAGAAAGAAGGCATCCGTTTTCACAGTAGGCTATCTTACAAGCTGGAGCAATGGGACTACATCCTGAAGGAATTTGCTCAATGCACCAGTTACTACTTATTTAGAACCTTTTGGGGTCTATCAAGAATCCTTGTCCGACACTCTTATTCCAAGAGGTCTTTATTCAGACTCTAGGGGGCATCCTCCAAGAAAAGCACCAGAAAGAAGATTTGGCTTTGCCAATGGGCAGGCAAGTGAGCAAAGACCCATCAACAATGCCCAAGGTCAACCCATTTTGAGGCACATTCTGTTGTTCAATCCTTCTATGGTTGACTTAGAAGGGCAAAATCAATTTACTTAACACCACTTTCATCAACATTAATTAATTCCTCCTTCTTCAACTCCCTTGGGATTTTATCAAGCTTCATCATTCCATAGCCCAATCCTAGGGTGGCAAGGAGCAGAGGGCGGAGGGCATCATCCTCACAAATCATTAGAAGGTGGAAATGGTCTTGCCAAATATCCTTATCCTACAATCAAGTAGGAGATCGAGTTTCAACTCAACTCTAAAATCAAGTTAAAATTCAAGCTTAAGGTAAGTCGAAATATAGATTAGAGGATCTAACAAAATTTTCCTCTAAAAAGTGCACAATGGGGGCAAAATGATGCTGGAGAAATTGATGATATTTTGGCTAGGCGGCATAAATTTTTTTCTTATGTCATAGAAGGTGATGAGCAACCTCATGCTTCTTTATTTGATAAAGACTTTTTTGGCATCTCTCAAAAAACCAAAAAGCATTATATGTAATGCCAGCTCTTGGCTTAGTACATGAAAACTCACATCCACATTGGGTTTCTAGGGCACATCAGAAGAGAATAGCATTCACATGGCTTACACAAAAATGAGAAGGTGATTGCAAGAAGTCTTAAGTGACATAGAAGGTTTCATAAACCGAACATATTCTTCAAAATGATTCATCAAAAAGCTCAACGGAGGTCTTGAAGGAAGCAAAGAGTATAAATTAAGTAAAAAGCTCAGCCTATAATAAATTTGGCTTTTTAAAGAAAAATTGCAAGTTTTTTCTTGTTTGAAACGCCGAATCAGAAGTTTTGTCCTTTCAAAAGATCTGAAGAAGCCTAACATCACTCAAGCCTAACAAGTACTTCAAGCCTTTTAGCCCAAAAAACAGGCCTTAAGGTGTAGCAAGCCTCTCATGCAGAAGTTTTGGGCCTTTTAGAATGTTTGAGAAGGAGTAATGATAGTTTCAAGTCTGACCAACATTTCAGGCCTTCTAGCACACTGAACAAGCTTTCTTTATAGAATCCCAAAAGTTTCATATAGGGGAACTAGTTATCCACTTCAACATTCTCTTGTAAGAAACTTGATCAAGTTTGGTAGAGAGAAAGGGGGTCAGAACAAAAGTGTTCAGATGTTAGTTCATGACTGCCCGATCTTTGTTTAAGAGGTCTAAGATATTGGTGTGTACTTGAGAGGTGTTCAAGATCTCGAAGGTCTTCATGAAGCCTTGTTAGATCTGTAGAATGTAGTTCAGAAGATCTTGATTAAGGCTTATCAAGTCTGCAAGAACTAACTCAAAAGATCTGATAAAGATCTAGAAGATCTTAGAAGGTTTGTCAAGTCTCCAGAAAGTATCTAGGAGGCTTGATACATCTGCAACAGTTAATCCATAAGGGCACATAAGAATGCAAGGGTACTTGTTAAGTTTCACCTCTGAAAGGTCCGCTTATCAAGAGGATTCTAAAAGTGGCAATCAAATCAAGCCTCATCCTTTGCTCAAGAATAAAGCTTGAGAGGGGGTAGTGTTTGTACCAAAAAAGACCCACTAATGGGAGGTGTCATGTGTGCCTTTGGTGACTCAAAGGTTGTAGTTTTATCATCCAAAATGGTGATAGATTTGGTAATGGATTTGATACAATCATGATTTGATTTGGTGATCAAATCCCTAAGAAAGGGGATCACGTGCATCCATGGATATATATATATATATATATATATATTAATTTTATATATATGTTTTTTGAGATAATGTATCAGATGGAAAGTTGGCAATCATCGAGAAGGTTCAGCAACCATTTCTTATTAAATCTAATGGTCAGAATTCAAATTGCCCAATAGCTACTATTTTAAGGATTTCTTTGTCCAAGTAAGGGCACATGTCATCCATCCAAGACCCCCACCTGACATCTAATGGTTCATATTTGAAGGAGGTTATAATAGCCTTTAATCTTGGGGAACAATCAACCATTTGCTGAGAAGAAGGAGGAAGATAAGAGAGGTTGCTTAAGAGGCTTTCCAACAATCCACTTTCAAAAGATCATAGAGATTCTTTAGGAGGTTGCTACTGATTTTCTGGAGGTAGTTCGTGATTCTTAGGAGGTCTTAGCAATTATAAATACCCCATTTGAACAAACTCTAATTAATCAACCATTCAACTCAATGTAGTACAAAACACCACTGCTTTTTAGCTCTAGTTTAGTCCTAGTTCAACTTAGGAGTAGTCTTGAAAGGCATATTTGCCATATATTTAGCCCTAATTCTTGGCATCCATGTCAAATTGTTTGTTTTTGGCCTTAATTGGCATTGTTTTGGAACTTAGATTGTCCTTACATCTCATTTCTAACTCAATTTCATGTTTTTCAAACTTGTTAATGATCAATCTGCTAATTATAAAAGTAAGTGTTTTTTGAGTTCATTTCCTCCTATTTATCTCTCTTCTTAATTTTTCAAAATCCTTGGAGATTTTAAGTCATCTTTATTGAGGCAAAACAAAAACTATAAGGGTGCGTTTGTTTGGACAGACTGGATAAGAGAGATTGTAATCCATCGGACTGTTAGTCCAGGGATACATTGTCCCCGGACTATTTGGTCGGATTGGATTTGTATCCTATGTTTGTTTAGTCATGGGATTAAATGTCTGGATTGGACTATTTTTAGTGAATCCAATGTTTGGTTAAAAGGACTGGATAATGATAAATGTTCAAAAGACTATTTTACCTTTGTAATTTATAATTTTATTTGTAATATATAATTTTAAATTTGTAATCTATAATTTATAATTTAACAACACTAAAAAAAACACTAAAAAAATTTAATTTATAAGGCCATAATTTTTAATTTATTATTTTCAATTAAATTAAATTTATAATTTATAATTTATATTTTTTATTTAATATATAATTTTAAATTAATGACAATAAAAAATAATTTTATTTAACATATAAATTAAATTTTCAACAACACTAAAAAAATTTAATTTATAAGGCCATAATTTATAATTTATTATTTTTAAATAAATTTAATTTATAATTTATATTTTTTATTTAATATATAATTTTAAATTAACAACACTAAAAAAATAATTTAATTTTATATGTAAATTTAATTTTTTAACAACACTAAAAAAATTTAATTTATAAGGCCATAATTTTTAATTTATTATTTTTAATTAAATTTAATTTATAATTTGTAATTTTTATTTAATATATAATTTTAAATTAACAACACTAAAAAAATAATTTATAAATGTTCAAAAGACTGTTTTATCCTTTTCTAATTGTTTACTAAGTAATAGCATGGAAGGTAAAATGGACATTTCACAAAAAATCCCATGGGATACCAATCCCATGGTTTCTATCTCAACCCCCCATCCCACCCCCCATGGATAGGATAGTCCCATATTTGTAGGACTAATAGTCCGGAGCAAAATTTTGCAAACAAACAATGGACTATTAGTCCGGTGAGACTAATAGTCCAATCCCACCCCCTAATCCTTCAAAACAAACATGCCCTAAGTTCTTTTTATCCCTTTGAGTTTCACACAACCTCCTATTTTCAGAAGTCAGATATTTTCTACCCCCATTTTTATACAACTTAAGCACTGTTGCCTGGGCACACTCGCAATGCACCAAATCTTTTTGTGTTTTATCAAAAGTATATTTTTGTATTTTTTGCACAAACAATTACTTATGTTTATATAACTCACACTAGTTTTATTATATTAGGAAATAATTATGCTATAATTACATCTACTTACACACTCAACATATATTCATAGAAGAATTGATTTCTAGGGTCTACACATCCACTCTCTATGCGGGATATCCCAATCCTTCAAACACCCCAATTCCAAATTCCAAATTTGTTATTTTTTTAATATCCCAACAAATTTTAAATTTACTTGTAGCCTTTCCTTTTCCTTTTTGTCTCCTATTAGTCCCTCTCTTTTTCCCCTTATCTTCATCTATTTACCCTTTCTCAATCTCAATTTCAATCTCAAACCCTAATCCTTCACCTACTGCTACCACCACCAACCACATATATATGCATAGAGAGTCATGAGGGATTGAAGGTGGTGGTCGAAGGTGTAAAGAGATTGAGAAGGGTAAAGAAAGGCTAGGGGTGGTGGCCGAAGGTAGAAAGGGGTTGAGGAAGGGCGAAAGAGGGTGGAGAGAAACTTGGGGTGGCAGACGAAATTGGAGAGGGTGGGAAATCGGTTGGGGTAGTTGCTAGAAAGGAAGAAGGTGGTGGTTAAGTATGGGTATAGAGAGAAATTGGGTTTTGTATAAAATTAGTATTTTGTCTTTATTGGTAATTTAGCTTAAGGATGTACTGATATCAAAACAATTTGATGTTAAAACAATTAACAGATGTGGGATGCCCAACAAATTAGGTTTATATCAATAGATTATTGTAATACCCGTATCACGCAAAAAGTAATTCGCTTTGCGGGCACAATCTCTCAACCCACCTTGTGGAAAGATTATTGTAGTACCCTTAGTTGACACACGACCTCATAGTGAGGTGTATGTACTAGTCTAAATGAATTATTTAATCATAATACAAGGTTTCTAATGAATCCTTCCATAAAATTCTTAGATACTTGTATAACAAATTAGTAGTTATGTAATGAAATCGTAAAGAGCACCGTGATTTGAGTGATGAGTTCCATGGTGTGCTATTGAATCAAGAGTGTCCAAAAAGATTAAAGCCACCATTACAACATATAAGAGATTTAGAGATTAATTTTTTTGGTATCTAAAAGTGAAAATTTTGTTAGAGAAGACATTTTGGGATCAATTTCTATGGTCGTGAGGATAGTTACTAAAATGTCGTTTCGAAAAATAAAAAATAAGATTTTTAGCGACAAAATTTTAAAAATGTCACTAATAAATAGACTTTTAGAGATAAAATAATTTGGTTTCAAAATGATTTATTTTTTAACAAAAATTTAGTCCCAAAAGGATAATAATTTATCACTAATGTCTAATTTTCGTTATTAAAAATATAATGACGATACTTTTTATAACAAAAATAATTAATTCCTATTAAATAATTTTATTCTTAAATTTTGATTTTTAAAATTTCATTTTTTTTTGTAGTGCACACATTGTAGTGTGTGATTAACAACAAATTTGGTTGTCATTATTTAGAGTGTTTTGAAGGCTACTTTGAAAAGATGGTTATAATCAATTTTTTGGTGAAAAAAGTGAGTTATAATTTAAGAAGTGAATTATAACCCACTTCTCAAAATAAGCCTTTATTTTATTTTATTTTTTCACGTAAATCTTTGTTTCCATTTTCTCACTTTGATTTATGTGTAGGATTTTATTTTTTTATTGGTAACGTGTCTTTAGAGTTTGATCTATTCACCCTTTTTAAAAGTACATGACAACAACCCTCTTATTTGAGCTAAAATACGGAATGAATTGTTCAACCCTCTTATTTGATACGGAATGAATTGTTCAATCAGACATTTCTTGAATGAAAATGAAATGTGCCCCCCCCCCCCCCCCCCCCCAGTATTATAACACTACTCAACCCAACAAATCCTTTTCCTAAGTATTTGAGATTTTTCTACATGAATTATTTTTTTGTTACTCTATTGGTTTAATAACCTTAATTTTAATTGTATTACCAATTAACATGTAATTATTTCCTATTTAATTCAATTTAATTCAGATTTCTATCATCTCTTTTCATCATCCTCAATGTGACTAATGTCACTCTTGTTAAATGACGTTCATAACGCAAACTTTCATCACTGTTATATTATTGAAAAAAAAAAAAAATTATAATGCTTACAAAATTTACTTAAGCCTATTTTTTTTTTTTTTTTGAGTTTATTACTCTTTTGATCTCAAAATATTTGTATATTATTCTATTTTTCATTGCTCCAAATTATTAGTTATTTTTCAAAAATTAAGGACTAAAATAATATGAATTTCTTATTTTGCCATTATTTTAAATTCATTAACAATATAAAAAGTGAAATTATGATAATTGATATTTCCTAACAAATGTACCATCAAAAGGTAATTTTTAAAAATTAATATTTTTAAAGTACAATAATTGTACTACCAAAAAAAGTTACATTCTCCAAAAGGTACTATTATTTTGGGACAAAGGGAATAGTTTTTTTTCCGAAAAAATATAAAAAAAATAGAGAAATAATATGATTCAAATAAGTCAATAAGTTAATAAATTGACTTTTTTTTTTCTTAATTGTGAAAAGAGGTCTTAAACTAATGAGTTGTGATTGGGAGCTCGAAAATGGGACTCCCCGAATGCCCCTAATTTTTTATTTTATTTTTTTATTTTTTATTTTTTTTTAGCAGAAGAAGGAAGAAGACGAAGAAGAGAAGGAGGGGGAGGGGAGGGGAGGGGGAGGAGGAGGAGGAGGCCTAAAAAATGGAGGAGGAGGGGGCGGAGACGAGGCCGACGCGATCGGCGGCGATTTGCTTCCCCTCTCTCTCTTTCTCTCCCTCTTCCTCTGCAATCGAAAATGGCGAAAAAAAAAAAAAAATGCCCAAAACGACGTCGCTTTTGGATATTAGGGGCATTCGGGGCGGAAACTTTCGAGTCACAAATCATTTTTCTAAACTAATACACCTTTAAAATGATAGATTTAGTCAAAAAAATAAAAAATCGTTACAAACTATCATATTATTCTCTTTATTTTTTTACATAGTTTTTTTAAATTTTTTTTTTTTATAAACAACTAAAAAATTAATTAAAATAGTCAATTTCTATATACAACCTTTTAGACTCTAAAACATAAAAATTATTCACTATTTTTGGTTTCAGTTTTCAGAATTCACTTTTCAGAAAATTTTACTTTTTCATTTTTCGTATTTTTTGTTTTCATTGAATATTTAAAAATATTTTAACCAATTTTTTTAATTTTTAGACACATCTAATATAAATACACTTAAAAAGTATAATATTTATGAAAAAAATCTTGAAAAATTCATTAAATACCAAAAAGACAAAAAATATAAAAATTCAATATATTTTTCATATTTTTGTGTATTTATTAATTTTTTACAAATATTTTATTATTTAAATACATCTAAGTAAGGTGCATTTAAAAAAGTAAAAAAATAACTACTTAAAATTTTAAAAATATTCACTAAAAACAAAAAATACGAAAAATTAAAAAATTCATTTTTAAAAAAATTAAACTCGAAAAATTGAAACCAAATATATTGATTATGATGCATATAAACATTTACACGTACACTTATACGCAAATGTTGACGCTAATGCTGGGCAGAGTTTATCAGTGTTATTAGTATAATGTATTAATAAAAAGGTATTACTGTATAAATCTAAAAATTTGATTCAATTTTTAAAATTAATGACATGACAATTAATTAAGATATTTTAAACAATAAATTCTCTTTCATATTTTTTCTAATCACCAATCAATTAAATCACTTATACATTATGAAGTGTATAAAATGAGCCTTAGAAAGTGAGCTTGTATATTATTTTTATTAATACAATAAAATTATACGTACCAATTGATGTAGTAATTATTTAACATATTAACGGATAATAAGATATAATTTTAAAAATTTTAGAAATTTATAATTTATATAATAAGTAAAATTTATAATTTTAAAATATATTAATATATTAATTATATACCAATTAATTCGTATAAAATCAATATATTAATATTGGTTTTTGCAAAATAGGTTACTATTTTTCTGTCTCAAGCTAGTGTACAACAGAGGCTTCGGTGAACCTTCTCGTGGCTCGTGTGAGATCCAACCTGTAAAAACATACAGCTACGTATTCAATTTTGGTTGGCTCATTTTATTAACAAATATTATTTTGAAGGATTAAAAACACAGTTTGTACCTTAATGTGAGAAGTATTATGAGTTTATTTTTATAATCCGAACAGTTCATTTTGTAGGGTTTGTTGACTATTTCATGTCTACCTAAAATCATATTAATCGGATATCAATAACTATATGATCGAATTGCATATTTTTGATTATGGATCATATATTTATTGATATCCGATTAATATGATTTTTGGTAGGCATGAAGTATTTAACAAATCTTACAAAATAAACGATTCGAATCATAAAAATAAACTCATAATACATTTCAAATTGAGACACAACGATCACTGCTCTTAATCCTATTTTGAAACTTGATTATGAATTACACAAATTCATTGGGAAGCAACACACCAAATTTTTTTATCTCATAAAAATCACTAAAAGACAAAAGTTTTACAAAATCAAAAAAAACACATCCAAACAAAATATCACATCCAACCCCATAATCATTTCACTTTTTCTCTCACAAATATCACATCCAACCACATAAAAACCCAACTATCTTCCCAAACACTAAAAATTTTTTATCTCATAAAAACCTACATCTACTAAAATCTACATAAAAACTCACTTCCCAAACACCCACAAATATTAAAGACGAATCTAACGCCATTTTTATGTCATCTATTTTTAAATAATAAAAAAAAGGACCATTTTTATATACCATAAAATTAACAATGATGACATATCAATTACACCCAATTGAGGGACCGCCAAAAGCCAGCAAGGTCGGAAAAAACAGCTTCAACAAAAGCGAGCGAAGAGAGAGAAAGTAAGAGAGAGAGAGAGAGAGAGTAACAACCCATTTCTTCTGCAGTTGTAGTCTTCAAGGAGAGAGAGAGAGAAGAGAAAGGTCTGAAGAACACGTAGAGAGAGAGAGAGAGAGAGAGAGAGAGATCTTAGCGGCAACGGAATAGTGTATTTGACAGATGGGAACGCTACAGACATGGCGCAAAGCCTACGGTGCCCTCAAAGATCGCACCAAAGTCGGACTCGCCCATGTCAATAGCGATTTCAAGGTCTTCTCTCTCTCTCTCTCTCTCTCTCTCTCTCTCTCTCTATACATATATATATTCAATTCTTGAATTTGATGGGGTTCTATGATTAGGATGTGGACGTTGCGATCGTTAAAGCCACGAACCACGTTGAGTGTCCACCCAAAGAAAGACACCTCAGGAGTGAGTTTTTTTATTCGCAGATCCAATTTTCTATTCTCGTGTTTTCCAATTTTGATTTTATTTGATTTATTTTTTGGTTTTTTTTTTATATGTTTTTTCAGAGATTTTTTCTGCCACGTCAGCGATTCGGCCTCGAGCCGATGTTGCATACTGCATTCATGCGCTTGCGAGGCGATTGGCCAAGACCCATAATTGGACGGTATGGATTTTGGTGTTTTTGGATTCAATTTTGTAAAAATTTTGCCCCAATTGTGTAGATTCGATTTTGGTTGGCTTGAATTTGGTGCTACCTCATATGTTTTGTGGTTTACTTTTCACTGTTGGTTACTTTACTGTTGATTATTACTATTTTTAAGGGCTCATTTGGGAATTGTCTGTTTTAATTGCATTTTTTATTTTTTACAAAAAGATAAATAGAGAGAGTGGCGTAACAATTTATAGTATGTTTTCAGCTTTTTGGCTAAAATCCATGATTCCCAAACAAGGCCTAGATATGGTCATGGATCTAATCAGATGCTATTGTGGGAAACTGGGAGTTTAGTGTTTCTCAGTTTACATGCCTGCATATGGATTACTTGAGAAAAATATGTTGCATTTTCTCTTAATTAGATGTCCTGTCTTTGAAAATGTGAAACTAAAACACTAAGAATTGAGCTATTGATTTGTACCCCAAGTTCATGTGATTGCACTTGTATTGTTAATATGTTATTTACACTCTGCTATAGTCCAATACAAACTGCTTATTAAGTTCTTACCCAACAGTGAATCCTTGCCTTCTTCTCTACTTGGACGATAACAATAATAATGCTCTTTTAGCTATATTATATTTCTTTTACCACCCCTGGGTCTAACTAATTGACTCGGGGTGATTCCAAAATTTACAAACAATCCACATTCCAGTAACATAGCTTTATGTCTTTACCATTATCAAGTTGGTTGTTGTAGTTCCAGTTGTGGCAAACTAGCCATTAATTTTGGACATTGTCTTCATTTGGTCCAATTGATAACATTTGTCAATATCTTAAAATGGAAAATGGTCGCGTACACCTCATATGACCACTTTTTAAGTGTAAAACGTGAGTATCATCCAATATTTATGTACACCTCATAATACCAATCAAACTAAGCATTGTGTCCTAATCAAGTGGGGTGGGCTATATGAATAATTTTTGTCATTCCACTTTGTCAAGGCTAATTAGTAAGTCAAATCAAATGAATTTATATCTTCCTAATAGTTGCATCTTCAGGTCTTCGTTATACATGACTAAACAATCTTTAAATAATTTTTTCTCAACTTATCTTCAATTAGTGCTACTCTTATCATTTCATGAATATATTTATTTCTAAGTTTGCCTTTCTTAATCTTACCACACATCTATTTAAGCATCTACATCTTTGCAACACACATTTTATGATCATGTTGTTTGTTATTAGCCAAACATTCTCTCTCTATCACTAACCGTATAACAGTTCTATAGAATTTTCTTCTCAATTTTGTTAATATTTGTTGATCACAAATATGATAGAAACACTCCTCCACTTGAGCTAATCTACTACAATTTTATAGAAAACACCAGCTTCAACTTTTCAAAGCTAAAGTCTCGTTTGGGAACGGGCTTTTTTAGTAGTTTTTTTGACTTTTTGGTTAAAATATGATGTAAAAAAAAACTAGTATGTTTGGGATGACTTTTTGGTTTTTATGAAAAGATGTGCAAAAAGTAGAGAAAAAAGGGAATATTTGACTTTTTGGTATAGGTTGTTGGTTTTTTGATTTTTTTAGCGACTTTTAGGCTTTTAGGGTAAAAAGTGATGTTGCCAAAATTGGCCTAAGTAACTAAAATGTTCACTATTTGTTATGCCATAATTTTTAATCTTCACTTTTCTATTATTTCTATTTTTATTGTTACAAAAGTTATTTTATTTATTATTTATACTAATTAGAACTCTTTTGACTCGAGTGCTTCGCTTCAGATTTTTAATTTAGTGTTAATTTCTTCCTTAGGTTCATCCACTAGAACAATATCATATATGGACAATATATGCCCATAGAATATCATCCTGAATGTATTTCCTTATTTCATCCATGACTAAGACTCAAGGACGAATCTTGATGCATGGACTAAAGATGATTTGTAATTATTTATATGGTAGTCATGTATGTTACTAAATATGTAATGCATGGACTAGGTATATCTAGCTTTTTGTTTTTTCCGATAATATACTCGAAGGAGACAACTTTTTGGTCAGGGTTCTATCTATACTTTAAGAGGGCATATTTATCTGCAGCAAAATGTTGAATGCTTGAAAGAAGACAATAATGATGGAATGTTAAATTTTCCCAAAAAAACAAAAGCAATGATAAGGAAATTTTCTTTTTATAAAAAATTCAATAATAAAGAATATTTTCATAAAACTTTAAACGCTATGTTTCTTTTCAATGATATGAAAATTTGAAAATTCCAGGCAGTTGCCCTCTCCCTCCTCTCCCATCTGCGTTTACCTTTGCATGGAACTTTCTAATGTGAGAAGTATCAAGTATTCATGTCTGACATGTGAATGCTAGACATGGGTATGGCGTAGGTGGTTGAGACATCTGGTTTGATATGTACTCAACAAGCATATATGATGACTTAAATTTAATGTATGTGTATTTGAAAACAAACTTATCACGTTTCTTTCCTACATTATTCCTTCTAAATGGCTGAGTTGTCTGTATTGAACGCATGGTGTTACATAAAATCACGATTTTTTCCTAAAGAGATAAGGGAAGCGTATTTTTATTATCCCCATGCCACTAAATTTGGAGTTCACATAATTCCAACACTAGGACACGTACCTGAGACAAGTACATGAATCCTTGCTACCGACTAGGTGCTATAGTTTTAAATAAAGAGAAGGATTGTTTTTTGTTATTTATTTATTTATTTTAGTTACATTTTCTTATTACTGCAAAGTAATTTTTTTGCGTCTTCTATATTTTGACTCTTTTTTTAGTAATATTCATTGTTTATGTGTGTTAGTTTCTCCATTTGTCATCAGAATTTCAGGATCAACTTTTTTATTATTATTATTTTAATCTATGTTCATCTTGTAAAGCTTCAACAAGATTTGAACCATTTTCTTATTTTTGTTTGTCTTTTCCTTATTGCTATGCCCTTTGTTACATTTAAATGTTCCTCTGAAAATGTTGGATCCATGCCAATCAATGTAGCTATCTATATTCTTGATTGACAATTGATGCTTAAAATATAGCCAAAAGTCTAGCTCATAATTATCTTGTTCATATGCTTATATTTATGATTATTTTTTGTTTTTTGGTCAACAGGTGGCATTAAAGACACTGATAGTTGTCCATAGGGCTTTGAGGGAGGGAGACCCTACTTTTAGAGAAGAACTTCTGAGTTTCCAACAGAGAGGACGCATTCTCCAATTGTCTAATTTCAAAGATGATTCAAGCCCTATTGGTTAATTAACACTATATTTTTCTAATTTATTTAAATTATTGTTGACTTGTATCTTGCTGACATGAATTATTTTATTAATTTTGCTTTTGAACGTTTTATTCTTTTTGCTAACTTTTTTTTTTCCCTCCCTGTAGCTTGGGATTGCTCTGCCTGGGTGCGTACATATGCACTGTTTTTGGAGGAACGACTTGAATGCTTTAGGATTCTGAAATATGATATTGAAGCTGAGCGTCTCCCTAGACCTGGCCAAGCTCAGGAGAAGGTATGCACCAGATGAGTCAATAATAGTTCTACTGAGAGGTGAACAGAGATTTAAAGGGTTCACAGTTAAAATATGAGATGGAATTGATAAGTAATAAGATTACAATACTCAACGTTCTTTTTTCAATTAGGAGTTCTGTGGCTTTAGTTCTTTCTTCTTTGCATAACCATTAACTATTTGGTTTTCAATTAGAACTGCTGAGGTAAATATAGTTTGCTTTTTAAATTCTTCTTCTTTCCCATTTTATGTGTCTCACTATTCGTGTTTGGATGTCCCATTTTTTGTCCTGGTTTGAGAAGTCAAAAAGCCGACAGCCAACACATAAAAAAGCTGCTCGGATCCCTTATGAACATAAATCTTATTTTGAATCGATTAAATGCTACGTCGTTCCCATTAAGTGACGCGTTGCGCCTCCCTTCGGGTGTTTCGAAAAGTAAGGGGCGCCGCATCGACGACTGGGTGCGGTGAAAAATAAGCAAAGGTTTTTGCTTTTTTTTGGACAAGTGCGGATAAAGAAGCAAGTCTAAGACTATAGGTTTAAGGTAGCTACATGGAATGTAGGAACTTTATTTGGTAAAATTATGGAATTGGTAGATGTCATGAGGTAAGAATAAGCTAAGGGTCTTGTAAAAAATGTAGTTGCAATTATTAGGAAAGGTGATAGGATTATGTTAGTTAAACTAATTATTGAAGAGAATACAGTAAACGTTATCTGTGCATATGCCCTCCAAGTAGGATTAGATGATCAGACTAAGATTTTTGGGACCAAATGGATGAGGTATTAAACGAGATACCCGTAGGAGAAAACCTAGTTATAGGTGGTGATTCAACGGCCATGTAGGAATAGATAAACTAGGTTATAAGAGGGTGTGCATGGTGGGTATGGTTTTGGTGGAGAGAGTATTTTAGATTTTACGTTGGCTTCAGACCTGGTTGTGACCAATACTATGTATAAGAAGAGAGATGACCATTTGATAACCTTTAAGAGTGGGTCAATTAAGAGCCAAATAGATTACTTTTTAGTAAGAAAAGTAGACCGTCTAAAATGCAGCGACTGTAAGGTCATTCCTGGAGAGAGCCTGACGCCTCAACATAAGATTTTTGTACTAGATTTATGCTTTAAAAGGCAATACCAAGCTAGGAAGGATAGTGGGTGTTGTAGGACGAGATGGTGGGATCGAAAAGGGGATAAACTAGAAATATTTAAGAATAGAATGGATAAAGAAGGTATTTAACACTATACGGAACTCGATGTCCAATTATATGAGGAGAATCTCAAGGGAATTTCTTGGAGAGTAGAAAGGAAAGGGACCCAACTCTAGGGAAACTTGGTGGTGGAGGGAGGAGGTTCAAGCGGTAGTAAAGACGAAAAAAGAGTACTTTAAAAAGTGGCAAACTGATAGAACTGAGAAAAACCTTAAGAGCTACAGATTGGCTAATAAGGAGGTCAAAAAAGTAGTGAAAAAGACTAAGTTGAAAGCCTATGATGACCTATACACCAGACTAGATAGTAATAAGGAAGAGAAGAGGATATACAAACTTGCTAAGATAAGAGAGAAAAATAAGAGATTTTAATCAAGTTAAGTGCATCAAGAGTGAGGACTCAAAGGTGTTAGTAAAGGATGAAGAGATTAAAGAGGTGGAAGAACTATTTTGAGAAGTTGTTAAATGAGGAACATGGAAGTAGGTCAAAAGGGAGGGGAGGGAAGTAGGCATTAATAAGGAAAATCAGGACTACAGGTTCTATTGCACGATTAGGAACTTTGAAGTGGAGATTACACTTGAAAAAATGAAATCGAATAAGGTTTTAGGACCCAATGCACTTAAGAAAATGAAATCGAATAAGGTTTTAGGATCCAATGATATCCTTACTGAAGCTTGGAAATGTTTGGGTAGGAAGGGAGTTGCTTGGTTGAATAAGTTGTTTAGCAAGATTTTGTTGACGAGAAAAATGCCAAAGTAGTGGAGGAAGAGTATTTTAGTGCCAATCTATAATAATAAAGGAGATGTTTAGAATTGCAACAATTATAGAGGAATCAAGCTATTTGTCATATAATGAAAAGTGTGGGAGAGAGTGATGGAACGTCGATTGCGAGATATAACAGAGGGGTCAGAGAATCAATTTGGGTGTATGCCTGGTAGGTCAACAATGGAAGCGATCTATCTTTTAAGGAGAGTTATAGAAAAGTATGGAGAAAATAAAAGTGACATTCATATGGTTTATACATCTTGAGAAAGTATATGATAGAGTGTCGCGGGATATAATTTGGCGGGTGTTAGAAAAGAAAGGGGTGACAAAAGGTTACATTGATGTGATTAGGGATATGTATGAAGGTGTGGTGACCATAATTAGATCGCTTGCTGGAGAGACAAGTGAATTTCTAATTACTATAGGGTTATATCAAGGATCAATCTTAAGTCCTTATCTTTTTCTTTTAGTTATAGATGAGTTGATGAGAAATATTCAGGATAATGTGCCATGGTGTATGTTTTTTACAGATGATATCGTATTAGTGGATGAGACTAGAGAATGAGTTAACACTAAGTTGGAGATTTGGAGAGAAACTCTTGAATCAGAAGGATTTAGGATAAGAACTAAGATAGAGTACATGGAATGTAATTTTAGTACCAGTAATAATGGAAACAGAAGAGAAGTGAAAATTAAGAACCAAGAACTACCTAAGAGTAAACATTTTCGTTATTTAGGATCGATTATCACAATGGCTGGGGAGATTGGAGCGGATGTAGTATATAGAATTAAGGCGGAGGTGGTTTAAGTGGAGGAGTGCGTTTGGGGTACTGTACGATAAACGCGTACCCACTAGACTAAAAGGAAAGTTCTATAGAACAACTATTAGATCAGTGATGTTGTATGAGATGGAATGTTGGGCAACTAAGAAATAACATGTAGATAAGATGAGTGTTGTTGAGATGTAAATACTAAGGTGGATGTGTGACAAGACTAGAAAAGACAGAGTTAGAAATGAATATATTCGAGAATGGGTAGGAGTAGTACCGATAGAAGATAAGTTGAAAAAGAATAGATTGAGATGGTTTGGTCATATACTGTTAATATATGTTAATACTGCAAGTGCTCCACAAGCAAGTGCTCCATTTAGGTTAATGCTCCATTAATTTAGTTTAGTGCTCCATTTAGTTTAGTGCTCCATTAATTTGATTACTCCATTGTACCCATTCTCTCTATAAAAGAGAGTTCATTCTCTCCATTGTAAATACACAAAAATATATATTGAATCAATCAATAATATCAATACATTAATTTCCTACATGGTATCAGAGCCATAAGATTTAGGCCTGTATTTCCTTCTCACCGGCGGGCAGCCGGCCGGTAACTTTGCGTTCGCTGCCCGCTGGAGTTGTATACCCATACCTTCACTCCGCTACATCTTCTAACTCTTTCTTTGTGGCTCTAATCATTTTGTTTAGTCAACCTATCTCTCTTTCCCTGGTGTTCAGCTATCAATGTTCTTGTCTCAGACTATCAAGTTCTGCATGCATTTCTGGCAGTTTTTTAAGATCAGCATGAGCCTTGTCCAATTCCTTAGTGGCCTGTTGAATTTGGACAGTCAGATCTTGTCTAGCTGTCACCAAGCTTTGTGCCTCCATGTGTGCCAGGTGCAGGTCCTTCTTGACACTCTCCCCATCTCTAATATCAACTTCCATTTTGGCAATCTTATCCAGTAAAACCCGTATCTGGATGTCAGCCTCTGTTTGGATGTTTCTTATATGTGCTCTGACTCTTTGAATTTCCTGCTGAGCAACAGCAAGTTCTTGCCTCATGGCCACCTGAGTGGCAGCGAGTCTATGGTTCTCCCCGGCAAGTCGTCCCATTTCTGCCACCTGAACAGCCATTTTGTTCTCCAAACGCTTATCTTCTGTTTCTGCGAGTTAGTTAACGTTCTAGTCTGAGTGGCTTGCTGGGCAAATGGCTGGAAGAAGACAAATACCATCAACATTTGAAGGACGGTTGGTCCAGGCCCCAGGGATGATGCGGCACGGTCCATTTCCTAGGTTAGGCTCTGCTGGTCATCACCCCATGGAGTCACTCCCTACATGCATCCAGATCCAGAGCTTGATGCAGCTATTAGAGAAGCATTTGATGTGGCTTATCAAAACCTCTATGCATTTCACGTTGCACAAAAGTCAGCTGAGAGAAGTGTTGAAAACATGAAAGGTGTTAGATGCAAACGTGTGGCAAGGAGCATTGCTTCTGTAGGTCTTTATGTGCCAGGGGGAACTGCAGTTTTACCTTCAACAGCTCTGATGCTTGCAATTCCTGCACAGATTGCTGGGTGTAAAACTGTTGTTCTTGCAACTCCCCCTACTCGGGATGGAAGCATCTGCAAGGAAGTACTTTATTGTGCTAAGAAAGCTGGTGTGACTCACATTCTTAAAGCTGGAGGAGCTCAGGCTATTTCTGCCATGGCTTGGGGACTACATCTTGCCCCAAGGTTGAGAAGATATTTGGGCCTGGAAATCAGTATGTCACCGCTGCTAAAATGATTCTCCAAAACAGTGAGGCTATGATTTCCATTGACATGCCTGCAGGACCATCAGAAGTTCTTGTTCCTCCATAAGATTATTTTTTAATTTTGTTTTTCAAATCAAATTCATACCATTCAGATTTGCACACCAACTTTATTTTATTCATGCCAGGGATCAAACTCGATCACCATTTTCCAAAAAAAAAAAAAAAAAAAAAAATTCTCCAACCACAACCTACTACCACCACAAAAACCGGCCTTATTTCTTCGCCTCTTCAGCTGTTCTCTTCTTTTTGCCTTTGTCTTGGGCCTCCCTTGCCGGTGCTGCCTCCGTGTTTCCCACGCCGCCGAGCACGTTAACTTCCCGTTGCTCCTCAACCGTCACATATGGCGGCCCTCCAAATCTGAGCATCACGGTGGCCTTCCGCTTCAGTTCCTTATTTTTTGCCTTCAGCCCACATATCTCTGCTCGGGCATCCTTATACATGCCCTGGAGCAGAGCCAGTTGGGCGTTTAACTGTTGCACCTCATTTGTCCTACTCTGAAGCCGGCGCGACAGGTTTGAGACCGCAGTCATGGTCTCAACACATGACTTCAGTGTGTAATAATTCGCCTCAATATCCGATTGTACAGCCATTCTTTGCTCCACAGACAGCATCGGAAAGTTCAAAGGCGCAAAACCAGGGGCGCTTGGCCCAGGGGCGCTTGGTTGAGGTTCAAGGGCCATATTCTGGGTTGTGGCCTCGTTGAGGTCGAGAAAGAGAGTAAGACCCCGGGACGAAGAGGCTATGTTCTGGGTAACGGGGCGGGAAGAAGAAGCCATTTTCAGAGCAACAGCGTGTTACAGAGTATCTCTCTCAGAAGTGTTACAGAGAGACCGAAGAGTTTTCAGCTGGTTTGTTCTGCATTAGCGGCTGCCTCGCCTTGGTTTAAATAGGCAAGGCAGACACGCGTATCACGCGCCTCCTAACGCTAGACGACAAAGCGGCACGCCTTTTGATGGCTGTCGGGCACGTCTTTTGATGGCGCGCCTTTTGATGGCTCGCCTTTTGATGGCTGTCGGGCACATCTCTTGATGGCACGCCTTTTGATAAGATTGGGCACGCCTTTTGAGGGTGCGACTTTTATGGGTCCGACAAGACTCTGTAAACTGTCCCGACTTTGATTCCGGTTAGCTTCTATATGGGTCCGACAAGACTCTGTAAACTGTCCCGACTTTGATTCCGGTTAGCTTCTATATGGGTCCGACAAGACTCTGTAAACTGTCCCGACATTGATTCCGGTTAGCTCCTATGTGGGTCCGACAAGACTCGGTAAACTGTTCCGACATTGATTTCGGTTCTCAGCTACAACGGTTCGACACAGCCATATAGTGTCTTTTATAACGGTCCGACATGACCCCGTAAACTGTTTTCTACAACGGTCCGACATGACCCCATAAACTGTCTTCTACATCGGTCTGCCATAACCATACGGTCTTCTACAACGGTCTGACACGACCATACAGTGTCTCCTATCCACTTTTATTTTTCAGATTATTTTCCTATTTTGTTACTCTCTCCAAACTCAAGTTGGTTAGTCCCTACCCTCCTTGAGTTTGCGGGGGGCTGTTAATATATGTTAATACTGCAAGTGCTCCACAAGCAAGTGCTCCATTTAGGTTAATGCTCTATTAATTTAGTTTAGTGCTCCATTAATTTGATTACTCCATTGTACCCATTCTCTCTATAAAAGAGAGTTCATTCTCTCCATTGTAAATACACAAAAATATATATTGAATCAATCAATAATATCAATACATTAATTTCCTACATATACAATGGAGACCAATAAAGGTAGTAGTGAAGAGATGCGATAGAGTGACGATAAATGGAAGTGTTAGGGGAAGGGGCAGACCTAGATTGACGTGTGCTAGTATAGTAAATAAAGATATGAGTTTTCTTAATTTGACTAACGAAATGGCTTTGGATAGAGTTGAGTGGAGAAGAAGGATTCATGTAGCCGATCCTATTTGATGAGACTTAAGGCTTGGTTTGGTTTGATTTGAAAAATATTACCCTTCTTTAAACTTTTGTTTAGATACAATCATTGCCTACAACTTTTGTTTAAACTTTCTTAAATTGTGCATAGTCAACTGAGACGCATCAAGTGGGATGGATGGAGTAATAAATAAGAAAGCTAATTGAATGTTGAATGCTTGAAAGAGCTTTAAAGATTCAATACATGGTGTGCATGTTTACTTTAGGGATATGAAGACATTTACCAATATAAAATTTATCTTCTCTCTCTCTCTCTCTCTCTCTCTCTCTGTATATATATACATATATATTTGAACAATATTTTAAAACATGGAAGCCTTTGATCATTTGGTGACAAGCCTTGAGATTATTAGTGACAAATACTGTATAAAAAATATTTAAACATAATTAAAGAAGGGAAATATAATAGATGAAAAGGCAAAGACAAAAATATATGTACCTTTCTTACACATCTTCAAATTTTCTACAATAATATTCTTAATGGGTTCCATAATTCCATTATTGTTGATTTCTAGAAATTCCTTATGGAATGGAATTGAGGGATCGTTGAAAACATGGCTCAATAAATAAACTTTATGTGGCAAATTGAGAAAACAGAAGTGTTTGAAAATTTTGTGCTTACCAAACAAAAAAAAGTCAATATTGGTCACTGAGAAGTTGAAAAGTTAGTAAATAGAAAGCTGATCAGTAAACAGAAAAGTGGATGTGATGAGCATAGTCCGCATGATTTGAGGCATAGAGCATGCAAAGGCACACCCTTATCAAGCCTTGATTTGTGAGCCATGATAAGATCCTTGCTAATTTTTTTGAGCCTTTAAGCCATGTTTGTTTTACTCCATATGTGTTGGGATTTGATTAGCAATCTGGTGGTCCTCACATAAATCGTGTTTGTGTTGCAAAAATGTTATGGGACAACCAATCCCTTGGGATTGGAGTTGAAAAATACAATTTACCCCCACTTTAGAAAAATAACAAAGCCACCTTTTATTTATTGAGGACTTTTATTTAATTTTCATAGATTTATTCCCAACCAACTTGTACAACCATACTAGTACACAAACCAATTACAAACACAATTTAGCCTCCAACCTAATACCACCACCCTGGTAATTCAATCTCTCAATACCACCTAACCTAATTGGCAAACAAACACAGCCTTAGGTGCTTAAGAACTGCGTAGGCCTGATGAATCCTTGAGTCAATCTATTAAAACTATGGTTGGAAACTTCTTAATGTGTACACACACCTTGCAGCACCCCTGATTAATGGGCGCTAACACTGGTTATCTGTTGCCTTTTTTTTTCCCCTCCTTCCCTTCTAAATTCTTTCAGATACTGCTTATGTTTTCATTAATTATGAATTGTAAAGTGAACTTGTATCTGGGATGATATTGAGTCATGGTGACTGGGGTGTCAATTATATTGAAACATTCTGGGTGCCATCTGTTTTCATTGGTCTGGGTCTGATGTTTTCGAATATCATTTCTTTTTGCTCATAGGGCTACAGCAGAACTAGGGAGCTGGACAGTGAAGAACTGTTGGAGCAGTTACCCTCTTTGCAGCAGCTGCTGTATCGTCTCATTGGATGCAGGGTACTCTTTCTGAAAACTTAGGATTCATATGCATATAAGTTTCTATTTCTGAGATTGATCTTTGTGTGATTATCTAATATTTTTAAAAACTGTGAATGAAAATTGATTTTACATCTACTTCACAGCCTGAAGGAGCAGCGGTCGGCAATTACGTAATACAGTATGCCCTGGCTCTGGTATGTGTGGTTTATATTTCATGCATGGTACCCGAGTTTAAAAAGAATTGTTACTAAAATGATTTTCAATGATATTTTTAAGGACTGTGTAAAGAAGATAAATTAAGCATCAGCCGTCATCCCTGTAAATATAGAAAATGTTAGTTGCCAGTCATTATTCATGAAAAAAAAAGAAAAAAAAAAAAGGCAAAAGAACTTGGTTTTACATGAAAGCACAAATAAAATTTGAATTGTAGTTTCTTTGCTTGGAATTGTAGCTGTCTTGAAACTTTGATTAATTTGTTCAATACAAAAGCCTTGTTGCCGACCCATTTATTTTGACATGTTTGTCTGAAATTTTGTAACCCCCAACCTCTCTCCCTCGTGTTTGTATGTGAAAACGTATAGTGGGGGAGGAACTTGATCCATTAAATTTGATGCACGTGTTTTCCTTGTAACCAACATCTGCTACCACTGGTTGAGGAAGGAAAAGGAAAAAGAAAAAGAAAAAGAGAGAACATTTATTATGCATTTAACTATCCTATTTTCCTAGTTGATGTGGAATGTAATAATGTATAAATTGTCCCTGACCTTGTCAATGTATGTAATTTCAGGTACTCAAGGAGAGTTTTAAGATTTATTGTGCAATTAATGATGGAATCATCAATCTGGTTGATAAGGTGAATTGCCTTTATTGTCTTTCAAGATTACTTCAACGAGGTGCTATGTGGCAATTTTCACGTAACCATTCTCTTTTTAATTTTTTGGTTCAGTTTTTTGAGATGCCAAGACATGAAGCAATCAAATCCCTAGATGTATATAAACGAGCTGGACAGCAGGTGATTGGTTCTTCTTTCTTTCTTTTTATTTTTTTGAATCACCTTGGTTGACTCTTGTTGCAATTTCCAAATTGACTTTTCGTAGTTTGTTAAATTTAATTCTGATGGACCTGAATATTAGATTTTAGGGTTAAATTATTCAAATTTCACATGTATTACTAAAAAGATTGGTGTTTTCTGCAGGCTCGGAGCCTTGCTGATTTTTATGAAGTTTGCAAAGGTTTGGAACTTGCTAGAAATTTCCAATTTCCTGCTTTGAGAGAGGTGATGATGCTTTGACTGAATATAATATTTAGTTGGTTATATTGTTTTTTTTCTTTAATTCTACTGTTTCAACCGATACTAACTTGACATTTTGTTCGTCTTTTCCAGCCTCCAGAGTCCTTTCTTGTAACCATGGAAGAATATATTAGAGAGGCACCGCGGATGGTTTCCGCCCCTAGAGAGACATTGGTCAGTGTGATAAATTCATTTGCAATAACAAATTCTTGTTGCACAAAATATTTTCTGAATTGTACTGAACTTCCTTGCCATAGCTATTTTAGTAACCACATTGATTCTTTCTTGTGATTTGTATTTGTTTAACTCTATTACTTCTTGCCAATTCAACTCTGATTTTACAAGTTATTTGCTGTGGGATTAATATATGGTAGTCATTATGAATCAGGAATATCCAGAAAGGCTCCAATTGACATATAAACCAGAAGAAGTTTCTCCTGAAGATGCAGCAGTATCCATTGATGAACCTATGCCACTTCCTTCAGAGGATGTTGCTATGTCGGATGGTGTGGTTTCTCCCCATCCCCCTCCTCCTCCAACCAACTTGGATACTGGAGATCTGCTGGTAAAATTCTCAACTCTTATTCTGTGTGTGTGTGTGTGTGTGTGTGATAATCCTTCTCAATTTTTGGGTTTTCCAGGGATTATCTGTCACCACACCTGATGCATCTGCAATTGAAGAAAGCAATGCTTTGTCTTTAGCCATTGTTCCGTCTGGTAATTAAGATATGCTAAACCTAATTCCATTGCGTATTATGTTTTATAAGAAAAGTAATAATCTGTATCTGTCCAGGTACTGCATCATTTGATTCTGGTGCTGTTCAAGCTAGAGATCTGGATCCTACTGGATGGGAACTTGCCTTGGTCACCACATCTAGCAGCAACGCCTCTTCTGTTAGTGAGAGACAACTGGTAGGATCTTATGTCTGCTTTTTTTTTTTCCCCATATTTTATATTCATTGCTTTTAGCCACAGTATGGTAAGTGTTATTCGCCCCAGAAAATCAGCCTCCCTACAAAAAAAAAAAAAGAAAAGGTTGGGGATAAGGTTGCCTACCTACTACCTTTCCCAGATCTTGCTGTAAGAGGGAGTTTTGTGCATTTGGTATGACTTCTACGACCTACAATCACGTCTCGATCGGTATGAATAAAATATGCTACCACTTCTAGTAGACTCTTAAAAATGATGGCATAAGCATTGGTTATTTTCGTTGTATAGTAAACACATTATTGTGACCTATGTTACACGGATTCTTTTAAATCTGTATATGTAGTATCAGTGTCTAGCACTTGACACTGGACTCTTGAGTAAGGGTATGAGATATGCATCCAACATGCTTAGTTGGACATGCAACCATCAATTATGCCAAGTACTTGAGTTTATTATAATAATACTCCATTTTATTCATAATGTTCCAAGTTAGTTTGAAAACACCATTTTACCCTCTTGTTTAGAAAGAAACAAAATTGTAATTATACTTCATCTTTGTTGTTGATTAAAAAAAAATGTTGAAGAAATATGAGTGTCCTAGTGTCTTGTACATGTTAGATATGAGATTTAGATGAATTTATTTAGCACATATTTGCTCCTGATTTCATGTAACATAGGTTATAAGTACATGGCTAAACACTGATAAACAAAATAATATTAACAATTTTTTAAAAAATTGTCACTTACTAAAAAAGTGTTCAAGAAAGTCAGAATTTAGGGAGAGAATTGAGGTGCCTGAGGGTGCGGAAACTAGTCGTTGACAGCTTACATCCAAGGTAAAGAAACTGTACCTATCATTCTGGTGGTTCTGTACCCTTCAATACCCTGAATGAAATAGGCAAATCTATATTAGAAAATTTCTTTCATGGCCACTGAATTAAATTGGTAGTGTCGGGAATGTGTGCGCTATGCTGTGAAAATCATATACACGCCACTGGTATTATGGTTTCTACTGTTTTATTACTATTACACTTGCAAATGTTGCAAATTCCCTCTCAGATTTCACATATGCTCCTTGACCACTAAATGTCAGGCTGGTGGAATGGACTCGCTCACTCTGAATAGTTTGTACGACGAAGGTGCATACAGAGCCTCTCAGCAGCCCATGTACGGAACACCAGCCCCAAATCCATTTGAAGTCTCAGATCCATTTGCTTTTTCTAACAATGTTGCCCATCCTCAAGCAATGCAAATGGCAACAATTGCTCAGCAGCAGAACAATCCTTTTGGTCCATACCAACCCCCCTATCCGCAGCCACAGCAGCAACATTTGATGATGAGCCCACAAAATCCCTTTGGCGATGCTGGGTTTGGAGCATTTCCTGCTAATGCTGCTGCTGCTCATCCACAAGCAAATAATCCATTCGGAAGCACAGGCCTTCTTTAACTACATGTTGGAACATCTAAAATAGTGTAATGTACCAGGGCATTGTTGATTTTGGTGTATTGAGAGGTGAGTTGAAGCAGCTTGTGGCGTTGTGTATTCCAATCTTTATAGCATAGATGATTTCAGAGCTTGAATCATATATTTTTTTGTAAAAGATAGCGCTTTGATAATGAAGATGAAACAATTTCGGTTATGTGTAATTATTGGTTATGTTTGGCTAAACACTAGGTTTGGTATGTGTGACGTGTGTTAGGTGAAGGGGTGCAAACAAATTGGTCATATTAGCCTTAGTTGATTTAGGTGTCAAGAAAGAGATTTGGTGTCCTTTCTCACTAGTAAATGGATTAGAATCTGACTAACAAAAGACTGGACTTTGACATATGACATGTATAGATGGACGTCTCACTAGTAAATGAGAGGATAGATTTCTTGATGAATTTTTTACAGTAGGGATTTTATACATTGCTGCATATTCTCTTCAAGGGCCCCAAAACTCTTACTGTTACCCTGTGAAATGGAGTTTTGAGTTCTCTTAAGACGCTGTTTTTTTGTATATATGCGTATATATAGTATGTTAAGACAGTTCAGTGTATGAGACACTTTTTTTTAATTAAAATATGATATGAAAAAGGTAAAATTTATCAAAAAATAACATCAAAGAATCAAATTGTGTTTGTCACTCATGAATGAGATTTTTAGAATTCTATGAGAGCTAAGTAACTCCATAATCCAAATATGATCGAGTAATATAAGAGCTTTAGGGTATGTTTGATTGGGTAGATTAGAGTATGTGATTGAGATTATTAATCCGTGGGCCCAATTATCCTATGTTTGTTTTAACACTTTGGTTTAGGATTATTAATCCAATGGATAATTAATCCAACAAATTTGTAGGATTATTAGTAATGGGGTAGGTGTGGGATTATTAATCCAATGGATATTAATCCAATTGGATAGTGAATACCATATTAATTTAATAAGATTATTAATACTTCACTATTAATTTTGTGAATCAAACATGACCTTAATGTATAAAAGTTCTTCATCTACTTTTTTGCATAGCTTCCGGGGCATGATAGTTTTCCAAATCAAGTCTCTTTCATCAAAGTTTTCGTGTTGAACTCTTTTGGTATAGCTCGTCAAAACTTTTTATCTTTGGATTGGTATATTATTTAGGGCCAATACACTAGCATCATGCTTTGATATTGGCCAAAACAGAAATCATTTCGAGCCATTACTCCCAAGGACTCAACATTAATCTCAACTAGTAAAACTAAAGCCTTCTTTGGCAAGTGACTTTTTTAGTTAAAAAGTCAAAAAGTCACTAAAAAAATCAAAAATTCAATAATCCATATCAAAAAGTCAAAGATTCCCTTTTCTCTCTACTTTTTGCACATATTTTCGTAAAAAGCCAAAAAGTCATCTCAAACATACTAGTTTTTTTTACATCACAATTTAGCTAAAAAATCAAAAAATTACTAAAAAAATCTGTTCCCAAATGAGGCTTAAATCATGCCCATGCCCATATAATCATAAGGAGTTGCTCCAATACTAGATCTTTTGTAATCTTGTAACACATCCAATAATGGGTTGTGTCACTGTATTATGCCACTTTGATAAATTTATTCAAAGCTTATGTTTGTCTATTTGCTTGGCTTAATAAGGGGGTAGAATTCATGATATATTAATACCAAATTTTGCTATGAAAGCTCTCATTAAATTTCCATCTTACATAGTTCCATTATACATAGTGATTGTTTGAGGGGTACTTACGTGTAGATCCTAATAAGTGAACTTATTGTCTAATAGGTCCTATAGAAAAAATTTGTCATAAAAAAGTCACTAATTGTAAGTTTTAGTGACAATTTATAAAAATTATGACAAAAAAGTCACTAATTGTTAATTTTTAGCGACATATATAAAAAATTGTCACAAAAAAATTAATTTTAGTAACAATTTTACTAATATTTATTTTTAATAAGATTTGATAAAAATTAAGTCCAACTATTAGAATCTATTGATAGTATAGTACATCACCTTATTTTGGTTAAGTGACTTGTAAGATTTTGCTTCTACTCACGTACTAAAGTATTGTCACTGGAATGAAGCAATGTTTGCTTCGAAATACGATGATGAATTTTCCTATTAAATCCATGACCTCAACCCTATTTTCTCTCTCTCTCCCCCTCTCTCTCTCTCTCTCTCTCTCTCTATATATATATATATATATTAGTTCAAAAATATCCATACAAGACACAAATTATTACAGTATGTTTAAGTTTTATATTTTAATAATTTTTTAAAAATTAGAATATTGTTCTATAAAATTGAATATAATAAATCATTAGATATATAATATAATTATATGGTATGATATGCATCATTTTTTGATTTGTTATATACCTAATAATTTCCGACCACACTGCCAACTCAGTATTCAGCTGGAGAGCACTGGCAGAATAGATGGCGCCTGATTGACCTGCAACAGAAAGAAGAGATTCCGGCGGTGGTTCGTCCACCCGGGAGCACTCCGACGATCAAGTCAGTTATCTCTCAAAGATAGATCAAGTGCTTAACTCACTGTTCAGAATATAAATTGCGTATCTTAGACCCATGGGGTGCTTCTCTTTTATAGTTAATCCAATCTTAGTCCCAATAGAAGCCTAGCTTCAATGGACTTCAGCTCAGTGCTTATCTTGGACTCTCCAATAGATAAAGATAAACTCCTAAGAGCTTTATCCTTATCCAGGCTGAATTCCTTCCTCATTCTAGGACTCTTGTCCCTTATCCGCTTATCTCGGACTCCGATATCTTCGGAGATAACCTTGCCTAGTCGGGATCACCTCAGTGTTATGACCAGGACACGTGGCACCCCGGCTGACACATCGGCGTCACCTTGGCCACATGTTGGTACTCAGAAAATATATCCCCACAACTGCCCCCTAGGTTCTATTACTTCGGCATCCTGAGGTGATGGAACCTATATTGTGAATGTCGGCGACCTTGCTGTATCACCCAACACATCGGCTTCACACAATCAGGTACTGTAGTCTGTCTCATCAAGGTTTTCAGAACCAATAACCTAGTTCATTTGAGTTATTTACTGAGATCTTCCTATCAGCCGAGGTCATTGCTTCATTTAAACCAAGAACTCCAAGAGTTTTGTCACGCGTATGAGCTGTCACGCAAAATAAATCAACTGTTTCTGTCACGTGTCTTCCTCTCACTGGATCGTACCTGATACGCGCCTGTAAGTCGTCTTGTGTCTGGGTGCGCCGTCTGACAAGCACGTCGCCCTTGACGCATTGATGGTATTTTGTCGCCATTCTCCGCGTTTCGATCAAAAAATCAATTCTCTCTTTCCGTTCTTCACTTTACACCATCGTTCTTAAGCTCCCAACTTTTTCTCTCTCTAATTTTTCTTCCAAGTCTGCCATTGTCACTCTTGCGAAGCTTTCTGCAATTACTTCTGTTCACTCCCCTCCAGCAAAGATTTTTGCTGCACTTTTCCGGTTGCTGCCTCCGTCTGATCTCGACGACTCTAATTTTCCCTTGTAAGTCACTGTTCCTTTGTTTCGATTTTTATTCTTCCTCAAACTGTTATATCTGTATACTGTAATTGCAATGCTGTTCACATTTGTCTTGTCGAATCCAACCATGTATTCTGAGCATATTTTTCTCATGATTTTGTTTTTTGCCTACACCATTCTTTAATATACACATAATACCCATATACTTGTTCACTCTGCTGCTGTTCTTGGCCTTGCACCCTGGCACATACTCTGTCACAGTGTTCTTGATGATTCACCCCTATTCTTGATTTTGAATCATTGCTCTTGTTTATGTTTGCCGTGTTTTTTTCCAGATTCTTGCCTCCTATCTTTGTTTCCATAGATCTAGGTTTGGGATTCGTTTATAGAACCCACAAATTCTAAGAAGAACTGAAACGATCCCCTCAAATTCTTACCCCAGCTCACATTTAGGTTTTTGCCAAGGTCCCTATAACCCTTTCAAAACACCTTCTTTTTGAAATCCAGCTCCTTCAATTTAAGCCGACGTTATGGGTATGTGGAAGCATAGGGTAGACACCCCGACCAAGTTAGAACACTTTAGGCAGGAGTTTGACATCCCAGCCGACGTTCATCTGAGGTTGGCTGGGGAGGATGACTCCATCATGCCCGATGTGAACCTCATGCCTTTTCCAGTAGTGGCCTTTATCGAGTGTGGACTTAGGTTTCCACTTGACACATTTTTCCGAGAAGTCCTTCATTACTATAAATTGAACCCAATGCAGCTTGCCATCAATTCTTACTGAGTTATCAATGGTACAATAGCCTTAGCCAAACAAGAGAATGCTAGGGTTACTCTTGCCGATTTCCAGTACTGTTACACTATGTGTCGCCTGAAATCGGAAAAAGGCCACATCTATTACCTCAAGCCGAGGTCCACTGAGTACAAGCTCATTGCCAACCTCCCAGACTCAAACAAGGGTGCTGGAGACGATTACTTCATCGTCTCGGGCAACTGGGAGTTTCAGCCTAACGATGACCTCCACCTTTATCCCCTAAGCCGAACAGTTTTCGGGGAAGGAGATGGTAAGGGCCAAGTGTCACTTTTTCTTACTCTTTTTTCTAAAATTCTCAATACTTTGTTCTAATGTCTGTGCTCTTCCTTTTACAGTTCTTCCTCAGCCACCAAAGGGCTTTCGCCAGTCTTTCTTCCCCAGCAAGGACTTGAAGAAGCTATTGGATTTGCCAGTCCACAAGCGGAGAGCCCCCCTGTTGCTCAATTTCATTCCTACTTACAAGTCGGTTCTTCCCGACGTTCCAAAGAAGAAGAAGAAGAGTCAATCTCCTCCGTCCGCCACTACTCCTTCCATTACTTCAACATCTCGGCCAGATCAAGGGTCAACCTCAGATCCAGCAGAGCAGCCATCCACCTCAGCTCCACAACTGATCCCACCATCTCAACGCCGACGACAACGACGAACTGTTTTTGCTGCTGAGATGGGCCGCCAGAAAGCAGTCGCTAAAGACCTCCTAGCCAGCATCCCTGCCGACGTTGACGTTCAACCTGCACAAACCCAGCCTCAACCAAAGCAAAAGCAAAAAAGACTCAAGAAGGCTCAGCCAAAGGCAACGGTGACTCAGATTGATACTGAGGACACCTTGCCAATTTCAAAATTGGCTAAGAGTGAGAAGACCTCTTCTGCTGCCGAGAAGAGGCCCGCCGATGCCGAACCATCTCAATCAACTCGGTCCAAAAGGCCGAGGTCAGAGTCAGCCACAGCTTCGGGCTCCATGAAGTCTGATGCCCCCTGGCTCCACCTATTACTTTGGAGGACAGGCCGGTCAAAGTCGATGATAGTGCCGACGACATCAACGTCGGTATTGCCCTTACTACAACCTTGCTCCTCCCTGGGGATCTCGATCGCAACGCTGAGATGACTGAGTATGAAAACTTCGCCTTGATGCTGCAGCACTCTGCTAAAGTAAGCCCCTTTATTCGGTAATTTTTCTTTCTTTCTTTTTTTCATACTTAGAAAATTTTCTAGTAACTTCTGCTCTGTCCATTTTTCTTCAGGCAATCCAGCACATCCACTCCTTCTCAATGCAATCTTTTGAGACAAGGAAGGCGCTGGCTGACAAGACTAGGGAGGTTGCTAGTCTGCAGAAGACCAATAAAAGAGCCGAGGCAAGAATGAAGACTTTGGAAGATGAGGCTGAGGCTGAGGCTGCTATCAAAGCTAAGGATGACGCCGAAGAAAAAGCGGATGCCGCTGAGGCCATTAACAAAGTTCTTGAGGCCCAGAAGAAAGAGGCCAAAGAAAAGACGGCCGAGGCCCAGAAAGAGCTGCAGGATGCCTTGGCCACAAAAGACGCCGAGCTCAAGGCCGCCGATGAGAAGGGATACAATGAGGGGGTGGCCGATGTCACGGCGGACTACGAGAAACAGGTGAAGCAGGCATGCAACAAGGGTTTCACCCTTGGTTGGATGGCTGCACTGAAAAAGCTTGGAGTCCCCGAGGACTCCCTTCTCAGGAACACCGACGTTCTCGCCCTGCCATTCCCCTCAACTCCAAGCCAATCCGACGACGATTCTGAGTCTGAGGAGGAAGCTTTGGTGAGGAAGTCAAAGGAAGCTACTGGGGCCAAGTCCCCTACTCCAAATGAGCAAGTCCTGGACTTGACTCAAGATGAGGAGGGTGAGGAGGTTCCCAAAGATGCTAGTCCTGAGAAGGCAACATCGGACGCGCCTATTGCCGAAAAGAGCCTCGACCAAACCCTCCAAGAAATAGATGCCGAGCTTGCGGCTGAAAAGGCGGCCGACATGTCTTCTCAGCAGTCTTCCGAGCTCCAGACCCAACCTGCTAGCGGTGCTGAAGAATCTTAGTTTGATGTTCTCTTTCTTTTTTTCTGTTTCTTTGTACTTTTTCCTTTCTTTGAAACAATGTAAGCTCTTGATGTGGCCGATGTGCCCTTTTTGAATATAAATACAATTTCTTCTCTTGAATGCCTGTATGTTTGTCTTCCTTTTACTGCTCTTCTATGGCTCTCATACTTAGAATATTTCTGTGTATCTTTAATGTACACCTTAATTGTGTAATCTTCTCGGGGTGAAATACCTCGGTTATATCCACCAACGGTTTATATCGGCAAGTACATAAGTATTTATTTTAATACAACCTTGGCCTTAACTTGTAAAATTTTTTCACAAATTTCAACAAATGTTTAGTTCAACTTCAACTTGTAAATTTTTCTCAAATTTCAACAAGTGCTAAACATGATCTCGGTTTAACTTCAACTTGTAAATTTTTCTCAAATTTCAACAAGTGTTAAACATGATCTCGGTTTAACTTCAACTTGTAAATTTTTCTCAAATTTCAACAAGTGTTAAACTAATTTAGCTTGTATATTCTATCTTTCCAGGAACCATTTTCCAACTCTTTGCCCCCTAATGTGAACTTAAGTTTCACTTGGGTTCTCATTATGCATGTATTCCAGAAACCTCGTCAAGTATCCTATCAATCATAAGTGTAGAAAAATCAAGCTAAAACTTTATTTATTACTTCGGCAAATAACAAAAAACAAGAAATTCTAATGATAGAAAAATTTCAGATTGCAAGTATTCCAGGGTCTTGGCAACTCTTTGCCCTCATTATCTTCAAGCCGATATGCCCCATTGCCCAACACCGAGATGATTCTATAGGGTCCCTCCCAATTCGGGCCAAGCTTGCCCTCTCTGGGATCCTTCTTGTTGCCGACGACCTTTCTCAAGACGAGGTCACCGATTTGAAACTCCCTTGGGTTGACCTTCTTATTATAGGCCCTGGCAAGCTGCTGCTGGTAAGCTGCCAGTTGAATTGCAGCTCTCTCCCTTCTTTCTTCTAGCAGATCCAGATCTCGGGCTAATAATACATCATTAGTCCCATTCTCTACTCCCTGAGTTCTGATCCCTGGGATGCCGACTTCTAGAGGAATGACTGCTTCTGTGCCATAAGCCATGGCAAATGGGGATTCCCCAGTTGATCTTCTCGGCGTAGTCCGATATGCCCAGAGTACACTTGGCAGTTCATCCACCCACTTTCCCTTTGCTGCTTGCAGCCTCTTTTTTATCCCATCCAAGATAACTTTGTTGGATGCTTCTGCTTGTCCATTGCTTTGGAAAAAGCTTGGGGTTGAAAAGTAATTCTTGATTTTGAACTTCGCACAGAAGCTCTTGATTAGCTTACTGTCAAACTGTGTTCCATTGTCTGCAACTAGTGCTCTCGGGATCCCAAACCTAGTGATGATATTTTTCCAAATGAAGTTCTTCACGTCTACGTCTCGGATCTTGGCAAGGGGTTCGGCTTCTATCCACTTGGTGAAGTAATCTGTTGCTACCAGCAGGTACTTCCTTTGCCCCGTTGCTTGTGGCAGTTTTCCAACGAGATCCATGCCCTATTGGGTAAACAGCCAATGACTGGATACTGGGTTTAGGTCTGTTGCTGGTTGGTGTATCAGAGGTGCAAACCTTTGGCACTTTTCATACTTCTTGACATAGGCTTCTGCATCTTTATGCATGTACAACCACCAATACCCCTGGGTAATGGCCCTATGAGCAAGTGATCTGCCCCCAGCGTGGCTTCCACATATTCCTTCATGTATTTTGTACAGAAAATCTTCAACTTGTGAAGGATGTACACACCTTAAAAGGGGGCCAGTGAAGGATCTTCTGTAGAGATGTCCCTCTGCTGTCAGGCTGAATCCTGCCGACTTCAATCTGATCTTGTGTGCCTCCTTGTGATCATCTGGCAGTTTTCCTTCTTTTAGGAATGCTATTATTGCGTCCATCCAGCTTGGTCCCACGTCAACACACATTACTTCATGCTCTGTGGTCAGTGGTTCGATGCTCGGGCCTGATAAGTAGTCAACCATTATCGTCCTTGCTTTTCTAGGTTGTATTGCACTAGCCAAGTTGGCCAGGGCATCAGCGTGGCTGTTATTATCTCGGCTAATCTGTTGTAGTCGGCAATTCTGAAACAGGGCCACCAATCTGCCGACATTCTTTTGTCTCGGGCTGCGAACTCACCTGTTGTCTGGTTGACTATAAGCTGAGAGTCACAGAATATTGAGGGTGTTTGTTTCAGCTTTTCAGAGCCAACTTATGGCTTTTAGCTTTGAAAAAGTTATTTTGGACTGTTTGGTTAAACTTATTTCAAATAGCTTCTGATTCTAACTGCTTATTTTAACTCAAAAAAGTTGATTCTGAGAAGCTGCTCACCCTTGCTGTGATTATCAGCTTCTGCTGTGGACATGTTAATTTATGGTTATACTCTTAAATTTTTTAAAAAATAGAAAAAGACTCAATGGACTATAGTATTATTATTTTTATGAGAAATGTAGACACATTAATTGAAGCTATTTAGCTTATTTAAACACTACTCAGCAACTAAATCTATAATCCAACAGCTACACCAAACAGATTCAACTTCTGATTGTCATAATCTATAATCTGTTAGTCTATAATCTATAAGCTGTTTTAACAGCTACACCAACAGGGCCATTATCACCTCATCTGCTTCTACTGCTAATGCCAGTTTTAGTCCTGCAATCAGTGCTTCATACTTTGCTTCATTGTTTGAGGCCTTGAACCCCAAACGAATGGACTGTTCTAATATCTGTCCATTTGGAGATACCAATACTACTCCTGCCCTCGTTCCTTGTCGGTTTGAACTCCCATTAACAAACAGTCGAAAGGAGTCACCGATGTAAATGCTGCAAGGTCTGAGTTTTTCTTCTTTCCTTTGTTCTGTTGCCTTCGGCTGGGCTCCTCTTTGCTCGTTTGGACATCGTTCACCTCGGCTTAACAGAGCCCGATGTACGATGGCTTTTGGAGTGAATTCGGCCACAAAGTCAGCCAAGACTTGGCCTTTGATTGCTGTTCTGGGTCTGTATTATAGGTCATACTGGCCCAAGGCCACTGCCCATCTGGCTATTCTACCTGTCAGATCTCCCTGCTGCAACAGGGACTTCAAATGATGTTCAGTTAGCACCACAATTTTGTGGGCTTGAAAGTAATGGTTTAGCTTCTTTGAGGCCATTACTAAGGCCAGTGTTAACTTCTCCAAGGGTAAATGCCTGGTTTCTGCATCAGTCAGGGTTTTGCTTACATAGTAAACTGCCCTTTGCTCCCATTTTTCTTCTCGGATTACCACTGCACTTACCGCATGTTCCGAAACTGCTAAGTACAGGAATAACTCCTCTCCAAGTTTTGGATTTGAGAGAACTGGAGCCGTGGTTAGATACTTCTTTAAGTCGGCCAGGGCAGCTTCGCACTCCTCGGTCCATAAGAAGTCTGTGGCTTTCTTCACTAAGCTGAAGAAAGGTTTGCATTTGTCTGAGCTTCTGCTTATGAACCTATGCAGGGCTGCAGCCCTTCCAGTCAGCATCTGCACTTGTTTTGTCGACATCGGGCTCTTCAACTCTAGAATGGCCTTAATCTGATCTGGGCTGGCCTCAATGCCCCTTCTGGTTACCAGGTATCCCAAGAACTTACCAGATCCAACTCCAAATGCACACTTGGATGCATTGAGTCAGAGCCGATATGTTTTAAGGATATCAAAGACTACTTTTAGGTCGGACAGATGACCTTCAAGTTCCTTGGTCTTCACGACCATGTCATCGATGTAGACTTCCACTGTTTGGCCAATCAGGTGTTTGAACATTTTGGTTACCAATCTCTGGTAAGTTGCTCCTGTATTTTTCAACCCAAAAGGCATCACTCTGTAGCAATACAGCCCTTTTAGTGTGATAAAAGCAGTCTTCTCCTCATCTGGGGGGTACATGGCTATCTGATGGTACCCTTTGTAGGCATCCAGGAAGCTCATCCTTCCATGCCCTGAAGTGGCATCCACCAGTTGGTCTATCTTGGGTAATGGGAAACTGTCTTTGGGACAGGCCTTGTTTAGGCTGGTAAAGTTCATGCAGACTCTCCATTTACCATTCTTTTTCTTCACCACCACTGTATTCGATAACCATGTCGGGTAATTTACCTCTCGAATGGCTCTAGCCTCCAAAAGTCTGTCTACTTCCTCTTCCACTGCCTCAACATGCAGCAACGTCGGTCTTCTTGCCTGTTGGATCACGGGTTTGGCCGACCTGTCTACGTTCAGTTTATGGCAAGAGACCTCGGGGTCAATGCCTGGCATTTTATAAGGCGTCCAGGCAAACACTTCAATGTTTGCTCTCAAGAACGCCTCTAGTTCTTTTTCCTCTTCTTTGGCTAAGCCCGAGCCGAGAAGGAAGAAGCGTTCTTCATCTCCCTGGTGGACGAGGATTTTCTTTAGGGCTTCTTCACTCTTCTCGGTTGGCTCCTTGCCGACGTCTTCTAGGACTTCCATATCCTCGTCTTCGATCTCTGTCTTTTCTGGTTCTCATATGCTGCAGGTGGATTTCATTGCTGCCATGGAGCAGTTCTTTGCTTGCAGCTGATCCCCTCTAACCTCCTCTATCCCATGCTCTGTTGGGAACCGCAATAACTGATGCAATGTTGAGGGAACAGCCCCTATTGCGTGCAGCCATGGCCTCCCCAGGATAACATTGTAAGGGGAGGGTGTGTCGATTATGGTGAACTCTGTCTTTATTTTCTTGGTGCCAGCCTGCACCTCCAAGTTTGCTGCTCCCAGTGGCCATGTCGGCGTTTCATTGAACCCGACCATTGGGTCATTGGATTGCTCCATATCGTCTGGGTGAAGGCCAAGCTCCTTGTAACATCTGACATACATGATGTCACAAGAGCTGCCTTGGTCAATTAGGATGCGCTTCACTTGGCATTCCCCAACCTGGAGGGATACTACCAAGGCATTGTTGTGCAGATGTTGGACCATCTCCAGGTCGGCTTCAGCAAAGGACATCATTGGTCCCTGGCACTCCTCAGCCCGAGGTCTTTTCTGCCGGACTTGGTATACATGCTGCAAGTGCTTTACCTTTTGGGTCTCTCCCCGAATTTCGTTCTCGTTGACCTTCGAGTGAATTACATTAATTACCCGAGGTCCGCCTGCTTGCGGTTGTTGTGCTGGGGGGGGGGAGTGGAGCTGCTGGTGCCTGAGGTAATCTTGCTTGTTCTTCCCCTGTCCTGGCCTCATTTACAAGGTCCCTCAAATGGCCTTGCCTTACCAGGTCTTCTAGGTGTGTCTTCAGGGCTCTGCAACCCTGAGTCAGATGCCCATCTTCATTATGGTAAGCACAATGCTTACCAAGGCTTCTTCCCATAAACTCTCCTGGTACCCTAGCTGGTGCCTTGAAATAGGGTTAGGTTCGGATTTTATCCAGGACTTTGTGAATTGGGATTCGGAATACAGTTGTGATTGCCTGTGCGGTTCTCAATCATATCTCTTGTTTGTTGGATCCATTGTTACCTCGGCCTCGCTTTGGCGAGCTATTTCCTTTCTCTTGCTTTGTTGCCTTAATCCCTGGCGTGTCTTCCTCGGCTCTGGCATATTTCTCAATTCTGGCCATAAGCTCCTCCATGCTTTTTGGCAATGTCTTTGCCAATGACTTTCGTAGTGCACAATCATCTTTTAGGCCGTTCTTGAAAGACACGACCGCCACCTCTTGGTTGCACTCGGGTATTCGGTTGAACACCTCATAATACCTTTTTGCGTAGGCCCTAAGGCCTTCATCCTCACTGATTCTCAGAGCCATCAGGGCGTCCACCCTTAATGGCTGTAGTTTGTTTGTCACGAACCTGGCCACGAACATCTCGGCTAGGCCTTCCCAGGTCTTCAGACTTCCCTTCGACAATTTGTGAAACCAATTCGATACAATCTCCCCGAAGGATGAGAGGAACACCTTGCAGAGCAACGACTCGTTCCTAATGTACAGTGCCATCGAGTTCAGGTATAATCCAACGTGGAAGTTGGGGTCCGACTTCCCATCGTATATTTGGAACCTCGACATACTGAATCTTTTTGGTGCCTCAAATTTGTCCAACTCCACCGAGAATGGTGTTCTCGGCTTAACAGGGGAAGTTACCTCAGCATTCTGTTGCTTCCTCTTGAGGTAATCTCTCAAGTCCTCCTTGGTCCACCCAAGAACTCGTCTATCTCCTGATTTCAATCTTTTAGGTGCACTGCTCTCAGCTTCGTTGTGAGCCCTTTTCGACCTTTCTCCATTAGTTGCGTCGAAGCACAACTCCTATCTTTGAACATGCCGATGTTCTCTGGGGTCTGCCTCCCTGGTGCGATGTGTCCTTCGAGATTCTTCCCTTCTCAACTCTCCTCGCCCGACCTCCCTTGATGGCCGGTGAGAGTGTTTTTCGCTCCTAGCGTGTTGGGGGGCTACAGGGATTGTTTTCTGCCCTTCCTTTTGGGCGTTGGCCGCTGGAATCGGCGTGTCCTGTAGCGGGAATGGTGGCTGCATGACGTTGTTTTGCATCATGAAATTGATGACCGATTGCAGGTCTACCAATTTGTTCGCCATTCCCTTCATCTCTTCGTCCCTCTGTAGGCATCTGTCTTTCCATACCTGGAGGTTATCCTCGTTATAGTACCCGCTTTGGTCTGTTTTCTTTGGTATGTCGCCTTCTTGGCCGACGTCTTTCCCTCCGTGATTCTGGTCACGAGTTTCTTTGTTACAATTGTCTTCTTCGACGTCAAGGTCAATAGGTCTCCCACTCCCAGTAGGAGTGTTATCCCAATCTTCTCTTTCTGTCCGTCGTTGGCTATCTATTCTCCTTTCCTTCTCACAAACGGCGCCAAATTGTGTGTGTTAATTTCCGACCACACTGCCAACTCAGTATTCATCTGGAGAGCACTAGCAGAATAGATGGCACCTGATTGACTTGCAACAGAAAGAAGAGATTCTGACGGTGGTTCGTCCGCCCGAGGGCACTCCGACGATCAAGTCAGTTATCTCTCAAAGATAGATCAAGTGCTTAACTCACTGTTCAAAATATAAATTGCATACCTTAGACCCATGGGGGTGCCTCTCTTTTATAGTTAACCTAATCTTAGTCCCAATAGAAGCCTAGTTTCAATGGACTTCAGCTCAGTGCTTATCTTGGACTCTCCAATAGATAAAGATAAACTCCCTAAGAGCTTTAACCTTATCCAGGCTGAACTCCTTCCTCATTCTAGGACTCTTGTCCCTTATTCGCTTATCCCGGACTCCGATATCTTCGGAGATAACCTCGGCCTAGCCGAGATCACCTCGGCGTTATGACCAGGACACGTGGCACCTCGGCTGACACGTCGGCGTCACCTTGGCCACGTGTTGGTACTCAGAAAATATATCTCCACAATTATCATATTTACCAGTCCTTAACATTTCTTCAGAATTTATTGAAAAAAATTAAGGTGTGTAACTTTTCTAAACAGATAAATATAAAACAAATATTTAAATAATTCCCCCCATTTAAAAAAAAAAAAAAAAACTACTAAGATAATTCATTGAACTGATAAAGAAGCTGAAGAAAATACATAAACAAACAAATGACTAATTTTATTAATACATAAAGCATACTCACATAACAAATGACTAATTTTATTAATAAGTAAATCATTAATTAAATTAACAATTTTTAATGATATGAAAAATATTTTTCAGTTAATCATTTTGTTAATAAATAAAACATTAAGTTAATTAACCGTTTTTAATGATATGAGAAATATTTTTCAATAAATAATTTTGATAATTTATTATTGTATAGATGAATATTTTGTTTTCCTAATTTTGTGTTAAATTAAAATTTATAACGATAGTTATAATTTCTAATATTATATGACCGATTCCTATTTTAAACAAACCTTTTAGAGGTGTATGTAATTTATTAAAAAATAAAAGATTTTTGTTTCATAATTGACTAAGAATATTTGTGCAATTAAAAAAAAAAAAAAAAAAAAAACCTTCCCTCAATATATAGGTCACCATTAATAAAATATTCAAAATAAAAAGGTAAAATCGAAAAAAAAAAGTTAAACAAGTAACTGCCCCTTATATATATACTAGTTTGGGGCTGATAGTGCGTTGCACGATCACAGTGCCAGTGGTGAATTTGGCGCTATAATAGGAACTATGTAATTGAGTGTTAATTTGATATTATAAGTATTTATAAAAAGCAGTACATTAGCATTAATAAAGGAATATTCTATGAAAAATCATTATGTCATTAAACATATAACTCAATAGATGAGAAGATGAAAGTATAGTTAAAGTGAACTACTTTAAGATAAGATTAAGATTTAACAACAGTTTTCAAAAGGCACAACATAGATAGCTAAAGTTGTATATTGAATCCATTTAAAGCCAAAAAGATGGATTCAAGGAAGTGACATAACTAGAACTTAAGAAGAAACTACATGACAAAAGGAGATTAAGATCATGACAAAAGAAGATAAAGATCTTATGAGCTAGTGGAGTTCAACTGTACAAGCCAAACATAGTTCATACTACATAGCAAAAGGCTAATTTTTTTTGTTGTTGTTGCAGTTAGTCTAATTTTTTTGTCATAGTTAACATGGTGATTTCTCACTTTGCATCTTCTGAAGTGACAAGCGGATTATCTGATTCTGTTGGATCTAGTGATGCACTTGATTGAGCTGGAAATAGTTCTTTACATGCTTTCTTTGAAGTTGGTGGAGAGATTGTTTCTGAATCTGAGTCTTTGGGGTTTGGTGAAGCAATGATGCATTCTTTATGCACTGTATTGATGTTAAATTTGCACTGTGATAGGCCACCAAAATCATATCAATATGCAGACAACTCTAAAATGTGATTTTTTTTTTTGTTGTAGAGAGCTTTTTCAGAACTTCCAGAGAAGTTTGTCCATCCTATTGAATTAAGAAATACGTTATTGTAACGATTAGTAAATATTATGAAGTTGTAGAAAATGAAGAGTGTTGTGGAACTTACATCTGATGTGTTCTTCATCAATTCCTCAGCAGTGATTGAAAACAGTTTTTCAGCATGAGAACCAAAAATGATTGCTGTGATTTTGCCACTTTCATCAATTAAATCTACTTCAAATCTGCATTTGTTGTTATTGTGGAAGAAAAATTATAGCACAAATAAGTGTGTGATTCAACATTGATGTATGATTTGGGATGTAAATTCCTCAGGCACAGTAGGTTGCTAAGGGAAATGGTCATCTTTATGGTGTTTTTTACTAAATTACCTCATTTTTCTTTTTAGATAGAAGGTATTGGAAATGTACTTCATAAATTCATTGACTTAAGCTAATGCACTCATCCCCAGAATTTCGTTTTAGCTATGTTTAATCTATCTATGATCTGGTACCATTTGATGTAGATCGGTGACATAGTAAATTTTGTCTGGTTTTTGTAGGTAGTTTTGTTTTTAGAAAACAGTCAATGCAGTTTAGCGTTGAGTATTTTGACTTTCTAAGAAGAAATTGTAGGGTAGTTATAGACCATAAGAGTTTGAACTGAACTAAAAGCCTGAGGTTGAATTGTACTTGCACGTTCTGGTGAAATTCCTATGGTCTATATACCCTTCTTTTTTTTTTAGCTTTAATAATATAATAATAAACTTTTGGAGGGAAAGGGAAAAAGTGAATGAATATAAGCTAATTTTTTTCTCCTTTTTCCTTGCATTTTTCTTTTTGTTTGGAAATCCATTATGGAAATACAATCTAATTTCTTTTAGTTGTTTGTCATACAGAATATTTCCACAAATTACTCTAAGTTATTTGTCAATAGTTTTTTTGTTTTCTTTTTTTTTGGTGTTAGCTAATTACTCTATTGTCAGGCTTTTTAGATGGTCATGATTTGTTTTTTTTTTTTCTTTAGTAATCATTCTTAGGTCATTATCTACGCTTTAAACTTCAGCATGATATAGTGTATATGAAATTAGAGAAAATTATGAGTATGGATTGAATAATATGAAATTGAATAGATTTTATCGTAGAGATAATTGTTAATTGTTACCTTGGTTGTGATTGCACTCGTTGTTTGCAAAAGTTACAAAGAAAGAAGTCTTCTGGTTCTGCAGCGGTGCTTTTGTTGCAGTTTGGGCAGCATACATAGCAGAATTTCTGGTTTACATTCGTGACAGTGGCACAAGCATTGACCCAATATCTTGTAGTCTAGGAAGTTAAATTGAAAATTATAATTAATATGAATTTTAAATTAGGAATTATCATCGTAAAGTAAAAAATGAACTCTTAAATTGTATTCAAATTAGGAATTTTTATTAGAGTATTGTTATTGTTTTTCATGAATTTTAATTTCTAACTTGAATACAATTAGGGTTATTGTAAGGCAAAAAATGAATTCAATTTGATTCGTTTCTAATTGTTATTATTGTTATGAGTTTGATGAAATTACTATAATATGAAATATACCTGTCTAACAAATGTTGGAAGATTTTTGAGTTGAATTAGCTTGTTTGGAGTTGGTGGTGGAGACTGTGTTGTTGCGATTCGTTGGACTCTCCGAAGAGGAATTTCTTTGATGGTATTGCTATGGCTGATGCACCTGAATATCATAATTGTAAATTTAAGTAAACCTGAATATTATATTTAACCAAAAAACAAAGAGTTCAATACTGTAAAATATTTTATTATAGTAGTAATTACCAAGCTTTTAGTGAATTTGCTTTAGGAATTAAAGGGTCTAATATAAAAGTTGTGGATGATTTTGTTGATAGTGTGACACCTATAAAATTGATTGTTAGGAGTTTGATAGTAGTATAATAATTATAAAAGTAAGAAATGTTGAAGAATATAGAAATTATCATTGTATGAGGACACCTTTAATCGCATGGCAATTATGATTGGGAAAGGAGTTGGGAGTTTCGAAAAAGCTACACCTTCATTCTTTGTGAATTCACCCCAAAGTGTTAGAGTTGTCGGCTTCAATCTGGGAAAAGGGAATTGTTAGATACAACAAGTTATTTGGTGAATACATAAACATTTAGCATTTGTCTACATAAGTATGGATTTCAAATGGAGACATTTGAAGTTAAAATGATAGGAAAAAATTTGGAAGAAGATACAACTTACTGATCATCAATAACAATGATTTCTTGTAATAGAGTCTTCTCATCTTTGTGGTCTTTGAAATTTTTCTTCATCTGTATTGGTCCAACCTCTAGTATTGCTAGCATGACATCTAAATTAAAAAATATATATAATTTAATTGTCAATAAAATTGTATTGTAATGTATTCAATTATTGAAGAAAATGAATATAAATAAATTTTACTTATATCTTTTGGTCGTGTTGATGATTGTGTATCTGCTGTTATTTCTAAGTGGACATTCGCTGATGTTGTTGAATCGATGTTGTTCTCAAGTGTAGTTAGAGTAGTAAAGTTGAAGTTCAAACTTCGTATAGTTAATTGATCATCTTTGATTTTTTCTATGGGAGTTCGTCCATGAATTGTCCATTGGTATTCATTTTCAACAATTTGATGTTGTTCTGGAATAGATCTGACTTGTGCATTTGATATTGCATAAGATGAAAAGATTTCAAGTGTTGTTTGAAGAACCTCTATGTTTGCACCAAAGATTGTTGCTTGTACTTTTGATCCCTACAATGTTTGAGTTTAATAATTAATATATAATTCTAGAGTTAGTAAGAAATAATTAATATGTAGTTATTAAAGACTCTAAATGATATTTGAATTGGAAAAAAATAAATAAAATATAGACTATTTATTAAGTTAAAAAGAAAAAGAAAAGAAGAAGTAGAAGTGATATATGGCAAAAAAAAAAAAAAAAAAAATACAAAAAGAATAGAAAAATCCAAAGGGAAAGTAGCTATTTGATATTTTTATATTTGCAATAGAGATTTTTTGCAAACATACCTTTGCATCAATTAACATCAGCTTTTGAAATAGTATTCCACTTGATCTAGTTCTTGGAAAGGATTTTTCAATAACCATCACATTTGATGTCCATCGTTTTGTAGATGGATCAATATCTTTGATAGCTAACAATTGATTGCGCATGATTTCCTGCATGCATAAAACATATATAGTTGAAGTAATAAATACGAAGCAAAATAATGTCAAATGGGTAACATAAATATAATGTAGAAATTGCAAATATATGAACTGGACATACCAAAAAACACGCAAAAGAAAAAAATCAATTGCATTGAGCTAAAGATAGAATCTCATGGTAGACAATGTTTTTTGTGGCATCAGGGAATTCATTGTTTGAATATGATACATCTGTTAAAACTTTGACTTTAGTAGAAGTTGTAGCTCGAGATAATGCAACATACAATTGGCCATGTGAGAAAACTGGTTGTGGTAAATAGATGCCAACAGTATCTAGAGTTTGACCTTGAGCTTTATTAATTATCATTGCAAAACATAGCCTGATTGGGAATTGACATCTGGTAAAATCAACTGGACACAATTTTTTATCTGATGGTTGCAAAGGTATTCGAGGTAAAAATACGAGATCTCCGTTTCGATCACCAACAGCAATTTGAGCGAGAATAACATATTTTTCAAATTTGCGACAAATGAGTCTTGTTCCATTACATAATCCCTTGGATGATTTATGTTGCGAAGCATAACAATGGGGCAGTTTTCTTTAAGAAACAATTTGTGCGGTGGTAATCCTGGAGCAGATAAAGAGTTCATAAAATCTTCATATTGGCTCTGTTGACTTTTATCAGTAGTCATCTCCAGGGAATTCTTCCATCAATATTTCATTGATGTGATCTACATTGTCATTTTTTGGAGTCAAGATAGCTCGATTCATCATTGAAAGTGGATCTTTATTATAATCGTTCAAATTTGGGAAGACAAAAGTGATAAGCTCTTGAAGTGGATTAATGTTTTTATTGTAAGGAAAAAGCATTACTTTAGGGATTCTAATAGTTTCAGGAGATATCTGTTGTTCTGTACCATTTCGTACAGAAAGCAAAAAATTACTAAATGCTGGATCATGCTTAGCTCGCATATTTTCTGTCAATTTGATCTTCTCTAATAAATGCTAAATGTAAGACATAACAAGCGTAGCATTAATGCATTCATTTCTTGTGCTCTTTGGCACAATAGGTAACACTTGACGAAAGTCACCACCGAATACTACAACCTTTCCTCCAAATAGAAGATTGCTATCCATGACATCTTTTAACAATTCATCAAGCGCTTCAATACTTTGTCGTCTTGCCATCGATGCTTCATCCCATATTATAAGTGTAGCAAGTTTCAAAAGTTTTACGAGGCCACTTTGTTTGCTGACATTACAACAAATTTTGCTTTCAACATCTATAGGAATTTTGAACTGTGAGTGCGCAGTGCGTCCATTAGGCAAAAGTGATGTAGCAACTCTTGAAGTTGCAATTGCGAGAGAGATCAATTTGTGCGTTCTTATTGTAGCTAAGATTGCTCGATATAGAAAGGTTTTCCCAGTTCCACCAGGTCCATCAATAAAGAAATATCCTGGATTTCCAGAAAGTACTGCATTAACAATTTTAGAATATGCAATTTGTTGTTTTGTGTTTAACAACGACACAGACATCAAATCAACCTCAGGCACTAATATATTGCGTTTATCTTCTATATCTTTGCAACAATCATCAGTTTCATCAAAAGTGATCGATAGATCTGAAAGATAAAATTGTTCAATGTTCTTGCGCATGGATTCAAGAGTAGGATTTATATTTTGCAAAACTCTAGAATGAATTTGTTCTGTAGATAATTGTTCTTCTCCACAAAGATTCTCCGATATTGTTCTTTCAAATTTTAAGAATAAAGCTTTTGGATCATGTGGACTACAATACACAAGTATTGTTGCGAACAATGGTCGTAATGAAGAAGGCATTTGAAAAGTACTTGCTTCTTCTAAGCACTTTTCATGACTTTCATCATCCTCTAATAGACCATATTGAAGAGTAGTTTCTCTGAAAGAGTTGTATGTCACTTCTTTAATAGTGCTCAATTGACGGAATGAAGTTGGGCAACGTACATGATTCAATAATAATCGCAAATAGTATCGCTCGCCTTCTTTTGGATTTGCAGTGATTATTCTTCCAATCACCTCCCTTTGCTTTCTTTCATTCCACATTCTATGTTGGGCATCCCAAACAAAGAATTCAGGAAATTCCTTGTATAAATATTTTCCTTCTTGAGCTTTTTTGTTTGTTCTATTCATCACAAAAAACTCAATCAACATTGTTCTTGAAAGAAATTCATTGTTAGCTAAAGAGCGCAAGTTATCTGTCTTTCGAAAGCTAACAATTTGGCAATCTTCAAGGTGTAGTTGCAAGCTTATCACAGCAGGATTAATTTGATTCAAAGGGAATTTGTATATTCTCTACATTGCTTTTGGAGGAGATATCCATCTTGCAGATTGAAACATTGTGATCTCATCAATATCTTCATTATTGTGTTGGCCTACTATGTGGAATGCTATTTTGTCATGACCCTTGTATATGTATTTATACAAGTACTTGATAGCCTTAATAGTAGAGCAAATTTCCACATTAATGTGACAATCAAACTTTGCAAGAAGATATGGGTTATAGGGAACAACCCATTTATTGTCCAACATGTGCCCTCGAACTTTAACTGTTTCATTATTGTTGCACCGCCTATAGTTAGGGTATCCATCAGCTTTCATGGTTGTCATCGAAACAAAATCTCTAGGATAATGGTTCTTACATAGGCCATTTTTCATACAAACATTATTAGAATTCAAAGAACCACAAGGACCATGCATCATGTGTTTGACAACCATTGAGTACGAGTGTGGAAACTTTTCTTTGTCAGGCAACTCGGCAGATATGAAATCATCAAATTTTTCTGAAGAATCTAGCTTATGACGTCGCTGAAGAATAAGAAGTAGATGAACATGAAGAAGGTCCCGTTTCTGAAATTCGATTACATATGTGAAAGCTGCAACTGGACTAAATAGTTTTTTTCTTATAACTTCATTTTTCAAGTGTTCAAATTTGCTTCTAAATACTCGGACAAGAAGATCAGGTCTATTTTGTGGCTCTTCATTTGGTAACAATTCTGCTTTGATTTCACTCCAACTTGGATTTCAAGTCATGGTTAAAAAGATATTAGGTTTTCCAAATCGTTGCACTAAAGTCATGGCATCAATATAGCGCTTTCGAAGGTCTCTTGGACCACCTATAAATGATCCTGGTAAAATAATTCTTCGACCAATATTAGAAGCTTTAGATTCTCCTGCTGTGATACTATTAACAATTCCTTGATACAAATATGTTCTTATTTCTTTCTGATTTACTCTAAAGTAATCCAACCTTGAAGTTTCTACCTTAACATACATGTCAACAACAAATTGTTGTAGAAGTTGACCTGCTCGAAGTAAAATTGAATTATCGCTCTCCCTAATTTGAAACTTGAAACAATAAAACTCACGAGTTGAAACCATGTTTCTCTTCTTTAAATTCTCTTCAAAAACTGAAATAAATAAAATAAATAGTTTAGGGTTCTTGTTGTACTATAAGTTGTGAGTAGGGTAATCTTTTTCCTTTATTATTTTTACCTTGTTCTGTTGATAATAAATCATCAGCATTGGAAGCTTCTGTTGCCAACACAGAAAATTGACCATCTGAAAATTTGTTTTTCTCTTTTTTGTTTTTTTCTTTATTCCTTGGTCCATCTAGGTTCACCAAGAGGAAATAGCAATGGATATTGTAGTGGGTCATAGCATCCATAATAATATCGAATTCTTTCAGAATGACCTTGATGTTTTTGGACTATGATATCACGCTCTCTATACTCAACAGCTTCATCATTCTCATGCCATATTGTAGCAACTTGGGATGCAGTAGGAGGATTAAAAGTTTGGGGATTTAAAGATGGATCAGCGCGGATAAGTATATGATGAGTGCCTAGGTTAGAAACATCTCTTAAACTTCTAAAGAATATAGAATATGAATTTGAAGCGAGAATATCAATTAGAAGAGCAATGATGTTCGAATCTAGATTGTCTGCAATTCTGATCCTATTCTGAACTTCATGTTCAGTGTCAAAGAAATAGAGCTGTAAGTAAGAAGGTTTTATTTGTGAAGGATAAAGCTGATTGATATAATGATAAACCTGTCCTTGCACACGAAAGGTATAGATTCCTATTTCTCTACGCTCTAATTGTTTGTCAGTGGTAACCCCGAATGAAGTGGAAGCAAATGAATTATTATAGGCATGAATGTATTTCAAGAAATGAAGAGAATTTTTGGAATGACCTGTGAACAACTCATACAATTGAGATGGAACAACATTGGGACATAGTGCAATTTCCCCAGTAGAACAACAAAAACCATTTGGCTCAAGATTTATTTTTTTTGCACTACAGAAAGGACAACATGATCTATTTGGTAAAACAAAGGCTTCAACTGGTATATCTCTTTTTGTGATTGTCTTCTTCTTTCTACAGCGTAGAACAAAGCCTATGGAGAGTATAAATAGAATTTAAGAATTATTTTCTATCTAGCTGGGTGTATAATTAAAAAAATAAAATAAGAGAAGGTGTTTAAGTACCATCTTCAGTGTCAGTAGTTGTGTTATTCTGGAAATCAAGTGTGTTGGATGTAGAACCTAAGGATTAGGGAAAAAACATGTAATTATACATAAGTAATAGAAAAAGGAAAGAATGAATTGGTTGTTATCTAATAAGGAGAAACATTTTTTTTTTTTTCCTGATAGAGACTCTAAAGAAATTATACCTATTTCAAAGCTGTTATGATTGATGGTTGCTCCTTCAAGATTAATTTGGGAAGGTTTTGATAAAACTGATGTAAGAACAGGACGTTCAAATATTCCAAATTGTTCATATTCAAATAAACTGCTCGATTCATTGATGCGGCGTATTTTTGTTGGTCGATCTTTTTGTTTTTCTGCTCTTAATTCTCGCCTCCTTTGATTGATTTGATCTTTTCGTTCTTGTGAAAAATTTGCATATGACACTACTTTTTTTGGCTTTTCCGACATGATTGAAACACTATACTGTATTAAACAACAATATATACTGTAACAAATTGATAGATAAACATTAAACTACAATTGTCATTTTGATAATAATTTTATTAACATTGTAATTCTAATATAGCATGTACACAAAACAAGAAAACAAACCATAAAAGGACATTTTACAATTACAACAAATTACAAAAATTAGACTTAGATCATAATTAAGATTAAAAATAAATTTCCAAGGAATAATATATTGTACAAATTAATACAATTAATACAGTTAAAGATTATAAAAACTGAAAGTGTAATTAATTATAAATTTCCATGGAATTTATATTACATATTTGCGTAAATTGTAATTAATAATGTGGTTATGATTTTTAACATAATTTTATTCATTGAATTGGTTGAAATTAATTAATTAAGTTAATCAATTTACATGTTTACTTATAAAATACATTCTATGTTTCTATTATTAATAAAAAAAATAATGATAAGAATTGTAATTAATCGAATCAAATTATAAGATCCAAATCACACAATGACTAAAATATATAAACTATTGGTATAATCTGCTCAACACATTCAAAGTTATCTAAATGCAATTATTATAGCTAAATGTAGATTTCTTAGGTATGATGAAGATTGATGGTATCATCAAATTAGAATGGAACTAAAGTTTTAGTTTTTAACCAAATCATATATATATATATATATATATATGTAATAAGACAACAAATCAAAGGTAAAATGGGACAGAAATAGCTAAAGTTTTATATTGAATCCATTTAAACCAAAAAAAGATGTATTCCTGGAAGTGACATAACTGCAACTTTACAGGACTATTTGTATAATTTACCCTAATTAATTTGTTAAAATTAGAATATTTACAAATTTTTTTAATAATAATTAATAACATCAAAACAAATAATTTATATAATGTAATAGAGATGCCATTATGATGGTCTTTACAATTTATGAGTGAGAAAAAATAAATAAGTAAAATTTTGTATTGTATTACTTAGGGATATAATATATATTCAATATGATCTAACAATCTAAATTATTTTAATATCATCCAATGGCTAATAATTTATATGTATATTTAATATTTTTATATTTTTATATATTTAATTTGGGTTTCAGGTTGTTCAAGTTGTTTGATATCTTTGCCTAAGCCCGTCCAAATTTAATTCAGGCTTTTGAATTTTTGTCAATACCTATACAGAATTTAAAAATATTTTGTCTAAGCCCTAAAAAAATTCGGCCTAGGCTTGAGTTACTCGGGTTGAACCCGCTCATGTTGCACCCCTAGCTACTATGGCCTGTGGTTACAATGTTTTATTGATTAGTGGATGTTTCAGATTTGCATTTTTTTTTTTTGACTTATTGACTTTTTATGTAAAGATGTGAAAAAAAATAGAAAATTATGTGACAACTTATAACAAATAAGCAGCTTATTTAGCAACTTTCCAAACTTTTACTATATGAAATGGTATAATATGACAATTTTTTAAAAATATTTAGTTTTTGTTTTATTCACTCAAAAAATAGTAAGAACAAAGGCATGTGAACATTTTTGTTCGGATTTTTATTTATTTTAAATGATTTTTTTTAAAATTTAATTATTTTTTCAGCTTTTTAAATGTATCACTTGCACATGACATTTTAAATGGAATACCGTAAATTATATTATGAATTTGTTTAGTTTGTTTTTTAAAAAAGTATTTAAGAGTTTTTAAAATTTTTATGAACTTATTTCATATTTAAAAAAAAAAAAATGATAGGTACTTTTGGTTAAGGTTTAAATTGGAAAAATAAAAAAGGGGAAAAAAAAAGATAATGAGAGTTAACTGCTATAATTTTTAGTTTGAGATAGTAAAATAATAGCTAAGTGATTAAAATATAATTTGTCAAAATTTATATTAAAATACAATTTGTCAAAATTTTTACTTTGCTAATCTGTATATATGAATAAAAATTTAAAAAATAATATAAAATAAAACAAGCCAGAATAAGTAAAAAAATCAACTTTTTTTTTGGAATATTTTTGTCTATTCTAGACTTACTTTTAATTTTTTTAAAAATATTTTTCTGATTGCTCTAGTTGAGTAGAACTCTAATTTTTTTTTGAAAAATCAGTTCACCAAAGCAAAATAAGTCAAAAAAAAAAATATATATATATAAACCAATATATGAAAAATCAGCCTTTTTCGTGTAGATGAATAAAAAAAAGTTAAAAAATTGCAATAAATAAAATAAGTCAAAATAAGTCAAAAGAGTCAAATTTTTTTGAATTATTTGTCTTTTTTGGACTTGTTTGCTTGCTTGCTTGAATTTTTTTTAAAAAATTATTTTTCTAATTGCTCTAGTTCAGTAGAATCTAGCAAAAAATCTACTAAAAGCAAAGTAAAGCAACAAAAAAATCATCAAAAAACTAAATCCCAAACACCTTCTAAACATGGAAAATTTAAGATATATATATATATATATATTTATTTATTTATGGATCTATGTAAAGAATATTAAAATCTTTGAGTTTTCATTTTCCTTCACTTTTTCACCAACCAAACAACAAAAGAATAACACAACTTATAAGAGAATTTCAGAAATTTAAGCCAAGGCTCAAGAAAAATTTAGGATTTAAACTCTAAATCTTAAACTCTAAACCAAACGCAGATTGCAACTGTTAGATTCAACCTCAGCCTATAGAATTCACATTGAAAATTAAAATTTCATGGGAATAGCTCTATCAAGAATGGATTCAAAGCGTGAGATGTATGAAAATCGAATTGAAAAGTATCTGAAAATACAAATTTATGTTGACGTAGATTGAACTCTGATGAAAGTTCTTACACTCCGAAGTTTTCCACTGCAACACGAAGCTTCTTGAACTCCAAATGCAAGTCAAACTTCTTGAACTCCAAATGTAAGTCTTGCCCTGCAACAACACTATCTTCACACTACACGAGGCGTTAAACCAACACAATGACTTTTTGATTCTACAATACATTGAAATTATCCAGATGCAATGATAATACCTACATGTAGATTGATAGGTATGACATAAATTGATGATGAAAACTAATTAGAATGGAACCAATCAAATTAAAATAGAACTAAATTAATGGTGTGTTTGGTTTGTGTTTTAAGATAAATTTATAAAAAAAAAAAAATTGAAGAGAAAGTTTAGGGCCTTGTTTAGTTCGTTTTGGAAGATAAATTTTTTTAAAAAAATTGGAGAAAGACTTAAATTTTTTTTTTGGTTTGTTTGGTTATATATTTTGGAAATAGTTTTAGAGTATGAGAGTTTAAGATGATTTGATATTCTGTTATAATTGAAATGTGTGTAAGAGAAAAAGTGATTGATTGATATGCAGGAGATAAAAAGTGATTTTGAATTTATTTATTTTTTAAATCACTAAACCAAACAAAATTTTAGTAAATTTTCTCAAAAATTATTTTTTTGGTTTGTTTGATTGTATATTTTGAAAATAGTTTTAGATTTTAGAATGATTTGATATTTGTTATAGTTGAGTAGATATGTGTGTGTATGAGAAAAAAAGTGATTGAAAAGGAAAAAGAACAGGAAAAATGATTGATTGATATATAGGAGAAATAAAGTGATTTTGAAAAAAAAAATTTCAAAAAATTTGAACCAAACAAAATTTTTAAAACAAAATTTCAAAAATTTATTTTTCTGAAAAATTATATCTTAAAATATAAACCAAATAAGTCCAAAATATTATTTGTTAAGCAACCTATATATATATATTATATATATAAGATATAATGTATAACATAAAAAAAATCAAAACAATATACAATAGAATTAAAGTATTGGTTTTTTAACCAAACCATATATTATATCTATATCTCTAACAGGATTTATATATATATATATATATATCTAACAGCAAAATTTGGAGAAAGACTAATTTTTTTTTTTGGTTTGTTTAGTTATATATTTGGAAATAGTTCTAGAGCATGAGAGTTTAGGATGATTTGATATTTTATTGTAATTGAGATGTGTGTGAGAGAAAAAGTGATTGATTGATGTATAAGAGATAAAAAGTGATTTTGAATTTTTTTTTTCAAAATCACTAAACCAAACAAATTTAGTAAATTTTCTCAAAAATTATTTTTTTTGGTTTGTTTGATTGTATATTTTGGAAAAAGTTTGGATTTGGAATGATTTGATATTTTGTTATAGTTGAGTAGATATGTGTGCAAAAAAAGTGATTGAAAAAGAAAAAGAATAGGAAAAAATGATTGATTGATATATAAGAGAAAGCAAGTGATTTTGAAAAAAAAAATCAAAAAATTTGAACTAAACAAAATTTTTAAAACAAATTTCAAAAATTATATTTTTCTGAAAAATTATATCTTAAAATATAAACCAAATAAGTCCAAAATATTATTTGTTAAGCAACCTATATATATATATATATAATATAGATATATATGTATAACATAATAAAAAATCAAAACAATATACAATAGAATTAAAGTATTGGTTTTTTAACCAAACCATATATTATATCTATATCTCTAACAGGATTTATATATATATATATATATCTAACAGCAAAAATTTGGAGAAAGACTAATTTTTTTTTGGTTTGTTTAGTTATATATTTTGGAAATAGTTCTAGAGTATGAGAGTTTAGGATGATTTGATATTTTATTGTAATTGAGATGTGTGTGAGAGAAAAAGTGATTGATTGATGTATAGGAGATAAAAAGTGATTTTGAATTTTTTTTTTTCAAAATCACTAAACCAAACAAAATTTTAGTAAATTTTCTCAAAAATTATTTTTTTGGTTTGTTTGATTATATATTTTGAAAATAGTTTTGGAGTTTGGAATGATTTGATATTTTGTTATAGTTGAGTAGATATGTGTGAAAAAAAAGTGATTGAAAAAGAAAAAGAATAGGAAAAAATGATTGATTGATATATAAGAGAAAGCAAGTGATTTTGAAAAAAAAAATCAAAAAATTTGAACTAAACAAAATTTTTAAAACAAATTTCAAAAATTATATTTTTCTGAAAAATTATATCTTAAAATATAAACCAAATAAGTCCAAAATATTATTTGTTACGCAATATATATATATATATGTCTAACAGAATAAAAAATCAAAACAATATACAATAGAATTAAAGTATTGGTTTTTTAACCAAACCATATATAGCAGGACTTATATATAATATATATATATATATCTAGAATAATACTTTAGACCCCCTCAAAAGGGACACCCCCTCACCCCTTTGACATGTGTCAGGGGGTGATTGGATGTGCAGGAAAAAAAAAAAAGAAAAAGAAAAAGCAACCAATGAGAGTGAGAGGGGGTGAAAGGGGATGATGGGAAAAGGGGGTCTCTATCATTGTTGATATATCTAATAGGACAAAAAGTAAAAGGATACAATGGGAAGGGAAAAAAAAGAGAGGAGTAAAATGAGAAAGAAAAAAAGAGAGCCACGTACTGTAGCAGTGCATAACTGCCTCTTATTTATAATAGTAAGATATATATATATATATATAAATATATATGTATAGATATAGGATAGTGTTTGAGTGTGCAACCCTTAAGGGTTGGGAAAATGGGGGAGACCCCCTGGGGAGACCCCCAACACCCTCATTGGGTGCTCTCCGGCACCAAATTCCTCACTGGGTGCTGATTGGCTCAAAATTTTTTTTTTGTTTTTTTAGTTTAATCATCTCCCTGCCCCCCACGTATATGTGGGGGTGGTGGGAGTCTGCCCCAACTGGAGATCTGCAGCATTGCTCTCTGAGGGTTGCATACCATATGCAATTTAGGTATAAATTATTCAATCAAAACAAATTGATCTTGACCTTTCAATATTTTAATGATTTAAAAAGGGTTACCTGTATAACTAGTTACCCTCGGATGGATCAGTGCAAGAGGGAGATCTTTGTACTATCCTTTTTTTTTTTGCAATATGGTCCTTAAATTACTTTGTTATTTACACAAGTTTTTTGGTCCACAATTTTATATTATTTTTTATTTTAGTTTAAATATTTATTTATTTTTTGTTTTATTTTTATTATATATATTATTTAATTATTATTTTTATGCTTGAGATAGTAAATCTAGCGGTTGTTGATAATATATAATTTCTTGATTTATTCTATCAGTTCTGTTTTTAATAAATTCTATGTCTTAGTTACATAATTATTATTTATAATATAATTATTCATAAGATAATAAATTAATTTGAAAGAATAAAAACTAAATTAAAATTTGAGTCAAACTATAAAAGTGAAAAGTGTAATTTATCCAAAATATTAAGTGAAAATACAACAAAGCTATACAATGGATGGACAATTCAATTTGAAGTGAATTTGATTAGAAGTGACATTGGAATCAAATGAATGATGAATTAGATGATTTAGACACCATTAATTGATTTTTGATTGAATCACTTCGCCACCACTAATTGATTGGGCAATTGACTAATTGATTAGATTACTTGTACACGACCAAATGATTTCCCAATCAATTGCCTACGTGCCAGTTGCTTCAAAAATTGATTGAGTAATCGATTAAAAGGTTGGTCACACCACCAATAGTTTTTAGAATCGATTGAGAAAGCAAAATTGATTTGCCTCTTATGTACGTGATTTAAAGATTGAGGAAATTTAATTTTACTTCTCAAATCGTCACTTATTTTGCAATCTATCTCAGGTTATTTTACACTTAAACTATTGGTTATGGTATTAATTTTACCTCTACCGTCATATGTTGTCTATAATTAGATAAAAATTGCTAACATGACACTGAAGTATAAAATATAATTAAATACAAATATAAATAATTAATAATTAAGAGTTGATCTAAAATATAATTAAATTAAAATTAGATTTGACATGTTAGGAATTACAATAAATAATTAAGAATTTAGAATTAATTGTGATCTAATATATAATTAAATTAAAATTAGATTAAAAAGTTAGAAATTATGAAAATTATTAAATATTTAGGATTAATTGTGATATAAAATATAATTAAATTAAAATTAGAGTAAAAAGTCAATAATTACAATAAATAATTAAGAATTTATAATTAATTGTGATTTAATTGAATTAATGTTAGACATTATAAATTATGTGTATGAGAGAGGAGAGACAAAGAAAAAAAAGTTTGAAAGTATTGCAGTCATTTCATATCTATAGTTAATGGTATTAATAGTTGCATTTTGGTCCAAAATCACAGGGGCTTTCTGGTTATATTTGAACCACAAGAGGGTTAGAATACTCTGACCTCAAACCACAAACAATAAAATGACTTTTACTCAATATATATATATAGTATAAAATTTATTTTATCGCTTGTGGTATGACCTAATAGCACTTTACCTTCCTTTTTTTGTAAAAATAATTACATACCTCCCATATGATTTTAAACTAAAATGCTGTAGTTACATCATAAAAATAGCCCCACTCCCCCACCCCCCATATATATAAAATTAAATCATAAATTAACTTAAGGAACTTAATTTATTACCATCAAATTAAATCATGAAAGTATCTTAATCTAATTTTTAATTTTTAACTCAATTTATTATTTAATAACATTTTAAATTAAACATGTACATATATATATATATATATATATATATTTAAAAAATTAATTCATAAATTAATTAAAATTAAAAATTAAGTTTATTAAAAAAATATTTAGGAAACTATAGTTTCATAAATTAGTTTTGTGTTGTGTTTTTAATTTTTTTTTATTTAATCGTGGAGATAAATTTATTTATTTATAAAGAGAGCCAAAAATAGAAGAAGACATAAAAGGTATAATTATCTTTTTATTATTAACATTAACGGTGTTAATGTTGCATTTTGGTCGAAAATCACATGAGAGTATATAGATATTTTTAAAAAACAAAGAGATAAAATGCTATTTGTTTAGATATTTTATTTGTATTTTCAATTAAAAAAGAGTTTAAATATTCTCTTGAATATATTCTGTTGAAAAAGAGTTTTCAACTTGAATATATTTTTTGAATTAAAAAAAATAAATGTATCATTTACCCATATTTTTTTGGTTTTTAAATCTAACTCTAAAAATAATAAATAAAAAAAATGATATATGTTGGTTGGTTTTTGTTTTAAAAAACAGATATAGATATAATAATATGAAAGCATACAATTTCTACTACTGCTCTGTTCATGGTTTTAGTGGTTTGAATTGTTTTTATATTTTAAGAACCATAAATTGCAATACTTTATGTGGATGAGGTATGTTGTGATTATAATATGTTGATGATGCATGTAGTGATTGTAATATTTTAAAGTTTTAAACTTTCTTTCTTTGAATGAGGAATGCAATGATTGTAATACTTTTTTAAGTCATTGACTATAATACTCTTTTTTTTTGAAGAAGTGCACAAGTTAAATTATGTTAAAAATTTATAAAATTTTAAACTACCAAACCGATTTGCATTCATCCGCTAATCCGCTAAATCCATATCCACCGGATTGGCGGACGAATGCGGATTAATTTTTTCTAATCCGCCAATCTGACGGACGGATGGCGAATTAAAGATTTCGTAACTGCAATCGACCCACACCCACCCCAAAGATAAAGAGGTAAAATGAATGTTACCCATACATGTTTATATATATGTACAACAAAAGTTATGAAATTTTTGAAGTTTAATATACAAAAAAAAAATAAAAAATAATTCAAATTAGCGTACATCATAAGGGCATACAAGATTGCTAGGAGTTCAAAAATGAAATGAGATTTTTTACTAAATTAAAGTTTATGAAATATTATTTTTTATTTTATTTTTTTATCCCGTGAATCAAATGGTTAAACTGCTAATAATATGATAAAACAAATAAATAAATAAATAATGTAGTTATATCGTGGTGGTTAGGACTTTGATATGGAAACTCCAATTCTAAGCCTATGTTTGGGAAGTGGGTTTTGTGATTTTTTTGGCTAAAATAGTCACAAAAAATAAAATATCACATCCAATTCATAATCATTACATTCTTTCTCTCACAAAAAGTCAAAAAAGTCAAAAGCTCTTCCTAAATCAGGCTTTTTAATCCCAAGTTAAAATAGTAAAAAAAACTCAAAAAGTCAAAAAGCCAACCTACTTCACAAACAAATCCTAAATGGATTTGGTTTCAGTGTCGGTCCAATTATGGATGCATGTTGTGTAGTATGAAACCAGATGAAATTGGAAATGAATTTAGTAGTATTAAAGTGGAGTTTGGATTTGTAAACCTCTCAATATATTATATATAGATAGATAGAGATACATCTATACTATATATCTCTTAAAAAATTCTAAATTCTCAATCCTAACATCTCATTAAACTCTTTTTTAGGTGGCACATCTATTCTTCTCTCATTCTATTTTCCTCTTTTTAAATATATTTTATTTCACTTTTTAATTACTTTGGCAATGGATATATATAATATCATATGGATAAAATTTTTTGAAAATATTTATAGATAAAAAATGAGTTTGACTCTAATTCAAATTCCTTCATCCAATTTATATCCTACTCAAAGATATTTAAAAAAAATAAATAAATTAAACTATAAATCTCAAAATCTTACTTCCATGCCAATTTTTTTTTCTTCATAATCTAAGTTAGTTATTGAAATTATAATAATGTAATAGATACACTTATGCCTCCAAAATTTATTATTCATTTTTATTAAATTTTACAACTACAGAGTACAAAGAGTGATATTTTGTGATATAGTTGGAGTTGACCTATTTTTTTGAGAAAAATTGTACCAATCGAAAAAATTATTTGGAACACATTCACGAGTTTGAAAGAAATTTTTATTCAATCTCATTTATTTTTTATTATAATTTGTTCTTCAATTATATTAATTTATGTGTTCGATTTTGTTGTAATATATAAGGAGGACACTCAATTTAAATTCAAACATAAATAAACTTAATTATGTAGTAGTTCTAAAATATTTTTGCTTATATTCTTATTTTTTTTATTTGAGATCTTCATGAGTTTAAATTTGTTTCTTTGCATATACGTAGTGAGTAAGATTGAGTTTTTAAATGATAAATTTCTCATTTGCAGTAAAAAATCAACTGCACAAAGGAATATTTGAAGCACAAGATTGGATTTCAAAATCCTTAATGAATATACAAATAAATTACTTCGTTTTCAACTCATATACTCTTTATATATATATATATATGTAACGAAAACCAATTGTAGATAAGGTCATTTGGATCCATTCGAAGAGTAAAACCTCAATATACATATTTTTTACTTAATTAATATTTAATAGTTAATTTCAATTACATTATTGAATGTCATGTAATTTTTAAACAGATTGGATTTAATATATGAATACTTCAATAAAAGTTTGGTTAATTTCTTATAAATAAAATTATTATTCAACTATGTTTGTGCTGAAATTATAAACACATTAAATATTAATGATCAAAATTTTAAAATTTAATTTGAATAAATATGTTTTATGTATTTAGACAAAAATCATAGGTAAGAAATTTTTTAAAAATTTATAGGTGGCATTTTACTTTTATCTAATTTTTAAACTACTATTCTCTCCAGTTCGTCTATTATTAAAGTTATATTAGATGTTGTTTTTCTTATCAAGTTTATCTTATCTTATTTTTGAATTTTTAAATTTCAACTTTGATTTTTTTTTTCTATCTTCATTTGATATTTACTAAATTTCTCTCTTCCTCATTTTTCTAGGATTTATCTAAATTTCTCTTTCTATATTTTTATAATTTATCTTCACATTTACACTTTATTTTTATCTTTTTTAATCTTTATCTTATATTTATAGGATCTACTCTTAATCTTGATTTTTCAATTAAGTTTATTCTTTTTCTTATATGAATTTCACTTTCTATATTCTTATAGTTTATCTTCAAATTCAAACTTAATTTATTTTTATTTTTATCTTATATTTGTAGAATCTCACTTTGACTTTTCTTTTTTAGTTGAGATCAATCAAATCTATTATTTAAGTACCTATCTAAATTAATATCATAGAATTTTGTTATTAATTTTTAACATATTTAGTATTGTTTACTATATTTTGTTACTTGCCCGTGCATAGCACGGGTTACCAGTAGTAGACAGATATGCAATTGTAGAGTAGGAAGATCAGTAGCAAGCACAACTAGGACAGGAGAAAAATCAAGATCAGGATCAGGATCAGGATCAGATCATCAAAAGCTCTGACTTTCAAAGAAAATCACTGCCTTCTTTCTCTTTCTACTACTTCACAACCTAACCATGGTCATGGTATCCTTCAACCTAGAAGAACTAGATAAGAAGAGAAGAAGATTCGGAGTAGGCACCGTGATCACGGTAGGCTCCTCATTGGAATACTCTTCAGATTGGGCTGAGCTACCAAATGACATTCTCAATTTCATATTGGAAAAATTAATCCTATTGGCCAACTACGACAGGTTTGGTGCTGTTAGCGTAAGATGGCATAATGCTTCCCTCGATCTTTGCAATCACAATTGCATATTCAAAACCCAACTCAGAAAAAAAGTTCCACTGCTTCTATTACCTCCTCCTTCTTCTTCTTCTTCTTCTTCTTCTTCTTCTTCTTCTGATTCCCCATAACAACAATGGAAATGCCACTTATATGACCTTGTCCAAGGAAAGATTGTGGTACATGACTTGAATTTACCGGCTTTGCCTAATTCTCAGAGAAGGTGTTGTGGTTCATCCCATGGTTGGTTGATCATGGCTGACGATTCTCTATCTATAACGCTTGTACATCCTTTCTACATCGGAGGAACAGTAGTAGGAGGTGGTATTATTCGTCTTCTATCTATTAAGACATATCGTCCAGAACATCGTTTTCTTATTGTTAAGTGTATCAGAGACAGGTATTTTGATTGTCCTTAAGAATTTGGTGCTTCCTTCCAAACACCCGATGATAAAAGTTAGCATGTACTATCTCACAAATTCCTCAGCAGGAGAGCCGGGTTCAAGTTTTAATTCCAATCTAGTACCTGTTTTAGCCAAACTACTTTAGACTTATTCAAAACCCTTTTCCAGAATGTTTTGGTCGTGTAGTTCTAAACATCTCCACATTGTTCTGAAGCTTGCATTTTAAACTTCAAGTGTCATACTTTTTCAGTAAATCAAACAAAGACAAAGTGGACATGAATGGAAGGGAGGAGAACTATCTAGAAAAAAAAAAAAAGACATTGTTTTCCCCTTCAAAAAATTGATCTAGCCATATAGTTTTCATCTGGCTGTACAAAAATGTGCTGGCCAAATGAATAATTTGCTAGCCGGATGAGTTGTCTAGGAAACAGAGCATTTTCAGAAAAATTAGCTTCTTACGTAAGTATTACACAAATATTTCAGATATTTTGCCTCAAAAGTCTATAAATACATCTCTTCACCTCATTCTTGAGGGTGGAGAATTTTTGGCTTCATTTGAAAGGGAGGAGAATTGTTTTTGAGAAGCTAGAGCTCTATTCCACTTGTCTTGGCCAACACGTAGAGCTCTATTCCACTTGCCTTGGCTAACACACCACCTCAACTCAAAGCCTTTTATCTCTTTCATCTCTCTCTTGATTGATACATAGCCCAAACACCATTAAAGCTTGTTCTTGGAGCTTGTTGTTGAGGGTTCAACTATCTCTAAGAGCCATGAGGGTGTTAAGAGGAGAATTTGATAATCAAAAACTCTTCGTTCCTTTGAAAGGTAAACTTTGAAACTTTCTCATCTTTTTCTCTTTTCTTTCTCTTCTTTTCCACAGTTTTTGTTGTCCTAGAATGTGATTTTCCTTGGGTTGTGGAGAGTTTGGCCACCCACCCATAGAATTGTAGTGTAATCTCTTCTTATTTTCATGTGACTCTTCTGGCATGTAATTATCTTAGCTTTAGGATGTGGAGGGCTTTACCACCAATCCATAGAATGGTAGTGTAATCTCTTTACTTTCATGTAATTCTATTAGCGTTGGGATATTGAGGGCTTTGCCACTCGTCCATAGAATTGTAGTGTAACTTCTCTTTACTATCACGTAATTTTCTCATCTCTTTTTCATCATCCAAGTGTTTTGGTTCATATGATTCAATCCATAATCAATCTTAATGAGTATTTGTGGTTGTTTCATGGAATCCCTTGGATGATCCTTTGCTATCTTTCTCTCTCTCCGTGCTTTCTTTGAAGTCTAAGTGAAAGATTCCTTATCAAAAGTGTTAGAAACTCTCATCTCAAACAACTTTGAGCATGGAAATGGATGTTGAATCTATATTACATGGGTAAGAGGATAAGTTTCCAATTACTTTTGATGATGTAATCTCTCACTTAAGCTTCTCCCTTAGAAGTGATGGCAATCTGCTCTCTCCAATTAATAGCATGGAATTGGGTATTAATTTACCTTGTCCACAAAGAGATGAATGCAAGTTTCCATCTATTTCTTTGGGCTTGACTTTCTTTTAGTTTCAATTCATGCACATATTAGTTTTTGTTCATCTAACAGCTTTTGTACATATTATGTAGCATCTTTTGTTGCAGTGTGATGGATGAAACTATCTACATCTTCCTTGATCATTCCCATAATAGGAAGGAGTAGAAAGAATGAACATCCTTTGGATATGTTTTGTTTGCTCTATTTTGGCTTTGTTGCACAAGAATAGGGTTTTCCAGATCTTTTATCCAGTCAGCCAGATAAAAGGTACGGCCCGTAGATCTTTCATATGGTTAGACCATTTATTTGTTCTGCCGGATGACTTTTCCAAGTAAAACAGAGTAGAACAGGGAAATTTTCGATAGATGATCTCATGGGCACCTACGGCTTCTATTATACTTTTCTCCCTATCTTCTTATAATTTGTTAGATTCAGCTTCTATTTAATTAAATAAATTCATTGTTATAATAATTTTCGACCCCACTTCTTTCTATTCATTTTATTGTTATAATAATTTTCAACCCTACTTCTTTCTATTCATTACATTGTTATAATAATTTCTAACCTTACGCCTTTTATTTCTTTCATTGTAAAGGCATGTTGTAATAACTTCTAACATCCATTTCTTTCTATCCCTTTGCTATGTATGTCTTCTAATCACCATTTCTTTCTATCTCTTTTATTTCCATGCTTTCCCTATCTGTTGATAGCATCATGTTTTCTTTTTCATCATATCCATGCTTTGCATCCATATTTCATGCATCGGGATTCAACTCATTTGCATTTGTGGGCTTACCATTTCCTATGTGATTTTGTACGCTACCTCGCTTTGAGATGATCCACATGTCATGTGTCAGTAGTCAAGTCTTTAGTAGCATTCTTGTATATGTATTATATTAGTATTTTGCATTTAGGATCATGCATATTTTGCTAACATTTTTCTTCGTCCTTTTTCCGGATGTGAGTAAATATTATGTGAGTATTTGTAGTTTTTGCATCTCACATGTGCATTATTTTTTTTTTATTATGTCTAGCATCTTACCATGTAGTTTCTTGCTTAATTGATCTATCTATATGATTGTAGATAGATGGAGGTGGTGTCGTTTAGATTGGAACAGTATTGATTTCTATGCTTGTGTGCTCAGTTTTATTTGAGTTGTACATTTTTCAAAAACTCTTCTAAAATGCATGAGATCGATACGTTCTAAAGTGAATGACACAATCTATACTTGATTGTTTCACATAATAATTTTAGCATTAATAATACTCAAAACGTGAGTATATATTGTCCATAAAATTTATATCATGGTTTAGTAGAAGCCAATCATTTGATCAAGTGAGCGAGGGTGCTCAATTAATGACCTTTCCCCCTATACCTAAAGTTCCAATCCCAGACATCGTTGGTTGTGACGAATAGTGGCCTTTGGTACAAGTCATGGGTTTTCTAGCTTTCCCAAAAGATTAGGTAGCAACTATGAGATTTGGTGATGTAGTTCATTTTTAGCAAATCTTGTGATTAGTGGATTTTCTAGGGATCTGTCAAATCTGGACTCTCCTTTATGTTTTACACTGCAATCGTGAGACTAGATCGAAGATCGAGAGTCCAAACTGTCGGGTGCACTCAGGTATCCCCTCGAGCATCCCACAACACCCAACTAGTTCAACTAAGGCAAGAGAGAGAGTTAGTTAGGATTGAAGTGGTTGTTGTATGAGTGAGGTCAGCATGATTGGTTCTATTGAGAATACGGTTATAACAAATACATCTTGTATATAAGTATGGGGTAAGTTTCATACTCTTCAGTAATGAGAATTGTATTGTTTACTTCCACATGGTATCAGAGCGGTGAGCTCTCACGAGCAACGATCTTGGTCTGCCATGGCTTCTTCTTGATCTGTTAGGGTTTCTTTGTAACTGGTCTTCTTGATTTGCTAGGGTTCCATAAATTAATCGTAATTTCTTCAAATTGATTGTAATCTAGCATGACTTTTTCTTTTTCTCATTCAATTCCTTCGAATATGTCTTTACTTATCTCGAGTTTGTTCTCCTTTGTTACTGTAAAGATGCTTTAAATTTTTTGATCTGGAGGAGTCAATTCCAAAATATCTTGCAAGCAATAGAGCTTCTTCGATTCGTTGATGGATCATCATCTCCTCCTTTTGCATTCATCAAGAATGCCAGTGGTTCTGAGATTCCAAATCCAGAACGCACGTGTAGACACCCCATTTTTGACCGACCTTAAGACTCAGACGTCACCGATTGAGCGCTTGGTGATGCTGCATATCGTGCTCGTTTAGAGGTCTCAGAGTCTCGGCTGCGAGCCTTGCCTCCAGACTTCCAGACTCTTTTGTGCCTTGCTTCGGTTTGCGAACCAGGTTCTGTTTTCTCCGTTTTCTCTTCCCGAAGGGAGGGAGAGGTCGTAGATCATCTCTCAGTGGCCGTAGGCTACGTTTCGTGGTCGTAGGCCATTTTTCCCGTTTGGAGCCCGATTTTCGGTTTTCAGAGCCGTCAGCCGTGTGCCTCGGTTTGGGACCGCTTAACCATCTCCGTTTGCTCCGATTTTGGCATACATCTTATTTCCTCCCTTTTGAGGGACACTGTGGCTCGAGAGACCAACTTCATGGTCAAATGCCACCTCCGGTGCTTAACAGTCAGTTTTCGGGGCCCCAGGCCGCGCGTTTTGGCCTCCGAACCTTCGTTTTACATCGGTTTGAGTTCATTTTTGGCGGCGACCTTATTTTCATTGTTAGGAAGGTCGTAGAAGGGTGGGATGCCAGCAATTGTTCTGAGAGCCAGCTTTATTTCTTCATTGCTCTCCGTCGCCCGTTTTTCTCGCTAGAAAGCTAGTGTTGACCACCCCCGGGCCACTTTTTTGGGCCATCAACCACATATTTGTGTTGTACACACCTGGGAGGCCACCAATATGACATGGCCAGCCAGAAATTGTTCCTGACCCTTTTGAACCCCTCTAAAAAGTTGGTTTTTCTCTCTCCTGGTTCACATTTTCAGGGTTTTCTCCACATATCTGTGTTGTGCACACATGGGAGGCCACCTTTTGGGGGTGGCCGGCCACTAATTCTCATTGACCCTTTTGACCCTGGCTGGCCGGCCAGGGGAGGTGGCCGGCCGGCCACCTGAACCCTCTGAACCTGGCCGGCCATGCTCCCCTCAGCTGGTTCCTTACAGCTGCACCCTCCTTTTCCCCCCAGATCCTGTATCCGAGGGGGGTCTTTTGGGGGGGAAATTTGAATTTAATTTTTCCCTCCTTTCCTCCACTCCTCCCTCTATAAAACTAGACCTCCAGCTCCATTTTGAAGGGTTACAAAAACTTGTGTGGAGCCTTGCATGCAACTCTCCCTCTCCCTCTCCCTCTCCCTCTCCCTATCTTCCAACCCTTCAAACCCTAAGGTTCTTGCACCCTTTACACTACGACTCATAGCACCACACCTCCAACATCCATTCCAACACTTTGAGGCTGATTTTCAGAGGCTAGGAGCTCTTCTTCTTGGACCAAAAGTTGCTGAAAAGTTGTGCTACAAGGGTGAGTCTTCTTCTCCTCTTTCTTGCCTTATTTTGTTCTATATCTTAGCCTTTGTTGCTTGCATTTTTGGGCTCCGACCTGAACTGTAATAGTCATATTTTGGGCTCATCTCCATGTTTGATTAAGGGTCTTGCTCTGTTTGAGGTCTCCTCCTCACCCTTTGTGTCTAAACTCTCTTTTAGGCCTATTTTTGCATGATATTTTGGGCTTATTTGTGAGCTGTTTTGGACTTGGTCATAAACTAGGAAATGTCTTGTTTTGAGCCTCTCTTCAACTTTGTTGAAGGGCTATCCTCTGTTTGAGGTCAGCTGCTGTCCCTTGTCTCTATTCTCTCTTTTAGGGCCATTTTTGCATGATAAATTAGCCCTATTTGTGTTCATTTTTGAGACTTGTTATAAACTGGAAAAAGTCTTGTTTTGACATCATCTTCATGTTTGATTAAGGGTATTTTCTTATTTGAGGTTACATACTTCCTTGTATGCTTGATTGTCCCTTGTTTTGAGCCCTACACCTAAGCTCCAATTGCATGCTTTGTTTGACCTTCTAGCCACTGGAATCCAGTGGATTTCCAGTGGCTTTGATGCTGTTTTGAACCTCCAAATCAGAGGGGGGTGACCCCCTCTCACCTTGACTTGTTTGGTGGTCATTTTGGCCTTCCAAAGAGACCCTATCTTGCATGCTTTGAAGTCACATTTCAGGGTCAATTTGGTGAGTTTTGGGACTACCATATTTGATTTCCAGAGCTGTTTTGGTCATGCTTCATGTCTATCTTGTATGTGCCTAATAACTCCTTGCATGACCCTCTAAAGGAGCTTCTCATTTTTGCACATATTGGCTGCATTTCAGTGATTATTTGGTCATATTTCCACATGTTTTATTCACTGATTTTTTCTGGTTTGGTGAGATTCCATGTGCTTCATATACTTGCCATGTAAATCATGTTTGCTAGTCAAAATTGCATGCTACTTTAGCCCATCTTGCTAGCACCTTTTGGCCATGCTTTGAACTAAGAAAGTTTATGTTTTGGGACTGCCTTGACTCTGTCTTCATGCTTCATGATCAAATAATGCATGCTTTGTATAGCTATAGGTCATTGCGTATGCCTAGTTTTGAGTTTCGGGGTTCATCTCATGCATCGGGTGCCATATTGCCATGTTTCGGGGCTGTTTAGCATCATATTCTAGTGCTGAAATTCGCATGTTTGTATGCCATATTCCATGCCTTGTTAGAGTGGCATTTGTGCCTTAGGTTTGGTCCTCGGTTTGCGTGCATGTGTGCACGCATCTCGAGTGTCTCATTTTCATCTTATGGCCACTAATGTGAGTGTGGCTGAGGTCCACTCATGTTGGTGTAAGTCCATTATGCATTGTGTATGCCATTTCGATTCATAGCATTGCGTATGATAGGTTGTATGTTAGAGCATCGTGTATGCCATGTTGCATCGTGCATTGTGTATGCCATTTCATAGCATTATGTATGCTAGGTTGTATATTGGTTGCATAGTGCATGCCATCTCATTTGCATTGTGTTTGGGATAGGAGTTAGCCCGAGCACGGGAAACGAGGGACGTTTCGTACTCCGAGTGACGGAACGTGTCTCAATTCCCGGTCGCCGACACTCCGGATTATCCATGATGGAGTTTAGGTCTTGTTGTGTTTATGTGTGCATTCATTTCATATTAAGTCGTGCAATTCGACTCCTCGACCATCATGCATCGAGATGCGTGATTGATGGCACGAGGATCGAGGACTACACTTCCTGAAGAGTAGTCAAGCATACATATGTGAAAATACATTGCCATGCCCCTTTCCTGCTCTCTGTTGCAGCAAAAAAAAACCGGCAATCTTTGGGGCTTCGCGCAACATTCCGGGCTTAATTGTAAACAGAGGCTAATTGGGGCGTCGCAATGGATTTCTGCGCCAAGCAACCCGAGTATGCATCATTCATCATTTGGAACAGAGTCGAGGCGGTCTATGGATTTGCGTGCCATTTTGCTTTCCTAGATTAATTTGTTAATTAATTAGGATTTTGTACTTATTGAGACTGTATTATTTGTTTATGACTGTACATTATTTATTCAGACCCTCTGCGCGAGGGCAATGTTGTAATAAGTGTGCGTGCGTGTGATGTATGTCTTCCAACCCCACGTCTTTCTCCCTTTTATTTACCAGCTTATGATGGTTAGATGAGGGCATGTTTCAATTAGCATACTTATGCTTGCATGTTTGCATTCATTCATCTGTCTTGCATGCACCGGGCTCGGCGCATCATACTAACTGCATTGTATTTCAATTCCGAGTTGAATTTGTTAGTTGTAGCATTTCACATGCCATCTTTAGAATAGCCGAGCCTGCTATAGTTACATTTTTGCATGTGTTGCATTAGGCATCTCTGTATAGTTAGGATCATGCATGGATTTCTAACATAGCTTTTGTTTTGGCTTGGAGTACTCGGTAAGTTTTATGCTTTAGCATCCTTGCATGTGTGTGAGTGACTGCCATGATAGCATGCTTACCATGAGGCTATATGCTTATGTGATATAATGCCTGAATGCCTGTGGGTGAAGGTTGGGTTATTTGGATTGGAACAATGCATCAACCGTGAGTTTTAAGCCCACTAGATAGTGGCAAAACCATCTTTTCTAAGCCCACCGAGGGTGACAAAATCTGCATTTTAAGCCTACTTGCGAGTAGCAAACCATTTTCAAAACAAACATGAGATGTTCATTCCAATTCAGGCGACCCAGTCTATACTTGTATGCTGTGTGTATCACATAGTAATTCTAGGCTAATAACCGGAATAAGAACGCATAATATATCATGGTTAGTAGAGGCCAATCTTCGATCGGGCGAGCGGGGGTGCTCACGAAGTGACCTTCCCCAATCGTACCCAAGTTCCCGAGCTGAGGCAACTTTGGTGATGACGGACACGTGGCCTTAGGCAACGAGTCAGGGTTTCCTAAATTTCCCAAAAATAAAATATTTAGGTGGCGACTTTGTATCTGGCAAAGCAGTCCATGTTTGGCACTTCTTTCAAAAAAATCTGTTTTCTCAAAACGATTTGCTGGATTTGGACTCTTTGGTTCAGATTAAGAACCGTGACATTTGAGTCCTGAATTATAGTGAGCCCAATGAACGGAACGGGGGCTCATCCCTCCCGGGGCGTTCGGGGACGTCTACAGCACGACATGGGATAATATAGATGCATATCTACTTAGTTGTCTTACATCAACTTTGTCTCCTCTAGTTTATTCAACTGTGTTGCATTTGGAGCATGGTTCTGAGGTTTGGATTGCTTTGATGAAGCGATTCACAACTCTTTCCCGATCACACATCCATCAGCTCAAAAATTAATTGAATACTGTTCCCAAAAAGTCAAATTCTATGGAAGTTTATTTGGCTCAAATCAAGGATATCTCCAATCGATTGGCTCTTGCATTTGTGATCATTGCTGATGAAAATCTTGTATTGATCACCTTGAATGCCTTTCTAATGAACACGATTCATTTAAGGCAACTATTAGGGCTCAAGTAGAAAGTATTACCATGGATGACTTGTGTTCTTTACTATGTTCAAAGGCAATTCATGTTGAATTAAAGAACAACAAAGCTTCATCTCTTGAGCAACCTAATGTTGCATTTTCTGCAACTCTGAGGCCCTAACTCCAGTTTTTCTAATGCTTCTTCTCGAGGACAATCTAATAGTTATAGAGGAAGGTACTTATCTAGAGGGGGTAGAGGTCAAAATTCTAATCACTATAGAAGTAATGGTAGATCTGGTTTAAGGGAGAGAGGAAGATTTGGTCTTACTTGCCAACTTTGTGGTTTATTTGGTCACTCAACTTTTGATTGCTAGCACTGATTGGATCCTCCATATTAACCTCAGGTTCAGTCTTCTCCACAACATCAAAAACTTTTGCTACTTCCACTCCTCTTCCTAGCACTTCTTCTCAAATTTCCACCTCCACACCTTGGTATCTTGACTCTGCTGCTACTGATCATATGACCAATGATTTACACAATTTAAGTCTATATCAACCTTTATTTTAGATCAAATAATATCACCATTGGCAATGGTTAGTCTATTGCTATACATCACACAGGTAAACGTATCTTGTCTACTCCTCAGTTTTCATTTTCTCTCAACCAGGTGTTACACTCTCCTTCTATTGCTTCTAATCTTCTCTATGTTCAAAACCTTGCTAAGGATAATAATTGCACAATCACTTTTGATGCTTCTCACTTTGTGATTTAGGACAAAGTCTGTCATGACCCGAACCTGCCCCTATAGATTAAGGTCATAACCGGCCAGTAATCATGAGATCACCTACGGCCTCAAACCTGATATCAATTAATAATTAATAATATGGGGCCAGATGTGGAAGCAACTTAAAAATTTTGTCCAATGAGCTATGCTTACATGGCATATCAAAACATTTCACATAACTTAATAATAACTCACACCACATATCAGTAGTTAACATCTTGTATACCCAGGATCATTCAAACACATAGTCAGCTAAACCAAAAGCTTATACACATAAACGGTCTATCATGACTCATAGAAGCAGCAAAAGAAATGCAAAAGATCATAAACAAGCCTCTTGCGTGAGGCACTTGGGCTGACTTCACAAAACTCGAGTTCCTTTCTTAAATTCCACTAAGGCTGAGGTTGAACGTCCCTTTTCTCACCTACATACATATAAATAAGAGTGAGTTAACGCCCAGTGAATAATATCAAAATAAAGAGGTTAATGAATGAGATTTGTTCATAAATGAGTCATACTTATAATGTACACATTTGAACCACTATTCTCATTCACATCAGATTTACAAATCTCAACAAAGCAAAACGACCTCGGGTCCAACACATCATATCCATATGCAAACGACCTCGAGTCCAATGCTTATATAAAACAAACGACCTTGGGTCCATCTATACAAAACGACCTTTGGTCCAACCAACTCTTTATTCAAAACGACCTTTGGTCCAATTCGAACATATCAAACGGCCTCGGGCCCAATTCAAACATATTAGGCGTATCAAACGGCCTCGAGCCCATTCTCTTTATATTCATGTCTATGCGTATTTCGTATTCATGGTCATGATCCCTTTTCATTCAAACAGCCTTTGGCCTATTACGCTCATGTTTAAACGGCCTTTGGCCCATCACGGTATTCAAACAGCCTTTGGCCCATCGTCATTATATTCAGATGGCCTTTGGCCCATTCTTATATTCAATCATATCAAATGGCAAACGGCCTTAGGCCCAATTCGGATATATCAAAGGCATCAAACGGCAAACGACCTTAGGCCCAATTCAGATATATCAAACGTATCAAACGACAAACGGCCTTAGGCCCAATTCGGATATATCAAACGCATCAAACGGTAAACGGCCTTAGGCCTAATTTGGATATATCAAACGGCAAACGACAAATGACTTTAGGCCCAATTCGAATATATCAAACGTATCAAACGGCAAACGGCCTTAGGCCCAATTCGGATATATCGAACATCTCAAACGACAAACGGCCTTATACAAAATTAGGCATATAGAATACTCATTCATATTTCAAATCAACAAATCCCTGAAACTTATACAAAAGTAGCATTTAGAAAGTAACATAGTTGAAAATATCTTTACTAAGATATTACTCACAGTGTTCTGTCGGTGGATTCGTCCTTATGCTCGACCCTACATAATACATAACACATATTGGGTCACAAACGATTCAATCCATTCTTAACTCATACATTCCTCTTAGGCCTCTTTCTTATCTTCTTAGTCCATTTACAATGCTCAATGCATGCCTAAGATTGCTTAGAAGTGGAAGAGAATGGAAACAAAACATAAAATCATCTTTAGAAATTTCTGAAACAAGGCTTCCCGCTTGAGCGGGGTTTCCGACGCTCGAGCGGACCCCTTTGGTTTGCAAAAGTACTGGTTGTCTCATTTTTACACTCGAGCTCCACTTTGGACGCTCGAGCTGAGAGTCAAAATACGTGTGCAGATGCTCGAGCGTAACTCTACCCGCTCGAGCGGACATCAATGTCTGCAAAAGTTCTGGAAACTAACATTTCACGCTCGAGCGGCGCTTTCCTCGCTCGAGCGGACATGCCAAATTTTGGAATTTCCAAAACTGTTCTTGAAGCTTAAACTTGATATTCAAAGGCCCCAAACTCATGATCTTGGTTCAAAAACATGGATACACATTATATAATATGAGAACATAACCAATATGAGGCCAATTATTCAAAATCATGATCTAACTCTCAAATTAATCAACATTCCCTTTGTATGGTCAAAACCCATGTATTCGAACTTCATACAAGCCTCATATCTCCATCAATCATGCATGCATGTAAGTTTTTGACTTCAATTCCATTTCAAATGGCACCAATGATGCTTATAATCATGAAACTCAACAAAACCATGCTTGCATGTATGCTTTAATGCTCAATTTTTCATAATTAACACATTACATGCTAACTTATGCAATTTCATGGAAGTTCTAAACATGCATGTGCATATAGACTTCAATCTCTTCATAATCAACTCAATTCATGTTTTTGAACATCATTTAATTTTGAATTTACAAAATAACAAACTCAAACTCATAAATTTATGCTCAATCACTCACCTAGGAGCTTCAATCTTCCAAATTCTAGTTAGTTCCTTGAGTTTGGCTTTCAATCCTCAAGCTTTGAGCCAAAATTCATAATTTGAGTCCCTCTCTCTCTCTAGAGCCGTCTCTCCCTCTCTCTCTAGAGTACATTCAGATTTTTGAGTTCAACAAATGAGGGACTTGAGTGTATATTAGCCTATTTATAGGCTTATCTAATTAGACTTGGTTAAGGCTAATTAATTGTACTCAATTCAATCAGTTTAATCTAATTATTTTGATTCAAATCAATTTCTAATTAAATTTCACCGTAGGCTCTAAAAATTACGCCAATCACAATGGCGTAGTCAATTCCGGTTTCTGTGGTCGATAAGGCCTTCAATTTTCAATTCAAAGCATAGATTCTAATAGATTTTCCTATGGTGAACAGATACAAAGCCAAAATCACATATAATCATGCAATTAACACCCAAATTCAAATTAAGCACATAATTACAAACATAATCATGATTAATTAACATAGTACAGGACAGGGTTATTACAATCTTCCCCCCTTTAGGAAGTTTGGTCCTCCAAACTTATTTTACCTTTAGTCGAAAACAATTCGGAATACTTTTATTCAACGGTTCCAATCCTTTTGATAGTCATTTGCTCAGTCTCTAAATCAAGCGACACTCTGTCCTCAACCAGTCAGAGACTTACCTCTTCCGCTATACAAGGCTTTGCACAGTGCCACACCGAAACTAAAGTGTAAGTTGTTGTGGTAAGCAGAGTCTGCCAATGATGGATAGATTTTTCCAACTTCCCTAAAATTCTAATGCATACATTTGGAGCATTTCTTCCAAAATCTAAAAAAAGTTCTTTCTAATTATACATCAATTTGAGGATGGAAAGCAGCGTTGAATCACAATTCAGTTCCCATTGCCTCTTGAAGGCTTGCCAGAATCTAGACACAATTTAGGATTCCTATTTCCATCCCGAAACAGAGAGAGATTGGAGTAGCTTTGCCTATATTTGATGTTCAACTTTGACTTGTTGGCACCGAAAATATTTAGACACAAATTCAACAATTGCCTTCTTCATAATAGGTCACCAACATATTTACTTTAAATGTCAGCTAACTTTACCATAGAAGTGTGGTCTATTCCCTTGTCATAGAAGTTCAATTCATTCTTCAATAATTCCGCAATTCATAATCGCAATTCACAATCCAATTCGGTATTTAGTTTAGTGACTCATCACAGTTATCCAAGGTCAATCAAAAGTCTTTAGGAATATAAAGTGGATCCAGACACTGATTCCCGAGTCAACAAAGGTAACAACAATGCAATCAACCATGCGACGTACATAACTCCTATATCCCCATAGTATCGATTGTAAAGTACAATAATATCAAAGCAGTCAATTTCTAACATAATACACGTGTTCTCAATCATTTAACAGTTTACAGTTTACAATTTAGTTCAATGTTTGGTTCCTTGTTCCATCAAGTCTTCCAACGTTATCTGATAGTTGTCAATGAGCATAAAGCAATTCATATATTAATCCCATGACATCAAAGGTAATATCAGAGGAGTCAATCACATGTTAAACACAATTTACACATCCTCATAGCCCCAATTGCAGAATATAATGGCACTGAACAGTCATTTACAGGGCGCACTAAATTCACACACTTTCGGATAATCGAGGTTTTCTAATCCCAATAGTGTTCACAATCAAAACTGTTCGCGGTTAACAATTACCGTAACGTAAATTCCCAACATCTGATAACACTGAAGCAACTATTCTCCCATACAAAACAAAACATATTTCGACCAGTCAAAGATAAATGTTCAGTACTGTTTATAATCAAATTAATCTGCCGTCATCGGTTTCCATAGCGTCAAATAAATAAGAATTTAGTAACACAGAAGCAGTCATTCCTTAAACATCCAATCACTGGATTTGCACAATTCTGTTCATTTATAACATGTATGTCTCCAACAATTAAAGGTTGGTTCTTAATGATGTTCATGGTTAGATCGGTCTGTTGATAGCCCACATAAGGTCTTCTAAATAAGTCCAGTATTCCAAATGGATTCAAGTTTTGGATCTATCAGTTTTCTTGCCAAGAATAATCTGGTTATTTATTCATACACAATTCATAATCCCTCTTAACAAAATCAAATCAGATAGAGGGTCTTATCAAATCAATCCAGGCAAAGGTCTTGTCAAATTAAATCAAACAAAGGTCCTATCAAATTATATCAACTAAGGGTTCTATCAAGCCAAATCAAATAAAACTTCTATCAGATCGAATCAGATAAAAGTTTTCTCAAATAGGGTACATTTGGTTCTGTAAGGCATACTTCGTTTGCTTAGGTACATAGTCAATAGTTTCACAACTATCCTAAGTTCATCAGTTCTCAAAGTCATATCAAAGTCATTCATCACAACTGTTCATATCAAAGTATTTCAAGTCATGTACAATATGGCATTGTCCACATAAGTTCATGTGTAGTTGCATATGCATGCAGTTGTTCATATCAGGAGGTATGCATTATAGTCAATATAGCAGTTTCCAAATAAGTCTTGTATGCAAGTACATGGTGCACAGTAACACATTAAACAAAGTTCCTCGGTTGCACATAAAATAGGATTTGTTACGCAAAAGTCTCAAATCAGTCACAAAAGCATAGGTTTAGATATATATGTGCATGTGCAGAGTCAATCGATATCCCAATACGTATTTCACAAATTTCCCAAGCAAAGATGTACACATGTACCAGTCCAGAATCAATTAACATATAGGCATTCGTTTATAAACAGTATAAATACCTGGGATAGCGGTCGCAGTATTCTGAGTGCTTTCTGAGACGAGTGCAATTACTCTATCTTGATTAGCAGTTGGTACGAATCCAGCTGAGACAACGGGTCTATTCACGTTTTGTTCAGTCCGGGGACAGTTCCTTACTATGTGGTCCATTTTACCACACCTATAACAAGCCCCAGAAATTCGGTAACAAACTCCTCGATGTTTCTTACCACATTCGTTACACGTTGGTGCTGTATTCCTCGCAGAGTTTGATGTACGCGATGATCCCGTATTTTGCTTTTTGAATGATCTTTTCTTTGAGAAAGAGCCTTGTCTCTTGCTTTTCCATTCAGAAGATCGGTTCATGTTAGTTTTGGTCATTAGTGTTCGGTCTAGCACCTCAACATATTTTGTGACTTCCAACACATTCACTTGGTGCTCTTGCGCTGATGGTGGCAAAGGTTCTTGTCGTAGCGGTAACTGATATTGTTGTCTTAAGATCTCTGTCATTCCTTGTACTATTCTTTCCAGTCTATCAAGTCGGGCTGTGGAAGAGTCTGCCAACTCGTATGTCCTTACTTTATCCATGATCTACACAAACTCTTATTAAGCCATGCCAAATACAAGAATGCCCAATACAGAAATAAACACAGATACACATAGGCACATTCGCACATAGGCACATCGTTATATTCTCCTTTTACGTATCGTCAAGACACAATTAATCACATACATAACAGATGATTGCATACTTATCAGATATCGTGTGCTGAACACTTACTAAGTAATTATACACTTAAACCATATTCATGTTCCATATAGACACCCATTCGCAGAATTGAATGCACATAAGCAACGTTTCATGATTCGTATGTTCATGTACGTACATTATAACAAAACAAACTTGTTGTACACATTAGTGCAACAATTCATATCTCATATAATCACATGTTCTCAATGCTTACATCATGTACTTATCAAATGGATGCATCTTAAGTCTTTTCTAGACACCTTATGGCTCATTTGGACAAGTGTGTGAGTTATTAAAACCTGGCTTTGATACCACTCTGCCATGACCCGAACCCAACCCTATAGATTAAGGTCATAACCGGCCAGTAATCATGAGATCACCTATGGCCTCAAACCTGATATCAATTAATAATTAATAATATGGGGCCAGATGCGGAAGCAACTTAAAAATTTTGTCCAATGAGCTATGCTTACATGGCATATCAAAACATTTCACATAACTTAATAATAACTCACACCACATATCAGTAGTTAACATCTTGTATACCCAGGATCATTCAAACACATAGTCAGCTAAACCAAAAGCTTATACACATAAACGGTCTATCATGACTCATAGAAGTAGCAAAAGAAATGCAAAAGATCATAAACAAGCCTCTTGCGTGAGGCACCTGGGCTGACTTCACAAAACTCGGGTTCCTTTCTTAAATTCCACTAAGGTTGGGATTGAACGTCCCTTTGCTTACCTACATACATATAAATAAGAGTGAGTTAACGCCCAGTGAATAATATCAAAATAAAGAGGTTAATGAATGAGATTCGTTCATAAATGAGTCATACTTATAATGTACACATTTGAACCACTATTCTCATTCACATCAGATTTACAAATCTCAACAAAGCAAAACAACCTCGGGTCCAACACATCATATCCATATGCAAACGACCTCGGGTCCAATTCTTATATAAAACAAACGACCTTGGGTCCATTTATACAAAATGACCTTTGGTCCAATTCGAACATATCAAATGGCCTCGGGCCCAATTCAAACATATCAGGCGTATCAAACGACCTCGGGCCCATTCTCTTTATATTCATGTTTATGCGCATTTCATATTCATGGTCATGATCCCTTTTCATTCAAACGGCCTTTGGCCCATTACGCTCATGTTTAAACGGCCTTTGGCCCATCACGATATTCAAACGGCCTTTGGCCCATCGTCATTATATTCAGACGGCCTTTGGCCCATCCTTATATTCAATCATATCAAATGGCAAACAGCCTTAGGCCCAATTCGGATATATCAAAGGCATCAAACGACAAATGGCCTTAGGCCCAATTCGGATATATCAAACGCATCAAATGGTAAACGGCTTTAGTCTTAATTCGGATATATCACACGGCAAATGGCCTTAAACCCAATTCGGACATATCGAACATATCAAACGACAAATGACCTTATACAAAATTAGGCATATAGAATACTCATTCATATTTCAAATCAACAAATCCCTGAAACTTATACAGAAATAGCATTTAGAAAGTAACATACTTGAAAATATCTTTACTAAGATATTACTCACAGTGTTCTGCCGGTGGATTCATCCTTATGCTCGACCCTACATAATACATAACACATATCGGGTCACAAATGATTCAATCCATTCTTAACTCATACATTCGTCTTAGGCCTCTTTCTTATCTTCTTAGTCCATTTACAATGCTCAATGCATGCCTAAGAGTGCTTAAAAGTGGAAGAGAATGGAAACAAAACATAAAATCATCTTTACAAATTTCTGAAACAGGGCTTCCCACTCGAGCGTGGTTTCTGACGCTCAAGCGGACCCCTTTGGTCTGCAAAAGTACTGGTTGTCTCATTTTTGCACTCGAGCTCCACTTTGGATGCTCGAGCTGAGAGTCAAAATACGTGTACAGATGCTCGAGCGTAACTTTACCCGCTCGAGCGGACATCAATGTCTGCAAAAGTTCTGGGAATTACATTTCACGCTCAAGCGGCGCTTTCCCCGCTCGAGCGGACATGCCAAATTCTAGAATTTCTAGAACTGTTCTTGAAGCTTAAACTTGATATTCAAAGGCCCTAAACTCATGATCTTGGTTCAAAAACATGGAAACACATTATATAATATGAGAACATAACCAATATGAGGCCAATTATTCAAAATCATGATCTAACTCTCAAATTAATCAACATTCCCCTTGTATGGTCAAAACCCATGTATTCAAACTTCATACAAGCCTCATATCTCCATCAATCATGCATGCATGTAAGTTTTTGACTTCAATTTCATTTCAAATGGCACCAATGATGCTTATAATCATGAAACTCAACAAAACCATGCTTGCATGTATGCTTTAATGCTCAATTTTTCATAATTAACACATTACATGCTAACTTATGCAATTTCATGGAAGTTCTAAACATGCATGTGCATATAGACTTCAATCTCTTCATAATCAACTCAATTCATGTTTTTGAACATCATTTAATTTTGAATTTACAAAATAACAAACTCAAACTCATAAATTTATGCTCAATCACTCACCTAGGAGCTTCAATCTTCCAAATTCTAGTTAGTTCCTTGAGTTTGGCTTTCAATCCTCAAGCTTTGAGCCAAAATTCATAATTTGAGTCCCTCTCTCTCTCTAGAGCCGTCTCTCCCTCTCTCTCTAGAGTACATTCAGATTTTTGAGTTCAACAAATGAGGGACTTGAGTGTATATTAGCCTATTTATAGGCTTATCTAATTAGACTTGGTTAAGGCTAATTAATTATACGCAATTCAATTAGTTTATTCTAATTATTTTGATCCAAATCAATTTCTAATTAAATTTCACCGTAGGCTCTAAAAATTACGCCAATCACAATGGCGTAGTCAATTCCGGTTTCTGTGGCCGATAAGGCCTTCAATTTTCAGTTCAAAGCACAGATTCTAACAGATTTTCCTACGGTGAACAGATACAAAGCCAAAATCACATATAATCATGCAATTAACACCGATTAATTAACATAGTACAGGACAGGGTTATTACAAAGTCACCAAGAAAATTCTTCACTAGGGTATTAACACTCATGGATTCTATCATTTTCAGTCTCATCTCCAGCTGTTTCCTTTCAAGCATCAGATTTGTCTCAAGCTTACTTTCATAATATCTCTAATAAGTTTGTATCTGCTGAAGTTTGGCATCATAGGCTAGGACATCCATCTTCTCAGAATTTGATATTCAAAAGAAGAAGTTGCCTTATACTTTGCATAAGCATGATGCTTTTACTTCTTGTATAGATTGTTGTATATCTTAGATTGTTGTGTGTCCAAGAGTCATAGATTGCCATTTCACCTGTCCAATTCTACTGTTCATCAGTTATTCTTTTTGATTCATAGTGATGTATGGGGACCATTTACTAAATTTGCTTATGGATTCAAGTTTTATGTGATTTTTGTGGATTTTTTGTGGATGATTATAGTAGATTTACTTAGTTATATCCTTTGGTTTATAAGAGTGAAGTGTTTTCTAAATTCCTAGAGTTTAAAGCCTATGTTGAAAGGCAATTTTTCGCTTTTCTTAAAGTGTTCGAACTGATGGTTGAGTATTTTAGCAATAAAATGCAGCATTGTCTTCAATCTCATTGTTTTGTCCATGAACATTCATGTCCATATACGTCCCCTCAAAATGGTATTGCTAAGAGAAAGCATAAGCACATTATTGAAACTTCTGTTGCATTAATTCATCATTCTTCTCTTCCTCTTCCTCTTCATTTTTGGTTTGATGCTGTTGCCACTTCCACTTTTGTTATTAATAGAATGCCTTCATCTGTGCTTGCTAACAAATCCCCATTCGAGGTCCTGCTTCACCCTGTCCCAAATTTCTTCTATTTTAGAGTTTTTGGATGCTAATGCTCTCCTTGGTTAAGACCATATGCTTAATCCATGCTTCATCCCAGATCAGTAGCTTGTGTGTTTTTAGGATATCGTCCTTTTGCTAAGGGATACAGGTGTTTTGATCCTAAAATTGGCAAAACATATTTCTCTAGGCATGTTATTTTTCATGAGACTATCTTTCCATTTTCATCTCATATCTCCTCTGTTTCTAGTCTTTCATTCGAGGCTATACATACCTTCTTCTGAACCTCCCCCCTAGTCCACTACTTAGCCTCTTACACAGATTACAGTTCCAACTATTATACAGACTGTTACAGAACGTGCCACATAGACTGCAACATCATATGTTCCTTAGACTGTCTCACCAGCAGCACAAGCTTCTACACCTATTCAGCATGTCTTTAAGCCATCTGCTAAAACTCTTCCCTTGTCTAATCCACCTCATTCTTCTCCAACTGGTCTTCTTCAGTCCTGTTCCTTTACTTCTCAGTCTATACCCATTCACTCTCTCTATTAACTTACCAATTGTACCTCCTCCTCCTGCTTTTTTACCTATTCTTATCTCTAACTCTCCCCTATGATTACTAGATCTAAATCCCATCATCCTTCTGCATTTGTTAGCATTTCTTCTTATTCTTTATATACAGATGCAGAACCACCAACCTATAAGGCTGTTCTTCAATCTCCTATTTGGTATAAAGCCATGGACGAGGAATATGATGCCTTAGAAAAACAACAAACATGGTCTTTAGTCTCTTTACCTCCAGGTAAGAAAGCTATAGGCTGTAAGTGGGTGTTTAAGATAAAGAGAAACTCAGATTGTACCATTAACAGCTACAAAGCAAGACTAATTGCTAAAGGGTATCTTCAAGAAGAGGGTGTGGATTTTCAAGAGACCTTCAGTCCTGTGGACAAATTACCCACCATCAGAGTTCTTTTATTTCTTGCTTTACATCATAATTGGACTCTCAAGCAATTGGACATCTTCAATGCTTTTCTACATGGCAAGCTTGAAGAGGAGGTGTTCATGATTCAACCTCCTGGGTTTGTGGATCCTTTCTCTCCCTATCATGTTTGTATGTTACATAAAGCTTTATATGGGCTTAAACAAGCTCCAAGAGCTTGGTACTCTACTTTTTCTGTTTTTTTTTTTCTCTTTCAAGGTTTTCATAATAGTCATTGTGATAGTTCTCTTTTTATTCACAAGACTCCCTCTTCCATCACTATATTAGTTGTCTATTTTGATGATATTTTGCTTACTGGAAGTGATCTTGTTCATATTCGATCTTTGGTTGCTTAAATGCATTTGGCCTTTTCAATGAAAGAGTTGGGCAATTTGTCTTACTTCCTTGATATTTCTATCTAAGCTATAGGGCACCAAAATTTTCTTTCTCAGCAAAACTATGCCTAAGAAATTCTACAAAAGGCTGGCCTCACTGAGTGTAAGCCTTGTTCATCTCCTATATCAATCAAACTTGGGTTGTCCTCATATGCTTTTTTTCTCTTTTCTAATCCCTTTCTTTATCGATTCATTGTTGGGGCATTACAATATCTTACCATCACACATCCAAACTTATCCTTGGCAATCAATCAAGCTTTTCAACATATGCATCAACCCACCAATACTGATTTTGCAACTGTTAAGTGATTACTTTGCTATGTTAAAGGCACTCTTATTCATAGATTAACTTACACCCCCAGCACTTTTGATGTTCATGCCTTTTCTGACTCAAATTGGGCCGATGAAATCACTGATAGGAAATCAACTTTTGGTTATTGCATCTTTCTTAATACAAATCTTATTTCTTGGTCTGCTAAAAAACAAGCTACGATGTCCTACTCATCTACCGAAACTGAATATCGTGCCTTAGCTTAGGCAACTGCTGAGCTTAGTTGGATTCAAATGCTTCTCACTAATTTGTTCATCACTTCTCCTACTTTGCCTCATCTATGGTGCGACAATCTTTTTGCCATTGCTTTTGCCACAAATTTTGTTTTTCACTCTCATTCTAAGCACATCGAAATAGACTGTCATTTTGATCGTGAAAAGGTCCTTGCTAAACGTATCTTGCTCAAATATGTCCCTACTATTGATTAGTTGGCAGATTTATTCACCAAGCCATTGTCTGTTTCCTGCTTTCATTATTTGAAGAACAAATTGATGGTGTTTTCAACCCCTGTCAGTTTGCAGGGCATGTAAGTGTATCAAAGATAGGTGGCAGCCCAAGTAGTTCAACCAAGGCAAGAGAGAGAGTTAGTTAGGATTGAAGTGGTTATTGTATGAGTGAGGTCAGCATGAGTGGTTTTGTTGAGAATACAGTTGTAACAAATACATCTTGTATAAAAGTATGAGCTGAGTTTCATACTCTTTAGTAGTGAGAATTGTATTGTTTACTTCCACACTTACCCTAATTAATGAAGATGATTACATCATTGAGTTAGCCATCTGTAAGGTTATTTTGTCCGCTGACACTACATTAGCTCCCCATGATTATGTAGTCATGGTCATATATAGTTGGCATGACGCATTGACTAGCATCAAATCAGGTGACAAAGATTGGACTGAAGTGTGTAGTGGGTTGTCATTGTCATGTAATGATGTTCTCTGTCGTAATGGCATGATTTACACTATAAGCTCACATGGTGATGTTAAATTTTGTCATGTTTCTGTTTCTAACCCTTAGCCTAAGATGAAGAAGCTTGCATCGCATCCTCAACCTTTCCTTTTTATGTTTGGTGGTGGTGGTAATGGTGGTATTGATATATCGTATAATATTTTGGAATCCTTTGAGCATGAATTGCTCTTAGTTGGTAGGATTGCAGTTTGCAACATGCTCAATGATAATTACCTTGAACCCATTTTTCATAGTTGTGGATTCAAGGTTTTCAAACTACTAACTCTGGGTAGGCTAAACACATGGGTTGAGATGAAGTATAACGCCCCAAATAATAACAACAGGTAACCCCATAAGGTACACTAAATATGCGGAAACTAATAATATTTCGTTCTTTCATTAATTCATTTGATAATCATTACAAAAGGTATTTTCCACCCCTACATTCACGACCCCTATTTGCCGTTGCATGGGCCATCACAAAAGGTATTTTGCGACTGTATTTTTATTATTTGTAGTGGCTTGTAGCGGTCGCAAAAAGTGATTTTTTTGTAGTGCTTTATGTGGGGTTGTTGGATGTGTATGTTTCCTTTCCATATAAAATTGATGCATAACCTAAGGCATATATGTATTCTTAATCTTATTCTTATTCTTGATTTTTGTTTATTTATTGACACTTTTTTTTTCTTTTTTATATTTCGTATGTACCTCTCTATTTCTTGAATAGTTGCATGTTTGCCTCTTTCTGTTTTATGAAAACTATATTTGACTGAACTTGACAGCTATGTTTGAGAGAATTGAATTGCCTACCACATGCCATGCTAACACCATTGGTTCAAGCAGAGTTCATCTATCAACTTTTTTTTTCTTCATAATAATTATTTTTATTTCCTTTTAGGAAAAAAAGTACTAACACATAATGATCCGCAACTTGGTAACAGACTAAACACAACCCTTCAATACAATTTACTCAACACACTCCAAGTTCTTACGTTGGATAATATCTCAAACACACTGAGACTAAAAGAATTACATCGATACAATTTAGTGTTGAAGGTATTACATTTTCTCTCACTACCTACGTGATCTACAATTTGAATCTTATAAAGTTTCTAACAAACTATGAATAAAACATGGGAACACATACGAAGTCCATCTCCAGGACACAAATGTTTGCATAGAAGAAACAACATGCTTGAATTAAATTATGAGTAGAGATTATGAACAATTATGTTGATATACATGCATACATTTTTTTCTTTTTTCATTAAGATACATGGTTAAAACAACATAACAACATTAAGATAGCTGCAGGTTCTTGAATGGACTAGAAATTCCAAGTTTGTGCATAAATTCATAGCTACTATGATGGCCTAAAAAATCTTGGCTCACTTGGGTCCAACCCAAATAAGTCTTCAGAATAGGCCAAGATCAACAAGAAAGCCCACCAAACAAATGCCCATCAAGCAAATATCACCCCCCCACCGGCCGACAACCTTGGTTGGGTGGTGCCTACTATGTTTATCTTTGTAGATGTATGAGGCAAAGCACATGTCTTCGTTCGATCTCTTTAACAATCCATGTGAGAGAATTCTGAGTCTCATAATTGGCGCCGTCTATGGAAATCGTCTGAAAGAGTTCAATGAAGTAAATTACAAACATGTTAAGTAAAAATTCAACAACACTTTGATGGTGATCTATTTTCTTTGATTAAACTTATTTTAAAATCAATTCTTGAATTACATATACATATGTGTGTGCTTACAAACTCCGTGGAAACTTTTGTTCATGGTGAATGTTGATGGAAAAGTTTTAAAACAAAACAGAGTTCATGGGTCTTTTGTGTCTTCTTTTTCTCTCTATAAAAATGGGTTTCACACTTTTCTTTGTGAGAGTAACTTTGATCGGCCAAATTCACCCCTGGTCTTTATTTATTTATTTATCTCTCAGCTAAAACAAATTTGACAAAGACCATGGAAACTAATATTTATTTATTTGGATCTCTCAGCTTCATATTTTTTCAACTCTTCATATGAAGCTATGAAAAAAAAAAAAAATTGAAAAACTAATATTTGCATGCATGAAGAACTTTAACAATGACTTGCTGGGTTCAAGAACCACGTATTGTAATTAGATCCATTATGGGTCTTCGATTTCTCTCTAGAAGTATCCTCAGCAAGAAAAATTGGCAAAGTTAGGACAACCAACTTGCCAACCAAGAGGTTTCGGCAAGTCGAAGATCAAGAAGAGTCGCTGACCAAGTGTCTTGGCAAGCCGAAAATCCAAGGTATCAAGACCCAAATGGCAACCCCGCTAAAGTGATGCTTCACCTAAAGAAGTTGTTCGGCGATGCCACTCCAATGATTGTTCGACAATACCATTCTCTCAGAGGTGCCAACGTATTGTCACAACAAGATTATTTTGGCAACAATCATCTATGCCTATTGTAGCAAATAGCTGAACGACCAAGTTGCCAAACTCTCAGCAAAGCCTAAGACCAAAGTAGTTTTGTTGGCAACGGTATTGCGAGTGCAATGAAGTGTTCTCAGCATAGCTAAAAAGACTTGCCGATCAAGCGTTTCGGAAAACAAAGAGCCAACAGTAGTGGCCGACCAAGTGGCTTTAGCAAACAAGAGATGAAGTATCATTGACCAAGAAGTTTCAAAAAAGCTAGAAACTAAGTGTCGCAGAAATGTTTCGGTAAACCAAGGAAGTTGCTGAGTTGCTAACCAAGCATTTCGGTAAGCCAAACAACCGAGAGGTTACCGACCAAGTGTTTTGGCAACACAAACGACTGAGAAGAGTTACCAATTATTCACCGCTAAGTGCATATCCACCACCCATCGTGAGCCTCACCAAGCACTTTTGTCGAGTCCATTCTTTCGCCAAGCACACTTCTCCGCCGAGTACATTTCGCCAAGAGCACTGTAGACACCCCATTTTTAACTGACCTTAAGACTCAGATGTCATCGATTGAGCACTCGATGATGGTGCATGTTGTGCTCGTTCTGAGGTTTCGGAGTTTCGGCTGAGAGCCTTACCCCCGGATCTCGGGACCCTTTTGTGCTTTGCCTCAGTTTGCGAACCAGGTCTTGTTTTCTCTTCCCGAAGGGAGGGAGAAGTCTCGTAGACCATCTCTCAGTGGCCGTAGGCTACTTTTCGTGGTCGTAGATCACTGTTCCCGTTTGGAGACCAGTTTTCGGTTTTCGGAGCCGTCGGCCGTGCGCCTCGGTTCGGGACCGCTTAACTTTCTTCGTTTGCTCTGGTTTTTGGCACACACCTTGTTTCCTCTCTCTAGAGGGACACTGTCGCCCGGGAGACCACCTTCGTGGTCGCACGCCACTTTCGATGCTTAACATTCAGTTTTCGGGGCACCCGGCTGCGCATTTTGGCCCTCGAACCCTCGTTTTGCATCCGTCTTGGTTCATTTTTGGCATGGACCCTATTTTCATTGTTTGGAAGGTGGTACAAGGGTGGGAGACCACCTTTTCTCCCACCGACCGGTTTTCTTGACAGGAAGCTGGTCTCCCTCACTTTTGGGCCACAATTGCAGGTCTCCCACCATACCACTTGCTTGCATTGAGTGAGGAGACCCCCTTAGGAGGCTGCCGACCAACTTTTAAGGCCTAAACCTTTTGAACCTGGTCGGCCAACCAGAAAAAGTGGTCGGCCGACCACCTGAACCTTTTGAACCTGGTCGGCCAGCTCTCACCTTTTCTGTCTCTGTGAGTGTGTGCCAGCTGTGCCAGCTAGAAGGCACAGAATTGATCCTCCATACACGTGTATGGAGGATCTTCAAACTTGTTTTTTAGCTTCTTGGAGAAGCTTTGGACCTCTTTGGCTATAAGAGAGACCCTCTCCCTCATTAGCAAAGGTTGAGATTTTTGGTTAAGGCATATACATACACCTCTCTCTCTATCTCCATTTCAAGCTCAAAAAGTGCCTTGTTCTTGCACCTTTGCACACCACCTCCTAGCCTAACACCTCCACCATTGATTTGAGGTCCTTGGAGGTCATTTTCAGAGGTTGAAGGTCTGGGTTTTTGGTCTCAAAGTTGCTGTCTTGCTAAGCTTCAAGGGTAACACACTTATTCCCTCTTTTTAGCATTATTTTGCTCCATCTTTTAGCCATACTTGCAAGCATATTTGAGATTTGGTGTAAACTAAAAAAAGTCTTATTTTGAGGCCCTTAACATGTTTGTTTAAGATTATTTTTCTGTTGGGGGTCATCTACCCCCTTGCATGCTTCATTCCACCTTGTTTTGAGCCATGCATTAAGGCCTTTGTTCTGAGCTTTGTTTGCCCTTTTGACCACTGAAATCCAGCGGATTTTCAGTGGTTATTATGTGTTTTTGAGAGCCAAAATCAGAGAGGGGTGACTCTCTCTCCTTGTTTTGATTTCTAGCATATTTGGCCTAACAAAGGAGCCCTTATTTGCATGCTTCCAAGCCATGTTTCAAGCCATTTTTGGTGAGTTTTAGGACCTGCATGAGCTCTTTCCAGAGCCCATTTTTCCATATTGGATGCCACCTTCCATGTGTAGAACAATCCTCTTCATAGCTTATCAAAGGAGCCTATCATTCTTGCATGCGTAGACCTTGTTTCAGTGGGTTTTTGGGCTTTATTTGGCATGTCATACCTCTGAATTTTTCTGGTTTAGTGGCCTCTTGATTGCCTCACATGCTTGTAGTGCAAATCCTCTTTACTAGCTTACATTGCATGCTATTTTGGCCTTTGATTCTAGCACTTTTTGGCCATGCCTTAAACTGATTTTGTGCATGTTTTGGACTGCCTTATCTCTTTTTTTGGGCCTCATGGTCGAATGATGCTTTCTATGCATGCTTGTAGTGTAATGCCCATGCCTAGCTTTGAGTTTTGAAGCTTCTTGCATGCTTGAATGGTGGTGTTTTAATGTTTTGGGGTCATTGAGCATGTCATATTAGATCCTATACTTGTGCCATATTCCCATGTTTTCCACTCTTTAAATGTGTTTGAGAGTCGTGCTTAAATACCTCATTTATGGGCCATTGCATGAGCTTCATTTTCACGCTTTGCGAGCCATCATTTTAGTCCATATTTGCTACTGTTTTGGCCTGCATAGGGACTGTTTGGGGCTGGTTTGGCCATTTGAGTATTGCTTTGCATGCCTATAGTGTAATCCACTTCACTAGTTTCGGTATTTGGGCCATCTAGCATGCATTGTGTGAGGTGTTTGCATGATTCGGGACCATCTTGCATGTCATTTCAGAGCTGGAAAATATGTGATTGTATGCCATATTTCATGCTTGCCATGCTTTGGTGGAGTTGCACTTTGTGCCTTAGGTTTGGTCCCTTGCATTTGTGCATGTTTGCATGTGTGTTGTTGCTTCATTTTCATCATGTATGGCCACTGATTTGAGTGTGGCTGATGCCCATTCATTTTAGTTTAAGTCCATCTTGCATTATGTATGCCATGTCCATGTTGTCACATGCTTCATCGTCGCATTGTGTATGCCTTGATTATGCCTTTGTGTATGTCCATCGTCATATGTGCGTTGTGTATGCCATATAGCGTCATGTGCATTGAGTATGCCATTCGTAGTTCATAGCATTGCGTATGCTAGTTGCACCTTTGCATGTCATTCCTTGCATGTTTGCATGTCTTAGTTGCACTTCGTTTAAGATTGCATGATAGTTGTTGCATTGTGTATGCCATGCATATTGCATTATGTTTGGAATAGGGTTTAGTCCAAACACGGGAAACGAAGGGCGTTTTGTACTCCAGGTGACGAAACGTGCCTCGATTCCCGGTCGCCGACACTTTTGATTACCATGATGGAGTTTAGGCCTTATTGTGTTCATTTGTGCATTCATTTCACATTGAGTCATGCAATTCGACTCCTCGGCCATCATGCATCGAGATACATGATTGGTGGCACGAGGATTGAGGACTACACTCCCTAGAGCTTATGCAATGACAGGGAGAGTGGTCGTGCACACATATGTTGAAAACACTTTGCCATGCCCTTTTCTTGTTCTCTGTTGCAGCAAACCGGAAACCAGTAGCAAAAACTGGTCGGTAGTATCCCTACAGCATGGTAGAGTTTCAGCCTTCTGGAGTTTTGTACAGTGTTCTGGGACAAGTTGCAAACAGAGGCAAATCGGGGCATTGCGATGGATTTTCCAGCAAGGCGACTCGAGCATGCATGCATTCCTTATCATTCAAGACCGAGCTGAGGCAGTCCATTTCATATGTTTTGCATGCTAGCTTATTTATTTTAGTTAATTTGTTAATTAATTAGGGTTGTGTAATAATTAGCCGTAATTCGTTATTCATTCGGTTGTGTATTATTGATTCGGACCCTCCGCGAGAGGGCGAACTTTGTAATAAGTGTGCGTGTGTGTGATGCATGTCTTCCAACCCCACGTCTTTCTCCTTTTTATTTACCAGCTTATGATGGTTAGTTTTAAGGCACGTTTCAATTAGCATACCTATGCCTGCATGTTTGCATCCATTTATCTGTCTTGCATGCACCGGGCTCGGCGCATCATACTAACTGCATTGTATTTCAATTCCGAGTTGAATACATGTATTAGTTGTTGCATTTCATATGCCATTTTAGAATAGCCGAGCCTATCTTAGTTGCAATTTTGCATGTGTTGCATTAGGCATTTCAGCATAGTTAGGATTCATGCATGATTTCTAATTAGCTTCTTTCTTTGGCTTGGAGTACTCGGTAAGTATTTATGTTTTAGCATCCTTGCATGTGTGTGAGTGACTGCCATGATAGCATGCTTACCATGAGGCTATGTGTTTGTGTGATATAACTACCTGAATGCCTGTGGGTGAAGGTTGGGTTATTTGAATTGGAACAATTCACCAATTGAGAGTTTTAAGCCCACTTGAGAGTGGCAAAATCATGTTTTCTATGCCCACCCGAGGGTGGCAAAATCCACGTCTTAGCCTACTTGCGATGAGCGCCTTCAAACCATTTTTCAAAACGAACATGAGATGTTTTGTTCCAATTCAGACGACCCAATCTATACTTGTATGCTGTGTGCATCACATAGTAATTCTAGGCTAATAACCGGAATAAGAGCACATATGTTTTCAAAACTCGATATCATGCTTAGTAATGGCCGATCTTTGATCGGGCGAGTGGGGGTGCTCATAGCTGACCTTCCCCAATCGTACCCAAGTTCCCGAGCCGAGGCAACTTTGGTGATGACGGACACGTGGCCTTAGGCAACGAGTCAGGGTTTCCTAAATTCCTCCAAAATAAATATTTAGGTGGCGACTCTGTATCTGGTAAAGCAGTCCATGTTTGGCACTTCTTTCTAAAAATCAGTTTTTCAAAAGCAATTTGCCGGATTTGGACTCTTTGATGATTCATCGGTCTTGCATTGCACTCTGCAAGATTAGATACAGGACCGTGACATTGAGTCCTGAACTGTAGTAAGCCCAAATGAACAAAATGGGATTCCCTCCCGGGACGTTCGGGGACGTCTACAGTTTCTGGCGACTCTGCTGGGGAGTTAGAGAACTTGACTTGAACTTATGATATCTTGTTTTGATTACACTTATGTGTTTCTTTGCATTGCATGTGCATTGGTGCGCCTAGGACACTGTGTTTGCCATCTACTATTCCTAAACGGTTTGCCGGAGGCTGCGTGCCATAAGGCTGACTGGTTACGGGCTCTGCCACGATGGGAACACAAACCCCGGTTTTTACCGGGGCACCATTTTTGACCATTTGACCTAGTGCATATTCGGAATCCATAGTGACCATTCCAAGCTAGGACATGTTGCTTACCCGATTGCAGGTTGTTTGAAACCGCTGCGTGCGTAGTGAAACCCTAGCTCCTAACAAAATAGGACAGGGAAACCTTACCCCAACATAGGGGTGTTTTGGCTCTCACTTGTTTGCTATGTGCTTTTAGAGTGCGTCTCTATAGGAATGCATGTATCAGTTTACAAGTTTGGGTATCAGGCCTACGGGCACCGGTTCAGTATTTTGGGAATCAGTTATCTGCGGGTATCAGATTCAGTTTTGGGGGCAGTAGTTTGGGGAACAGTGATCAGTGGTTGAATATAGTTATCCAACTATGCTTATATCTGTCCTAGTGAAATTGGGCTGAGATACTGCCTGTTTTCTCTTTCAGTTCGGAGATTTAGTTCAGAGCAGTCAGTATCTTCCTTCGCTGAGGCAAGGCAGAGAAAGGCCAGTTAGGGCTCACTAGTTTATCTGATCCGTTAGTCACCAGTCACATCACCTCTGTTCAATTCAGCAGACTCGTGATGACGTAGAATTCAGAAGAAATTGTGGTCATGGCAACAACATTGAACCAGGGAATCACCATGCAGGGTGAGACCGATGTTGACATGCCACACCCGCCCAGGTCACCTGCCGCACATCCGATCTGGGAACCCCAACTATTTCAAACCCGTGAGCCTACCACTTTTGAGCTAGTGGAATGATTGGCGATCTTCAGAGATCTATGGCTGATCTAGCCTATGGAATGTCGGCCCCGCTACCAACTTCATTGTATGCCGGGAACTTCATGCCTCAGGAGCCCCCGCTACTAGGGTGAATTGTAATCGAACTCAGCCAACCTGAAGCCATCCCAAGCTCCGGCAATGACATGTCGACAACAACGGGGCTCCGCTCTGATGTAGCAACTCAAACCCTCTACCAAGCTGAGGTGAGTGGTAAGAACAAGGCGAATGTGGACACCGATCCCTATGAACAACTCCTGTGGGCTGTTGAGGCTTTGAAAGCCGGAGGACTGAATAAACAGCAGGTGCTCGCTGTTGCTATAAAAACTGTGAATGACACTTTCCCCACTCAGACCGAGGGCAGTTCAAGCCAAGGGAAAAATCGAGAGAAGGGTCATCATACCAGAACCGTTCCCTCCAACCCTAATCCTGCACCCAAGAAAAATCAGCAAGCCAAGCCTGTACCTGCCGATCCTTTTGCTAGTGCATCCAGTAAAAATGCACAAAACTCGAAGTATCTCCCCCGAGGTCGCAGGGTATTCCATGCCCTCTATATGCCTTTGTCTAAGGCCCTTCAGATCCTTGTTAAGAAAGGCCACCTCAAACCTCTTGAGCCTCGCCCCCTCCCGAATCTCCTTCCAGCGAAGCATGATGGTACCCAGTACTGTGCATACCATCAACAAACTGGTCACACCACCGACAACTGCTTCCGCCTTCGCCATGAGGTGCAGGATCTGTTTGACAATAAGGTTGTCCTCCCACTTAGCTCGGCAAAGTCTGTCACCACTGAGTTGTTGGACTTCAAGGATAATACAAGTATGTGATCAGGGGTTGGTCCACCTACGGGCGGCGCTCGGTTTATTTCAGATATGGCGTTTGGCACGCACTATTTTGAGCATTTGCGAATGCTAGTTTTTGTACTTTCTGACTTGGGTATTGGGTCAGTTTTGTTGTTTTGTATATAGTCAGTCTTTTTGTACTGAGTCAGTAAGGTCTGTCTTGTTGTATCGAGTCAGTCCTGTTGCGTTGAAGTCGGGTGATTCTGGGGGTGTTACCTCGGACATCACTATCTTGTTTTGTGTTTGTCTTTTTGCTTTCTTTTGAGTCTGTTTCTGCCTTGGAGCCAGTTATGCCAACAGATCTAAATGAAACAGCAGTGATTTTCACACTCTTGTGTTTGCTTCTGCCTTGCGCCAGTTGTGCCAGAAGTTTGAATGAAACGGCAGTGCATTTCACCTGCTCTTTTGTGCCTTTAAGTCATTGTATTGACATAAGTTTTTCAAAACTTTTTGAACATTGTGATGAAAACAAAGAGGAAGGAATTCCTAGGGATTTGCAAAATTTTTTTTGGCCAATTGAGAAAAAGAGTGGCATGCTAAGCCCTTAATGATAGAGATCATGCTTGTTAATGTGAGTACTGAGAAGGATCCTGGCTTGATCCAGATTAGTTCTACATTGTCTTCAGCGCGAGCGATTTGTCGCTTTCTTAAAAGATTTCAAAAAATGTTTTGCGCGGTCCTGCGAAGACCTGTGTGGAATCGCTCTTGAGATTGTGCAGCCTAGGATCGCTCTCAACCTCGAGACTCGTCCCTTTTGCTTTCAAACCTTGAACCTCAATTCAGAATGTTCAAAGGTCAATCATGATGTAAGGCCCGTGTGGCCAGATTTGAGGCAGCCCTCGAACAAGAGGCAAAAAAGTCAGATCAAGAAGGTCAGACGTCGTCAAAAGGAAGCCTGTGTGGCCAGATCAGAAACACCCCTTTAACAAGGGGCAAAAGATGTCACATAATGCACTCGAAGAGTCAAAGATGAAGATCGGCAAGAATGCCAAATCCCAGAAGGGAAGAAAGAAGAAAGTTTTGTTGAAGAACAACCGAGTTCCTATCCACAACACTAGGGGAAAATTCAGCCCCCATTGGATGGACTTTTACATCATCAGTAGACAGCAGCCATTCTCCTGGATTCAGATAGGCTTTGAGACCCTAAAACCATTTGGCATGGACAAAGCTACACTTTTACCCTTGAGAGGCTCGTTGGGCCGAAAACCCGAAAGGGCTACCCAGGCAAAAGTTAGAGCAAGAAAAAAAAGAAAAAGAACAAAAAATAGAAAAATACAGAAAATAAAAACGAAATCAGAAAAAAGAGAAAAGTGCAAAGAATGAAAAAAGTAGAAAAGAAATGAAAAGAATTGAAAAGAAAAGAAGAACAAAGCTCGCAAGGTTGAAAACCCAGAAAGGGCGGCCTTGGCAAAAGTTAGAGCGCAAAAGGAGAGGTTAATACCTGAGTGTACCTTAACCCTGAACTACGTAAGGCTTGATTCCCATCTTTGGGATACGTAGGCAACTTCATTTTGAAGTCCAGCTGTAAAACACTTCAAATTCGACTGTGTCCATGTGATGGTTCTGGTCATCTTTGTCTTCTCTGTATCCGAGAATTTGGTCGTAATTATCACTGTGAGGACTGGTTGCCATGTGCTGCGGCGCTATTCAGACTAGGGGCAACTTTCCATTGCCATACAGTGTGCTGCGGTGCTATTCAAACAAGGGGCAACTTTCTGTTGCCGTGCAGTGTCCTTCAGACAAGGGGCAATTTTCCATTTGTTTTGGATCTAAGGTTATGCATCTCGACAGTAAATTCTGCGTTGGTCGAGCAGTGGCCATTTGCAAAAATAGTTTTTGAGAATTTTTAATGAGGTTGACTAATTCTCTCGAAAATTATTCAATTTTTCCAAAACTGGACCATTTTCTTGGACCCAAAAAGGAAAATTTTCAGTTCTCATAACCTAACTTGCATGATTTTAAATCAGAAAATCGAACAAGCATGTCAATCTAACCCTCATATTGGTCAAAATTGTTTTAGCAGAACGCAAAAAAAATAAAAAATGGTCAAAATGATGAACTAGGAGCATAGTTGAGTCAGGCTTCCTGTCTGTTCCCCCGTTGTCAGCTTACTTGCCAGAAAGGGCACTCTACTTGCCAGAAAGGGCATAATTGAAGCTAACAAACAAAGGGCCGAAAGCTCTCTTATCCTCCGAGCAGCGAGGTATCAAGCCAAGTGTGAAGCACGAATTGGAATGGATCAAGATATTCCACTCCCTCATCTGGACAGATCTGATCACGTCCAAACTCCCCAGCAGAGCATCATCAAACAATGCCAACTGCAGATTTGCTACACATCCAGTTGTAGCGCAACCCCTCTGTGGGAAAATTCACTAGCTGTGCGCGAAAGAAGAAGAATCTAGCGGAATGCTAGGGGCAAGAGCCCACAACTTCCTGTTTATCCGTCTACCACCCAGGGGAGGGATAAAAAAAGAAGAGAGATTAAAGAATAGATAGATGTGCGCTGAGGGAAAAAGTGAGGAAAGGGCTTTTTAAGAAAAACAGAGCATGAGGGCCGAGTGATGTGAGGATCACAAGTAACGAAGGGTGGGAAACAATACCCGGAGGAACAGGCTCCATGTGCACATTTGAGTCTTGTGTTTTTTTTTGTTTTGTTTGTCTCGATTCTTGTTTTGAGTCGTTTCAAGTGTCAATAGATGTGTTTAGGTTGTTTACCTTGTCTTTCCCTTTGTTGAGTCGTGGTACGCTGTGTTCAGTCGTAGGCTTAATACCCGGTTAAGAACTCATCTCTTAATTTCAAAAAATCGTTTTGTGCTCAGAGTGCTGTGTCGTTCTCCATATTTGTGCAAAACAGAATTTGTTCTTTCATAAAACCGCAGGGTTCAACCCAAGTCATGTGAGAATAGTGAAAACTAGGACCTATCTGAAGCTATATGGGTTCCGGACTATAAAGCAAAAGAAAAAAGGGAAAATTTGGAGCATTTGAGTTTGTTTCAACCTCTGCAAGTTCCGTCACTACATCCCGTACATTCAGAATGAACTGTGTGTTCAGAATGAACTGTCTTCAGAATGAGCTGCGTGTTCAAATTCAAATGTGTGAGCTGCGTGTTCAAATTCAAATGTATGAGCTGTGTGTTCAGAATCAACAGTTTGAACTGCGTGTTCAAAATTGAAATGAATGAGCTGTGTGTTCAAAATCAAAAGTTTGAGTTGCGTGTTCGAAAGGTGAATTGTCTGAGCTGCGTGTTCAGAAATTTGAAAAGTTTGAGCTGCGTGTTCAAAAAGTGAATTTTCTGAGCTGCGTGTTCAGAATCAAAAGTTTGAGTTGCGTCTTCGAAAGGTGAATTGTCTAAGCTGCGTGTTCAGAATTGAAAAGTTTGAGCTGCGTGTTCAAAAAGTGAATTGTCTGAGCTGCGTGTTCAGAAATTTGAAAAAGTTTGAGCTACGTGTTCAGAATCAAAAGTTTGAGCTGCGTGTTTGAAAGGTGAATTGTCTGAGCTGCGTGTTCAGAAATTTGAAAAGTTTGAGCTGCGTGTTCAAAAAGTGAATTGTCTGAGCTGCGTGTTCAGAAATTTGAAAAAGTTTAAGCTGCGTGTTCAGAATCAAAAGTTTGAGCTGCGTGTTCGAAAGGTGAATTGTCTGAGCTGAGTGTTTAGAAATTTGAAAAGCTTGAGCTGCGTGTTCAAAAAGTGAATTGTCTAAACTGCGTGTTCAGAAATTTGAAAAAGTTTGAGCTGCGTGTTCAGAATCAAAAGTTTGAGCTGCGTGTTCGAAAGGTGAATTGTCTGAGCTGAGTGTTTAGAAATTTGAAAAGTTTGAGCTGCGTGTTCAAAAAGTGAATTGTCTGAGCTGCGTGTTCAGAAATTTGAAGAAGTTTGAACTACGTGTTCAGAATCAAAAGTTTGAGCTGCGTGTTCGAAAGGTGAATTGTCTGAGCTGAGTGTTCAGAAATTTGAAAAGTTTGAGTTGCGTGTTCAAAATGAAGTGGATGAGCTGTGTGTTCAGAAATGAAAATTTATGAGCTGCGTGTTCAGAATTAAGAATGAGCTACGTGCAAATGAAAATATATGAGCTGTGTGTTCAGAATTGAAATGTGTGAGCTGCGTGTTCAACATGAAGTATATGAACTGTGTGTTCAGAATTGAAGTGGATGAGCTACGTGTTCAACATAAAGTATATGAGCTGTGTGTTCAGAATTGGAGTAGAAGGGCTGTGTGTTCACCATCAAGAGTTTGGGCCGTGTGTTCAACTTTCAAAAAACTGTGGGCTGTGTGTTCACCATCAAGAGTTTGGGCTGTGTGTTCAACTTTCAAAAAACTGTGGGCTGTGTGTTCACCATCAAGAGTTTGGGCTGCATGTTCAACTTTCAAAAACTGTGGGCTGTGTGTTCACCATCAAGAGTTTGGGCTGTGTGTTCAACTTTCAAAAACTGTGGGCTGTGTGTTCACTATCAAGAGTTTGGGCTGTGTGTTCAACTTTCAAAAACTGTGGGCTCTGTGCTCACCATCAAGAGTTTGGGCTGTGTGTTCAACTTTCAAAAACTGTGGGCTGTGTGTTCACCATCAAGAGTTTGGGCTGTGTGTTCAACTTTCAAAAACTGTGGGCTGTGTGCTCACCATCAAGAGTTTGGGCTGCGTGTTCAACTTTCAAAAGCTGTGGGCTGTGTGTTCACCATCAAGAGTTTGGGCTGCGTGTTCAACTTTCAAAAGCTGTGGGCTGTGTGTTTACCATCAAGAGTTTGGGCTGCGTGTTCAACTTTCAAAAACTTTGGGCTGTGTGTTCACCATCAAGAGTTTGGGCTGTGTGTTCAACTTTCAAAAACTGTGGGCTGTGTGTTCACCATCAAGAGTTTGGGCTGTGTGTTCAACTTTCAAAAACTGTGGGCTGTGTGTTCACCATCAAGAGTTTGGGCTGCGTGTTCAACTTTCAAAAACTATGGGCTGTGTGTTCACCATCAAAAAGTTTGACCTGTGTGTTCAAATTTAAAAAATATGGGCCGCGTGTTCACGACAAAAAGTTTGAGCTACGTGTTCAGATTTCAAAAATGCGGGCTGCGTGTTCACAGCCAAAAGCATGAGCTGCGTGTTCAGAAATTCAAGTGCTTGAGCTGTATGTTCAAAATGCAAACATAATGCTGTGTTACGAACTGTGTGTTCAAAATGAGCTGTGTGCCCCCAAAATGTGCTGTGTGCCCGAAATGAGCCGTGTGCTCGAAAAATGAGCCGTGTGCCCGAAATGAGTTGTGTGCCCGAAACGAGCTGTGTGCCCGAAAAATGAGCTGTGTGACCCCAAGATGAGCTGTGTGCCCAAGATCTGCTGTGTGCTCGACATGAGCTGTGTGCCCAAAATGAACTGTGTGCTCGAAAAATGAGCCGTGTGCCCGAAATGAGCTGCGTGCCCGAAATGAGCTATGTGCTCGAAAAATGAGCCGTGTGCCCGAAATGAGCTGCGTGCTCGAAATGAGCCATTTGCCCGAAAAATGAGCTGTGTGCCCGAATGAGCTGTGTACCCAAAAGAGCTGTGTGTCCAGATAAACAGAGTGCTGTGCTTCGAGCTGTGTGCCAAATGAATAGAATATTGTGTTGTGAGCCGTGTGCCAAACAAACAAAGTGTTGTGTTGTGAGCTGTGTGCCAAATGAATGGAATGCTATGTCGTAAGTTGTGTGCCAAGTCTTGCATGGTGCATGCATTTTATCGCGCTATTTTGCACATTGCACTATTTTGTGCAGTTTATCACTCGCGCTTTTTTTGCGCATTGCACTGTTTTGTGCAGTTTATCACTCGCGCTTTCTTGCGCATCGCACTATTTTGTGCAGTTTATCACTCGCGCTTTCTTGCGCATCGCACTGTTTTGTGCATTCCCTCTGTGTCGCACGGTCTTGTGCATTCACTTTCACTTGCACTGTCTTGTGCACTTTGTTTTTTTTTTGTATCATTCGTATTGTCTTGTGCACTCCCTGGTCTAGGAGACCTTAAATCCTTTGGTCTAGGAGACCTTAAATCCTGCATCTTCATTCGTACTGTCTGGTGCACTCTCTGGTCTAGGAGACCTTAAATCCTCTAAAGGTGCAATTCCTTTGGTGTTTGTCGTGCCCGAACGACTTTCGGTGGTCTGGTATAACCACCTGCCTATGTTTGCGGTGAGTTCTTAGGAGACCAACTGAGACGGTAGAAACTAGAGTTTGAATGGATCATGCCTAGAACGTAAAGGTTCGGGATTTCCGAGACTAAAGTCTGGTTTAAATACCCAGGGGTATATCCTCGGCTTGAAAACTGTATGGCAGCCCCATAGATTGAGATAGCATGTGTATGCGCCTCAATTCTGGATACTGAACCAACCTAGTCTGTCACCTTGTTGGAGAATAGGGAAAGCTGCGACCATAGTCAGGGAGAAAAGTAGTACCTGTGATTCAACCAAGAAGAAGGGAAAGATTCCCACATCAACATGAGATAGGACATTGATGAGGTAGGTCATTGCCAATTGCCCCTGTAAGGTACCTTCGCTTCCTAACTACTACATCATTTAGTATGTCTATGGCATTGCATATAGAATATGTTGCATGCCTGTACTGCATATCCATTGTATCGCCTGCGCCTTTCCATGTTAAGCTTGACCTGGCATGTGCCCATACTTTTCGCGTTAAAACATGGTTATGTGATTATGTGTACGCGCCTATTCCACTGAGGGAATTGTGGTTTGAGGGTAACGGCACCATTTCTGTGTTAGACGTGGTTTGTTTGTGTCCATGCCTTTCCTAGGCAAAATGTGGTTTGGTTGCGTGCTTTATTCTATTTATCCATTACATCCACTGCATCGTATTTTAGTTTGTTGCATCCAGCATTTAGGATCACGATCTTTCCTCTGCAGATCATTCCTCACTTATATCATGCCACCAAATTACTTGTTTTTTTGTGTTCTGTCTACAAAACACATAGTTCTGCACGTGTACGCGCCTATTCCACTGAGGGTGTCGGCACCTTTTCTATGGTAGACATAGTTTGATTTTGCATCTCCATCCCTTTATGACATTTGTGTGGTTTTGTACTGTTTGTGGTTTGATTGATTCAATTGCATATTGCATTGCATTTTACATGCATTTCATATCGCGCTATTTTGCGCATCGCGCTATCTTGCACATCACACTGTTTTGTGCGCTGCATCATTCGTGCTATCTTGTGCACCTCATCTGCACTTGTTAGTGCATTGCATTGTTATGCACTCCTCACCTGCGTTGTCGCGTACATTTTACTTGCATTATCATGCTTGCTTCAATCGCATTGTTATGAACACTCTACTTGCGTTGTCATGCACCCTTCCTGCCTTGTTATGCACGTCTCGCTCGCATTGTTATGCGTCACAATTAGGTTGCATTGTCATGCACCCTTTCACCTGCGTTGTCACGCACTTCTCACTTGCATTGCTATGCATGTTTCTAACAATATTGTACCTGTTAAGTTTTCTTCCTTTTTCAGGCACGATATTGTATGTACGGTTCATTTGAAGCTGGCACGACCAGACGAGCCGCACAGGTATTGTATCCTCCGTGTGAGACGTAGCGAGAATTGTATAATTCTCTTACACCCTTTCTACATGAGTTGTAGTTAAGTTTGCATATGCTTGCTTAAAACTGTTGCATGATGTGCTTCGTTACAGCTTTTTTTGCATGATCATGAGTTACGTTCGGCTTTGTGCATGTCGTTTTGCATTTTGCCCACACCTGCGAGCACATCTCTTTGTTTATCTCGCCTGTTTGTTTAAGTCTCCGGCCTTGTCAAAAATGGGTCGTCTCTGGGCTTTGACATTCACTCCCGTCACGTATGACTTCCGAGTTTGTCAAAGAGGGGTAACTGTAGACACCCTATTTTTGACCAACCTTAAGACTCAGACGTCATCGATTGAGTGCTCGATGATGGTACATGTTGTGCTCGTTCTGAGGTTTCGGAGTTTCGGCTGAGAGCCTTACCCCCGGACCTCGGGACCCTTTTGTTCTTTGCCTCGGTTTGCGAACCAGGTCTTGTTTTCTCTTCCCGAAGGGAGGGAGAAGTCTCGTAGACCATCTCTCAGTGGCCGTAGGCTACTTTTCGTGGTCGTAGATCACTGTTCCCGTTTGGAGACCAGTTTTCGGTTTTCGGAGCCGTCGGCCGTGCGCTTCGGTTCGGGACCGCTTAACTTTCTTCGTTTGCTCCGATTTTTGGCACACACCTTGTTTCCTCTCTCTAGAGGGACACTGTCGCCCGGGAGACCACCTTCGTGGTCGCACGCCACTTTCGATGCTTAACAGTCAGTTTTCGGGGCACCCGGCTGCGCATTTTGGCCCTCGAACCCTCGTTTTGCATCCGTCTTGGTTCATTTTTGGCATGGACCCTATTTTCATTGTTTGGAAGGTGGTACAAGGGTGGGAGACCACCTTTTCTCTTGGAGACCACCTTTTCTCCCGCCGGCCATTTTTCTTGACAGGAAGCTGGTCTCCCTCACTTTTGGGCCACAATTACAGGTCTCCCACCATACCACTTGCTTGCATTGAGTGAGGAGACCACCCTAGGAGGCTGCCGACCAGCTTTTGAGGCCTAAACCTTTTGAACCTGGTCGGCCGACCAGAAAAAGTGGTCGGCCGACCACCTAAACCATTTGAACCTGGTCGGCCAGCTCTCACATTTTCTGTCTCTGTGAGTGTGTGCCAGCTGTGCCAGCTGGAAGGCACAGAATTGATCCTCCATACACGTGTATGGAGGATCTTCAAACTTGTTTTTTAGCTTCTTGGAGAAGCTTTGGACCTCTTTGGCTATAAGAGAGACCCTCTCCCTCATTAGCAAAGGTTGAGATTTCTGGTTAAGGCATATACATATACCTCTCTCTCCATTTCTATTTCAAGCTCAAAAAGTGCCTTGTTCTTGCACCTTTGCACACCACCTTTTAGCCTAACACCTCCACCATTGCTTTGAGGTCCTTGGAGGTCATTTTCAGAGGTTGAAGGTCTGGGTTTTTGGTCTCAAAGTTGCTGTCTTACTGAGCTTCAAGGTTAACACACTTATTCCCTCTTTTTAGCATTATTTTGCTCCATCTTTTGGCCATACTTGCAAGCATATTTGAGATTTGGTGTAAACTAAAAAAAGTCTTATTTTGAGGCCCTTAACATGTTTGTTTAAGATCATTTTTCGGTTGGGGGTCATCTACCCCCTTGCATGCTTCATTCCACCTTGTTTTGAGCCATGCATTAATGCCTTTGTTTTGAGCTTTGTTTTCCCTTTTGACCACTGAAATCCAGCAGATTTTCAGTGGTTATTATGTGTTTTTGAGAGCCAAAATCAGAGAGGGGTGACTCTTTCTCTCCTTGTTTTGATTTCTAGCATATTTGGCCTAACAAAGGAGCCCTTATTTGCATGCTTCCAAGCCATGTTTCAAGCCATATTTGGTGAGTTTTAGGACCTTCATAGGCTCTGTCCAGAGCCCATTTTGTCATATTGGGTGTCCACCTTGCATGTGTAGAACAATCCTCTTCATAGCTTATCAAAGGAGCCTATCATTCTTGCATGCATAGACCATGTTTCAGTGGGTTTTTGGGCTTTATTTGGCATGTCATACCTCTGAATTTTGCTGGTTTAGTGGCCTCTTGATTGCCTCACATGCTTGTAGTGCAAATCCTCTTTACTAGCTTACATTGCATGCTATTTTGGCCTTTGATTCTAGCACCTTTTGGCCATGCCTTAAACTGATTTTGTGCATGTTTTGGACTGCCTTATCTCTATTTTTGGGCCTCATGGTCGAATGATGCTTTCTATGCATGCTTGTAGTGTAATGCCCATGCCTAGCTTTGAGTTTTAAAGCTTCTTGCATGCTTGAATGGTGGTGTTTTCATGTTTTGGGGTCATTGAGCATGTCATTTTAGAGCCTATACTTGTGCCATATTCCCATGTTTTCCACTCTTTAAATTGTTTGAGAGTCGTGCTTAAATACCTCATTTATGGGCCATTGCATGAGCTTCATTTCCACACTTTGCGAGCCATCATTTTAGTCCATATTTGCTACTGTTTTGGCCTGCATAAGGACTGTTTGGGGCTGGTTTGACCATTTGAGTATTGCTTTGCATGCCTATAGTGTAATCCACTTCATTAGTTTCGGTATTTGGGTCTATTGTGTGAGGTGTTTGCATGATTCAGGACCATCTTGCATGTCATTTCAGAGTTGGAAAATATGTGATTGTATGCCATATTTCATGCTTACCATGCTTTGGTGGAGTTGCACTTTGTGCCTTAGGTTTGGTCCCTTGCATTTGTGCATGTTTGCATGTGTGTTGTTGCTTCATTTTCATCATGTATGGCCACTGATTTGAGTGTGGCTGAGGCCCATTCATTTTAGTTTAAGTCCATCTTGCATTGTGTATGCCATGTCCATGTTGTCACATGCTTGATCGTCGCATTGTGTATGCCTTGATTATGCCTTTGTGTATGTCCATCGTCATATGTGCGTTGTGTATGCCATATAGCGTCATGTGCATTGAGTATGCCATTCGTAGTTCATAGCATTGCGTATGCTAGTTGCACCTTTGCATGTCATTCCTTGCATGTTTGCATGTCTTAGTTGCACTTCATTTAGGATTGCATGATAGTTGTTGCATTGTGTATGCCATGCACATTGCATTATGTTTGGAATAGTGTTTAGTCCAAACACGGGAAACGAGGGGCGTTTTGTACTCCAGGTGACGAAACGTGCCTCGATTCCCGATCGCCGACACTCTTGATTACCCATGATGGAGTTTAGGCCTTATTGTGTTCATTGTGCATCCATTTCACATTGAGTCATGCAATTCGACTCCTCAGCCATCATGCATCGAGATGCATGATTGGTGGCACGAGGATAGAGGACTACACTCCCTAGAGCTTATGCAATGACGGGGAGAGTGGTCGTGCACACATATGTTGAAAATACTTTGCCATGCCCCTTTCTTGTTCTCTATTGCAGCAAACCGGAAACCAGCAGCAAAAACTAGTCGGTAGTATCCCTACAGCATGGTGGAGTTTCAGCCTTCTGGAGTTTTGTACAGTGTTCTGGGACCAGTTGCAAACAGAGGCAAATCGGGGCATCGCGATGGATTTTCCGGCAAGGCGACTCGAGCATGCATGCATTCCTTATCATTCAAGACCGAGCTGAGGCAGTCCATTTCATATGTTTTGCATGCTAGCTTATTTATTTTAGTTAATTTGTTAATTAATTAGGGTTGTGTAATAATTAGCCGTAATTCGTTATTCATTCGGTTGTGTATTATTTATTCGGACCCTCCGGCGAACTTTGTAATAAGTGTGCGTGTGTGTGATGCATGTCTTCCAACCCCACGTCTTTCTCCCTTTTATTTACCAGCTTATGATGGTTAGTTTTAGGGCACGTTTCAATTAGCATACTTATGCCTACATGTTTGCATCCATTTATCTGTCTTGCATGCACTGGGCTCGGCGCATCATACTAACTGCATTGTATTTCAATTCCGAGTTGAATACATGTATTAGTTGTTGCATTTCATATGCCATTTTAGAATAGCCGAGCCTATCTTAGTTGCAATTTTGCATGTGTTGCATTAGGCATTTCAGCATAGTTAGGATTCATGCATGATTTCTAATTAGCTTCTTTCTTTGGCTTGGAGTACTCAGTAAGTATTTATGCTTTAGCATCCTTGCATGTGGTGAGTGACTGCCATGATAGCATGCTTACCATGAGGCTACGTGTTTGTGTGATATAACTGCCTGAATGCCTGTGGGTGAAGGTTGGGTTATTTGAATTGGAACAATTCACCAATTGAGAGTTTTAAGCCCACTTGAGAGTGGCAAAATCATGTTTTCTAAGCCCACCCGAGGGTGGCAAAATCCACGTCTTAGCCTGCTTGCGAGTAGCACTTTCAAACCGTTTTTCAAAACGAACATGAGATGTTTTGTTCCAATTCAGGCGACCCAGTCTATACTTGTATGCTGTGCGCATCACATAGTAATTCTAGGCTAATAACCGGAATAAGAGCACATATGTTTTCAAAACTCGATATCATGCTTAGTAGTGGCCGATCTTTGATCGGGCGAGCGGGGGTGCTCATAGCTGACCTTCCCTAATCGTACCCAAGTTCCCGAGCCGAGGCAACTTTGGTGATGACGGACACGTGGCCTTAGGCAATGAGTCAGGGTTTCCTAAATTCCCCCAAAATAAATATTTAGGTAGCGACTCTGTATCTGGCAAAGCAGTCCATGTTTGGCACTTCTTTCTAAAAATCTGTTCTTCAAAACAATTTGCCGGATTTGGACTCTTTGATGATTCATCGGTCTTGCATTGCACTCTGCGAGATTAGATACAGGACCGTGACATTGAGTCCTGAACTGTAGTAAGCCCCAATGAACAAAACGGGATTCCCTCCCGGGACGTTCGGGGATGTCTACAAGCACCTTTTGCTGAATGCCTTCCTTTAGCCGACCACACTTTAACTAAGGACAAGAGCCGAACAATACCAAAAAAAAAAAAGCACAACCTCAATTTTGGTCAACTTTCGGTGGTCCCGACATCCAAATAGAGGCAGAATGAGGCGTATGAATGATTGAATGAACACTAGGCCGTGAGATGAATCCCACACTGCAAAAATGAGGCAAATTAGATTTATGCTACAGGAGATACAAGGGTTCAAAGTCAATCGTTCGAATCAAGAAATTTTGCTTTTAATGTTGTGGTGCATGAAGAAGATAACATGAGATTTTATTTTGTACTTCTCGGTGCAAGGTGCTCCGTTGCATCTTAGCGCATTCGGGTTAATCTGGTGGTTCGATAACTTCAGGGATGACTACCCCATTGTTTTTTGCCATGCAGAATCCATTTTTGGAGTCCAATTTTATAAATTTTGAGTCTCAGATTTGGATCAATAAACTAGCCAATAGAGAAGGTTACATAAAAGATCAATGGTCAAATCGTGTCTAATCGACATGCAATTTCGACAATAGGATTGTGGAGCTAGGCCATAATCATTCATCTTCGTTGATCATTCATTTATCACCTAGGCGATATACCACCAACTGGGGCAGGACCTGCAACTTGAATTTCTCTTAATTTCGGCTCGGTAACATGCTCTGCAACATTTGTCATCTTTGCCAAAAAAATAAAAATAAATAAATAAATAAAATACAACTACAATTATTAATTCATCTATCTCTTCTAAAAAAATCTCATGATTTAATTAAAAGTGCATCAACATTGCTTGGCGCTACTGTAGCTGGTTTTTCGTGCTCCTCGGAGAGATTTAGTCTCCTCGAGTACGATAGCCTTACAGTTTAGATTCCTGTGGTTCTGAATCTGGTTTCACAAGTGCAATGTGAAACAGAAAAATGAATGAAAGTCCAAATCCAGCAAATCTTAGAAAATCCATTTATCATTAGAGATGCCAAAAATGGATTGCATTGTCAGATTTTAAAGTCGCAACCTAAATATTTTTGGAAAATTTAGGAAACCTGTGGCTCGTGCCAAAGGCCACTTTTCCATTATAATCAAAGTGTCTCGGCTCGAGAACTTAGGTATGAGAGGGGAAGGTCATGAATTTAGCACCCCACTCACCCGATCAAAGATCGGCCTCTACAAATCATGATGTGATTTTTATCAACAATATGCTCTTGTTCTGATTAATATGCTAAACATTACTATGTGAAGCAAACAAGTATAGACCACGTCACTTACTTTGGAATGCTTTGATTTCATGCATTTTATAAAAGAGTTTTGAATATGTGCAACTCAAAGGAAACGTTAGCTCATATGTACAATAATCAAAGTCATTCCAACTTAAGCGAAATAGCCTTCATCCACAGGCATTCAAGAGGTATCTCAAATAAGCACATAGCCTCATGGTAGTATACTTGACGTGGCAATACAAACACATATGAATATGCTCAACCAAAAATCCTCACCTAGTACTCTGAGGTAAGCCCAAGAAAAAGATAATAGTTAGAAAAATGTATGCTTCTAATATGTAAAGTGACTAATGTAACACATACGAGAATGTAACTTCTAAGTTTGGCTATTTAACATGTCATATGGATAAACTTAAAGCATGCGGTAATGCACGTATTCAAGTAGGAAAATAACAATGATATTAGAATGATGAACCGAACTCAATGCATGCAAAAATGGATATAAAGCATGGCAATGATATGAAATTTAGAATATGTTACTATATGCAACCTTGGTAAGCATGTAAATAAAAGGGAGAAAGAAATGGGGTTGGAAGACATACAAATATTACAAATTTGCCCTCGCATAAAAGGGTCCGAATAAATGTCCTAATAACTAATTATTACAACACAATTGAATGAATTAAACTAATTAATTAACTATTAAAAATTTGAATGAAAGCAAAGCAATTAATTAGTTATAACATATGAATATGAATATTAAAGCGACTAATCTAATAGACTCGAACGGGAGGCGAGGAACCGCATGCGCACAATCGAGAACATCCTTCGGAAACCTCTCTGTTTACTACCAGAATCTGCTCTGTTTGTAGTCAGAAAATTATTCTATTTTGACCTCAGGATCTGCTCTGTTCTGCCGTAAAAATACCACTGCCTATACAAAATTGGTGGCCGGCCGGCCTAAGAGAGTGGTCGGCCATACAGAATGATGGCCGACCGGCCACTGCTTCTGAGGAATAGCCTGTTGTAATAGAGCTGAAACAGAGCAAGACAGAGTGTTTTCAGGAGATGTTTATCCTCTTTGCCCTTCCCTATCATGAAAATAATCAAGGGAGGAGCAGATTCGATTCTCAAATCATCAATCATTGCAAATTTGTTGCGTGATGATTTTAGAAATGATAGGACAAGAGATCAATAAATGAAACAAAAGATAGACAATACATCCTCCCTATCATGGAGTTACCTCAAGGGAGATGGTAGACTTGCTTCATGAATCATTGAACATCCCTGAAATAGTATGCGATGATCCAAGACACAATATGTTCAGTATAATGTCCGACTGAACCTAACCAAATTTTATTATCTTTTTACCTCTTTTTTACTCCAATTTTATTAGCCTTTTTTTTTTTTAATTTTTTTATTACCTTTCCATTTTCTTATATTTTCTTCTTTTTTATCCAAAGGTGATGATTACATCCATTAAGTTCAAAGCAATAAAGAATAGCAAGCATGACTTGACCTGAGAAATGAGTTTTTCAAGCCCTTTTCTACAAGGGAAACTACAAAGGAAGAATCAAACTCATTTACAAGAAATAATGAATTCAGAGTCAAACCCGAAAATAAGCAATAATGACTCTTTCCTTTGTGATTTCCAAGGGTCTAACTATAAAATTAGTCTTTAGAAATAATGCACCAGCGATAAAGAGAAGTGTCAAATAAGAGATCATGCTTAGCATAAGAGAGATGTAATGCCTTGGTAATGAACCTCTGAAGAGATTAAACCATTTAGCACGAGGGGTCCCTTTCTTATGCCTTGAGCGGTAATCTTTTGTTTGATACAACTCTTAATCAAAAGAAACAAAGAAAGGAGGGAGGTTGCAGATTATGAATGAAAGGATAGATGATACAATGACATGAATATATATATATATGGAAGCTATAAAAAATGAAAGAAAAGACTATCAACTCAAATAGATTGGAAGTTATGGCCTTGTAGACACGCCCCGAGGACTCCCGAGAAAAATCTCGTTTTGTTCTCTAGCATACTACAGTTCGGACTCAAATGTCACGGTTCTGAATCTAGTCTCGCAAAGTGCAATGCAAGACCGATAAATCACCAAAGAGTCCAAATCCGGCAAATCGTTTTGGAAAACTAATTTTTGGAAAGAAGTGCTAAACATTGACTGCTTTGCCAGATCCAGAGTCGCCACCTAAATATTTTGTTTTTGGGGAAATTTAGGAAACCCTGACTCGTTGCCTAAGGCCACGTGTCCATCATCACCAAAGTTGCCTTGGCTCGGGAACTTGGGTACGATTGGGAAAGGTCATGTAATGAGCACGCCCGCTCGCCCGATCAAAGATCAGCCTGTACTAAGCATGATATCTTGTTTTTGAAAACACATGCGTTCTTATTCCAGTTATTAGCTAGAATTACTATGTGATGCGCACAACACACAAGTATAGACTAGATCGCCTAATTTGGAACAAAGCATCGCATATTCGTTTGTTTGGAAATGGTTTGAAGTTTGTTACTCGCAAGTAGGCTAAAACACGGATTTCAATGAATCGTTCCAATTCAAGTAATCCAACCTTCACCCATAGTCATTCAGGCAGTTATATCACATAAGCAATTAGTCTCATGGCAAGTATGCTGTCATGGCAACACTCACACACATGCAAGATGCTAAAGCATAAACACTCATAGTGTACTCCGAGCCAAAACAAAGAACTAGTTAGTAATCGTTGCATGATCCTAATTCATGTTAAGATGGCTAATGCAACACATGCAAAATGCAACTAGAAATAGGCTCGGCTATTCTAAGATGGCATATGAGATGCGATAATTTGATACATGTATTCAAGTAGGAATTGAAATACAATACAGTTAGTATGATGCGCCGAGCCTGGTGCATGCAATACAGATGGATGGTTGCAAACATGCGAGCATAAGGTATGTTAAATGAAACATGCCCTAAAACTAACCATCATAAGCGGTTAAGTAAAAGGGAGAAAGAAATGGGGATTGGAAGACATGCATCACACACACGCACGCTTATTACACCAATTGGCTCTCTCGAGGGGAGACCGAAAGAATAATACAAACCATCTAATTAACTAACTAACAAGCTAATTAATTATTACACAATCAAATGAATAACTAGCTACAACTAATTATTACAACACTTAAATAATTAACAAATTAATTAAGCTACGAAAAACAGTAAAGAGGCCTCGAGAAGAGGGACAAATGCATGCTCGGTCGGCTTCGCTCTGAAATCCGTTGCCATGCCTCATGTTGACTCTGTTTGCACTGTTTTTCACCTCTAAAAACTGCACAATTCTCTATGATGCTCCAGAACCACTTCATGGTCATGCTGAGAGGCCATCGGCCAAATGGAAAGGCCATCGGCCAAAAGACGAAGGTCATCGACCAAAAATAAGGCTCTCGGCCAGACATTGTTAGCCGATCGGCACTGAAGATAGCCGATCGGCCATCTATTCCTGCTGACTGCTCCTTTTGCTGCAACAGAGGACAAACAGAGCATGGCAATGCATTTGCAAGAAAATGTTTGCAACCACATCCCTTATCATGTTTAAGACTCAAAGGTGTGTGGCTCTTGACCCTCGGGCCACCAATCATGCATTCCAATGCATGATGACCAAAGGAGCCAAGTGTGCAATTCAATTTCAAATGAAATGCACAAAACACATAAAGGGCCCCAACCTCTATCATGCTTGATCAAGAGGCAAGGGATGCACACATAATGCAATGCAAACATGCAAGCATGATGCGAACAACTCAAGCATGCAACAAGTATGCAACAAGATCATGCAATGCATCTAATATGCAATAGGTATAGAACCTAAACATGTAAACATGCATGGCATGCAACAACATGCAAAATGAAGCAAGCATGCGACAACATGCAAGACAAGCATGCGACAACATGCAAAGATGGACTTATACTAAAGTGGGCAACTCTTAAACGTGCCCAAATCAGTGGCCAAAATGCTAAGAAATGATAGACGAAAGCACATACAAACATGCACATGTGATGGCCTATCACCTAGGCATGGGAGGGCAACTTTCAAGAACACTTAAAAGGGGACAAATATGGACATGTGACAAACATGGTAAACTCTGAAATCATGCATGGAAAGGTGCCAAACCAAGCAAACAAAGCAAGCACATCATGCAAGAAGGCTTAAAACTTAAAACTAGCCAAGGGACTCAAACCGTGGCCATGCGAGGCAAGCCCCAAAGGGCCAAGGGCTATCAAAACAATCCCAAGACATGTCAATACAAGACAAAAAATATGCTCGAAACTAGCCAACACAAGCTAGAACACAACACCAAAAGCATGAGGCATGCAAGGCTACAAAAGGGGTGTTACACTACACCTTACAACCCACCATGGCATGACTTAAACCAATAAAATTAGAGTTATGGTATGTCAAAATAAGCCAAAAACCCACTTAGATGGCATCCCAAAGACCTAAGCATGGAGGCATACACAATGTTCCATTCATGAGGCATAAAACATCAACTCTTTAAAGCATTGAAGGAGTGATAAGTGCAAATATATGAGCATGAAACATGGACTGAAATAACATTTCAAATGATGCCAAATCATGATAATAGTCCAAATAAAGCATGCTAAAGGACTCAATACTCAAAGCTAACAAGCTAGATTGAACTATGGCTATACAAAGCAAGTCATGCATGACTAAAACAACCTAAATCAGTGCTAGAGCATGCTAAAACATGGACAAAAGCTTCTTGAAGTTAAGCCAAAAGCATGCTAGAATGACGTGTTAAGACATGATGCATGTTAAGGCAAATGAGAGGATTACAAGACAAGTACATGAAGCATGTAAGAGCCAACTAAACCCACCCAAAATAGAGTTATGGCATGCTAAAACAACACCAAAAATCCACTAAAATGGAGTCAACATAAGCTAGAAAGACATGCTTAAACATGAAGCATATAAGACTAGTTTGTGTGACTTACACTACAAGTGTATTAGGCATGCATGAAGTGACAAAACTAAGCAAAAACAGTTTGTATCATGGCAAAACAAAGCCTAATACATACTAAAATGAAGCTAAAACAAGCTAAGCAAACATGCTACCATATAAGCCATTTATACTAGCATACAAGACAACAAGGAGAGGGGATGACCCTCTCCTATTTAAGACCTCAAAACTACACTTCCACCACTGAAAATCCTCTGGATTTCAGTGGTAGAAAGGTCATGCAAAGCCAAGAACAAGGGCCAAAAGGGATGGCCTAAAACAAGGCCTAATAAGGCCTAAGACAGGGTAGATGATCCCCAACCAAAAAATGTCCTTAAACAAAGATCTAAAGCATCAAAAATCAGAACTTATTGTAGTTTAGAGTCAAGCTTAAAACAATAAGCAAGAGGGTCTAAAAGCTAAAGCAAGAATGCGGTATTAAAAGCAAAGAACTCACCCTTGAAGACCACCTTCAAGAACACAACTCCAGCGACTTTTCCAAGCTTAAATCAGTCCAAGAACTCTGAAATCAACCTTAAGGGACCTCAGGTCCAAGAGGATGGTGTTCTACTAGGTGTTTGTGTACAATAGTAAGACAAAATGACACTTTTGAAGCACAAAATGAAGAATCAAGGCAAGATAGATACAAAACTATATCTAACACTCAAACCCTAATTTTCTGAACCTCTGAGAAGGGAGGAAGGACTCCCTCTTTATAGAAGTTCAATTCCTAAGCTTGTTGAGCAAGCTAAGCAATTGAATCAAATCCCTCCATACACGTGTATGGAGGGGGTGAATTGTGCATGCCAGCTATGACAGCTGGCATAAAATATCTGCATAAAGCAGATGAACAGGGCTCAGCCAGAAAATATGGCTGATCGACCAACATAAGTGCCGATCGGCCAACACTTTTGGCCGATGGCAAGAAAACAAGGCCGATGGCTTCATGCCTTGGCCGATGGGTTGAGGGGATGGCCAACAAGCCACCCTCTTCCCTCAGAAGCAAAAACACAAGTCCTTGGTCCACAACCAAGCACAAAACAGACATGTTGAGAGATCTTGAGGCAAGGCGCGCGGCCGAGACCTCCGGGAACTCAAAACGAACACGAACATGGATGATCATCGAGTGTTCAAACGATGACGTCCAAGTCTTGAGGACGGTCAAAAATGGGGTGTCTACAGTTGCCCCTCTTTGACAGAACTCGAAAGTCATAAAAATGACGAGAGTGAATGTCAAAGCCCAGAGACGACCCATTTTTGACAAGGCCGAAGACTTAGACAAGCATACAAGATAGCAAGATATGTGCCCGCGGGCGGGGGCAAAATGCAAAGGACATGCACGGTGCCGAACATAACTTATGATCATGCAAAGGGAGTTGTAATGAAGCAAAACATGCAACAGTTTTAAGCAAGCAAACAAACTACATTGCATGCAGAAAGGATGTAAGAGAATTATACAATTCTCGCTACGTCTCACACGGAGAACATACAATACCGTCCGGTTCGTCTGGTCGCGCCAGCTTCAAATGAACCGTACATACAATATCGTGCCTGCAAAAGAAAGAAACTTAACAGGTACAATATTGTTAGAAAGATGCATAGCAATGCAAGTGAGAAGTGCGTGACAACGCGAGTGAAGTGTGCATAACAATGCAATAAACGTGCGAGACAACGCAAGTTAAAGATGTACATAACAATGTAAGTAAGAGAAGTGCAAAACGACGCAAGTTAAATGAAGGTGCGAAACAACGCAAGTTAGAGAAGTGCAAAACAACGCAGGTTAGAGAAGTGCGAAACAACGCAATGTACTAACAAGTGCAGGTAAGGTGCGCAAGATAGGACGAATGATACTATGTAATGCACAAAATAGTACGATGCGCTAAACAGCGTGAGTGCACAAAACAGTGCGACGCGCTAAACAATGCGAGTAAAATGTAATGCACTAACAGGTGCAGGTGAAATGCGCAAGATAGCGCGATGCACAAAATAGTGCGAATGAAATGTAATGCACTAACAGGTGCAGATGAAATGCGCAAGATAGTGCGATGCGCAAAATAGCGCGAATGAAATGCAATGTACTAACAGGTGCAGATGAAATGCGTAAGATAGCGCGATGCGCAAAATAGCGCGAATGAAATGCAATGCACTAACAGGTGCAGATGAAATGCGCAAGATAGCGCGATGCGCAAAATAACGTGAATGAAATGCAATGCACTAACAGGTGCAGATGAGGTGTGCAAGATAGCGTGATGCGCAAAATAGCGCGAATGAAATGCAATGCACTAACAGATGCAGATGAGGATAAACTCTAGCCACGCTGAAATCGTGAGAAGAGGTAAATAATTCCAAACACACTGAAATCGTGTGACGAATGGAACAAACTCTAACCACGCTGAAATCGTGAGAAGAGGAAAAACAAACAATCAGGCGCGTACACAACACAACCTGAGATAAATTCCAGACACGCTGAAATCGTGTGAGGAAAAGGACACTCAAACCACGCTGAAATCGTGAGAGGAGGTCCAAAACAACCCGCCCAGGCGCGTATACAACGTAACCTGAGATAAATTCCAAACACGTTGAAATCGTGTAAGGAAAAGGACACTCAAACCACGTTGAAATCGTGAGAGGAGGTCCGAAACAACGCGCCCCGGTGCGTATACAACGCAACCTGAGATAAATTCCAAACACGCTGAAATCGTGTAAGGAAAATGACACTCAAACCACGCTGAAATCGTGAGAGGAGGTCCGAAACAACCCGCCCAGGCGCGTATACAACGCAACCAGAGATAGATTCCAAAAACGCTGAAATCGTGTAAGGAAAAGGATACTCAAACCATGCTGAAATCATAAGAGGAGGTCCGAAACAACCCGCCTAGGCGCGTATACAATGCAACCTGAGATAAATTTCGAACACGCTGAAATCATGTAAGGAAAAGGACACTCAAACCACGCTGAAATCGTGAGAGGAGGTCCAAAACAACCCGTCCATGCGTGTATACAACGCAACCTGAGATAAATTCCAAACACGTTGAAATCGTGTGAGGAAAAGGACACTCAAACCACGCTGAAATCGTGAGAGGAGGTCCAAAACAACCCGCCCAGGCGCGTATACAACGCAAACCTGAGATAATTTCCAAACACGTTGAAATCGTGTGAGGAAAAGGACACTCAAACCACGCTGAAATCGTGTGAGGAAAAGGACACTCAAACCATGCTGAAATCGTGAGAGGAGGTCCAAAACAACCCGCCTAGGCGCGGATACAACGCAACCTAAGATAAATTCCAAACACGCTGAAATCGTGTGAGGAAAAGGACACTCAAACCACGCTAAAATCGTGAGAGGAGGTCGAAAACAACCCGCCCAGGCGCGTATACAATGCAACCTGAGATAGCCCCAGAGGACAACGATCCTAAACGCTGCTCAGCGTAAAAGGATAAATGACACAAGATAACACAAGATGCAAATAAATGCAATAAGTGAGATAATACGATATATGTTACAAGCAATGTAGAGCATGATGTTTAGGGAATGCAATAAACAAACAAAGCGGCGCTTTAAAAAAGCACCTCATGGGGTGAGTGGCGGTGAACCGCTCTACTCTGACGGAGATCTCCCCTTGTGTTCTTTGAACACTTACCTTCAACTCACAGTACAAAGGTCTTGGAATGCTGACAAGGAGCAACGTCTGCTGGGGAAACCACGGATGCCGCTTTTCTTCCTGATCATAGTCACAACTTTCCCTATTCTTCAACGGGGTGACAGACTAGGTTGGATCAGTATCCAGAACTGAGGCGCATACCCGCTACCTCAACCTATGGGGCTTCCATACAGATTTTAAGCCGGGGATACACCCCTGGGTATTCAAACCAGACTTTAGTCTCGAAAATTCCAAACCTTTGTGTTCTAGGCAACAGCCATTCGAACTCTAGTTTTCACCATCGCAATTGATCTCCTAGGAACTCATTGCAAACACAGCCAAGATGCCCCTGACAAGGAACGGTACTCAGAGAGAGCACTTCTGATTGCCATTCTGGCATTGAAGCAGTCAACACAGTATTCTGTTTACTTTGAACACACAGCTCATACACCACACTGCTCATTCTGAATACATAGCTCACAACACAGTACTTAGTTTATTCTGCACACGGCTCATACAACGCACTGCTCATTCTGAACAGATAGCTCTTAACACAGTGCTCAGTTTATCCTGCACACAGCTCATTATGAACCAACAATTCAAACCGAACATACGGGATGCCATAACTGAACATGCAGAAGTTGAAACAAACTCGGGTGTTCCAAATTTTCCCTATTTTCTTTTGCTTCGCAGTCCGGAACCTATATAGCTTTAGATAGGTCCTGGTTCTACTGTTCTCACATGACCGGGGTTGAACCCTGTGGTTTTATGAAAGAACAAATCCCGTTTTGCACAAATGTAGAGAATGGCACAGCACTCTGAGCACAAAACAAATCATTTTGAAATTTAAGAAATGAGTTCTCAACCGGGTATTGAGCCTACGACTGATCACAGCGCACTATGATTCAACAACGAAAAACAAAAGGTAAACAACCTAAATACATCAAGTAACACTCGAAACGACTCAAAACAAGAATCGAGATAAAACAAAAAGACACGACACTCAGACGTGCACAAGGGGCCTATTTCTTTGGGTATTGTTCCCACCCTTTTCTCATTTGTGATTCTCACATCACTCGGCCCTCAGGCTCTATTTTTCTAAAAAACCCTTTTCTCACTTTTTCTCTCAGCGCACATCTCTCTATTCTTTAATCTCTCTTCTTTTTTATCCATCCCCTGGGTGGTTGATGGATAAACAGGAAGTTGTGGGCTCTTGCCCCTGGTATTCAACTAGATTCTCTTTCTTCCGCTCATAACAGTGAGTTTTCCCACAGAGGGGTTGCGCTATATTTGGGTGTGTAACGAATCTGCAGTTGACATCGGTTGACAATGCTCTGCTGGGGAGTTTGGACGTGGTCAGATGTGTCCAGACGAGGGAGTGGAATATCCTGATCCATTCCAATTCGTGCTTCGCACTTGGCTTGATACCTCGTTGCTCGGAGGATGAGATAGCTTTCGACATTTTGCTGTTAGCTTCAGTTGTGCCCTTTCTGGCGAATGCAGTGCCCTTCTGGCAAGTATGTTGACAATGGGGGAAAGACAGGACACCTGACTCAACTGTGCCCCTAGTTCATCACTTTGACCATTTTTTGTTTTGGCTTTCTACTAAAACAACTTTGATCAGTATAAGAGTTAGATTAACACACTTGTTCAACTTTCTGATTTAATAATCATGCAAGTTAGGTTATGAGCACTGAAAATTTTCTTTTTTTGGGTCCAGGAAATGGTCAAGTTTTGGAAAATGGAATAATTTTCGAGAAAATTAGTCAACCTTATTAAAAAAATTCTCAAAACTATTTTTGCAAATGGCCACTGCTCGACCAACATAGAATTTACTCTTGAGATGCACAACCTCAGATCCAAAACAATGGAAAATCGCCCCTTGTCTAAAAGGCACTGCATGGCAACGGAAAGTTGCCCCTTGTCTGAATGGCACCGCAGCACACTGTAATTAGTCCTCAAAGTGACGATCACAACCGAACTCTCGGATATAGAAACGACAAAGATGACCCGTTCAAACTCATGGACATGATAGTTGAATTTGAAGTGTTTATGGCTGGACTTCAGAATGAAGTTGCCTACGTATCCCAAACATGGGAATCAAGCCTGACATAGTTCCGGTTAAGGTACACTTGAGTATTAACCTCTCCTTTTGCGCTCTAACTTTTGCCAAGGCCGCCTTCCAGGTTTTCAACCTTGCGAGCTTTGTTTTTCTTTTCTTTTCATTTCATTTCTTTTCTTTGTTCAGAATTTTTCATTTTCTTCATTTTTCTTTTTTTCTTTTTTCATTCTTTGCATTTTTTTATTTTTTGTTCTTTTTCTTGCTCTAACTTTTGCCTGGGTCGCCTTTCCGGGTTTTCGGCCCAAGTGTAGCTTGGTCCGTGTTGAATGATCTTGGGATCTCGAAGCCATCTGAATCCAGGAGAATGGCTGCCGTTCGCTGATGATGTAGAAGTCCATCCAATGGGGGCTGAACTTGCCCCTAGTGTTGTGGATAGGAACTTAGTTGTCCTTCAGCAATACTTTCTTCTTTCCTCCCTTCTGGGATTTGGCATTCTTGCCGATCTTCATTGATTTGCGGAATGATCCATCTTTGGCTCTTCGAGCATAATCTGGCATCTTTTGCCCCTAATCCGAGGGGTGCTCCTAATCTAGCTTCGCAAGCTCTTTTTTTTTTTGACGATGTCTGACCTCCTTGATCTGACTTTCTTGCCTCTTGTTCGAGGGCTGCTTTTGATCTGGCCACACAGGCCTCACATTGTGGTTGACCGTTGAACATTCTGAACCCAAGTTCAAGGTTTTGAAAGCAAAGGCGTTGAGTCTCGAGGCTGAGAGCGATCCTGGGCTACACAATCTCAAGAGCGATTCCACACAGGTCTTCGCAAGACCGCACAAAACATTTTTTGAAATCTTTTAAGAAAGTGACTAGTCGCTGGCGCTAAAGACAATATAGAACCAATCTGAATCAAGCTAGGATCCTTTCCAGTACACACATTAACAAACATGATTTCATTCATTAAGGGCTTAGCATGCCTCTCTTTCTCTCAGTTGATCAAATTTTGCAAATCCCGAGGAATTCTTTCCTCTTCGTTTTCATCACAATGTTCAAAAAGTTTTGAAAAACTTAGGTCAATGCAATGACTTAAAGGCACAGAAAAGACACAGTTTTAATCAAATACTGCCATCTCATTCAGAACTTCTGGCACAACTGGCACAAGGCAGAAGCAAACACAAGAGTGTGAAAATCACTGCTGTTTCATTCAAATCTGTTGGCACAACTGGCTCCATGGCAGAAACAGACTCAAAAGAAAGCGAAAAGACAAACGCAAAACAAAATAGTGATGTCCGAGGTAACACCCCCGGAATCACCCGACTTCTGTATAGCAGGACTGATTCGATACAACAAGACAGACCCAACTGACATAGTACAAAAAGGCTGACTCTATACAACACAACATAATTGACTGAAAACCCAGGTCAGAAAGTACAAAAACTAGCATTCGCAAATGCTCAAAACAGTGCGTGCCATACGCTACATCTGAAGTAAACTGAGCGCCGCCCGCAGGTGGTTCTTCCCCTGATCACATCACATTATCCTCCAGGGTCACTGATCCAGTGACAATAGACTTCGCTGAGCTTGGTGGGAGAACAACCCCGTTGTCAAACAAATCCTGTACTTCGTGGCGAAGACAGAAGCAATTGTCGGTGGTATGACCAGTTTGTTGATGGTACGCAAAGTACTGGGTAGCGTCATGACTAGGTGGAAGACGACTAGGGAGAGGCCGAGGCTCGAGGGGTTTGAGATGCCCCTTTTTAGCAAGGATGTGAAGACCCTTGGACAAAGGCATGTAGAGGGCATGGAAAACCCTGTGACCTCGGGGTAAATACTTCGAGGTTTGTGGATTTTTGCTGGATGCACTGGCAGAGGGGTCAGCAGGTGCTGCCTTGGTCTGCTGATCTTTCCTGGGTGCAGGATTAGGGTTGGAAGGAACGGTTCTGGTACGACGGCCCTTCTCTCGATTTTCCCCTTGGCTCGAACTGCCTCGTTCTGAGTAACGAAAGTGTCATCCACAGTTTTTGTAGCAATATTGCGAGCACCTGTTGTTTGTTCAGTCCCCCGGCTTTCAAAGCCTCAACAGCCCGCAGAAGTTGTTCATAGAGATCATTGTCTACCTCCACCTTGTTCTTTCCACTCACCTCAACTTGATCGAAGGTTCGAGTTGCTATATCAGTACAAAGCCCTGTTGTTGTCGACATGTCATAGCCGGAACTTGGGAGGGCTTCAGGTTGGCTGAGTTCAATTACAATTCGCCCCAATAGCGGGGGCTCTTCCGGCATGAAGTTCCCAGCATGTGATATGATCGATGGTGGAGCCGACATTCCGAAGGCTAGATCAGCCACAGATCTCTGAAGATCGCCGATCATTCCCATCAGCTCAAAAGTGGTAGGCTCACGGGTTTGAAATACTTGGGGTTCCCAGATTGGATGTGCGGCAAGTGACCTGGGCGGGCGTTGCATTTCAACATCAGTCTCACCCTACATCGCGATTCCTTGGTTTAATGCTGCTGCCATGACCACAATTTCTTCTGAATTCTGCGTCATCACGAATCTGCTGAACTGAACAGAGGTGATGTGACTGGCGACTAACAGATCAGATGAACTAGTGAGCCTTGATTGGCCTTTCTCTACCTTGCCTCAGCGAAGGAAAATACTGGTTGCTTTTGAACTGGATCTCTGACTTGATAAAGTCTATCAGCACAAATCCAATGAACCTGGGGGATGTCGGAGCCTTCTGAAGCTATGGTTCCCAAAACTACCCCTAGCAAAAGAGAGAATCGGCAGGATCTCAGCCCAATTTCACCAATACAGACATGAACATAGCTGAATGACTGTACTCATTACTGAATTCTGCCCAAAATTCTGCTTGTAAACTGATACCCCCAAGTAAAACTGATTCCCAAAACACTGATGCCGTCAGGCCTGATACCTAGATTGGCAAACTGATAAATGCATTCCTGTAGAGGCGCACTCTAAAAGCACATAGCAAATAAATGAGAGCCAAAACACCCCTATGGTGGGGTAGGGTTTCCCTGTCCTATTTTGTCAGGAGCTAGGGTTTCACTACGCACACAGCGGTTTCAAACAACCTATAATCGGGTAAGCAACCTGTCCTAGTTTGGAATAGTCACTATGGATTCCGATATGCACTAGGTCGAATGGTCAAAAAGGGTGCCCCGGTAAAAATCGAGGTTTGTGTTCCTGTGGTGGCAGAGCCCGGAACCGGTCAGCCTTATGACACGCTTCTCAAAGCGGGCCTCCGGCAAACCGTTCAGGAATAGCATACGGCAAACACGGTGTCCTAGGCGCACCAATGCAAATGCAATGCAAAGAAACACATAAGTGTAATCAAAACAAGATATCATGAGTTCGAGTCAAGTTCTCTAACTCCCCAGCAGAGTCGCCAGAAACTGTAGACGCGCCTAGAGGACTCCCGAGAAAAATCTCAATTTGTTCTCTAGCATACTACAGTTCGGACTCAAATGTCAAGGTTCTGAATCTAGTCTCGCAAAGTGCAATGCAAGACCGATAAATCACCAAAGAGTCCAAATCCGGCAAATCATTTTGGAAAACTGATTTTTGTAAAGAAGTGCCAAACATAGATTGCTTTGCCAGATATAGAGTCGCCGCCTAAATATTTTGTTTTTGGAGAAATTTAGGAAACCCTGACTCGTTGCCTAAGGCCACGTGTCCGTCATCACCAAAGTTGCCTCGGCTCGGGAACTTGGGTATGATTGGGGAAGGTCATGCAATGAGCACCCCCGCTCACCCGATCAAAGATCGGCCTGTACTAAGCGTGATATCTTGTTTTTGAAAACACATGCGTTCTTATTCCAGTTATTAGCTAGAATTACTATGTGATGTGCACAACACACAAGTATAGACTAGATCGCCTAATTTGGAACAAAGCATCGCATATTCGTTTGTTTGGAAATGGTTTGAAGTTTGTTACTCGCAAGTAGGCTAAAACACGGATTTCAATGAATCGTTCCAATTCAAGTAATCCAACCTTCACCCACAGGCATTCAGGCAGTTATATCACATAAGCAATTAGCCTCATGACAAGCATGCTGTCATGGCAACACTCACACACATGCAAGATGCTAAAGCATAAACACTCACAGTGTACTCCGAGCCAAAACAAAGAACTAGTTAGTAATCGTTGCATGATCCTAATTCATGTTAAGATGGCTAATGCAACACATGCAAAATGCAACTAGAAATAGGCTCGGCTATTCTAAGATGGCATATGAGATGCGATAATTTGATACATGTATTCAAGTAGGAATTGAAATACAATACAGTTAGTATGATGCGCCGAGCCTAGTGCATGCAATACAGATGGATGGATGCAAACATGCGAGCATAAGGTATGCTAAATGAAACATGCTCTAAAAATAACCATCGTAAGCGGTTAAGTAAAAGGGAGAAGGAAATCGGGGTTGGAAGACATGCATCACACACACACACGCACGCTTATTACACCAATTGGCTCTCTCAAGGGAGAGACCGAAAGAATAATACAAACCATCTAATTAACTAACTAACAAGCTAATTAATTATTACACAATCAAATGAATAACTAGCTACAACTAATTATTACAACACTTAAATAATTAACAAATTAATTAAGCTACGAAAAACAGTAAAGAGGCCTCGAGAAGAGGGACAAATGCATGCTCGGTCGGCTTCGCTCTGAAATCCGTTGCCATGCCTCATGTTGACTCTGTTTGCACTGTTTTTCACCTCTAAAAACTGCACAATTCTCTGTGATGCTCCAGAACCACTTCATGGTCATACTGAAAGACCATCGGCTAAATGGAAAGGCCATTGGCCAAGAGACGAAGGTCATCGACCAAAAATAAGGCTCTCGGCCAGACATTGTTAGCCGATCGGCACTGAAGATAGCCGATCGGCCATCTATTCCTGCTGACTACTCCTTTTGTTGCAACAGAGGACAAATAGAGCATGGCAATGCATTTGCAAGAAAATGTTTGCAACCACATCCCTTATCATGTTTAAGACTCAAAGGTGTGTGGCTCTCGACCCTCGGGCCACCAATCACGTATTCCAATGCATGATAACCAAAGCAGCCAAGTGTGCAATTCAATTTCAAATGAATTGCACAAAACACATAAAGGGCCCCAACCTCTATCATCCTTGATCAAGAGGCAAGGGATGCACACATAATGCAATGCAAACATGCAAGCATGATGCAAACAACTCAAGCATGCAACAAGTATGCAATAAGATCATGCAATGCATCTAATATGCAATAGGTATAGAACCTAAACATGTAAACATGCATGGCATGCAACAACATGCAAAATGAAGCAAGCATGTGACAACATGCAAGACAAGCATGCAACAACATGCAAAGATGGACTTAAACTAAAGTGGGCAACTCTTAAATGTGCCCAAATCAGTGGCCAAAATGCTAAGAAATGATAGACGAAAGCACATACAAACATGCACATGTGATGGCCTATCACCTAGGCATGGGAGGGCAACTTTCAAGAACACTTAAAAGGGGACAAATATAGACATGTGAAAAACATGGTAAGCTCTGAAATCATGCATGGAAAGGTGCCAAACCAAGCAAACAAAGCAAGCACATCATGCAAGAAGGCTTAAAACTTAAAACTAGCCAAGGGACTCAAACCGTGGCCATGCGAGGCAAGCCCCAAAGGGCCAAGGGCTATCAAAACAGTCCCAAGACAGGTCAATACAAGACCAAAAACATGCTCGAAACTAGCCAACACAAGCTAGAACACAACACCAAAAGCATGAGGCATGTAAGGCTACAAAAGTGGTATTACACTACACCTATTACAACCACACATGACATGACTTAAACCAATAAAATTAGAGTTATGGTATGTCAAAATAAGCCCAAAAACCCACTTAGATGGCATCCCAAAGACCTAAGCATGGAGGCATACACAATGTCCATTCATGAGGCATAAAACATCAACTCTTTAAAGCATTAAATGAGTGATAAGTGCAAATATATGAGCATGAAACATGGACTGAAATAACATTTCAAATGATGCCAAATCATGATAATAGTCCAAATAAAGCATGCTAGAGGACTCAATACTCAAAGCTAACAAGCTAGATTGAACCATGGCTATACAAAGCAAGTCATGCATGACTAAAACTAGGGGTGTACACGGTTCGGATTGGTTCAGTTCTGAGAAAATCCAAGAACCGAACTGATCCTAACGGTTCTGTGATTTTGAGAACCAGACCAGACCGTTACATTTGTAAAACCGGACCAGAACCAAACCGAAGAAACGGTTCGGTTTCGGTTTGGTTTACGGTTCCAAAAATTTCTATTTACAAGAATAAATTGTTAATATTAGCAAAATAATTACTCAAACTAATTACATTTAACTCATGATAAAAACTAATAATATTAAGGCATTACTTAATATTACATATCTATACCATCCTAATATCATTAAAATTATAAAAAACCAATTAATAAAAATAAAACTTGATATTATATATATATCTTTTAAAATTCGATTCGGTTCGAACCGCAGTTTTTTCATAAAATCCATTAACCGAACCGTTTTTACGGTTCTCATATTTCTTAATCCGAAACCGAACCAATTCTTAATAGAACCAAACCAAACCGTACAATTCGGTCTGGTTCGGTCCGGATTACCGGTTTGAACGGATTTTTGAACAGCCCTAACTAAAACAACCTAAATCAGTGCTAGAGCATGCTAAAACATGGACAAAAGCTTCTTGAAGTTAAGCCAAAAGCACGCTAGAATGACGTGTTAAGGCATGATGCATGTTAAGGCAAATGAGAGGATTACAAGACAAGTATATGAAGCATGTAAGAGCCAACTAAACCCACCCAAAATAGAGTTATGGCATGCTAAAACAACACCAAAAATCCACTAAAATGGAGTCAACATAAGCTAGAAAGACATGCTCAAACATGAAGCATATACGACTAGTTTGTGTGACTTACACTACAAGTGTATTAGGCATGCATGGAGTGACAAAACCAAGCAAAAACAGTGTTGTATCATGGCAAAACAAAGCCTAATACATACTAAAATGAAGCTAAAACAAGCTAAGCAAACATGCTACCAATATAAGCCATTTATACTAGCATACAAGACAACAAGGAGAGGGGATGACCCTCTCCTATTTAAGACCTCAAAACTACACTTCCACAACTGAAAATCCTCTAGATTTCAGTGGTAGAAAGGTCATGCAAAGCCAAGAACAAGGGCCAAAAGGGATGGCCTAAAACAAGGCCTAATAAGGCCTAAGACAGGGTAGATGATCACCAACCAAAAAATGTCCTTAAACAAAGATCTAAAGCATAAAAAATCAGAACTTATTGTAGTTTAGAGTCAAGCTTAAAACAATAAGCAAGAGAGTCTAAAAGCTTAAGCAAGAATGGGGTATTAAAAGCAAAGAACTCACCCTTGAAGACCACCTTCAAGAATACAACTCCAGTGACTTTTCCAAGCTTAAATCAGTCCAAGAACTCTGAAATCAATCTCAAGGGACCTCAGCTCCAAGAGGATGGTGTTCTACTAGGTGTTTGTGTACAATAGTAAGACAAAATGACACTTTTGAAGCACAAAATGAAGAATCAAGGCAAGATAGATACAAAACTATATCTAACACTCAAACCCTAATTTTCTGAACCTCTGAGAAGGGAGGAAGGACTCCTTCTTTATAGAAGTTCAATTCCTAAGCTTGTTGAGCAAGCTAAGCAATTGAATCAAATCCCTCCATACACGTGTATGGAGGGGGTGAATTGTACATGCCAGCTATGCCAGCTTGCATAAAATATCTGCATAAAGCAGATGAACAGGGCTCGGCCAGAAAATATGGCCGATCGACCAACATAAGTGCCAATCAACCAAAAAACGTGTCGATCGGCCAACGCTTTTGGCCGATGGCAAGAAAACAAGGCCGATGGCTTCATGCCTTGGCCGATGGGTTGAGGGGATGGCCAACAAGCCACCCTCTTCCCTCAGAAGCAAAAACACAAGTCCTTGGTCCACAACCAAGCACAAAACAGACAAGTTGAGAGATCTTGAGGCAAGGCGCGCGGCCGAGACCTCCGGGAACTCAAAACGAACACGAACACGAACATGGATGATCATCGAGTGTTCAAACGATGACGTCCAAGTCTTGAGGACGGTCAAAAATGGGGTGTCTACAGGCCTATACATTAAATCCATGAGGACTTACAACAACATAAGTATAATATTCAAAGCATAAATTAAATAAACACATTAAACAACCCCTAAACTCCAAAAAGCAGTGGCCAAAACCAAAAGAAATAAAGTAGAAAAAGGCAAGGCAAAAAGCTATGGAAGAAGGCCTAAGGAAGGGTGGCTAACCTCTCATCTTTTTGTGACTTTGAATCACATTTTTAAGCTTAAAATAATGTATTTATATTGCAAGAGGATAGAGAAGATGTGTTGGATAAGTTATAGCTCTGGAGGAGTTTTTCTAACCCCAAACCAGGAGGGGGGGCCTTGTTTTTATAGAAAAACAACATCTCATGTCGAAAATATCTGAAAGAGAACAGCTGGCTTGGAGCTCGTGCATGGGAGCAGTTACAGCTGTCAAAATATCTGCTCTCGATAAACATGGCTGGCTTGCCAATTATTTGTACGGCCTGCTCATAAACTGGCAGGCCAACCAATTATTTTGGCCTTGCTGCTCACTGAGTGGTCAGGCTAAAAAAAGGGTTTTGGTCTAAATGCGGTGGAAGGCTCGGGTTTGAAGTTCGAAATCGAATTCCTTTGCTGAAGATTTGAACCATTTGCATTATGTAACTTTCATCATCGAGTGTTCAGAGTGAGGTGCCCAAGTCTTAAGGTCGGTCAAAATGGGGTGTCTACAACTACTGTCTCAACATAGAATTAGAATCTCAGCTTCAAATTTATCAAGATTTCGAAGGTGTTGAAATCAAAATTTGAATATACTAGAGGGTTCATGTCGACTAGAGGAGTCCAGACTCACCAACTTGAAGTGCTAAGAACTAACCAATGTTCGCTAATGATTGCGGAAAAGATCAAATTTTCAACAAACTAAAATTTTTGAAATTGTCAAAATCTAATTTTGAAGATACCAGTGTGAAGTACTCATCGCGACAAGTCGAACGCAAAAAACTACATTGAAATTGGAGCTTAAACGACGCCATATGGGTTGGTCAAAGTTTGCCCAGAAAGTCAACTGTTTTGTCGGAGAAGACGAACCAACAAACCAATGAAGAAATCATCCCATGCTTTGCGATTGAATTGCCACCTATTGATTTGAACTATCGGATATGTTTTGGCTAAATATATGCCATCCGAAGTCCAATCGCAATGATCCAATAGTCGTTTCCAACTATTTAGCGAATTCTAACATATCTGCACGGTCAGATTTCGCAATTTACATACCAAAAATTTGTAGAATTCAACAACTAAAAAATATTTGGTGATTTCCCAACTCCACGAATGCTAGAATCCTTTGTTCCCAATGGCGATCCCACCCCACAAAATGCGCAATGGGGTAATTTTGGCTAGAGTCCACTTCAAATTCCTTCCGAATAACAAATATCATTCGAAAGAAATAGGCCAAGCATGCTGTATACAATGCGTAATTAGCACAACAAAGATGTCTTAGCAATTTCGCTACATCAACATTGATCAATGTTACGCATGAAGCATGATAATGCAATTTCATGAGTAGTGCCTTAGACTATGCTTTATAGTCAACTAGAGCTGCTAGTGGGTGATAATTTTTTAATTCTCTTTTTATCTTTGTCATGGCAAAACAAGAAATTACCCTGGCCCTAGAACTCTACACATTTGTGCAAATTCTCCTATTGATGTAAGTTTTTCGACTTTTCACTCTTTTGTGATTAACAAGTCTACATCATTTGGTTTGTGCAATCAATGGCATGGGATTTACTATTCAAAATCCTTGCAATGTCTAAAACTGATCGCCACTAAAAATCAACAAAAGTTTTGGAATATGGAGTAATTTTCGTGCTTGGCACAGAGCGCCATTGGCAAAAGCCTCTGAATTCGGAGCAAAGCCTTAACTTCTTAGGCATACATACATTTCTACATACATTCATACATACATAAATTCATATAGTCATTTATTCATTGATTTTATTCATTTATCAAGAGATCTAACATTTATTTGAACAATGTAACTGTAACATCACCTGGGGGGTACTTGCGCGAGTAAATAGTTTGGACCCTTGGTCTCTTGGATCTAGTCTCACGAGTGCAATGTGAAACAAAGATGAGAGTCCACATTTGGAAACTTTTAGAAAATCCATTTTATTGCAATAACATTTTCTAGAAATGGACTGCGTCATCGGATCTCAGAATTGCTACCTAATATTGATTTTGGAAAACTTAGGAAACCCGTGACTCGTGCCAAGGCCACTGTTCGTCGTAACAACGGATGCTTGCCTAGGAACCTTAGGTATGAAGGGGGAAGGTCATTAATTGAGCACCTCCGCTCACCCGATCGAAAAATCGGCCTTTACTAACCATGATAAGATTTTTATTGACTTTATGTGTTCATATGCTGATTATTAATAATCTTAAAATTTATTATGTGAAGCAAAACAAATATAGACTATGTCATTCAATTTGGAACAATTTGATTTCATTCCTTTGAAAATGTTTTGAATAGTGCAATCATGAAAATCAATTTTATTCCAAATTAAATAACCAACCTTCACCCACTGGTATGCATAGAGTTTTATCAAATAAACACGTAGCCACATGGTAGGATGGTAAACAAAGCAAGAAAAACACACATAGGTGGGATGCTAAAGCATAAAATCTTACATATATACGGGCGTCCCGCAAATAGTCACAAAAACAAAATTAGTAAACATGCATGATCCTGTCTATAAGATCCTAATGCAATTCACACATAAAATACAACTATAGATCCGGCTTCTAAACTGTATGACATGTGAAACAGCTCAAGACATGAGGTAGCGCACAAAATCACATAATAACCTATTAAACTCACAAATGCAAATTTAGTCGGATCTTAAGGTATAAAGCATAGATGCAAGGCATGGATATGATGACAAAACAAGATATACAACATATATACAAATATGGAAAGCAAATAAAATAACAAGATAGAAATAAGCAGGGATGGGAAATTATTACATCACTTTGAAATATTACAAATCTGAATAAAACATGGAGGGGGAAAGGAAAATAATTACAACAAAATTAAAAAAAAACCCTCACACACATTCTCTAATTAAACTAAAAACAACAAAAACAGAAGTTGTAGGGGGCCTTGGAGACTGTCGGAAACTGTTGTGCTCATCGCCAGAGGCTACTGGAATTCTATCTTGGAGAAGGGTGGCTGGCCAACCAAAATATCTGCCGGCCAGCCAGTTAATTGGCTAGCTAGCCGGTAAAGTTGCCGACTAGGCCAAAGGCTTTGTTTTGCTGATAACACCTAAAAACAAACGGAAAGTATGCAGGTGGCTCAGCTCACCACTTACAGTTAGCTTACAATAGCTGTATAATATAAAATTGAAGCAAGAAAATCAATTCAAGGAAAGAAAATGCAAGAAATACAAGAAAATAAAAAGTGTGCAAAATTTACCTGCCAAGGAAGGGATTTGATTTCCAAGCTTCCTTTTGCTTACCCTCAAGCTTATGGAAGTGTATTCTCAATTCTCAATTTGAAATTTCGAAATTGTAGTTGGAATGGTGTTTTTAGGTTATATAACAGTGTTTTTTTTTTTTTTTTTGGGGTGGGGGGGGGAGGGGAGGGGGGCGAGAGTAGTGCCAACTCTCTATTTTTCTCTCAAATTCAGGAACACTTACTTTCTTTTGATCACGGCTACTAGAATATGGCAATATCAGAAATTATGGAATGGTTTTAGTGTATTGAAGCTTGGAATATCAATGTGTGTAAGTGTTTGGCTCAAAAATTTAAGCTTTTCTCTTTTTCTCTTTAACTGTCTCTTTTCTCTCAATCCAATTCTCTTCCCCTCATTCTGATCCCTCTCTCTCTCTCCATATAGAATCTCAATTGAATGCAATCAAGGAGGTGGGAGACAAGGTAGTGGGACAAGGTTGATGAAGGGACAATGATGGTTTGAAATGGATGCCCTCTTTTGGGAAGAGGACAATTCTTCTTTTGACAAAGGGGCTAAAAATGGGCATGACGCACACACTTTCATCAAGAATTCTACCGAAACTACCCTGCTTCTAGGAAAAGTAGCTGGCCGGCCATTTTTTGGCTGGTCAGCCACTTTTCCTGCCAACCGGCCACTTTACTGGCCGGCCAGTCACTAAAGTGGCCAGCTGGCCAAAATATTGGCCGGGGCTGACTGCTTTGCATGAAACAGGATTTTTCGACAAAATTTTCGTCCTTTGCTCCTATTTCCACTCTGTTCTTTGCTCAATTTTCTCAGAAAAAGTTCCATTTTGAAGTTTAAAAATGAGCCTCGGAACACTATGAAAATATTCGGAACAAAACGTGAAAAGAAAGTTTCAAAAGAGAGTTTCGAACAGGATTTAAGCATTGCCTAAAACAGGCTTAGGTTTGGAAATGAAGCACGAATTCCATCTTTCTCACTGAGAATTATGTGAGAAACACAGTCTTATTTTTCATCATCGGATAATCAAAAGGAAGCGTCCAAGTCTTAGGGCCGGTCAAAATAGGTGTCTATAGCTGCCTCTCTTTGACAGAACTCAAAGTCATTTTCTTGACGTGAGTGAATGTCAAAACCCGAAGATGACCATTTTGACAAGGCTATAAGACTTGGGCAAACAAACAAGATGCAATGCAAGTTGGTTGAATCTGAAGGTTGCCTACGTATCCCTTTGCAAAGAAGCAAACCAACGTAGTTCAGGGACAAAATGCAAATGATATGCAATTGAAATACAATTGATAGCTAGAATTACATGCTTCACGAGGCCAAGTTTTTGAACTACAATGCAGTGCAACATGTAAAATGAAACATAACCAGGGATACAACCCAAACACATTCTCATAAGAGAACGATATGTAACCGACGAATAGTTTTAACCTACAACAAAAAATAGGGGAGGTATTAATCGATGGATAGTCTCAACTAACAACCTAAGAAAATGAAGGTATTAACCGAAGGTGGTTTGGATTGCTAACTCGAGAAAGGGAGAGTTTTATCATCCCGAAAAAGGGCTAGTACAAAGCAAGTGGTTTGATCCTACAACCCAAAAGAATGGGGCCAGCATAAACTGATGAAAATTGGTTGTAATCAAATGTTGATGTGAATGAATTGTAGCCAAGTGAAGCAACAATGATAGTTGTAACAATGTAAATGATATGCTAATGCAGTTGAAAATTGAATTTTTTCTTTTCTTTTTCTTTTTTCGTGACTTATGCAATGCAATGCAATGCAACAGGTGGTGAGGCAAGCCTTATGCAAATGAAACAAAAAAAGGGATATAATCCAAACACGCTCACACGGGAGGTGAGAAGAGGGTTTTAATCAAATAGGGAGACCTAAACCATACCTTAATACGAAATAGGAGATTGATTTCAACCGGGTAAAAGAAAAAAGGGGTCTTAACCAACAAGCGAGACCTAGACTGTACCACAATACAAACTAGGGGATGGTTTTCAACTGGGTAAAAGAGAAAGGGGTTTTAACCAACAAGCGAGACTTAGACCGTACCGCAATACGAAATTGGGGATGATTTTCAACCGGGTAAAGGATAAAGGTGTCTTAACCAATAAGCAAGACCTAGACCGTACTGTAATACTAAATAGGGGATGGTTTTCGATTGGATAAAGGAGAAAAGTTGTAACCAAAAAGTTTGAAGTGATGTCAATGGATTGTAACCATGCATGACAAATGTAATAGACAATGCAAGTGTGATGGTGAATGCAAAGCACGAAGGGGCAAGTGAGACAAACGATATGCTGGATGCAAAAATAAGATGATGGATGTAAAACAGATTAACACGATTTTTTTTTCCTTATTTTTGAAATTCTCTCTTTTTTTTTTCCTCCTTCAATTTTTTTTTTTTTAAATTTTTTTTTTTATACATACCATAAATACATATACAAATACAAATACAAATAAACATACAAATACATACATATCATACACAAAATAGATACATATACGGTATACACATATATATACAGATAGATACGAGCTATATATACATATATGGACATAGCATATACATATACGTATATGACCACAGACATATAGATATGGAGACAAAATGTATACAAAAAATATATACGGTATACATATACCTATATATATACAGAATATATACAAATTATATACATATATATATACAATACATATACAAACCCTCTGTATCTCTCTCTCTCTCTCTCTCTCTCTCTCATGTTTCTGTCTCTCTGCCCCGTTCATCTTCACCAAGCGTCGTGTTCGGCACATAATTTCAACAATCAGGGCGCGCCTGACCGACAACAGTTGGACGGTGCCCCCGTTTGTCAAAGATTGCCTCGACAATCTGCTCTTCTTTGGCTTCTTTTTCCTCTATATTCTTCTTGTTAAACGAGGCCTGCAAAAGAGAGCAGAGAACTTCAAACTCCCCTTGTCATTACTCCACAAATTTCCTCTTTGAAGGTATTATACTCCCCTATCATGGCTTCTTCTCGCTATCCTCTCAGTCTTTTCCCTGACCTTAACACTACCCCGAATGCTTATGTCAGCTCCTCTAAACCTCGGTGGAGTGCCCCAATCCTATCCCTGTTCTGAATTGTCCTACACTATCAATCGAACAAACAATGGCAGCGCAGTCTGATATTAAGGCTAACCACTACTATGTGGAGATGGCGACTGCGGTCTCCAATTTGTCCCACTGGCGATAGAACAAGACAAGTGAGGTGCACTGATTAAATGCCTAACTTTCTCTTCTCCAGAGCATGTCCAAGGATGCTTGAGCAAAGATTAGTACACTGAAGAAACAAGACAAGGAGCTGAAACAACAAACAACCTCTGCGGCCTAATTCGGAGGTCCTTCATACCTCGCCTTTGATGACTGGTGGGAAGTAATTTCTTTTAGGAGCTTGTGGACTCGCCTTTTTCGCGCCCCCTTTCGGAAGGTTTGAAATGAAAGGCCTCACAGTTCAGATTCCCGCGGTTCTGAATCTAATCTCATAAGTGCAATGTGAAACTGATAAACACCAAAGAGTCCAAATCCGGCAAATTGTTTTGGAAAATCGATTTTCAATCAAATAATGCCAAAATTGGACTGCTTTGCCAGATACAGAGTCGCCACCTAAATATTTTTTGTTTTGGAAAAATTTAGGAAATCCTAACTCGTGCCGAAGGCCACGTGTCCGTCATCACCAAAGTTGCCTTAGCTCGGGAACTCGGGTACGAGAGGGAAAGGTCATGAATTGAGCACCCCCGCTCGCTTGATAAAAGATCGGCCTCTACTAATCACGATATGAGTTTTTATAAACATTATGCGCTCTTGTTCCGATTATTAGACTAGCTTTAATATGTGATGCGCACAAGCAAGTATAGACTAGTTTGCTCAATTTGGAACAATTCAAACTCATGTTTGTTTGCGAAAATAGTTTAGATTTGCCACCTCAAGTGGGCTTAAAGATTGCGGTTTTGCCATCAAACATAGTGGGTTTAAAACTGATTTGCCACTTAACAAAGTGAATTTAAAATTACATTCGTTGAATTGTTCCAATTCAAACAATTAGCCTTCATCCATAGGTATTCAGGCAGTTTAGCATTTAAGCACATAGCCTCATGGCAAGCATTCTAAATATGGCAACATTCACACTTATGTAAGTATGCTAAAGTAGAAAAAACTTACCTAGTACTCCAAGCCAAAACAAAACTAGTTAGAAAGATGCATGATCCTAACTTAGACAAGATGCCTAATGCAACACATGCCATAATGCAATTAATAGGCTCGGCTACTAATATGGCATATGGATCGATTTGATAACATGCGATTAAACACGTATTCAAAGAAGATATGAAATGATAATGCAGTTTGAATGATGGGTCGAGCCTCGGTGCATGCAAGACAAGATGAGTGGATGCAAACATGTGGTATGCTAATTGAAAATATGTCCCTAATCTAACCATCAAAACAGATTAAATAAAAGGGAGAAAGGCATCGGGTTGGAAAACATACACACACATACGCACACTTATTACAACATTACGCCCTCGCGAGGAGGGTCCGAATGAATAAGAACTAAGCAACTAGCTATGCTAATAAAACTAATTAGACTAATTATTACAAATCAAATGAATAATTAGCAAACTAATTACTAATTATTACAACACTTTAATCAACTAGTAAACTAATTAATTAAAACAAATGCACACTAACTAATCATGCAAGGCATTAAACTATGCTGCCACTGCTCTGCCTCGGGAAGTGGAAGATGCATGCGCTTGGTTTTCGCCCCGAAAAGTCCTCCGTCTTGCTCTCAAGAGGCTCTGTTTGTAGGGTTGAGCATACTTCAGAACCTTTCTGCTCCAACTTACCAAATCTTTATTGAGGGTTACACTAGTGGCCTACCGCCATGGATGGCTACTGCCGGCCAAAAATGAAGCCTTATCGGCCATTGATGAGGCACTGCCGGCTACTGATGCTTTGGATCATCATACTGCAACAGAGCACAAACAGAGCAAAAAAAAGAGGGTTTTCCAGGGGTATGTTTGTACTGTGTCCTTCCTTATCATCTCAAAACCTCAAAGAAGTGACACACTTGGATCCAAAACCACCAATCAAGCAATTTCATTGCATGATGGCCAAAGATCCAACTTGTACAATCTCTATAAATGCACAAATATGACCAACAAGACCACCACCCTATCATACATGATCAAGGGCAATGGTAACCAAGGAAAATGACACATTTCATCACTTTTGAGTATGAAATGTCCCATTTTCCATGTGTTCAAACTAACGTCTGGTTTGAACACATGCAATGCAACACAAAGATATGCTTATCTTGCCTCTTTTACTTGTCATTTTTGTTTACTCATTTAATTACCAAATCATTCTTTAATCAATTGTCCATTGGTGAGTGTCCTCTAATGGAAAGATGGCTCAAACCACAACTTGCTTTAGGCATGAAAGAGGCCTTACACTGTTGGTAATGAACCCCCTAAGGGATTAAACCATTAGGTGTAGCACCTCCATTTCAGACTTAGGCAAACAAGTGGTTTAAAACCACTTTTAAAGAAAATCAAAAAGTGAAGAATTGAGAGGGGTTGCAGAGATTAATTAAGTGCTGGAAATAAATGATAAAAGCACTAAAACATGCAACCAACTCAAGCCAATGAGGGTTAAAGCCTTAAAGGAATTAACACTACAACCACACAAAACAAGACTCAAATGTCTTGACCAGCCAAAAAAAAAGTTACAACAGTCCAAAAAAGAGCTTAATCATGCTAGAATTAAGCTACAAATTGCTAGAAAAATAGGCTAACATATAGAGCTATCTAGGCTAGCAAACAAGACAAAAGGAGAGGAGGCTAACCCCTCATATTTTGAACTTCAAAACATGATTTTTACCACTGAAATTACTCTAAAATCCAGTGTTTAAAAGTTTGGAAAAAGATAGTAAAAGGGTGGGAAACACAAGGGCAAAGGCGTCCAAAACAAGGTACAAAGAAGGGCTATTAACCCCTCAACCTTTAATGGCCTCAGGACCCAAGCTTCAACTCAAAAACACAGATTTTTTATAGCCCAAAATTAGTTGGAAAACATGCTGGAATGAAGACAATAGTAGCTAAAACAATAAGCTAATACATGGAGCTTTTGAGCTAGTAAACAAGCATAAAGAGGGGTGGCTAACCCCTCCATTTTTGGGACCTCAAAATAACATTTTTAGCCTCTGAAAACCTCTGAAAATCAGTGGTAAAAGGGCCCAAAAAAGTTGGTTTGAAAGTGTTGAACAAAGGTACAAAAGCTAACAAACAAAGAAGCAAGAAGGGTAAACCACCCCTTAATTGAAAATGGCCTCAAACCAATACTTTTAGGCCAAAAAAACAGAGTTTTTTACAGTCCGAAGACAGACGAAAAACAACCCAAAAACAATAGAAGAAGATGGCAAAGCAAGTATGTAAAACAAGCTATCAAAGCAAGAGTTATACCTCTTGAATTGAAGCCAAGGCACAAATAAGGCAATAAATCAAGCCAAGACCACCTTATAGAGCTCAAAGAGGGTCCCAAGTAACCTCAGCTCAAAGATAAGAAACTTTGGTTAAGGGTTGATAGGCAAACTTGAAGTGTATCTATACTTGTATGCACAAAAGTTCAAGAGAGAGAGAAATGTAGAGAGAGAGAGAGAGAGAGAGAGAGAGAGAGTCCCAAAATTTTTCTAACCTTCAAAACAATAGAGAAGGTCCTCAATACATAGAAAAATTTGGCTTCAAGTCAAAAATATCAATATAGGATAGCTGGAGCAATGTGGAATAGCTGGAGGGAAAATATCTGCACAAAAAACTGATTTTGACACCAATGGCCGGCAAGCCATCATTGATGGCCAAAAAACTTCATCCATGGCTGGAAAAATTCATAAATGGCCGGCACATGGCCGGAAAAACCTCATTTAGTGGCTGGCCAAAAAATCAGCTTTTTGGGTCCGACTGCAAATGGGCATAACTCCTTCATCCGGACTCCTTTGCAGGTCATCCTTGAGTCTAAATTGTAGCCCCGGAAGTCTTCTTTCCAGTGGTGGCAGCCTCACATCAAAATTCCAAGTGTAAAAAAAAGATATGCCTATTTTAGTGAAGGTTGCTCATTTTTGGTCCTAATCCGATGGATGTCTAACTTCACACAACCATATCTCCCTCATTTGGACTCGGCTTTAGGAGATTCTTGAGTGTAAAATGAATCCCCGGAAGTCAAATTTCCAATGATGGTGGCCTCATAACTAAAGTCCAAGTATAAAAAAGGATAGGCTTGATTTAGTGAGGCTGCCCGGTTCTCTCTTAACAGTTCAAGCCCAACTTCTCCCCCAACTAGGTTTCTTCCCTCCCCTCCAATTTTCTTCAACTCCAAACCTTTAAACAAGATTTTTTAAATATTTTTCCAAAGAGTTCACCTCTCTTTCATTTATTTCCACTTTGTCCTTGCTCGGTTTACCGAAAAGTGCAATTTTTAACGAAATGCGAGCTTCGGAAGATCGTAGAAACTTCTTGGGAAAAATATTTTGAAAAAGAGGTTTTTGAGGTCTAAAATAATTTTGGTCAAAATAGTTTTGGTCCAAAATGGGGTATAAGGTTGGGATTTAGAGGCTCTTGTTGCTAAAGAAATTGAACCTTTGCACGCAATAGCCTTCATCCTCGACCAATCAATCAGTGGCACCTAAGTCTAAAGGGCGGTCAAAAATGAGGTGTCTACAGTTGCCCCTCTTTGACATAACTCAGAGTCATGAAATGACATGAGTGAATATCAAATCCCGAAGATGACCCATTTTGAAAGCGCTGTAAAACTTGGGTAAACAAACAAAATACAGATGCAGTTGGTTGAACCCGAGGGTTGCCTACGTATCCCTTTGCAAGGAAACAAACCAACGTAGTTCAGGGGCAGAATGCAAAATGATACATAATGTAACGAAACAATGTAATGATATACAAGGCAACAAAATAAGCAAACCACAAGAAGTGCAAAACACACACAAATATCATAAAGGATTGGCGATGCAAGTCAAACTACATTTTTTATATAGAAAAGGTGCCGAAGCACTCTAACCACAATTCTTGCGGAATAGGCACATGCACATGCAGAATTATGTTTTTCATAGAAAGAGTACAAGTAATTGGATAGTATGATATATGTGAGGAATGATCTGCTAGGGAAAGATAATGATCCTAAATGATGAATGCAATGGATACAATGGATGTAGTGAATAAGGCCTAAGCCGAACCACATTTTTCCTGGAAAAGGTATGAACACAAAACAAACCACGTCTAACACAGAAAAGGTGTTGAAACACTCGGACCACAATTCTTGCAGAATAGGCACGTACACATGCAGAGCTATATTTTAACGTGAAAAGGTATGGGCACATGCCAAACCAAGCTTAACATGGAAAGGATGCAGACAATAAAATGGATAATGTAGTAGATGAATAGGGTGACATACTCCAACCACGCTGGAATCGGGAGAGGAGGAAGAACAAATCCCAAACATGTTGGAATCGTGTGAGGAAAGGAACACTCAAACTACGCTGAAATCGTGAGAAGAGGACAAACAAATCCCAAACACACTGAAATCATGTGAGGAAAGAAACACTCAAACCACACTGGAGTCGTGAGAAGAGGTCCTGAGAAAACCATTCAGGGACACGTTCTATGCGTCCCGAGATAAATTCCAAACATGCTGAAATTGTGTGAGGAAAGGAACACTCTAACCATGCTGAAATCGTGAGAAGAGGTTCAAAGAAAAGCCGTCAAGAGTGCGTTTCACGCATCCTGAGATAAATTCCAAACACGCTGAAATTGCGTGAGAAAAGGGACACTCTAACCACGCTGAAATCGTGAGAAGATGTCCAAAGAAAAACCATCAGGAGCGCGTTCCACGCATCCCATGCATCCTGAGATAAATTCCAAACATGCTGAAATCGTGTGAGGAAATGGACACTCTAAGCACGTTGAAATCGAGAGAAGAGGTCCAAAGAAAAGCCGTCAGGAGCGCGTTCCACGCATCCTGGGATAAATTCCAAACACGCTAAAATCGTGTGAGGAAAGGGACACTCTAACCATACTGAAATCGTGAGAAGAGGTCCAAAGAAAAGCCGTCAGAAGCGCGTTCCACGCATCCTGAGATAAATTCCAAACACGCTGAAATCGTGTGAAGAAAGGGACACTCTAACCACGTTGAAATCGTGAGAAGAGATCCAAAGAAAAGCCGTCAGGAGCGTATTCCACGCATCTTGAGATAGCCCCGAGGGACAACGATCCTAAACACTGCTCAGCGTAAAAGGATAAGTGATACAAGATAACACAAGATGAAAATAAATGTAATAAGTGCGATGATATGATACACATCACAAGCAATGTATTGCATGATGCTTAGAGAAATGCAATAAACAAGCAAAGCTTTAGAAAGCACCTCACGGGGTGAGTGGTGATGAACCGCTCTACTCTGACGGGGATCTCCCCCTTGTGTTTTTCGAACTCTTACCTTCAATTCACAGTTCAAAGGCCCTCAAATGCTGACACGGGGTAACCTCTGCATGTAGAAGCCACGGATGCCGCTTGTCTTCCTAATCATATTCACAACTTTCCCTATTCTCCTATGGGGTGACAAACTAGGTTGGCTCAATATCCAGAATTGAGGCGCACAGATGCTATCTCAATCTATAGGGCTACCATATAAATTTCAAGCCGAGGATACACCCCTGGGTATTTAAACCGGGCGTTAGTCTCGGAAGTTCCAAACCTTTGTGTTCTAGGCATCGCCATTCAAACTCTAGTTTCCACCGTCACAGTTGGTCTCCTAGGAACTCATTGCAAAACACAGCCATGACGCCTTTGGAAGGGAATGGTACTTAGGGAGAGCACTTTTGATCACCATTCTAACTTGAAGCAGGCTTTAGCTTGAGCTTGAGCTTGCGGTAGAGGTACACTCATACTTCGGAGCATTGACAAGGCCTGAGGAGATACATCCGGAATGCAATCTCAGAATTTTTTGAAGTTGAAACACACTAAGATGCTCCAAATTTTCCCTCTTTTCTTTTGCTTTGCAGTCCGGAACCTATATAGCTTCAAATAGGTCCTTGTTCTATTGTTCTCATATGACCTAGGTTGAACCCTGCAGTTTATGAAAGAATGAATTCTGTTTTGTACATCCTGTTGGGAATGGCACGACACTCTGAGCACAAAACGATTTTATTTTTGAAATTGAAATTGAGAAATAAGTTTTTAACCGGGTATTGAGCCTACGACTGACTACAATACACCATGACTCAACAGAGAGAAAACGAAGGTAAAACAACCTAAACACATCTATTGACACTCAGAAATGATTGAAAACATGAATCAAGACAAACAAAAACAACAAATACAACACTGGATATTTGCTAATGACGAGAGACCTCTCAGTTCATGGGGAGCCTGCTTCTCCAGGTATTGTTTCCCAGCTTTTCTTATTTGTGATTCTCACATCATTTTAGCACTCGATCTCTTTTTTCTCTGAAAAGCCCTTTCCTTACTTTTCCTTTCAGTGCACATCTCTCTATTCTTTAATCTCTCTTATTTTTATATCCCTTCCTTGAGTGGTTGATGGATAAGCAGGAAGTTGTGGGCTCTTGCCCCTGGTATTCTGCTAAATTCTCATTCTTTTGCTCATAACTAGTGAGCTTCTCCCACAAAGGGGTTGTGACGTGACTGGATGTGCCGCAAATCTGCAACTGGCATCGGTTGATGATGCCCTTGGCCAGTTTGGATGTGATTAGACCTGTCCAGATGAGGGAGTAGAATATCCTGCTCCATTCCAACTCGTGTTTTGCACTTGGCTTGATACCTCACTGTTTGGAGGATGAGAAAGCGTTTGGCCCCTTGCTGCGAACTTCAACTGTGCCCTTTCTGGCGAGTACATTGATAATGGGGAAAAGACAGAAAACCTGACTCGACTGTGCCCCTAGTTCATCATTTTGACAATTTTTTATTTTTTGGCTTATGCTAAAACAATTTTGACCAACATAAGAGTTAAATTAACATGCTTATTTGACTTTTTGATTTGAAATCATGCAAGTCAGGTTGTGAGCACTAAAATTTTTCATTTTTTGGGTCCAAGAAATGGTCCAGGTTTGGAAAAAATGGAATAATTTTGAGAGAATTAGTCAACCTCATTAAAAAAATCCTCAAAAACTGTTTTTTGCAAATGGCTACTGCTTAACTAACGTTGAATTTACCCTTGAGATTCACAACCTTAGATCTAAATTTGATTTGTCTTGCGGCTGAATCTTGTAACGGCATAGGACAACCGAATTTGAACGAAGACGAGCCAATTTGCACATGGATAAAATAGCCGAGTTTGAACAAGGATAAGCCAATGAACATGGATAAGACCAACAAGCTAAAAATGATTGGGGCCGAATTTCAGGATGAAGTTGCCTACGTTTCCCAAAGATCGGAATCAGGCTGTACGTAGTTCCGGGTAAGGTTCACTCGGGTGTTAACACTCTCTTTTTGCGCTCTAACTTTTGCCAAAGCCGCCCTTTCGGGTTTTCAACCTTGTGAGCTATTTTTCTTTTCTTTTTCTTTGGTTTTTCTTTTGTTTCTTTTTTTTTTTTTTTCTTTTTTTCCATTTTTTCATTTTTGTTCTTTTCTTTTCTTTTCTTTTCTTTCTGTTCTTGCTCTAACTTTTGCTTGGGTCGCCCTTCCGGGTTTTCGGCCCAATGAGCCTCTCAAGGATAGAAAAGTTTAAATTATCCATGTTGATCGATTTTGAGATCTCGAAACCATCTGAATCCAGAAGAATGGCTACTGTTTGCTAATGATGTAGGAGTCCATCCAATCGGGTCTGAGTTTGCCCCCAGTGTTGTGGATAAGAACTCGATTGTCCTTTCAGCAATAAATTTTCTTCTTTCAAATTCTAGGATTGGGCTTTCTTGCTAGTCTTCATTGGTTTGAGAGATGACCCAATTTTGAATCTTTGAGCACATCTAACTTTTTTGCCCCTAGTTCAAGGGATGCTTCTCATCCAGCTTTGCAAGCTTCCTTTGATGACATCTGACCTTATTGCCCCTAGTTCAAGGGCTGCTTCTGATCTGGCCATACAAGCCTCATGTTTTGGTTGATCGTTGAACTTTTTGAATCAAGGTTCAAGGTTTGAAAGCAAAGGGGTCGAGTCTTGAGGCTAAGAGTGATCCTATGCTGTACAATCTCAAGATCAATTCCAGGCATGTCTTCATAGGACCTCACAAAACATTTTTTGAAATCTTTTAATAAAGCGACTAGTCACTTAGGCTCCTCTGAAAACGATGTAGGACCAATCTGGATCAAGCCAGGATCCTTCTTAGTACTCACATTAACAAACATGATCTTATTCATTAAGGGTTTAGCATGCCTCTCTCTCTCTCTCTCTCTCTCTCTTAATTGATCAAATTTTTGCAAATCCCGAGGAATTCCTCCCTCTTTGTTTTCATCACAGTGTTAGAAAAGTTTTGAAAAACTTAGGTCAATGCAATGATTTAAAGGCACAGAAAAGTAGGTGAAAATCTCTGTCGTTTCATTCAGATCTTCTAGTGCAATTGGCTCAATGGCAGAAACAGATGCAAAAAAAAGAGTGTAAAAGACAAACACAAAACAAGATAGTCATGTCTGAGGTAACACCCCCGAAATCACCTGACTCTAACACAACATGACTGACTCGATATAACAAGACAGACTCAATACAACACAACAAAACTGACTCAATACCCAAGTCAGAAAGTACAATAAACAACATTTTCAAATTGCTCAAAACAGTGCGTACCATCCACCACATCTGGAGTAAAATGAGCGCCATCAGCAAGTGGTTCATCCCCTGATCACATAGTCACATTATCTCCCCAGTTCATTGATCTAGTGCCAATAGACTTTGTAGGACCTGGTGCAGCAATGACCTCGTTGTCAATCAAATCTTGTATTTCATGGCGAAGATGAAAACAACTACCAGCGTCATGGCCGGTTTGTCGATGAAAGGCACAGTACTTGGCAGCATTATGCCTGGCTGGAAGGGGATCCGAGAGAGGCTGAGGGTCAAGGGGTTTGAGATAGCCTTGTCCTATAAGGATTTGGAGAGCTTTGGACAAGGTCATGTAAAGCAGGTTAAAGACACTCTAGCCTCGGGCCTGATGGCTTGAGGTTTGTGAAGTTGGGTTGGATGTACCGACAAAGGGGTTGGCAGGTGCTGACTGGTTTTGATGATCTCTTCTGAGTGTAGGATTGGAGCTAAAAGGAGCGTTTCTGGTACGATATCCCTTTTCCTAGCTTGCCCCTTGATTCAGAATGCTCTCATCCTGAGTGGCAAAAGTGTCATCCACAGTCTTTGCAACAACTATGAGCACTTGCTGTTTGTTCAGTCCTTCAGCTTTCAAAGTCTCAATAGCCCACTAAAGATGTTCATAGGGACCAATACTTGCCCCGACCTTGTTCTTACCACTTGCCTCCACTTTGCCAAGGGATTGGGTCGCTATATCAGAGCGGAGCCCAGTAGTTGTCGACATGTCATTGCCCAAACCTGAGATAGCTTTAGGTTGGCCATTTTCAATTGTAGCTCGCCCTAAGATTGAGGAGCCTTTTGGCATGAAATTTCTGGCATGTGATGTGGTCGATGACGGAGCCAAAATCCCAAAGGCTAAATCTGCCACAGTTCTTTAAAAGTCTTCAATCATGCTCATTAGCTCAAAAGTAGTGGGTTCATGGGTTTGAGATGATTGGGGTTCGAGTGCATCTATCATGCACAAGTCCGTGCTTTCTAGAATGAACACCTTAGGCTTAGGTAAATGAGCTGGGGTGATGTAATGCTAGGGTTGTGGTGGAAGGTAGTGTATGGATTAGGTTGAGTGGAGGTAATAGATTAGGGGTGGCCTGAGGTCCTTTTGATGGAGCCATGATCTCTTCGTCAATAAGATCCTGAATCTTATGACGGAAGTGGATGCAACGGTTTGTATCATGATCGTGCTGTTGATGATAGGCACAGTATTTAGCCGGGTCATATATCAGTGGAAGAGGATTTGAAAGGGGTCGGGGTTCTAGGAGTTCTAGGTACCCATTTTCTTGCAGCATTTTCAAAGCTTGAGAGAGACTCATGTAAGAGGATGGAAATTTCGGTTTGGGCCGAGTTGAAGTGGTTAGTTTTTTGCCTGATGGGGAAGTGGTGATAGTGTTTACTTCTGAGCATTTCGCAGCTGTGCTACCATAGTAGTAGCATTGGAACTGCGAACAACATTCTTCTTCAAAAACTCATTATCTTCCACAAAGATCCTTTGTCTGATGGCATCCTCGATTTGAACCCCCATTTCGTGAAGCTCTAGAAAGGTAAACAGAGGTAGAACGATCATCTTCTGCAGCAACTTGCCATGCAGATTCTAAACAATCATCCTGACCTGATCTTTTTTGGAAGGCCTTGTAGTCATCATCGAGGCCTTCACTCTCTATCTCGTCACGAACTCTCAGAAACCCTCATTTAGCTCTTGGCGGGTGGCTTTGAGATCACGAGTTGTGACCTCAATCTGTGTGTTGTAGAAGAATTGAGCAATAAAGGCCTCAACCATCTCTTCCCAGTTCTGTTTCACAGAGTCCTCCAATTTCTCATACCAGTTGCGGCTATCCCAGACATGGTTCTGCTGAATAGTGACAACTTCTGGGCCGGGGTCAAACCCATTGGCCTCAGAATATCAAAAAACAGATGCAAATGCACTGCGGCATCTTGAACCACTCCGGTAAGGTAACTGCAGATTCAGTATACTCGTCTTCTAAATCCGGGATGGAGTTCACTCCTTGTGCTCGTTTGAATAACTTCTCCAATTTATTGACCTTGAGTGCAGTTGGGTTAACCTCAAATTCAAACGGAGCTTCGGTTTGATAAACAAGAGCTTTAGAGGCCTGTGCTGGGATTGACTCCGCTGGATTGCCCTGAGTCTCTTGGACATTAGCAGTATGGGCAGTGGCTTCGGGTGTCGGGTTACTCGTGGGAGGTGCATGAAATGCAGAAGCCGCGGCTGGCTGTGGCTGTTGTTGTTGTAGCTGAGTTGATTTTGAGGGTCGGGATTCGACTGAACCGTGTGCACCACTGGTGACATTGGCAAGCTATATATCATGTGGATCACGCCGATCGAGAGGAATCCTGTCTTAAGGCTATCGCTTTGGTTGGATTGCCTTTTCGGACGTACTGTTGTAGCCGACCATCTTGTACCAATTCCTCCAAGTGATCCTTCAATGCATGACAACTCTCAGTATCATGGCCATGGTCCTTGTGATACTCACACCGTCTAGCCCGTCTTCTCGTGTCGGGAGGTCCCACCATTTTGGACGGCCATTTGAAGAACGGAAAGTGTAGGACCTTGGACATAACTGCGCTGATCGGCTCTGTCAACTCTGTATATTTCTTGTCGGCGCGCCTCGTGCGCCTGCTATCAATTTGCAGTTGTTCATTTGCTTGGTGGGAGCATTGGTCGCTTGATCGGCGGGAATCCCGTCTCTTATCTCATTTAGCCCGATGCCGTGGTTCAGGGCTCTGAGGTGGTACAAAATTTATTGGCTAAGCAATTTCGGAAGGGGCTGTCTTGTTGGCCACGTTTTCGGCTTTAACCCACAAGGCGTCATCCTCCATTTTGCAGTATTCCTCAACTTTCTTCATCAACGACCAGACTGTTTTAGGGGGTCTTCTAGTCAAGGAACTGAGGAGAGCACTGTCGAGATGCAAACTCATTTTGAAGGCGGTGATGGCCATGGAGTCGTTGCAAGCGTCATCAACAAGATTAAAGCACTCCCAATAACGCGCCAAATACGCTCGTAGTGTTTCTCCTGGCTGGATCTACATTGCCCAGAGAGAGTCGGCTTGTTTCGGCTGGACCTCGTTGGTGATGAATCTGGCCCTGAAGGATTTCTGTAATTGATGGAAGCTTTTGATCGAAGCCAGCTCCAGTTTATAATACCACCTGACAGCCAATGGTCCCAAACTGCTGGGAAATATTCGGTACATGAGGGTCTTGTCCTCTGCATGCAATGTCATGGCTTGCTTGTAGTGACAGATGTGATCGGTGGGGTCTGATTTTCCATCATAGAGAGTGAATGACGGAGCTTTGAACTTTTTGGGCAAAACCGCCCTTGCGATCCGTCGCACAAAAGGATCATGCTGGTCTTCTTCATCTGAACTGTTTTTTCTGCGCTTATGCCTTATACGTGGACTCTCTTTAGAGGAACTGGAAGTTTCGGATCGTCCCTTCTTCTTGGGCTCCGGGGATAATGACTCGGAGTCGCTATCAGTGTCTTGTTGTCGGGCTCGAGGTCGTCGACCACCTGCCCTCAGAGGTCGTTTCGGATCTTGGCGCACAGCTTGTTTGGACTTCGCCACTTCCAAGGCCAAATCCAAACGGAGACGTTCGTTCTCAGCGATCATGTTCTCTAACCTCTATTCGTTTTGCTTTGCTTGTTCCATGATCGCTTGTATTGCCTCATGCTCTGAAGTCGAGGGTGAGGCGAAGTTGAAAGCGCGTCTTGCGGGGATAGTCTCTGGTCCAAGCATGTTTGTTGGAGTGAGTTCGTCTCTCTGCCTGGTTTCATCAGTGACTATCGGAGGGTCTTCCATTACGCCCGCCATGGATGTGTTTGAGTATTCCCACAGACAGCGCCAATTGTGGAGAAGTGGTTTGGAAATACTCTTCAGATCCTGGGGGACGCTTGTGATCCTCAGGAAGCCACCTGAAAAAGAATTAACACTCCGGTCGGCGGTGCCGGAATTAGCACTCCGACGGATAAGTCAGTGTATACTCTCTTGATTGCTTGTATCTTAAGTTAAACATGCTAATTCTCACGAACATGCTAATTCTCACGTACCTCTTTCTGGCTGATGTTCTTCTATTTATATCTTTTTTTTCTTGGGCCTCGGGATTGGGTCCACTTTCAATTCGTCATTCGGCTTCTTTTGTAGTGAACCGCTTTTCACTCGGCCCCTTGCTCAACCGGCTATTTGGCCAAATAGGATAGGATTCGAGCGTGCAAGACGGCGCCGAGTGCTATATATTTCGACTCTCCAAGTTCGACTATTCGGCCTCTCTACGACTCCCAATATTCGGCCCCCACATTGTTGTAGCAATTTTTAATTGCTTATAATGTGATTAGCAATTTTTTAAATTGCCTGTAAGTTTTTGGAACTTGGTTTGTTTTAATCTGGTTTATTCCCTGGAAAACATAATTCTAAATTTGTATCCCATAGATTAGGAGTCAACATGCTCTTGAAAGTTTTGTCTAAGGTTAACTGGGTCTTAAGTAGGACCGATGTGACCCCTCCAATCTTTCTGAAAACTTTCCTGACCATGGTCGATTATAGGGTAAGTGGTGAGACTAGTTTTGAATTAAATTTCTAACTTTGGAATTTTCTAGTGTTAAGTTTAGTTTCTATAAACACAGAATAGTGAAATTTTGTTGTATTTTTTTAGAAATGGCAACTGTAACTAATGCTGCTACTGTTGCTGCTAATGTTGGTGGGGATCAGAACCCCGGGTCAACTGGCTTGCCAACCCTTACTGTGAACTCTGTGGTCAATCTAGTTGCTACTCCTGTTGTTGGGGAGGACTGTTGAGCCATCATGAGTGCCCGGAGAAGTTCACAGGAGTGAATTTGAAGAGGTGGCAGCTGTCATGACCCGAACCCGCCCCTATGGGTTAAGGTCATAACCGGCCAGTAATCAAGGGATTACTTGCGGCCTCAAACCAGACAAAAGGTATTCCACTCACTACAAAAAAAATTGTTTTTTGCGACGGCAAAACGCCGTCGCAAATAGTCCAAACGCCGTCTCAAAAGCTATTTGCGACGGTAAATTTTCTTTTTGCGACGGCAAGTGGGGGTCGCAACAAGGGAGGTTGCAAAAGACCTTTAGCGACGGCACTTGCCATCGCCATTGTTTTTGCGACAGGAATATTTCTTTTTTGCGACGGCAAATTTCTGTCGCCAATAATGGATGAAAATCTGGGCTTTTTTGCGACGGCACAAGCTTTCCGTCGCTAAAATAGGTTTTTGCGACGGCAAAATTCCGTCGCAAAAAATGTGTCGCAAAAATGTCGTCAATGACTATTGGCGACGGCATTTGGACCGTCGCTAAAGCCTAGTTTCTAATAAATTCCTACCTTTTGCGACAGTGTGGCTGCTGTCGCAAAAGCCTGGCAAATTTTTTTTTTTTTTTTTTTTTTTTTTTTGCTGCGACGGGGTGTTCTGCCGTCTCAAAAAAAATTAAAAAAAAAAACCCTGTTTTACAATTATTTAAAATATAAAAATAACCTGTATATGGCAAATGATATAATAATATAAATACATAAATAAAATAACTAATGTTGGCAAATGAAAAATAACTAAAAAAAATCGAAAAATTACATAATAATATAAATACATACATAAACAAAAGTTGGCAAATGATGAAAATTCATAATGTTGGTCACATAATACATACATAATGTTGTCACAAATTTAAATAACATAAATCAAAATCAAAACCAAAAGTTTTCGTCTTGATTCTTTCGTAGTTACAAAAACAGAAGTTGGTCATAATCTTTACATGCCCACATTCCACACGAAGCAAACTGCTACTCAGGAAATATCTGAAAAAAAAAAAAAAATAATTAATAACAATATAATGGTGTTAATATTTTAATTACAGAAAAATATAAAAAAATTAACTACTATATAATTAGAAAAGATAGTTTAGTAAATAATTTTGACTAAAGTGAAATCCGGCTCTAACTCCCAAACCGGGAACCCGATTCGAGCCCCGTCTTCTCCCACAAGTCTCTCGTGCCTAGGCGGTCGTGTGTGCCAAGTTTCGTGCTAAACCGACGCCGTTTGGTGATTTTGGGGCGTTAACACCTCGAATTCAAGTTTCTTAAGGAACTAGTTTGCCTAAAGTGAAATCCGGCTCTAACTCCCAAACCGGGAACCCGATTCGAGCCCCGTCTTCTCCCACAAGTCTCTCGTGCCTAGGCGGTCGTGTGTGCCAAGTTTCGTGCTAAACCGACGCCGTTTGGTGATTTTGGGCGTTAACACCTCGAATTCAAGTTTCTTAAGGAACTAGTTTGCCTAAAGTGAAATCCGGCTCTAACTCCCAAACCGGGAACCCGATTCGAGCCCCGTCTTCTCCCACAAGTCTCTCGTGCCTAGGCGGTCGTGTGTGCCAAGTTTCGTGCTAAACCGACGCCGTTTGGTGATTTTGGGCGTTAACACCTCGAATTCAAGTTTCTTAAGGAACTAGTTTGCCTAAAGTGAAATCCGGCTCTAACTCCCAAACCGGGAACCCGATTCGAGCCCCGTCTTCTCCCACAAGTCTCTCGTGCCTAGGCGGTCGTGTGTGCCAAGTTTCGTGCTAAACCGACGCCGTTTGGTGATTTTGGGGCGTTAACACCTCGAATTCAAGTTTCTTAAGGAACTAGTTTGCCTAAAGTGAAATCCGGCTCTAACTCCCAAACCGGGAACCCGATTCGAGCCCCGTCTTCTCCCACAAGTCTCTCGTGCCTAGGCGGTCGTGTGTGCCAAGTTTCGTGCTAAACCGACGCCGTTTGGTGATTTTGGGGCGTTAACACCTCGAATTCAAGTTTCTTAAGGAACTAGTTTGCCTAAAGTGAAATCCGGCTCTAACTCCCAAACCGGGAACCCGATTCGAGCCCCGTCTTCTCCCACAAGTCTCTCGTGCCTAGGCGGTCGTGTGTGCCAAGTTTCGTGCTAAACCGACGCCGTTTGGTGATTTTGGGCGTTAACACCTCGAATTCAAGTTTCTTAAGGAACTAGTTTGCCTAAAGTGAAATCCGGCTCTAACTCCCAAACCGGGAACCCGATTCGAGCCCCGTCTTCTCCCACAAGTCTCTCGTGCCTAGGCGGTCGTGTGTGCCAAGTTTCGTGCTAAACCGACGCCGTTTGGTGATTTTGGGGCGTTAACACCTCGAATTCAAGTTTCTTAAGGAACTAGTTTGCCTAAAGTGAAATTCGGCTCTAACTCCCAAACCGGGAACCCGATTCGAGCCCCGTCTTCTCCCACAAGTCTCTCGTGCCTAGGCGGTCGTGTGTGCCAAGTTTCGTGCTAAACCGACGCCGTTTGGTGATTTTGGGGCGTTAACACATCGAATTCAAGTTTCTTAAGGAACTAGTTTGCCTAGAGTGAAATCCGGCTCTAACTCCCAAACCGGGAACCCGATTCGAGTCTCGTCTTCTCCCACAAATCTCACGTGCCTAGGCGGTCGTGTGTGCCAAGTTTCGTGCTAAACCGACGCCGTTTGGTTTGGTGATTTTGGGCGTTAACACCTCGAATTCAAGTTTCTTAAGGAACTAGTTTGCCTAAAGTGAAATCCGGCTCTAACTCCCAAACCGGGAACCCGATTCGAGCCCCGTCTTCTCCCACAAGTCTCTCGTGCCTAGGCGGGTCTGTGTGCCAAGTTTCGTGCTAAACCGACGCCGTTTGGTGATTTTGGGGCGTTAACACCTCGAATTCAAGTTTCTTAAGGAACTAGTTTGCCTAAAGTGAAATCCGGCTCTAACTCCCAAACCGGGAACCCGATTCGAGCCCCGTCTTCTCCCACAAGTCTCTCGTGCCTACGCCCTCGTGTGTGCCAAGTTTCGTGCTAAATCCGGCTCTAACTAGTCCCGTCTTCTCCCACAAGTCTCTTTAACTTAGAATGTAAAATGCAAAGATACATTTTAGCTTAGAATGCAAAGATACATTTTATACCTGATCTTCTGGTGGTGGTGTATATGGATTCTCGTCTTCTGCAGATTCCCTAAATGCCCGGTGGCCACTCGATGCATCAGGAACCTATGATAGTCAATGCATAATGTGTTAATCATATTCTAATTTTATACATAATCTTGTGTGAAAATTGAACTATCAAACAATTTAATTTATATCGAACCTGTCTGTTGGGATCCACACTCGCCCCCTGTGACACTAAGGCCATCATCTCAGCTCTCATCTGCTGTAAATGTGTAGAGAACTCTGCTCGCAGCTCCTCCCTCAACTCATCCCTTAGCTCTGCACGAACCTTCTGCGTGATCTGATCAATAGTCGATGGCTGGGGTGTTGACTGTGATGGCCCAGCACCATCTTTATACACCGCTCTCCGAGGCACAATTCTCCCGTATGTGCGACAATATCCATGTCCGTCATGACCTATCAACTCATGGAAAATGGCATTCCTAGCCTCCAAAGTCCGACCATCCTCAGGTAGCATAGAGAGTTGACGATTAAACTCATCCTGTATTGAATAAGACATACAAGTATATGCCAAATTAAGATGGTTGACACACAAAAAATAAACTTTAAATACAATCAAAGGTGTTTGGAAACTACCAAGGTCTGGATAACCTCTGGGTCATCTACTCTACGTGTCATAAGCCAAACATTCATCTTATCAGTAGACTCCCCCTTATTGGTCATCATTTTTTTAGAAATATGAAAATTAGAATCAAATAATTTGCAAATATACAATGTTTATTTATATACAAAAATAAAACAATAAAATGTAAACCTCATGCCGTATCTGAGAGAAAGTAGTACGCCCTGTGGTATGAGCTATGCCGTGAGCTCGCCGATTTTTAGCGTTCCTACTTGCAATTTTCTATAACAGGTTCGACAAATGTAAGTATGTAAATATGATTTGTATGTTTACATATCATAAATATAACTTATTTGTATACCTCAGCATCGGAAGTACGCCAATACTCCACAAGTTCTTCCCACTGGCTTGGCACAATGTGCATAGGAACATCATCCTTCAGATTAGGATCAGAACTTCTAGGCTTGAAATACTTAGCCTTAATCTTGTTCTTGTGATCCTTCCATATGCTGTTGCAGTTTTTCATGCAGATTGGCTTGTACTCCTCTGGACATATATTCAAATTGTCCTATAAAACACAATTTCAAAGTTTAAATAATAATAACACAATTTTGGAATTCGAATTTGTGGACAAAAATATACTTTTACCTTCACATCCTTCCAGATAGCATCAATAATATCATCAGGCACATTGTTCCAGTCAAGAAAAGTAAGAGGAACAATGTTACCATTCCGCACAATAATGCCAAGTTGAGTAGTTAACTTAGCCACGTTATCCCCTATTGGGCAGTAATTTCCATCAAATTGTATGTCTAGCTTTTTACCAGTACCCCACTCTTTAATGCCCTTGGCACATCCTCTACCACGCCTAGTCGAGGTTGATGAAGAACTAACATGACCTGCGAGATACAATAACAATAAACAATATGCAATGGTAATAAACAAATGCAAATTTAAATAATGTGAATACAAATCATATCAAATAAACCTGAGGTGGGCTGTGAAGAAGTCGAAGCGTCTGCAAAATACAATGAGAATAAACAAGTTATATATAATGAGCATAAATAAATGTATGTTTAAATAATTTTCATACAAATCAAAGCAGATTTATATACCTGCGGATGGCTCATAAACTGATGATGATAGCTGCTGTGGTGCCACTGATGGTGGACGCACCAATGGTAGGCGTGGAGGCTGAGTACATGGTAGCTGCTGTGGTGCCACTAAAGGCCCCTCTGATAGTGGCCGATGTGATGCCTTCTCTGATGGTAGTGCTACTGATGTCCTGTTATGTAGCACATCAGACATCATGCGCCGGGGATGATCAGGCTTCCTCTTCCTTCCCATAATAATCTGCAAGCAATATAACATTAATTGACATTAGAAACATAGACAATGGTTTGTCATCAACTATAATATGACATTAATTGAACTAATACAATTACAAAGACAAAGTAAATTAAGAAATTGATGATTAACTACAACCTTGGCCTTAATTGAATTACTAATGTTTCCACCACTATCAGCCTATTTGAACATCAACTGTTTCCCCTTCTGCGGCTTCCCTCACCCAACCAACTTCTTCATCACGAAGCATTATATTTTCTTCCAATTGTTGGCTCATGTATGGCTCGATTTGTGGATCAGTCGAACTCATATCAAATAAACCTCTTTGAGACATCTTCACCACGACTTGCCAGTCTGGTTGTAACGGGTCTGCAACATACCAAACTTGCTCTGCTTGGGACGCCAAGATGAAAGGTTCATTGGTAATTCGATCATCTCGGTACAACAAATGATTGAAGTTCACCAACGTGAAATTGAAGACATCTTCTTTCTTTCCGTGAATGTTGTCAATCCAATCACACTTAAACAACACATGTTTCTTCTCATTGGAATATCGAATCTCAACAATATCTGTCAATTGTCCATAATAGTACACAGACCCCACACGAGGATTCTTGTCTTTTCGACTAGCATAACTTATGGTATCTGCCTTCAAAGCTACACCACAATTTTGTGTGGCTCGACGATCATCCATGGCCTTTACTCGATACCGAAACCCATTCAGTATATACCCGTTGAACCTCCTTGCCAGTTATGAGGACCATTTGCCAATAGAATAATCTCTTCAGAAAATATGACATCAGTAGTCCTTCGCAAAGTTTGGACCTATTTAACACGAAAATGTAAAATTTAAAATGTAGTTCGACTTAAGTAACTAGAATCTATAGAGTTAAATACATACATGTTCCTTGAACCAAATGTGAAAAGTTTCAAAATGTTCACGCCGAAGCTGATGATCGTCAACACGAGGCATTTTGAGCTTAAGTACTTCAAGGTGTTCGCTGTGTAGATTGAAATTTTAGCAATACAAAAAATTTTGTAGAAAATTCAATAAAACATAATAAAATATTGAGTGAGTGACTTAACCTACTTTATGAATGGTTGAACCGCGCTTGTATTGAATAAGATGTACCGATGAGCTTGTACCCAAGAAGTATTATCAAGATAAAAGCTTGTGTTTTCACCAATAGCATGACCCAAATTATCAGCACCACTATAGTTCCTCACGGGTCGACTAGATTTGGTTTCCACATCATTGAGATATTGTGCACAAAAATTCATGCATTCTTCCATAAGATATCCTTTAGCAATTGATCCTTCAGGATGAGCTCTATTACGCACGTATTGCTTCAAAGTAAGAAGATACCTCTCAATTGGATACATCCATCGAAACTGAATCGCTCCACCCAATAAGGCTTCATCAGCTAGATGTATAGGCAAGTGCTCCATTATATCAAAAAAACTCGGAGGAAATATTTTCTCTAGATGACAAAGTGTTATAGCGATACGATCTTGAATATATTGCAAATCCGTCGCACGATTCACTTTGAACACAATTGTCTAAAGAAATTGCTCAATTCAATCAAGGGTTCAATTACATTCTTCGGTAACGATCTTCGAATAGCCAATGGAATAAGTTGTTGCATCAGAATATGACTATCGTGGCTCTTAAGACCCCCAATACTTCTATCATGTGAGCGCACACGACGTGATATATTGGATGAATACCCGTCGGGAACTCTTACTTCCTTCAACACTTTCAAGAACAAATCTTTCTCATCCTTGGTCATCGTGAATTGTGCTGGTGGTAAATAGGCTTTATTCGACCCTCTTAACTGCAAATGTAGGGGTTTTCTAATATTCATATCTTGTAAATCACGCCGAGCATTAACACCATCCTTCGATTTTCCTGCAACCCCTAATATTGTCCACAACACATTGTCACAAACATTCTTCTCTATATGCATCACATCGAGGTTGTGTCTTATTAGATTGTGCTCCCAATATGGCAATTCATAAAAGATACTCTTTTTCTTCCAACTGTGGGTGCGATGTCCAGCTTTCTCCTTCTCTACCTGTCTCCTATGCCTCTCCTTAAGGTCATCCCTCTTGTATTGGGTTAAAATACCCTCAGATTCTAATTGTAGCAACATCTCAGTTCCAGACAACAATTTTGGTTTGAGTCTGACTTCCCGACTACCATCAAATGATACTTTATCCTTCCGGAATTTATGGCCAGTAGGTAAAAATCTGCGATGACCCAAGTATGATTGTTTCCTACTATGCTTCAACCAACACGATGTAGTTTCCTTATTGCAACAAGGACATGCATATTCGCCTTTAGTGCTCCATCCTGACAAGTTTGCGTATGCAGGAAAATCACTAATTGTCCACAGTAAAGCTGCATGCATTTGAAACATTTGATTTGTTGATGCATCAAATGTTGACACACCCTCATTCCATAGTTCTTTCAACTCCTCAATCAACGGTTGCATATACACATCAATCTTGTCACCAGGTCCTTTGGGCCGTCAATAAGCACGGATAAAATTAGAAATGGTTGCTTCATGCACATCCATGGCGGCAAGTTGTATGGAATGAGCACAACAGGCCAAGTGCTATGAACTATGTTCATCGTCTGAATGGGTTAAAACCATCAGATGCTAAGCCAAGCCTTACACTTCGGCAATCATTACTAAAGTCAATATTCCGACGGTCAAAATCTTTCCATGCAAGGGAGTCAGCAGGATGCCTGAAGACACCATCATCAGTTCGTTCCTCTGCATGCCATCTCATTAACTTGGCCGTCTTGGATGACATAAACAACCTCTGCAACCTTGGCTTTAAAGGAAAATACCTCATCTGTTTTGCAGCTATTCGTTTGCCACCTTTGTTAGGACCATTTGAACCACCATCACCATTTGATTTCCATCTAGAACTGTTGCATATGACACATTTATCAAGATTGGCGTCCTCGTTTCGAAACAACATGCAACTGTTGGGACATGCATCCCACGTCTCATACGTGAAGCCCAAATCTGTTGTGACCTTTTGAGCTTTATAATATGAGTCCGGGAGTTTCACACCCAACGGGAACGCCTCATTCAATAACTCAAGCAACATGTCAACAGACTTGTCTGTCCACTGATTAAGCACCTTCAAATGTAAAGTCGAACAATGAATGACAAAGATGTGAACTTCTGACAACCCGGATACAATTCACTTTGTGCATCTTGAAGAAGTTTGAAATACTTTGCAGTCTCTGCATTTGGACCGAGCTGGGGTTCAGATGCATGGGGATCAGGCCCCTGTGGTTCATACCCTCAACACTTGTACCGGCATGTGGATTTCCCATAGCCCCTTGTATCATTCCAATCATATCATCCCAATGTCTAAATTAGCTAATGTTTCATTCTCTCGATTACCATGCAGAGATACGTAAGATTCCCCATGATTAATCCAATGTTTGTATTTTTTAAAAAAACCATTCAAAATCAGATGCTCCCGTACACCCTCTCGTACAAAATAGTATCGATTCTCACACTTCCTACACGGACAACTGATCATCGAACCTTCAACCCTATTGGTGTAGGCAAACACAAGGAATTCATCAATCCCATTAATGTATTCACTCGACATCCTATTTGGCAAATCAATCCAACTCTTATCCATCATCTGTACACATCCACAAAAATAAGAAAGGAAAAGAGAGAGAGAGAGAGAGAGAGAACAGTATCCAGGCAAGATCTACAGAAGATAGGGATCAATACTCATATAATAATATATAGCATACATATGGGCAGTGCGTGAGTTGGACAATGAGTTGTTTCAGTGTACTGTATTGTAAAGCAAATGATAGAGAAGAAAAATAAATAAATAAAATAAAATAAATAAATAAAATAAAATAAAAGGGAATAGTTAAATAGCTTCATATCTTTTGCCTGCCAAATCAAATCCCTATATCACATTCTTTATATCACTGGTTGAGGTTATGGTAGCATTAGGATATTGTGTATTATTATGCAGCACTTACATGGACCATGAATTAATGCCTTGTACCCTGACCTAAGGACCCAATATTATAACATGGGTCCAAATTAGTGCCAACTTCATTTTCTTAAAAAAAAAAAAAATTTTAAATTAAAAATTAAAAGTAAGTAAGGGCAATCAACACGTGGCAATTTTGAATGCATAATTATTAAGTGTCTCAATTTAATGGGGAATTGAACAAGAGGGGTTTACTCGAGCTGAGGATAAAACCAAGACTCTATCTTTACATGGCAAGGAGGAAGGTATGGGACAGCTTCCATTAATTGGACGGTGAGTTGCTCAAACTTAAATTGTTTAATAAGTAAGCCTATAACATGTGTTTTATCAATAAAGTGAACATTTTAAAATTTTGAGGAGTCGGATTAAGTTTAAAAATAGGGGTTATTTAAATTTTTTTTGAAGGATATTGCTCACACAAAAATAGGGATCTCCAAATATTTGGAGGGCCAAATCCCCAATTCTATTTTGCTCTACTATAGGCGTGGCAACGCAGATTCCTCAGAACAAGAGTCTAGCCTCAACTCAATTGAGGGCACAATGGCAAAAGAATTGGTAGCCCAAAATTAAAAAACATGAGTCTTACCCTCGAGCAACTTCTCCAAACATTATCCATTTAACTTGAACCCATGTCCTATGAGTCACTAAACCACATGATAGTAAGCCCCATATCACCAAATTAATGAAATTTTTACCCTCCAAGAAAACCCAATATAAGTACTTATTGTCTCAAACTTGACAGAAAGGTATATTAATCCTAGCTTGGCTTGAGAGTTGAGTCCATAAATGGCCATGTACAGATAATTTTCTCTTTTTATGATCAAAGTCGATACCTAATCGCTTTCCCGCTTCTCACTGTGGCTTTGGCTAGAAATGTCCTTTTTTTAATATTATTATTATTATTATTCTTATTATTATTATTTAGTTGGCATAATTGATGCCACGTGAGTCATTTGTTATACAATGTTCTAATATGACGATTTCATTGCCTTGTTGTCTTCATAATAATTTAATTAATCAAACAATATTTTATCCTGGGAGGATCCTCATTTAGTAATCCTCTCGAATCATTTCTTTTTTGCTTTTTTATTTAAATAATACATAAAAATCCTTGAATCATTGACACCAGAAGAACAGCAGAGAGTTTTAGAAAATAAAAACTTTTGCAACTGCCAAACCCAAGTTGATGTTATTTGATTGCAATCAAAATAAATGAATAGATTACACAATCCTCATATCACAAAATTAAACAATGGTCAGTATGTAAAATACATATACACACACATACAATCTACATTCATGCTTTAAAGATTTAATCATCTAAATGCTGATAATATAAAAATTATACACATTTATTTGCATATATATATATACAGATTTATTAATTCCATACAGATTTATATACAGATTATAACTTCATCCCAAATTATACACATTAATTTATATATATATACAGATTTATAAAAAAAAAATTGCATATATATACAGATTTATAAAAAAAAAATTGCATAATATATATATATATATTAATCAATAGACAGATTTATATATATACAGATTTATAAAAAAAAAATTGCATATTAATCAATAGACATTCATCTATATATATATATACAGAGAGAGAGAGGAGAGGAGAGAGAGAGAGAGTCGTCGCCGGAGCACCGCTACCTGTTGCCGTCGCCGCCACACCAACGCTAGCTTGCTCGCCGCACCACCGCTAATTGTAGCTCGTTTGAGAAATTTGGGGGATGAAGTTAGGGATTTGGATTTGGATGAAGTTAGGGATTGGAGAGGATCGAGCGGCAAGACGAAAGGAAGGGCGGGGGAATTTTTATTTTTACTTTTTGTGACGGTATGTTTTAGACCGTTGCAAATGGTTGTCAGTAGTTTGTAAAACGGCGCCGTTTCAATAATCTTTTTTAGCGACGAAAATTTGCCGTCGCAAATGGGCCACTGTTTGCGACAGCAAACATATGCCGTCTCAAAAAAGGTTTTTTTTTGCGACGGGACAAAAAACCGTCGCTAATACTTCCGCATTTCCGACCCTTCCGCGTAGTTTTATTACTGACGGGACAGTACCGTCGCTAAACATCTTTATTTGCGACGGTTGAAGTCGACGGGAGGCGGGCTGTCGCTAATTCTTCCGTGTTTTTGCTATGTTTTCTTGTAGTGACTAGAGTTAAGGGGCCAAACGAAAGCAAACTTACAAATTGTCCATAGAGCCGTGCTTACATGGCACACCAAATAACCCGTCTCTGTATTCATTAATAACTCACACCAAAAAGGAAATCAACTTAAAGTGTTATACACACACACAGTGTTATACACACATAGTGTCATTCAAAACTTAGTCAGCCAAGCCAAAACTTATGTACAAAGGTAATTCAATATTTTCGCCAACATATAATATAACGAAAGAACAAAGGGCAAAAACGAGTCTCGTACGTGAGACGCTAAGGCTGACTCCTCAAAACTTGACCTCTCTCGCACTTCACCGGGGCTGGGTTTGGATATCTCTTTGCTCACCTACATGCACATGAATAAGCGTGAGCGAAAGCCTAGTGAATAATATCAAATAAAGAAGGTACATGAATGAAACTCGAAACAGATATATCAAACGGTCTTTCAAACCCATTCATATTTCCCTTCAGTACATTAAACGGCTTCAAGCCCGAACATATCAAACGGCCTCTGGCCCATTTTGTCCTGAACAAACGGCCTTAGGCCCAATTCATTCATGTCAAACGGACTTTGGCGCGATCATTCATATCCGACGGCCTTTGGCCCAATCATTCGTTTCCAACGACCTTTGACCCAATCATTTATATCCGACGGCCTTTGGCCCAATCATTTATTTCCAACGGCCTTTGGCCCAATCATTTATTTCCAACGGCCTTTGGCCCAATTATTCATATCAAACGGCCTTCGGCCCATCATTTATTCCTAACGGCCTTTGTCCCAATTATTCACATCAAACGGCCTTCGGCCCATTCATTCATGTCAAATGGCCTTTGGCCCAAACATTCATGCATGTCAAACGGCCTTCGGCCCAATCAATTGTGTCCAACGGCCTTTGGCCCAACCACATGGCATAACAAACATTTGTCCACAATTCAAATTAACAAACTTATAAGACTTATATGGAAATAAGCGATTGGACAAATAACATACTTCAAAATATCTTTACTAAGAATTACTCACAGTGATGGCCGGGGATGGATTTGCTCTCGTGCTTGACCCTACACATTTCATGAATACAGTGGGTCACAAACGATTCAATCCGTTCTTAATTCACACATTCCTCTTAGGCTTTTTTCTTATCTTTTAACTCATTTACAGTGCTTAATGTATGCCTAAAAGTGTTTAGAAATGAAAAAGAGAACGGAAAAGGAAAAAACGAAACACAAAGCATTTTAAAAAATTTCAGAGACAGGGCTCCCCGCTCGAGCATGGACTTGGACGCTCGAGCGGACCCCTTAGGTCTGCAAAAGTACTGGTTGCCTCATTTTTACGCTCGAGCGTGAATTCGGGCGCTTGACCTAAAAGTCACACTACATGGATCCCCGCTCGAGCGTGAATCTCCCCACTCGAGCAGACATCTATGTCTACAAAAGTGCTGGGGGCTAGCATTTCACGCTCGAGCGGCCATTACCCCGCTTGAGCGGACATGCTGAATTCTGGGTTTTCCAAAATTCTCTTTGAGGCTCAAACTTGCATTCAAAATAATACATCTTGCATTTTATGACTCATAACTCTCATATACATTACTAACATGATACAAACACCAAATTACAACATTATGAAGTTCAATTCCCATGAATCAATTACGCATGCCTCAAATTGTTCCAAACTCATCACCAACATAACAAATTCATACATTCAAGACTCACACCTCCATGATTTGCACTTGCATGTGGGATATACCATTTATCCTCAACTCAATTCATGAAGAGATGATAAAAAACATAGACTTCAATCAAAATTCAACATGGATTACACACTTTATACTCAAACATGGAAATTCATAGCAATTTCTTGCATGCATGTATATATTGACTTCAAATTCATCAATTACAACTCAATTCTTGTTCTTGGTCACATAATTACTTGAATTCACATGGTTACAAATTTAAACCCACGAATTAAGGGTTGATTACTCACCTAGGAGCTTCAATTCTTCCAATTATAGCTAAATCTTGAGCTAATCCCTTTAGTTTCTTGAGCTCTCTTGAACTTCTTCAATGTTGGTCCCTCTCTCTCACTAAATTCGGCCCTCTCTGTGATACCCCTATTCCGTATTATGCTAATTGATCCTCCTTATGCATATGATTATGCGTTTGATATGATTTTGAGTTCCATTTACATGAATATATGTGGTTTTGAATTTCTATCTGTTCACCGTAGGAATATTTGTTTCATTATCTACTTTGGAATTTAAGTTGAAGGCCTTATCGGCCACAGAACCTGAAATTGATTGCGCCATCGTGATTGGCTTAATTTTTAGAGCCTACGGTGAAATTTGATTGAAAAATTGATTCGGATCAAAATAATTAGATTCAGAACGATCAATTAAGTGCCCAACCACCTAATATTAAAATAATTGACTTAGTGGGGCTCTATAAAGGGCCATATGCACTCAATCTCTCTCTTTTGGATTCATTTTGGCTGATTTTGGGCTCTTGAGTGTGAGAGAGCCGAATTAGAGGGAGGTAGTGTAGGGAATTGAAGGTTTGGCTCAAGTTTGTGAAGAATTTGAGGATTAAACTCAAGAATTTGCTATAGATTGGAAGAATTAAGCCTCTAGGTAAGTAATTCATGAATTTTGAGTTACCATCTTGTGAATTCAAGTTTGAATAATGGTCAAGAACATGGATTGGTTTGATTATGAGGAAATTGAGTTGATTTTGTTGTATTGAAAGCCAATATGTGCATGCATGTATGTAATTGCTTGAATTTGCATGTTTAAGTTCAAAATACATGATCCATGAAGAATTTTGGTTGAAGCTCATGTTTATAATCACCAATTGCACCATGTAAGTTGAAATGGGAGTGATATCCCATATGCATGTACAATTTATGAGGAATGAGTTTGAAATACATGGAATTGTTGTCATGGTAGCAAGTTTGGGGTAAATTGGAACATGCATGTAAATGATTTATGAAATTGAGCTTCATAATGTGTTGAATTTGATATTAGTACATGTTTATGTGAAGATTGAGCCAAAAGCATGCATTTAGAACCTTTGAATACCTAGTTAAAGCTCAAGAATGTGTTCTGGAAAACCCAGAATTTTTGATGTCCGCTCGAGCGGGGGAAGTGCCGCTCGAGCGAGTAATTCGTGCTCCCAGTATTTTTGCAGACATGGATGTCCGCTCGAGCGGGGGAAATTCACGCTCGAGCGGGGAGCCATGTAGAGAGGCCTTCTGCTCGAGCGCCAGAGTCCACGATCGAGCGTAAATTTGACATAACCAGTACTTTTGCAGGCCTCAAAGGTCCGCTCGAGCGGGGAAGTCCACGCTCGAGCGGGGACCCTGTTTTCTGAAATTTTGAAAAGACATTCTGAGTTTCGTTTTCCGTTCTCTTTCACTTCTAAGTACTCTTAGGCATGCATTGAGCATTGTAATTGAGTTAGAAGGATAAGAATGAAGCCTAGAGGGGAATATGTGAATTAAAGAACGGATTGAATCGGTTGTGACCCATATGTGTTATGTGATGTGTAGGGTCAAGCTCCAGGCCAAATCAACCAGCCGATCACTGTGAGTAATATCTTAACAGAGATATCTAAAATATGTTGTTGTCCAATTGCTTAATTCTATGTAAGTTTTATAAGTTCGTTGATTCGATTGGCGGACAATGTTTGCTATACCGAATGAGTGGGCCAGAGGCCGTTTTGACGAGAATGAATGGATGGGCCAGAGGCCGTTTTGACAAGAATGAATGGATGGGCCAAAGGCCTTTTTGACGAGAATGAATGGATGGGCCAGAGGCCGTTTTGACAAGAACGAATGGATGGGCCAGAGGCCATTCTGATAAGAATGAATGGATGGGCTAGAGGCTGTTTTGACAAGAACGAATGGATGGGCCAGAGGCCGTTCTGATAAGAATGAATTGATGGGTCAGAGGTCGTTTTGACATGAATGAATGGGCCAAAGGCCAGTTTGACACGAATAACAGTTTGACATGAAAGTACGAATGGGCCCAAGGCCAGTTTGACCTGAATGATACTAATGAATTGGGAATGTGTTCTGGAAAACCCAGAAGTTTTGATGTCTGCTCGAGTAGGGGAAGTGCCGCTCGAGCGGGTAATTCGTGCTCCCAGTATTTTTGCAGACGTGGATGTCCGCTCGAGCGGGCGAAATTCACGCTCGAGTGGGGAGCCATGTAAAAAGGCCTTCCGCTCGAGCGCCAAAGTCCACGATCGAGCGTAAATTCGACATAACCAGTACTTTTGCAGGCCTTAAGGGTCTGCTTGAGCGGGGAAGTCTATGCTCGAGCGGGGACCCTGTTTTTTGAAATTTTGAAAAGACATTCTGAGTTTCAATTTCCGTTCTCTTTCACTTCTAAGTACTCTTAGGCATGCATTGAGCATTGTAATTGAGTTAGAAGGATAAGAATAAAGCCTAGAGAATATGTGAATTAAAGAACGGATTGAATCGGTTGTGACCCATATGTGTTATGTGATGTGTAGGGTCAAGCTCCAGGCCAAATCAACCAGCCGATCACTGTGAGTAATATCTTAACAGAGATATCTGAAATATGTTGCTGTCCAATTGCTTACTTCTATGTAAGTTTTATAAGTTCGTTGATTCGATTGGTGGACAATGTTTGCTATACCGGATGAGTGGGCTAGAGGCCATTTTGACGAGAATGAATGGATGGGCCAGAGGCCGTTTTGACGAGAATGAATGGATGGGCCAGAGGCCGTTTTGACAAGAATGAATCAATGGGCCAGAGGCCATTTTGACAAGAACGAATGGATGGGCCAGAGGCCGTTTTGACAAGAATGAATGGATGGGCCAGAGGCCGTTTTGACAAGAACGAATGGATAGGCCAGAGGCCGTTCTGATAAGAATGAATGGATGGGCCAGAGGCCGTTTTGACATGAATGAATGGGCCAGAGGCCGTTTCGACATGAATAAATGAATGGGCCAAAGACCAATTTGACACGAATAATAGTTTGACATGAAAGTACGAATGGGCCAAAGGTCAGTTTGACACGAATAACAGTTTGACATGAAAGTACGAATGGGCCAAAGGCCAGTTTGACCTGAATGATACTAATGAATTGGGCCCGAGGCCGTATGATGTGTTTGGAACCGCGGTTACTTAACTTACATATGTCTATGTATGTATGTATTAGTTAGAAATATAAATTGGGCCCAAGGCCGTTTGATGTATATTGTTCCAATGTATATTCTTTATTTGATATTATTCACTAGGCTTTCGCTCACGCTCATTTATGTGTCTGTAGGTGAGCCAAGAGAGGTCCAGACCCAGCCTCAGTGAAGTCTGTGTGGAACAACTAAGGTTTTGAAGAGTTAGCCCTTGCGTCTCACGCACGAGACACGTCTTTGCCCTTTTGCCATTCTATACTATTTTGTCATGTTGGCAAGGACTTTGGTTTACGTCTGTGTATAGTTTTGTTTGGCTGACTTAGATTTGAATGATCCTGTCTGTACAGAACTTTATGTTACTATACTTTCTGCTGTGAGTTATTAACATATGTATATATGGAATGTTATGTTGTGCATATAAGCACGGCTCTATGGACAAAGTTTAAAATTTGCTTCCGTTTGGCCCCTTTACTCTGATGAGATTTGTCTTATTTGGTTTGAGGCCGTAGGTAATATCGTGATTACTGGCCGGTTATGGCCTTAACCCATAGGAGCAGGTTCGGGTCGTGACACTCTCTCTCTCTAGAGAGCTAATCTCAGCCAACATGAGTGAAATGAGCTCAAAACCCAAATGAATGCGAGTGTAATGCCCCCTTTTTATAGTCTCCCACTTAATCAAATTGATTAAGGTTAATAATAGTGCTCTAATTAATCATTCTGAATCTAATTATTTTGATCCGAATAAATTTTCAATTAAATTTCACCATAGGCTCTAAAAATTACGCTAATCACAATGACGTAATCAATTTCAGTTTTTGTGGCTGATAGAGCCTTCAATTTAAATTCTAAAGCAGAAAATCAAACAGTTTTTCCTACGGTGGACAGATAGAAATTCAAAGCCACATATATTCATACAAGTGGCACTCAAAATCATATCAAACATAGAATCACAATCATAATTAAGACTAATTAGCATAATACGGACCAGGGTTATCACAGTCTTCCCCTCTTTAGGATGTTTGGTCCTCCAAACTTATTTTACCTTCGTCAGGAAACAAATGTAGATAGCGTAGTTGCATTTCATCTTCTTTTTCCCATATAGCGTCCGTCCCATAGTGTTCTCTCCATTCCACTTTCACCATCGGGATGGACTTGCTTCTTAATTGTTTCGTTTGCCGGTCAATGATTCGTTCCGGCCATTCTGCGTATTCCATATTTTCATCAAGAGCTATCTGGTGATAATCAATTACATGAAAGGGATCCCGAAGATAACCCCTCAACATCGACACATGAAACACATTATGGATTTGCTCGAATCCCGATGGCAAAGCAACTCTATAAGTAACTGGACCAAGTTTTTTCAAAATCTGAAACGGCCCAATGTAACGAGGCAACAATTTCCCTTTCTTACCAAATCTTACTTGGCCTTTCGTCGAGGTCACGTGAATAAACACGTGGTCACCAACCTCATACTTGAGAGGTCTTCTTCGAACGTCTGCATAATTCTTTTGTCGGTCGTGAGCTATTTTGAGCCTTTGCTTAATAGTTTTGATCTTCTCAGAAGTGTCTTGCACAATTTCAGGCCCAAGTAGAGCCTTATCCCCGACTTCTGTCCAACAAATTGGTGATCTACACTTTCTACCATACAAAGCCTTGTATGGTGCCATACCGATGCTGGAGTGAAAGCTGTTATTGTATGCAAACTCTGCTAATGGCAAATAACCTTCCCAACTCCCTTGAAAATCTAAGGCACACATTCTGAGCATGTCTTCTAAAGTCTGTATGGTCCATTCTGATTGTCCATCTGTTTGTGGATAGAATGCAGTACTGAATCTCAATTCTATTCTCATTGCTCTTTGTAGGCTCTTCCACAATCTAGACACAAATTTTGGATCTCTATCCGACACAATAGATACCGAAACTCCGTGTAAACGGACAATCTCATCAACATATATAGTGGCCAGTCTATAAGCATCAAATGTAGTTTTAACAGGTAGAAAATGTGCAGATTTAGTCAGTCTATCAACTACAACCCAAATAGAATCCATACCTCGAGAAGTTCGAGGTAGACCAACGACAAAGTCCATAGTTACATGTTCCCACTTCCATTCAGGAATAGGGAGAGATTGAAGTAGACCGCCTGGTTTCTGATGTTCGGCTTTAACTTGTTGACATTGAAGGCATCTAGACACATATTCTGCAATTTCTTTCTTCATTTTGGGCCACCAATAACTTTGTTTCAAATCCCGATACATTTTATTATTACCCGGATGCATAGCAAATACTGACTTATGGGCTTCATCAAGAATTCTTTTCTTTAGTTCCAGAATATCTGGGACACATATTCGATTTCGAAATCTCAACATTCCATTTCCAATGCTGAACTCTGCTTTCGGACTTGTCTCAAATTCATCAATCACTTTCTTGAGGAATTCATCCTCTTTTTGTTTCTGTTTAATCTCATCAATGATTGCTGGTTCGACTGAAATGGCGGCTATCAATCCGCCTTGTTCACACAATACCACTTCAATCTCGGACTTCTCAAAATCTTGCAAGATTTCTTTTTGTTTAGTAAGCAAACAAGCCAAATTCCCCATCGATTTTCTGCTCAAGGCATCAGCAACTGTATTGGCTTTCCCGAGATGGTACTGGATTTCAAGATCATAATCTTTGATCAATTCAAGTCATCTCCTCTGCCGCATATTTAGCTCTTTCTGTGTAAAGAAGTACTTCAGGCTTTTGTGGTCCATGTAGACTTCACATTTTGCCCCATACAAGTAATGCCGCCAAATTTTCAAAGCAAATACAACTGCGGCCAAATCTAAATCATATGTTGGGTAATTCTTCTTATGTGGCCTCAACTGCAGGGAGGCATAGGCAATTATCCTTCCATTCTGCATTAATACACAACCTAAACCTTTATAAGATGCATCACTGAAAATTACAAAGTTTTCCGTACCTGATGGTAGTGTCAAAACTGGTGCAATGGTCAGTCTCATTTTCAATTCATGAAAGGCAGATTCTCTCTCATCATTCCATTCAAACGGTTGCCCTTTGCGTGTCAATTGGGTAAGCGGCACAGCTATTTTTGAAAAGTCCTTCACAAACCTCTTGTAGTACCCAGCTAAGCCCATGAAACTACGGACTTCTGTTACATTAGCCAGTATAGGCCAATTTACAATTGCCTCTATCTTCTGTGGGTCCACTGAAATTCCCTCCTTGTTAATAACATGCCCTAAGAAAATAACTTCATCCAGCTAAAACTCACATTTCTTTAGTTTAGTAAATAATTTCTTCTCTCTAAGTGTTTGCAAGACAGTTCTCAAGTGGTGTTCATGTTCGAGTCTATTCTTTGAATATATCAAAATGTCATCAATAAAAACCACAACAAATTTATCAATGTAGGTCTTCAAAATTCGGTTCATTACGTCCATAAACGTTGCAGGAGCATTAGTCACCCCAAATGGCATAACAAGAAATTCATAGTGACCATACCTCGTTCTAAATGCTGTTTTCTCAATATCTTCTGCCTTTATTTTCAATTGGTGGTATTCGGATCTCAAATCAATTTTGGAAAACACTTGTGATCCCTGTAACTGGTCAAATAGGTCATCAATACGAGGTAGATGATACTTATTCTTTATTGTTACCTTGTTCAGTTCTCGATAGTCAATACACAGGCGCAAGGTTCCATCTTTCTTTTTCACAAATAACACCGGTGCACCCCATGGTGAAGTGCTGGGCCAGATAAACCCTTTGTCAAGTAGATCTTGCAACTGTTCTTTCAGTTCTTTCATTTCAGCAATAGCCATTCTATAGCGAGTTTTAGAAATAGGCTGAGTGCCTGGCACAACTTCAATATTAAACTCTATCTCCCTGTCCACTAATTCCCCTGGCAATTCATCTGGGAACACATCTGGAAATTCGCTAACAATAGGGATACTACTCAATTCGACATTCACAATTTGTTCAGACAACACATAACACAAATAACCCTAGCACCCTTTCCTGATCAATTTACATGCCTTCATTGCAGATATTAAGTAAGGTGGAGGCACTACCACATTACCCACAAACACAATTTCTTCATGTTCTGGTAGTTTAAATACAACCCGTTTTGTTACACAATCAATGGTGGCACAATATTTTGTTAACCAGTCCATGCCCAAGATTACATCGAAATGTCTAAAGTTCAAGGGCAACAAATCTACATATAGGATAGCATTTCCAATATGCATGTCACAAAATCGATATACAGATGCATACAACACGGATTCCCCGGATGGAGCACACACACATAGAAAATATGGCAATGGTTCTAGGGGTCTACTCAGTCTAGATGCAAACGCACAAGTTACAAAAGAGTGTGTTGATCTAGAGTCAATTAACACAAAAGCATCCTGATTGCATATAGAGATAGTACCTGAGACAACGGCGTCAGCATTCCGTGTATCACCCGGAACAAGCGCAAACACTCTTCCTTGCCTCACGGTATCCCAAGTGGTAGTAGATCTCATAGCATTTCCCAGTTTTGGAATTGATGCTGTTAAGCTAGCAGCTAATTTCCCACTGTTCTAGTTACAATCTCTAGCCATGTGCCCTGTTTTACCACACTTAAAGCAGGCTCCCGACACACGGTAACAAACTCTGCGATGTCTTTTGCTACAAATGTTGCACATAGGAGATATATCTCGGGAAGAATTAGAAGTACTTGAGAAGCCCGTATTTTGCTTCTTTGCAAATTTCTTCTTCGAAAAGAAGCCTTGTCTTTTACTACCCTTCCAGTTAGCTGTTGGTTTAGCTTGTCTGGCTATATTAGCTTCTGATATTATGGCCCGGTCTAGCACCTCAATATAGGTCTCTAGCTTGAGAACATTCACCTTTTCTAAAATATCATCTCGAAGTCCCCCTTCAAAATGTCTCGCTTTCTTGTAGTCAGTGTTGACCACATGTGGTGCAAATCTGGCCAATTTAGTGAACTTGGCTTCATACTCAACTACAGTCATGCTGTTCTATTTAAGTTCCATGAATTCCGACACCTTTCTATCACGGACACACTGTGGAAAATACTTGTCATAGAAAATTTCCAAGAACCGTGTCCAACCAACATCCTTATTATTTTCATGCATTAGCATCCACTACCTTCTAGCCTCATCTTCAAGAGTAAAAGTGGCTAGAAGCACTTTCTGTGTCTCTGAACAAGGAAACACTTCAAATAGTTTTTCAATGCCGAGAACCCATTCTTCAGCCTTTAACGAATCTAATCCCCCATGAAACTGTGGCGGTTTCATTTTCTTAAATTCTTTGGTGAGGGCTATTATTCGGTCATCATTCTGATTATCTGGCATAGGTGGCACTGGAGGAGAAGGAGGAGGTGGAGGGTGTGGTTGTTGCCACTGTTGCTGTTGCCTTAATGTCTCTTCCATTTCCTGAATCAGTCTTTCCATTCTATCCATTCTGGCAATAGAAGACTCCTCTATTTCATCACCCCTTGTTCTCACCATCTGATTAGACTCGCATTATTCTTTATACAAAAGTTTCACAGGTACGCATATACTAAAGAGCACACATATTCAAATAATTTACAATGCAAACAAATCGCAAACTTATAGCACATAATCGTTCACTTTAAAACATTTAAACATATTCTCGATGCTTTCCAATTCATACTTATCACATGAATGCATCCTAGATCTTTTCTAGATGCTTATTGCTCATTTAGACAAGTGTGTGAGTTATTAACTCGTGCTCTAATGCCACTTTGTCATGACCCAAACCCGCCCCTATGGGTTAAGGTCATAACCGGCCAGTAATTAAGGGATTACCTGCAGCCTCAAACCAGACAAAAGGTATTCCACTAGAGTTAAGGGACCAAACGGAAGCAAACTTACAAATTGTCCATAGAGCCGTGCTTACATGGCACACCAAATAACCCGTCTCTGTATTCATTAATAACTCACACCAAAAAGGAAATCAACTTAAAGTGTTATACACACACACAGTGTTATACACACATAGTGTCATTCAAAACTTAGTCAGCCAAGCCAAAACTTATGTATAAAGGTAATTCAATGTTTTCGCCAACATATAATATAATGAAAGAACAAAGGGCAAAAACGAGTCTCGTACGTGAGACGCTAAGGCTAACTCCTCAAAACTTGACCTCTCTCGCACTTCACCAGGGCTGGGTTTGGATATCTCTTTGCTTACCTACATGCACATGAATGAGCGCGAGCGAAAGCCTAGTGAATAATTTCAAATAAAGAAGGTACATGAATGAAACTTGAAACAGATATATCAAACGGTCTTTCAAACCCATTCATATTTCCCTTCAGTACATTAAATGGCTTCAAGCCCGAACATATCAAACGGCCTCTGGCCCATTTTGTCCTGAACAAACGGCCTTAGGCCCAATTCATTCATGTCAAACGGACTTTGGCGCGATCATTCATATCCGACGGCCTTTGGCCCAATCATTCGTTTCTAACGACCTTTGACCCAATCATTCATATCAGACGGCCTTTGGCCCAATCATTTATTTCCAACGGCCTTTGGACCAGTCATTTATTTCCAACGGCCTTTGGCCTAATTATTCATATCAAACAGCCTTCGGCCCATCATTTATTCCCAACGGCCTTTGGCCCAATTATTCATATCAAACGGCCTTCGACCCATTCATTCATGTCAAACGGCCTTTGGCCCAAACATTCATTCATGTCAAACGGTCTTCGGCCCAATCAATTGTGTCCAACGGCCTTTGGCCCAACCACATGGCATAACAAACATTTGTCCACAATTCAAATTAACAAACTTATAAGACTTATATGGAAATAAGCGATTGGACAAATAACATACTTCAAAATATCTTTACTAAGATATTACTCACAGTGATCTGCCGGTGGATTTGCTCTCGTGCTTGACCCTACACATTTCATGAACACAATGGGTCACAAACGATTCAATCCGTTCTTAATTCACACATTCCTCTTAGGCTTTTTTCTTATCCTTTTAACTCATTTACAATGCTTAATGTATGCCTAAAAGTGTTTAGAAATGAAAGAGAATGGAAAAACGAAACACAAAGCATTTTAAAAAATTTCAGAGACAGGGCTCCCCGCTCGAGCGTGGACTTGGACGCTCGAGCAGACCCCTTAGGTCTGCAAAAGTATTGGTTGCCTCATTTTTACGCTCGAGCGTGAATTCGAGCGCTCGACCTGAAAGTCACACTACATGGATCCCCGCTCGAGCGTGAATCTCCCCGCTCGAGCGGACATCTATGTCTACAAAAGTGCTGGGGGCTAGCATTTCACACTCGAGCGGACATGCTGAATTCTGGGTTTTCCAAAATTCTCTTTGAGGCTCAAACTTGCATTCAAAATAATACATCTTGCATTTTATGACTCATAACTCTCATATACATTTACTAACATGATACAAACACTAAATTACAACATTATGAAGTTCAGTTCCCAAGAATCAATTACATGCATGCCTCAAATTGTTCCAAACTCATCACCAACATAACAAATTCATACATTCAAGACTCACACCTCCATGATTTGCACTTGCATGTGGGATATACCGTTTATCCTCAACTCAATTGGTGAAGAGATGATCAAAAACATGGACTTCAATCAAAATTCAACATGGATTACACACGTTATACTCAAACATGGAAATTCATAGCAATTTCTTGCATGCATGCATCTATTGACTTCAAATTCATCAATTACAACTCAATTCTTGTTCTTGGTCACATAATTACTTGAATTCACATGGTTACAAATTTAAACCCATGAATTAAGGGTTGATTACTCACCTAGGAGCTTCAATTCTTCCAATTATAGCTAAATCTTGAGCTAATCCCTTTAGTTTCTTGAGCTCTCTTGAACTTCTTCAATGTTGGTCCCTCTGTCTCACTAAATTCAGCCCTCTCTCTCTCTAGAGAGCTAATCTCAACCAACATGAGTGAAATGAGCTCAAAACCCAAATGAATGTGAGTGTAATGCCCCCTTTTTATAGTCTCCCACTTAATCAAATTGATTAAGGTTAATAATAGTGCTCTAATTAATCATTCTGAATCTAATTATTTTGATCCGAGTAAATTTTCAATTAAATTTCACCATAGGCTCTAAAAATTACGCTAATCAGAATGACATAATCAATTTCAGTTTCTATGGCCGATAGGGCCTTCAATTTAAATTCTAAAACAAAAAATCAAACAGATTTTCCTACGGTAGACAGATAGAAATTCAAAACCACATATATTCATACAAGTGGCACTCAAAATCATATCAAACATAGAATCACAATCATAATTAAGACTAATTAGCATAATACGGACCAGGGTTATCATATCATGTTATTCTACCTGAATACTCCAACCCTCGTGAGGTTTTTGAGTGAGAATCCACCAGCTATGGAAGAGAATTAGCAAGACAAGCAGAAGCTCATGGCTTTGGATACTTGGAAATAGTGGGACTTCCTTTGCCGGAACTATGTTCTGAATGGCTTGGCAGATACATTGTTCAATATGTTTTATGCCAAGAAGTCAGAAAATGAGTTATGGAATGCTTTGGACAAGAAGTACAAGATCGAGGATGCTGGAGCAAATGAATTTGTCATTGCCCGGTTTCTAGACTTCAAAATGGTGGACTCTAAAACCATCATTAACCAAGTCCAAGATTTCCAAGTTATTCTGTATGAGATTTATGCAGAGGAAATGTTACTGAGTGAATCATTCTAGGCAGCTGCTTTGATTGAGAAACTGCCTAACGGCTAGAAAGACTTTAAGAATTACTTGAAGCACAAACGAAAGGAGATCACAGTCGAATAGCTCATTGTCAAGCTCCGCATTGAGAAAGACAATAGGAAGAAAATGGGGAGTACCTCTACTGTGAAAGCAAACATGGTTGAGCATGGCCAATCCTTGAGGGTGAAAAAGAAGCTACCGACAGGAAAAAGCTCAAAGCTGGGGCTAGAGATGATGTCTCCAAAAGGCCGGTCTACAAGCCGCAAGAATCTACTTTTAGGTTCAATGGAAAGTGCTTCAACTATGGAAGCGATGGGCATCAGGCGGTTGATTTCTACAAGAAGAAGAAGCCTTACAAAACAAAAGTCAGGCTCACATGGCTGAGATGGATGATCTGTCTCAAGATGTGGAGAACATGCATCTGTCAACTATCGTCTCTGAGGTGAACATGGTGGGGTCCAACCCGAACGAATGGTGGGTGAACACTGGGACCACTTGCCACATCTGTGCCAAGAAGAAGATGTTCACATCTTTCGAACCAATTTCAAATGGTGAGAAGTTGTTCATAGGGAATTCTACGACCTTAACTGTTAAGGGTAAAGGCAAGGTGGTCCTGAAGATGACTTCAGGAAAAAAGCTAATTCTGAACGATGTCCTATTTGTGCCAAACATTCATAAGAATCTGGTCTCAGGGTCATTTTGAGCAAGCATGGCTTCTACATGGTGTTTGAGTCTGATAAGGTTGTATTAACCAACAGAAGAGTCTATGTGGGGAAAGGGTATATGTCTGGCAATATGTTTAAGCTCAATATAATGACTATTATCCCTAAGATTAATGAGAAAAATTCTTCTTCTACTTATATGCTTGACTCCCCTGAATTGTAGCATGGTAGACTAGGTCATGTAAATTTTGACTCTTTGCGTAGATTCATCAAGTTGGATCACATACTATCTTTCTAGATTAATCCAAATCACAAATGTAAACTTGTGTAGAAGTAAAATTGACAAGGACTTCATTTCATTTTGCTAAAAGAAGTACCGAGCCTTTGGATTTAGTGCACAATGAAGTGTGTGACTTGAAAGTTGTACAATCACATGGTGTCAACAAGTACTTCATCACTTTTGTTGATGATTGCACTAAATATTGTTATGTGTATTTGCTTAAAAGCAAAGATGAGACAATTGATAAATTTATTCTTTTTAAGAATATAGTTGAGAATCAACTAAACCAAAAGATCAAGGCTTTAAGAAGTGATTGTGGTGGAGAATATGAATCGCCATTTATTGAGATTTGTGCTCAATCTAGAACCATCCACCAAACTACAGTGCCTTATTTCCCTCAGTCAAATGGTGTTGCTAAGCGAAAAAAATAGGACGTTGAAGGAAATAGGGGCACTTACCAATCAGTCCTATTAACTAGACTTATTTACCTATAGGTCCTAACTGATAAATTTATCACTATAAAAATAAGAGACTGATAAATTCATTACTATAAATTTATTCATAAAAATAAGAGACTAATAAATTTATCACTATAAATTTATTCATAAAAATAAGAAACTGATAAATTTATCAATAGGACTTAATAGGTAATAAGTCTTAAAAGTAGGACATATTGGTAATTTCCCTAAGGAATAATGAATGCAATGTTGATAAGTACTGGGTTGCCACAGAACTTATGAGAGGAAACAATTCTTTCCACAAATTACATTCTAAATAGAATACCTCAGAAGAAAGAGAACTAGACTCTATATGGATTATGGAAAGGTCGCAAGCCTTCCTATAATTTCCTACAAATGTGGGGGTGTCTTGCAAAAGTAGCGGTACTTACACCCAAGCGGGTTAGGATAGGTCCGAAAATTATGAATTGTATATTCATTGGTTAAGCAAAACATAGTAGTGTATATAGGGTTCTTGTGCACAAGTCTGATATTTCAAGTGTGTACAAGAATATCATTATGGAGTCAAAGAATTTTTCATTCTTGAAGGACATGTTTCCTTGTCGAACCCAATGAGAGGATCAAAGTTCTAAGAAGGAGCTTGAAGATGATTCTAGTGATAGTGATTAAGATAAGAAGGCAAATGAGCCAAGAAGGAGTAAAAGGGCTAGGACTTCTAAGTCTTTTGGTCCAGACTTCTGACTTATATATTAGAGGGAGAATCTCGAACTTTTTTTGAATCTGTGACTTCACCTGAAAGTCCTTTATGGAAAGAAGCAATTAAGAGTAAGATTGACTCCATCTTACAAAACTATATCTGGGAGTTGGTTGATCTATCCCTAGGCAGTAAGGCCTTGAGGAGTAAGTGGATCTATAGAAGAAAGATAAAAGTTGATGGGTCAATTGATAAGTATAACACTGAGTTAGTTATCAAGGATACAAGCAGCGAGAATTCCTGGATTATTCTGATATGTATTCACCTGTAATAAGGATAACATCCATTCGCATAGTGATTGCAATAACCGATTTACGTGCTCTAGAGATACATCAAATAGATGTAAAAACAGATTTCTTAAATGGAGATTTAAATGAAGAAATCTACATGGAGCAACCCGAGGGGTTTTCAGCTCTAGGGCAAAATAAGAAAGTTTGTAAGTTTGTCAAGTCATTATATGGTTTGAAGTAAACTCCTAAGTAATGCCATGAGAAGTTTGATAATGCTATGTTGTCAAATGGATTTAGAATCAACGAGTGTGATGAATGCGTATATATTAAAGACACTGACAGAGGTTATGTCATTGCGTCTATACATCGATGACATACTCATTGTTGGTAGTAATGATGAAATGATTAGAACTACCAAGGGATTGTTAAACTCTAAGTTTGACATGAAGAATATAGGTCTTATAGATGTGATTCTACAAGGTATTAAGATTACCAGAACATCTGGGAGTATTGTACTTTCTCAATCTCATTATGTTGAGAAGATACTTGAGAAATTTAGTAAATTAAATACGAGTGTGTTTAAGACACCAGTAGACTTGAGTCTACACCTGACCAAAAATAATGGTGAGAGAGTCTCTTAGCTAGAATATTCTCGGGTCATTGGAAGTTTGATGTATCTGATGAGTTGTACGAGGCCAGATATAGCCTACTTTGTTAGCAGGCTTAATAGATACACGAGTAATCATAATGCTACTCATTGGAGGGACATTATACAGGTGTTGGGTTATCCGCTACACCTAGGATTATGGGTTGTATTATACCAGATACCTAGCGGTACTAGAAGGGTATAGTGACGCTAATTGGATATTTGATATAAAGGACTCCAAATTTACTAATAGTTATGTGTTTACCCTCGAAGGGGTAACCGTGTCTTGAAAATTTTCCAAGCAAACATTGTATATCAAGATAAACAATGGAATCTGATTTTATTGCTTTGGATAAAGCAACTAAAGAAGTTGAATGGCTTCGCTAGTTCATTAAAGATATTCCACGTTGGCTGAAACCTATGCCTACTATCTGTATTCATTGTGATAGCCAATCGGCGATTAGTCGAGTACAAAGTAATGTGTATAATGGAAAGTCTAGACATATCTATCGTAGACATAATTCCATACGACAATTACTCTCTAATGGAATTGTCTCTAGACTATGTAAAGTCTAAGGACAACATTGTGGATCAGCTAACCAAATGGTTAACTCGAGAGTTTATAGAAACGTTGTCAAAAGGAATGAGGTTAAGGCCTTTAGTAAATATTACCAAAACGGAAAACCCAACCTAGTTGACTAAAGATCCCAAGATCTAGATTCAAAGGGACAACCTAACTATGTGTAATTGGTGAGTCACTGAAGAGGTAAATCCTCTTGCCTATTCCTTTATACAGTGATACCCTGTGGAGGTAGAATGTTAAGGCAATGCTTTTAATGACCTAAGTGATATGAATAATCAACTGTGATAAAATGAAATACGTTATATAGGTCACCTATGTGAGTGCGATGTGGGGCCGCTTATTTAAGAATTGACAATGCTAAATTCTTTAAAAACACTCACTGAACCAAGCTAGTATTCCAGGGCCATACCGGACACACCAGTGAGAACAAGAACAATGGTTGGACTAACTCCTGTGTGAGGTCTATTGCCTCGGTTTACAAAAACGGCAGAACAATTCAAGACGTCATGTTCACTGGTCAGCCAGCAAATCCGATAGGCTTTCACTACGAAAGGTTCAAGGCCAACAACTACCTTTTTTGATACAGGGTTCATTTGTGTGCTCTCTCAGAGTCTTTGTTGTTAAACGTTGTTCGTTTTCTTTATTCGGTCAATTTTTATTCATGTGGGAGATTGTTGGAAAAAATGATCTTACGGTGATTTTAATGTGAAATTAAAGTAGGTCCCAACCACTGGTTGAGGTGTGATCAAATAGGTTTAGATTCTTTATAATAAGATCTTTACACCACAAAAAAGAATGGCCAAAAATCATTAGGAATTGAATGAAAACCTGTCTCATAAAGTTAGCCTCATGAATGAGGTATTGGAAATAGTGTATAACTACATATCCCATGTTGATTGTAGAGGGAAACATTGATAGGTATTGAAACCTCAATATTTTGATAAGGGCATGAGCCCTTTAAGGCATCTAAATTTTCAGAATGAAGGGAGTTATGGATGCTTCAATGATGGACTTAGGCCAAAACTATAATCCAAGTTGGTTAAGCAAAAATTGCCACAAGCATACGCATATAAGCCGTTTGCCCTCCCCGAGCCGAGTCTGGGTCCGGGGTTTATGGTCCGTGGGTCGTGGATTGTGGATCGTGGATCTTGGATCTTGGGACTTGGGCTTAGGCTTGGGGCTTGGGGCTTGAGGCTTGTTGGAATAGGTTAGGTTTTGGCTGGGCCGAATTGGTGGTCCACTAACCTAATCTTTTTGGGCCAGGTTTGTTTGGTGGCTACAGATATACATACATATGTATATAAAATGTGTAAGTCACATATTTAAATCCCATCAGTTTCGCTACATTAGTTAGGCAGTTTTGCAGAACTTGAATTATGCATTTGTTGCAGGAAAACTCCTCATCTTTTCCCCTTTGTGTATAAATAAAGACCAATTTCTTTGGTTGTCATCGCAAAATTTTTGGCTTCCATAATATACAGTCAGTTTGCTCCTATATTCTTTTTCTTGTGTGAGAAAGTGCTACCATTATCGGTTTGCCAGAGCTAAACAGAAGGTGTTTCTGTGTTTGCGGATTTTAAGCGTCATATCTTGGGAAACAAATGCCGACAAACCTCCAACACCCACGGTGCGATGGCGAATCTGTTTTAAGGAGACTATGGTATTGCGCAGGCTTTGGTTTGCTTTTTTTTCTTGTCTTGTTATGTATTTCTGTTCATCTAACTGTAATTTCCTGCAAGACTTCTTGTTCTATAATTTAAATTATTAAATATGAATCTATTTGTTTTATTTAATTACACAATTTGCACAACATAATTTTCACCAGCTTAAGCAGTAAAACGTGTTTTACAAAAGTTCTATTTGCAGGAAAAGATACTGAATGCTCCTATTCACCGCTCGAGCGCACAAATGACCACTCGAGCGGCCAAACAATTTTGGCTTAGATTCGCATAGTCAGCGAAGTGGCAAATAGTCAACTCGATCCCGATACATAGTCAGCGAAGTGGCAAATATGGAAGCGTCAAGATCACAAACTCTTTTGCATAGGCATAATTTGGGTTGGATTCGCATCTAAACACTCACAACGTCATTGAAACATAAGAGCGAATAAAATTACAACTGAACTGAGTTTTGTCGAACGAGATTGTCAATTACAAAAGCCTAACAAGCTTAATGATCGGTTATGTACTTTAATGATTTGTTTTTAATTTTTTTTTTTTAACTGTTATGCATATTAATGGTGACGTTATGCATTTTTGTGGATTCGTTACGCAATTTTATGCTTATGGTAAGTTATGACATTTAATGATTCGTTACATATTTTAATGATTTTCTTTTTTTTTTTTTTAACTTTTAGGCATATTAATGATAGCGTTATGTTTTTGGTTGATTCGTTACACAATTTCATAGTTCTTTTACGCCATAGCTAGTGGTTTTTTTACTTAAAGCACATAAGTTATGCCAAAGTATAATTCATTATTTATGATTATGGTGAGTTACGACACTTAATGATCTATCATGCACTTTAATAACTTTTTTCTAATTTTTTAACTTTTACGCATTTTAATGGTGGCATTATGTGTTTTGTAGATTCGTTATGCAATTTCGTAGTTCTTTTATGCCACAACTAGTGGTTTTTTTAGTTAAAACACACAAGATTATGCCAAAGTATAGTTCATTATTTATTATTATATTGAGTTACAATACTTAATAATCCCTTACGTACTTTAATGATTTGTTTTCTAATTTTTTATATTTTATTTTTACACATTTTAATGGTGGCATTATGTGTTTTGTAGATTCGTTATGCAATTTCGTAGTTCTTTTATGCCACAACTAGTGGTTTTTTTAGTTAAACGACACAAGTTACGTCAAAGTATAGTTCATTATTTATGATTACGCTGAGTTACGACATTTAATAAACCGCTACGTATTTTAATGATTTTTTCTACTATTTGGTTGTTTTTACGCATGGCTGTGGTACTACTACGTTTTTTTATGGATTCGTTACACAATTTTGTAGCTCTGTTATGCCATAACTAATGATTTTTTTGAGTTAAAATATACAAGTTATGCCAAAATATAGTTCAATATTTATGATTACGATGAGTTACGACACTTCACTACAAGAAAATACGCTTTTGGCGACTAAATTTTTAGTCGCCAAAAGTCTTTTTTTAGTCGCCAAATGTCGAATTTTCAGTTTCCCCGACTAAAAATTTTGGTCGCCGGTGTTGTCGCCTATACGTGGTCGCGCATACCTTTGGCGACTAAAAAACTGTTGGTCGCCAATAGATAGGGCTTCAGCGACTACAGAATTTGTCGCCATTGCTCAATTCCATTTTTGGAAATTATACCTTTGGCGACTAAACTGTTAGTCGCCAATAGTTAATTTTTTTTTTATATTATTTATACATTTCCCGACCACATCTTTCGTCGCCAATAGCCCAGCTTTGGGCGACCAGTGACTTTAGTCATTGAAAGCATTTTCAGGAAAAAAAAATTTCCCTCTACTGCTACCAAGTTTTGAACCCATGACCACCAACTTTCCAACATTCTCAACCTTTACCCACAGTCTCTGCCCACTACGCCACTAGAACCTCACGCGAATATTAATGCAACATATATTATTTATATACTATATTCGGCGGTATTAATACAAAACTATATATATATAAATAATAATTTTTATTTAATGTATTTTATGTAAAAAATAAAGTATTTACTAAAAAAAATGAGAGCACTTTTGGCGACTAAATGTGAATTTTAGTCGCCAATTCTATGCCTTTTGGCTACTAAATGCTGCTTTGTCGCTAAAAACATTAATTTCCGCCCAAAAAAACTACTTCCGGCGACTAAACTTATTTTTCGTCGCCAAAACCTCAACTTTTGCCGACAAAACTCAGTTTTAGTTGCCAAATTGTTCACGTTTAGCTACAAAAAATTTGTTTGTCGGTAAAACACCTATATTCGGCGACTAAAGTATTTTTTAGTCGCCAAAACCTATAGTTTTGGCTACTAAATGCTTTTAGTCGCCAAAAACCGTGCCTTTTAGCTACTAAAATTTTTGTTGTCGCTGAAAGCCCTATATTGGGCGACTAAACTGCCCTTTAGTCGCTAAAAGTGCTCTATTCGGCGACTAAACTCCTTTAGTCGGCAAAAGTCATGATCATTGGCGACTAAATCAATTTTAGTCGCCATTTGTGCAACTTTCAGCGACGAAAATCAATTTTTTAGTCGCCATTGGTGCTTTTTGTTGTAGTGCTTAATGATCCGTTACATAAATTATTGATTTTTACCATTTTTTTTTTTTTTTAACTTTCACTCATATTAATGGTGTAACGTTATGCATTTTTTGGGAATTCGTTACGACATTTTATAGTTCTATTATGTTGTAACTAGTGGTGTTTTTAGTTAAAACACACAAATTATGCCAACATATAGTTCATTATTTATGATTATGGTCAATTATGACAGTAAATGATTCGTTACGTACTTTACTGATTTTTTTTAAATTTTTTTTTAAACTTATATGCATTTTAAAGGTGGCGTTATGCATTTTTGTAGATTTGTTACGTAATTTCGTAATTCTTTTACGCCATAACTAGTGGTTTTAGAGTTAAAAACACATAAGTTATGCCAAAGTATAGTTCATTATTTATGATTATATTGAGTTATGACACTTAATAATCCGTTACGTCCTTTAATGATTTGTTTTCTAATTTTTTATTTTTTATTTTTACACATTTTAATGGTGGCATTATGTGTTTTGTAGATTCGTTATGCAATTTCGTAGTTATTTTATGCCACAACTAGTGGTTTTTTTAGTTAAACAACACAAGTTACGCCAAAGTATAGTTCATTATTTATGATTATGTTGAGTTACGACATTTAATGAACCGCTATGTATTTTAATGATTTTTTCTACTATTTGGTTGTTTTATGCATGTTAGTGGTACTACTACGTTTTTTTATGGATTCGTTGCACAATTTTGTAGCTCTATTATGCCATAACTAGTGATTTTTTTGAGTTAAAATATACAGGTTATGCCAAAATATAGTTCAATATTTATGATTACGATGAGTTACGACACTTAATGATCCATTACGTACATTATTGATTTTTACTAATTTTTTTTTTTTTTTTAACTTTCACTCATATTAATGATAACGTTATGCATTTTTTGGGAATTCGTTACGACATTTTATAGTTCTATTATGTTGTAACTAGTGGTGTTTTTAGTTAAAACACACAAATTATGCCAACGTATAGTTCATTATTTATGATTATGGTCAATTATGACAATAAATGATTCGTTACATACTTTACTGATTTTTTTTAAAATTTTTTTTTAAACTTATATGCATTTTAAAGGTGGCGTTATGCATTTTTGTAGATTTGTTACGTAATTTCGTAATTCTTTTACGCCATAGTTAGTGGGTTTTTTTAGTTAAAACACACAAGTTATGCCAAAGTATACTTCATTATGTATGATTATGCTGAGTTATGACACTTAATGATCTGTCACGTACTTTAATAATGTTTTACTAATTTTTTTTAACTTTTAAGCATTTTAATGATGGCGTTATGTATTTTTATGGATTCGTTACACAATTTCATAGTTTTCTATGCCAAAGCTAGTAGTTTTTCGAGTTAAAACACACAAGTTATGCCAAAGTATGGTTTATTATTTATGATTATGCTAAGTTATGACACTTAATGATCCGCTATGTACTTTATTGATTTTTTCTAATTTTTTAAAACTTTTACGCATATTGATGGTAATGTTATGCATTTTTGTGGATTTGTTACAAAATTTTATAGTTCTATTATGTCATACTTAGTAATTTTTTTAGTTAAAACACACAATTTATGCTAAAATATAGTTCATTATTTATGATTATGGTGAATTACAATAGTTAATGATTCGTTATGTACTTCAATGATTTTTTTTTCTAATGTTTTTTTTATTTTTACACATTTTGATGGTGGCGTTATGCATTTTTGTAGATTCGTTACACAATTTTGTAATTATTTTACACCATAGTTAGTATTTTTTTGAGTAAAAATACAAAATTCATGCCAAAGTATAGTTCATTATTTATAATTATGGTGAGTTACGACACTTAATAATCCGTTACGTACTTTAATGATTTTTTTGTAATTTTTTTTTTTTAACTTTTAGGCATTTTAATGGTGGCATTATAAATTTTTATAGATTCGTTATGCAATTTCATAGTTCTTTTACGCCATAGCTAGTGGTTTTTCGAGTTAAAATGCACAAGTTATGCCAAAGTATAGTTTATTATTTGTGATGATGTTGAGTTATGACACTTAATGATCCATTACACACTTTGTTGAATTTTTTCAATTTTTTTTAACTTTAAAGCATATTAATGGTAACGTTATGCCTTTTTTTTTTTTTTTGGATTCATTATGAAATTTCATAGTTCTTTTATGCCGTACCTAGTGGTTGTTTTAGTTAAAACAAGCAAGTTATGCTAAAATATAATTCATTATTTATGATTATAGTGAGTAACGACAATTAAGGATCTGTTACGTACTTTAATTAAAAAAAATTAACTTTTACTCATATTAATGGTGGGATTATGTATTTTTTGTGAATTCATTATGAAATTTTATAATTCTATTACACCGTACTTAGTGGTTTTTTTTAGTTAAAACACACAAATTATGCTATAGTATAGTTCATTACGACATTTAATGATTTGTTACATAATTAAATGAAATCATAATTAAATGGTTTTGTTCTCTTTTTTTTTTATTTTTTAAATTTTTAAGCAAATTAATGGTAGTGTTACTTATTTTTATAGATTAGTTATGAAATTTTGTAATTCTATTACGCTATAACTAATATAATTTATTATTTTAATATTGGTGACCTGCTTACTAACCTTCTAAACAGGTTATCTTCAAAATAATTTATGCACTAGAACCACATATATATATATATAATAAAAACCGTAAAATTACATAATTAGTATCACAAATATATATATAAACATTGCATACCATATGCATTACACACTTAAGAAAAATCCATATATATGAACCTAATTTATCTTTGAGTAAGTTAACTCGTTGAGTTGATGGAGATATGAGGAAATTCATAAGTTTGCTCTTGAAAACATGCCATGTGCATCACTTGCGAATTTTTTATGCAATTCCTTAACTCTTTTTATTAATTAGACCAAATTGAGATAATATAAAAATTTAAGGATAAAATCAAAAGGCATTAGAATAAAATTTACCCTATGGAAATATGTTAATTTGATAGCATGCTTGTGGGGAGGCTTCATAAGAAACTTAGTTCAACAAAAAAATTCGGATATTCATGACAAGCATAGAAAGCTATGCTACTTTGACTAAATACTCACATAAATATCTAAAAACATAATTATATTGAGAATAAAAATAATAAAATTATTCTTAACTTATTATTTATATCCTTTACGTGGATTATATATATTTTAGGCGTTTTTAGTTAAGCGGTTCGTTAGAAATCAACTGGTAAGAATGTTTTAATGTCAAAAATCAATACCAATGGGGAAAAAAATGCATTGGTACTAAGCTTAGGTTTCTTCATTGTGGTTCATGTGTGTTATTCTCATCAAACAGAAGACATATGAAACTTTTTATGCCGTTGCAAAGGAAAGATTCGAAATCTGCAAAACATGAGAAGAATGGTGATAAAAATAAGAAAAAAATTGGTCGTAAGTTCACTTTTATGGGTGTATATGACACTGTTGGTTTGTTATGGTTTTAAAGATATAGTTAATGAAATATATTGGTGAGAAGTATAAGTCATTATTTTAAAGGAAAAATTAAGGATCATGAAAATTTGTCATGAAAATGATCATGAAAAATGTATGTTCCTTGGATTACTTTGATTAGTGTGTGGTGTTTTATTCTAAGTGTAATCCAAGGGTCACAAAGCTTTCATGATTATTTTCATAAAAAAAATTTCATGATACCTAACATTGCTGTTATTTTAAAGGATGTTTTTTCTTCCATTTCTATTCGTGTACTTTTTATATCTCTACTTTCCCTTTATATTCTCACATACTACTTGTTATCATCCATCGTCGCAACTAAGTCACCGGAAAGTTGTTATCACTAGAAAAGTCATTGGCTATTGACGACGATGGTGAATAGATAAGTGAACAACTAAACAGATAGATAGATACATAGACAAATAAATAAAAATAATATGATATTTCAAATTATTGTTTTGCTTTTAGACAAAAAAGAATAGACCAAAAGTTTTAAATTCAACAGCTAACCAAAGTACCCTTAAAAAAAAAAAAGAAAAAAAGGTCACTATCTCTCCGACCAAATGAACAAATTATCGTCATGCAAGCAAAATAAATAAATAATAAATAACAAATAAAAATATGAAAACAAATGTTAATGAATGTACATGTTGTTATGGTCCCAAACTAAATAATGGAGTGTAAAATTTTTTTGAATAATTTATATTCTGTTTTTGTATATTATTTAGTATTTTATCTATTTATGAGCTGTCCATTTCGTTTTCATCCTCTGCTGGTGGTGGTGGGGACAAGCGAAGGTTGATATTTGATATACTCAATTATATCCAAATCATTGTCTTTCATGATTGATTCATCAAATCTGATATGCATGTGGTCCGACCTTGATCTTTGTATGTATATTAGGGTCTCCTATAAATAATGTAATGTTTATGTTTATTTTAGTTATAGCATGATTGTAACATCACACACACACATATATATATATATATATATAGTATTTTTCATTTTTTTATGTGAAACATTTTAAAAGCTTATTTTTTTAAAAATTCATATCAACATGTCTTTTTTATTTACATATAAAGTTCTACACAAATTTAATTTTAATTATAATAACTAATTTTATATGGATTTTGTACGGGGAGTTAATATTCTTTACTTCCATACTCCTTGCGACCAAGCTCTGTATTGCTCCAAACCCTTCTGGTAGTCAAGTTAGTACCCTTAGAGAGAGAAGTAAAGGACTAAAGCAAGGATAACTCAGAGTATGGAAAAATTGCAAATCTTTTGCATGGAGGCATCACGGGTTTATATAGTTTGTGCATGCACTACCTTGCTCATCCTTTCTTGGACGCGTGGATGTACTATCCTCTCTTTTCTTTACATGTGTGCGTGCCAATGCTACCAAACAACATTAGCTAAACCTCCAAACGGTATTGACGTGTACGATTGGCGGGTTTCCTCCTCACGCTCCAATTGGGCAACGGAGTTCTTGCCCACCGAGCTCACCTTAGCTCGGTTCAACTTCAACATTCCCAGAGTCAAACTCTTCCTTGCAAGGTCGCAACGCGAGGCTCAATGTTGCCCAGTTCGCCACGTGAGCTTGTAGCTCGGCTACACTACATTTGGCCCTTCATAGTGCGAACTTATTGCTCAGTTGAGCTATGCGTAACCCTTCACGACGAAACTCATTGCCCGGCCAAGAATCCTTTCTTGGCCACGCCTTCAAACCGGTCTGACCTTTGGGCACCGATCTAACTTACCCGCGATCTCTTCCTCGGTTTAAGATCGCGCTATCTAACCTGGCCCACGATTCAAGGCCACCATTAACCTTAGCTCCGAATTCCGTGATCTTCGTAGCCTGGTTGGTCGATTGAGAACATGGCCCATGCTAGATTCTGCTCCGCCCAATTGTTCAACACAAATTCCCCTCCCAATTGTCCCTTAATTCTGTCTGCTTTAGCATGACCAAGATTACTCCTTCTGGCTGACCTAACCTTGTCTAGTTTCTGAAGCTAGCTTGGCTAAAGCTCACCACAACCTGACCCTTTCACCTACCTTACTGACACCCCGTCATTTCAATGCCACGTGGCACATCCTCAATGGATCCGTGCTACCACTCATCTATCATGCACAAATCCATAAAATTCAAATTATGGCACCTCTTCATTCACAACATATATATATATATATAGTATTTTTCATTTTTTTATGTGAAACATTTTAAAAGCTTATTTTTTTAAAAATTCATATCAACATGTCTTTTTTATTTACATATAAAGTTCTACACAAATTTAATTTTAATTATAATAACTAATTTTATATGGATTTTGTACGGGGAGTTAATATTCTTTACTTCCATACTCCTTGCGACCAAGCTCTGTATTGCTCCAAACCCTTCTGGTAGTCAAGTTAGTACCCTTAGAGAGAGAAGTAAAGGACTAAAGCAAGGATAACTCAGAGTATGGAAAAATTGCAAATCTTTTGCATGGAGGCATCACGGGTTTATATAGTTTGTGCATGCACTACCTTGCTCATCCTTTCTTGGACGCGTGGATGTACTATCCTCTCTTTTCTTTACATGTGTGCGTGCCAATGCTACCAAACAACATTAGCTAAACCTCCAAACGGTATTGACGTGTACGATTGGCGGGTTTCCTCCTCACGCTCCAATTGGGCAACGGAGTTCTTGCCCACCGAGCTCACCTTAGCTCGGTTCAACTTCAACATTCCCAGAGTCAAACTCTTCCTTGCAAGGTCGCAACGCGAGGCTCAATGTTGCCCAGTTCGCCACGTGAGCTTGTAGCTCGGCTACACTACATTTGGCCCTTCATAGTGCGAACTTATTGCTCAGTTGAGCTATGCGTAACCCTTCACGACGAAACTCATTGCCCGGCCAAGAATCCTTTCTTGGCCACGCCTTCAAACCGGTCTGACCTTTGGGCACCGATCTAACTTACCCGCGATCTCTTCCTCGGTTTAAGATCGCGCTATCTAACCTGGCCCACGATTCAAGGCCACCATTAACCTTAGCTCCGAATTCCGTGATCTTCGTAGCCTGGTTGGTCGATTGAGAACATGGCCCATGCTAGATTCTGCTCCGCCCAATTGTTCAACACAAATTCCCCTCCCAATTGTCCCTTAATTCTGTCTGCTTTAGCATGACCAAGATTACTCCTTCTGGCTGACCTAACCTTGTCAGGTTTCTGAAGCTAGCTCGGCTAAAGCTCGCCACAACCTGACCCTTTCACCTACCTTGCTGACACCTCGTCATTTTTAATGCCACGTGGCACATCCTCAATGGATCCGTGCGACCACTCATCTGTCATACAAAAATCCATAAAATTCAAATTATGTCACATCTTCATTCACAGCATAAATATATATATATAACCAATACACACGAACTGTCCCACATTGTTCATCTTCCTCTTCAAGCGAAACCCTTGTATCTGAAGCACCATCTCCTCGATTTCTAACATATTCCCCTCAAACTGAAGCCTTTACTTGCACTATTCGAGTCGTGTTCTTTCTCAAAGCGTCTCCACCGACTAGACCTGCAATCACCGTCCCAAATCATGAGTTATTCATTATAGTTCATGATGTTGTTCATGTTTTTGGGCCTTAAGCTTGACATTTATGTACTAAAATGGGATAGTTTGCACAGTTTAATCCTTAATGTTTGAATGAGACACGATCTAAAACTGATTTAGGAGGTTAAACGGCCCTTAATCTTCCATCTCAGTGTGCACAATCACTTTCCAATATGAACACCATAAGACCTGAGAAAAATTGGGCGGAAACCCAGTTTTGATCTAAAATTTGAATTCAACCGAGCAAACTTTGTGTTTGTGACTTTGTGAGGAGCAGACCGAGCAATAAATATCGATCTAGAATTCATTTAACCACACAACTGAGCTAACGGTCAGCATAGTCACACAACTGAACTAAAACGTCTAACCGAGCTATAATCCAGCTTTGTTCGGGTGACCGAGCTAATATCCAGCTCTATTTTGGGCGACTGAGCCAATATCCAACTTGCTTGCATTTAACTGTGCAAATCCCACGCGTCTACATGACTGAGCTAAAATCCAACTTAACTGCACTTATTAGAGTGACTGTGCTAACACTTGCACAGGCACTTAACCTTGGTTTTTCACCGTACAAAATTTTAGGAGACTAGGCACACCAACACAACTAGCGCCCTCAAAGGCTAAGCAGTCTATGTTCATAACTAGGCCAACATGTTCTGTTGAGCAAACCACACCGAGTTCTATTGGGCGTTATCGCTTCCTGGCAAACATGCCGAGTGGACTAGCCGAGTTTTGCATGGATTACAGCATTCTGGTGGATGTTCACTTCGAATTAGGCAAGGAAGATATTCTCCCCTGGGCAGGGAGGATGCATGCCCCTTTACCATGCTGTCAATAGTAGAGGGGGGGCTCCGTTTCACAGAGCAACCCCTAATTCGCGAGTTCCTAAGATGGACCATGTTGTGCCCCACACAAATATCCACCAACACTTTTCGGATAATAAATGTAGTTGCCGAGCTAAACCGCTGGCTAAACTTGAATCTCGACTAGGCCGAGATATTACGCCAATACACGCTCGGCCACACAAGCGATGGCTTTAACTGGTACTTAAAAATAAGGATAGGCCGCAAACGCTTAGTGACTAGTACGCCGAACAAAGACTTGCACAACAATGACTTTTTCTAGGTAACCAGCAACTATGAGACCGCTAATGTGCCCGATTGGTACATAAGTAAAGATAACGGCACAACAAGTAAGCTAAACTCAATAGCGGATCAAATTATTTTCACTTGTTATTCTGAGCTAACTAATCCTTTTCAACAAATATCGCTGAGCTACAAGCCTTGTATCCTTATCCAAATGAAGACACGGTGAAGGTCATGATAAGATGCAAGAAACATGATTGCCACAATCTCCTTGGTTATAAGCCGACCTACTTATATTCGGCAAAGTGCAAAAGCAAAGTCATTGATTTCCTAGCAGAACCTTCCCCTCCACCAAATCCAACCATTCCAAACGTTTCCCTTATCTGCTTAACCGAAAAGGAAGAGATGGCGAAGAGAAACAAGATTAAGAATGTCATTGATGCTGTCTCTTCTAAGATGGCATCCAGCTCATCACTGTCCGTGCAAGCAACCAAGAAAAGTTCAAGGACAATGCTAGCCTTGGCTACCATTGTCATCTAATCCACCAGTTCAGAATCACACTAGACGAGCAAGAGGGCCTGTGGAACTGACTCCTCTGCTAAATTGGTAACCGAGCCAAGTATTAAATAGTCGGTCGAAGAAGTCAAGCTCGCACCCGCCTGGCAGCCCAAGTTGAAGCACTAAGGAAAAGTTATCCCAACAAATGCCTCTATCAATAAGGACAAAGAACATCTCATTGCCTTTGATCTATCGAAGGCACTATTGTTTCCAGCCGACATGACGTAAAGCGACCACATTTCAGATACCCAGATGGTCAAATCTGCGGTGAAGTCCATAGCCAGGGTAAGTGTTTACTCTAAAAGTTGAAATTTTTTCACGGTTTTAGCTGCTAATTATTTTGCATTTTTGCAAGCGATCCAGAAGTCCCATATTGTCATGGATCGTGTTGTCAAGTTGTGTCAGAAGGTGACTGATAGGACCGTGCAAGGAAATTTCTGGAGACAGAGCTGGGGCGAGCTAATGCTTTGTTAGAGATGGCTAACGTTGACAATGCCAAACTCCTCGATCAACTTGCTAGCGCCAAGCAAGATAAGGAGGCAGCACCGGCCAAGCTAGAAAAGCTGAAGAAAAAGAAATTCAATGTTAAGCAAACTGCTGAAGACAAGGGCTTCAAAAAAGCCGATGACAGCTACACCAAGCAAGTTGATGCCACCAAGGACATCTTTTTCCAGTCCACCTGGAAAGAGGCACGTGAGAAGCTTGGGCATGAGCCAAACACCGAGATACTCACCACTCCTCCCACCCACTTCTTGCCGAACTACATCACCTCTTATGCCGAAGAGATCTTCAAGGCATTACAAGAGGAAGATGAGGAAACTGAGGAGAAGGATGAAGCTGCACAGAAAGAGCTCGGTGGGGACAAGGAGACAGTGGCTGAACAAGAGAACTTTACGACCAGAGACAATTTTGCTAACGATCTATCTCCATTAGTTTAACTATTTTTTCTTTTTCCTTTTTTCCAACCGTGTAACCGGGCTAGCTACCCCTACTCTTGTACTTGGATATTCAATCAATGAAAATTTCACAAACTTTTTGCTATCTGTGATTCCAAAGTCATGCATGCTTTACCTTAAGCCGAGCAAAAATAGTTCGGCATAAGCCCATATAATGAATTAAGCACTTAACGTAAATTGGCAGAGCAGAAATAGCTCAGCAAGAATCTTTTAAGATGAACGAACATCTTAATCTTGCCAAGCAAAAAAATAGCTCGGTAAAAAGCTATTAAGTTGAACCATTAACTCATCTTGCTAAGCAAAACCAGCTCAATAAAGGACTTTGAGTTGAATAAAACATCAACTTGTCTTACCGACCAAAACCAGCTCAGTTAGGAACTTGAGTTGAACATTAACTCATCTGGCCGAACAAAACCAACACAACAAGGGACTTTGAGTTAAACAAAACATCAACTCATCTTGCCAAGCAAAACCAGCTCAATAAGGAACTTTGAGTTGAACAAAGCATTAACTCATCTTGTCGAGCTTGCCAAGCAAGACCAACTCGGCAAGGAACTTTGAGTTGAACAAAACATGAACCCGTCTTGCTGAGCAAAACTAGCTCGGTTAGGAACTTTGAGTTGAACAAAATATCAACTCATCTTGCCAAGCAAAACCAACTCAGCACAAAACTTTGTGTTGAACAAAACATCAACTCATCTTGCAAAGAAAAACTAGCTCGGCAAAGACCTTTGAGTTGAACAAAACATCAACTTGTCTTGTCAAATAAAACCAGCTTGGCAAGGAACTTTAAGTTAAGCAAAACATCAACTCGTCTTGCTAAGCAAAATCAGCCCAACAACAAGTGGTTTGGTAACTTATTACCCTTGACCGCAGTATTACGTTAGACAAAAGAATGCGAAAATACGATAGTTTCCACGTGAAATAAATTGTTATTTCCATTACATTGATAGACTTGCATCAAAAGTTGGGGAAATTACATCATAAAGTGGGGGGGATTACATTAAGACTGGAACTAAAAGTAAAATAACTTCATATTTGTTGTGTTCCACAGTTAGGGTATGGCTTGGTCATTCAAATCTTCCAAGTAGTATGCCCTTTTGCCTGCCAGACAGGTGATCTTGGAAGGTCCTTCCCAATTTGCCCCTAGTTTTCCTTTGCCCGGCACTTGGGTGTTGCCCATCACTTTACACAAGACCCAATTCCCAATTTTGAATTATCTGGGATGAAACTTCTTGTTATACTTCCTAGACAACTCTTATTGATATACCACGATGTGAACTAGTGCTTTTTCTATCTGCTCTTCCACGATGTCCAATTCTAGAGCAATGGCTTTCCCATTTAAGTCCAGTTCAAAATTCTTGCTTCTGATGGTTGCCATGCCAATTTTGAGCGGGATGACTACCTCCATGCCATAAACTAAGGCAAAAGGTGTCTCCCTGATTGATCGTCTTCGCGTTGTTTGGTAAGCCCAAAAGACATTAGGAAGTTCATCGATCCATTTTCCCTTTGTTTTGTCTAGCCTTTTCTTTAAACAATCAAGAATGGTCTTGTTTGATGTTTCGGCTTGGCCATTTAACTAGGGGTACGCCGGCGTGGAATTGTAAAATTCTATCGTCAATTCTTCGTAAAATCCTCTGAAGAGCTTCCTATCAAACTACGTGCCATTGTCTGAGATCAAGGCTTTTGGAACCCCGAGCCACGTTATCACATTTTGCCAAACAAACCTCTTCACATATTTTTCTTTGATGGAAGCTAAGGGTTCAGCTTCCACCCATTTGGTGAAATAGTCTGTGGCTGTAATGAAAAACTTAAGGTTGCCCAGTGCTGTTGGAAGAGGGCCTAAGGCTTGTCAATGAAAGGAGTTCTCTAGCTAGTTGGTGGATTTGGTGCGCAAATTTCTGGCACATGTATAGCCACTAGTATCCTTAAGACATTGCATGGTATGCCAACGATTTTCCTCTCATTGTCACTGTCGCAAATTCCTTCATGGATTCCAAACAAAAAGGTATCGACCTTACTAGGGTGGATGCATTTGAGGAATGGTCCGTGGAAGATTTTTTGTATGACACCCTGGACGGAGAGAGCCAAAAGCGTTAAGACTTAGCCCAGATTTTGTTTATTTCTTTCTTATCAGTTGGCAAAATTATGTCCTTCAAAAAGATTATTATGAAGTCCATCTAAGAAGGCCCTAACTTGGCACAAAGCACTTCTGCCTCTTCTGGTTCTTCGATGTTAGGCCTATGCAGGAATTCTATATGTAAAGGACTAGGCATGGACTTGTCTACCATGGAAGCCAAACCGGCCAGCTCATCTGCTTGACTGTTCCCTTCGCGACCAATTTGTTCAACTCTAATTGCTAAAAACTTCTTGAGTTCCTCCCTCACCAAGGTCTGGTACTTGGCCATTATGTTGTCCTTGGCCTCGTATTCTCCAGATAGTTGGTTAACAACGAGCTTGGAATTGCTATAAACCAACAGCTTTTAGCCAGAGTGCACTCTTTAGCCTGGCTAGCAACGCCTCGTACTCAGCCTTGTTGTTTGACACTGGGAACACAACTATGATTGAATGTTCAATGGTCAAACTATCTAGCGAGATCAAAACAATGCGCAGTCTGGCACCATGTCTATTTGAAGTGCCATCGATAAAAAGTTTCCACATTTTCCCTACAAACAATTTCTAGCATTCTGAGGGGTCTTGAGATCTTTGAAGTTCCAAACTCTCTTTATCTTTATTGTTCGGTGTACCTAGCTACGCGGCTGTATCTTTGCTTGGCGGCTCTACTATTTTCGTTTCAGGCGTGCTGTCATTGACTGTAACTCACATGGTTGCCTCACCTCTCTCCCCCAGCGATGGGTCATTGGGTCCAACAGGTTGTCCTGCTATTTCCAAACCCACCAACGCATTATTGTGTTCTAGTTACAGTCGTTTTTCAATTAGTAGACTAGCTGTCGGGGATGCAACTTCTACAATGCTTACCCCGCTTTGTTCAGCTGGTTGGGTGGGATTGGTTAAAGGGGTAATAGGCTGCGCAATTTTCGCGGCACCCACCCTTATTTGTCCAGTTGCGTCAGTAAGATCCATCGAGAAAATTGGATGAGTCCCCAATGTGAATTATGTGATAAAGTCGGCCAACACTTGGGTTTTTATGGCGATTCTACGTTGAAACTTAATGTCAAACTACCCTAATTCAACTGCCCAGTTCAGAATCCGACCGAAGAAGTCTACCCTCTCAAATAAGGCCTTTAATGGGAATTCTGTTAGCACAATGATTATGTGGGCGTGAAAATAATGCGTCAGCTTTCTAGAAGCCATCATTAGTGCCAAGGCAAGCTTCTCCAACGGCAAGTATCTTGACTTTGCTGGGAGCATTGTTTTTCTCAAATAGAAGATGGAGAGGTGTTGTATGCCTTCGGCCCTAACGAGCACTGCACTAATGGTGTGCTAAGAGACAGCCAAATAGAGGAAAAGCTTTTCATCCGGCTTCGACGTTACAAGGAGTGGAGAAGATGATAAGTATGCTTTCAGATCCTCCAACGCTCGGTCGCACTCCTCATCCAATGAAAATTTTGATTTTATTACTTAAAAGAAAGGGCGGCAATAATCTAATGACCAATTTATGAATCTATTAAGCGAGGTTACCATTCCGTTAAGATACTGCACATCCTTTGCTAAGTTTGGCCGTTTCAACTCTTATATGGCCCTAATTTGGGATAGGTCTACCTCAATTCCACGATTAGTGACTAAAAAGCCCAGAAACTTTCCAGATCCCACACCAAAAGCGCACTTTGACACGTTAAGTCACAATTTGTGCCACTTAAGAATGGAAAACATCTCAGGTAGGTCAGTTAAGTGATCAGCCTTACATTTTCTTTTGACGACCATATCGTCAATGTATGCCTCCATAGTTCAGCCAAGTAGAGGGGTGAACATCTTGGTAATCATTCTCTGGAAAGTGGCCCTAGCGTTCTTCAGCCTGAAGGGCATGACCTTGTAGCAGAATAACCCCCTTGGAGTTGTGAAAGAGGTAACTTCTCAGTCCGGCATATACATGGCAATCTAGTGATAGCCGCGGTAAGCATCTAGGAAACTAAGTCTCTTGTGTCCGGCCACAAGGTCTACCAATTGATCGATTTTTGATAATGGGAAGCTATCTTTGAGGCAAGCTCTGTTGACAATCTTGTAATCAACATAGACTCGTCGTTTTTCATTCCTCTTGAACAATACTATCGTGTTGGAAATTGTAGACACCCCATTTTTTACCGCCCTTAAGACTTGGGCGCCACTGATTGATCACTCAATGATGAAAGTTATGCTATGCAAACGTTCGATTTCTTCAGCAAAAAGAGCTCTAAATCCCAACCTTACACCCCATTTTCGACCAAAACTATTTTGACCAAAACAATTTTAGACCTTAAAACTCTCTCTTTCAAAATATTTTGAAAAAGCTTCTACGATATTCCGAGGCTCGTATTTCATTTAAGAGCTGCACTTTTTAGTAAAACGAGTAAGGACAAAGTGGAAATAAATGGAAGAGATGTGAACTCTTTCAAAAATCTTTTAAAACATCTTATTTAGAGGTTTGGAGTTGAAGAAAATAAGAGTGGAGGGAAGAAAATTAGTTGGGGAAGTGGTTGAGCTTGAAACCATTAAGGGAAAACCGGGCAGCCTCACTAAATCAGGCCTATCCTTTTGTACATTTGGACTTTAGTTATGAGGCCACCACCACTGGAAAGTGGACTTCTGGGGATCCATTTTAGACTCAAGAATCTCCTAAAGCCTAGTTTGGATGAGGGAGATATGGCTGTTTGAAGTTAGGTATCAATTCAATTAAGACAAAACTAAGCAACTTTCACTAAAATAGGCATATCTCTTTGCAGACTTATAAATTAGATATGAGGCTGCCACCATTGGAAAGTAGACTTCTGGGGCTTCAATTTAGACTCAAGAATGACCTAAAATCAAGTCCGGATGAGGGAGATATGCCTAGGCCTAGAAGTAGATTTTTCTTGTGGCTGGCAGATAGCTGGCAATCACCATTTGTGGATGGCCAGCTACCACTTCTGGCCTGCTGGCCACCTTCCGGTCACTAATGTCCATGCTGGCCACAAGCCGGCCACTGGTGACCAAAAATAGATTTTTTTACAGATATTTTCCTCCAGTTGTTTCCACACTACTCCAGCTGTTTCTGAATAGATATTTTCGACCAAAGCTCATGTTTTCTATATATACATGACCGAGCTCTCATATTTCAAGGTTAGAAAAGTTTCGGAGTTAAAATTCTCTCTAAAATTCTCTCTCTCTCTATAATTCTCTCTCTTTTACAACTTGCATAGCCTATGCCCAAACACTCTAAACTAAACCTAGTGAACTTCTTGCTGAGATAATTTGAGTTTGAATTTGAGCTCTTGAAGCACTTGAGAGTGTGAAATGGGTGTCTTTTGACTAAAGGGTTCATTCCTCTTCAAGAGGTATACTTTCTCTTGCCTTTGTACCATCTTTATACCATTTGTTTTTCATATTTTCTTGCTATTTTTAAGCTCTTTAAAACCTATTTTTATGGGCTGAAACTTGTGGTTTAAGGCTATTAAAGGTAGAGGGGTTAACCACCCTTCTTTATACCTTGTTTCCTTAGCCTTTCCACTTGTGCTTCCCATTCTTTCATCAACTTTTTTTAAGCTTTTTACCACTAATTTTTAGAGGTTTTCAAAGGCTAAAAAAGTGGTTTTGAAGTCCCAAAAATGGAGGGGTTAGCCACCCCTCCTTTGGTTTGTTTACTTGCTTGAATTGCTCCATGTTTTTGTCTTCATTCTACCACATTTTTTGTACTGTTTTTGGATTGTAAAAACTCTCCATTTTTGGGCTAAAAGTTGGGTTTTAAGGCCATTAAAGGTTGAAGGGTGGTTCACCCTTCTTTGTAGCTTGTTTTAGAGGCCTTTACCCTTGCGTTTCCCATCCTTTTACTATTTGTTTTTGAGCTTTTAAACAAATTTTAGAGTTATTTCAGTGGCTGAAAACACTTTTTGAAGTCCAAAATTAGAGGGGTTAGCCTCCCCTCCTTGTATCTTGCTTACTAGCCTAGTTAGTGCTATGTTTTAACATGTTAATCTAGCTTTTTTTAGCTCAAGTCTAGCATTTTTAGGTCATATTTTGGATTGTTTCAACTCTGTTTTGGTTGGTTATTGCATTTGAGTCTTATATTCAGAGTTGTAGGGTAATAGTCCTCACATTCTTGGTGTTTTAGGCCTTTAAACACCACTTGTTTGAGTTGATTGCATGTTTTTAGTGCTTTTTACGCTTAAATTCAGCACTAATCATCTCTGCAACCTCCCTCCTTTCTTGGCTTTTCATTTTTCTTTGAAAGTGGTTTCAAGTCATTGGTGTGCTTAAGTGTGAAATTCAGGTTTCATACTTAATGGTTTAATCCCCTAGGAGGTTCATTACCAACGGTATGATGCTTCTTTCATACCCAAAGTAACTTGTGTCTTCAACCTTCTTTCTATTAGAGGACTTTATTCACCTTTGGACTTAATCGGATTAAATTATGGTCGGTAAGTTAAAATGAGTAACTAAAACTTGGGACTAAAAGTGAGCAAGCTAATAACTTGTGTGTTGTGTGCTCAATCAGACGTTAATTGAACACAATCTTTTCGAGAGATATCTTGTGTGTTGTGTGCTAATAACTTTTGTGTTGTGTGCTCCCTCCTTTCCTTGGATTTGTTCATGAAAATGAGAGGTGAGCTGTGCAAACAATTTGTGAGAATACCCTCTTTTGCTCTGTTTGTCCTCTGTTACAACAAGATGAACCAGTGCATCAGTGGCCGACAGGCCACTATCCATGGCCGACAAGTGGCCGACAAGCTTTACCAGTGGCCAGCTGGCCACTGATGCAAATCTCAGCAGAGTGTTGCTAAGGTGCGGCAAAATTGTTCTGGAAGTGTTCAATTGTGCAAACAGAGGCTTTTCAGGAGTGAAACAAAGGTCTTTTCGAGAGATATCCGAGCGTGCGCATGCAAATCTTCCATTTCCCGGGGCAGAGTAGTGGCAGAATAGTTGAATACTTTAATTACCTGCATTTTTGCATTTGTGTTGTAATTATTTAATTAGTTAGCTTACTGGCTAGTTAGTTAAATTCAAAGTGTTGTAATAATTAGTTAATTAATTTAGCTATTTATTCGGTTTGTAATAATTAGCTTAATTAGCTTAGCTTTATTCATTTGGACTCTCCTTTGTGAGAGCGTATTGTAATAATGTGTTTATCTTCCAACCCCACGTCTTTCTCCTTTTTATTTAATTGCTTTTGATGGTTAGATTAGGGACATATTTTAATTACCATACCCTATGCTTGCATTCATTCATCTTGTATGGCATGCACCGATGCTCGGTTCATCATTCTAACTGCATTGTTGTTAAATACATTTATTGAATACGTGCGTAGACCGCATGCTATTTAAATTAATTCATATGCCATGCTTAGTTGTCGAGCCTAGTAATTGCATATCGCATGCGTTGCATTAGACATTTTGTATAGTTAGGAATCATGCATTTTTTCTGACTTTTTGTTTATCTTAGCTTAGAGTGCTAGGTGAGTTTTAATTCTTTAGCATACTTGCATGAGTGTAAGTGATTGCATGTCCACCATGCTTGCCATGAGGCTAAGTGCTTAATTGCTATAACTACTTGAATGCCTGTGGATGAAAGCTTGTTGCTTGAATTGGGATAATTCAATAAATGTACTTTTAAGCCCACTATGTCTAGTGGCAAATTCACAAACTTTAAGCCCACTTGAAGTGGTAAAATAAACCCTTTAAAAAAAAAAAAAAAAAACATGAAATTGAATTATTCCAATTCGGGCAGACTAGTCTATACTGGCTTGTGCGTATCACATAGTAATGCCAGCCTAAAAACCGGAACAAGAGCATAAAATGTTGATAAAAATCATAACATGATTAGTAGATACCGATCTTTGATCGGGTTAGCGGGGTGCTCAATTCATGACCTTCCCCTCTCGTACAAAAGTTCCCGAGCCGAGGCAACTTTGGTGATGACGGACACATGGCCTTTGGCATGAGTCATGGGTTTCCTAAATTTCCCCAAAATAAAATATTTAGGTGGTGACTCTATATCTGGCAAAGCAGTCTAATTTTGGCATTTTTTATTCAAAATCGATTTTCCAAAAGACTTGTCGGATTTGGACTCTTTGGTGTTTATTAATTTCACATTGCACTTGTGAGATTATATTCAGAACCACGGGAGTCTGAACTGTAGGGCTTCTTTCAAACTTCCGAAAGGGGGCGCGAAAAAGTCGAGACACATTTTTTGGCGACTCTGCTGGGGATTTAGAGAACTTGACTCGAACTCATGATATGAAATTTTATTTACACTTATATGTTTCTTTGCATTGGTGCGCCTAAGTCACTGTGTTTGCCATCTGCTATTCTTAGACGGTTTGCCGGAGGCTTGCCTAAAAAGCTTGCCAAAAGGCTGACCGGTCACGGGCTCTACCACGATGGGAACACAACCCTTAGATCTGGACTGCCGCTGTACCGTTTGATCCGCCTTTCACTTCTCTGTGTTAGGTGTGAGAGGTCTATTAGGCAGTCTTGCTGAGGTACCCTTTTGACCATTTAACCTAGTTGCATATCGAAAAGCCATAGAGACTGTTCCAAACTAGAACAGGATGCTCTCCCATGTACAGGATGATGTGACGCTGCTTGTTTCAATAGTAAAGCCGTAGATCACTCGAAAGCTAGGATAGGGAAACCCTAAACCTCTCATAGGGGTGTTTTGAATGCTTTTGTGCAAAATGTGAACTCTTTGGGAATGTATGATGCAATCTTAGGAGAGTCATCTTGAGGCGATTCCTTTCAACCTTGAGGGTCATATCAAAATCAGAATTTGGGTCAAAATCCAGGGGTCTGTGTTTGATATGGTGGAAATATACCAGAACCAGAACCAGGGCCAAATTGTATCTTGCTTTGTTTTAACAAGCATATCCGGTATCTTGATCTGATGGGGCATTTTGTTTTTAATGCCAGGTTTGTTTGAGCCAGAGAAAGAGCAGTACCCAACTCAGCAAAGGCCAAGCCCAATCCAACCCGGAAAGCTTTAACCTATCACAATCCATCCAATCCTAGAAAAAAAAAAAAATAAATAAAATTATTTAGCAAAGGTCCAGTCTATCTGACCCCCAAAAGGCCAGCACAGAAAAGATTCACCCACTACTAAAAGACCAATTCTAAAAATCCCAATCCAGTCAAACCCATCTAGACTAACCCAGCTCAGATACATCAAGTGTAACAGGGTCAAAATCAGTCAGCTCTCAGCTTACACCCATCAATTTCCCCGATTGCCAACTCAGTAGACCAGTGATGGCTCAGAGTCCGGAAGAAGTTATGGCAATGATAGCGGCGTTAAACTAGGGAATTGCCATATAAGATGAGACCAATGCTAAAATGCAACGCCCATCTGGGGCATCTACTACACATCCAATCCTGGGCCCCTAGTCAAACTTTGACCCACCTCCGCCAACTAAAGATTTGCAGGGTCCAGATCATCGAGAAGGGTTAGCTCAAGCTCAAGTTTTCAGACACCTGGTGCAGCCTAACAAGGGGCTTTATCCTCTTGATATTAATGAGCTCGACCTAACCTTGTTAAAACTTGCTAACCTTGAAAAACAATTCAAAAAGGCACAGGGCCTTAATTGCATTCCCGATATTGAGGATGGGTACACCGAGGCTGTTGTAAGACTCCCAGACAGATTCAAAATGCCACATATTGACCGTTTCGACGAGTCTGGAGATCCTATGGTACATATCTGGCTTTTCTTGGACGTCCTGAAACCAATGCGTCTAACTAAGCCTTAGAAACTCTCTCTGTATGGAAGAACCCTGTCAGGCATAGCAGCCACTTGGTACACCAAGTTGGAGGATACAATGAAACAGAACTAGGTAAAGTTAGCTAAGGCATTTGTCAATCAGTACTCTTACAATACCCAACTTGAAATAACCACTAAGACCTTGAAACAACTACCAGAATCTTGAAGAGCCTTTTGTAGAATTTGTTGCAAGGTGGAGAACAAAGGCAGCACAGATGACAGATCGCCCTTCTGAGAGGGACCAAGTGCGGATAGTGGTGCAGAACCTTGAGCCTAATATGCTACAGAAGTTAATAGTTGCTCCATTATTCACTTTCAAAACTTTGCTTGACTTAGGGGTTCAGATTGAGAGCGTATTCAACAAAGGGATTATTCCCAAAACAAGCGAACTAACCAAGAGGGTGTTTTTCGGAAGTACCAATGCTAGCAGTAGCACTATTCCCAAACCCACTAAAATCAATATCGTTGCCGCCACTAATCCTAAAACTACCAACACTTTTGCCAATGCCAACCCACAAACAGCCAGCCCAGCTCAAGCTCAGGGCAGAACTTTCACCACTCTCCATATGAGCTTAACCAGCACACTAAAAATCCTGACGGAAAGAGGGTATCTCAAAGCCCTTGATTCTCAACCTCTGCCTGACCCACTCCCTACCAAACATAACCCCACCAAGTACTGTGTGTACCATCAATAGCGCGGTCATGGCACCGATCGTTGCTACCATCTTCGTCGTGAGGTTCAGAATCTCATCAACAACCAGATAATAGCTTCACCTCAAGACCCCAATATTACCACCAACCCACTTCCCATCCATGACCGAATATCTCCTGCCCACCTTAACCTCATCCATATATTTCCATCTACCTTCAACTCCAACATATACATCACCCTGGCCTATTTACCCAAGCCTGAGGTGTTCAGTTCATAAAGTACTGATTTGTGCATGATGGATGCACCCAATCCGGTTCAGGTACGCCAAGGGCACCAAATGGCCAAACCCACTACTGCTAAGATGTTGGGAATGATTGAAAACCTTTAAGGAACGATGGCAGATTTAACATTTGGGGTTTCAATCCCGTCAAAAAGCTCCCCAATCTTGGGGCGAGCTGCAGTTGAAAAGGGCCAACCTGAAACTATCTCAAGTCTGGGTGATTACAGATCAACAACAAATGGGTCTCGCTTCGATATAGCCACCCAATCCCTTGGCCAAGCAGAAACAAGTGGCAAGAACAAAGCCAGGACAAGTATTGATCCCTATTTACAACTTCGGTGGGCTATCAGGACTTTGAAGATCAAAGGGTTGAACAAGTAGCAAGTGCTTGAAGTTGTTGCAAAGACTGTGGATAACACTTTTGTCGCTCAGGGTGAGAGCATTTTGAAAGCAAACAATGAAAAGGGATGCTTTACTAGAAATACCCATCCTAATTCCAGTCCCAAGCCCATGAATACTCAATCAACACCGCCGACCCATTTGCCAATGTTTCTAAACCTAGTGCTTCCTCCTCCCAAAATGAACCTTCACCTAACTCCATATGAGCCTAACCTGTGCATAGAAGGTACTGATGGAGAAAGGGTATCTCAAACCGCTCAATCCTCGACCTCTCCCTAATCCTCTTCCACCTACACACGACCCTACCCAATGTTGCACATTCCATCAGCAGTACGGTCACCATACTAACCGTTGCTTTCGCCTTCGCCATGAAATTCAAGACCTGATTGACAAAAAGGTCATCACCCCAACTGAAAGTCCCAAAGCTATCAATAACCATCTCCCTGACCACAATAGATTGCCATTCCATAACATAAAATCCATACAAAGCTTGCCACCAACCAACCATTACCCTAGGCAACACAGCATACCCGCTATTGTGCCCAAACCCACTCCGCTCATTCCTGAATCTTCTGATTTCGATCTGAGTAAAAGGAATAAAATCTTTGAAGAGATGGAAAGTTTACTCGATCTTGGTGAGTTCAAGCTTGATGAAGCAATGATGCCAGCACTGGTGGTTGGAATAATGAATCTCAATCTCAGCTAGGGGAATTGTCAAAAGCACACCGTCTGAACTAGGGGCATGGTGTGAAAAAAGAAATTATTTCAGTCAAGAAGATCTGTGGGGACAATGTAATTGTGAGATTCAATCTGTGAAACCCGACTTGAAAGTCGGAAAACAATCCTTCTAGGTGTGGATGTATATTGAATTAAAGGCAGGTCTGGACCTTCCCGTGGGCTACTTGAAGTTGTTTTTGAAATTCTGCAGATGGACTTAGAGAAGGAAAACCTCCTTTTGTCTCAAAAATGCTTATTTTGTTTTGAGTTGTGTCTTGCAAATAGTTGTGTTATGAGTTTTATTTTCTGTCTTTTCTTGCGTTGTTGCATCAGTTGAGTCTCTTTCTTTGAGTCACTCTCATGTACCTTCAGATCTGCATCTTTATAAGAAAGTGGGAGTCAAGTTTCTGATCATTTTATTGTGCGTATAGTGATGCATGTGTGACTTTTTACAAATAAAAAAAGGCTTTTAATTTGTTTTTGAATTTGTTTTCTGAATAAGATTCTGTTAATCAGCTCGAGTATTGAAAAGGATCCACTGAATGGTTTGAGTGAATTCTAACTTATCGGGGCAAAATCAATCATGCTTTCAAAAATTTTAAGCTATTTCTTTTGCAAAACTTGCGAAGATAGGTTCAGAATTGTACGTGGTATTTTACATTGTCCTGGGGATTCTCTTTGCCGTTAGGCAATCATTTTGGCAAGCACAAGGCAGTTTTCAGACCTTCAAGTACAAGGCGACTTTTAGACCTCACAAATCATAGAATTTCTCCCCTGCTGTTTCCATTATTTCAAAGAGAAAAAAAGGAAGGAAAAAAAAATACAAAAGAAAAAGAAGAAAAAAAAGAAAAGAAAAGGGAAAACAAGTTAACCATCAAGCCAGGGGCATTCATTAGAATGAAATCCAATCAACTAGGATCCATTGGAATGAAATCCAATCAACTGTGAGGAAGGGAACTTATGTCTGAATTCGGGGAAGCTGATACAAAGGTACCACATTGCGAGAAGAACCAATTCTGAAAATGGAGCGAAAAGAAAAGAAGAAGGCATGCATAAAAGAATGGAGAACCAAGCTCAAATCAAGGCAAAGCCAGTTCCAGTGTTAAGGCGAGAATGACTGTTGATCAAATTCACTGCAAGTGTTGTAACGCTAACCTTGAGAGGCTCGCTAGGCCAAAAACCTAAAAGGGCGACCTAGGCAAAAGTTAGAGCATGAAAAATGAGAAATCAAAAAAAAATAGAGCTCGCAAGGTTAAAAACCGGAGGAGATGACTTTGGCAAAAGTTAGAGCGCTAAAAGAAGAGTGTTAACACCTAAGTGAACCTAAGCCATGAACTACATTGACCTGATTCCCATTCTTGGGATACGTAGGCAACTTCATCCTGAAGTTCGGTCTCAATTATATTCATCTTATTCATCTCAACCTGATCATCTTGCCCAATTCACGTCGTCAGCTTCGCATCAATCCATGAGCTACATCGACTGTTGTGCATATCACATACTTGCATTAAGTAAGAAAGAACTAGCTTAAATCAACAAGTGGAGCAATTTTCAATACTTGAACTTATCAGTAGAATCTTTATTTTGAGTGCAAAAAAAAAAAAAAAAAAGGAATCGAAACTCAAGTTTTTGCGAAATTGATTTCTAAAAGGGAACATAAGTAAAACTAGGGGCACTATGAATGATCAATTACCTTGAGTCTTTTTATGCTTTTGGGTCAGTTGTGAATTCAATTGTGTCGTGCCTGGTATTTGTTTCAGTCTGCGCTCTTCATCGAGTCAACATAACGTGTCTGTTGCTCAAAAGCGCTATTCATCAAGTCACCATAGCATGTATGTCTATCGAAAGCGCTCTTCATCGAGTCACCATAGCATGTCTGTCACTCAAAGTTTGACAGAGTGGCATGGTCAAAAGTCTATACACGAATGTTCGCTCCAAACTCAAAAACAAGTCCATGTGTGGAATTCATAAATAAACTGAGAATGCCCATACACAGGGATATGCATTCATAATCGGTGTATATGAGGAATCTATCACTGCTTCGGAGGGGACTGGAGTAAATTCTCAACATGTTGGAGCAGAAGATAAGCATGAGTCTGATAGGTTGACAACTATTCTAGGATCTGATGGTCCCCATCGCACGTGCCTGTATAATCTTGAAAAGAGTGGCCAATGGCTAGACACTAGGGGCAATTGTCAGTACATCTGATCGGGTCATCCATCGAACAAGGGGCATGAACGCAACTGGTGGCCAATGACTGGACACTAGGGGTAATTTTCAGTGTATCTGATTGGGCCATCAATTGAACAAAGGGGAATGAACCTAACCTTTCTCTCTATCTGCTCAGAGACCTTTGTTGGGCACTTTTCCCTGGATTAGGGTGGGCTCACCCCTATGATGATTCTGATATGATTCAGCTTTCGAAAGTTGTCTTCGACCATTTCAAGACTCTCTGGGGATTGCCATCTTCCCTCTGATTAATACATGTGCTTTGGATTATGCATGCATGCTCATAAACTCTGGTTGGGTTGAACTGCTCGATTGGTTGCACTTGCTTGACTTTGTTCTGCACTTAACAGAGTATTGTCGAGTTGTTTCTCTTTGTGTTACATTTTAATGAGTTGTGAAAAGTTGTCCTACACTCATTCTGCATACCTTTCAAATTGTTTCGCACTATTTTGTGCACCTACATCGCGCTATTTTGTGCACCCATATAACACTGTTTTGTACATTCATCTTATATTTCACATTTGATCGCACTATCTTGTGCATTTTATCTTACATCGCACTATTTTGTGCATTGCATAGCACTATCTTGTGCATTTCATCTTCCATTGCACTATCTTGTGCATTTTGCATTACATCTCACTATCTTGTGCATCGTGTGCATTTTGTATTACATTGCACTATCTTATGCATTGCATAGCACTGTCTTGAGCATTTCACCCTACATCGCACTATGTTGTGCATTACATCGCACTATCTTGTGCATTACATCGCACTATCTTGTGCAATTCATCTTACATCGCACTATCTTATGCATTGCATAACACTGTCTTATGCATTTCATCTTACATCGCACTATCTTGTGCATTGTATAGCACTATCTTATGCATTTCACATTACATCGCACTATCTTGTGCATTTTATCTTATATCGCACTATTTTTTGTATTGCATAGCACTATGTAGACACCCCATTTTTGACCGACCTTAAGACTCAGACGTCACCGATTGAGCGCTTGGTGATGTTGCATATCGTGCTCGTTCAGAAGTCCCAGAGTCGCGGCCGTGCGCCCTGCCTCCGGACTTCCGAACTCTCTTCTGTGCCTTGCCTCGGTTTGCGAATCGGACTCGGTTTTCTCTATTTTCTTTCCTGAGGGGAGGGAGAGGTCCCGTAGACCATCTCTCAGTGGCCGTGGGCTACATTTCGTGGCCGTAGGCCATTTTGCCCATTTCGGAGCCCGGTTCCCGGTTTTCGGAGCCGTCAGGCAGTGTGCCTCGGTTCGGGACCACCCAACCATCTCCGATTCCTCCGGTTTTTGGCATTCATCTCATTTACTCCCTTTCGAGGGACACTGGGGTCTTAGATACCCACTTCGTGGCCAAACACCACTTTCGGTGCTTAACGGCCGGTTTTCGGGACCTCAAACCGCGCGGTTTGGCCCCGAGCATTCGTTTCGCATCGGTTTTTGTTCATTTTTGGCAGGTACCTCTGTTTTATCATAACGAGGGACACTGGGGTCTTAGATACCCACTTCGTGGCCGAATGCCACTTTCGGTGCTTACAGCCTATTTTCGGGACCTCGAACTGCACGTTTTGGTCCCCGAGCATTCGTTTTGCATCGATTTTTGTTCATTTTTGGCAGGTACCTCTGTTTTATCATCAGGAAGATCACTGGAGGGTGGGAGACTAGTAATTGTCTAAGCGACCTGTTATGCTCTTCCGGCGCCCCCCGGCGCCCGTTTTTCTCACTTCCGGGCTAATGTTGACCACCCTAGGGCCATTTTCTTCGAGCCAAAACCACATATTTGTGATGTACACACATGGGAGGACCCTAAAAACATATGGCCGGCCAGTAATTCTCATTGAACCTTTTGAACCCCTCTTTGAATTGGCCTATTCTCTCTCCTGTTTCAGAGTTGTCAAATTTGAACCACAGGGCCTTGTTGTACACACCTGGGAGGACACCATCATGTGGTGGCCGGCCAGCAAATCTTCACTTCATTTTTACCCCCTAGCCGGCTGGCCATGGGGGGTGGCCGGCCGGCCACCTCCAGAAAAAGCACTTGGCCGGCCATGCTCCTTGGGATGTGTTCCTTACAGCTATGTACATTTTTCCCCCAGAAAAGATCTGTATCCGGGGGATATTTTGGAGGGGAATGCTTGGGTGCATTTCCCTCCACTTTACACCCCTCCTTTTGTCCATATAACAGCAGCTACAACATTGTGAAGAGGGTTAGAAAATTTGGCTTCAAGCATACATACACTCCTCTATCTCCATTTCTCTCAAATCTTCAAGTTTAGTGTCATTTCTTGATCATCATCAAGCACTACCATCACCACTCCATTTCCAGCAGCAAGGAGGAGTTCTTAAGAGGCTTAGAAGCAACTTTCTTCAAGGAAAAGGCAGCCAAGAACTTGTCTTCAAGGGTAAGTCTCAAAATCCCTCTTTTACACCACTTTTTTGCCTCTTTTCTTAACCCTATTTCCACACTGTTTTGAGCTCCGACCAATACTGAAAGTGGTCCTCTTTTGAGCTCATTTTCATCTTTGTTTAAGGGCTCAACTCTGTTTGAGCCCTCTATCTTGCACTTCTTTCAATATCCTCTTATATGCCATTATTTCGTATTGAATATTTGGCCTATGTGTGATCTGAATTGGAGCATCTCATGAACTGATATTGTGCTTATTTTGAGGCCCTCTTCAACATTGAAGAAGGGCTTAACCTTGTTTTCATGCTCCATGTGCCACTTGCTTTGAATCCATGTTTTACCCCTGTTTTTGCATGAAATATTTGGCCTATGAGTGATCTGTTTTCGAGCATGAGGTAAACTGTTAGTGGGCCTATTTTGAGCCCCTATTCAACATTTAAGAAGGGCTCAACCCTGTTTGGCCTCTCTATCATGCACTTGCTTCATAATTTCCCATATTTACCGTAAATTTGCATGATTTATTTGACCTACATCTAGTCTGATTTGGAGCATGTCATTAACTGTTAGTAGGCTTTTTTTATGTCCCTCTACAACATTGTAGAAGGGATCAACCTTGTTGGGGGTCTCTATGTTATACTTGTCTTTATACCCCTCTTTGGCCCCCATTTTGCATGCTTTTTTAAGCTTATCTAGCTTCTTTTTTCGGCCATCATCAGAACTAGAAATATTCATATTTTGATCTTCTTGACATATTTCATTAGGGTCTTTGCTGGTTTGATGAATGTTTGGGGTACCTCATGTTATAGCCTTATATATCCTCATTCTTGCATAGCATTTTTACCATGGTTTCTTACTGAGTTGGGGAATGTCATCTACTGAAAATGTGCATATTTTTAGTCCCTCATCAGTGTTGTAGAAGGGTATTTTTCAGTTTGAGCATTTCATGTATCACTTGCTTCAATACCCCTCTCTTGGCTCGTATTCTTGCATGCCATTGTTGTCCTATCTATGCTCACTATTTCGCCATGATTTGTACTGTAAAAAATGCTATCTTGGGGCTGCCTTGCTACTGTTTTGCATGTCATGTACCAATTATGCATGTTTAGTATGGCTATAGGCCATTCCGGGTGCTTATTATCGCATTTCGGGACCATTCCGGGCATTCGGTGTCATTTCCCCGCCTTTCGGGACTGTTTTGCATCATTTGTAAGTGTTGAAATTCCATTTGCATGTTTGCATATCATTTTCCATGTCATTTCATGCTTAAACGCATTGCCTCGGTTTGCGCGCCCGTGTGCACGCATTTCGAGGCACCCCATTTTTCATCTCCGGCCTCTCATGTGAGTGTGGCTGAGGCTCACTCATGTTAGTATAAGTCCATTTCGCATTTTGTATGTCATTTCATGCTTTAATCCATCGCCTCGGTTTGCGCGCCCGTGGGCACGCATTTCGAGGCACTTCTTTTTTTATCCGACGGCCTCCCGTGTGAGAGTGGCTGAGGTCCTCTCATGTTGGTATAAGTCCATTCTGCATTCTGTATGCCATTTTTGCATCTTTGTATTCTGTATGCCATTTTCTCGGTTTGCGTGCCCGCGGGCACGCACTTCGAGACATCTCATTTTAGCCTCATTACATATCCTTTCCATGTCATTTTGCATTCCGTATGCATCGCTTCGGTTTGCGCGCCCGTGGGCACGCATTTCGAGGCACTTCTTTTTTATCTGACGGCTTCTTATGTGAGTGTGGCTGAGGTCCACTCATGTTAGTGTAAGTCCAACTTGCATTGCGTGTGCCATTTCATGCCTTAGGATCATCGCCTCGGTTCGCGCGCCCGCGTGCACGCATTTCGAGACATCTCATTTTCATAGCATTGTGCATGCTAAGATTGCATATTAACTACATTTCATGCATATCATGCATATTGCATCGTGTTCGGGATAAGAGTTAGCCCGGGCACGGGAAACGAGGCGCGTTTCGTACCCCGAGTGATGGAACGGGTCTCAATTCCCAAGTCGCCGACACTCCGGATTACCCATGACGGAGTTAGGTTTTGCATTCATCTGCATTCATCCTATATTGAGTTGTGCAATCCGATTCCTCGGCCATCATGCATCGAGATGCGTGATTGGTGGCACGAGGATCGAGGCATGCATATATTTGTGAAATACATTGCTATGCCCCTTTCCTGCTCTCTGTTACAGCAAAATGAAGAATCAGCAACTTTTCGGAGTCGGGCACGCATTTCGAGAAACATTACAAACAGAGGCTAATCGGGGCATCCCAGTGGATTTCCGCGCAAGGCAGCCCAGCATACATCATTTCATTATCCGGAACGAAGCGAGGCAGCCCCTGGCTTGCATGCCAGTTTTACAGCTTTCTTAGTTAATCTGTGAATTAATTAGGAATCTGTAATATTCGGACTGTATTATTCTTTTATTCGGACTGTATTATTTATTCGGACCCTCTGCGCGAGGGCATAATTGTAATAAGTGTGGGTGAGTGTGATGTATGTCTTCCAACCCCCACTTCTTTCTCCCTTTTATTTACCCGCTTATGATGGTTAGATTAGGGCATATTTCAATTAGCATACAGTATGACAGCATGTTTGCATCATTCATCTGTTTTGCACGCACCGGGCTCGGCGCATCATACAAACTGCATTTGTATTTCAATTCCAAATTGAATACGTGTTAGTTGTAGCATTCCATATGCCATGTTTAGAAAAGCCGAGCCTGCTATAGTTTGCATCTTTGCATGCGTTGCATTAGGCATTTCGGTATATTTAGGATCATGCATGATTTCTAATCAATTCCTGTTTTTGGCTTGGAGTACTCGGTGAGTTTTATGCTTTAGCATCCTTGCATGCGTGTGAGTGCTGCCATGAATAGCATGCTTACCATGAAGCTATGTGCTTATGTGATATAACTGCCTGAATGCCTGTGGGTGAAGGTTGGGTTACTTGGATTGGAGCAATTCATCAAATGTGTGTTTTAAGCCCACTAGATAGTGGCAAAATCATGTTTTCTAAGCCCACCTGAGGGTGGCAAATCCGCGTCTTAGCCTACCTGCGGGTAGCACCATCAAACCATTTTCAAACAAACAAACATGAAATGTTTTGTTCCAATTCAGGCGGCCCAGTCTATACTTATTTGCTGCGAGCATCACATAGTAACCTAGGCTAATAACCGGAATAAGAACTCACAATGTTTTCAAAATAAAGATATCATGGTTAGTAGAGGCCGGTCTTTGACCGGGCGAGCGGGGGTGCTCACGAAGTGACCTTCCCCAATCGTACCCAAGTTCCCGAGCCGAAGCAACTTTGGTGATGACGGACACGTGGCCTTTGGCACCGAGTCAGGGTTTCCTAAATTTCCCAAAAATAAAATATTTAGGTGACGACTCTGTATCTGGCAAAGCAGTCCATGTTTGGCACTTCTTTCAAAAAAATCTGTTTTCCAAAACGATTTGCCGGATTTGGACTCTTTGGTTCAAGATTAAGAACCGTGACACGAAATCGAGTCCGAGCTGTAGCGAGGCCCCCCCGTGGGCTTGTTACACACTATCTTGTGCATTTCATCTTACGTCGCACTATTTTGTGCATTGCATTTTGTATAGCACTATTTTGTGCATTCATTCACCCTCACTCACACTGTTTTGTGCACCTTGTATCTTTGTATCTCACTATGTGGTGCACCTCATATCGCACTATCTTGTGCACTCACTTGGTCTAGGAGACCTTAAATCCTCTAAAGGTGCAATTCCTTTGGTGTTTGTCGTGCCCGAACAACTTTTGGTGGTCTGGTATAGCCACCTGCCTGTGTTTGCGGTGAGTTCCTAGGAGATCAACTGAGATGGTAGAAACTAGAGTTCGAATGGCCGAGGCCTAGAATGCAAAGGTTCAGAATTTTCGAGACTAAAGTCTGGTTTAAATACCCAGGGGTGTATTCCCGACTTGAAATCTATATAGCAGCCCCATAAGTTGAGGTAGCTTGTATGCGCGTCAATTCTGGATACTGAGCTAACCTAGTATGTCACCCTATTGGAGAATAGGGAAAGTTGCAAACATAGTTAGGGAGAAAAGTAGTACCTATGGTTTGGAAGCGTAATCAAGAAGAGGAAGATCCCCAGCAGCATAAGGTGAGTCATCGCCGATTGCCCCTGTAAGGTACTTTCTAAAGTATCACTTCCTAGCTGGATCTATTACCTCTATCGCATTTCATATAGCATCCATCGCATACATCTACTGCACTGTCCATTACATCCATTACATCATGCATCTTTTCTACGTTAAGTTTAGTTTAGCATGTGCCCATACTTTTCACGTTACAACATAGCTCTACATGTGTACGTGCCTATTCTACAAGAATTATGGTATGAGAGTTTCGGCACCTTTTCTGTATTAGGCATGGTATGTTTTGTGTCCATGCCCTTTTTAGGTAAGACGTGGTTCGGCCTACGCCTTATTCACTGCATCCATTGCATTCATTGCATCGTACTTTGTCTTGTTGCATTTAGCATTTAGGATCACGATCTTTCCCGAGCAGATCACTCCTCACTTATATTGTCCCACCCAATTACTTGTAATTTTTCTCTTTCTACGAAACACATAGTTTTGTATGTGCTCGTACCCTTTCATATTGAAACATGGTTCTGTTATGTGCAAGCATCCATGCTGCGCTAAGGCCAGTATTGAGGATGTAGGCACTTAGCTTGTGTTAGGTGTCTTTTGGTTGTGCCTACTTCTTTTCTGTGTTAAACGTAGTTTGTTTTCCATCTCCATCCGTTTATGGTATTTGCGTGGTTTTGCACTGCTTGTGGTTTGATTATTTCATTACATTGTATATCATTTACATTGATTCATTACATTGTGTATCATTTTGTATCCTGTCCCTGAACTACGCTGGTTTGATTCCTTGCAACGGAATACGTAAGCAATCCTTGGGTTCAACCAACTGCATCTGCATTTTGTTTGTTCACCCAAGTCTTACGGCCTTGTTAAAATGGGTCGTCTTCGGGCTTTGACATTCACTCACGTCATTTCATGACTCTGAGTTCTGTCACAGAGGGGCAACTGTAGACACCCCATTTTTTACTGCCATTAAGACTTAGGCGCCATTGATTGATCACTCGATGATGAAAGTTGTGCTGGGCAAACGTTCAATTTCTTCAGCAAGAAAAGGTTTAAATCCCAACCTTACACCCCATTTTTTACCAAAACTATTTTGACCAAAACAAATTTAGACCTTAAAAACCTCTTTCTACGATGTTCCCAGGCTTGTATTTCGTTTAAAAGTTGAACTTTTCGATAAAAGGAGCAAAGACAAAGTGAAAATAAATGGAAGAGATGTGAACTCTTTCAAAAATATTTTAAAACATCTCATTTAGAGGTTTGGAGTTGAAGAAAATAAGAGTGGAGGGAAGAAAATTAGTTGGGAAAGTGGTTGAGCTTAGAACCATTAAGGGAAAACCAAGCAGCCTCACTAAATCAAGCCTATCCTTTTGTACATTTGGACTTTAGCTATGAGGCCACCACCATTGGAAAGGAGACTTCCAGGGATTCATTTTAGACTCAAGAATCTCCTAAAGTGTAGTCCGGATGAGGGAGATATGGCTATTTGAAGTTAGGCAACAATTCGATTAAGCAAAAACTAAGCAACCTTCACTAAAATAGGCATATCTCTTTACACACTTATAATTTAGATGTGAGGCTGCCCCCATTGGAAAGTAGACTTTCGGGGCTTCAATTTAGACTCAAGAATGACTTACAATCGAGTTCGGATGAAAGAGATATGCCTATTTGAAGTCGGACTTGGAAGCACATTTTTCTTGTGGCTGGCAGGTAGCCAGCAATCACGATTTTTAGACGGCTAGCTACCACTTCTGGCCTGCCAGCCACTAATGTCCATGCCGGCCATAAGCCGGCCACTGGTGACCAAAAACAGATTTTTTTGCAGATATTTTCCTCCAGCTGTTTCCACACTGCTCCAGGTGTTTCTGAATAGATATTTTCGACCAAAGCGCATGTTTTCTATATATACATGACCTAGCTCTCATATTTCAAGGTTAGAAAAGTTTGGGAGTTGAAATTCTCTCTAAAATTCTCTCTCTCTCTCTCTACAATTCTCTCTCTCTTTTGCAACTTGCATAGCCTATGCCCAAGCACTCTAAACCAAACCTAGAGAACTTCTTGCTGAGATGATTTGAGTTTGAATTTGAGCTCTTGAAGCACTTGAGAGTGTGAAATGGGTGTTTTTTGACTTAAGGGCTCGTTCATCTTCAAGAGGTATACTTTCTCTTGCCTTTCTACCATCTTTACACCACTTGTTTTCCATATTTTCTTGCTATTTTTAAGCTCTTTAAAACCTATTTTTATGGGTTGAAGCTTGTGGTTTAAGGCTATTAAAGGTAAAGGGGTTAACCACCCTTCTTTACACCTTGTTTCCTAAGCCTTTCCACTTGTGTTTCCCATTCTTTCATCAACTTTTTTTGAGCTTTTTACCACTGATTTTTAGAGGTTTTCAGAGGCTAAAAAAGTGGTTTTGAAGTCCCAAAAATGAAGAGGTTAGCCAACTCTCCTTTGGCTTGTTTACTTGCTTGAATTGCTCCATGTTTTTGTCTTCATTCTACCACATTTTTGTACTATTTTTGGGCTGTTTTTGGACTGTAAAAACTCTGCATTTTTGGGCTAAAAGTTGGGTTTTAAGGCCATTAAAGGTTGAGGGGTGGTTCACCCTTCTTTGTACTTTGTTTTGGAGGCCTTTACCCTTGTGTTTCCCATCCTTTTACTATCTGTTTTTGGGCTTTTAAACACTAAATTTCAAAGTTATTTCAGTGGCTAAAAACACTTTTTGAAGTCCAAAATTAAAGGGGTTAGCCTCCCCTCCTTGTATCTTGCTTACTAGCCTAGTTAGTGCTATGTTTTAACATGTTAATCTATCTTTTTTTAGCTCAAGCCCAGCATGTTTTAGGTCATATTTTGGATTGTTTTAACTCTATTTTGGGTTGGTTATTGCATTTGAGTCTTATATTGCATAGTCGTAGTGTAATAGTCCTCACAAGCTTGGTGTTTTAGGCCTTTAGAGACCGCTTGTTTGAGTTGATTGCATGTTTTTAGTGCTTTTCACACTTAATTTCAGCACTAATCATCTCTGCAGCCTCCCTCTTTTCTTGGCTTTTCATTTTTCTTTGAAAGTGGTTTCAAGTCATTTGTGTGCTTAAGTGTGAAATTCAGGTTTCATACTTAATGGTTTAATCCCCTAGGAGGTTCATTACCAACGGTATGATGCTTCTTTCATACCCAAAGTAACTTGTGTCTTCAACCTTCTTTCTATTAGAGGACTTTATTCACCTTTGGACTTAATCGGATTAAATTATGGTCGGTAAGTTAAAATGAGTAACTAAAACTTGGGACTAAAAGTGAGCAAGCTAATAACTTGTGTGTTGTGTGCTCAATCAGACGTTAATTGAACACAAGGAAAATTGGGACATTTCATACTCAAAGTGATGAAATGTGTCAAGTGTCTTAGGTCTCCATTGCCCTCGATCATGCATGATAGGGTGATGGTTCTTATGTGTCTTGTGTTGCATTTATTGAACTTGCACATCTTGAATCACAAGCCATCATGCAATGGAATTGCTTGAGTTTGTGGTTTGTGGCTTAAGTTCGCCTTTTCTTGGATTTGTTCATGAAAAAGAGAGGTGAGCTGTGCAAACAATCTGTGAGAATACCCTCTTTTGCTCTGTTTGTCCTCTGTTACAACAAGATGAACCAGTGCATCAGTGGCCGGTAGGCCACCATCCATGGCCGACAGGCCACTTTCATGGCCGGCAGGTGGCCGGCAAGCTTTACCAGTGGCCAGCCGCTATTGATGCAAATCTCAGCAGAGTGTTGGTAAGGTGTAGCAAAATTGTTCTGGAAGTGTTCAATTGTGCAAACAGAGGCTTTCAAGAGCGAAACGGAGGTCTTTTCGGGGGATATCCGAGCATGCGCATGCAAATCTTCCATTTCCTGGGGCAGAGTAGTGGCATAATGGTTAAATACTTTAATTACTTGCATTTTTGCATTTGTGTTGTAATTATTTAATTAGTTAGCTTACTAGCTAGTTAGTTAAATTCAAAGTATTGTAATAATTAGTTAATTAATTTAGCTATTTATTCGGTTTGTAACAATTAGCTTAATTAGCTTAGCTTTAATTAGTTGTTAGTTAGCTTAGCTTTATTCATTTGGACTCTCCTTCATGAGAGCGTATTGTAATAATGTATATGTCTTCCAACTCCACGTCTTTTTCCCTTTTATATAATTGCTTTTGATGGTTAGATTAGGGACATATTTCAATTACCATACCTTATGCTTGCATCCATTCATCTTGTATGGCATGCATTGAGGCTCGGTTCATCATTCTAACTGCATTGTTGTTTAAATACATTAATTGAATACGTGCTTAGACCACATGCTATTTAAATTAACTCATATGCCATGCTTAGTTACCGAACCTGGTAATTGCATATCACATGCGTTGCATTAGAAATTTTGTATAGTTAGGAATCGTGCATTTTTTCTAACTCTTTTGTTTATCTTAGCTTAGAGTACTAAGTGAGTTTTTAATGCTTTAGCATACTTGCATGAGTGTAAGTGATTACCATGTTCAGCATGCTTGCCATGAGGCTAAGTGCTTAATTGCTATAACTTCTTGAATGCTTGTGGATGAAGGCTTGTTGCTTGAATTGGAATAATTCAATAAATGTACTTTTAAGCCTACTATGTCTAGTGGCAAATTCACAAACTTTAAACCTACTTGAAGTGGCAAAATCAAACCCTTTTCAAAAAAAAACCAAACATGAAATTGAATTGTTCCAATTCAGGCAAACTAGTCTATACTGGCTTGTGCACATCACATAGTAATGCTAGCCTAAAAACTAGAACAAGAGCATATAATGTTGATAAAAATCATATCATGATTAGTAGAGGCCGATCTTTGATCGGGCGAGCGGGGGTGCTCAATTCATGACCTTCCCCTCTCGTACCTAAGTTCCCGAGCTGAGGCAACTTTGGTGATGACGGACACGTGGCCTTTGGCATAAGTCATGGGTTTCCTAAATTTTCCCAAAATAAAATATTTAGGTGGCGACTCTGTATCTGGCAAAGCTATCGAATTTTCTCATTTTTGATTCAAAATCGATTTTCCAAAAGACTTGCCGGATTTGGACTCTTTGGTGTTTATCAATTTCACATTGCACTTGTGAGATTAGATTCAGAACCATGGGAGTCCGAACTGTAGGGCTTCTTTCAAACTTCTGAAAGGGGGCGCGAAAAAGTCGAGCCATAGAAATCCACCAAGGGTAATGAACTTCTTGGATTGCCCTACTTCTAACAAGTTTTTAATTTCTTCCGCCACCACCTCGGTGTGATGTAGGGCTGATCGCCACATTCTTTGTATGACGGGTTGAGCGTTTAGAAAGACATTTAGTTGGTGACAAATGAAGTTTAGATCGACACCAAACATGTCGTAAAGCATCCATTCGAATACTTTTATGTTGGCCACCAAAAAGTTTATAATCTCCAACTACTCTTGGGAGGATAAAGATGAGCTGCGCAAGAAGAACTTGCTTGGATCATTCTCATCAATTAGTACTTCCACCAAGTCTTCAACGACCTTTTCCTCAGCTTTTTTGCCGACATCATCCAAGACCTTCTGATCCTCCGGTCCTTCGATCATTTGCATAAAGCCTTTGGCTACTCAGCTTCCATTCACGGCCACAAAACATTGCTTAGCCATCATTTGATCTCCTTATACTTCCTCTATTACCCTAGTCATAGAGGCAAACCTTATCACTTGGTGGTAAGTTGACGCCACTGCTTGCATGGCATGGAGCCATCCTCTGCCCAGAATCAAGTTGTAAGTGGAGGGTACCTTCAAACCCAAAATTCCACTTGATTGACAACAGACCCTGCCTTGACCGGTAGTATGATTTTCCCAACCAGCCATTATGGTTTTGAGTTAAAGCTAACCAGCAAGGAAGTAATTGGGCCTAAGTCTTTGTCTTCCAACTTAAGCTGCTTAAAAGCGTCATAATACATTATCTCGACCGAGCTTCCTTGGTTGATCAAAATGCATTTAATATCAAAATCCTTGACGCGTAGTGTGATGACCAACGCATCATTGTGTGGGGTTTGGATTCTCTCCAAGTCTCTGCTAGAAAATGTGAAGACGTCCTTCACCTTAGTCCTCCCCTTCATGACAATCGATTGAACAAACAAAACCTTTTCATACGTTCTACTTTCTTGATCATCCCGTCAAGCTCGCATACCCACATTGGCTAGATGATCCCGTGGATTACATTGATGACTCCATGGGGGCATATCTCAGCTTGCTAAGACATTTGGCTTGGCTTGCCTTTGTGGTGCCACTCTAATGTCATTGTCGATATACCGGACTAGATGCCCAACTATAATTAATTCCTCCAAGTACGCTTCAAAGGCACGCAATCCTCTGTGCGATGGCCCCTTTCATCATGGTAGGTGTAGCGATATCTTGGGTTAAAACCTCTCTGGGCATCCCCCAACTTAGCCGACCATCGAACGTATGCCTCGTCACGGATCTCGCTAAGGAAGCAATAAACAGGAATTTCAAAGACTGTGGTGATGCTAGTTCGGGCATTTAATGTTCTCTTGGCATCTTCTGTAGCATCACAGGGGTTGTCAGCCTCTTTAGAGTTACTGTTCTTGTTGTTGCGGTTATTTTTGCGGTTTTGCTCTCTTCCACGGTTGTTTAGACGGTTTTCCTTCTATCTGACCGCATGAACCTTTCCTGCTACCCTCTTGTCTTCCACTACTAGATTTACCTTCACAATAGTTACGGCTATATCGTCTTCAACCTAGATGTGCTCATTGACGCGTTGCATGAGAGACTCTTTGGTTGACGGTTGATTCACTGTGAGCAAATCTCTCAATCCATGTCCGACTAGTAGATAGTGCTTATATTGAGTGATTGCCAGGTTAGCTAGGAAATCAATGATCTCATTCAACGTCTTCCAATACTTGGCATTGTACACCTTTAAGGAATCGTCCAATTCCATCTTCACTCCCAATAGATGGTCAACTTCCTTGGGTGTTTTGGTGTTTGTCTTGAATCTGGTGACAAATGCCTCTACCAACTATTGCCACCTCTCGATACTCTTCTCTGGCAACCTCTCGAACCATTTCACACCCAATTCGCCTCAACTCGATGGGAAAATTAGGCACATTAATGTATCATTTCATCTATACCTAGCCATAACCTGCAGATAGTGGCTTACGTGTATGCACAGATCGATTTTTTTTTGTCATAAAACGTGAATTTTTGCTAGTGGAAGCCGGTAGGAAGCGACGCGTTCTCTATCTCAAGGGAAAAAGGGGCGGCGCTTAGCCTTGCCAAGTCTATATCTGTCGGTACGTGCGCTACTAGGCGTGGCGAGGCATTACAACTTCTTCGCTTATGCGACCTCTAGGGGCCAATCGTTAGAGCGCCGGCATCCTCTAGGCTTCCCACCGACATGCTCGTTCCTCCAGAACATCTCTCAAATTCTCTAATCGAACGGAATATGAGTATCTCGACGTCGTCGATGGACGCGAGGGACGGTAACTACTGTCTCGAGTGTGAGACCTTTTTGCTGGTGTAACAGAGTCAACGACTCTAAAACTCCTTGTGATGGAAAGTGGAGGAGTTGGTCATTTACTCCGACTGCTAAAATCGTGGGACTGGGCGTACTCACTGTGGTTTCCCACTCCAACAATGCCCTTTCCTTTAGCTCGCACTTCATAGCCTTCATCTCCACAACCATCCTTCGAATGATTACTTCTTTATCCCTCAGCTTGCTTTCTAGATACTAAGTGTGTGACCCACGCCGTTACTGGTGCCCTTCAGGGCTCTATAAGTGCCCTGAACTTCTCGTGTGTTTGTCTCACACGTGTCTGTGAGTTCCTCGCATAAAGGCCTTTAGTCTAGCCATGGTTTGAATGGCGGACAAGTCATCGCGCCTCTAAACAGACTCTGGCAAAATGCTATCGATGGCAGACATCAAAATGTTGTCGTTGTTCGCCATTGAAAGTGATCAAAAAAGCTTGGAGAACAAGGTTTCGTATGCTTTGATTCCCACAAGTAGGGCCAATTGTACGGGGAGTAAATATTTTTTACTTCTATACTCCTTGCAACCAAGCTCTATGTTGCTCTAAATGGCATCATACAGCCTGAAAACACGACGACAGTGAGCTACCTAGCGGGTGTGTTGCTTAGAAACCCCTCTGACGGTCAAGTTAGCACCCTTAGAGAGAGAAGAAAATGACTAAAGTAGCTCAAAGTATGGAAAAATTGCAGACCTTTTGCATGAAGGCGTCACAAGATTTATATAGTTTGTGCGTGCACTACCTTGCTCGTCCTTTCTTGGACGCGTAGATGTACTATCCTCTATTTTACTTACACGTGTGCGTATCAATGCTACAAACAGTATTAGCTAAACCTCCTAACCGTATTGACGTGTACGATTGGCGAGTTTTCCTCCTCGTGCTCTAATTTGGCGACGTAGTTCTTGCCCACCAAGCTAACCTAGCTCGGTTCAATTTCAACATTCCCAGAGTCGAACTCTCCCTTGCAAGGCTGCAACACAAGGCTCAATGTTGCCCATTTCGCCACGTCAGCTTGTAGCTCGGCTACACTACATTTAGCCCTTCATAGTGCGAACTTACAGCTCGGTTGAGTTGCGGGTAACCCTTCACGACTAGAACTCATTGCCTGGCCAAGAATCCTTTCTTGGGCACACATTCAAACCGATCTGACCTTTGGGCGCCGATCTGACTTACTCGCAGTCTTTTCCTCGGTTTAAGACCATGCTATCTAGCCTAGCCCACGATTCAAGCCCACCACTAACCTTGGCTTCGACTTCCGTGATCCTCGTAGCCTGGTTGGTCGGTTGGGAACATGGCCCATGCTAGATTCTGCTCGACCCAATTGTTCGACACAAATTCCCCTATCATATTCTATTTGAGAAATACTTATTTTTCATATATATAATTATTATGATATTTGAAAAAAAAAATTTATCTCAATGTACAAATAAATAAATAAGACAAAATATGCTTAATTATGTGCATCGTACGGATCAAATTAATTTTCTTTTATATTTTTTATTTTTTGTCTATCTTATTGATATTTTAATATTAATTTATATTTAATTTTTTATATAACATGAAATTATTTATTACAAAATATTTATATTTAATTTAAATTTTATATACCTATATACAATATGTATGAATAATTCAAAAAGAATATCAAAGTAAAAATCAATACTCTACATAATTAACACAATATGTATGAATAATTCAAAAAGAATATCAAAGTAAAAATCAATACTCTACATAATTAATTTATGTATTTTCTTCTTAGTCTAATCACAACATCTTTATATTTAATCTTTGAAATAAATTTTGTGTTGTTCTATTTCTACATATTTTTATTTTCAAAATAAATATAAAAATTAAAATCAAATTTAATAATTAGAATCACTTTTAATTTTATATTACTAATTCTCTTTCTAATTTAACTATTATTTTTAATATCAAAAAGAGCGTCTATTTACTATCTTATAATTTAATATATATATATATATATATATATGTCATCTAAAATCATTATATGATAATCACACTTTTATAGCACAATAGAACTAAAATTATCAAAAGAAATAAACAGTTTAACTAAATTTATTATATATAACTATTCAAGTAACACTTTTATAGAACAATAAGACTAAGATTATTAAAATAAATAATTAATATTATTCTTTTGTAATACATATCATAATATAAAATATTATTATATTAATTAAAATTAACTCCACTGTGATTCTATAACAAACATCATATTCTAAAAGTGATTTACATAGTAACATCTAATATGATATTGATTTATTAAAATAATGAAACTTAATACTTTTTGGAGAATTCTATTATACACACTTACATATCATATTCACCATTAATTACGTCATTTTCTTCTTTAGTTATGACCAATTTCCCTATTTAGTTATAACATTATTTTAATATATTAGTTATGACTTTTTTGTGTTAGGTTATGACTTCTTTTTTTTTTTCTTTTTTTTTTTAGTTATGACTCAGAAATTATGAAGTTATACCATTTTCTTCTGTAATTATAAAATGCATATGGTACAAACCTTTAGATGATAAATTGACAAATGACAAATAATAAATAGTGTGGAGTATTCTTTTAAAGAATAATGATTCATCAAAATGATTGTATATATTTAAGGCACCTATTGATGTTTCTTGAATAAATATTAAATAAAAATTTTGAATTTGTAATATTACTGATAATGTACATTCATGCGCTCTGCTAGAAAAGATATGCAAAGATAATTTGGCTGGAATAAAAATTTACTATTATTATGATGTGTCACATAGTTAATCAAAATCCCTCTGAGAACTGAAATTATTAACGTTATAAAAATTTTGTACCTGATTGCCTTTGAGAGCACTGTTTATTATTTGAATTTGTAATCTTTTATACATTAATATGATTAACTCTTACGTTCTTACTTATATAATCATAAATCATACTTTTGAATCAACCCACCTTAAGCACTTTTTCGTGTAATAATGCTTAAATATTATCATATAATATTTTTTTTAAAATTGAAGTTGATCAAATTTTGCTTTCATTCAGTTAGGTCATAAATTATTAAATAAATAAATAATGTTAGTTATCGAAAATGTCCAAAATCTATTTAAATAATTATGATTTATGTCTATCTCAATAACTATGATTATCTCAATTATAAAAATTAAATAAAATGCTTTAAAAAATAATATTATGATTATTGTGAAAAAAAAATTTAATCAAATTAGTCACTAATATAATATTTTTAAATTGAATTTATCACCTAATATTTTAAATAATTTTTTGTGCAGAGCACACATAAAACAAATTAGTAATTTTAATGTTTATAAATATAAGCAAATTTTGTATCGGTACAAGTAAAAAAAAAAAAATAATAGAAGAGAGAACTAAACAAATTTTCTTTTTTTAATATGGACTCCAATTTTTAAAATTTGCCTTGACACCACAAAGTCAGGTCGGCTCTGTCTCCTTCAACGTTGGTCCCCTAAAATCTTCACTCTCATCAGCAAGATCTCTCATTTAATCATTTTCAATATATACTTCTATCTCATCTCTCAAGGGGTTTTCTTGTGGAATGGTTCATTTTTAACTAATTAAGTGTCTAATATTAAATATACTTTGACATCTAGTGAAGTCCTTCTCTAAATAATCTACAATAATAACAAGACTGTTTTTTACTATAAAAACTAGATCAAATCCCATTTGAAACTAAGTACTCTCTGATACAATTCTTTTCACTTCTCAACTACATAATTTCTATATTTCTAGCTAGCAAACTCTTTATCTTCTCTCTCTCACTGCGCGCGCATGCCTGTATGTACTTATTCACTTTTTTACCCTCATTTGTTTCAACAAAACATATTATGGAAAACATATTTAGCTGTTTGCTTTTTTCTTTTTTTAAACATTTGATATGATATTTTGCATGTTTAATGAAAACAAATTTATTTGAACAAATATATTTTTCACTTTTGAGGTGTGCAAAACATTTTCTTAACTATAGCCCCCCACCCCATAACTACTATCGCTGCTACCACCGTCACCGCCAACCATGGTTCTAAATCCCAATATTAGAACACATATTGATATCAATCATGGTGTATTGATATTGAGACTATCAGATGTATTAAGAATTAAGTGCAACGATAGTAGAAGTTTTAAAATCATGAACAACTCTTTAAGACTCAATGATATACCCTTTTTTTTTAGTTTTTATAACTTTTTTAAGCTCAAAATGGAATTAAAATCCCAAAAAAGTAGAAAAGAAGTTGAATTTTTAATTTTGAATACGTATCCCACATCGATTTAATGTACTTGCTCCTATGTATATAACCAACCAGTCAAGTAGTCTCGTTTTCCCCTTTTTTGGTTTAAACAATTAGTCTAATTTTTAAATTTAAAAATATATTTAATATTTCAGTTAAAATAGCACTACTCAAATAAATATAAATATAAATCTAGCTATCTACGCATTTGATGCTTATCCCCCATTCAGTTTAAAGATTGAATATATTTATTTCAGCAATATTGCCCTCACGATGATTCAAACCTCCACAAAATATTACCCTCACGATCCCCACTCATTTGTAATTGATCCAAGAAAGAGAAAGAAAAAAAAAATAATAATACGAATACATCATTGGTCCACATCACTGTGGGGTGGTGAGAGTCTCCCCCAAAAGGGGGTCCCAAACATTTTCCTATTTATTTACTTATATTTATTTATTTTTGCCTGCGATATTGTAGCTGAACCGGTCTGGTTCCTTTGGCTTGAGAATTGGTAAATTATCTAGTTTGATTCGACACATGATACGAATCTGCCAATTTGTATATGAAATTTAAATTTTACTATGAACTGACCATGTCCCCAGCACCATCACTATTGGCACATTACTTTCAAGTTCTCAACCAATCATAAGAAAATATTTTATGGCAAAAAAGTTGTTCATACATTTTCCATCAAAAGAAATGGAACAATAAATTGTCTCTTTATTTCATATAAGCTCTCTTCAAGAAAAGAACATTCTGTGTGCTTCACAAAATGAAAAGGGTTGGATTTTTCTTGAACTTCAAATATGAACTTGAGAAAATTGTTCAGGTCTGAGAGCATGAATCTCATTTCGATGATCTGATCAATTCATTTTATAAGGTCAAATTAGTGTATCATTTTTGAAAATAAATTAGGTCGATCTGATAATCATAATTTTTTTATTTTATTGCGTTTGTGTCTAAAAAAATAAAAAATGTTAGGGCTGTCAAGTCGACCTAATTTTTGTATGGATAATATTCATGGAGGACATTTCAAAATAAATTATTCAAATAATCAAGATAAAATCTATGATACATGCTCAAACAATTCTGTAAAATTTAAATTTAAATTTGACAAAAAAAAATCCATCCCAAATGAAAAATGTCATGTAGTGCCAGACTCTCTTTATTGCCACTGCATATGCATGCAGTAAATAAATAGACACTGTTGTAGCCTTTGAAATTCATCTCACAATAATTTTTCTACTTTCTTTGTACCTGAAACCATTATTTCTTCTTGGCAGGAAGTCAGACACTGATTAGAACATTGTCAGTATATCTTCTCTGAAATAAGGTAACTGAATCCATATCATATATACTAATATTTTCTATATGTATCTATTTATGTTAAATCTATGTCATTTATCATATAATATCTTCTTTCTATTTAAAACCATTAGTTAGGTATGTATCTATCTATACTATTACAAAACCTATCCATGAAGGAGGCTTCTATGAATGTGTAATTTTACGAATGAATTTCAGAGTTAGATTAACGGATTTAAAATAGTTAAGTGAGCATGTATTTGTTTTTGTTTTTAATAGGTAAAAAAAAAAGAAAAAATTATTAACTCGAAATATAAAAATACAAGAAGGTAATAAAGGAAAGGGAAAGAACAACATTGTCTAAAGACATATGACAACAAAATTGGCACTCTAAAGCAAAACTCAATCCCTACTAAAATAAACTCTAAAAGAAAGACACGAAAAGTTGGCAAGGTGGCAATGAAAACAATCACCTGTGAAAATACTACACCTAAAACACCAATACACAGCAAAAAACTCAGACAAAACAGGATAGTCAAACATTAATGTTGTGTTTGGTTCATATATTTTGAGAGAGATTTGGAAAGTAAAATGAAATGTGTGAAATTAGATAAAATTTAAGTATACTTTATTCACATTTCACTTATATTTTCTTTTACCTTTCCAAATTCTTACCTGAATCCTTGAACGCATGGATTTAGGTCAGATTTTGAAAAGAAAAAAGGAAAAGTGTGTGAAATGAAATTATATTTCATTTACATGTCACCTATTTTCTGTTGGAACAATCTTCTGTGTAAAATAAATAAGTTGAAACAAATCAAATAAATAAAAACAAATTACTTTTTTTTTTATCAGCAAAAAAGAAGCTTTATTGATGGATAAACATAACGAGTATGAAAACATACATCAATAAAGAAAGAGGGTGCAAAAAGCATCACAGTGAAACATACAGATCCCAACTAGGTTGGCACCTAGATGCACACCAAATCATCTGCTAGCACACACTCGGAGCTCCAAGTTGGTGAGAAACCAATATGCAGAGCAAAACAAAACAAACCAAAACACAAAAAGCACCAAAACACTCCTCTATTATAGAATTTATTTTACCGAACCGAATAAATATTTAAAAGATCAAATCGAGTATGTAACACTCTGTCCTTAAGACAGATTCGCCCCGCTTCATTGCTTATGGATAAAAGGCATCTATCTACCAAGATACAATGATCTCCATAAATTGTAGTAGCATTCCAAATATTTTGTATAACGAACAAAACCTATGCTCTTATACTCTCAAATATATCTCCTAAAAATAATATGAAGAATAGATAATGCAAAGAGCAAAATATGGAACAATTCTGCTGGAACAATAATGTAACAAATGAATTTTCGAATGTACAATACTGCTGGAATGATCCAGTATTTATAGGCAAGTGGTACCTATTCGGACAGATAAGATTTTGAATTGAACAGATGCAATCTGTTCTGAACAGATACAATTTATACCGAACAGGTCTGAACTGTTTGAATCTGTCTGTTGGAAATAAATCTATCTGGTTCAACCTATTTGAACCTACTAGAAATTGGACCAGAGAAGGGCTATGTTTGGACAAAAAAAATTGGCACAAAATTTAAATTAATTTCGTTCAATTAAATTTTCCCATAAGAAATTTTTGAAAAATTGGACCGGAGAAGGACTCTATTTGGATAGAAAAAATTGGCACAAAATTTAAATTAATTTCATTCAATTAAATTTTCCCGCAAGAATTTTTTGAAAAAATTCAAATAAATTTTGTCCAAAAAATTAATATAAGAACCGACCCGGCTGGTCAGACAGTGGCGGCAGCAGTGCGCGTGTGTGGTGGTTTGAGTTAAGGTTCACTTTGCCTATAACTCCTCCCTGGTCGAACAGACGGCGGCGGCGGCGGCGCACGTGTGTGGTGGTTTAAGCCAAGGTTCACTTTATCCATAACTTCTCCCCGGTCGGACGAACAACATCGACGGCACGCATGTGGTGGTTTAAGCCAAGGTTCACTTTGTCCATAACTCGATGGCGGCAGAAGTGACGCGCGTGTGTGGTGGTTTAAGCCAAGATTCACTTTGTCCGTAACTCCGCGTATGTGGTGGTTTAAGCCAAGATTAACTTTGTCCATAACTCCTCTCCCGATCGGAGGGACGGCGGTGGCACGTGTGTGGTGGTTTGAGCCAAGGTTCATTTTGTCCATAACTCCTCCCTTCTACAAACTTAGGGTGTCCCTTGGGACCCAACCCAAGTGTTACCACCTAGAACTTATATACACATATAAATTCTCTTAAGTTTTCAATGTAGGACAAGCCTTACAATGATACCTACATTTTATTCCTTCAATTGTCTATTCCACGAACTCAAAAACGACATCAACTTCCTATTCACTCATAAATGGTTTTGACGAACCGTCTTCACCGGGTGACTTGTCATGCGATAAGGAACACGTCACCTCTTTGAACCCACCCTAAAAGACATTTGGGATCCACCCAAAATTAGGTTCAAATTTAGTCCAAAATAAGCCTATAAAATCATAATTCCAACATTTTTTCCATTTTTCTTTTCAAATCTCTCACCAAATCCATAAACCAAACGAACTCTAAAGGAGATCTTGAAATAGGGCATCTGATTTAACCACCACTTCACAACAGCAGAGCACCCATTTATGTGAGCTTCAAACCATGACCAAATTTCCTCAAAAAATCCAAAAGAAATCCACCTAATTAGGCACCCATTTATGTGAGCACCCATTTATAAATTGATCATACCGAAGTTTGCCGAAGTGGCAAAACAAAAGACACAACCTGAAGGCCACAAAACACAATGACTGCCATTCACAAGAAACCATCTCCACACAACAAGACCAAGAAAAACTAAAATCATCCCTTACTTTTTACCTTTACCCAACTTCATACTTCAAGAAGGATGAAAATTTGTGCAGAAGTTTCCTTCCAATGGAGAAACATAACAAAGGGTGCATATGGTAACAAAGGGGTGTGTACCATAGCATTACCTTGAAAACTTTGAATTTTGAATGAAGAGGAGAAGACAAGGGCTATGTTCCTAATCACAAGTTCATAATCTTAAACACTTACAATTCTATTAATTCAAATCTGCAGGGACATAACCAAAATTTCATTATCAATGGGCCAAAAGACAAATAATATTTTATTACCATATACCCAAACACACACATATACATAAATTATATATAAAAAATAAAAAAATCAAGCACCATAGAAGCAATCTCTAATAGGAAAAAGAAATTTTTTTGGTACAAAATAAAAAGAGAACACATGATAAGAGAAGAATCAAATATGTATCTTTTATACTGTGAAATCATTTTATTTATAAAATAAGATATATATTTTTAGAAATACTATAACAAAAATAATTTCTCACAAAAATAGTCTTCTCCTAATCCCATCCCTACAAATCTAAGTATTAGAAAGCTAAAACATATTGTAATACTTATAAGAAAAAAACTTAGAACCATAGCTAAAATACAAAACTAATTTGTTTAGTATTATTTGGAAACATAATTCCAAATAAAAATAAAAATAAAAAACTAACTATCCTAATATATCAACTAAGCAATCCCATAATTAGCAAGAAGCCTTACACTTCAATAGGAGTTCTCTCCACCTGTGTGTGTTTTATTTTCCGTATATGTGTTTGGAGATATATATACATATATATATATTTTTTTTTTAAATCCTTTCTTTGTATTTATTATGTATTGAATTTGATTTTGATTGTGATTGCAATTGATCGGGTATCATGATAATATCTATCAATATAAAAATAAAAATAAAAACTCCTAATGAGGCTCTAGAGCATCCTATCTCTTCCTTTATATTCCCTCATTACTCAAAATAAGAAATTTTTCTGTCAAAACACATCCTCAGCAGTTCTCCTATCCAAACCCCCAAATATAGGTATTGCTACAGTGACTTCCTACAAATAGAGAGTCACTATAGCTCCTCATATTTGATAAATTCTTATTTTATTTCGCGAAGAATGTCCTCCCGGACATCCCTCCCTCAGATGTCCCGTGAGAGCCCTGAAGCTAAAGAAAAAAAATGACCAAAATTAGCTTGACCGGTCGACCGCCCGGTCAACCACCCCTTTGCATTCCTCGGCTAGTTCCTGCTATGTTGTTGGGTTGTTGCATTTGTGTTTTATTATTTTGTTATTAAAAAATATTTAAATTTAAAAGAATTAAAAATATTATTTTAATAGAATAGAGAAAGAATATGAAATTTGTTGGGAGAAGTAGATGAAAAAGTAATTCCTAAAATAGGAAATGAATTTTTTAATAATATTTTAAAGTAAAATTTAAATAGTCTGATAAGGATGCTCTAATACCTGTAGTTAAATGACAAAGAATTTTAAATAAAACCTCCATTTCAAAATTATCGTTTACATGTTGGGCATTAATTAATTAATTCAGTATTTAATTATTTTTAATTAAAGAAATTACATGAGCCAGCAACATTAGAATTGCCTGCCATGACTAGGTGTTTTTATTTTTCTTTATTTTTTACTTGACAACCTTGTTACTGAAGTAATAGAAGTACAATTGTTCAAAGCATTAACCCAAAAAAAAAAAAAAACATTTCTCAGTCTTCTTTGTTTCATGTTCAGATAATAACATCCATGAGTGGTTTATTTATTTATTTATATTTTTTCAAACAACTTAACAGGGAAAATATTGAATGGTTGTAAAAGATTCCAGAAGCACATGTACTTGAGCCTAGCAATGAACAACGCAAATCCTAATAAATAGACCTATTACTTAATACGTGTAATTAGCGGTGTTTTATAATTTAAAAAAAAAAAAAAACGCGTTATTAATTGTTAATTTTTAACAATAATTTAAAAAATTCATTACAAAAAAACATCGTTAATTGTCAACTTTTAGCAATAAATTTAGAAAAACGTCACAGAAAATGTCATTAATTGTCAGTTTTTAGTAACATTTAGAAAAACTTTACAAAAAATTCACTAATCATCAGTTTTTAGCGGCAATTCTGTTAGCACCAACTTTCAGCGATGAATTGATAGGATTTAATAGGAATTAAGTCTAATTATTAAGATCTGCTGGTAATTTATCCCTTTATTTACACAATGCTTGCACACTATCACTATAACAATTTTAATTACACACTATTTGCACATAGTAGTGTGCATATTATTTTAATCTTCATAAATGTATAGACTCCCAAAAATAAAGCTGAAAAAGAGTAGTTTTTTTTTTTTTTTTTTCATGTAAAAATTCAACTTTTTCCCCCTTTGTCATTGTGAAAGTCGAGTTGATTTATTTAGTGCGATATTTAATCAGTTCAATGATGATACTTTCTCTATTTAGCATAATGGCTGTCCTCATGAAGTAAACCTATTCATCAAAGCTTGGGTAGCATCTTGTATTACATTTTGGACGCTAATCGAAGAATTTTATTTTAGATAATAAATTTTTTTGCAATCTTACGAAGGATCGCATCATAATTTGATCAAAATTAAGATGTTGAGTGTTATAATTAAAAAAATAAAAGATCAAAATGAGATTTAATAAAAGTGAAGGGATGCAAAATATAACATAGTATTTATTTATTATTTTTTAGGGCTGAGTTTTATTCATTCATTTATTTTGAACCTTAGTTCTACTTGCAATGAAGTCCTGCACTTGGAGACTAACAACTTCAACCTCTTTTATTATTAAAGTAATTGAGTCAACTTAGTTGATTATTAATTTAGGGAGAGGATTCTCTCCCGTCCACATAGTGGACAGAAGTGTACTGTTGGGTTTATGGGGCTCACCAAAGGTCTCATTTCGATAATCCGAACCGTTAATGTGTAGAACTAATTGAGTAATTTATGCTTGCAAAAAAATCACATTGATTAAATATCAATAACCCCTTGATTGGAACATATTTTTGTCAATGATAAATATGATTTTAAAAATTAATTGTTAACAAAAATGTGTTCCGATCAAGGGGCTACCGATATCCGGTCAACGTGATGTTTTGCACGCATAAAGTACTCTACGAGCTCTACGCGTTTAACGGTTCAGATTATCAAAACAAGATCCGTGATAAGCTCCACAAGCCCAACAGTCTCCTTAATTTACACTCTTGCTCAGAAAGTCATAGAGCCAATTTGGTCAATTTTTATTATAGGTAAAGATTAATTATTTTTTCGTTGAGTAAGTTTGTTTTATTTCTTTTAATTATGAGTTCTTTGTATTTATTATTCGCATTAATTGTCGAACTTACATATATATATACCCACACATTAGATTATGATTATTCAATATTTTCACATAAATATGTGTATTAAGAAGCAAGATTCTCTTATCTCCATAGTATTTTGATTGAAGAAATTACGATAATTTTGCCCTCTAATATAATTTCGTTGTTGTTAGAACTCTATTTCATGTGTTGAAAAACTTTTACCTTGTAGTCACTCATGATATTCGTCAATCGTTTATTAACCTTTATTTGATTATATATCATCAAAATTCACTAAGCTTGCTAAGAGTTCAATAAATAACTAATTGTAGATTTTGTTGTACAAAATCCATGTAAGATGAACCACCCCATTCTGTAGCCCTCTTCATCTTCTGCACCATTCTCTATGTTAATATATAATAGTACTATATAACCCACTCACACACTTTAGGTACACTTTCGGTTACTATATATTATACAACATTGTATGCTGTTGTATGCTGACCCACTCACACACTTTCATCATGTAAAGTCACAGGCCCACTCACACATGACTTTACATGATGAAAGTGTGTAAGTGGGTCAGCATACAACAGCATACAATGTTGTATAATATATATAGTAACCGAAAGTGTACCTAAAGTGTGTGAGTGGGTTATATAGTACTATTATATATTAACACTCTATTAGCATTTTCAACCCCCACCCCTGTAACATTAGCCTCATAACAGCACCTCTAAAATACTTCTCTCTCTCTCTCTCTCTCTCTCTCTGCAGCAGCATAGAATGTGAACAACAGCAAAATCGTGCACAGCAAAGAAAGTTGCAACTTTTCTACAACTTATAGAATCTGAAGATTACCAAAAATATAGGGAAAAAAAGAAGAAGAGAGAATTCTCTCAACGAAGTGTTTGTAATACATCAAAAGTGTTTTCTATAAGGCTTACAACTCTTATTTATAATAGAACGAAATCCTAATTAAACTAGGAAATAAACCGAAAAAGACAATACTGGCTAATCAAGCCTAAATCAAAGAAATTACGAAAACTACTAAAAAGGAAAGATTTGAGTTAAGCTCAAATATGGAAGCTATAATGAAAAATACATATTCTAGAGAAAAACCTGGCCCTAATTGGATTAGTCTAGGCTGAGTTATAGACGACTCAATTATTTCTAAAAACGGCGAAATCGCGAAATTAAAGACCTAAACAACGAAATTTGACCGAAATTCATCATAGGCCATGGCAAAGCGATGGGTATTGATTGCCGCATAATTTTTCATTTCTTGAGTGAACTCCACGGCATTCCAAGCACTTCCATCTTGTATCTACTAGTGCCTTTTACCTTTGCCTTGTCCGTATATAAGTTCCGAAACTTTATAGCCAAACACTTTGCATCATCCTCCCTGAGTTGAAGAGAATTTGTATCATCATCATCATAATGATCACCATGGTAAGGGACAAGATGCCTGACATTGAATACATAAGATGGGCAAATATAGCTTGGAAGCTTTAATCTATAGGCATTTGAGTAGATCTTTTTTGTAATTTCCAGGGCCCAATTTTTCGAGCTGCTAACTTGTTGTGCTCTCCCATAGGAAAATAGTGTTTAGGTAAGATAGCCCAAACAAAATCTCTCACCTCAAACTCCACTGCTTGGTGTTTCTTATCAGCACCTCGCTTGTTCTTAGTTGTAGCTTCATGTAAATGTTGTTGGGTCTATTTGTGAATTTCCTAAAGCTGTGTAACTAGATCCTCTGCTTTTCCCTGAACAAGCTTCAACTCCAAAACGGGGGCTAAGTCAAGTAGTGCTTGGGGGTTAAACCCATAAGTGATGTAGAAAAGATTGAACCCAGTGCTGTGGTGGGTGAAACGGTTGTAAGCAAACTTAGCTTGTTACAAGTTTTGGTCCTATGACTTGAGGTGATCTACTACGAGGTTACAAAGTAAACTACTCAACGACTGATTGGCAACATCCATCTGTCCATCTCTTTGGGGATGATAAGCGCTGCGAAAATCTAACTTGATGTTAGACAAATGCCACAAACATCACCAAAATGACTGAGGAAATTTGTGTCTCTATCTGAAATGTGGTAACCCATGTAGACAATAGACTTCCCGAAAATAGAGTTAAGCAACATTGATAGCATCAGTAGTTTTCTTACAAGCAATGAAATGAACCATCTTGGAGAATCTATCCACCACTACAAAGATGGAGTCATTCCCCTTCTATGTCTACGGCAATCCTAACACGAAGTCCATGGCTGATCTGGAAGTGGAAGTGGCATGTATAAGCCAACATTGGTAGCAGTGCCCTTGGAAACTTGACAAATGCAGCAACCATCCACAGTTTCTCCAACGTGTTGATCTATTGTTTCCCTTGACGCATCCAAATCTGTTTCTATTGTTGCCACCAAATGAACCCTTTTGTTAAGGGGAACCTCTTTGAAATCCAGGATCTCCTCTATTGCAGCCACCCAATTCAGAAATTCTCTAGGTTGTAAACAACCCTTGAACTATAGTATAGTACATCAAGTTTGAAGCCCGAATCCCACTGATTAGATGTACAGTTTGCCACCAGTCATCTTATCAGTGGTCTGTATGCACCAAATAGGTTCTCGTCTTCATTCTCGATATCATCCATATCCTCCTTTTTCATTCACCGTGGATTTGGAAGACATTTTTGAGGTGCACCTTTATCAACTGCCATGGCAGCGAGCTGCTCTCCTAGCTCTTCAATTTGCTCAGTGAATTGTTATGTTATTTGGGCTTCTAGTTGTGCTTGTTGCACAGCATCATTGCGCTCGTACACATTTTCAACAGCATCTTGTTGACCACCACCACAAACTCCTTGAACCATGATGATCGATCAGAAACTGAGACTAAGCTCTGATACAAACAAACGCAGCGTAGAACGTGAACAACAGTAGAATCATGTACCAAAACAAGCTGCAACTCTTCTACAATCTGTTGAATCTAAAGATTACTAGAAATATAAGAGAAAAAAGAGAATTCTCTTAGCAAAGTGTTTATAATATATCAAAAGTGTTTTGCCCTAAGGCTTACAACTCTGATTTATATTAGAATGAAGTCTTAATTAAACTAGGAAATATACGGAAAAGGCAATACTTGCTAATCAAGCCTAAATCAAAGAAATTACAAAAATTATCAAAAATGGAAAGATTTGATCAGTTAAGCTCAAAGCTGCAAACTATAATGAACAATATATATTCTAGAAAAAATCAAGCCCTAATTGAATTCGTCCAGACTAAGTCATAGGTGAATCAATTATTTCAAAAAATAGAAAAATGGTGAAATTAAAGGACTAAACATTGGAATTTAATCGAAATCATTGTTGGCCATGGCAAAACGATGGGCATTGAGTGCCACATCATTTTCCACGTCCCGGTAGAATTTCACAGCATTTTGAGCACGTGCCATCTTGCATCCACTAGTGCCTTTTGCCTTTGCCTTGTTTGTCCATAAGTTTCAGAAACTGTATGGCCAAACACTATGCATCACCATCTCTCTGTCTTTTAGACAACTATCTCTCTCTATGTATATATATACATGGGAAAGAAACGAAAAAAAAGAAAAAAAAAAAAGATTGAATGGCTGGTGATCGACATGAATATGGAGGGAGAAGAAGATAAAAGCATACATCTCTCTCTTACAATGTAAATCCTCCATACATAGCAGAGAAAAAAGTTTGTGCGGTTGGTGACCAAAATGATTGAGGGAGAAGAAGGTGAATGAGAGAGAGAGAGAGAGAATCATTTTGCCCTTAAAAGTTTGTCATTTGTGCTGCACATTATCATTTTTTTAAAAAAATTTAAATGACTATTATTGATTGAACAAATTTAAACTAAAAATAAAATTTAAAAGATAACTGTGTTGAATTGAAATATCAATAAAGACCAAACTAAAACTAAACAAGATCATTAGTGAAGTTTGTGGTTGTTTGATGTTGGATTGTAATATTAAGAAAATTAAGAGTCACCTTTATATGATGTTAAACTTGGCATGTACTTTCTAGGCTTTGGAAGAATTACACTCAAGGTGACAAAGAACAGAAAATGTGGAAACTTGTACTCTCTAAAAGCAATGATCCATGCCTCAAAAGTGTAAATAATCACATTGGTAGACAATTTTGGGAGTTCGACCCAAATCTTGGAACAACTGAGCAACGAACTCAAATTGAAAAACTTCGCCAAGAGTTTTACAAGAACCGTTTTGAAGTTAAACATAGTTCAGATCTGCTCATGAGACTCCAGGTAACTCACATTTCATTGTGTTTTAGTTTCAATTATCATTGCATAGTCCATTTGTAAAAATTATAGAACACCACCCAAAAGAAATAAAAAAAGCCCACCATGTGCATTTCTTTTTGTTGATCAATCTAGTTGTAATATTTATATAGAGAGAGAGCAATGATTCATAGTTCTAAATTTGGAACTCTAACAATAGCTCTAATGATGTGGCATAAAAAAAAAAAAAAAAAAAAAAACATACATCAAATCATTTATGAGTAGGATCCACTGCCACATAAGTAGATCTCATTAAAGGTCTACTTTTAGTGTTCTTAAAACATTTTTGATATATATATTTGAGTAATGATTTGTTGATACACTACTTTTATTCCTAATGTACAAATAGTTTGCAAATAAGAATCCATGTGAGATGAAGTTACCACAGCTGAAAGTTGGAAGTGAAGAAGAAGTAACTAAGGAAGTAGTGGAAACCACATTGAGAAGGGCCCTAAGGTTCTACGCATCCCTCCAAGCTGAAGATGGGCACTGGCCTGGGGATTATGGTGGCCCCCTTTTTCTTATGCCTGGTTTGGTATGACCCTCATATTTATTGTCGTCAATGTTTGGGATATGACTTTTTTTTTTTTTTGGAACAACAAAAGATAAAGATTTTATTGATGTAAACCGAAGGCACAAAACACAGAAGAGAATGCATAAATAACATGGAAAATGTACAAAGCATCATAGCAAAACCTCTCCATCCCAACTAGGTTGCCACAAAAAAGCACGCCCAATCATATGCCAGCACTTTCCAAAGACGAGAGTTTTGAGATTTCCAACGAAAGCCAAGGAAAGAACAAAAAATAAAAATATCGTATAAAGCAACAACTACGTTCAAAAGTCATTTTCTAATCCTTTACCATCAGCACAACTGTTGCCAATAGAACTAACAAATTCCTGATGATGCTCCTTTGCTCCAATTCAAAGCACTATATGCAAAAACACAATTGTCGACGACAACTAAGCAACTGTGACATTGGCAAACCCCTTAGCTCAGATCTCATATTAGCCCAAAGAACAACACAAATTTAATTAAATCAATTAATTCTTCTCAATTTGATTGAACACACATTTATTTTGAAGTCCCCACACTGACCATAATACCATAGATGGGATCACCTTTCAAATAACCTTCCTTGCTCTTTTATATATCCAACTCTTCCACCACTCCCATAACAGGCTTATAGAACCTAGCACCACCCGAACCAACCCCCACCACTTAATAATTTCTGACCACAACCTCCAAACATTCATGCACCAGAGTAGGACATAACTCAACTTCACTTTTGTAAAAATGGCAAGGTTGTCATTTCACGCACTAGAGAAGTTGAAGTTGAAGTTCAAATAATAAAAATGTTTTGTGGCACACTTTTAACCATTTTGTATCATCAATTAATTAGACGTATCATGTAATTGATTTCTTGTCCGAAGTTATGATTACAGTGACAATTAAAGGTAAGTAATGATATGAGATATTTAACATTTTTTTTCATTCATATACACTCTTTCATATTTTGTTACTAATTAACAAAAGAGAGTGGGAACATGTGAGTATATAAATTTTGATTCCATCTAGATTTTTTTTGAGTAAGTAAATATTTTATTATCAAAAGGAGAAAATACAGAACAGTGTCCAATACAAACCTTGTAAAGGCAACAAATGCAAAAGAAACAAGCCTCAAGCTCAAACGGCTAACACTAACAAAACCTAAACCCTTTTAAAATAGGTCTATCACAACCCCGAGAGTCTAAGTTAAGACAAAAAAAGAAACAATGTCATGTATCTCATTCACTCTAGCTCGTTCCAATAAGAAGAGACATGAAGAAATCAAAATTTCACCCTGCGAGAGGAAGCATTTGCCTCAAGTTGATGTAAGGACTTGAAACATATTGGAAACATTTCCATCATTCAAGTTTGAACTTGCTCTGACCTTACCAACCACATTACCTATATCTTTCCTCTTTGATGCCTCTACCCAGTTAGTTGCCTTAGTAGTGCATTAGTAGATAAGTACATGCAGTAAGTTCAAACTATAAAATATTCCTCTTTACAAAATTGGGGCACAAATCACTTAAATGTTAAATTTTGAAATGTTTTCCTTCCATCCATGTGCTTTGAGGAAATTTTTTCCTAAACTAAAAAGTGAAAAATATGCTTTTACTGTCCATTTGGATTTAGTGATTTGATGAGAATGATACAGAATGAAAATATTTATATATATAACTTTTTCTCATGTTTGGTTTTTAAGTTGGGTGGGAAATGATGAGAAATGGAAAGAAAGAAAAGTCCTTATTTTATGAGTTCCATTTCTCACTAAAGTGGTAAGTTTTGGTGGAATGCAAATTGATTGATTGTAAATGCAAATTGATTGATTGTATATTTTTCATAATACCGAGATTGCTCATCAAAATACTAAAGAAGAAAAAGAGATCTCATCCATATTCCTATACCACATACTTTTCTTTCTTACTCATCCAAACATGATAGTGAGTGAATACAATCATACTTTTTCTTTTCTCATCTAAATGAGAGACCACAATTATTTCTTTGATTTCTCACCCCACGATCTAAATGCAAAAATTAGAGAATATATGCCTACTAGTAGCATTGAATTACAAGGGATTGAATGCATAAAAACTTGCATATGACAATAAAAATTTCATCTTCCATTTATTTGTAATTATCTGCCCAACTCTTGCTTGCTAAAGTATCGATCGCATCATTTCATAGGTTATCGGCTTGTCTATCATGGGAGCCTTAAACACAATATTGCCACAAGAGCATCAACTGGAAATTTGTCGTTACCTATATAATCATCAGGTAATTATCTCTTTTCATTTCGATGTATAGGTACAAATATTAGTAGTAGGAAACTCACTTCCAACCATAAACTCACTCCCAATTTATGCAATTATGGTACAAACAATGCAAATATACTTGGGTTTGAACTTGCATAGTTATGGTTAAACCTTAGCGTAATCTATTTTGCAACCCAACATTAGTAAAAATAGTACATAACTCTGAGGATATATGACGAGAGAATTTTAATTTAGTAAAGCGGGTTAGGAATGTTCAAAATACAAGAGTACAACAGAACATGGAAAAATGATAAGCGCAAGAGTGTTGAAGCTAACATGTCTTCTTCTTCTTCTTTTTGGGTGAAAATTGAGAACGACTATGATCCAATTATATTTGCAGAATTTCGATGGAGGTTGGGGATTACATATAGAAGGGAGCAGTACCATGTTTTGTACAGCTCTCAACTATGTTACTTTGAGATTGCTTGGAGAAAGGATGAATGATGGAGATGGAGCCATGGAGAAGGCAAGAAAATGGATTCTTGATCATGGTGGTGTCACGCACATTCCTTCATGGGGGAAGTTTTGGTTCTCGGTATAATCTTGTTGTCTTCTTTTTCTTTGTTTTCTTGTTATATTGTTGCTTAGTAATTTTTGATTAATTTTAAAAAGTAGCCCAAAACTAATTCTATATTTGTTCCAAGTTTATTGTTGATATAATGTCTTCAAGGAAATAACATAAAGCCATTTGGTTGTACTGAATGGGATAGAAGAACAAAAGAATATTAAAATGGTGCTAAATATATTATGATAATAATGAGGCATGGGCACCGATAGTGTAATTATTATAATCATCTTAATTGTTATTATAGAATTAAGGTATAATGAGGGATTTACATGGTGGGCATTCTTCACCTTTTGGTAGGTACTTGGTGTTTATGAATGGAGTGGCAACAACCCCTACCCCCAGAGATATGGCTCCTACCTTACTTTCTTCCCATACACCCAGGTTCTACTTCTACTTTTTATTCACCCTCTACTTCTACTTTTTGTTGGGTTTTGTTTTCTCTATGCACTTTTCTCTAGTATAATTACAAAAACTTTTATGAAAAGAATGGTGAACAATGTTTCAGATGGAATAGCGTGGCATGACATGTGCAAAGCACGTGAAATAGTAACCAACTCTAATTTTTGTACTACATTTTAAGATGTGTATATAAATAATAAATGTGCAAATGCCTTTTTTTTTTTTTTTTTAATCTTGTTATGCATGTATGCATAATGCATGTGTTTGGATTTATGCTTTACAATAGGGTAAATTACAAATATATCTCTTGAGGTTTGATTAAATACGAATCGCCTCCTATGATTTTGAAAATTATATTCTACCTCCTGAGATTTCTAATTTCATAACAAATCTCTTTTTTTATTAATAAATCATCAAGTCAATTATTAGTTTTTAATAATGTTAGAAATATATTTTAATTAATAATTTAGGTAATTTTATTATTGTATTGGCGAGCAATTATGAATTTCATTTTATTAATTAATTCTGTTAAATAAAAATACTAACAATGAGGTGTTTGCAATTTTCTAAATCATATGGGGCAATCTGTACTTTAAGTCAATCTCAAAGGATGTATTTATAATTACCCTTTACAATATTAAAGAATGCAATATACTTTAAGAAAGTATGTAGGCTTACAGATATGTCATATAAATTGGTATATCAATACATCAACAACCAAAATTACAAAAGATGTTCCACTTGATGCAGGGCGTATGTGGTGTCATTGTCGGATGGTGTACCTACCAATGTCATATTTATATGGGAAGAGGTTCATAGGGCCAATTAATGCTACCATTTTATCATTGAGAAGAGAGTTGTATACACATCCCTACCATCAGATTGATTGGAACCAAGCTAGATACCTATGCGCTAAGGTATAGTTTGATACATATTTATCCTTGCTCAGTTGCTTTTCATTTTGCAGACTCTAGCTGACGTCGAACAACTATTAAGAAATCTATTCAACTATTCAATTGATCCCAAAATCAAAATCTATGGAGAATTGATCGAAAAGAGAAAATAAAAATTATCGAAAAGACTAAGAATAAAGGGGAAAAAACACAAGAACCACAAATTTTCATGATCTAGTCAAGAAGTCCTAACTAAAAACCAAAAATAAAATAAATACCAAAATATAAAATATTATCAAAATTAGTTATTAAATATTATTTCTTTAATCAATTCAATTATCGTTCCATGTCACTAGCTCCACCATATTGCTTTAATGAACATACTGATATCAACACTAAACTTAGTACACAAATTTTAGGAATAGGCTATACCTAATTACATCTCTATGTCAAACAACTAAGTTAAATATAACAACTAGGTATTTAGGGTTGAGCCAAAATTAACTAGACCAAACAAATTTGAACCATCCCATTATCAACTCTAGTATATTAATCTCAATTGAAAACATAATTTGTTCTTCCCCTGTCGTTGATGTTGGATGCATTTCAATCAGAGATCAATCATGAAATGCAATTTTACTTGATAATTATGCCATCATTTAAGGTGAATATGTAATAATCATGATAATATTTATAATATCCAATCTAGTGTTGCAGGAAGATTTGTACTACCCACATCCCAGGATACAAGACATCCTTTGGGATTCTTTACATAAGATTGGGGAGCCTCTTCTCATGCAATGGCCTTTCCATAGGCTAAGAAAAAAGGCATTAAGCATGGTAATGGAACATATTCACTATGAGGATGAGAATACACAATATATCTGTCTTGGACCAGTAAATAAGGTACCTACTTTTATCTCTAATTATCTCTTTTTTCGAACATTTGCATATCCAAGCATTTTGGAAAAAATCCTAAGCATGAATATCTTAGGAAGGGAATGCCTTGGTTGTTAAATTGTAATAAACTTTGGTATACATCGACAATCTGATATTTTCAATAACTTATGATTAGCCTATCTACTTGTCACTCTATAACAAACTACTTTTATTTTTGGGAGTGTAAGAATTATACCGAATACTCATAAGTTATTCTTTCTAACCATAGGTACTAAACATGATATGTTGTTGGGTGGATGATCCAAATTCAATGGCAAATCAGCTACACCTCTCAAGGATCAAAGATTATCTCTGGGTGGCTGAAGATGGAATGAAAATGCAGGTTTTCTATCAAGTATTTTTTCCCAATTAAAATTGTTGCACACTTGTTGGCTATTAATTAGAACTTACAAGTATGAAACAAAGTAATGTGAAAAAAGGAAGCTGATACCTCTGTCTAACAGATTTTCTTTGAACTACTAAAAAACAAAAGGCAATATTTCAATGTCAGGGTTACAATGGATCCCAATTATGGGATGTTACTTTTGCTGTCCAAGCAATCCTCTCTACCAATCTTGTTGATGAATATGGTTCAATGCTTAAAAAATCCCATGACTTCATTAGGATCTCACAGGCAAGTTAGAACTTTGGTGAACAATGTTCTTCATGTATAAAAAATTTATTCTAATTATGTCAAATATATGAGTTGTACTAATTTGAATTTGATTTTGGCTTAAAGGTTAGGAATGACAGCTCAGGCAATCTTAGCTTCTGGTACCGTCACATTTCAAAGGGTGGGTGGCCTTTCTCTACCCCAGATAATGGTTGGCCTGTGTCAGATTGCACTGCAGAAGGTTTAAAGGTAGATTGTTTCCATAAACTTCAGAAAGTTTAAGATGGTCCTTAGAAGGTGCATTAAAATTTCATAAGTAAAAGATATACTAATGTTGTTTTAAAACATATTCTGTAGAAAACTTTTAGAGGAAACATAGAACATAGAAATCTATCTCCCTTTCCTCTTTTTTTTTTTTTTTCAAAAGCATGAGCCAATGTCTTTTTCTATGAAGTATGGATATGAGATACAGGTATGATACGACATGAATTCAACGATATGAAAAAACTTTGTAAGTAGAATATGGGTACGACCAATTTATGTTCATAAAAAATATTTTAATAATTTTTGTATTGTGTTATACATGGCGAGTCAATGACCAACCATGTTACATTTTTTTTTTTTTTTTTTTTTTTGAAATTTTCATTTCAATGTCACATCTAAACTATTTTTTTCTCCTTTGTATTTTTCTCTTTCATAGTTGAATGTGTTATACACAAAGTGTTTGTGTTGAAATCTAATTTGGGATCATCATATTTCCAGAGCTGTCCTTACTTTCTAAAAACTATATATGGATATGAACATGAAATACTTATATGACACATTTATAAGGGTACGTCAATTGGATAAGTTTTAAAAAATATTTTCTTCTTCTTTGTAAAGTATTGAGAAGTTATTCTTGTATGTATCCTACCAATTATACACTAATCCTATGCAAATATTATTACAATTTCACTTTCACAGTAATTCAAAGATGTTATCTAAAGTAGCTGATATTCTTTAAAAATTAAAAAATTAAAAATAAAATCAAGTATTCAATACATTTAGGAACTATCACATATATCCATGAGTGTTTGGTAAGTATTGGTTTGTGATACGAATATGACTCCAATAAGATAGGACCTTTACAATTTTAGTAATGGAGTTCTCTAAGTTTAAAAGATGGACTAAAAAAACAATGTTTTCATTTATGGTATAATATAATTTTATGCAGGCAGCACTCATGCTATCCCAGATGCCATCTACCCTTGTTGGAGAAACAATAGCAGTAGATCAGTCATATAATGCAGTCAATTTTATTCTCTCTCTTCAGGTACTACTCTTGAGGTTCTTAACTAGTGAGCCAGAACATATGCAAAACATTTTCATACTAAAACTTTAGCATAAAATCTTGATGTATGCCTTTAAATTGTGTGCTTTAGAATGAGAAACACCCAGAGTTATCTCTTAGTTACAGTGGTGAAGGCTGCAGATTAATTGGAGATCTCATTACTTGACCACTGCAACTAAGGAAGATGTTTGATGAGCACTCAATCTAAAGAAAATGTTGGTTTTTAATCCTTGTGAACCAACAATTGCCTATTGGTAAGTGACATATGTTATTCAACTGAATTAGTAGGACAAATAATCTCCTCCCTTGTCCTCATTTGTTTTGTAATAGATATGGACATACATAACCTTAATTATATATTTATTATGCATTATTAGTTATACGATTAAAATTTTGTCAATTTTATTAGATAGAATTTTTATTGTAATTTAATCTAAATAATAAAAATTGCACCCAAAACTAATAATTACAATTCATATATTATAATCCACTCAATCAAACAAACTATATAATTATTATTTGAAAAAAAAAAAAAAAAAACCCTATGTAAACCATCCATTTACAAAGAAAAAGTCTACGATTCCAAAAGGTCAAAAATTCTAAGCTCGTGCAAACATGTTTAGATGTATCTCCCAAAATTTTCACAAAACAACAAACTAAAATCAGATTTAGATCCTCCAACATGGAACATATCTCAATCTCAGCCAAGAGTTCATGAATAAAAACAGGGTGTTTTGTTCTGTTTTGAAGTTGTTGCAAAGCTAATTGCAGAATTTGAATTCTTTTATTAATATTTGTGATTGATTTCTAAAAAACAAAATATAAAAAATAACATTGTGTTAATTGAAATCAAGAACCAACAATACAATGATAAATATATAAATATATATATGAGATGAAATTTTTTAGTGAAATAATTCAACTAAATCACACACATACAACTCATTCATGATAATTCTTACTGTAAATTACATATGTATTGAAAACAAAGGGATTCCAGTTATAGATTGTTCTCTAAATTCTAATTCAAAAATAATAATCCAAAAGTTACAAAGTAAAATCTAGGATTGTTACAGTTTTGAAATTTTAGGGAAACCAAAGAGAGACAAAAACAAAGAAGAAAAAAAAAAGATTGAGAGAGAGAGAGTCCATATGTAAAACAATGAAGGCGGGAGTTGATAGTGGAGAAATGAAGATAGCACCACTGATGGTGGAGAAGCGAGGATGGTGGCGTTGACAGTGATGGCGCTGGTGAGTGCCACACAATGGGAGTGTAAGAGGAGTGAGGGTTGCTTGTAATCAACTGTCACACCCCGATTTCCAAGATCCGACTTATGTGAATAATCTATTAAATACTAAATGAAAAGACAATGAATAAAAGAAGTCTAAACTCTCATACACGCTTATATTAACATCATTCACATCATGAGATAGTTATATTACAAGCGTCAGGTCTATATACATATACAAAACATTGTACATTGCCTTGAGGCTTACGAGACAAAAGGGTTCAACCCTTAACAAAAATGGCTCATGGCCTAAATAAAAGAAAGGCCCTGGGCTTGAATATCAAAGGGCTCCTCAAGCTCAAGCACAAATCCCGGTGCATCACCTTAAGGTCAATGCACACCATAAATACTTGAAAAGATTCCAGCCACATAAGGTAAACATATAGTCAGTAGGAAACATTTCAGAAGCCAATACAAATCCACAAGTATAGATGATCATGATACTATACAAATATAATATGTTTAAAATGTTTTGTCTAAACTATCATTTTCCAACATCAACACTAAGACTCGGTGAATCCTCTCAAGTCCATGTATTTGCCAGTGGTCATCGCTAAGCACCACTTATCTCAGTGCACTATGTGAAGTTACACTCTGCTAGTGATCATCGCCAAGCGTCACCTAAACCACCAAATTTGCCGGTTACTAACCGCAGGACCTTGGCACCTAATCGCGCGGATTTTCGGTCTTTCACCATGAACTATAGAGCCAAATTAACCATTCACAATCTCACCATATATGACTCGGATTCACCCTAACCGTTCAATTAAAACCATGTTTTTAATAATACCAATGCAATAATAAAAAGTTCATTTCTCGCGAAACGTGTTCCATGCACCACCGTTCAACAACGAATTTTCATTGTCAACAACATCTCAATCATAAATGAATGAGAACAACTATCAACAACCAATAACGCTACCTGCCCAACGCTTCAACAACCATTTCTCACATTCCAAACTCAAAAGTTCAAGGACTTTGTTTGCAATTTGGGGTTTTCTCAAATTAGGTTTGATAAGAAACTAATAGAGAAAACCCACCCAAATTGTCAAACTCTAACCTCATAGCCATCTTTTTCCAAATCAACATCAACAACATGCTAGTTTTTGTAAGAGGAGCTAATTTGAGCCCACTAAATTAATTAGGCCTAATAGTCCAAGGATGGTGAGCCCGAATTTATCGCAAGTCCAAGATTAGTGGACCCGGATTTATCGCCATCAAACGGGTCGAATCGCTCTAAGCCTCGAAAGGGTTCAGATCCACGAACTTAGAGACTTACTCGAGTCCGGACTCGAAAGGGTATTGAGCAAGCCTAGAGATCTGAGGCACTCGGACTCGAAAGGATTCGGATCCACGAATCTAGAGATCCGAAGCACTTGGCTTCGAATGGATTCAAACGCAATCTAGAAGTCGCTCCGCTAATGAGTCCCAGAACACTTGCGAGTTCGGAGCTTTCCGGGATCTACGCACCAGAACCATGGGCGTAATGGAGTCCGAACAAAGGACCCGATCCCGAGGACGGTGAGTGGAGATAAATTCACTCTTCGGTTAAACTAGTCTATACCCGGGTCGAGGTGGCACGATCTAGGGGGTCCCTGAGACTCGGCAATATTTGCGACAGGGCGTTCTCTTGAACTACCCCTGACCCTTATGCGGCAGGACGTCCTCTGAGACTACCCCTGACCCTTTGGGATGATTGGGGATCATTGTTTAGGTGTGGCTAAGAAGAAGGGTTCCCCGAGAGGTTAATCTCCTCTTCGGGGTTTTCCTCATCCTCAGGGAGGTCACCTCCTCGAACAAGGTGGTTAAAGAGAATATTCCCCATGTGCCTTGCACATGGGCTCCATCCTATATCATGAGGTGCCTATAAATAGCACCCACCCATAACTTTACAAGGGATGGATTTTGGGAGAGATAACTCTTGGGGAAAGAACTAATTTCCCTTCTCCATTATCAACCTTGAGAGTGAAAGTGGGAGATCCATGGAAGAGCCTTGCCATTATTCTCTCTCTAACTATTTTGCCTTCTTCTTCACCCAATCTCTTATCTCCATCATCTCTTTCCTATTGTGTTCTTAGTTGAGACTATCGAAGAATCTAAGTCTCTCATCATTTTCTAGAGAATTCGAATTTTTCTTCAAGGATCTTCAAATTTTCCAATGACGTTCTTGAACCCCCTCATACAGTTTTATATCAAAACTACCATAAACACACCAATAAACTCATATGGAGTCAATGAATTAAAACCCTACCTCTTCTAGAGAAAAGGAGAAGCTCATATCCACTTTTGGACGAGATTAAAGTGAAGTCCCCGCCAAGCTCTACAATACCCAAGTAAGAGTCAGAGATCAATCCTAACTCTAGATGCTCCAAAATCAAGGTTGAAGCCCCAAGAACTAGGTCAAATTCGCACAGGCGAGAGAGAGCGCAAAAAGGTGGATCAAAAGTGATATTTTCGTGCATTGCTATGTTTTTATAGAATAACAGATCGCGGGTGCAACCCATTTCATCGCAGGTGCGATAGACACAGTCACAATTGCAGGGGTCTCCACGAGTGCAAGTTTTTCACTCAGGCAAAAGTACTAGGAGGTATTTTTGGTCACGGTCTCGACATCTACACATCGCGAGCGTGATGGTGCCTAAAACAAATTATGTTTTGCTTTACCCTGGGACAGTTCTAAGTGTAACAACAACCCCCAACAATGTGCAAAGTACAAAAAGCAGTATATAAGATAACAACATCATTCATCCATTCACAAGCCCGAAAGTGTGTCGGGACATCCATACAAGTGGGTTTCAAGCCGGGTTTTAGAACCGAGACATTACATCAACACTTCAATTTCATCAAGGTTTCAATAGATTATTTTCTCCTACAAAAGGTTATAGTTGCCAAATATATAATCTGTATAAAAACAGCCAAAACGACATTATATTAGTATCTGCAACCAAATTATATTAGTCGCTAAAAGATTAACAACTCCCGCTTAAATTTTTGCCCTCCCGCATCGACTTTTTGTGACCAAGACTTGAAATTAGTCACATAACACAACACTTCTGCAACTAAAACACATTAGTTGTGAAAATTAAAAACCATTGTCTTCTAATTTTTTATATTTTTTTTTATCACCAAATACGAACTTTTCGGAACTAAATATTACAATATAATATCATATGACCATAATAGTGAACCATATCATCAAACAAAGTGCTTCTACATAAAAATATAATTGATTTGTTTCTCTTTTAAATTACAGAACAACAATGGAGGCTTCGCATCATATGAGCGCACACGATCCTACACATGGTTGGAGGTAGGTGCTTTCTTTCTATCTTTTAAGTAATGTTCTATTCACAAGGGATCGAATGTTTAACTAACAGAAGCTTCATGCAACTTGTCTCACTCACAGATGATTAACCCAGCTGAAACATTTGGAGATATCATCATAGATTATCAGTAAGATAATGCAAATTTCTATGAATTATTTGCACACTCCTAGTGACAATTTTTTATTGCCACCACTTCAGTGTTGCTAACAATCAAAAGACCATTACACCATTTAATTTAATTGCTAATGTTTTATGTAATTTAAAATGAAAGAAGAATTTGAAGCATTTTTGTTTTGTTTTCTATTTAGAAGAATCATCTGTAGCATAAAGATAAATAGTGTGAAACAAAGCAAAGCTACTATGATAAATAAGAAGAAAAAAAATCACATTTTATTTCCTCTCCCATGCATCTTTTTATATATATATATATATATATATTTTAACAATGTCATCCTAATGTAGGTATGTTGAGTGCACCTCAGCAGCAATACAAGGCCTTAGATCATTCATGAATTCCTATCCAGGATATAGGAGAAAAGAAGTAGAAGCATGTATCGTAAAAGCAATTAATTTCATTGAGAGCATACAACTGCCTGATGGCTCATGGTTTGTTCACTCTTTCTAATCCAATAGTTTGCTTTTTCCATGTTTTGAGTTGGGAGAGAGAGGACTCCAAATGAATTGTGTTCTTGCTAACTCAAGTGGATGAATTTGCAGGTAACAAGCATCACTAGTAAAGAATGATCAAAGCCCATGGAAGACTTAATATTTACACACAACAATTTTTTAGAAGCTGAAACAACCATTTTGTTTTAGGCCAAAATTCATTTTATTTTCTTGTGGTTTGAAGCTTAAGAACTTTACCGTCCTATGGTTCAAATATTGTCAAAAAAATCCTCATGTCATTTTCGACTAAAGTCATAATCATTAATTTGATTTTTCCATCCAAACTAATGGAAAGTGAAATTAACATAACAAAAGGACAATTTTACCACATCTTCTACAAACTTAAAATTAGATTAAGATGTTAATTAAAATAAAATAAAATAAAAATATAATTAAAGATTGATCTAAATTATAATTAATTAAAATATAAAATAAATAATAATTAAGGATTCATCTAAAATATAATTAAATTAAAACTAGATTAAATTGTTAGGAATTACAAAAAATAATTAATAATTTATGATTAATTGTGATTTATTTGAATTAATGTTAGAAATTATAAATTAAGTGTATAATAGGAGAGAGAGAGAGAATAACAAAAAAGATACAACGTTTGAGGATATTATAGTCATTTTACGTCTATAATTAACTGAGTTAACAATTACACTTCATCCAAAACAACATGGGGACTTTGTGGCTATCTTCTGATAAAAGGATTTTTATTATTATTATTATAAAAGATTGCTACTTTCGTTTAAGATACTGTCTCACACTGATGGTCAAGTTGCACCACATGAACCAACATATTCATAAATTTGGCAAAACTTGACAACAAACCAAGAAACTTCACACTTGAAAGGTGGTGTCAAGTGACCAAGTTTGCCCACTAGACTCTGGTGTATACAGTAAACATGAAATTTTGATCCTTGGGTAGGTCTGCTACTTTTCAAATCAATGGTATGAGGGTTAAGTCCCTGGTAACTAGTAGTGATCTGAATTGGAGATTCTAATTATAATCAAGTGTTTTTCAACCTTTCTTTTTGATGTTTATTATAAGTTAAAACTACTACTTCTGCACTGAATTTTCACATCTTCCTTAACAATTAACTATTCTCACTAGCCATTGAAAAATAAATAAATAAAGGCTTAAATTTCATGGGATAAGCCACTTAGCATGGTTAAAGTTCTTATGTAGGTATGGATCATGGGGAGTCTGTTATACTTATGGGACATGGTTTGGGATAAAGGGGTTGGTGTCTGGTGGAAGGACCTTCCAAGATAGTTATAGTATCAGAAAAGCATGTGATTTCTTATTATCCAAACAAGTTGATTCTGGTGGTTGGGGAGAAAGCTACCTTTCATGCCAAAACAAGGTAATCTTACCTCATATATAGCGCTATTGTTTAGGGTTTAGGGTTTAGCCTAACCATTCACTTACAAGTCTTTAATATTGTGAAAAGTTTAAACTTCTCATAATGCAAAATTTCGTTTAGTTTTTGACTAAGATTTTCAAATTCTAGTAGATTTCAATTACAAACATGAATTGCTTCCCCTCACCTTTATTTGTTGTGCGTATGAGAACAGGTTTACACAAATATAGAAGGAAACAAATCACATGTAGTAAACACTGGATGGGGTATGTTGGCTCTCATTGAAGCTGGGCAGGTGTGTCCATAGAGTTCACAAGATTAATTTGTTGAGCGCATGCTACGAAAACTATCATTTACGAATTGTTAAGCACTCGTTTGTTATGTTAATTTACAATTTACAATGACCAGGCCAAGAGAGATCCAACCCCGTTACATCGTGCTGCAAAAGTATTAATTAATTCCCAAATGGAAAATGGAGATTTTCCACAACAGGTAATAGTTATACTAGGTGTTTGAGGTTAATTTTCAATTTAAGGACATGATGGATTAATTTATATATTGGAAATTTTTTTTTTTTTTTTTTTTTTTGGGGGTGTGACAGGAAATTATGGGAGTGTTCAACAAGAATTGTATGATAAGTTATTCTGCCTACAGAAATATCTTCCCTATATGGGCCCTTGGAGAGTTTCTCAATCATGTAATATTGCTTTAAAATGAAACTTCTAAATGTAAAACTTATAGTTTTTGCTAAAGTGTATGTAAACAGTTGTAATAAATGTGTTGCACATATTCATATCCTTACCATGAACACTGGTTCAATCTTCACTTCACAATTGGCTCCAACCACTGTCGAATATTCTCTTGAATTATGACTGATATAATCTTCCACCGAGCTCTACAAAATCCAACTCCATCGCAACTCTACAAAACTAATTAACCTAACTATGCCATGTTAATAGAAAACTCCTTTCCTTACTTGATTCATTCTCAAAATTACTTTCCTTAGTCAAGTTTCTTTAGGTCAACAAAATCAAGTTTTGTTCATAAAACATGCTTGTTTTCCCTTTATTAAACTTATTGTGGGTGTGCCCCATGGGCTTACAGTTCACCTTTGACTCTTCACAATGTGCAATGTGAATCAAGTAAGCGTCTAGATTTGATAATAACCTACAAAATCCACTTATTTAACGAAACGCCAAATAAAAATCATATCACTAGAATTGGAGTTGCCACTTAATCTTTTAGAGAAAAATAGGAAACCCTGACTCCAAACAATATAGGTCACTGACTGTGCACAACTAAAAAACTTGATATGGAAGTTTAGGTATGAGATGAGAAAGTGATTAATTGAGCAACTCTAACTCACCCAATCGAAAGATCAGCCTCTACTAATTTTTTAAGTAAGATTCATTACCAAATACGTCCATGTTCTGATTATGAAAGCTACCTTTTCTATGTGAAGTAATCAATAAGACAAATGACTCACTTTCGAATGCGTTATCCCCCTTTCTTTGGAAAAACAAAATGTTTTGATAAGAATTTCTTTAAAAAAAAAAAAAAAATGGGAAGAAACTTCATTTAGAAGGGATAAAAGTGCTTCCAACTTACGCAAAACGTCCTCTAATCAAGAAGTAATCATAGAGATCTATCATGTAAACACAAAACCTCATAAAAGCATGCTTTGTCCATAAAAAGTTCAACAAAAAAACATGCAGGATGCAAAAGAAGGGAGCGAAAATTCACATGGTACTCCTCCGCACCAAACCAAAGAGAAAGAAAAAGAATTAGAAATACAAAAATGCATAAGAACACTAATGCAAATAAACTCATAATAATGTAACTTATAGGGCTGGTCGCCACTAGAATATCATATGAAGCATCTCAAGTCATGGAAATTTCCAAACACAACAATATAGCAACATCATCCAAAAATTACAATAAATCGAACCTAGAAGCATAGACTAAGTTATCAACATGTTAGAAAATGCAATAAAGAAAATAGAAAGAGAAGGTAGAGAAGAGATTATAGACATCCCATTTTTTACCAGCCTTAATACCCGGGCACTCCGAGGTGATCCCATAATGATGAAACAAAGAAGGTCCCCAACTAGCTTCAAGCAAAGCCTTTCAAGAAGAGATAGTTCCCAACCCTAAAACCCTTTTCAGCCAAAATGTTTTCAAGCCTTTAAAAACATTTTTAAAGTGAATTTTCAAGGATTGAGATGTCATTTAGATCATTTGACTTTGTTCGTCTCCGCATTTTTTTTTTTTTTTGATAAATCGTTCGTCTCCACATTTTTGCAAACCAAAATCCCTATTTCTTTCAAAATGAGCAAATAAGAAGTCAAATCGAACGAATGGATGGCAAACACTCAAGAAACAAGTTGGCCGCAGGTTTGTGGCTCACCCGCAAGTTTTTGCAAACCCACAGATGAGCCAAGTTGCAGATCACACTTGTGGGTGACAATCATACCTGCAGATAAAAGTGCAAGTGATGTGGGTCTCATGGATCGGATCGTAGGATCGGATCGAGAATCATAAAATTCTACTTTATATAAAAGTAAGATAAAAATACAAATCAGAATGATATATATTAAAAATAAAGTGAAAAATCATAAATCCAGCAATCCTACCTATGATCCCATACGATCCTACTTGCAATCCTACTATAATATCGATCCTACAACAATTTGGATCGTTTTGACAATTTAGGATCATAGGATCGTACAATCCAGATTTCGATTTTGATAACCATGCATGAAACTGTGAATGTATAATCTATTTAAACTTCTTAACATGCGCCCAAAGCACAGTAAACAAAATCCATAATTTACAACAATTGAAATTTATGTAGTTCATTTAAAATTTTATTTTTTTCCAACATGTTTGGCATAACTTCTTCTTGACCGTGGCTTGTCCCCTGAACAAGAATCATGGATCTATCCATGTGTGTGCGTGTGTGTGTGAAGATCAAGAAGACACTTCTCATGGGAATTGGACACACTGAAGTGAACTTTCGTGCAATACAAATCCTTCTCAAGAAAGTACGATACAAACAAATATCAAAAGGGTTTTATCTTCTTCCATATAACACTCTCTATAGACTTAGTTCAAAGGCTAATAATTTCTACGCAGCAAGTTACATAAAGTCATTAACAACATTAATCAAAACTGTAGAAGTTATACCAAAAAATTGGGACTCACCTCATATACACTACAAAATATAACTTGTGATGGAATAGACCTCCTGCTAGAAAAACAAAATTCACACCTTCAAATTGTTTTCCTTTCCTTTAACCATGCCAGAAGACTTGAATTTAAACTTGTGCTTCCTGTATGTTTCTGATTTGACACTCTTTTTCAATTTCTCCAGAGCTGACACATTGGCAAGAACAAGGGCAAGTGTTGGCAAAACAGCCAATGCTAATCCACACGAAACTAAAGCCACATTCAACATAGCCCACATGTATGCCCAACCAAATATAACAACAGAAAATAAAAACTATGTACAACAGGTACAAAACTAACAGTTTAATATCAAATTAGATTTGATGCAAACCTTTTTACTTAGTCAAACTTTTTTTTCCTCCCTCTATTAACTTAAGTCAATAATGGCATCATGTATTCAAAAAGCAAAAAATAAAAATATTCAGAGACAGATAGAGGGAGAGAATCTATGAAAGGGGGAGACCAATCTGGAATGTCAAACTCTTTAAGTTGTGCATAATGCAAAGAATTAAAAGACAACTGAGCTAAATGATTCAAAGGTGGTTAACAATTGTGACATCCCACATGTAGGTAATTCCAGTTATGTTTAATAATGGCGTCATGCTCATCACTACAGGAGAGTTGAGATTTGTTCTTCACTCTTCAAGCAGCTCGATTCAGCACACACTAATAGGCAGGCTGACTGAGCAACTGCAATGCATTCATTTGCTTTTGGGTTAAAGTTGTCTTAAACTGACCAGTTAAATCCAAGTCCAGTGCTTTGAGTTTTTCTATTGGTTTCTCTAATAATTATTTATTCTTCTACTCCTTGTATATACTTTTTCTCTTCTTATTGTGAATAAATGAGTGAAGGATATAACTTACATTTAGCAACCACAGCTGTTTAGATCAAATTCTTGTTTTCTCTACAGGTCTCAAATGTCAAGAACAAGATAAAAGACCTCTAGTTCAAAAAAAAGATATAAGACTTCCAAATTGCTATAAGCAAACAATATCCAAACCACACATGCCTGTGCACACACTTGTAGGTGTAGCATGTGTATAACATCAAAAGGGGTTCTAAAAATTTGAGGGTCCATTTGTATAGTAATGGATTTCAAATCAGGGGATTTGAGGTTAAATGGATAGAAAAATAATGGAAAAAGACAAGTTGAGATAGAAGATATATACATTTTAGTAGGATCCTTACAATTAGAAAGAGAATCCTTAGCATGATTTACAATTATTTCAAATCCATCATGATAAAGCTATTTAGCTCTATCTTGAAATTCATACGCAAACTATCATATCTAAATTTGAGTTATTTTTTTGAACGATTAAGGTCAAATCCCTTGATTTGAAATCCAAATCTATAAAAACAGACCCTAAAAGTAAGCCTTAGTTAACTTTAAACTACCAATTCCAATATTTAAAAACAGTTACAGAACCTTTTAGCAGCTTTTAGTGTGGTGACTGTTTAGATCAAACAGTTACATTCTCCCGTTTCTTAGTAGGGAAAACATAGGAACATTATATCCACTGGGTGACTGGTGTTTAAACATATCTAATTGGTACCAACTGCAGCCATAAATAAATCCTGTTCTCATGGCCTATACAAAAATAAGACAAAAATTACCAGAAGTGTATGTTGAGCGAAATGATTCTATGGAATCGCAAGGAACAGAATAAACAGGACAAGAGTTGTTGTCAGCTTTCTGCAACAGCTTCTTGAATCGCTTAACCTGAAAGAAAAGAATGAGTTGGTGATTTCTCGCAACTTTAACCGAAGGATGAGTACAAAAAGAGTTATGTTGAGACCTATCTCAAAGCAATACCATTCCTACTCTCATTTACATTTCTTTTTGTTGGCAAAACCTTATTTCTAAGTAGCAGCACCACACTGGGTGCCCGGTAACTCTTTTAGGAGGTCACATGCACAAAAATATGACACAATAATTGATCTAGAGATCAGTGCCAATAAAATACTATGAAGCAATAAAAATCAAATTTAAATTGAGTTAGAAATAACTTTTCATATTTAAATTACCCCCTACGCATCTCTAACCTTAACAACAGTGACAGAACCAGATATTTTTTCAAGTGGGAAATTATGGAAGTAATATCAGCTTTTAATTATACATAATTAACAACAGAATACTTTCTTGTTATATACTGAAACTGTATATTTATGTTATAGATACTAAGATATTTATTTTAATTTTACAACTTATGAAAAGAAAAACCTTAAAAAATGAACCTGCGCAATTTGTTTCAAAAGTAATTACATATAGATATGATAATAGTTTGAGTAATAAAAAGCGATGCTAAATCAATTCCAACTCAGAAACTAATGAAAGTAAAACCCAAATTGCAAATCAATCTGACACTAACAAAAACTAAACAACAGATTCCACAAATGCGTGCATATATATGTATGCTTTTTGTGATTTAATGGTATAAAATGGGGGTTAGCCTTTCCCTATCCATACCTTCCTGAATTTAGATGAAAATGGGACTGAATCTTAGATCTTTAATACTATTGCGAAAATATTTTACCAGATAAGTTAACTAATGCTTTCAAATAGATGATTTTCATCAAGTACAAATTTCAACAAATTTAATTCAGATCAATCATCTACAATCTAAAGTTAATTCTATTTTAGTTTAGTTAAGAAAGATCAACCATTACAAGAATGGAAAACTACTCCTACTTCTTTCCTCCATTGTGATGTAATCATCAACTTGCGTCATAGGATGATTGAGGTATGGATAGTTAGAGTGCGGTTCAACTTTTTAACGCTTACAAAAGAATTAAAAAATATAAGGAAGGAACTATAAATCCAAAAAAAGCAATTGTGTAAATTTGTAACTCACACTTTTTAATATTTAAAATTGACACATCCTTGCTTCAAAATCTTAGTATGTTCAAAAATGAAAAAACCTGCAAAATCTCTACATTATTGGAATATTTTGAGAGTTTCTTTGGGGTCAAGTGACCTCAATTTGCTCTACTTGGCTCCATCCTGGCTTAACAATACACAAGTCCAACCAAGAAATGGAATGATTTCCACTCCAAAATAAAAACAACCTACAATACCCAACTGAAGTCTTTGATGGCTAAAATGGTTATTTATACTTTCTATACTTGTACAAATGAAAAATGAAGTATATGATTTGAAGAAACATCACTTTTCCACATGTATAGCGTCACAAAGATAGAGGGAGTGAAAATGAAAAGTTTATTAGAGAAAGCACTGAAGGGGATGCAATCCAAAACAACTAGAGGAATAATAAGCCTTCCTAGACACCTCTCCAGACAAAAGCCTTCGACACACTTCCTTTCTAGAAAAAAAATGATCATAAAATTCCATAATTGCTCAACAAATTGGTTTACCACTCCCAAAAGTCCAACGATACAAAATGGACAAAATTTTACTCTTCAACTGAAAAAAAGGTTCCTCCACCCACTTTAAACAGACAACATACCTCATCTTTACGTAGAAGCGTAAAGCAACGTCCTGCCTGGCCCGCTCTTGCAGTCCTCCCAGCCCGATGAATGTATGTCTTTATATATGCAGGCACATCATAGTTGATGACATTTCTCACCCCTTCAACATCCATTCCACGAGTCATTGCATCAGAAGAAACAAGTACTTGTATTTCCCCTGCCCGGAATGCCCTCAATGTCTTGCTAGAGAAAAAAAATTCACTCTCATTAGATTTGAATCTGGTTTAGACTAATTTATGATTAAGCTCGAGGTTTATAGCATGAAAGATTACAGATGAAAATCGGAAATAAGAGAAGCCAAAGGTTGGACATGTTCTTCAAAAGTTAGAGAACTCCTGTTCCCATAGAACAATTTTACCCTGCTAACCTACGGTTAATACAGCATGACACTAAGGGTGCGTTTGGTAAGTGAAGTTTTTAGTCAAAAGTCAAAAAGACACTAAAAAGGCTAAAAGGCCAAAAAAAACATATAAAAAAGTCAAAGACTCCTCATTCTCTCTACTTTTTGCACATTTTTTCGTAAAAAGTCAAAAAGTCATTCCTAAACACATTAATTTTTTTCACATCATATTTTAGCCAAAAAGGCACTTTCTAGACCAACCCTAAGTAACAAAATGTGGGCAGTCCATATAATTTAATGTTCTTTATCTCCCCATTTGTCGTCCAATATAAATTATGAAAGCTCTGACAATAATAATTTATCATTTACATTAAGTTATATTAAACCTGACTGATAGTTTGTACTTCAAGTGGAAAGCAATTCAAATAAGAGACCAGCACCCATATAATTGGAGACCTTTCATCTTCTTTTAGTTAGCAATTAAAATGCCATATTTCTATCCAAAACATCATTCTTTTTCTTGTACACAAGCTAATGCATATGGACACGCACAATACACACAAAAAGTGAAGCAAATCAAATTCTTAATACTCCCTCCATCCCAAAATATTAGTCTCTTATTCCATTTTTCATTGTCCTAAAATATTAGTCCATTTTCAAAAATCAAGGACTAAAATAACATGAATATCCTATTTTGCCCTTCTTTTAAATTCATTAGCTCTGTTATCAGAATCTTACGATTCGCGATTCGATTCGCAATTTTTGCAAAATCGATATGAATGTATGAGTGAATCTATTTTGGAAGTGAATCTCTAGTGAATCGCACGATTCACAATCGATTTATGATTCGATTCACTTTTTACGATTCATGAAATTTTTGAATTATTGTGTCTAACATATTTTCGACGCTTTTTGTCCCCATCTTTTTAGTGAAAATGACATAATATAACTTCTAATAGTGTTTAATACCAAAATAACCAACATATATACATGATTTGTTGTTATTTTAGTGATCATAGAGTTTTTAAGAAGATCTAATCAGATTCAGTCAGACCCAACATATTTTTAACCTTTCTTCTTATTTTTTTTCCCTTCAAAAAATCATAATATATCTTCTAAAGATGTTTAAGATTAAAGTTACACTATGAATTATCTATTGCTATTTTATTAAATTGAATATTACATGTGTGAGGTCAATTATACCTTTTAAAATGTTTTAGGCTTTAAAATAAAATATTCTAAATAATTCTTTTTTATTATTTGCTCACTGTTACTTAGAAAAGTATATATGCTTATTGTCCAAATATTAATATCATTGTTAATTATTGTTCCTTTAGAAATTGATAGTTTGTCTATTTGGTTATTATCTTTATTAAGAATGGCTGATAAAAAATATCTAAAAAAGAAAAAAAGGTAAGATGGTGATATTACACAGAAACTTTTGTTAACTTCTTACCTATTAAACTATGTGATTATCATTCAAAATAACATTATTGTTGATTTAAGTCTAAATATTTTTTATTTATAAGATATATTTAACATCTACATGTGTAGATATATATTTTTAAGTAATTTAGAAAAACCGAATCTTTACGATTTACGATTCGATTCAATTTGCGATTCGGTACGAGGCTATTTCATTCACAATACGAATCCCAATTTGACAATTATGTTCATTAGTAATATTCTTGAAGTGTAATAATTATACTACCAAAGGGTAGTTTTGGAAAGTTAAAATTTTTGAAGTATAACAATTGTACTACCAAAAAAAAGTTGGATTCCCCAAAAGGGACTAATATTTAGGGATGGAGGGAGTAAGAATTTGAATAAAATTGCTCATGCCCTGTGTGCAGATATACAATGCTGACAAAAATCTAGTATTTTATGGCCAATAGCACCTAATATTGGGTAGAGACTGACCATGTAAATTCTTGAATACAAAATTAAACAATTTATAAGAGTCAGACTTCAGGCTTTCATTAGCTACAGATATAAAATTAAACAATTATACGATTAGTCCACCCCATTCACGTGGACCACAAGCTTTTACATTTTATAACATAAAAGAATCCACAGTTCAGGACATGAATTTAATCGTGTATAGAGAAATGAACAAATTAAAAGTGAACTACATGTATAAATATTACCAATCAAGTAGACTAACTCAGATATTACCTTCTTACAACTGACGCTGAAGACCCGAATATTCCTTGATCTTAATTTGTAAATCACCAAAGAAGTTCAGTAAGGTGCAGAGTCTGTGGGTTGACTCCACTGACGATGTGAAAACAATGCACTTCTCCCCTTGCAATGTTTGGAGAAGGGCTACTAAATACAAGGGTTTAAGCTTTGATTCACATATCTGCACAGAAGATTGGGAGGAAAATACTCATAAAAAATCCATGCAACAATTTATTGGGGAAGGATAACAATTGTTTGGGAGGTGAAGTTTAACTAAATTTTGCATTTAAAAATAGACCAATCGGATAAAATCCCTCTTCAAGTTCACAATTTAATGACATTTACGTGCATATTTTTCATTAAAAAAAATGCTAAGAGTTATAATCAATTGGACCAAATTGAGATAAAATCATAAATTCATGGTCAAAATCGAGCCAATTGAAATGATAGGGATCAAAATGACACAAGGACCAAAGTATAGGGACTACCATCGTAATTTGCCCATTAAAAAATTACTCTTTTAATCCCCATAATAAGAGTTGTGTCATTCGAGTCTTCAGTGTTTAAATTGTGTCAATTTAGTCCCTAAAAGTGTAAAAAGTTTTTAATTTGATCCTTTAATCTAATTTTGTTTCTCTTCATCTGAACCAAGGGTAAAGCATGGAAACCATAAAACACATATCAGCAAAAAGTGGGGAAAAAAAGGAAAAAGAGAGAGAATATCTTTGGAGGGAAATATTCATGTCATCCAATAAGTATATATAATATGTTCCATATATATCAAAACATATTGGACGATGCAGTACATTCGTGACAAAACAATGTCCCCAAAAACTTCTCGACGAAAAAAATTGGCGACAAGTATCTCATTCATTGTAAAAAGTAAGCTTTGGACAACAAAAAAAAAAATTGGCATCGCAAAAGTTACGTTTTCTTACCATAGTGAGAATATTTCCCTCCAAAGATGTTGGCTCTTTTTTTTTCATTTTTGATTATATGTATCTAATATTTATGATTTTTCACATTTTACCCCTAGTTCAGAGACAAGGAGGGAGAAGAAAATAGAATTACGTAGGAAAGCAAATCGAAACGCTTTTCATATATTGTAGACTAAATTGATGCAATTTAAACATTAAGGACAAAGATGTCACAGATTGCCGACTATGGGGACTTAAAAGAATAATTTTTTAATTAAATTTCCACATTTACCCTTGACTTTAACTACATCTAAAATGAAGTTAGGTAGAGGATTAAATTGACACAATTTAATCACTGGGGACAACAATGACACAAACTTGATACTTTGGACTAAAAAGGTAATTAACCCTTATATTTATGTTAGGGGTGTTCACGGGTTGAGTCTAGTTGGGTTGGGTTTGATATGTATGGGTTTTCACATTTTAACCCTAGTTCAAACAAGGAGGGAGAAGAAAATAGAATTACGTAGGGGAGCAAATCAAAACACTTTTCATATATTGTAGACTAAATTGACTCAATTTAAACATTAAGGACAAAAATGTCACAGATTGCCGACTTTGGGGACTTAAAAGAGTAATTTTTTAATTAAATTTTCACATTTACTCCTAACTTTAATGACATCTAAAATGAAGTTAGGAAGAGGACTAAATTGACACAATTTAATCACTGGGGACAACAATGACACAAACTTGATACTTTGGGACTAAAAAGGTAATTAACCCTTACATTTATGTTAGAGTGTTCGCGGGTCGGGTCGAATCGGGTTTGACTCAAACCCGTTACTCGATCGAAACTATTCAGTTTGGAAACAAGTTCAATCATTTCCAACCGCATGTTAATTCAAAACTGTCCATCTATCTCCTTCGGTTTGGTGGTCAGATTCGAACGGTTTCAAAATTACAAAAGCCAAATATCAAAAAATTTGGAAAAACAATTTTAGATTCCCGAGATTCAACAAATTCAATGACCAAAAGAAGAACAAAAAACACATCCATATAAATACGCTATGAAGCATGGACACTCCAAAATCGGTATCGTGACGATGCCCGACACGCAGACACACCGGGGAGACAAGGACACGTCGAGGACACGTACGGACACGCCAGATGGCGTATCCCTTTAATTTAATGATTTTTTTTTGTAGGGGACATGCGTGTCCATATCGGGACACAATATGGGACACGGCGGGGCTCATTTTTAATTTTGTTATATTTATTTGGGGTCAAAAGTGTAATATTTAAAAGGTAAAAAATAATAATAATAATGTATAAAATTGTGTACCCCATCCACTCCTCTATACAGTCGATCCAATTGGCAATGATAGTCGATCCATCCATTGAACCAGTCGTCTATCGCCGATAATCGATCCAGTCGATCAAAGACTTCGAAAGTAAGCCTCTCTCTCTCTCTCTCTCTCTCTCTCGCCGTCTCTGTCCTGCGCTTTCTATCTTGTCTCTTATATATATAAGTATATATAAGATAATATTAATAAAATCATATTATTTTATAAGTATATATAACATAATATATACTACTTATACATATTAATAAATAAATAAATAAACACATGTATATAAAATAAAATAAAATAAAAAATTAACAAAAACACATTATTTAAAAATGAAATAAATAAATAAAATAATTAACGTATATTAAAATAAAAATATTTATAAAATTAAAAAAATTTTAAAAAAATTTATCGTGTCCCTGTCTCCATATTTTGGAAATTGCCGTATCCCGTGCCCGTGTCCGTGTCCGTGTCCGTGCTTCATAGTAAACATGATTCTAATATACCAAAAAAAATTAACTAAACTCAAAAATAAAACAAAATAAAATAAAAACTAAACTTGAGGATCAATAGGTCTAGATCAATTGACATCACTACCACATCCAACCATCTGCATTTTTACCATCATCGTTCTTGAAGCTTCAAGATCAATCATTTGATGCGTATTCCCAACGAAGTCATCATAAACCAAACCAAACCAAGTCTTAAGTCCCATCAAATGGGATCGGCTGCATGACTCCTTCTCCACTCAACTCTATCCAAGGCCATTTCGTTAGTCAAATTAAGAAGATTCATATCTCTATTTACAATACTAGTCCAGGTCAATTTAGGTCTACCCCTTCCCCTAACACTACCCTCTACTGCCACTATATCACATCTCTTCACTACTGCCTCTATTTGTCTCTGTTGTATATGACCAAACTATCTCAATCTATTCTCTCTCAACTTATCTTCTATTGGTACTACTCCTACACATTCACAAAGTCACCATCAACTTTAAAAATTCATAAATCCAACATTGATGAAGCTTGAAGGTCGTTGACCGTGAAAAGGAACGGGGCTTTCCCTTTGGATGTTCATATCATGAGACAACAAGGTCTTTGGAATTTAGGGTTACAATTGAATATCTAATAGAATAGTGAGAAAGAAGAAGAGAGAGAATGAGGGAAAGGGAGATACATAGGAGAAAGAGAAAGTGGTTGACAGTAAGAGAGAAAAGAGAGAATGAGGGAACAATAAAGAGAGATACAAGGAAAAAAGAGAAATTTGTTGACAGAAAGAGAGAGAATAAGAGAAAGATAGATACAATGGCTGGAAAATAGATAAAGTGGTTGAGAGTTTTGAGATTGACGTTTAGATAAAAGAGAAACATGTTTGATAGCTTTCCAAATATCATAATAGGCATGTGACGCAAATAATGTGCAATTACAAAGACCAATATAAACTTGACAGGAAGAAAGGTAAAGTTTTTACAATATATACTTAATTGGTTTGGTTTCAACGGGTCCCAAATATCTAAACCCGTTAACCGAGCCAATACCCAAAAAATTACATTTTAATAAACTACAGCCGACCGCTGGGTGTTTTGAAACCATCCGTACGCTCATCGGGTCGGGGCAGCCCGGTCGGATGGGCCGGGTTTCACGTTTTGGTGAACACCCCTAATTTATGTAATAAGATACACTATTGTGATTGTAGCTATAAATTTGTTATATTGTATGATGCTCTAGTGTAATTGTAATTGTGATTATTATGTTAAGGAATATGTTATTTCAATTTTAATTAGTGTTATGCCACATTAAATAATCATATATTAACATACACTTCTTTTTTTCTTTTTTTTTGCATGTCATCTATGTGTCGTGCATGCGCTTTTTGAAAATTTACATGTGAACATGTCCATGTCAATGATTCTTAACCTAGGAAGCACGGATACAAATATAGACACAAACATGAGACATGGCGATTTCAAAAACAATTAAGACATGAACACGACAGGGATACATCAAAAAAAAACATTATATATTTTATTTGCTATTTATATTAATAATACATCCACAAATAGCCAAAATTAATAAAACTAACATTAAAAATAAAATAAAAAATTTAAAAAAAAAACACAAACACAAACAAACTAGATTTAAATAAGCCAAATACTAGATTTGTGTTGCATTGCATTACACGATCCAGAAATTATTAAAAGCCTTTCTCTCAAATTCACAATTGTATTTAGATCTATGTTGCATTGTCAATGGTTTGATATAAGTTTTATATTTATTTATTTTTTTTAAATTCAACTCTCATGTTCCAAATATTATAATATAACCCCCAAAATTAGGTTTGAAAAATCAAAATGATCCCATTGTGTCTCGAAGTATGACCCGACGTGTCGCCCAAAATATATTATTAAAAAAATGCTTCTGACACAACTGCAACACTTATTTTGAAGCGTCGGTGCTTCATAATTCTTAACTAACCAATCTACATTAAGTCTTACAGAAAATGTTTTCTCCCATCATTATTCCAGCCGTTTTCGTGTTTCAAACATGTCTGACATGGCTACGGCACCTATTTTGAAGTGGTGGTGCTTCATAGTTCCTTGCTAACCAATCTCCATTCAATCTTATACAAAATGCTGTATGTTACAACTAAATAAAAATTACTCTTAGCACAATAGTCTCCTCAATGAGTATCAAATCATAAAACTATGGTAATATAAGAAGCATGAAATTTAGGTTGTGAAGTCATTGAACTTAGGCCAAGTCCTAAAAAAAAAATTAAAAAATATAAATAAAAAAAAAGGCAAAAACATAAATGAAAACCAAAAGTAAAAAATAAAAACAATAAGAGGCAAAACAACAAAATATCCGTCTGTTTAAATAAATTTGATGTGCCATTTGATTTTAGTAACCATAAAAATTCATGCCAAAAATGAGATTCAAGGTGGACAAGCCATACCAAATTTAATCAGAATAAAGAAAACAGATCACCCAATTAAGGATGTACATTTGCACAGACTCAAGAACTTGCACATCTTTGATATGATCTCAAGCCATACCAATGCTTCTTGATTTCAGTTTTTCAAAATCAAAACCACTTCAACAAATAATGTTCAGGAATTACAGATTTAGCTTCTATTTTAAACATGACCAAACCAACAACTGTAATAGACATTTAGATTCAAAACCTTGTGTCATGAATAGAGTTATGACTCCATTTTTAAAAGATCAGCATGCAAGCAAAATGACAAGTTTTAGCAGCATAACTTTCTAAATTGCAACCTTTTCTCGTACATGGTGCCTGAATAATTTTCCCAATGCATTAAAATAAATAGTTTTTTGTACATGATGCCAAAATAAATTAGAGTCTTGACTCACAATGCATTAAAAGAAAACAAACTATTTGGTCAAAAGCAAAAGTTCTCAAATTTTGACAGAAGTTGCTCTTTGGTTCGCATCTCTGCCATTGCAGGTCTTATTTACACACCCAATAAGGGTTGCAAGATAAATCAAGCTACTTAAGCTTGGCCAATGATTTGCTCAATCAGAGGTTAACTCATGATTGCTCATGAGATAAACAAGCCAAGCATCATCATTAATTTGTTAATTTATTGAGCTCAATAAGCCTATCAGGTATCCCAAGCTCGGGCCAAGGTTAGTTTAACTAGATCTGTTGAGATTGCTCATAAAATAAATGAGCTGAGCTCAAACTTAAGTTTCAAGTTCATTAAGCCAAACTTAAGCTACCCACTACTTAGCTCAACTCACCTCATTAACAACTCTACATTTGAATCACACAGCGAAAATGTGAATGCAGTAAAAAGCACATGGTACAACCCACGAGATTTGAAAATGACCAAAAGCATTTATACAAAGTATTGACATATTTACTAGTATAGTTATGAGATCATACCAATTTGAAAGATTCTAGTTGTTCAGGGAGCTGATAACGTCTTTGCCCAGTTGTCAGCAACAAAGGGTGATGCAGATTAAGCTGGGCAAGCTTGCCTGGATCTTGGGTTAGCGTGGCAGATAGAACCATCTTCACAAGCCTAGGGTAAGATTTGCCCTTGAATCCCCTTTCAACACCACTACAACAAATTAAAATAAATTATTAGTACAAGCTAACTGTCACATGGAAAATACTTCAGTAGACATTTGGACAAAAATTAAACAGGAAAATTGAAGAAAAAGTAAGTCTCCACAAACGCCTACAAGGATCTGAAACTCCCCACCTTTAATCCAGTGGTAAAACAATGAGATCAAAGTGTCCATGAGTCTCAAAGATCCCCTAGTGGACTATTGTTAAGTATCAGTATGGTATTAAACTCATCTGTGGGTTCCAATACAAATTGTTTAGTCCACAAAATTTCCAAGAGTATGAAACACACATTCGACCATTGCTTATCATGGTTTCTGAAGAGTGAAGACCACCATAATTGGCAATTCACCAGTAAACCAACAGTTGCCATATGTGATAGGATCATGGATACCTGACTGCAGTTTCATCTGCAGGTGTATCCAAAGCATGCAATACCAAGCAATACTATTGTCACTAACCAATTACAACCATGCCTGTGGTCATCCCCAATGCTGACAAAATTTTAATTACTACAAGAAAGGAAGTAAAAGGAATTAGAACTCACGATCTCCTTATGGTTTTCAAGGAACCAAATGGGGAAGAAAAGAAAGTGTTGGGATGAGGGAAGAGACTTCCAACG